>CAKOGI010000002.1:1197329-2437942 GCA_933228895.1 Platycnemis pennipes | reverse complement strand
AACCCGTACGTGCTTTTTACGCACTTTCATCGGTTGTGAAGTGACTCAAAACCCCCAACCCGTACGTGTTTTTACGCAGTTTCATCGGTTGTGAGGTGTCTCAAAACCCCCAACCCGTACGTGCTTTTTACGCACTTTCATCGGTTGTGAAGTGACTCAAAACCCCCAACCCGTACGTGTTTTTACGCAGTTTCATCGGTTGTGAAGTGACTCAAAACCCCCAACCCGTACGTGTTTTTACGCAGTTTCATCGGTTGTGAGGTGTCTCAAAACCCCCAACCCGTACGTGCTTTTTACGCACTTTCATCGGTTGTGAAGTGACTCAAAACCCCCAACCCGTACGTGTTTTTACGCAGTTTCATCGGTTGTGAGGTGTCTCAAAACCCCCAACCCGTACGTGCTTTTTACGCACTTTCATCGGTTGTGAAGTGACTCAAAACCCCCAACCCGTACGTGTTTTTACGCAGTTTCATCGGTTGTGAGGTGTCTCAAAACCCCCAACCCGTACGTGCTTTTTACGCACTTTCATCGGTTGTGAAGTGACTCAAAACCCCCAACCCGTACGTGTTTTTACGCAGTTTCATCGGTTGTGAAGTGACTCAAAACCCCCAACCCGTACGTGTTTTTACGCAGTTTCATCGGTTGTGAGGTGTCTCAAAACCCCCAACCCGTACGTGCTTTTTACGCACTTTCATCGGTTGTGAAGTGACTCAAAACCCCCAACCCGTACGTGTTTTTACGCAGTTTCATCGGTTGTGAAGTGACTCAAAACCCCCAACCCGTACGTGTTTTTACGCAGTTTCATCGGTTGTGAGGTGTCTCAAAACCCCCAACCCGTACGTGCTTTTTACGCACTTTCATCGGTTGTGAAGTGACTCAAAACCCCCAACCCGTACGTGTTTTTACGCAGTTTCATCGGTTGTGAAGTGACTCAAAACCCCCAACCCGTACGTGTTTTTACGCAGTTTCATCGGTTGTGAAGTGACTCAAAACCCCCAACCCGTACGTGCTTTTTACGCACTTTCATCGGTTGTGAAGTGACTCAAAACCCCCAACCCGTACGTGTTTTTACGCAGTTTCATCGGTTGTGAAGTGACTCAAAACCCCCAACCCGTACGTGTTTTTACGCACTTTCATCGGTTGTACGGTGTCTCAAAACCCCCAACCCATACGTGTTTTACGCAATTTCAACGGTTGGGAGTTGTCTCAAAACCCCCAACCCAAACATGTTTTTGTGCAGTTTCATAGGTTGTGAGAAGTCTCAAAGGACAGTTTCCGCTGTTCTCCTGTTCCCCGGTAACCATTATACTGCAGAAAATACACTCAACAAACACCGTGACACCTGGTGACGAAGCAGGGAAACACTAATATGGCGGTGCTGCGAACACTCACCTCATGGGTTTGAAATGCGGCAAAATCCTGAGTTTTTAACTTTTTCCATTTTTTTTCTCGCGAGATAAAATTGCCACACCAGCAGGTTGTGCTCCCAAAATTTCATCGAAAGACAACGATTTTTAGGGGTTAAAAAAAATTTTTGAATTTCGCTACCCTTAAGCTCACATTTACCGTCCATGCATACTAACTTGTGTCCCAAGGTTCTTACAGGGTTCTGTGGAAAAAAATGCACCATAATTATTGACATATAATGCAATGCTTTACAATTTGGGGCAAAAACTTCTTACTAGTATAGTACTCCCTTTTCCTAACTGTAGGACACAAAGAGAGGATAATTATTTTAAATGTCACTTTAGCTATCTTTTGAGGCCTTTAACTCAGGAAGTACCTTGCATTTTCTTAATGGCTGCAAATATTAGTTAAAGTTTGCTTTAATGTTTGCATTAGTAATAGGGCTCAAAGGTTTTTCACATCAAATTTTAGATATTGTTTGCACCAACTCCTTTGTTTTAATTAAGGTGCATGTTGTATGTCATAATAAATGCAGAATATTTTAATTGATACATTTCTGTTATTTATACTGTTCAGAGCTGCTTTTTAAAGCGCAGGTAATCCTTTGACGTGTCATATGCTGGGCGGAGGAGAGAATGTTGAAGTCATTTGTGCGTGTCACTGCAATGACGAGGGAATCATCCGTCATCAGGAGAACTCCGTCACCAGTGTGATGGGCAAACTGTGATAAACAATGGCATTTTCAGTTTTGTTTCCATCTAGTTAGAATAACTATTTTTTGGTGCTCATCTAATATTCAACAGCATCGAATTGTGCATTATTAATATTTCTCCTTCAGGCCCCACCCATTGAGGCGACAACTGAAGTGACCACCGTTCAAGGTCAGTAAAGCGTGAAATTGCAATACAATTGTGCATATGAAGAAGTGATAGTGAAGTTCATCTCGCTGTTTTTCTCAGATTTCTTACAATGGCACATTTTTCTTATTCTTGGCCTACATCTCCCCTGCTCTCTCTTGATTCTAGAAGCTGGCCCACGTCCTGCTTTGGGCTGGCAGCGTAGAAAAAGCCAACGTCCAGGCCCACAACAACGGGACCTGCCCCCACAACAGGTAACGTGCTGCCTTTGTTTTTTTCAAAATTACAGTTGTGTGATGTCGTTGATTTTCCAAATCCAATCCAAGTTATATAATTTTACGCAACTTGTGATTTTGGAAACTACGCAACATTACTTACGCAACTTGTGTACTTTTGCGAGCTTAAGGTCACGAGTAAATAACAGGAAAGTTCATATCCTTTACCCATCCATAGAAAACAACACAATGGTATACGAATTTCAAATCAGTATGTTGACGTGAATTATTCATGCGGAAAATTTATTTTTGCAAATTCAATTCAGATCAAGCTGTGAGTGTCGGGTTACGAAGAGCAATTTTCCGGGCAGGGAGTTTGGGTGAAGAGGATAAACTCAGCGAATGTGTTAGACTTCTTCTAATGAAGTTATCCTAGAAGTCGACGTTTTCGTCCCATCCTACGGATGGAGTATTTCAGATAAGTAGAGTGTAAACGGAAGATTAAGGAGGTTGGCTCGCGACTGCTTGAGTCGAGTTGTCTGAGGAATCTCATTAAGTTACGTACGAGTATATGCCAGCTAAGTGATTCTTACTTCACAAAGAAAATAACCTAAGCTATTGAAATTAATAAGCATCACAAGAAATACGATGGAAAGTCGGAGGAATTATTTTTTATGATTATTTTAAACAGCTAAACGATGGAGTCAATTCAGCATTTACTTTAAAGAAATAAATTCATGTACTCAATGAATTTACAAATTTATAACACCAGAATATTACTATCAAACATTATGCTATAATATTTCTTGAAATATGCTTTAATACCTCATTAGTAATGATATTATTCATACGCCATACATTTTGGCTACAGCGACCGCAGCGCTACTTGAAGACAACTAACGCATTTCGTCTGCTATAAGCGCAGAAATTGGTGGATTTAGCGAAACATACAGTGGGTTGATGCCTTTATTTTCGTGTCATTTTATTCCTTGTGAAATTACGCATAAAATATCAGTTTTTTGCAAAAATGACATGTCACTTTGGTATTTTTAACGTAATATTCCCATGTGATGGCCATTCTCGCATTTAATCGTTTGTAATTTCAAATGCAATTTGTGCAAAAAGGAGTATGGTTTGGTATAATTATCTTTACTTTATTAGACAGAGGAACTTTAGTTCTATAAGTTCTGAAAATATAAAAAAATGACATGGCTTTCACTATTCGGATCAACCTCCTTAATTTCAGCATGATCGCTTGGTGGAAATTATATTCTCTGATTGCTAATGAGTAACTGGTGATGGTTCACCCCGTGCCACACACACTCCTGCTGAGGCTTGCAGGGTATTATGTCGCTGCAGATTTGGGAATGCAACACACCAGCAAATATGCTCTTTTGTATGTTGTTATGAGAACATTTAATCTCCATACTATTTATAATACGACCTCATTGAAGAACAAAACAGCCCTTGTTTATGAGAGACATTTTCAGGGATGTAATTTGAAAAAAAAGGACACGTAATATAAATTAATTGTGGGATAGAAGACGATTATGGAAAGTAATAAACATTGAACCCTATTAAACACTAATTTAGGGGGAGCCCGGTTACACTTAGTTCAGCTTGGTAGACATTCTGGATGCACATTCAAGGTTTAGGTGAAGACACCAGGAATCTCTAAGCGCTAACACATCAACTCGATTTAGGATCGAATAGGGATGGGATTGGATACCAGTCGATCGCATGATACCAGTCGATTCTGGGTCCTATCCGATGTATCGAGTATCGACTTCATTAGACCATATGCTCGATTCTATAACTGTGCCAGCATGTAATAGGAGAATGGAAATGAATTTTAGTATTCCGTTGTCATAATTGAATTTTCCTTTATTTTACACTTTTTAGGCCTCCATCTATAGAACAATTATTTTTAAAGACTCCTGCACAAAGGTTATTATTTATTTTACATATAATTTGGCATGGATGATCTATCAAAGCCAAAATTGGACATTTAATTTCCTTTCGTAGGTAGACATGAGTATACCTGTGTAATTCATGCAGTTAAATAAAATCTTTGGACGGTAACGTGGCTGGCAAAATAAAACACCTTATGATAATTAATGCGATACCATTAAATTGTGGTATTAAAGGATCGAGTGCCAAAAAAATAATGGTAGAGTTAACATTTTCATACTGAGAATAATATCGGATTTTTGGCATTGGCTAATGCTTAGTTTCACAAAAAGGGTGTAAGTCAAAGGAACTTAAAAAAGAATTCAAAGATTAGTCAACGAGATTTTATTTGTGACAAGTAGCTCAGATAATACTACAGACATAAAATACCTAAATTCTCAAGAAAAAGTGTGTCAATACTACAGGATATGGCCAAGAGTGACAACATTGGAAATCAAACATGCTCAGTAGAAATACATAAATATGTTGAAACCAAGAAAAAGTGGGTCAGGTGACGTCCACACTTCAGCAAGAATTTGGACTGGAGGAAATGACATATGTCCATTACAAACCAAAATCAAGGGGAGCTGATTAATTGCTCACTAACTTACATAACTACATATTACAATGAATTGCCTTTCTCAAATATTTATGTGCATTAAAAAATTAGGTCATGTAATGTAGACATCTCCATACACTTCGAAATTGAACGAGTTATAAATGAACTACCGTGAACTTAACACAAGTTAAGAATTCTAAAATGTCTCAGCGAAATTAGACTATCGCTGTCATGACCAGCAAGAAAATAATAAAAAATGTACAAAACCTAATTCAGTAATTGAAATCCTTTACCCAGGATGTGAAATCATTTAATAGGACAGGGAGGTACATTTCATCCCATTGTACATATAAAGGTATTATTGAACCTTTTGTAATTCACTTCGATAATCACAAAGTTTCAAAAAAGGAAACTAAATCGAGCAGACCTATATTCATTGACACAGGAAAAAACATTTGAAAACAACTATCGATAATCAGAAAACGGTCAGGTACTGAAGAAATTACGTCTTCGGGCTTGGAATTAACAAAACAATGTACCCTCCATGCCATAACCAACATAAAACACATCTATACAACTTACAAAATATGAGACTACTCAAAATATACCCGAAAATCAACCCTAAAAATATTTCTAAAACATTTAAATTGGACAAAGTTTATGTCTGACATTCTCAGAAGTAATAATGAGGAAACCATACACTGACTTGTGAACAAATCGCCCAAGCAATAGCGAATATTAGGTACATCCACAAAAAAGTTAGAAAACCATTGTGGATTGATTAAAAACAATCAAAGTATTGTGGAGTTTTTCAAGTGACATTGGAATGAATAAAAAGTAATAAAATAAATATGAAAGCTACGTGAAAATATCTTCTTTTCGTTGCAGCAGAATGCTGTGTTATAAATCTCGTTTAACAGGAATCGCAACAAAAAATCACGGCGGTCACAGTTGGTTGAACACACCATCAATCCATACAGAATCAGGATTAGCCACACTCCTCAACTCCAATCATCACGAGTTTCTCTGTTCTCAAAAGTGAAAACCTGCCGATGTCATCATACGCTGCTTCGGTGAGGATTTTAGATGTCAAACCTGCAAGTAACGAATGAAAATGAATATTACTTCCATAAGAAAGCGACCACAAATAATATGTATACTTTGAGGACACATTAATCAAATGACTGTGCATGAGGGTTGGCATTGGTATTAAAAGCAGTTGTTTTCATGTTATCCGTCAACATTTTACAAATTTCAATGCTCTGGCAATCCAATTATTTATGGTTATATAACTAATATGTTAACTAAAGAGATGTATTTTGTTATATTTGCTGCGTATTATATGTTGTTAATCATATTCATTTTGCCATTCACAAAATTAAACATTTGGACAATTTCATAAGTTACATAGCGAGAGTTGGCCTCAATAGCGCTAGTGTAGAGGTATACTATACATATTTTTTATACCATAACCTATGGAATAATATGAACAAAATTAAACCAACTTATTAATAATAAAGTTTACTATATAAATAAATACTTTTAAGTTGCTTCTACCTACCAAGGTTTACTGAGTAAAGCTGTTAAATAAATTTATATATAAAAAATTTAAAAAATAATTTTATTTTTATTTTTTTATTACAAAACTAAAGAAGCACGAGGAAAAATA
Source organism: Platycnemis pennipes (assembly GCA_933228895.1). NCBI lineage: Eukaryota > Metazoa > Arthropoda > Insecta > Odonata > Platycnemididae > Platycnemis > Platycnemis pennipes. Next base: position 2,431,285 of record CAKOGI010000002.1, on the reverse strand, counting down.
AAATTGAACATGTAAACAGCCAACATTTATTCATAAGTGTATTTTTTTTCATGTTAATATGTGGTAAAATAAAGACAATGGAATTTTTTAAAAGAAGAGAGAAAATTTCTTTAAAAAAGGACTGGTATTTTGGACATGTACACAGGAAAAGTGGTTGGGAGCGAAAGGGTTAAAGAAACGTTTCAAATCAAACGTGGCCTTAAACTTAGCAATGTAAGAGGAAAAAAAACAGCAGGCATGAACAACCGTAGGACATGCGGTGTGGACATACACAGGTTGCGACTTGAATAAATGAATGCATATCATGAGAGCAACATATTTCATCGCACGGTTATATGAATCTCAGAGGAAAAAACCAGTTCACACACGCTATACAATAATCTTTTAAACGTGACTGCTCAAAGCAATTGACAACTATTTCTATTGTTAGGGTATTGTTGCTGCATCAAATGTTGCTAAGGATTTCAACTTGACTGCACTCCAGTTAACATGGCCTCATATTCCACGACAATAACCTTTCACCAACAATATATACAAAACGAAAGTATTCTTGGGTAAGTACTAGGCATCCACTAAATTTATCAGAAACCAGTCCAGTACAAAATACGGTAGGCAACCGATTACCTATCACAACGGCTAATATATTATCTCAATGCAGTAAGTGTAAAAAGTTTGATACTAAATGTCGCGAAAAATAAATGTAAATATATAAAATATTATATAAAGAATTATATGCTTATTTAAAAAATAATTATAAATTTATAAATACATTAATTATTTAAAACGCAGGAGTATGAATGCGATCTAACAATTTTGTTTGTGCAATATGGATACACCCTTTAGTTACATGTAAGTTGCGCATGTTTCCGATGTTCACCCCCTGCCACACTCCCATTCTGTTTGATGAAAAAAATTAGGTTACCGGTCACTATGTACTAAGTTTGTATTGATTTTGTTGTATCTAATTGCAGTTAACTGCAATTAGATACAACTTACAACAAATTAGCAATTGCTAATTTGTTCTCTGGTCGTGCAGTAGGTATACTTTCTTTCTTCAAATTTAATTTTGTGATGTATTTCTTGAAACACCTTCCTCAAAAGTGTTGGCTCCCATAATAGAGCGTACCTATAAAGAAACTGAGCGAGAATCCCGTATTTTACTCTACTTGCTACAAAGTGGAAATATAATAATTAAAGCCAAATTTAAATTAAACAATGGGGAACATGCACTATTTTTTATGACTCTTCGAATGTGAAGTTTTTTAGCTGAAATGTGCTTGCCAAAAATTTTGCTGCAGAATTAAGTTACGTTACAAAGATATAACTCTTTGAAAATTGTACTTTTTCGGCAGCTTAAAAACACGACGTCATCGCATGACGTCACGGCACGGTATCACTAAGGGCGTTGTTTATCTGTTGCTATGCGTGGAGGTAAGTTGTTAAATGAATACTTGGCGAAAACGTAATGTATTTATCTCATTTTTTTATTCCAATGAATGATAGTATTTTGAATTTTTTATTTACGTAGCATGGATGGTAACGAGCAAATCGTCCATTATTTATATAATGCCTGTTTTGTGCTCAAGAATTCCTGCTACGTCTATGCAATCGCGGTTTTTTTTAAGAAGAACGCCACCATAAGGGAGTCAACCAAAAGAAATTGTCGGAATGTGCTTTTTTAAAAATATTTTTCTGTCATAGTTTCGTTCGAGAAACGGCTGAAAACCTCAAAAAAATATATTCACTTCGTTTTCTTTCAAAAATAAATGTCTATCTCCGTAGCAATATGGAACCTATACCGTGCAGTGAGGTCAGAAGGCGTTTCAGATCACGTGACTTTCGTCGATTTTCGGGAACATTTTAATATCATTTATTAATCGCTGTGGTGGGCGTAGAAAAATTTGGCTTATATATATTTAAATTGATGAGAAAATTTTGCATCAAGTACAATATTAATCTTCGAGAAACAAATTTCATGCATATTCCCCATTGAAGCGATGCATAACCTAATGCATTTGGAATGGCGTTGTCATGGAAACACATACCTGTGCCTTGGCGAGGAGAGCCGGCATCACTCTGTCTCGGAAGAACTCCAGCAGAGAAGGAACTTGTCGCTGCAATACAGACGTTCCGGCCGTCGACCCAGAATATGCGACAATGGAAGGAACAGCTGATGTTAAGTAGACTTCCTTCCCGCGCTGAGTCTCCATTCTTACTGCAATATAAATAAAATAATTTATTCCCCGTCTATTCCTCCTGTACTTCTCCTCCGCCTCCTCTAACGCGTTCTTCATCTGTCGCTCCGTGACGTCATCTTCCTCCGCGTACGGCCTCCCTCCGTTGTTGAAAGCCAGACACACTGACATCTGCGCCAGTGCACTTGCTAAACAAGCAACGGTCTCAATCTCATCATCCCCTCCTCTTCCCAGGTAAACCTTCTTCTCTTCGAAGTCGGCGAAATAGCGATAATCACTGCCATCCCTCTCCACACCGTCGTGGTTTCTGAATCTCGATTTCAACCTTCGGATATCATTTGCGTCGAAATCGATCTCGATGGACACGTCGTCATGGCTTTTGAGGAATTTAATCAGGCAAGCCGACTCATCACCTTTAGAATAGAGTCTCTCGTACCATCTCCTCGCAATTGCTAATTTCCCTTCATCACTCTCCAAGAAGCGAGTCTTGCGCATCATCGCCTCCACGCATTCGTTCTTGATTTCTTCTTCTGTTCGAGGAGTCGACTGCTTGACTTCCTCAGGGACAGTGGAAGTCTCAGTTGTAGTCGAAGGCTCTTCTCCGGTCCTCTCCGGTGTTATATCTTCTTCGGTCCAAGGACCCGACGTCAATACTTCCTTAGGGACAGTCGAACTCTCAGGTGTCATTCCTACGGGCCTCTCCCTATTCGCCATTGACGTCATGGAGGACTCGAGTGCCGACAAAAGCACATCACGGGCCGCCAATCCAGCTTTGACGTCATCAATAGAATTGCGAATGGTTGATATGTCTTCCCTTAGTGTATCCATTCTACTCTGGACGTCATTTATCGCCTCGCACATTGATGACATCTTCCGTGACAAATCAGATATCGTTTCCTGTCCCATGGCCTCCATTCCTGCATCCTGACTTGTAGATGTAGTATTACAGCCTCCTCGGCCTACACTGTCCCTTACTTTCATCACCAGACGAACCAATTTGCAAATAGACTGGCGGTCTGCGTTCTCAGGGTGCTTCTCCGCCAATCCCTGGGCCAGCTGCATCACGCTAACCCCTTCTACGTCCCTCAGTCCAGGGTTCGCACCCTTTTCCAGCAATCCCTCCACCCAGTCAACCTTCCCCAACCCCACCGCGACGTAAAGGAGTGTTCTCTGCTTCACTCCCCTCACATCCACGTCTCCCAAGGAGTTCACCAGGTTCTTGTATTGCTCAAAGGTCCCGGTGACTACGCCGGCGAAAAGACGCTCTTCGTTGCCGAAAACGTCGCCTGCAACACTGGTCGCCATTGCTACCGGATGAGGTCACCTTCACTGTTGTCCCCTTGCCGACGATTGCTGACGTTGTCAGGACAGGATGGCCTCGTTTCTGATCAGGAGGACAACTGCGTTCGGAGACGGAGATCTAATGCTGTCGGAGCTGAAAACAAAGTTTGGTATTTTAGGTTAATAGGAATCTGTGTCAAGTCTTCACAATTGCGAGAGTCAGAGTCATTAATTTAAGTTTTTTAGAAAAAAAACAAATTTTCATGTTAAGTCGATCAAAATCAAAGTGTGGGTATTAACAGAATAAATCTTGAATTAACAATATAAAAAATATACATTTAACAAACATTGGCCAAATGCATTTTGATATTGAGAACCTCCTGATGAGGGTAATTAAGAATGTTTTTTACGCAACTCAAAAATGGAATTGTCTTCTTAAATGTAAGCATATCATTTAAAGGATTGTGACACCAAGTGCGAAAAATTAAAAAAAAATGAAGTTGGCTACTCGGAGAAGCGCAGAAATGAGTGCAACAAGAAAATGCAAACGACAATTAAAAGATGATTACACTTGACCTTCATAACTATTGCTAAAAAACTATTACTTAGTTTGCAAATGAAGTAATGCAGACAATACATTCCTCTAGACGGTGTAGTGTCGCGGAATACGTCCTAAAGCGGAAAAATGGATCAGCTGACGTTTGGTGTAAACCAGGGAGGTTGGAATGTGGATTGGGGGAGGCATTGGCGTGCAATACTGTGTGTGACTCTGAAGACAGAGTGGGGGTGCTTGGGAAGGCATAAGTCCCACCTACTCCGTACAAGATATTGCAATCTGTACTTCCTCTCATGGAGACTGCATGCGTATTCAAACGTAATTAAATAAAGAAACCCATTTTCCATCGCATCGAAATTTCAAAAGAGCGTCGTCAATACTTCCGAAGACTTTTCAAGGAGGTTGGCTCACGACTGCTTGAGGCAAGTTGTCTAAGGAATCTTATTAATTTAAGTACGAGTATATTGCCTGCTAAGTGATCCTTACTTCACAAAGAAAATTTCCTAAGCTATTGAAAGTCTTAAGTATCACAAGAAATACGATGGAAAGTCGAAGGATTTATTTTTTATGATAATTTTAATCAGCTCGACGATGGAGTCAATTCAGTGTTTACGTTAGTGAAATAAATTCATGTACTCAATGAATTCACTAAAGTATAACACCGGATTATTACTATCAAACGTTATGTTATAATATTTTTCTGAAATATTCTTTAATATCTCATTAGTAATGATATTATTCATACGCCATACATTTTGGCTAGAGTGACCGCTGCGCCACTTGAAGTCTACTAACGCATTTCGTCTGCTATAAGCGCATAAATTGGTGGATTTGGCGAAAAACACGGTATACGTTGATGCCTTTTTTTTCGTGACATTTTATTACTTGTGAAATTACGCATAAAATATCAATTTTTTGCAAAAATGACATGTCACTTTTGTATTTTTAAACGTTATATTCCCATGTGACGGCCATTCTCGCCGTTAATCGTATGTAATTTCAAATGCAATTTGTGCAAAAAGGAGTATGGGTTGATATAATTATCTTTACTTTATTAGATAGAGTAACTTTAGTTCTATAAGTTCTGAAAATATAAAAAAATGACATGGCTTTCACTTTTCGGATCAACCTCCTTCATAGGGTTTAATAATAACAATAAAAGGGGCGTTCCCGTGGGAGTTAATTTTACAACCAAATCTGGTCCGAAGGATAATCCTCATCCCGGATAAGGCGCGCACGTATAATCGGGAGTTTGTTGGGCAACAACCTTACAATTACAATTGGGCAACAGCCTTATTCCCCAAACATCGACCCCGCTGAACCCGAAAATCACTGTTGCCCAGCTGAAAAATGGACCGAAAGTGAGATATTCAATATGGCGGCCAAGATGGCTTACATGCATTTTTCTCTTACATGTTGGAGAAAATTGGCAGTTTCAACGTCTATTCAAATGCTTTTACCAATCAGGAACAAGAATGTCTACATTGAAAATGACATATGGACCTTACTTTTCAAGATATTTTGAAATTTCACGGAATACCCCTGGTATCTGCTGCATAAAAGTCATCTATTCCGGCAAACAGCGCCACAAATCAGAATTATGATTGAACAAAGGTTTTTGTAATTTCAATATGCTTTTATTTAAAACTATACTCAGCTATATACAATAAAGAGTAAGCGACCGAGTCCGTCCTGCTCTGCCCGTCCAGTTCAGAATGCGAAAAGTTAGAGGCATTTCGTGTAAGAATAGAGAAATAGCCCATTTCCCCATATTTCGACCATGCTAAATCCGAAAATTGCTGTTGCAGGGCTGAAAAATTGACCGGAAGTGAGATATTCAAGATGGCGTCGAACTTGGAAAAGGTCGATATCTTCGCATTTTGCATAGTAGAAACGCGGTTTACATTGCCACATGTATGTTTGTGTGACGGATGATAAGGAGAACTAGTAAAATAATAGACATTCTTTATTCAGTATATGAGCACAATGAAGAGTAAACCTATTAAAAGTCAACGTGTATAAAACAATCATTTTGAAAACTAAAGTTCATATAAATATCGTTTGATCACTTTAATAATTTCAATTATGTGCGGCTAAAATTAAAGTAAAATACTTAAGAAATATAATAAATCTTTTTAATACGTAAAAAATGTCTTATGCAAGCCTAATTACGCTAATATTGAGGAGGGTTCGATGGCATTTGCATATCTTTACGCCAAGAATAATGTTCAAATTACCCGTGGCATTTCATGGAATATCCACGGAAGTATCTATTGCACTCGAAGGGTTGATATTCCCTTAGCATTTTGTACATAACGTGCACTTTGCGCAGCCTACTCTGAATGATATCTACGTCAACTTCCGGTGTAGGAGAATTGAACCTAATAATTGCCTGTACATACATTGTATGATATTTCAAGCCTGCCGCGTGAACGGCCGTGAAATTCACAATGGGGAATATGCATGAAATTTGTTTCTCGAAGATTAATGATGTACTTGATGCGAAATTTTCTCACCAATTTAAATATATAAGCCAAATTTTTCTACGCCCACCACAGAGATTGTTAAATGATATTAAAATGTTCCCGAAAATCGAAGGTCTCGTGACCTGAAACGCCTTCTGACGTCACTGCACGGTAATAGGTTCCATATTGCTACGGAGATAGACATTTATATTTAAAAGAAAACGAAGTGAATATATTGTTTTAAGGTTTTTAGCCGGATCTCGAAAAAATCGATGACTGAAAAAATACTTTAAAAAGCACATTCCTACAATTTCCTTTGGTTGACTCCCTTATGGCGGCGTTCTTCTTGAAAAAACCAGCGATTGCATAGACGTAGTAGAAATTTTTGGAGATAAATACATACGTTATCGCCAAGTATTCATTAAACAACTTACCTCCACGCATAAACAGATAAACAACGCCCATAGTGATACCGTGCCGTGACGTCATGCGATGACGTCGTGTTTTTAAGCTGCCGAAAAAGTACAATTTTCAAAGAGTAATATCTTTGTAACGCAACTTAATTCTGCAGCAAAATTTTTGGCAAGCACATTTCAGCTAAAAAACTTCACATTCAAAGAGTTATAAAAAATAGTGCATGTTCCCCATTGTTTAATTTAAATTTGGGTTTAATTATTATATTTCCACTTTGTAGCAAGTAGAGTAAAATACGGGATTCTCGCTCAGTTTCTTTATAGGTACGCTCTATTATGGGAGCCAACACTTTTGAGGAAGGTGTTTCAAGAAATACATCACAAAATTAAATTTGAAGAAAGAAAGTATACCTACTGCACGACCAGAGATCAAATTAGCATCTGCAATTAGTTATAACAAAAGCATTAAAACTTTGTACAAAGTGATGAGTCCATGGTGATCTAATTTTTTTCATCAAACAGAATGGGAGTGTGGCAGGGGGTGAACATCGCCAACATGCGCAACTTACATGTAACTAAAGGGTGTATCCATATTGCACAAACAAAATTGTTAGATCGCGTTCATACTCCAGTGTTTTAAATAAGTAATGTATTTATAAATTTTGTTTTGATTAAATTAAACCTGTTTTATTTACGATAAATAAATTGTTATGGACACATACCTTATATATCGCACTTTTATTAAGTGAATTTTAATTTAGCATTTCTTTTCAAGGAAAGCATCTGATCTATACCAATATTTACCTTACCTATCTTATCTTATTACTCTTACCTAAAGTGCATAATCAAATATTTCTAAAATTCTAATGATGAGTATCGCCCTATGTGTAAGAACGAACAGAAATAGGTTGCAGAAAGTGAAAATTACAAATAAAAACAGTATTATTACCCAAAATGGGCTGACGCTAACCAAAGTTCATTATACGCTCAACCATGTAACGGTGAACCATAAATAGGGATTTTGTATGCTTTCCAAGTCCTTCGATATACCTTCGAGGAGAAATTTTCACTAACGACAAAGTAATAAACCAGGTGACTATAATGATATATTGGAAATAGTTAATGCGTAATCGTGTTTGCAATCAGTGTTGCATAGTGTTCGGATACCTCCTTATTTGGACATATAGTTATTGAATAAAATGGTCAGTAACTCATCTCAACTGCATGAGCATCTCAAAAATATGAACATATTATTGCCGACCGTCCTAATACAAGGATTGTCAGCAATAAGGCCATCTACAAAAAAATTAAATGCACACATCTATCAAAATAAATAATTTTTTAACAGTGTACACGATCAACAATTAAATGTATCAATGCAAAAGTTTTAATAACACGAATACTGTTTTTAGATAATCAACAGTTTTTCATAATGCAATTTTAAAAAAATTGCGATATTTTTGGTTTGACATATATAATGGAACAAATGCGTGTTGATTAAAATTGTGCTACCAAAGTAATTTCAACATTCCTTTGTTGGTAAACCTGATTATATTAAGATATTTCATTAAACTATTTCACAGTTCTTGTGAAACTGGCCGTCTTTATATGAGGACGTCCGGCGATAATGTGTTGAAATATTATTATTTTCGACATCGTTTGAAAAATAATGTATGCTGTGCTAAACTCATGAGGTGACATGAAGTTCCGAAAAGAAGATGGATTACCTAGAATTATGATGAAATAAATTTTCCAAGAAAAAGGTATTCAACAATTTTTTCATTTCGAAATGTTAATGATCCTGCAACGCTAGGCGCAATATGTTAAGTAAAGAATGAACGCTCCGTACGGCTCAAGTGTTCCTGGTGATCTTTTCCACCAGCGGCCAGCCCGAACTTCTCGTTTGAAACAACTCACCTGGTGGAGATGATGGTGTCCTGTATGCTGTTCGTGGGAGACGTTCGCTCAGAATGACCGTGACCAGAGCACCGCTCCTCGACTCCGAATGAGTATTTCTCAAGAGCCTTCAGGTCCCTTCTTCTCTCTGGAGCTCAATCGATGTCGTGAGTGACTTGCTCCCTGGGTGGTGCGCCTTATAAAGCAACCGGCAGCAACGGCCGAAACGTCTATCTCGGGCGAGGAGAGATTGCGCCTATTTCTGATGTGCTTCCAATCGGCGTTGCGGTCACCTCGGAGAATGTTCTGGAAGACGTGGGTCGACCACCTCACCATGGTGATAGAGTTGACCTCATGTGATTGCCTGACCCTTTGGATGGGATGGAAAAGCCTCTCTTTTCTGGATCTCTATCATGAAGATAGACCTTTATCAATGCTTGGCTACTAATGGCTTGAAGTTAACGATCGGTCATACGTAAGGCTGTGTATAAGTACACGTGCTGACAGAGCCGGAATTTTGCTTCGGTGGTTACGGCTGAACGCATGTAAAACCATAGCACCACTAAGGATGACGTCACGACTCATCTCGCTGGCCTTTACTTCTCGGTGATTACGATTTGAAACGCTGGTTTTTGCAGTCTTTGTTCGCGCTTGGTAAGTTGTTCTCCGCTGTATTTGTGAATAATTAGAGGTGTTGTGTCATGCCTACCTCTTGTTGTGTTCTACGGTGCCGCGGAAATTACAGGAACGGGCCTAAAGTGTCCGTTTTTAACATTCCAACGGAAGAGGACATCCTAACAAAATGGATGCGTGCCGTCAATAGGGAGAAATTTGGGCCCTCCAAGAGAAGCAGCAAGGTATGTGCTTGAGTTATTATCCCCACTAACGTATTATCATTTAAGTTAATATTCCTATTTTTTGCATTGGTAACTAGAAATTGGCTAATTTATTCTGAAAATTCGTGGCGTATTGGTAGAATTACTTGAGTTCATAAATGTTGATGTCTCTCCTGTTTATTCTCTGCCGCAAGGTAACAACCGTGATTTGTCGCGGTAAAAAGTATGGCTATTTACGCGGTGGGATATTAAAGCCATGGAATACTTTCAGACAAGCAAATTTATGTAGTAAGAGGGGTCTAAAAGGCATTTATTTGCTCACCAATATTATGCAATCAATGGCTCCTATTGTCATTTTGAAACCTTCCGAACATTTTTTCTTCCCGAAGAAGCATTACTATATCATAACACAGGTTAATATTTTGGCTTAACCTTTTGAGTAAACTCAAAGCCGATTTGATTGCATTTACATCTACACGATACCCTGCAAACCACCGAGAGGGTGTGCGGCAGGGGATGTGTTTAGAGACGACGTCAGATATATTTTAAGGATTTTATTTATTAATTTCATGTAAAATGCAAGATTTTGATCGAAAAGGGTCCTATGAAGCATGTTGGGTTGTGCGTGGCAGACTATTTTTTCTCCGTGTAGAATACGTTGTTTTCGATTCCTACTCGGACGACGTCAGGACCAAACACATGCCATTAACTAAAAATAAAATGTCCACCTCCACATGGACAGCAGATTGCAGCCTGCGAAGACGGAGAGGAAGACGCTCGTCTTTTGAAGAGGCCAGCAATCTTATCCACGAAACGACAAACACTGGGTGAAAACCTTCCTGTCCAAAATGTCGATTATTTCGCTTTGTAAGTTTGCTGACCACTTATGAGATCATGAGTTGTAGTCATAGCTGTTTCGGCTGCGTCGTGGCAGAATTGATTGAGTGTGAAGATGAAGAGTGCAATTGAATTCGTGATCCTGGTCTCGATAAGATGGACATCTACATGAAAATGATTAGTAATTATATTCTATTCTACAACATAAGAAAGGAAAAAATAGCAAATCAGGAATTCAAAAAACATGCTGTAAGTTGGGTTAGCTACAAGGTTCATATACCTACATGCAAATACCTATGCTATCAATTGATATTCTCGTATTGGATATACAGGGTCCGGCACAAAGGACGGACGGTTTTTAAAACATCACAAAATCGGTAATTTTTGCTCAAAAACAATTTTATTGACGGATTCGGGTTCACCATGAAATAGCATTTGTCACAATTAAGTGTGGAAAATCACATCAGTCATGTGGTGACCGTTTTTGACGATGCATTGCTGGAGGCGTTCTTGAAGGTTCGCGTAGACTCTCTCCAACATCGTTCTCTGAACTTGAGCGACTTCCACGCGAATTGCCTCCTTCGAATCGTCCATAGTTCGGGGCTTTTGGTCGTATACACCTTGCCTTGAGGTGTCCCCATGGGAAAAAATCGCAGATGGATAAATCTGGGGACCAAGGAGGCCAATGAACATCACCAAACCTGGATCACCACGGAAGAGGGCGAATGACGTTCATCGTTGCTCTGGCTGTGTTGGGCGGTCGCCCCATCCTGTTGGAACCACACACCTCGGAATGGAACACGTCGTAATCGTAATTCAGGTGAAAAGAAGTTCGTGATCATTTCGACATAGCGCTCCGAGGTCACGGTAACAGCAATACCATCCTACGACAATTACTCTATTCACCTTCTAATGATAATCTATTGATATAAGAGGACGGAATAACTTCACCTAATTCTTGTTTGCGTTCAGGACTATTCAGAAGGGCAATATATACATCGGGACACACAAAAGGCCTCGTATGTGAACAGTTTTCGCTGGGCTGAAATCATCTACATCTACTTAATACCCCGCAAGCCACCATAAAGGTGTGTGGCAGGGGGTGAGCTCTCACCAAACATGCACTCCATATCATGCATAAAATTTGTAATTTAAAATTAAAATAGCAACGAATACATGCAAAAACATGCTGTTAGTTTGGTTAGCTTTAAGTCCTTACACCAACATGCAGCTACCAATGTTATCCACTGATATACTCGTACTGGATACATTTACCGTTATTCATATCCCTAATAGTAGTACGAGGAAAATGGGACATTTTGAATATATGTCAGTTCGGCAATCAATTTCTCAAATTTTGTGATTATGGTCCAGTCTAGGACGGTGTCCGGTCCAAGGACGGTGTCCGAGGAGAATGCTGACCTTGCAGTTTCTCAAATCGTGAGAAATTGTTGGGGAATAGATAATCCTAGAGCTCTGAGTCGCCTTGGAAGACTGCTATGAGAATTTGACTATGGCCCTGTATTATTTTACTCTAGCATTTTTACAACATGTAATTATGAATGTAAACCATTGCACTAAGTCAAGGGTGTTGATCACGAATTTAAACTTAAATTAACGTTTAAACGAAATTAACTTTAAATAAAAATCTCTCGCGAATGTGTAGGATTATAGAAGGCTTGACGTATATAAGTACTTATTTTGATTCGTAAATAATAATTGTGCTAAATAGAACAAGCGCTTACATGAAATACGAGTATAAAGTTATCAACAACCATAAATGCATGACCAAAAGATATGGGTATCCAGGAAGGTAAATATTTGTTGGATCGATTTTAAGTTATGTGCTATTATATGCATTCCATAGGGATAGAAATCTTGGAGAATGCAAATAGAGGAACATATAAACGGTACTTTAGTATACTCCCTCAACTCATTGCCAAAAAACCATAAAGCTAATCGCAGAATGTTATAGTCAGCCTCATTATAAAGATAATTTACGCATCTCGTATCTGCTTCAGGATTCGTACGAAAAATACCTTCCGAACTTGACGATACTAAGATCGATAATGAGGTAAGTTTCCCTAGACAACTGTCTCAGTGACTTTGCGTGTATTACGTAGGGAATTCTATCCTAATTTTGATTGCTTCTCCGGTGATTCATATAATTGCAATTCTGAATGAGAAAAAAACAGACCCCTCGAAAGTGACCCGAAAAGAAATGCATGTCGTGATTTTCAAAACAAGTGGATATTCGGTGAATTCCAAAGGAAAATTAACTTTGCAATGTCTTCACAGTAAGTTTAATCAAGGAAAATACATGAAAATGAAGGAAATTTTGACTAATGTCATGCGCACCATTTATTCATATCATGCTTCAAAAATGGGATGAATGTAATAGGACTAACGACAGATTTAGATAAAAACTTCGCTGTTGTTTAGAAAAGAATATACTGTTCCCAGCGGACATGTATAAATATCTGCTTGCAAATCCCAACTCAGGTTGGTACCGTTCAATGGTTAACATATTTCCATTGGCTGTATTTTACTCCAAGAAAATTTATATTGCATTGAAATCTTGTTGCATGTTTTTCTGAGTGAAAAGGCAAAGGAAGGCCGAAAAAAGAATTTGAGAGGTCTGGTGATAGAACGAAAAGAAGAAAAATAGCAAATTTAAGAGAGAAAGCGTCAGCAACAGAACCATCGACAACCATATCCATGACATTGCGCTGCGAAGGGAATGACGCGGCAGTGAAAATAATAACTGAAATCACTGCAACAACCCTCACCCGAGGAAAACGAATGTTAAAAAAATGGAGGACAATGCCTGCAACTCAAAATGAGTTGACGCTCTGACGTTGATTGTTCATTGCAATTTAACGAAATTGCAATATGAAATACTTCGCAAGTCTGCCAAAAATGTGGACACAAGCTTTACCTTAGTTATGAAAGGATTAGATTTCAGAAGAATGCTTCATACCCAGAGGGCATATCAACAGGGGAAAAAATGTGAAGTGAGCCTTTAAGAACCGCTGAACCACACAGCCTCTCGCACTATAACATCTTCAAGATTCAGAGATGATCAGAGATGAAGGACCTTTAACCTTTTCCTCATATGCAAATGGGGGTTCGATGGCAGTTCGGGATACTCTCAATACAAGCACGTATGGTAGGAGCCGAATGCCACTGATGAAAGCATATTCGCTACATCTCTTGTACCACTTCGTCGGCTGGATGATGTGAGAGAAAGGTGAACAAGATTAAAACATTTTCGAGCAATCACTATCCAGCTAAATAACTTTTCAATTTGTTTATATTATTCATATTTTTCATAAAGGTGAAGCTATCTGTTCAAATCTAGGGCCATCGTCCAGGGTGATTTTGCAGGCCATTAATATTATTTCTAAAAAATAATTTTATGTGCTTAATATGTAATATTTTGTTTAACAAATTTAAATATATTTAAAACAGCTTACGTTTTCAATAATAACCATTTATTAAAATAAAATAAAACCTCTATACTGCAATGGTACGCCTAGTCGATTTTTGGATTTTTTCAGTCTTCACTAATTTGTTTAATAAAAGACCCCGGACCATTTTTTGGCTAAATTCCGTAATATTTATGTCTAGAAGCATAAGAAAAAATAGTTGGGAAGATTTCGTCGTTCTATCTATAGAAATAGGGAAGATATGATTTTTGATAGCTTTTTTCGATTTCAGCCCACAGGTTTTCCCCATATCTAAAAGCGCCGGCGGCGGTAATTTTAATCGGTAGGTGTTATCTCTTGATTTCGCGGTGTATATGAATAAATTTATGCATTTATTCAATTTTGAGGTGATATCGTCATATTATCAAATAATATTTACATTTTAAAAGTAATTAATGAGATTTATAAGCAATTTATTTATTTTCGCTTTTACACAAACTTTGGAATTAAAGAATTATCATCAATTGCGATATACACGATATAGATAGTGGTAGTTTAGTGGATAAATATTATGTTGAGCAATTATATATACTGTATTTAGTATCAGGAATTGTTTCTAATGTAGGTAACAGCATATAACCATGTATATAGCTATGGAATACCAGCTCTACCGCACTTAACTTTATTTTCACGACACGGAACACATATTATAAGTTTTTCAATTTTCATTTCATTTTCTTTTCGTAAGATTCTGTGCATTTTCCGTACGTATATTTTTGGCATATTGAACATTTTATATAGTTTTGTTTCGTTTCAATTTTTTACCTGACACTGATGTCTATTTCTAATTTCTTGTATCTGAAATGAAATGAGATGGTCCCGGCTGTGACTTGATATACTCGCTGCGCAGTTCTTCAGTTAAATTCAAAATAAATTTATGGCAGCTGATGTTTTGTGAGGTGATCTCTTCCTATATCACTCATGCGTTAATTGCAGCTAAATCTAGGGGAGTTGTGTTTGAAACCGTCGGAATTATTTCAAATAGGTAACCAAGGAGTCACGTGATACCTACACGAATGGTTTCAAAATTTAATGTGTCTGAATCGCTCTTTACAACATCATTAATTGTTTTCACTTGAGTTTTTCTCACCTATTCCAACTAAAGAGCCCCCAGTTGAGATATAACACAAGTGTAAACAAAGAATGAGGCTGCAATCAGCGGTTTTAACACACCAAATTTGCAAAGCATTCGTGTGTATACCACGTGACTCCTTGGTTACGTATTAGAGATAATCCAGACGGTTTCAAACACAGCCCCCTAGGATACTGTATAAAATTTGACAGGCCATCGGCGAGATCCTGCGCACCTAGTGTTATTCCTTGTCATTTGGTCCGGTATATCTACTCCATATTTTGTGGTGTCGTAGAAACTGACTGAATCTCATTATCTTTTACTGTACATGTAGTATTTCAATGCTGGGATGTATGGTTCTCAGCACCAATATGTTTTTTTCATCTTGGTATACTGCATTGTAATGTCGTTGTGTTTTATGACTGTGGTATCGTACAACTTGACGCCTTAGACGTTTGAACTTCTTCGGGGACTCCACGTCTGATTCTTTTCATTGTGCCAACAATATCAATGCTAATTTCGTTTAGTTTTTCGTCAAATTCATTTACATGAAATCACTATCTGCCGTGACGTCTTGTCCTGAATTTAGGTACTATGTCCGAACGTAATAAGCGTAAAACAACATTGTCAAGGAGACTTTCGTTGGGAGGATTATATTTCTTCAGATATAGAAACCCATTGCATAAATATTCGGATTTACATCTGCTAACCTGATGGAATTTACATCTGCTAACCCAGAACTTGATTCCAAATTTGTCTGGTTTATTTTTATGCATGTGATCATGCACTGAGTGAATCTACACCTACCTTTAGTTGGAAAAAGCTGCTCGTTCAAGGATAGCTATTCACTAGGACTATAGCAGGCTATACAGTTTCCCACAAAATTGCTCCATATTTCGAACACCAATTCAAATTTATCTGCATTGAGACGCTGAGATCTTGTCCCGAGAACATCGAAACTTAGGTACTGCATGAGCTGCAGACATGTTTCGTGGCATCGTCTGAGGGAAAAACGCTGGCTAATCACTAGATCATAGCATATCATAATCTAGTGAACCACAATCATATGCTCCTCGTGCAAGCCTTAGTTCAATAATAGCTTCAATTTCTTCAGCAGTTGTGGTCCAATATCTCTCACCCATCTACTTCCACTTCAGTGCATATTTTGATATTCCGGAGCGTACGTTCATCGACAAATATGCATCATGCGTTAGATACATAATCTTTATATACCCTGCGATTGGCTTTTGGTGATGGTTCCGGATTTTCTTCCAAAATATTTTTTAAGTAGTTACGAAGTAAGACCGCGTCCCTGGGACATGCTTAGAAGCATCGGGGTACAGCTCCTACCCAAAGCGCGGTCAGATCTTGACTGACCGTGTAAGGATAAAAAAGGGGCGATAAGGGTGGTGTAAAAGAGCGCATTTCCCATGTCTTGGGATAAAGCAGAACTGTGTACCTGTATCCTATCCTGTTTTTATGTATATCTTGAGACAACTGTGAGAAAATCTATGAAAAACTCCTCTGATGCGATTGCAGAATAATAATTAAAAAAGAAAATTCTCCGGAATGAATCATGCAAGGAAACATGTTAATTCAATTTGATCACGTGACTATAACCTGTCATGCCAGAAAAATCTTATTTGAAAGAAAAAAAACTATAAGATGAAAATTTATAATACCGTCAAAACGGCCGCTCTGGCGCTTTTAGGTATGATAAATTAATATTTCATTAAGTAATAGACCAAAACTAATCATTTTTGGCATGTGAACGTTAGACTAAAGTTCATTAAAAGTCACGAAATTTCAACAATTTCTAACCATTGTGAAAAAAACGGTCAGTATTTGAAATTCAAAAACGGTCAAAATTACCGCTCTGGTGCTTCTAGTGGTAAAGGACTCTACGCGTAATCGAGGGACCCGCGTTGGTCTCGGTTCAGGCGATATTGTTAATCTGTGGAGTTCTCTCATTTTAGTGCAATGAAGATGATGATATAGATGAAAATACTTACTGTCTGTAAAAAAAAAGCAAGACACCCGAGTTTGAGGAGCTCTATCGTTTAAACGGAGCGATCAATTTCAATGCAACAAAAAGCATACGAGAGAGAGTTTAGTTCTACGTTGGATCATTTACTTAAAAAATCTTCGACTCCATAGTATTTCCTGTACTTAATTTTTTCTCAAAGAAGTACCCGTTTTTTGCGCGTAAAATCAATTGCCCAAATTTGAGCGCTTGGTATTCCCGTAGTTTTTGTTCCAATAACTTGCGATTTTGATATAAGGAAGCCAGATCTATTAGTAACAGTTTGCAGAAAAGAAATTGTTTATACCACTAAAATTGATGGATTTGTTGTAAACAACGCAAACCCCTGCTAACTTCGAAACCAATGGGTCAATTGAAAATTGATTGGTACTGTTGTAGTAGGTACATCACTTGCAAGTTTTTCTTGAAATTCCCGGTTTTGCATGAAAGATATGTTTCGTATTCTTTCCTTGGTAGCTTTTCAGATTCTTCTTCCTTTCACTCTCAATGTCGAAAGGCACCAAAATAAAAACTCAATTCGCTCTTCGAGACATCGCTTCGGCCTAAACCAAACCAATGCAGCTGCGACATTGTGAAACAAAACCGGTTAATGGTAGTTTAGCTGGGCCGTCGTTCAGGTAGCTAGTGGGACGGAGGTCAGGACCGAGGGTCCACCCTCGGTCTCCTCGAAAATCGACCCTCGCCCATCCCGAGGGCTCAGCCGAGGTAGACCTTTCCCAGCGGGTGGGATCCTCGGGGAAATTGACCACTAGACATGGTTTATCGAAGTTATAAACTTTGGAACGTATCAACAATTTATCTTCTTCATTGTATCGTTCATTCCAAGACGTCGAAAAACGTTTTTTGATTGATGCTCTACGATGAAAATTAAGGATTTTCCTATTTTTCGCGTAAAAAGCGGATGGGATGTGGCAACGTTGCTACCTGAGAGGGCGAGTTTGGAATAAGAGAGCGGGAAAAGACAGCCCGTGAGAGTCTTATTCTGGGATCTCAATGTTCGATGCTCCATGTCTCTGATCCATAGAGTGCCTCGCTCCTTTCTTTTTGTTGATTCTCATATTAATTTCCTAAATTACTAGTCCAAAGCCAAAAGATTCTTTATATGTGTATATTATAAACTGCCTGATAGCGACGGCAGTTCAGTATCAGGCCTGGAGAGCAAGAGCAGTAAACTAAATTCGCGCGGAAACGATCGAAACTCATAATATGTGGAGATTTCATACTTCCGTCCGTAGACTGGGACACGAATTGGTTTATCACCGGAGTAAAAGACAAGGAGCTCTGCGAGTCACTATTGTGTACCTTCACAACACACTCAATGCATCAATTGGTAACAGCATCCACCAGAGGAAATAATACCTTCTATTTATTAGCGGCAAATGTACCAGAACATGTTGTAAAAGTAGTAGCCGAGAAAGTCATTAGAGGCCATAAAGTAGTCACGGCTCAATTTTGTCTGAGAGCTAACAATCTCACGAGCCGAAAAGAAACATTTATTTGCTCGGTAAGGCTGATTATGGTGATATCTCTTAGCCGAAGGAGGCGTGTACATGGGAGTCAGCCAAATTCCATGTACTTCTTCGTGTCTCATATTATTTTGGCGATAAAATGTTCATCATTGTCCTTCGGCATTATGGTTTGAAAGATTTAATTCTTTGCTCTACTGTTTTTCGATGTCCCATGTCTCTGACCCATAGGGTGACTTTCTCCATACGAATGTCTTGATGGAGTGCTTTCTTGTTAAAAACTGAAGGTTTTTGAGCCATGTAGTTGCCTCTTCTTCAGGAAAGGCTCCTTGGCCTGTGCTATTCTTCGCTTGATGTTGGTCATGCTTCTTCCATAGAAAGATATTAACTGTTGCGGAGATAGCTGAAGTTCTTGACTTTTTGTAATTTCACTCCTCATATTTTGATATAGCGTATTCCCTTCAATCATACATGAAAGTATGTTTTTTAAGTCGCCTTCAAATATCTTAGAGAGGGGATGGTTTCGTCAACTCATAAAGAGGAATTAGGATATCGTATAATGTATTTAGCGAACAAAGCAAAGGATTAGATACAGAGGATTCGTGGAGAGAATTTCTTGAGGTCACCCGTAAAGCAGTTAATAAATACATACCTAGTAAATTCATTAGTGATAATACAGAGCCAAGGTGGTATAACGCGGAGGTTAGGAAATCACTAAAGCGACATAGGGTATGCCACGCTAAGATGAAAAATGCAGGACGGGGTCTATCGGTAGAGGAAAAAAAATGAGTTAGTTCAAAACTATAATATATCAAGAGCATTAGCAAGGAAATCATGTCGGCAATGTTATCACATTTCAAGAGCAAGATGTTGGGAGATTATTAAGATAGCCATCCTAA
Organism: Platycnemis pennipes; assembly: GCA_933228895.1. Lineage (NCBI taxonomy): Eukaryota > Metazoa > Arthropoda > Insecta > Odonata > Platycnemididae > Platycnemis > Platycnemis pennipes. The sequence goes on along the minus strand of CAKOGI010000002.1, from coordinate 2,411,837 downwards.
AGCGTTTTGGTCATATGTGAGAGAGCTTCAGGGAAATAGGTCCACAGTGCACACACTTAAAAACGATAAAGGAATTAGAGTCACCAGCAGTGTAGAAAAAGCCAATACTTTAAACACATTCTTCCAAAGTGTATTAAACTCATCGTCACACAACGCAGTGGAACCACCGCCGAACACTTTCAGGGAGCAAATGCGCGAAATAAAAATGTCATGTCGCGGAATAGAGCAGCAGTTAAAAAGCATTAGTAAAAACAAATCACGAGGTCCCGATCAAATTCCTTCCAGAGTATATAAAACATTAGCTTCTGAAATAGCCCCATATCAAGAAATAATATTCAATAAAACACTAAAGAACCACACAGTACCCAAGGATTGGAAAGTAGCTAACATTACACCTATTTTTAAAAACGGCGATAGGGAAGAACCTAGTAACTACAGACCCATTTCACTCACGTCAATCTCTTGTAAGATATTTGAGCACATTGTAGTCAGTTCGATCATGGGGCATTTGGAAAGTCAGGAATTACTCATAATCAGCCAACATGGGTTCCGGAAAGTTTGATCTTGCGAGACACAATTAGCTTTATTTGTACACCATATATTAGTCTACGTCGAAAACAGTACTGAAGTTGATGCGATATTTTTAGATTTTAAAAAGGCATTCGATAAAGTTCCTCATGATAAATTAATCTTGAAGTTAGAGAGTTTTGGTATAAATAAAGACGTATGTTGGGTAAAAGAATTCTTAAGTGGGCGAGAGCAGAGGGTTGTCATATATGGTATCATGTCGGACACAATCAAAGTCACATCGGGAGCCTCAAATTTCCACTGGAAATGCTCTTGAATACAAATAACGCCCTGCGATATGCTTCAATTGCTATGGAGTTTAGTTTATAATTTTGAATAATCTCTTTTCCTCGTCAATGGATGGATTGGTTAGAGAACTTGATCTGAATCTGATAGAGAACTGAACAGAATCCAGATTGACTCTGCCTTTGTCATTTCAATGACTTCCACACTTATGCTTATTATATATTATCTAGGTTCTGCGTTTCCCCATTTTATTTTATTAGGTACGTATTTATTAACTGCTGAGGGGGTATGCTACAAAACTTTACTATTTTGGCTTAAAATAACTTTCTTAACTTTATTAAACGACTTCAGTAACTCCTGTTCATGTCCTCGTATTTAAATCTACAAATGCTTCTCTCAATGCCAACCTTGCTAGACATGTGCTTGAGCTTGGACGCCAAATCCGAATAGATCGAGTGACGCACTGAAGGGACTCCAGGACACAGCAGGAGACCGTTGGGGGAGGATTGGGGGAAAGTGAAAGTTCGTCGCGGGGCGACCAAGCTATTGAACGTCTTATGCCGAAAAGAAGTGCATGGTTTCTTCTTACCTTTGTTCTCATCAGGCCAGGCCACGAGGGTCGCGTCCGGTGCTATTAACTCCCAGTCTCAAAACTCCCAATATTTGTTTGCTTGGTTTTAAACGGAAGAGGAAAGGGATAGGTAGGGGAAATATTTTAGAGTATTCTGTAGTAGTAATAATAGTCATCGAGGTATATCCGTTATGCAATGAAACTGGATGAATCTTTCACAACCTAACTTTGCATGGTCATTTATAACGTCCATAAATAGGTTTTGAAGTAGTTATATCCCGATACGTTGATATTTTTTTTATCCCATGTTCGAATATATTTCTGCGTTGAATTCAATTGGGATACCAGTTTTTTTCGGAGAGAGGGTTCCGATTTTTACTCATTGCAATGCCTAAATGTTGTAATTAAAAATTCACCATTTAGAGGCTTAAACTTAGAAGATTCTTATTCTGCTCGAAAAAAGTACTAAATTGCCGTAAATTTTAGCATTTCTTAATTGAAGAAAAAATGTGAGCCTAAAATGTTGATTTTTAGGTCTGATTACTTCAGTAACCGAAGAGCACTGCTGTTGAAGTGAAGTCAGTTTCGAATGTGCTATTACAATACCCTACCTCGTATGACAATTGAACGCGGGTGCCCGCGACGGAAAATCCGGTCTTATATGATGAAAGCCACAATTTTGATTGTAACCTGCAAAGGGAAAGGGCGAAATAATGCAGAAGACACATTCTGCATGATTATTAACGGGATTTCCAGTTAATGTTTTATGCGATGAAAACTATAATTAGAACTGGAATGCCTATTGAAACTTAGTGGAAAGTTGTCCAAGCCGGGCAAATATCCCATACATAGGCATGTATTTTTCCAATTATTAATATGTTATTGACGTCTTAGGAGAGGTTATCTGTGTCAAACTTACGCATGAGGTTCAGCCTTTTCATCAACCTACTGCTAGATAGCGATTCCTATCCCAGTTCCTCTAATAACTTGGAGACAATGCTGAATTTATCTAAACATATTTTTACAAACCTACCTGACTTTGTCTGTACGCGATCCCATATACTAGCAGCATACTCGATGTGCGGTCCTACTGGTGAGAAATAACAGTGTTCTTTTACCATTTATCACTTTACAATGTACTCTGAATGCATATATTAATTGATGAGTGTGTAATATCTAGGAAAGTAAACCAAAACCACCCATAATCTTGGCTAATGCTGACTTCTTGAAATTTATTAAATGAGTTGAGCAGTTCCTGTTTCATACCACCATAATAAGCCTTACCCAGCAGCGGCGTCGGAAGTGGGGGGAAGAGGGGGCAATCGCCCCCCCCCCACCCCTCCCCCCAGAATTTGCCCCGTGCCCTTGAGAAATGAGTCTTCATCAATAAAAAATAAATTTCACTTGTATCCAGCTTGCCTATTCCCTTCTGACGTATATTCTACCACCTTCATATGCACTTTTAGCGGAATTCTAATCTCTACCCCCTTCTTTCCGCAAAAAAATGCGGGCCCTTTTCATAGAAGCCGGGCCCTTTTCAAGGTTGGCCCCTCCCAGAGACAATAGTTCCGACGCCCCTGATACCGAGCAAATAAATGTTTCCTTTCGGCTCGTGAGATTGTTAGCTCTCAGAGAAAATTGAGCCGTGACTACTTTATGGCCTCAAATGCCTTTCTCGGCTACTACTTTTACAACATGTTCTGGTACATTTGCCGCTAATAAATAGAAGGTATTATTTCCTCTGGTGGATGCTGTCACCAATTGATGCATTGAGTGTGTTGTGAAGGTACACAATAGTGACTCGCAGAGCTCCTTGTCTTTTACTCCGGTGATAAACCAATTCGTGTCCCAGTCTACGGACGGAAGTATGAAATCTCCACATATTATGAGTTTCGATCGTTTCCGCGCGAATTTAGTTTACTGCTCTTGCTCTCCAGGCCTGATACTGAACTGCCGTCGCTATCAGGCGGTCTATAATATACACATATAAAGAATCTTTTGGTTTTAGGCTGTCGAAGTGAACACCATACGCTCTTTAACCGACTCTCAGATTAGAACTCACACTTATTGGTGTAGTAATCCTTAGCTGCAATAAAGAAGAACATATAGGAGTCACTAAGAGGAACGTAGCTTTCTTGTCACGTGCATCGAAAACACTTACTAAAATAATCAGCCGAAGAATGGAAGGAAAGATTGGAGGAAACCTCTCGGATAACCTATAAATGGTAAATGGTTTTGGAAAATATTCATTATCTGCGATTTCGTTTGATAACCCACTTTCTGTCCCTATAATTACATCCGCATCGGTGCCTTTAATGATATGGTAGCATTAAACTACTTTATTTTTATACTACGGCAGTTTAGTGTCACCAAATATATATTTCACCATTTAGCAACTTCTCTGGTCGTTGATAGTAACCTCCATTAGCCATCTTAGGAAAACTAATTGCCAATAATTTGTCATCACTGAAAAATTACTTCTGAAATTCCTCATCTTTCCCGTGACTCATGTAAAAGCCGCCATCAACTAGCCATTTCACAACATGGAATGGAATAAGATGTTCAAGATACTGAAAGCAGTTGAGATGGACTACAACGACAAATAAATACTCGCCTCCGCAAGAATCAGGTCACAACAGGACGAATGAATGATGGAAGGAAAATAGAAGCCAAAACAAATGAGGAGTTAGACAAAGATAGAGCCTCTCGCCATTATTATTTAATATAATATATAACTAAAAGAATCAAAACGAGAAGCAGAAGAAATTGGTATAAAAGTAATCAAGGTTAATGTTGAAGAAATAAACATGCTTTCGGTTCGCAGATGGCTATCGCAGTTCTAACAGAAAGGCAAGTGGACCTGTAAACATCTTGGAATATTACGGACCTAGTAATTTAGGAAATTAATATGAGAATCAACAAAAAGAAAGGAGCGAGGCACTCTATGGATCAGAGACATGGAGCATCGAACATTGAGATCCCAGAATAAGACTCTCACGGGCTGTCTTTTCCCGCTCTCTTATTCCAAACTCGCCCTCTCAGGTAGCAACGTTGCCACATCCCATCCGCTTTTTACGCGAAAAATAGGAAAATCCTTAATTTTCATCGTAGAGCATCAATCAAAAAACGTTTTTCGACGTCTTGGAATGAACGATACAATGAAGAAGATAAATTGTTGATACGTTCCAAAGTTTATAACTTCGATAAACCATGTCTAGTGGTCAATTTCCCCGAGGATCCCACCCGCTGGGAAAGGTCTACCTCGGCTGAGCCCTCGGGATGGGCGAGGGCGAGGGTCGTCCACAAAACCCTTATCTCTACTCGCGCGGGCTTTCCCAGGAGGGCTGGAGGGGAGCGCGAGAGGGAAAGGAAGAGAGAGAGAGAGACAGGAGGTGGGGAGGACCGTTAGCGGGAGTGGGGGAGGTCCCTCTGAAGCTCCATGCAGCGCCAAAGAGAGGAATAGTTTCCGCGCTCAAAATGTTGAAAACATGGTCCAGGAAATGATTCAATGCTAAGTTATTAACTTTCTAACGCCGTTGGGATTGGTGTCATTTTAAAGGAGAAGGATGAATCCCCAAGGTTAATGGAAGAGATGCTTCAATTACGATTTGTGTATCGTCAGAAAGACAGCAGAAAATGAGATATTTTCACCTTTTTCAGCGCCTATAGCATTTGAAATGAAATATACTCGAAACTTGTGATCCATTCTCCCACATTATTTGTCTTTGTTCTAACGAACTGTGAAAACAGTTCATCTCTATGTGTCATATTACGCTATATTATATATATTATGTCATATTCGATCTCGCAAGAGTCTGCGCAGCCGTTTTCCGGGTAGGTATTCAACACCCTTATTGTCTGAAAAATAAAAAATCGCAGTTCTTTTCATTCATTTAATGCATTTTGATTTGCACAATACACGTGGAAACTCCAAGAAACCTTTTAAGTAAATGATAACTAAATATAATAGAAAGAAGAGGAAATAGTAACTGCAAATACTATATCGGCAAAAGTTGACGACTCCTAGAAACCTGTTACAGCGCATTCTATTACTGCAACGGTTCTCTCACTGCACCTAATGATAACAGCAAAAGTATCGAACTATACATTAAGCCATGGAACATTAAGCTGTCACACTTTATAACTCTTCCGTCATTGTGCTAAAGTTCTATACTCTACGGTGAGACCACAACCGGTATTGATACAGAAGTGGTAGAACTTGCGCTTCCTATCAAAATCCTTTAAGGGTTCGAAGATGCTTGGACGGCCTGCACAGTGGGCCTCCTCTTCCTGTTCTGGTACATGCCGTCGAGGAAGACGCGTATGTCCTTGTACATGTATTCCAGGAACACCTTCTCGAGCAGCAACCTCGTCACGGATGTGTTGCGGCCGTTCTCCGACAGCCAGTACGAGAAGTAGTACTCGCCAAAGGTCCTGTGCACGAACAGCGGCGTGTCGTCCGTCTTCACCACCAGACCGTGCCTCATCACCAACTTCAACTCCAACTCCTCCATTTCGTACTCCAACTCGGGCGTGCGGTACGACACCTCCTCGTTCAGGAAGACGGTCGACGACAGCTTCTTAAGGTTGCGAGACCTCTCCTTGTTCGTCACGGCTTCCTCTGCCTCGGCGGACCCTCCCTCCCGAGCCATTTTCTTGTCTCGGTGGAAGATGCGAAACTTCAGATACGTGAACCTGTCGTAGAACTTGTATCGCCTCTGGAACACGAAGACGCGGTCCGGTTCCTCGTACACCACGTACGCTAGCATGAAGGAGTGCAGTGGGTTCGCTGAGAACTCGCTGTAGGACTTGTCTTTGAACAACACCGTGTCCATGAGTTCCGACGCGTAATCCACGAGATCCAAGTTCTTGAGTTCCTTCTTACCTCGCGGTGCCTTAACCTTGTCTCGCAAATCCCTCAGTCGCTCCACATCTTCCTCAGTGCATTTGTTCTTGCTTAAGCCGGAGAGGAATTCCTCCAGCTTGTCCTCGTAATCCTCCCTCAGGCTGGACTCCATCCTGGCCCTCCAGTAGTTGTTCAAGAGCCCGCACCGTTCCTTTCGCGTCGTGGCCACCAAGTCGAACGCCACGGTCCCCATGCAATTCTCCAGGCCGTGGGCCTCGTGAGCCCTGGTGGACACTACGACCTTGGCCTCCGTGCCCTTCCTCAGCGTCTTAATGAGAGCCTTGACCTTCTTCTGCGCTACCTCGGACAACTCGTCGAAGGCGTCGAGCAGTAAGACGGCCCTCCCCTCTCGCTCGAAGAACATTCTGAACAGTCTCTTCTCCATCGGGGTGTTCCCCGCTTTGACTATTGCGTACACTAGGTCCAGACACGATCCGGGGTCCTCCAAATCCGCGGTCTCCCAACTCTTGATCCTCTTCTCGTGGCTCGGCAGGTCCACCAGTGCTACCCAGCGATTCTCCCCACTCCCTCCCTTGTTTGCTCTCGCGCCTATCCTCCTCATGAACACGGTCTTGCCGCTCCCTGAGCAATCGGCCAGTATCACCGCTTCGTTGCGTTCGAAGTCCGTCACCTCCAGAATGCGGTCGCCCTCGACTTCCCAGGGCTTCAACTCGCCGTCCTCCCTGCCGACCTGAGAGCTGTGTATGGAGTAGTTGTGGTCGTACCTCTTCATTCCCGTGCTCTCGTCGCGCCTGCACGAGAAGAGGTGAGCGAAGTGGAAGTCCCTCTTCCCCGGGGACTGATCCAGGATCCTTTGGCACTGCGCCTCCATGTCATAGTCTCCGGCGCTGAAGCAGCGCGCTTTGCGCCTGCCCTCGCCCTGCAGACGTCCTCTGAAGAGCCCCATGCCTTCGAAGGGTCCCTCGACGTGGCGCACGAAGACCAAGTCGTCCTTCCTGGCCTTGGCGCACTTGTATTCGATCCGCTTCACCTTGAGTTTGTGGTCTATGTAGCACTGGTCGGGGCAGTGCATGAAGGCATCCTCGTTATCCTCAAGGGCCGAGGCCAAGGCTTTACCGAGGCGGACGTCCGCCTGGTCTATCAGCAGGGAGATCTCGGCCGCATCAAACAACTCACCCATCTCCGCAGATTGTCCACCGATGGCCTTGAGGACATCCCTCACTGGCGTCCAAGTCCCTACAAAGTTAACCTTCTTGTCCAGAATCCATTCTTTTGTTTTGTGGCAGAGGTCACTCCAGACGTAAGTGTAACTCGCGTTCTTCAGGAATTCACATTTCTCAAGTTTGGAGTGCATCGGAGTGACCAATACTGCCTTGTCCGATATGTTCTCGAGGCTTTTGGCAATGCAAGTACCGGGACAAATTTTTCTGCCCTGACAGAAATTAGGTGGATGGCGTACATCATCCCAAACTATTGCCAATCGGTCAATTTCATTCTTGTTGAGACGATCGATCAGGAATCTCATGGTATCTTTGTCTTGGTACTTGCTCCAGTCAACGAACACGTAACCGCGACCAGAGTTCCTCAACTGACTCACCCCCAACTTCAGGTTCGAGACGGCACACACCTCCAGCTTCTTATGCTTGGGGAAACTAATAGGTAATCCATCGGATCCCTTCACTTGAACCTCCTCGTTATGGAATGAAGTGGCCAACACGTCGTTCCCTTTGAACTCACTCTTGCGGACCATGTTGGCAGTTGTGTTCCACTCTATGAAATCCCGGATTTCCGGCTTCACGTGGTCGTCGTAGAATTTGTACAGGTCCATGAGTTCGTCCGAATCGAAGATCTTCTTCTCGACATTGTCCCACTCACCACTCTCCGTGCCATGCTTGACGATGATCTCTGGCACTTTCACGATCATCTCGAAGTTGACGTCGTCGCTCTTGATGGCCCTATCGATGAGGTTCTGATAAGCATTTGCGTACGGGTACCGGACTACTTTTTCGACGACTGCTTCGTATTCCTTCTTCGCTTCGTCGTCGTCCGCTTTGTACGGAAGCCCGTCATTTTCAAACACGAGGCCCATGACTCTGTGCGTCATCTCGTGCGTGACGTTGCTCACGACGTCGGAATAATTGAATTTCTGCGTCTTCCCCGCTGCGGCATATATCCTCTTCATTCTGGGGTTCATCAACCCGTAGACGTGGCCACCGCCGTTGATCGGGTGCATCGCCTGTACATCGTCCGAGCAGAAGTCGAAAACTACCTCCAGGTACGGGTCGCACTGCAGGCACTGCAGGATATCGGAAGCAATGTCCGCTTTGTCCATTTCCTTGTACCAACACTCGATTTCCTCCCCGTAAACACTGGCGTCCTCCCCTTTTCGGGGGTTTACCATCGACTTGGCAACCATTTTCTGAACGTGGCAACCTTTTAGCGGCACAAAATATTCAGCAGCCGCCCGACGGAACTGGTCGTCGTCCACAATATCCCTGGTCTGGGCAATCTCTCCTTGGTTCGCGTAAACGAATTGGAGATGCTGCAGGAGGGCCCACAGCTGCGGCTGCGGCTGCTCACTCACAGAAGCCGTATACAGTGCAGACTTTCCCTCCAAGTTGACCCAGCGCTTCACACCGCTGCCCGGGACTTCCTTGAGCATCTCCTCGACTTCTTCGAAATCGCCTTCGCGCACCAGAGCGTGGAGCCGTTCCCTCCGCTCGAACAACTCTCGGATCTCCTCGTCTTCCTCCTTGATCAGTCCGTCCAGGCGTTGTCTCAAGTCGGCGTCAGAGGGGAAAGGGGAGTCCCACTTGAGCAGGAGGGAGGTCACTTCGTCGTGCTGACCTAGCAGTGACCTCTCGATCGCTCCGAGTTTCCAGTCGTCCAACTCACCCACGTCCGCTCCGCAGCAGAGCAGCAACCGGACGCAGTCGACGGACCCGTTCCCGGCGGCCAGGTTCAACGGCGGTGACCCCGTGCCCTCTACTGGCTCGCGCACGACATTCTGCTTGTCGTGGGGCAGCAGTGTCCTCTCCAGGGGGACCGCATCGCTCCCGATTTCCAGTTCCTCCAGCAAGTCCTGGAAGGTGAACTCTGGAGGGGGAGAGAGACGCAGAACGCGGGCCATGTCAACAACATCCGGAGGTGAGTGAGGACCGGGTCACAGTTAACGTAAACGGGTGACGTGAAACGAGAGACGGGAACTTCTTCTCTCTAAAGCGGACGCTATCCACGTACTCAGGAAACAATGGACTGGCGAATGCGCAAAACGAGATCCGTAACAAATTAGTAAACAGGAGCAAAGAATTGGTTTTCAAGACTGCAGAGGTACTTAACGTATTCAATGCCGTCGATTTACGTACCAGATCGCCTAAGTTTCTTATGATTCACAATAATTAATTCGTGAAAACCGTGTGTAATCCTTCCTAACGAAATGTTCACTACCTAACAAATGTCAACAATGGCAAAGAAGTCTTTCATGTCATTAGCTACCACATAAAATCTCACTAAAACACAATAATTTCAAATAAATATGCAGTCACTGATTCCCTCATTATAAAAAAGTCATGTAATTCCTTTTCTCTAAAACCAAAGAGATAAATAAGTTTCACAATATTTGAGATAACTGAAATTTAGTTCAGAAAATAGGCATGCATCCTCTTGTAATTTCAATAACTCCCCACAGGTGGCCCCTACCTGCCATCTACTGGAATGGATATCATTGGTTTATTCCGTGTTTACGTGAAACGTGAGAGGGATGGGAGGTGACGTATATCTCTCACGTACCACGGTCCTACGTCACGCGCTGGTCGCGTGTCTTTTGTTTCCGTTATCCCACCCGTGGCGCCATCTCTATTCACGTTTTACGTCTCACGTCACACGTTAACTTTGATGTAACGTCGCAGCCTTTTAATGCTTGCGCATGCAAATGCCTCCTCGGGATGGACCAGGACGACGACAATGAAATATGACAAACGAATGTTGGCAAGCGTGCGCTTGGTGTGTACTTACGTGCAGTAAGCGGCATTTTCAATCTGTCGCGGGATAAACTCAGCCAGCACTCAGGATAACGTCTTAAGTAGCCTGGAGGAGAAGTACGAAGAACAGAAAATTAAATTATCACCGATACACATCTGCTACTCTTCTTATGGCTAAGCATATTAAAAATGAAATGCCATAAGTGGAACAAATATTATAATGCAACTGCATTGCATAATGCACTGCAATGTTGTACGAAAATGTTTAATAATTTTATAGTGTTTGACGCAAGAAAATTCTGGAAATGATCGCCTGATCACATCAATAGTAGAATGATTATGAATAGTGATGAATCGATACCAAAATTTATCGAATCTTGGTACTGATTCCGATCCCTGAAATATCGATTATCGACTCTCGATACAGATGCTATCGACCATAACCTATGTATCTATTTTTACCTAGTTTTCTAATACCCACATTATTTAAAACACGTTCCATGAAATCTAAAAATACATTTTTACGATACAAAAATTTAGATACATTCTATTTACTTTGGGGAAAAAACTCCTGATATCGCACTCTGAGGACATTCCGAAAATAAAAACAGTTTGATGACACAGAGTTTTATATTTTTTCTTGCAAAAGCATATCTAATAATAAATTTCATGTTTAATAACATAGCATGTTTATAACAGATAAAAAATGTCATAACGGATTCAAAATAATATGAATGTCTTATTTTTATAGTAGTTTTATAGTAACATAATTTAACTTTAATATGATTAATAATTAGTGATAATAGTAATAAGGACACTAACCTAAATTATAAATCATAAATGGTCATAAAATTACGCCCTGTATGTCGATAGTTTTCGTAAAGATAATAAACCGAGGTAGATTTAAAAACAGTTAGTCTAGGGCTTTAGTAGTTGGTGGGTAGTTGCTGGCACAACCTATAATTAACTACCGTTATATACTACTTAATGAAGTTAAAATCGAAAACAGAAATCAACCGTTATAAAGAATTCCTCGTGGCAGAAACTGCAGTATGCTGATGTGACTCGGATTTGTTTGGAATAAAAGATGGCGATCACCATGGCAACCGGTGTTGGTGAAGTCAAACTTCATTAACCAGTCATGTTTCGTATCGGTATCGCCGGTATCGGCATCGACTTTTGGCGATCGATTCTCAATACCGATACCAATTCACAACAATCGAATCAACACATCCCTAATTATGAATTATATTGTTTACTAATAAAGAATGTACTTGCAGCTGGAATCACAAGCCTGGAGAAAATGAAGCAATTCCAGCGAGCATTCATCTGGAACATGATTCTTTAAGGCAACGGTGCTTGGACGACTACAGCAGCATAGTAACGTAATGCAATAAAAGAAGAAAGTTGAGTTTGAAATTGATCGACAAACCAAGAAGTACCAAGAAGACTGGAAGAAAAGACAAAGGTCTTCCGAAGATATTTTTTGGAGATAGACGACGGGACAGCTTGATTAATCTTAAGATTGGTCGGACGCAGCTCAACGGATAGATTCTTCCGTCTTGTTAACCTCGCCGTCATAATCCCGAATTTCTTCTCCTTCAAATCCTTAACTACTTGCGCTACACATTCCTCACACCTTCCATTCTTCCCGTTAAATATTTCTTTTACGATCGTCTTAATCATCAGCTACACGTGTCTTTAGTAGGTCCCACTACGAGCATCAAAATCCCTCAAAAAATAGCTATATTATTTGATGAATAACTGACGACTCAGAAAAATGTCAATATATAGATGTTCAACTATAGTCTGATATCGTATACATGGTAATTGTACGAGTATACCATTATATAACCCGTTGTAGTAGCATTCTATTTTAATTCAAGCTCTTTTAACTCATTTCGACTTCGGAACGTGGTTGACGTGTTGTTGCCACGTTTAATTTCACGAAGTGAGAATACATGCTCGTTCTTGCTATCAAGTATTCTAATTATTATGGGTTCAATATTTGCTTACTTAGTTTTATGCCATCCCCCTGTAAATGCAACTCTCTCTTTAGAATTTTTTTAAATATTCATATATATTTGAAAAATATTTGGCATCAATGACGATGCTACTGCTGCTACTATTAGGAAACATTGGTATTACCACCTAATGACATGTCAATTGCCAATGAGAGTATTTAAATTACATAAAAAAGATAAGAAGGACCTTGGTAAGATAAATTCCTAAATTATGTTACATAGACTCGTAAGCACGTTCCGTCAAAACTACCGTTGCCATTGATAACAACATACTGTAGCACCACTTTCATGTAACTAAGGCTTTTTTGCCTTTTTTGATCAAAAATTTATTGATATCAATTAAACAAGTGAGGTAAGGTGAGCGCTTTTTTATAATGCTAAATTCTACGTAAAATTGCGCATCTTATTAGTTTGTCGTCAAAACGACATTTCTCTTTACATTACTAATCTGCAAATTATGCTGCAATATCCATGCTCCGCCATACAACCACGGGTAAAATTGCTGATTTTCAACGTCTGTTTTGTAATATATATTTTTCATGGAAAGATCTCATTATTTTCTTTTCAATCGATAGAAGGGCCAACAAATGATATGTCCTGAAATGTTCACAAATAATACATTCACTTCACAATTCGCAGGGGTCTCCTTAAAACATTTTAGCTTATTACGTAGTTCCGTCTTTGTAACAATATTTCCAAAAGACTTCTTTCTTTTCTCGCACTCTTCTCAGCACTTCAGAAGTGTATGGAAGAAGTTTTAATATTTTACTGAGACTATTTGGGAAACGTTTTGATTAGATCTTTATGGTTTAAAAGTTACACTGAAGATAAAACTTCAAATATCATTATCTTTCGAATACGGCACTGCAAATAAGAAAATTACGCATGCAGCATGATTGAAAGAAACGAAAAATTCAGATGAATGTGAAATTTCGGCCGCAGAATGATGCACGCATTGCGTTTTAACTGCGCACAATACACGAAGCGAAAACAAGTTATTAAGCGCATTACATATACAATGCTGTAATGTCAATCAATAAGGTTTTTTTCGGTTAAAACTCAACTTGATATTTCTGGTAATCTATCACCACCTGCCACACACCGTTAAGGCAGCTGGCAGAGTAAAATATAGATACTGTGGCTATAGATGGATGTGCCAATAAATTATCCATTAACGTGGTGATGAAATATTTAGCAATCGATGCAGGCAACTATTAAAAAAAAGTCTGAATCTTAAATTACTAGGGGGTTGTGTTTGAAACCGTCGGGATTATCTCGAATAGGTAACCAAGGAGTTACGTAGTACATACGTACATATAGCGTTTGCTTCCCGCAGATGTGAGGGGGCCTTCTTGGGTTTTCGTTTTCCTGTCAAATGATGACATTTATACCCATTTGCAGCTTGCGTATTTCTTCAATTCATAATCAGCAGTAGCGACTTCGTTTCAGATATCATTCGCGTCTTAAGGAAGGGACTAACAATGGACTCTTTAAGAAACGCAGGACGTAAGGAAGTGTGTGACCTTACGAAAGATAACTTTCTCGACAACTCTTTAACTCTCTCTTTCGTACGCACGAATATCGGGAAATATGCCAGGGATGTGTCCGCTACAGAACAATGAGCAAGTAGTTATGTTTACGCTACTTCGTCAAAGCAAAGGGGCATCTACTTACGCGAAAAAAAACCTAAGCTGCTACATTACAGTTAATAATAATAATAATAAAAATTTAATTCACCTGTTTGATCATACATTTCAGTAGACATAGGCTTTGTCAGGAGGAATTTGTTTCAATACTTTTTCAATGTCTCTTAAAAATTACACACACTAAATGTTTTGTAACACTATTTATTCATAGTCCTGTGTAGAACCGTATAATCCATCCTAACGTGTAAGGTGTAATTTGCACTTGTGTTATTATTCATATACAGTTTATAGTAACTCTGTAGTTTGCGTAACTTATTTTAACCTAGTAGATTCATATAGTTGATCTTTTTTATCGCTTATTGTTATTGAACTTAGTTGATAATAGTTTTTTTTAGACATATTTATATTTCCTTGACTAGTGCTTAATCTAGTTCGTCTTTCGTTGATTTTTAGTAGTAGATATTTAATACATTTACTTTAGCTTTATACACATAAATTTTATTTATACATATATAGTTTATACTAACTCTGTAGTTTGCGTAACTTATTTTAACCTAGTAGATTCATATAGTTGATTTTTTTATCGCTTATTGTTATTGAAGTTAGTTGGTGATAGTTTTTTTTAGATATATTTATATTTCCTTGACTAGTGCTTAATCTAGTTCGTCTTTTCGTTGCTCCTTTAGTAGTAGATATTTAATACATTTACTTTAGCTTTATACACATAAAGTTTTATTTATACATTTATAGTTTATACTATCTCTGCAGTTTGCGTAACTTATTTTTTAACCTAGTAGATTATACAGTTTTTTTTAATCGCTTATTGTCATTGAAATAATTCGGTAATAGTGTTTTTTTTATAGATATATTTATATTTCCTAGATTAGTGCTTAATTTAGCTCGTCTTTTTCGTTGCTTCTTTTAGTAGTAGATTTTTAATACATTTACTTTAGCTTTACTGTTGACACTTTTTGCTTCATCTCTTCGTAATCGCTGGTCTTGCGCATCCTACAGCCTACATTCCTCTCATATACATTCCAGAGCTCCCCCCCGTGGTTCCCTTCCCAAACCTCAGCCTAACCAAGGTCAACCGTGACCCACCTCCCATCGCGACTCCCTACCGAGCGCTACCCTTGCAACCACTCACCCGTGTAGTTTTTCTACCTGTGTAGTTTACTCCTAGTCCCTGTCCCCTTTGGGTTAATTGTTTTCTGGTGATAATCTGTGGTCTGTATTTGCTTGCTTGCTCGTTTCTTCAAGAGCCTTGTTAGTTATTTATTAGTGTGTAGTAAATAGTAGATTCTTTTACCAGATAGCTCCGCTGCGAGTCTAAGGGAGAGAGATAGTTAGAGTTAGATTAGGATGACTCCCATTAGGTCAATTGTCAACCTCTTCCGTGACTCACCCGATAGCGAGCCCTTGCGGGCTCGAGTCGATGAGCTCGAGAAGACGGTGGATAGTCTTCGCTCTCTCGTGAAACGGCTGGTGACTACGTTGGAACGGTCGAGGGGGAGTGGGGGTCGGCCAAGGCCTTCCGCACGCGTTGGTGCGGGGGCGAGCCCTTACACTGGCGTGGGTTGGAGGGTTGAGGACGTTCCCCGCACACCCGAGCCTCTAGCGGAGCCTACCTCCGAATCCGGGGGAGAGTGGGAAGTGGTCCGTAGGAGGAGTCGTGGGGTCACACTACACAAACGGGGAAATGCAGAGGCAGAGGCTGAGCCTTTCCCCGTTAGTAATAGGTTCGATGGGCTGGCGGAGGTCGGCGCATCGAACGCTCCGCCTCCGGAGACTTCGCCGACTGGGAGTCGGGAGGGAAGGGAGGGAGTATTAGTGATAGGTAGCTCCAATGTCCGCCGAGTAGCGGACTCGATGCGTGCCAGGGCCCGTCGGGAAGGAGGTGGTGAATCCCGAGGGAAAGGTGACGAAGAACGGGTACGTTCCTGGTGTATACCAGGAGGTACGGTGCCCCAGGTGACGAAGGCGTTGAAAGCAACGGTCAGTGCCACTAACTGCTCCAAGCTGCACGTAGTCGCCCATGTCGGCACTAACGACGCCGCGAAACGGGGGTCCGAGGATGTAATGGATTCCGTAAGGGATCTATGCACCGAGTTCCACCGTGTTCGTGGAGGTCTGGGTATCGATATGAGGCTGACTATATGTAGCTTGGTACCTAGGACGGATCGGGGGTCGATGGTTTGGAGCCGAGTTTTAGGCATAAACCGGAGACTCCGTGAAGTCTGTGGGAGCGAGGGAGCTGAGTTTTTGGACCTCGGGCCGGAGCTGGAAACGTGTCGGGTGCCCCTGAATCGCTCGGGTGTCCACTACACGGACGAGGCATCGTCTAAGGTAGCGAGTAGGATACTGGAGCATACACGTAGGGTTTAGCTCAGGTGGTAGCCCAGAGTGCAGGTCAATCCGCGGGGGAAAAATCGTGCAAGAATTTGACAGAACATGCAGAGTAGTTTTAGAAGGTCAGAGAAAAACACATGGAGAGAACGAACATGATAATTCATCAAAGGTAAGAGGTAGACCAAATAGTTTGTCCGTCAAAAAATTATCGAGGAAAATTTTAGTTGGAAAGGAGCACCAAGAGAGAAACAGATTGGAAGAAAAAATTTCAGTGATAGTAGTGAATTGTCGTAGTATAAGAAATAAAGTAGCAGAATTTCACCACCTCATTAAGAGTACTAATGCAGATATAATCGTAGGTACAGAAAGCTGGCTTTCGAAGGACATATCAGATCATGAAGTATTTCCGAAGTGTTTTACAGTATACAGAAAGGATAGAGTAAGCAGAAACGGAGGAGGAGTTTTCATAGCTGTGAAGGACCCGTATGTCAGCAGAAGAGAACTTATTTCAGAGCGAAATGTAGAAAGTATTTGGTGTTCCGTTAAAAGTAAAAGGAGTAACGCAAAACAGATATATGTAGGTGCATATTACAGGCCACCGGACGCAGACGTCAATTCTATAATAGAGCTAGAGTCAGAGATACGCACATTACTTTCTGGGAAGAATGATAGAGGAATAATAGTAGGCGGAGATTTCAATCTCCCCTCGATAGACTGGAATACGTGTAGTTTCATTGCAGGAGGTAAGGATAAGGAACATTGCGAATCACTGTTGAACACCTTTACGACACATTCTCTACAACAGCTAGTAACAGAGCCGACCAGGGGTAACAACATTCTAGACTTATTAGCAACAAATATACCCGAGAGAGTTCTAAATACAGTTACAGACACAGGAATTAGTGACCATAAAATAGTGCATGCGAAATTTATTGTAGGCGTTGAAAGACATTATAAACCAAGGAGGAGGGTGTACTTATTTGGCAAGGCAAATTACGACGGTATGAAAGAGGAATTAAGGGAAGCGTTTAATGTATTCAGCGAACAAAGCAAAGGATTAAATACAGAGGATTCGTGGAGAGAATTTCTTGAGGTCACCCGTAACGCAGTTCATAAATACATACCAAGTAAATATATTAGTGATAATACAGAGCCAAGGTGGTATAACGCGGAGGTTAGGAAATCACTAAAGCGACAAAGGGTATGCCACGCTAAGATGAAAAATGCCAGACGGGGTCTATCGGTAGAGGAAAAAAATGAGCTAGTTCAAAACTATAAAAAATCGAGAGCATTAGCAAGGAAATCATGTCGGCAAGCGTTATCACATTTCAAGAGCAAGATGTTAGGAGAATATTTAGATAGCAATCCTAAAGCGTTTTGGTCATATGTGAGAGAGCTTCAGGGAAATAAGTCCACAGTGCACACACTTAAAAATGATAAAGGAATCAGAGTCACCAGCAGTGTAGAAAAAGCCAACACTTTAAACACCTTCTTCCAAAGTGTATTCAACTCATCGTCACAAAACGCAGTGGAACCACCGCCGAACACTTTCAGTGAGCAAATGCCCGAAATAAACATTTCATGTCGCGGAATAGAGCAGCAGTTAAAAAGCATAAGTAAAAACAAAGCACCAGGTCCCGATCAA
This sequence comes from Platycnemis pennipes, assembly GCA_933228895.1. Taxonomy (NCBI): domain Eukaryota; kingdom Metazoa; phylum Arthropoda; class Insecta; order Odonata; family Platycnemididae; genus Platycnemis; species Platycnemis pennipes. Next base: position 2,393,942 of record CAKOGI010000002.1, on the reverse strand, counting down.
ATTCCTTCCAGAGTTTATAAAACATTAGCTTCTGAAATAGCCCCCTATCTAGAAATAATATTCAATAAAACACTAAAGAACCACACAGTACCCAAGGATTGGAAAGTAGCTAACATTACACCTATATTTAAAAGCGGTGATAGGGAAGAACCTAGTAACTACAGACCCATTTCACTAACGTCAATCTCTTGTAAGATATTTGAGCACATAGTAGTCAGTTCGATCATGGGGCATTTGGATAGTCAGGGATTACTCATAAACAGCCAGCATGGGTTCCGGAAAGGTAGATCTTGCGAGACACAATTAGCTTTATTCGTACACGATATTTTAGTCCACGGCGAAAGCAGTACTGAAGTTGATGCGATATTTTTAGATTTTAAAAAGGCTTTCGATAAAGTTCCTCATGACAAATTAATCTTGAAGTTAGAGAGTTTTGGTATAAATAAAGACGTTGTATGTTGGGTAAAAGAATTCTTAAGTGGGCGAGAGCAGAGGGTTGTCATAGATGGTATCATGTCGGACACAATCGAAGTCACATCGGGAGTTCCCCAGGGTAGCGTAGTAGGTCCGCTTCTATTTCTTTTATACATAAACGATTTGGGTACCGTAGTTAGTAGTAACCTTAGACTTTTTGCAGACGATGCGGTGGTGTACAGGGGTATATCAAACGAAGAGGACATGAAATCACTTAGCAAGGATTTAGATGCAATTGAAGAGTGGTGCGACAAATGGCAGTTAGAACTCAACCTTAAAAAGTGTGTAGCTATCAATTTTTGGAGGAGGAATAATTCGATAGAGCGATCCTATAGAATTAATAACACGAAGATCGAAAACGTTGAAACCGTAAGATATTTAGGTGTAACAATCACTAAAGATTTATCGTGGGGAAGACACATAAGGGAAATATGCGGCCGAGCGAAGAGAAAGCTAGGATTTATAAAAAGAGTACTTGGGAAATGTGATGAGAAGACAAAAGAGCGATGCTACTTTTCACTAGTTAGGCCCCACCTTGAGTATGCAGCCAGTGTATGGGATCCTAATGAATTAGGTTTGATGAGAGAACTAGACAGTGTGCAGCGTAGAGCAGCTAGGTTCGTCAAAAGGTGTTACGATAGGTTGAGTAGTGTATCAGAATTAATAAAAGAATTAGGGTGGGAATCATTATCAGAGCGTAGATTGAAGTTCAGATTTAATCTATTGCAGAAATTTCAATCGGATAGCTTTACTGAAGATGTTAGGCACATATTGAAAACACCAGCGTATTATGCTAGATTCGACCAGATAAATAAGATTAGAGAGATAGATTGTCGTACAGATAGATTCAAAATGGCATTTTTCCCCCGAACTATAAGAGAACAGAATAGGCAGCATAGGAAAGGGATAGGTAGGGGAAATATTTTAGAGTATTCTGTAGTGCATGATGCATGTATTAACCCCTCAAATACTATAGATACTAACAATCTAGTTGCATGAGACCCTTTAGTTGCTTGCTTGCATGCTAGTAGTGAATGCTTGGTGACCTTCACCCCCTGCCACACACCCTCGCGGTGGCTTGCAGGGTATCGTGTAGATGTAGATGTAGATGTTTTTTTAAAAAATGAAACATTTTTATGAAAAACAACAACATGATAAAATGTTTTATGTTACCCGTAAGAAGTCGACGTCAGCTAATCTCAGCTAGTTACACTCTCAAATAGTTAAGTTAGCTGTACTTCCTAAACGAATGAGTTCAGTTGAGTTGTACGTACCAATTCCTTGCTAGAGAAAACTGATTTTTTCCTGTGTTTTAAGAGCGAATAGCGTAATAATCATTTGAGTATTCTATCCCATGTGCATTCCCCTAATACCATTTAAGTGCCGGAGGGCCGACATATGAGTTTAGTTGAGGTGTACGTACCAATTCAATCATATTGGGACCTCTCTATAGTCGTGCGAAAAACGACATGGTCGATATATGGGTCCACCTACAATTATATATTTGTACTAATATTAAAATTCCTTCAAATCAGAGAGAGCAAGTAAGATTTTTTCAACCTCGTAAATTTTGAAATACACCATCAACATTGAGAAAATTCATGCATTAAAATTAAGTGCTTCAAATATATCTTAAATTAATAATCTTACGATACTCGAGTGGAAATGGGCTTGGCAGATTCCGCACACTCTGCCTCAAAAGGGTCAGCAGTAAAGGGATTAATATGGTGTTAAGTGAAATATTTATCGAATGGTTTTCTCGGGGTAAGATCGTAAAAAGTAAAATCAGCAATTCTTCCCCGAATTTTGGAATTTGATTGTTGCCTCACCAGGGCTATAGAAATATGAACAATGAAGGTCAACATACATATCAGTATAAATAGAAATTACAAAAATTTAAAATACTACATCAAAACAAACCTCCATTACATTACCTTACAATAATATGAAAATCATTAACCTCACTTCACACGGCAATTTGGTGACAAAATTTCGGATTACCCGTGATTTTTAGCGCAATAAAGCACAATTAAGTTAGTTCTGTTCATTGCGATGATGTCCGCGCGACCTAACCATCTATGTGAAGTATCATGGCCGACTTCATAACAGGCCATGACATGCAATTTGGCAACATCGCTTCACGTGACGTTAGGGGTCCTAAGGGGTCCGGCGATCGTCTGCTGCGGCAGAGGGGCGTGAGGAAGAGAGAGTTGCCGAACTCCTACCCTTTGAAACAAAATAAAGCTGATGCCTTTCATTTAGCCCTTAGTCTTTCGAACAAAATTGATGATACGTCTCTTATAGATACAGAGACCTGAAAAAAATACCGTAGCGAAGGAAACCGCAGTAATGCTTTGAAGAATTATCACCACACAGTCCCGGCCGGTAAATCCCCAACTTAAAAGACCATTTGGGGGCGTTTACCCGAATAACTTAAAGGGTGCGATATGATTAACCGCAGTTCTCGTCATTTGGCCTCACCGGTGAATTTCTAGTATCGCGGCGTTTAAGAGCAAGAAAAGTGCACATTTCATGTCTTATTATTCCGGGAAACATCGTGCATAAGGCTGAATACAGTATAATCATTGTAAGATAATTTACTTACGTTGTAGAAAATTTTACGCTGTGAAAAAGCGAAAAACCAACCCTTGAAACACATTTTCCAAGTAAGATAGTTTTCCTATCCCCTGGTGAAAAAGTTAACCGCGATTATATCAAAGGAAATATCAACCTGCACTACAGTACCTTAATGACAACTAAGAAAATACATTTCTATATCTAGGACTTGTTCCACTTTTAATAATAAAACGTTTGAGTAAATATTTTTTATTGTTACAATCAATGTACCTACATACATAAGGTTATGTAGGCTTTTGTGAGATGATATCCCATCAACAACATGTACTTTTCTTTACAAACATAGCTTATTTTGACCTCATGGGTAAAAGTGTTCTGTAGGCATTAGTCCATTGTATCCTTTACTTGTTGCTGTTTCCTCTAGTATGGTCAGTTCAAATGGCCATATTCCTAGGAAAAAAGAAAGAAAACTTAGTATGACCTCACAACTTGAATAAGGATGATGTTTCAGATTTTCGTGGTTGGATTCTTGGTCAGCATTAACTCATGCCAAATATCTAAACAGACGTAAATCAGGTGTCAAATTTTAATACTTTCAATTCACTGTCTTTTCTATACCACACATGATTTATCAAGTAAAATAAATAACATGAATTAAAATTGTAAAAAAATGGGAGGTCTTTACATTCAACTATGCCCGAAGAGATTAAAAAGGTGAAGTGATTAAAATTCATACTTCAAAATTCATATAAAATTCACAAAAACTAATCTCTCCACACTAACGGAAATGTTTCATTATATACAAGAATTTTGAACTCAAATTTATTACTCATATTTGAGTGTAAACTGTGTATTCATAAAATGTGAATTTTTATCTTCAGTTAAGTGGCATGCCTCATCTTTTACATATCCAATGTAACATGATCACTAAATGATTCTTATTGTTAAACTACATGCGCATTTTAGTATAAATCCACGCATTCAAAGGTTCAGTGTCCTCACTAAGTAAATCACAGAAAAAGTTATCTCCCCAGGGTAGGAACTCACTTTAAAATTTCTTTAGTAAATAACATTTGTGACATCACATTAACAATTGAAACCCAACCAATAAATTTTAGGTAGGTTAAAGAATCATCATTTAAAAGGATAAATTCTTAGTACAAATCTTCACCTAAAACTTGAATTTAAAAACTGATTTGTAATAGCATCACTTATATCAAATTAACATCACATGATATGAATTCTCAGTTGTGGTCAAACATCTCAATGACCTGCATTCCAGGTGGATTAAATTGGAAGACTGATCAACACAAGGTACAATTCCCGGAGGAAAAGGAAAGAGAATTTGTTATTTATTGCAACATGGGCCCACTGGTCATTTTTCATTCCCTGCAGTTTTGCATGCTATTGTCTCTGAACGGTAATCATATAAGTAGACATTAGCTGGACTGGGAACGTACATTTTAGTTCACAGAGTACTTCACTTAATCCCCACAAGGATGCTTAATCACAGCACAGGAAAGAAAAGCCTCTTCATATTTGACTGGGATAAGGCACTGCATGATTGCATGCATATGCCGCACTACGTCAATTACAATAGATGCCGGTATTGTCAAGCCACCTCTATTAATGTCATCTAAGTATGCATTGGTCGCCCCATCACAGTTGCTTAAGGTGCTCGAGCACAAATCACAACCAAACCTCTGCTTTACCTTTAATGCACAGTAACCTGCTATGTATGTACATAATGATATCCATGTCCACCTCGATATCTCTATCATATTTACAAACAATGTCATGAAATTGTGTGAAATCAGAACACTGACCATCACGATTTTGTTACACATCCTCCTCCAATACATTGCTGTGCAAATTAATTGGTACATACCTGGCGGAACGAAGTCCAAGCAGTCCTTTCACCCTAATCTTCTTCTCTGCCTCAAGGACTTTCACAACGGAGACATCATAATTCCCCCCTGAACAGCCACAAGTTCCTACGACACTCCTCCTCAGGAAAATAAAACACGGTGACGTATCCCTCTTCCTTCTGCGAAGTGTAGTTGCTTTTGCAAACCTTGACACAACATCGGCGGGGCATCTTGAAATAAAGAATAATACGCAGTCATTATTTTCGTGTTTGATTATGCACACGATTATAAATTTGAACAATAAAGAATAACAAAATTTGCTAATCAGGGCCCAGGTTTAATACCTAATCACGATAAACACGAACGTGTATCACAAAATGCGAACGCTCAAGCAAAACAACGAACATTAAGTAATTTTGCACTAAATTATTATTCCACAAAACGCACAATCTAAGTACCTAGAGCTTGAGAATTCATAGTCGCGGAATTAAACACATATACGAGAATGCTAAATCATATAACAAAACCAATAACTATAAAACAAATGATATGAACAACTGTCTTGAGATAATAGGCAAATGAAATAAAATTATGTTCTAATAAAGTTGCCTCCGGGCAGATGTGGTGGAATTAATTTACAATTCATTGCGTAACATACACCTTACGTAAGAAAATAGTCCACTTTTAACTATTCCCTGGGCCCAGTATTAAAGATTTAATCACCTTCACTTTCAGCACACAGCGTGAGCACATGGTCGAGCAATTTTACAGATTGATAAATATAAAGCATTTTTCAATTTCTACTGATAATAATCATACCAAATTTTTCTACATACCTTTAGTCACGTCTGAGTATCACAGTTATGACGGCTTATTCACAGAAAACTATTTAAAAATTAGTTTTCGGTCACCACGATCAACACCACTCGTACCGACACCAAGCATTCACGAAGAAGCAATAGGACCCCCATGCGATGTTGCCACATTTGCATGTCATGGCCTGTTATGAAGTCGGCCATGGAAGTATACGTCTTCACAAATAACCACACGCCTTTGCCTAAAAAACAACTGAATGTCGTAATGTGTCACCACGGTATACAGAGGTGAAACAGATGATTGAATTGAGTGGATGATTAAATCCTGGAAAGTCGCCGAGGAATTACTGTTTTCATTCTTTACCTCGAGAAACACATCCCAGTTTAATGGATGTCGATATGGAGAACAATTAGCTAACATATTTACATCACATTATATCGTAGTGAAGTGGTTTTTGCACGCTGTAAAACTTAAACGAAAGTAATAAAATGAATAATTGAAGACGATTTGTGTGAACGTGTGTAGGTAATGTTACATGGATACATAATTCTCATACTGTCAATATTCGAAAATTAAGGTATAGGTACTATTGATTGAATCATGTTAAGATTTATGAAATGACTTACTGATTAAGACTGACACATGATTTTTCCTGGAGTCAATAGATACGTGAAATAATCGGTAATGGTAAACTGGGATTCATCGAAAGAGTATTGGGTAAATGTGACGATCATGTACGAGAAAAATTAGTAACTACTTAGATCCCTTGTTAGACCTCATTTGGAATACCCCGCCAGGGTATTATGGGATCCCTACGAAATCGGCCTAAATAATGAACTTGAACGTGTGCAGCGAAGATCGGCAAGATTTGTAAAGGGACGATACTTTATAATTATATTAGCGTGTAACCAGTCCATTAAATGAATTAAAATGGGAAACTACGCCAGATCGCAGGTTGAAATTTAGATTTAATCTCTTAAACAAATTCCAAGATTATATTTTAAGTGGTGACGTTGAAAATATTTTCCGAACCCCAACTTACCATCATGGTAGACTGGACCATTAATATCAGCAAATTAGAGAAATTGATTGCCGAACTGACAGATTCAAAATGTCCTTTTTTCCTAGTACAATTAGGGAAATGAATAGCGGTAATTATATCCAATACGAGTGATTCAATCCATAGCATAAGAAGTTGCATGTTGGTGTATAAAGAATACCCCAACTGACACAACTAAGGCTAACCCAACTAACTGCAGGTTTTTGAATGCTTGCTGTGCTATTCTTATCTTTCCTTAAAGATAAAAATAGCAAACATCTGGTAGAAAGATCACCGCGCCGCGCGATCAACTCGTAGATGTAACCGCGACAAAGGAATTGCCATTTCTTACGACGGGCAGTCGCAAGGTAAGACTGAAATCTTGGCTTTTCTCGCTAATATAACGGAATAACCTTCACCTGAACGTATGTACATTCTTAGAAACAAGCGTAACACTACAATGTGCAAGAAACTTGATGAACCCTTTCGACATACACCTTCTTAATGTTGGTTGTGGACCTTGGATTAATAAGGCGTTTATTATCGACATCTTAAGCAGAATGGCTCTTTGTCTTAAGTAATAAAGGAATATTCTGCATTTATCTGAAGATGCTCTCACTTGAATTCGACGAAAAATTAAACGTGGGAGGGATATATCGGAAATTATCGGAAAACAGTCCATTCATATCTTATGAGTGTTATCTCTTTGAGCAGGAAATCAGTCAACAATATTCTTGACTGTCGACAACAATATGTCGTGCTGCTTGACATATGCAGGCCTTAAAGTAAAACTTTCGTGGTGGGTGTAAAAACCAGGATATTCTTGTGTATAGAAATCTCCTTGTAATATATCATAAGGTACGTTTACTTTTACACATTCTTCGAACCAAGTGAATCTGGTGTCTGTGTAAATTATTCACAAAAACGCCACGTAAACCTATATTTCGCGAAATTGTCGTTAATTCTCTCGTCATAATAACTATCCATAAGGATTACAATCAGTCGGAGACATACATCCATTCAAGGCGTAACGTCCATTAAAAGCACTTCATATCAGGGATTAGACCTGGTAGAGTATTTCAAGACTTTATTCAACAACCTGATCCTGAGATATTGACTCTGATGAGAAACTGAATTTATTCCTTTATAATTTGTGGCTTAATGTATGATTTAAAGTGATTATTGCACCATTACTTTAGTATTATTTCGGTGAATAATTGATTTTATTAATGTTTCCCTCACTTGTGATGCACTATTGCTCAAAGTTTTAACTGCAGCAAGTCTCAAGAAGCACGTATACTCCACGCAAATGTGTTTTCTTTGAAATACCGAATGGCTACTTAATGGGCGAAGTAATCCAATGTAAACACAACAGTACCTTCACCGAAATGCAAAATTGAAGAATTAAAATATCCCCAAAGCCGTAATCTTAAGGGGTGAAGGAATGCAAAGGGGGAAGTGGGGGGGGGGAGATGTAAGGAGTGTATACATAGAAAGGGAGCTCTCAATCACTCGCACAAAGTCAAGCATACAAAGAAATTTAAATGGAAGTACATGACATACTCACTCATTTTGTTATGAACAATCTTCACACTCGAAATTAGGGGAATCTAGGTAAGAATGAAAGCGAACAGTGACTCAGACAATCACTCAATAAACTCAGGCTTGTATATTAAAATATAGTCACTTTCGTGAGTTCAATCACAAGCAGGGTTTGCGAAGATTTCTCCGACGTCAGTCGTACACGCAAGATAAAAATAAAAGTGGGTGATAGCAAATTGAAGAGAATAGAAAGGAAACTAAATATATGAAGTAAATGGAATGAAATCGATAATAATTTTCAAGCACTCATTCACGTGGGTTTTTCATACGATACACAGAGTCACGCTCGTGATTCTCATTCACGCATGCATGCAGGGTTCACGGAATTTTTTCACAATCACATACACTGGGGTTTGTTTGTTCATTCACAGACGGTACATTCACCTTCGTGAATCACATTCACACACACACACACACACACGTAGAGATGGGCAACTTGGTAAATTACCGCGGTCATTTTCGTAAATTTCCGTGGTATTTTTTGTAAATTACCAACACCCCTGAAAATTACCGTAATAAACGGTAATTTTCAGAAAAGTTCTTTTTCAGAAAATTTCTTCCTCAAGAAGAAACCATTGGAATGGGTGATATTATAAATTAAGAAGCTAAAACGATTTTGTTTACATTGTGTCCGTGATTAATTCCAATTAATACAGAGTAAAATACAAGTGCACATTGCGCAGAGGTATATCTTTGGAACGAAACTTTCTCATAGTGTGACAAAAGAGAGGCAAATTGCGTGTTGCTGCCAACTTTGTTTTAGTTTTTTAATGAGTTATAATTGATCAACGTCGTGATATGTTTGATTTAAACGTCGGCATTTACATCTCAATGCCGGTCTCGGTGGCGGCGGGGTTAAGTCCTCGCCTGCCATTCCGAAGGTCGCGGGTTCGAGTCCCGCCTGGGTAAAACTCAACTGTCCAGGGCATGGGGGTTTTTAAATGTGTTATCCATATATATTACAATGATTGTAATTGGGGGCACCTGTGATCTTTAAAGAAATTATTATTATTATTAATACTATTTGATTTCGTTTTGAGTCCTCTGATAAGGATTTGCAGCTCAAAACTTGAAATTACCTGAAAATTACGGTAATTTTCGAAAACTACTGGAATTTACCACGGTAATATACCTCATTTGAAAATTACCGTAAATCTGCAAATCGGCAATCGGCAAATCGTAAATCGGCAAAATTACGGTAATTTTCGAAAATTACCGTAATTTACCACGGTAATATACCTCATTTGAAAATTACCGTAATTTACCACGGTAATATACCTCATTTGAAAATTACCGTAATTTACCACGGTAATATACCTCATTTGAAAATTACCGTAATTTACCCAACTCTACACACACGATCAGGTGTCACGAGGGTTTATCTTCTTAGCCAGTGACCCGTATTACAAACACACACAGGGTAAAGGATTAAGGATGGGCAAAGGATGCCCAACGTCATAAAACTGACACCTGGTGTTTCACCCGCCAAGCAGGCCTCGTCAGAGGAGAATAGTTTCCTCAAGCATCGTCGGACAGAGACAAGAATAAGACTGATCATTGGCGAGCAACGAAGACTAGCGTCTCAGTGTTTCCTTTCGATGACGAAGACAGTCGCAACAATTGAGTCATGAATCTTCCCACACCTGAATCAAAGAAATCCGTGAATTTACGGCGTACGCTTTCTCCACTGGGATACACTCAATCTTGAGCTTTCTTCTAATGGTTTTTGTATATTTTATTTGAGAAGAAGTGACCAGTTGTTGAAAACTTCGTTCCAAGTAAAACGTACGCCATATTTTTCACATGACGTGCTTACCGCACAAGTTGTCTATTTTTGCTATAAACTAAGTAACACGAAGTTAGTGTTAGTGAACGGAAAGGCATTGAACGGATTTAGAGGCGGATAAAGACATAAAAAGTGATTGTCTCAAGATCGCCTTCTTGCGTCAATTAAGAAATCAATTGATGTCTTCATCTACAGATCGTTTAACAACATTAACATCGGACAATGAATGCAGAGATACACCACAAGAAAAATTGCAATTCATTGGATATTGGACTGGACGAAAGACTGCCAGCAGTCCATTCATATCTACGAGTCTTATCTCTTTCCGTGTGTTATCTGTCAACAGTATTCTTCTGAATGAATGAATGAATGAATGTTTATTATTAATTGTCCAGGGCTGTGCCCCTTAAGGACAAAAGACAATGTACATATTTAAACGAGCAACAAAAAAGAAATAAATCAGACAATCCATACAATATACAAGCTGTGACAAATTAAATATAAATTACAACAATTGGAATGTAAAAAGGACAAATGCGACATCGTTAGGACATCGTGTAACAAATTACATATACATACATTTCTTGATTTTCAGGATATGAATATGGCATTTAGTGATCAGAGAGTAACATTTCATAATATTTCATCTTAAAGCTAGCAACGGAAGAACAGTTTTTTATGCTTTTGGGCAAGGTGTTCCAGAGATGACACGCAGTAACTATAAATGAATTTTGGAACTTCGCTGAGCGATGACCAGGAAAATATAAAAACTCAGGATCACATCTGGTACACATCTCTCTAGTGGAAGGTTTGGCAGCAAACATGTCGAAAAGATATTTAGGAGATTTTTCTTTGAACAGGGAGTACAAGAAGCACCCGAGGAAGTATTTCCTTCGGGTCTTAACATTAAGCCATCGAAGTTCATTGTAATAGGGGGTCAAGTGTACATCTCTACGAAGATTAAAAATAAACCTGATGCATGAATTTAGAGCCCGGTGTAGTGTGGTGTTATCTTCTTCATTCAGGTCATTGTAAACAAGGCAACAGTAGTCAATAGTGGGGAAAACTAACGATGAAATAAGCATTTTCCTAGTGTGTTGGGGAAGAAATTTTGAATGCACTTTGAGCTGGTGTAAGATTGTGTTGATTTTGCGAGAAATATTGTTAACATGAATATTCCAAGACAGACTTGAGCTCATGGTGATACCTAGATTTCGAACAGAGTTTGAATAGGGAATAAGGGTGCCGTCGACACAGATTTGAGATACATTTTCATAGGGCAAGCGATTTGTCATCTTAGGACTACCAATAATTATTGCTTTGGTCTTACTTGAGTTTAGAACAAAGTTGTTTTGCTGGGACCATAAAGAAATAACTTTAATATCGTCGTTCATTTTTTTGATTGAGTCGTCAATTTCGTTGGGGAAACAATGACGATACATTTGCAGGTCGTCTGCGTAAAGCATGTACTTCGTGTGCTTTAAGTCGCGTGGAAGGTCATTAATGAAAATGGAAAAGAGCAGGGGACCAAGTACGGAACCTTGCGGCACTCCACAGGGGACTGTAGTCCAGCTGGAAATGTTCCCGTAAGTGTCCTTTACGGCCTGTCGACGGTCAGACAGATAAGAATGAAACCAGTTGAGGACCGAAGAAGAGAAATTCAACTTCCTCATTTTCTCAAGTAAAATAGCATGGTCTACCCGATCGAAGGCCTTGCTGAAGTCAAATAATACGAGTATCGTCACCATTCTCTTGTCAAACGAACTTCTAATGTCATCGGTGATTTTCAGAAGCGCAGACTGGGTGGAAAAACCGCGACGAAATCCAGATTGAAATTGGTCAAATTTATTGTTTCGAGCAAGAAAATACTCAACTTGGGAATGAACAATGCGTTCTAGCGCTTTAGAAATGTTGCATAAGATGGATATTGGTCTGTAGTCTGACGGATTCACTGGATTTTTTATCTTTTTTATAGGTGTTATAAGAGACGATTTCCAAAGGGTAGGAAATTTGGAGGATAGTAGTGAAAAATTAAACAAATCAAGGATTATAGGCATTGTGATACAATAGGAGATTCTCAACATTCTGTGAGATATTTTGTCTACCCCGGTGGAATTCGATCTTGAGCGGAAAATGAATTTATTGAGGGTATCAGTGTTGATAATTTCAAAATAGAAATTTGAGTCGCTGAAAGGGACGAGAGTATTAGATGTAGGGGGTAGGGTAGGAAGAAGAGAGGAGCTGCTAAGGCCTGTGTGGGCAATAGTAGAGAAGTAGAGATTGATTTGATTGACGGTAATATTTTGTGCAAGAGAGTTTTGTCGGTGACGTACAAGACCTAGATTCCTTAGTTCTTTCCATACTCGCTTGGAATCTTTAATGCCAGAGAGAGCGTTGGCATAGTATTTGCGTTTGGAATCGTTGATCAAATGTTTCGTCTGGTTCCTTAACTTTGTAAATTGAGCGTATAAAATTGGGTTGTTGGAACGAATGAATGCACGGCGTATACGATTTCGTTCCCTCATTTTCGCAGAGATTTCCTTGGTCAGCCAGGGAGTGGTAGGGACCTTAGGTTGAGATGTTCTCACAGGAGCGTGAAGGTTAAAGCAATTCAGAAGATTTTCATTGAATATTTTTAGTTTGGAGTCGATGTTATTGGCCTGATACACTTTGATCCAGTCAGCGGTCGAGAGGTCATCAAGGAATCTTTCTTCGTTGAATTTTTTAAAGTCACGAAAAGTAAAGGGTGGACGTTTTGGTGATGGGAATACGAATTGGTAGGAAATGGATATCTGGTCATGGGTAGATAGGAATGGAACAGGAGTTTGTGAAAAGGAGGATGCTTTGTCCAAATCATCCACAATGCAAAGGTCGAGGCAGGTATGGCTGTTAATAGTGTGGTGAGTGGCTTGGTCGGAGACCAAATGTAGGTTATTACAATACAAGAAGTCTTTTAGTTGATTGCTGTAAGAACTCACAGAGAGCATATCAGCATTAAAGTCACCAACGATTATTGTATTTTTATAGGTAGGATAATAACTTAAGAATGAGTTCACAAATTCATTAATGTAACCAATTTTAGGTGGGCGATACACAATGGCAAGCAAAAGTTTCGCAGTATTCATCCCAAAGACTTCTAGAATAATGAATTCGGGCTTTGAACAATAGTCAGATGGGGAGGAGGCCAATACACTGTAGTTAAGTTTCTGGTGAATAAAGGCCCCGACACCACCACCTTTTTTCCCAATCCTGTCATGACGCACTAGGTTGTAATCGGCCAAGTACACCATATCGTCGGAGATTGTAGGTTTCAGCCACGTTTCAGTCATGCATATTATGTCAAATATCTCTCCAAGGAAATGGATACGAAATTCATCAATATGATAAGTAAGGGACTGACAGTTTACAAGATTCTTTACAAGACAGTTTACAAGACATTCTACAAGACAGTATTCTTCTCGCGATATTTTCCTTATAACTCGTTCTGCTTGACAGCTGCAGGCCTGAAAGGAATTCCTATGTGCATGGCATGAAACCGATAACTGCGAGTGTATAGAGCCCTCCTTACATATTATAAGACTTGGTTGACACATTCTTATAACCCTCGAACCAAGCGAATCCGATAAGTGTGTGTGTGTGTGTAGATGGGAATCGGAAAATATATACCTACCTTATAAAAAAAAGCCATATATATTTCGCGAAACTGTCATCAACTCGCTAATCATCATACTGTTTATCAGGATTACAATCTGAATGCAATAAAGATCAAATATATTCAAACAGCTAATGTGGTTCAAAGAAAGTATTGAACCTGGTTATTATTTCAAGATATTATTCAAGAAGCTAATCCGGGGATACTAACTCAGGTAACAATCTGAATTATAGTACATTATAAATCGGGGCTTAATATGTGATTAAAAAGTGATTACCTATTGCAATATTATTTTAGTTATCTTTCGGTCATTAATTGATTTTATTAATGTTTAACTCACTTTTTTGTACTACTGTTCATAGGTTTAACAGCAGTAAGACTCAAGAAACACGTAATACTACACGCTAATGTGTTTTCTTTAAAATATGTAATGGCTACTTAATTGGCGAAGTAATCCAATTAAAACACAACGGTGTCTTCGTCGCCAAACGGAGACAAGAGTAAGGCTGAACACTGGCAGATCCAAAGACTAACATATCCATTTTTTCCTTTCGATGCGGAAGACAGTCGCAACAATTGAAGCATGAATCTTCATTCGCCTGCTTCGAAGAAATCCATTGATTCACGGCGTCCTCTTTCTCTACTGGGATACACTTAATCTTGAGTTGTCATCTTATCTTTATCTTATCCATTATGAATGAGAAGGAGTTGCCAGTTGAGGAAATCTTTATTTCACGTGAAAGGAGCCCCATGTTTTCCACTTAAAGTGTTCACTTCACGAGATGTTATTTTGGGGAAAGTTGAGATGTGTAGCATTACGTGCAAAGGGTGTATAATTGGCAGAGAATACAAGGCGGATGAAGACAGTAATTGTGACTGCCCTTGTTAAAGGAGAGAGGAGCTACGAGCAGAAACCCTGGATGTACCACTTTCGCATTAAAAACATTTACCGGAAAATCTTCATTCCTCGCCAAAAAAAAACAGATTTCTTGAGGATCCAAATTATTTATTCGTTGCCGGTGGTTACATTGTTCAATGCGGAAGGTTGATAAATAATTTAACAAGATGAACATAGCGGTAAATATCCTGATAGATTTAATCTTGAACTATTATCTAATCAGGCACGTAGCCAGAAATTTACTTCTGGGGCGGGGAGGCTAACTCAAGCGTACATTTACATAATACCCAGCAAGCAAGAATGTGTATGGCAGGGGGTGAATTCACATCAAACATGCATTACATATCATGCAAAAAAAGGAATTTTAATGATATAGTCTAAACTTCTCAATTTAAAAAAATAAAAATAGCAAAGCAAGCATGCAAAAACATTCTGTTGGTTTAGTTACCTTCAAGTCCTTATACTAACATGCAGCTACCTATGCTATGAATTGATACACTGGTATTGGCTTACAATATGTAGTACCTGTTGAATATGTATTTACAAGTATTCACACCCATAATTTTACGAGAAAAAAGGACATTTTGAATCTGTCAGTTTGGCAATCAATTTCTCTAATGGTCCAGTCTACCATATTAAGTTGGAGTTCGCAAAATATTTTCAACTTCATTAGTAAAATATTAATTGGAATTTATGTTAGAGATTGATTCTATTTATCTGACAACAATTCCCATTTTAATTCATCTACTAGCCTGGTTATACGCTAATATATTTTTAAGCGCAGGGTAACTCGAAAGGAATCAGCGTTGCCATTTCGGTTCCGACATGTTACAAATCTCTTGCTTAAATTTCCAGTGCTTGGTATTTATTTTACACAGTGCCCATTCTTATCTCTTCTCACTGCTTACCTTGTAGTGAAAAAGTTAATTTGACTGGCCCCAGAACCGAAGTTCAACGCATTCATAGATATCGGATTGAAAAGAACAATTATTAACCACGCACTTGAATCAAACCGATGATTATCTTTGTAGACGCTTAACCCTCGAATTATACGCAGTTTAATCCAAATTATCATGCCCACTTTTAAACCAGAACGACAAAATTATTGGGAAAAGATTTCGGATGCGTACCTGCATCTAATCGTTCTTATTTAGAGCGTAGATTATCGATATGTCATCTAAACGAATTGTTACCCTTGCCCAAGCCAAAGATGACCTTGTGTAGGGGAAGTTTTTATTATTATATGTTGGGCCGAAAGTGTTTTACAAATTACCTCCTCTACGTTAAGAGGATATTTAAATTTATTTTCTAACGGTGTTAAAAATAGGTTATTTTCTAGTGATAATATGGAAGACATGTTTTTTTTTCAAGTTACTCAATTAATTTGTTGGTGTATTTGGGAAATTAACCAAAAATAATTTAACCAATTAAAGTTAATCTCTGTCTAAGTAGCTAGTTAGTGTTAAAAGTAACTTTTATGAAAAAGTAACTGATTAGAGTTAAAGTTGAGAAAAAGTAACTTTTACGTTAAAAGTTACTTTTTCGGTTACTTTGGCGAAAGGCATGCTGTTGGTGATTAGAGAGCCTTGATAGTTCTTTTGTTTCGACAAACAACGCGAACACTGGGGGGTTATTTTGTAATCTCACTTTAGTGAGAATACGTCATAAAATGTCACTTTTTCGTAGTTAAACTCCGCCACCCAGGCGGCGTGACCATCTTCGGATCTCAAGCGGTGAACTGCCGGTCATGTGCTGGTCTTTTTTGACGATTCATCCGCTCATCTGATCCGTATCTTTCGACTCTTGATCCGTTTCATTCTCTCCGCCTGCCATTAGTTCCCATCTCATCTACATAAAAAACGTGACATGGAGCCACCATCGTTTCCACTTGAAGCTTGAGTTGGAAATAATGGAAGAGCGGGAAAGACACAAACGATTTTTAATTGTATTTTTGGAATTTGCACAACGTGAAGAACTTAAACTTTCTTAAATCACGAATTGTATATTATCAACAAATGATTTCTTGAATGAAACACTATTGAGAAAATGAAAAATGATGAAACACTATCAACGTAAAATGTAGCGAGAAACAAATGCAAATTCCGATATTGGTATAAAGGAAATCATCGGACATGAATTATCTTGACAGGGCATCCGAATAATTAAAATGATAGGGACAAAAAATTTTTCCCTCACCTTCACCGTATTCCTCCATTTTTGAAGAAAGCGGTCGCCGTTGCCAGGCACTCGTTTGTTTATTCAACGACAGAAGCTTCGACAATTCACGAACCGTTCGTGAGCTGATCATTAAGAGAGCGAAACGGATCTCCCGCCTTCCCGCAAAGAGTCATTAAAAAGGTGAGATTACAAAATAACCCCCCTGAAAACTGTCATTGTTGCCTCTTCCATCCGTATTCATTTGTTTATAAACATTTGAATCGTTGTAATTCCATTTAGCGTCCAGATTGTCGTTGGTCAGGTTTCCTCATAGTGTCTACTGAAAGCATTCGGTTTATTTCTCTGAGGTGGAGCCCCAATTCCGGGATTTTTAAAGATGTCGTGAATTTGAAGACTTTCTGCTGAATCATGGCGCGTCTGCAATTTGCCGCAAAAGATTGCTCTGAGAAAGTGCTATGAGGTTAGTTTTATTTATATCGATCCCCACATTGCGATGTGAAGTATCCCTTCGCAATTGTGAAATTCAGTGGAAATGGCTGGACAACCATCTTTAGCTCTGATTCGGACAGGTCGGCATTCGCTAAACATTAAGGAAATATAGTTAACTCAAGTTAGTTTTGTATTAGTTAATGCATGACTTTAACGATTAAAAGTTTTAAAGTTAACTCTTCTAAAAAGCAAGGATTAAATTAAATAGTTAACCACATATTTAACGATTAGTTTTGATCGTTAATTTTTTTAAATCGATAATCCCGACTATGTAGTATAAAACCCGAATCACACGATCATTCTTCACGTCCCCTTACAGGGATCATTTTGAAGCTCTAGCTAGATAGGGATCGCAAAAATGATATAGCTCAAACTATCACTTCGCCGGTCACACGATCAGTTTTTACCGTCCCTTCTCTTAAGTTCTCTAATTCCATAACTTTTGTGCATTTGTTTCGTCGTCAATGACAAGAAAACGTAAATAAACATTACCTCGATATCTGTGAATATTAGAATGGCGGTCCAGTCCCAAGGAATACTTACATAGGTATGGCATCAATCCTATTCACTAAAATCTGTTGAGGAACACATTTCTGTTCGCGAGATATTTTCTTTTAATTCGGTAAACTACCTCCGCTCTTTCCGAGCGTGCGCTCCGATTGGCTGAATGACGGAAGCACATATAAGGCCTAGAGGGACGGAGAAAAGGACGCGCTCTAATGACGAAGAAAGGGGACAGTGATCCGAAATCATTGCCGCTATCCGTGGAGTGATCGAGTCAGACGATCATCTTTAAGCTATCATTTGAGCTATCATTTAAGCCATCATTTGAGCTTTCATTTGAGCTATTATTTTTAAGCTACAATTTGAGCTATCCCTGAAAAGAGACGTAAAAAATGATCGTGTGATTCAGGCTTAAGTAGGGTTAGAAAAAATTACCGTAGTTTTCAATTAACGTAAATTACCATGGTAAATTACGGTATTTTTCGAAACATACCGTAATTTTCCGGTAATTTTAAGTTTTCAGCTGCAAATCCTTATCAGAGGACTCAAAACGAAATCAAATAGCATTGAGATGTAAATGCCGACGCTTATATTAAACATATCACGACGATTATCTATTATAACTCAGTAAAAAAATCAAAACGAAGTTGATAGCAACACGCAATTTGCCTCTCTTTTGTCACACTATGAGAAATTTTCCTTCCAAAGCCATACCTCTGCGCAATGCGCATTTGCTATTTTACTCTGATTTAATCACGGACACAATTTATACAAATTCGTTTTATCTTCTTAATTTATAATATCTCCAATATTCCAATGGTTCCTTCGTGAGGAAGACATTTTCTGAAAACTACCGTTTATTACGGTAAATTTCAGGGGTGTTGGTAATTTACAAAAAATACCGCGGTAATTTACCGAGTTGCCAATCTCTAGGCTTAAGAAGGTTCCACCGTAACTCCGCGATTCAATATCCTGTAAAAGAGCTGTTATTTAATGAATAAATACCGATCCAGAAAAACACCAATATATGGAAAATCATCTGCAGGGTGATAACGCACACACAATAATTGTATGAGTATGCTATTTTATAGCGCGTTGTAGTTGCATTCTATTTTTTACAAGTCCTTTTTTTAACTCATTTTGACTTCGGAAAATGACTGACGTGTTGTTGCCACGTTTAATTTACAAAGTGAGAATACATTTATCAATCCCGCTAATACGTATTCCAAAATAGGTTAAATATTTTCTTACTTAGTTTTAAACTACTCCCTTGCAAATACAACTCTTTGTTTTGAATTTTATTAATATTCGTATTTTTGAAAATTGTTTGGCAACAATGACGCTGCTACCATTTGGAAACATTGATATTAATTACACCATGTAAATAACCAATGAAATATTTAAAGTACGTAAAAAATATAAGAAGGATCCTGGTAAGGTATATTCCGTAATTTAGACGGTAAATAAGCTTGTAAGCACGTTCCGTCACAAGTATCGTTGCCAATGATAACAACACACTGTAGCGCCACTTTCACGTAACTAAGGCTTTTCTGCTGTTTTTCGAGCAAACATTTATTAATATCAATTAAACAAGTGTGGTAAGGCGAGCACTTTTTTACATTGCTAAATTCTACGTAAAATCACGCATCTTATATTAGTTTTTCGTCAAAACGACATTTCTCTTTACATTATTAATCTGCAAATTTTACTGCAAGAGCCATGCTCTGCCGTATAGCCACATAATATAAAATATCTGATTTTCAGTGTCTTTTTTCTTCAAATGTATTATGGAAAGGCCAAATTATTTTGTTGCCAATCGATACCCTGGCGAAAATACAAACGGTAACTGGGTGATTAATCCCGTATATAAGTGTTTTTGAGCGTTCTTACATGTACTTCCCCGTATGCTAAGCGTTTGAAGAGCGCCTTTTCTCAATGCGCTCATTTAAACACCCCTTATCGCTCAAAAGAGTGTTGTGAAAACGCTGTATGAAACGCCCATAAACGTCTTTTGCAGGGCGCTCTATGAACACCCTTTTGCGCCTTGCAGCACCGAAGAGAGCGTAGCTTAAACACTGTACGAATCGCCCATAAGCGCCTTTTGCAGGGCGCTCTGTGAACACCCTTTTGCGCCTTGCAGCACCGAAGAGAGCGTAGCTTAAACACTGTACGAAACGCCCATAAGCGCCTTATATTGCTTTGGTTTGCATGTTGCATCATTTCATTGTTACTTCTGAAAACAAAAGCGCGTCGCACACGTTGCCCGTCACCCGTCACACGTTATTTATTTATTCTTTAATCTAAATTTTTTTGTTTATTATAAAATGGAAAATATTATTGGAAGTGAAGCTGTAAATAGTGATTTGACTACTTGGTGGGCCCATGTGAAATATGCCAATGATCAAGGCGAGGAAGACTTGCCAGTTACCAAGCTTTTCACTCAGCACGTAAAGAAAGGCAAGAAAAGTTTTTAATCCCTCAAGCCTAGAAGACTTTAATCCCCATGAATGGTACGTAGCATTAAGCAGCCAAGACACAATGGATGGCGTTGAAACCACATGGCATGCCCTAATAGGGAAACTAGCAGGTAAGTCATACAAATCTTAGGTTATGATCTTAAAATTTGCAATTTTACTTAGGTATTTTCAGTCGAGGTTTCCCAATTTTCTACCCATAGTGACCCATTCGTTAATTTGATCGTTAGCATATCATTCATAGTCTGATCACTTACTTTCAAAATTTATCGGAGTGCATACTTTAATGATGCATTACAGTATCCACTGCACAGTTAAGCAGTATATCCTTGCCTTTGTTTTTCTTTTATCTCAACCTATTCTTATTTCAAGTCTCTGTCTGCTCTTACGAGATTCTTTCATGTTAATTATGGGTACATAACACTAATTTGGTCTAGTTTAGAAACTGAAGAAGTACTAAAACCCGGAGAGGCAAAGGGTAAAGGAAACAGGCTAAAATGGCCCAATGCCCCATCGCCTGTGGAGGATCCACCGTCTGCTGCTGAGTTATCCAGTCATGAGCAGAGTGTTGTGATGAAGAGGAAAAAAGATCGAGTAAGTAAGAGTGATGATCTTTAGATTACGAGAATAGTAGTGAATCAAAATACCTATTCAGTAATGCTTTCGCTGTAATGAAGTTAAAAGCATAAAATAGTTGTTTGCATGAAAAGAAGTCAGAATTAGGTTTAGGTGCCAAATTTTATTTCGTCTTTGTGCCAAAGACTGAGAGATGTGGTCAGAATGATAAAATTAAGAGTGCTATCCTATATTTAAATAGGTACATAAACAATTATCAGTCTTGATTCCATGAGTGCTAGCATATTAATTTTATAAAGCATGTAAATTTCATAAAGTGATTCTGATACATCTTCAGCACACATCCCACAGTCGCTTATTTCAAGCTTCATAATTTAGTGTCCATACCAGATCGCTCTAATTTGTGCAACTTGGGATCTCATCACTAAATATTGAGCGATGTGAACTTGCTCAATCTTAGAGAAAAATAAAGAGATTGTGGGATTGAATGTTCTAGACAAAGATATTGCTGAGATTAAGAAAGTTGTGGGTCACCTAGGAGTAGAGTTAAATATTAAGGACATGGCTGTAAGAGATATTGACGATTGTTATGTTATTAATCCAAAGAAAAAGATAGAAAGCTGAAATTTATTGTTCGATTCCATTCCATGTCTCTCAAAAATGAATGGATCAGCAAAAAGAAGATACTAAGATCTGGTGAATTGAGTGGTGTTCATAAGAATAGTACTAAATTTGTCAATGACCACTTAACCTGGTTTTTCAGGGATCTTTCATGGAAAACTAAAAATACATGTCCGCAGTGCCTATAAATATGTCTGGTTTATAGAAGGAAATATATTTGTAAAAAAAACTATAATGCTACTGCCATAAGAGTTATTAATGAGAATGCATTAGATAGACTTTAATAACAGTAACATCACTGTATTCTATGTAGTTTGCAAGAAAGAGATTAAGCTATGGATGTATACAATATTATTAAGGATGAAAAAGTTATTGTTAATGTTTTTGAAAACCTAAAAGATGTTGAAACTGGTAGAACTAAAGTTTCTGACACAATAATTTTCTCTAATGCTAGATCATTGAGAAAGCAATGGGATAGTTTAGACTATCTTTTTAAATGTTTATTATAGGTAATAAAGGTTTATATTTTGGTTGTGGCTGAGATAAATATTACATCTCAGGAAGTTTGTATGTATAATTTTGATGGTTATAATCAATTCTGTAAAACTAGGAATAATGGAAGAGGTGGTGGAATTATGATGTTGGTGAGGAAAGATATAACTTTTCATGTTAATGATATTTAAACTTTTAGCTTCGAATGCATTCATGGATGTGCTATAATCTGTCGCTCAACTTGTTGTGCATGAACTCTGCAGCCAAAATTTAGCTATACCAAAACGTCAAAAGATATGATCCAGTATTTTGGCACTATGTATTATGTTTTTAATTTAATGTTTATTGATTCATTTTATGTTTTTCATTTCAACTCTGTATTTAATTTCAACTTGAGACAGAATTATTATTTTTGTAAATGACTCCTTTCATACCAACTTCTGATAAGTTGATGCATGAGTGGTCAAAGTAGCAGGTTGACTCGATGATAATAAGGAATTCTTCTCCATGAAGCTGTTGCTCTTCATAGAGAATGGCAAGAGAAGAACATTTTGAGAGTCAACATATTCAGAGGCTTTTAATTTGAAATGTCAGAAGTACCTCATGTCTCCCCTGTATTGTTAAGGGGTTAGATTTCTTGCAAACACACCACTGTCCCAAAGCTCTTTTTGTCTTGCCTCGTAACATGTTTATATTCTGTCCACAGGCAAAGGCAGTTTCGGCCAGGGAGGGAGTAGCACCAGTGGCGTGTCCTCCGCCTCCTGTACCGTGACTGATAAGAAGGTAAGCTGATTAGAATATCTCCTTTAAAAGGATTGCATTTAGGTCCTTGTTATTATTTTGTCACTCATTGGAATATATTTGCTCCCCAGATTCAAATACAGGATGTCTCCATCCTAATATGGGAGAGCCTCTATAGGGTTATGAAAAAGACGCAGGACCCCCGGAAGTGGCAGATGTCACTCCTAGAGGGGGTCTACGGCGAGGAGGCGCGAATAATGCGCTGTGAAGTAATAAGGGACAGCGGGAACAAGGCGTTCGGGCGCCAGTTCCTTATTAGCGCTAAAGGTATGTATCACCTTATAAATGGTGACTGTGTTGGTATTATTGATTCTGTTTAGCTTTGAGATTTTAATGTCTCTTTTTTCTTCTACCGGAATACCGAGAGTGGCACGTGCGGCTCGGGACCTACTCTAGTGCACAGATTGAAGAAAATGTGGGGAAGCTCCCTTCAGATTTAGGCGATAGGTGCCTAAATCTTAATGGACCGCAGCACCTTCACCTCCCTCCCCCTCCACCAAACCCACTTCCTCAGCCTGTGCACTCGGATCAGGGGACAGTCTTTGGTACTACCCCCCCGGTCTCGGGTCCCATGGCTACAATGGTGCCGGACCTGCAGCTAAACGGTGAAGACGGCTATGTACATACTTCATGAATTATATTGATAGCTTCTTTTTATCTATATTTTTGTATGTATCTTTGTAAATATTTTACCTTTGTTCTTTTCTTGTTTTTGTCCTATATTCCTCCTTAAGATGTCTTTTAATTTCAATAAATGTTAAATAAGCATACATCGTACAAGTAATAGACGTTTTTTGATCACAAAAACCGAATTTTTCCATGATGGTGACCAAGCGGCGCCGGGAATCCGTTTGCGTAACAAAATTCATGAATCCGTATGAGGGTTAAATGCGGCCCCTGCTACGTAAATTCTAGACGATCCCTCGCCAAAATGCTCTCTAAACGCTTTATAATTCATTAAACAAGCGTTATTCATTGCAAAAGAGTGCAATCAAAGCACCCTAAAAGCGGGAAAAGCACCTGCTCACGCTCATATGAATGTATCTAAAGCGCTTATAAGCACTCGTCCATCGGACAGGAAAGCGTTCATAAGCGCTCAGACACACACCCACAACACTTTCATCGCTGTACCTTGAGCGTTTCGGAGTGTAAAAGAAAGCTCTCTCCACCACGGCCAATACGGCCTTCAACGCTCTCGGAGCACTCATCAACACCTTAATGAGCGTAGCTAAACCCTCAAACATGTTCACAAATGCACTCTGAAACGCCCTTGTAGAGCGTAATGCAGTGAAACGCAGTGTTGAGAAACGTGGAACTGAATGTTTAGAAACTCTCTATTACCGTTTGTATTTTCGCCAGGGTAGAAGGGGCAAAAAATGATGTATTCGGACATTTTCACAAAAATGACATCTACTCCATAATTCGGTGGAGCCACCTTAAGCAATGTACGAGAGTTGGACCATTCTGCAGTGAATCACTCACCGCACTTTTTTCACGGGTGAGAAACAGGTTCGCGGCTGCGACAGCCGATACAAAGTGAAGCGCATTCACCGCGAAAACTCGTCTGAGTGACGAAGGAGAGACTACTAGTTAATTGAAATCAGAGGAATGGAAACAGTCGCGAGAGATAAAACCGACGCCATATTGGATAATTCTGTCCATCAATATTGCAGGTGTAAAATTAATTATTTTTAATTCAAAATTGGTCAACGACAACCTTAGCTCCTTCGACGAACTTGTGTCTAACCCAATAGAACTGCTGTTAAAATCGAAGCGCTAAGTGAATGCGAGGGAATCGTTAAAACGTTGAACTTAAGGGGGCGTGTTCACACGGTCATTGATGATCCGTAGGATGCTGCGAGTGAACTTGCGCAAGAAATATTGCTGCGCCGTGTGAAGCGACGACTCGCGAATGCCACTGCGCGAACGACTGCGTGAAGCAAACTAGACTGCATGTTTTAATCTGATGCATGCATTCGTGCAAGTTTGAAGTTTATTTCTCTCTCGCTAGATGGTGCAGATGTAGCGGCAACGATCTGCCTGGGGAATTATAGCGATTAAATAGGTTGTTGACGATTGAGTTGGGTGTTTCTCTTTGCACTCAACTCCTTAGGTAGTGAATAAAGTGCAAAATAATGATGAATTACGGGCGATTGATCACGTGGAAGCTTAAATTTTGTTCGTAACGGAGGAAATCGTTACCTTGGCCCACAGCCGTTCGTCCGTTTTTGGGCTACGTATAGGGGGCTAGGGTGTCCACTGTTATGTTCAGACTATGGATTAGAAACATACTTTAAAGTTTTGGTAATTTGTCGCATCCTTCACGTCCAATTAATTGTTACTTGAGAGATCTTGACCTTATGCGATATATTTCGACGTTATAACCGATACCGAGTGGTACATATTGTAATACTGACATAATGCACCGACGATTGCACCGTGTGAAGCTCGCAATTTTCTACGTCACGGACGACTGCCCAAACTGGAAGCAGCATCAACTTGCGCAGTTTCAACTACTCCGTGTGAAACAGTCTTTAATTGGGAGCGGTGCAAATGACGTGTCACTTACTTCCAATATTGCTACGAACGTATCCAAATGCATTTGATGGCATTCTCAAAACAGATTCCCACATTAATGGCTAACGAATGTTTCCCATTTGAACTTACACATTCTTCTAGTACTCAATTTTGGAATATACATAATATCTTCAACTGTTTTCTTAATCTTATCTGTTACGCTCGAGATTACGTGACCAGGAACTGCCATCTTTGCTGTACGGTGAAAGGTTCGCACTATTTTCCACGTGACGTGCACAATTTACGAGTTGTATTTTCGGATAAACTAACACAAACCATGTAGTCTTTAAATTCGCTCTTGCAATTCTTAAATAAGGAATGAGCGACGAAGAAATATGTTGAGACATCCTATACTTAGGTTTTGATTAGGTATATTGATTTAGAAAAGATCGATCGTACACCTTATGAAGTCTCATGTTCCTAACTTGAGACGTTTTAGAAACATTGGCGTTCAAAGAGGAGCTACCGTATTCTTAGCGCAAAAAAACCGTGTTTTCTTTTTCAAACAAACCCAAAAAAAAACAATTTGTTGATACGGTGAAGAATCGCTGAAGGTATTCACAAAACGTAGAAAATTTTCTCTCGTTCTCAGTACATTTCATTTCATTCGATGAATAAGTTATTGGGATGGAGCACTTCAAACACTCGAGTATCTCTCGACTTTCTGCGTGGACAGTAAGTTGCTAACATGTACGGGAATTCCTCGCAAGAAACACAGATCTTGAGGGATAACACAGTATTATGCACTCGCCTTAACGTTAACGTTGTTAAGGCGTTGTTGACGAGACAAGATTGATGAGAAGTCGCCTAGCCTTCTATCCCTTCACTGAAATGTCGTTCGTATTGCGCAGCTGTGAACACCATTGAACACCTGGTGTGCACTCACAGACTATATCGATAACACCGAATGAGATAATAGCGATTTGAATGAATTGGGAGTGTACTTACACTGGTGTGTCTCTTGGGGTGTCGTGTGCTGACCGGTGGAGTTGGCTGAAATGAAGATAGACAGACGCCTTCACACCCTCCAACACCACGACGAGAGATAAGACACTCCCAAGTCTTTATCTCGAAGATACGGACAGATAGTCGAATTATTTTGGTGAGGGAATGGAGATTGAAAATATAAAAATCAAGGGCGAGTAAGTATTGTTTTAACAGCACTCGAGTAACTGTGGTTGATTGAATGAATCTAAGGATGTGGAATGGAGCACGAAGTTGAGGAGGAATGGCTTGCATTGGGAATTTAATGACGGTACCATTAGGAGTGATTCCCATTGAGAGACAAGAGCTGAGGAAAAATATGTGGTTATTGCATAAGGTAATCTTCTTGCAGTATACTTTGACTTGTTTCAGCCAATATTTAACGGTATGATGCATGATAGTGAGGTATGGAAAGGATTATAGATGATAATGGGTGATGGATGATAGGAATGGACGACACGATAAGTAGACACAGATAAAATAGATTGATAAATAGGATGAAGAAAGATAGGAACAGCGCACTTACGTAGGCGTAACGATGAAGACGTAAACTGGCGGAGAGCCGTATTCAGGTGAGTGGATGAAGATGGCCGCAAGGCGGTACAATAAATGTCTTGGAGATAGACGGAGAGATGACAGGAACACACAAAAAAGAGACGAAACACACTTACATTGGCTAATTTTCGGGTCTTTTGCAACCCGTCTTCTAGGCCGTTGAGATGACACTGCCCAGTAAGCGCGCCTTCGAGGTGCGGTTGCGTGGGCAGTGGGGAGGGGGATGGGTAAGTGGTGGGAGAAGGGCAGGAGATGATAGGGTATCCTTCTGTATCCACTATCTTATCGCCCGCCGCGGGAGTCTGGGACGAGTGGTCGAGGGTTGGGAGAAAGAAACTCAGGAGAGAGGAAGAGGAGTGAGGTGAAGGAGGAAGGGGAATGATGTTAATGATAATGCTAATGAATATGGTTAATGAATAATATTAAGGCCGGGGGGGGGTGAATGCTCTCCAGATCCAGATTGTAGACATTTCTATTGTGCGTACGTCTATGCTCGGTGCCGTGGGTGGTAGTCTGTGTATTATTGAGACTGTGAAGCAATCGTCGAAATTTTTGCTATGTGTCCGTGCGTGAGTAGGAACGGGAAAATTTGTGAGGCCTGAGTTTGGTTTGCATGATGCTCTGTGGTTGTTTATTCGGATGGATAGGGGGGTGGTGCATTCTCCTATGTAGAAGGCAGGGCAGTGCTTGCATTGTAAGAGATATACAACGTTAGTGGACGTGCATGTGCCGGAAGCTTCTATTGGGTAGACGGTTTTGGTGCTGGGGCTGCAGAAACTGGTGATTGGGAGGAGGATGTCGCAAGTTTTACATTTTGGTCTTCCGCATTTCTCGGGTGGTTGTCTGGGGTCAGTGTGGTGAATTTTATTAAGGGAAGGATTGTGGTTTAGGATGCTTCTGAGGTTGGGTGGGCGTCGATAACAAAGGGACGGTCCTTTTGGGAGGAAATCTGCGGTTGTGTTGGATGTGAGGATTGGAGAGAGTTCTTTAAGAATACTGTTTAGTTTTTGAATGCCTTGATTAATTGATTTTGAATATTAATGAAATTCAAAACATGGAGTTTTATTCGTAAGGGAATAGTTCAAAACTAAGTAATAAAATATTTGACCTATTTTAGAATGCGTATTGATGTGATTGAGCATGTATTCTCACTTTGTAAATTAAACGTGGCAACAACACGTCAATCATGTTCCAAAGTCAAAATGAGTGAAAAGAGAGCTTGTAAAAAAAATAGAATGCAAATACAACGCGCTATATATAACAGTATCATACTCATGCAATTATTGTGTACTATGCGTTATCACCCTATAATAGATGATTTTCCATACATTGATGTTTTTCTGGATCGGTATTTATTCATTAAATAGCAACACAGCTCTTTTACGGGATTTTGAATCGCGGAATCACGGTGTAAACTCCTTAAATACGCGTTGCGGAAGTTCAACTGTTTTAAGTTTAACCTCGACTTACATTA
Source organism: Platycnemis pennipes (assembly GCA_933228895.1). Lineage (NCBI taxonomy): Eukaryota > Metazoa > Arthropoda > Insecta > Odonata > Platycnemididae > Platycnemis > Platycnemis pennipes. The sequence goes on along the minus strand of CAKOGI010000002.1, from coordinate 2,365,505 downwards.
TGTTGATGCATATTACATTGCGTTAGATGTTATGCGCCATCTTAAAAATTGGATACATTTTTATCTACCATTAAATATCTTGGAATGAAACTGGCATGACCATGATCTGTCCTGGGTTAAACACACACGTTTATTAAGGCCAAAGGTGATTAGCAACGTATTACATTGTTTTGTGTTTAAATCATTATTTTAATGATTTAAACAAAAACAATGTTATATGTATTGCGCCATCTTAAAAATTGGATAAATTTTATCTACATTTAGATATCTTTTTATCTACAATTAAAATAATGAGGCCTTTCCATCTTTCCTCGTACAAATAGGGGTATGGATAGCGTTATATATATCCAATACGAGTGAATCAATGGAATAGGTAGTTGCATGTATTTATCAGCAAATCCATGAATTATGCACCGATACAGCGACCGGATTTTGATTTTAAAAAAATCGAGCAGCACACCCTTCCAAGTTGATTCTTCCTTTAGTCTGGACCCTTAAGAAACACCTCAATCCAATGAACCAAGAAAAACGCACTGTTAAAATAGTTTTTTCAGCCTTTTAGGTCCAAAAAAACGACCCTTGACCTTTATTTTGACCATTTAACTTGGAAAATGCACTATTTATTAGGTCAATTTTTTTGGAACCTGATTTTTGATTGAGAACAAATTTTTCTACAAACTAAAAAGTACTAGAAAAGTGCATTAAATAGTTGTAATGAAAAGTTCTGCAGTGAAAAAATCAATTCAGTGGTTAGATAACCAAGTTGGATACCGAAACAGGATGGGACCAGGCAAAGTCTTCATGATTTTTTTACTCGAGTTGCACGGGATCTAGACGAAAAACTCAAGGAACAAAGAGTGTTCGAAATTCTTCAAAGAGGACGCCAGATTTGTTCCGGAAATTTTGGTCATATTTTGGTCATTTTGAAATTGGCCATTTTTTTCAATTAGCACGCAACACTTCGGAAAGCTCGAAAAGACTTGTACAAGTGCGCGTGATGATCTTTGAAGATTGCCGAACTTACAGATTCAAAATGTCCTTCTTTCCTCGTACAATTAGGTAGGCTTTTGCGATGAGTCGATTAATCGAAGTCATCGACGATGATTTCAGTCATCGCGGTGCGATGACTGAAATCGATGACGATGAATGTCATCGACCATCGACTGCGATGAGTCGATGAGAATCACCGATGTCGATGAGTCGATGCGAATCATCGATGTCGATGACTCGATGAGTCGATGCGAATCATTGATGTCGATTAGTCGTTATGTGCTGCTGACACGAGAAACGCTACCTCTGCTGACTACATCTCTTCCTGGCGGAGCTCCGCAAGAACAAGGAGGTCCCAGATTCATCCAAATCTTCGGACGTCCTACATTGGTATAGGGACAGGAAGGAAGATGTGTATCCCCGCCTTCAGAAGTACGCGAGGAAATACCTCTCTGTATTCTTGCCACTTCAACGTCGTCAGAGCGGTTCTTCAGCGTTGCAGAGAACGTTGTGTTGGAGGACCGACTTGTACTCAACGATGAAAATGCAGATATGAGAATTGTATTACACCACAACAGAGAGTTGTTTCTTAATTTGTAACTTGGTGCTTGTTTCGCTCTTCAATAAATAGGCCTTGTCCTTCTCAATTGAGTTTGACCCAATTCAATCTCACTTAATAGTCACACCAAACTGTCAACCGAGACATCCATATCAATCATCGAGAGTCATCGTTCATCGTAATTCATCGATCATCGATAGTCATCGTTCATCGATAGTCATCGAAGCATTTCGATGAAATTTTTTCATCGACAATCGATGACCAAAATCGGTCAACGCACAAGCCAACAATTAGGGGTATGGAAGAGCGGTAAATATATCCAATACGAGTGCATCAATTGATATCATAGGTATTTGCATGTAGGTATACGAACCTTGTAAGCTAATCCAACCAACAGCATGTTTTTTACATTCTTGATTTGTTATATTTATCTTTCTTATATTGTTAAGTTTAGAATATAATTACTAACCCTTTTCATGTAGATGTCCATCTCATAGAGACCAGGATCACGAATTAAATTGCTGTCTTCGTCTTCACGCTTAATCAACTCCTCCGAAGCAGCTTTGACTACAACATATGACCTCGTGAGTGGTCAGCAAACTTACAAAGCGAAATAACTGAAATCTTGAACAGGATGGTCTTCACCCCGTGTTTGTCGTTTCGTGGATAAGATTGCTGGCCTCTTCAAAAGACGAACGTCTTTCTATCCGTCTTCGCAGGCTGCAACTGTTGTCCATGTCGAGGTGGACTTTTTCTTTTTAGTTAATGGGATATGTTTGGTCCTGACGTCGTCCGAGTAGGAATCGGAAAACAACATATTCTACACAGAGGAAAATAGTCTGCCAGATACAACCCAACATGATTGGTACGACCCTTTTCGATCAAAATCTTACATTTTCAATGGAAATAACAATGCGATAGATGATATTCATTGATCGATTTGATACCCGACTATCAAAAATTTCGCTAGGTTAAGCCCATTCTACAATGGACGTAAGCCGTAGCACTTAAGACGTAAGGATTTCCTTACGACAGGCAATCCCCAATGCTGACGTATGCCGTAAAAATATCGGCATCGATCACGGTTCATTCGGAAGCACTCCAGTAGTATATACATGGATATTGAAGACAAATGAGTGTCGATTTTTTCTGGCGTAGAATAGAGAACACTATCAACAAATATACGATTACTTAATTATTGAAGACAAGCATTTGCAATGCTAACAGGGCTGTCTGGGATGTGATCAGAACTGAAACAAATTATGGTTGTTCGGTCTTAAATGACCAAATAAACTCAGAGCAATGATCATTATGGGCTTCAATGCACTTATTAGTCCGCTGTCTAACTATTGATTTCTGTATAAATAACTGTCAAGAAAGTTAACAGCAAGACAATCTTTGATTTACATTATTTATTTCAGTGTACCCTTTCATCTTATCGTATAATTACAACTGACCATGCCACTGAGTTTTTGACATTTTGGACGATATTGGTGGGTGTCGATCAGTATATGCCATTTAAAACTTACAAGACCACTAATCATCCAAATAAACCAAGAAACTGGATCATACAATAAAGATTCAGTTAGAATGTGGGATGAAACAATCCAAATATTATTCAATGAGGCATCAGTTAATATTAAGGTCGTCTAAAATTGCCATCTTTCAAGTTCACGACCAAAGATTATTTCAAATACGTCCACAATTCTTCTCCAAGTCAAAAAAACTTCCACAAAAGCAATAACCCGTGACTGACACCGGCAGTAGTAATGAGGCGCTCTGATTGGCCTGCCGTTAGACGTAAGACGTAGAGATGGGACTTGGCCATGTCCCTTACGACAGCTCCTTACGTCTTACGACAGCTCTTACGTCTTACGGCTTACGCCCATTGTAGAATGGCCTTAAGAATTGACTTGATAACACGAATCATTTGGGCTGAATTGATAACTACTGAATGGGCTCGAAAGACGTAAGAGAGTTTGATAATCTTCACCAAGCTTTTGGTGAATTCCAAGACCATAGTTAGCGTTTGCTTAAGGAGGTTGGCTCGCGACTGCTTGAGTCAAGTTGTCTAAGGAATCTAATTAATTTAAGTACAAGTGTATGCCTGCTAAGTGATCCTTACATCACAAAAAAAATTACCTAAGCTTTTGAAAGTCATAAGTATCACAAGAAATACGATGGATTTATTTTTTATGTTAATTTTAATCAGCTCGACGATGGAGTCAATTCAGCATATACTTTAAAGAAATAAATTCATGTACTCAATGAATTTACTAATGTATAACACCAGAATATTACTATCAAACGTTATGTTATAATATTTTTCTGAAATGTTTTAATATCTCATTAGTAATGAAATTATTTACACGCCATGCATTTTGGCTAGAGCGACAGTGGCGCCACTTGAAGACAACTAACGCATTTCGTCTGCTAAAAGAGCAGAAATCGGTGGATTTAGCGAAAACTACGGAAGGGAGATGCCTTTTTTTTCGTTTCATTTTCTTTTTTGTGAAATTACGCATGAAATATCAGTTCTTTGCAAAAATGACATGACACTATGGTATTTTTAAACGTTATATTCCCATGTGACGGGCATTCTCGCCGTTAACCGTATGTAGTTTAAAATGTATTTTATGTAAAAAGGAGTATGGGTTGGTGTAAATATCTTTACTTTATTAGATAGAGGAACTTTAGTTCTATAAGTGCTGAAAATATAAAAAAATGACATGACTTTCACATTTCGGATCAACCTCCTTAAAAACATCTGACTCGTAAGAATTCGATAGATTCCTTGCATGCCGTAGTCGCCCTGTTTACATAAATTTGTCTATTGTTGCATTGTTTATGGTAACGGAGCCGTGCGCTTAGGAAATACGTATTTGCAGAACGGGTTAGTTAACAATTACAGTGGCTGTCCAATCCATGTCGTTGGAACTAGACTCTTTGCGAGAGCGTGAAATTAAATTGGTATCGCATCCATTACAATTGATATCCGGGCCAACTATTTCTTATCCAATGAAAATTGGATACCTCATCCAGCCTATTTGTTTTAGTGTATCGATGCATATTCGATGTATCAGATGCAAGAGTCTACAGTCCCTGAACCACTTGAATTTCCTGCTTGTGTCGTGTGTTTGCTCGGAGTCTGAGAAGTTGTGAACGATGGAAGAATAGCCGCGAAACCTTGCTTTAAGTCCTGGGGTTCCTTGCACTTGGCTAAGTCTTTCTTAGGTCATTAATGTTTGGCATCCTATCTTATAAAAGTGTCATAAAATTTAATTCCCATTCACTGCTTCAAATTTGATAATGTGCGAGCATTAAATATATTTGATAATAGTTTAGACAATAATTAGGTGAGATAAATCACGATGATGACTATTCTGTTCCATAATTTTAACCGCATCACCTTTCTTGAGCATCAAATATTTTAGTAAAACAAACGAAAAAGGCTAATTCTTGTTCGATAAATTTAATCATACACTCCACGATACCGAACAAGTTTGGTTTTAAAATTAACCGAGAAGGCTAGTTTTTCTTGGTCAATTTTATCGTGAATTTTGATAATTTTCACCAAATTTTTTCACCGAACAGTCCTCATAGAAATAACTATGCAATTCAATTTTCCATATGAAGTAAATTTTTGATAAAATTTATCAAAATATGATAAATTCAACCATATTATTTGTTCAGTGAAGAAACGGTATTTTTGGTAAGAAATGGTGAATGAAATTGTAGAATGGCAGCGTATAGGGCACACATCTTTACACTCGAAATACACGTCAAATATGGGCTTCCATTGTCCTTCAGCGGCATTTTAATATGGAAGAACGTTATTTTACATCAAACATTTTTCCTATTATAGCGCAGTGCGTGGTTTCTTTGCTTTAATTACAAATTGGTTGATAATGGCGCCATGGGGTTACAGAGGTTCCACTGTGACTCAGCGATTCAAACTCCCGTAAAAGAGCTATTTGTTCTTTAATTAACAAATACCGATCCAGAAAAACACCTATATGGAAATTCATCAATAGTGTGATAACGCATAATACACAATAATTGCATCAGTATGCTATTATATATAGCGCGTTGTAGTTGCATTCTATTTTAATACAAAATCTTTTTTTTAACTCATTCCGACTTCGGAACATGACTAACGTGTTGTTGCCACGTTTAATGTATAAAGTGAGAATACATGCTCAATCCCGCTAATGCTTATTCTAAAATAAGTTAAAAATTTTCTTACTTACTTTTAAAATATTCCTATGCAATACAACTCTGTGTTTTGAGTTTTATTGATATTGATATTTTTGAAAACTCTTTGGCAACAATGACGCTGCTGCCATTTGGAAGCAATGGTATTAATTGCATCATGTCAATAACCAATGAAATATTTAAATTAGATACAAAATATAAGAAGTACCTTGGTGTAAGGTATATTCCTTAATTAAGTTAATAAATAGGCTTGTAAGCACGACCCGCCACAGGTAACGTTGCCAATGGTAAGAACATAATGTAGCGCCACTTTCATGTAAGTAAGGTTTTTCTGCTTTTTTTCGAGCAAATATTTATTAATATCAATTAAACAAGTGAGATGATAAGGTGAGCACTTTTTTACAGTGCTAAATTCTACATAAAATTGCGCATCTAGGTTTAGTTTTTCGTCAAAAAGACATTTCTCTTTACATTATTAATCTGCAAATTTTACTGCAAGAGCTGTATAACCAAGTATAAAGTAGCTAATTTTCAATGTATTTTTTCTTAAAAAAATGACGGAAAGACCCCATTGTCAATCCATAGAAGGGCCAAAAAATGTGTCCTGAAATTTTCACTAAAATGATATCTACTTAATAATTCGGTGGACATTCCTTAAATGACACCAAGAATATTAAGTAGTACAACAAGAGGGCATTAAGACTGATTTCGCAGAATTTTATTTATCTGAATGAAGTATTAATAAAACAATTACATTTGATGCATACACCCTTCCTTGACAAAATTTTAATGAGATATTGCAGAGAATCAATTCATAGCGTACTAAACATACAAATATCTACAAGTTATAGTAACAATAGTTCAAATGAAACAATGGAACTGGAAAAAGTTTCTAGGCTGTCTCGTTCAAAACTCAAAGACATGTGACATAAAATCTTAGCAATTACATGAAGGAAAATATCTGGCGAAATTAAGTCAATATAATAGCAGCAAAACATTTTAACTAAACGAATAGCCCAATATTAAAACTTCTAATGGAAAACAAACAGTCAACAAAAGCATTTTACCTGTCCATGTAACACCTTCGTCGTGTAATTATTAAAAAAAACACCCTTTTGCCTTCAGAAATGCTAGAAGAATTCACCATTTGAACGTTTAAAATCAGAAAAAAACACCGGTTAAATCCACCATCCACCAAACCTTTTCAGGAATATTTAGTTCATGCAATAAGCAGGAAATGACAATAAAAAAATTGTGCAAACATTTTGGTGCTGTGAACAAACATAATGGAACATATAAAATGTTTCTAATTAATGTCTGAATGAATAATAATCACAGTCTTTTCGTCAATTTAATGCAGTTTGATTTGCACAAGACACTTGGCAACTCCAAGAAACCTTTTAAGTAATTGATAACAAAATAACTTCAAAAGAAGAGGAAATTGTAACTGCATATACTATATCGGCAAAAGTTGACAACTCCTAGAAACCTGTTACAGCGCATTCTGTTACTGCACTGTTCTGTCACTGCACCTAATGATAACATCAAAAGTATCGAACTATGCATTCAGCCATGGAACATCAAGGTGTCACACTCTATAACTCTTCCGTCATTGTGCTAAAGTTCTATTCACTACGGTGAGGCCACAACCGGTATTGATACAGAAGTGGTAGAACTTGCGCTTCCTATCAAAATCCCCCCTCCTTTAAGGGTTCGAAGACGCTTGGCCGGCCTGCACAGTGGGCCTCCTCTTCCTGTTCAGGTACATGCCGTCGAGGAACACGCGTATGTCCTTGTACTTGTATCGCAGGAACACCTTCTCGAGCAGTAACCTCGTCACGGATGCGTTGGGGCCGTTCTCCGACAGCCAGTACGAGAAGTAGTACTCGGTAAAGGTTCTGTGCACGAACAGCGGCGTGTCGCCCGTCTGCACCACCAGACCGTGCCTCATCACCAACTTCAACTCCAACTCCTCCATTTCGTACTCCAGCTCGGGCGTGCGGTACGACACCTCCTCGTTCAGGAAGACGGTCGCCGACATCTTCTTAAGGTTGCGAGACCTCTCCTTGTTCGTCACGGCTTCCTCTGCCTCGGCGGACCCTCCCTCCCGTGCCATTTTCTTGTCTCGGTGGAAGATGCGAAACTTCAGATACGTGAACCTGTCGTAGAACTTGTATCGCCTCTGGAACACGAAGACGCGGTCCGGTTCCTCGTACACCACGTACGCCAGCATGAAGGAGTGCAGTGGGTTCGCTGATAACTCGCCGTAGGTCTTTTTTTTGAACAATACCGTGTCCATGAGTCCCGACGCGTAATCCACCAGATCCAAGTTCTTGAGTTCCTTCTTACCTCGCGGTGCCTTGACCTTGTCTCGCAAATCCCTCAGTCGCTCCACATCTTCCGCAGTGCATTTGTTCTTGCTTAAGCCGGAGAGGAATTCCTCCAGCTTGTCCTCGTAAACCTCCCTCAGGCTGGACTCCATCCTGGCCCTCCAGTAGTTGTTCAAGAGCCCGCAACGTGCGCCTCGCCCGCTCGCCTCGCCCGCTGAAAGGGTTGAAAAGTTAATTCTCTCCAATGTCCCACCAGAAGTGTCTGATGCCGATTTGTTTGACATCATTCACCAGGAAGTGACTGTATGCGGCCCAATCAAGCCCTTCACTATAGGTGCAAAAAGAGAGGGTTTCGACCACATTTTATCTTACCGACGATCGGTGCCAGTTTTGAGACGGTCAAATACGGAGCTTCCAGACTCTATTCTACTTGATATTGATAATGTGCTCACGAGAATATATCTCACCTTTGAAGAGCCAAGGTGTTACAAGTGCAAAGCTCAAGGCCTGTCGCGAGGCTATGCCAAGCAGCAATGCCGGTTCAAGACTCCTCCTCGTCTTCCTCACACTCGGATGTCCCTGCGGAAAAAGACCCCCAGATGATTACTAATGCCTCTCAAACACCCGACGAATCCACAGGAAATTCGGCACGGTTTGACCAGACTACGACTTCTCCGGAAAATTCGCTCACCCAGGACGACGCCTCTGAAAAAACGCCGAATAATGAGGAAAGTAATCCAAAATCAACTGATCTTGACTCACCCTCCGTAGTACCAACTCCCATTGCCCAAGAAGCCAATAGCTTACCTCCAACAATATCAAGTCCTTCCCATCCTGAAGAAATGATAGTCCTCGAACCAAAGTCAACCTCCGCCAGCACATTAGATGCTAGCCCCGTGAAACCCCTCTCCATATCCATGAATCCTCAGATTTCTAAGACTTCGCCGATACCCCCCAAAACCCTCCCTCCACCCTCTCCTCTTCCCCTGCCGATCCCTCTCTCTCAACCGTCAATCTCCACTCACCCCCCTCCACTCTCGACCCTAACACTCCCTCTTATAACCACAATACCGTCCAGTCCTCAACAAATGTACCTCTCACTCGATTCCCTTTATGACTCAGATAACGACATGGCTGCAGATGAACAATCAAGTAAGACCGCTCGCTCCATCAAACGTCCACCACACAGCGAAGAGGAGCCAACTGAGTTTTCTACTCAAAGAAATAAGATTTCCCGAGACGATAAAGGAGGGAAAGGTTCAACACATCGCCTCGACGAATTAGACAAGTAAAGAGGAAATCCTCAGGCTTCACTTGGTGGAACCGCATAGTTATTAAAATAATCACTTGGTAAGATTCCACAAATTTTATTTTTCCCCGACCTAGGTTTCGATTGGTTTGACAATCATTATCAAGGTACCTTGATAATGATTGTCAAACCAATCGAAACCTAGGTCGGGGAAAAATAAAATTTGTGAATTAGACAAGGACCGTATTAATAGTATCATGTCGTCAGCTGACTCAAAACAAACGTTGAAAGCAGATGAAGTAATCCGTTTCTTAGAGGAAACGCACAACAGAAATGTTTCCAAACAAATAATGCTTGCAAAAACCTTAACAAGCGATCTCGACGGCTTATGCAACGTACTGGAAACCATAAAACCTCATCTCTCAGAACGACTGAAAATGCGAATAGGTCGCATAATTGGACACTTGTCAAATACTGACTAAGCGCCTACTTCTTTTAAATTATTTTATATACTATAATTATATATATATATATATATATATATATATATATATATATATATATATATATATATATATATATATATATATATATAAGTTCACAGGAAATTCGCAGTGCGAGACACAAATAGCAAAAAAGCTGGTCACAGGTGTGACAAAAGTATAAAGTAACATAAAAAGGACACTCACAAAAATATTTTTCCGATATTTCGGTGGCCACTACCACCTTTCTCAAAGGAGAGGAGAGAACTGACGGGGGGGGACGGCAGGTCGAGGAAACAAGTGAAAGGTGGAAGTAAGGGAAAGGAGGGGTATGGAAGAGGGGGAATGGAAAGGGTATGAGAAAAAGTATGAGAAGAAGAAAAAAGAAAGACAGACGGCTCCTTTAATGAGCCCTGTTGATTCCTGGTTTGCGGAAGGCATGGAAGAGCCAAATTAGAGAATGCTCCAGCGTTTTAAGTTGAAGGGGAGACGCTGGAGGTGGGAGGGAGGCCAGTATGCCCACCTTGAAGCAATTGTTAAAGCTGGAATCGTGGGAGGAGGCATGTATGGCTACTGGAAGAGAATAAGAGTGGGAGGAGGGATTATTGCAGGAAGAGCGGTGACCATTCATGCGGATGCATAGCGCGGTGGTGGAGAGGCCGATGTAAAAAGCGGGACAGAATTGGCAGAGTAGAAGGTAGACAGTATTTTCCGTGGTGCAGGAAAGAAACTTTGCGCATTTGTAATAACCCGGACTCCCTACATGAATTCCTTTCGACCCTTCATAAGTCTCTTCTCTGCCGTGGCTACCCAGAATCCCTTCTAAACAAAAAAATCCTTAAAACTCCGCATCAACCTAAACCTCCTCTTCCGAATCGTCACAACATCCCCTCCATCTGCACTACCTACTTCCCTGGCTCACATTCCCTCAAACTTATACTTAAGGAACTCTTCCCCATCCTTTCCAACAGCAGCTCCACCTCCAAAATATTCCCTGTCTGCCCTTCAGTTACCTACAGACGCCCAGCCAACCTTAGTAGTATTTTCAAAAGTACTAATCCTCTCCTCAAAGACTCCCACAGCATTAAAGCCACCCCGACTCCATGCAATCGCGCGAGATGCAAGACATGCCCTATTTTCACCGCACCACCCACATCTCTCTCTCATCTTCTTAACTCTCTCCCTCACTTTCCATCTTCCTCCTGTATTTCCAGTAATGTTATTTACCACCTTCAATGTAGTCTCTGCCCCGCTTTCTATATTGGCCAATGCACCACACCCCTTAATATTCGCATGAATAATCACCGCGCTTCTTGCAATCCCTCCTCTCCGCACTTCCCTCTCCCTGTCCCCAAACATGTCTCTGAACATGATTCTTCGTTCAACTCGTGTTTCAAAGTTTCAATTCTTTCCTCTCTCCCTCCTACAGATCCACCCGTTAAATTGCACACTATTGAGCTAATATGCATCTATCTTTTAGATGCATGTAAATATCCTGGAATCAATGCGATGCATTAACCCTCCCCCACCCTTCCCCCACCCTCTCCCCCATCCTCTCCCCTACCCTCACGAGCACCCTCTCCCCCAAGCCATCCTTTTCCCTCTCTCCTTCCAACCGTCCGTCTCCTCACTTGTATTCCTCTTCTTGTTGAGGAAGGTGTCTGTGACCACCGAAATATTCTACTATACGTGTGAGTGTTCTTTTTCTGTGTCTCTATGTTTTATTTTCACACCTGTGATATTGTTATATATATATATATATATATATATATATATATATATATATATATATATACACAAATCACCATTCATACACAACGCCATAGGCGCAAATACACAAATATAAACTCAAACAGTAGGTGAAAGAAAGAGATAGTCAACATACATAAAACATTGAACACAACGGTGGTGTGGAGATGAAATGATGGTCGAAAACACATGGAAAAAATTTCACCTTGACCGGGAATCGAACCACGGACCTTCCGCTTTCCGGGCGACTGCATAGACCACCGTGCTACCAAGGTTACTCTAATTTCCAGTGAATTCGGCGGGGGTTTATAGCACCAAGTGCCCCCCAGATGAGCCCATAGAAGCGGCCAAGAGATGGCGCGAGGGCATGGTTCCACCCACCAACGGAGAGAATACACAGAAGAGGAAATGATAGAAGTTCCACTCACACAGACAGTAGGAAAGATATAGAACATATGTTTGAGGCACACAACCTCTAAGAAGAAAACAACCAATACTGTTTGAGTTTATATTTGTGTATTTGCGCCTATGGCGTTGTGTATGAATGGTGATTTGTGAGTATGACCGTATTGGTTGTTTTCTTCTTAGAGGTTGTGTGCCTCAAACATATGTTCTATATCTTTCCTACTGTCTGTGTGAGTGGAACTTCTATCATTTCCTCTTCTGTGTATTCTCTCCGTTGGTGGGTGGAACCATGCCCTCGCGCCATCTCTTGGCCGCTTCTATGGGCTCATCTGGGGGGCACTTGGTGCTATAAACCCCCGTCGAATTCACTGGAAATTAGAGTAACCTTGGTAGCACGGTGGTCTATGCAGTCGCCCGGAAAGCGGAAGGTCCGTGGTTCGATTCCCGGTCAAGGTGAAATTTTTTCCATGTGTTTTCGACCATCATTTCATCTCCACACCACCGTTGTGTTCAATGTTTTATGTATGTTGACTATCTCTTTCTTTCACCTACTGTTTGAGTTTATATTTGTGTATTATATATATATATATATATATTGGCTTGAAAACAAATATTTATGTGTCTGTAATATCAGTGGCTACTATAAACGTCCGCTCTATATGTAGCGCGTATAAATGGGCGCAAATGATGGCCTTCCTAAATGAAAAAAAAACCTGATATTTGTCTAATGCAAGAGACAATAATTAATAAAATACCGTGTCTAGGACTGCCAGGTTACAAAATTTTTCTCAACCACCCACGAACTCCACAAACTGGGACAGCAATTGCTATTTGCACCAATTTAAGTGACCATGTACAATCCCATTCGGTTATATTTGATGGACATGCTCAAGAAGTGTGTTTAACTTTGAATGAAAACTCTCGACAAGCCTTAAGAGTCATCTGTTTTTACGGGCCGCGTGATGTTGAAGTGGCTTTGCAAGTCACTGATGCTGTTTATCGCTATCTTCAGAATCTCGCTCCACATCAATTATCACCAAATACTTCAGTGATCATCGGAGGTGATTTTAATACTACCCTCAACCCAATTGTTGACAGATCTGGAAGAGTGGAAAGACACCCTCGTTTTGCGGCAGCACTGCGCAAGTTAATAGATGTCAACAGGCTAACGGATGTATGGGCAGCACTAAAACCTAGCAGCCCAGGCCACACCTTTTTAGCATCCAGATCATCCTCAAGGCTTGATAGATTTTATTTATCTAAGGACTCGATTAGGGACGTTAACAATATTCAACTACTTAACACTTTTTCGGATCACAAAGTTGTAATAATGAGATTCAAGATTTCCGTACGATTTATTACTCCTCCTTACTGGCGCTTCCCTAACAACCTGCTTGAGGAAGACGATTTTATTTTTAATATGAAAAACACCTAAAATGCATTGGCAGAAGAAGTTAAAACTGCTGTGAACCCTAGTTCTGCATGGGAAATGTTGAAAAGGAACATAAAGGACTACACCCTTCTGTTCCAAAAATTATACTATCATCGTAGATCACCTTCAGATGATGCTAAGCGATACAAATTGATGGGTGAAAAAATCATTGCTACGATCGGCTGGGAATCACTCGTGCGAAATGATGCCCCTGCTTCTGATCATATAGAAAAATGGGCAAACTATTGCAGGCCAAAACCATTAAATGAGCTTCGAATCAATGGTCAGATAATCTCGCAATCATCGGAGTTACGACGATTCGTTCATAAACATTTTGATCATCAACACCAGAGTGAGCATATTCCTACTGCGGCAATCAACTCTATATCTGATAATTTGCCCACGCTGAGTAATATTGATAAGGCTTTTTTAAATATGCCTCTCACGAAAGATGATTACACATCGGCACTCAGAAGCTTGAACAAGCGAAAGGCTCCTGGGCTCGACGGTCTTACAGTTGACTTCTACACCAAATTCTGGAATCAGTTGGCTCCAGCTTTCTCTCGAATGGCCGAAGACTCTTTTACAAAAGGACACTTTCCGAGGACCACGGCAACTTCAGTCGTTTCACTAATGAAAAAACCGGGCGATTTACTTGAAATAGCCAACTGGCGACCTTTATCCATATCAAATGTCGATTATAAAATTATAGCCAAAGCCTTAGCTACAAGGCTCTCATCTGTCATCGGTACCTTAATATCACCAGAGCTGGGCTACTGTGTGCCAGGGAGATCGATCTTCGACACTATTTCTTTGATCAGAGATGTTATTTGGAGCTGCAATAATCCAAACTTACCCTTGGCCATTCTATCACTAGACCAGTCCAAGGCCTTCGACAAGGTGAATCATCAATACCTTTTCGCGATTATGGAGGAAATGGACCTAGGCTCTCAATTTATAAGTTACATTCAAGCTATTTATAGCAATGCCCTGTGTATGGTGCGTGTCCAAAACACGCTTACAGCCCCCTTCTCTTTTCGAAGAGGCATACGTCAGGGTTGTCCCCTTTCTGGAATGCTTTATTCCCTTTCTATTGAGCCATTTATTAGACTAGCAATAGATAAGCTCTCGGGACTATCTCTGACAGGTACTCTAAACACGAAAATAGTCTTAGCTGCATACGCTGGTGATCTAAACATTTTTATTTCCAAAGATGAAGATTTCGACACTACACTCAGCCTATTCCATCGATATGCAAGAGCTTCTGGTGCGGCTTTAAACACGGTAAAGAGCCAAGGTCTATGGGTTGGAGCCTGGAAAAACAGATTAGATAAGCCATTGTCCTTCAAGTGGAATGCCGATGGATCAAAATTCTTAGGCGTATGGCTTTCCAACGATCCTCAGCAGGAAAGTGATATCATACGTTCACATTTACATCAGAAACTCGATACAGTACTGCAAAATTGGAAGCCCAGAGCTGCACCTTTATCACTGAGTGGACGGGCGCTGGCCATAAACCAGTTCATCGCCCCTCGGCTGTGGCACATATTACAATGCCACACGCCTACACAATAGTGTATCAGTGATCTTCAATCAAAAATGGTCAATTTTATCTGGAACTACAGAAGACATTGGGTCAAAAACACAATCTTAACGGCCCCATTGTCTGAGGGAGGAATTGGACTCGTAAATTTAGAAGACAAAATTCTTGCCTTCAGAATGCAGTTCCTGCAGAAACTTCTACAAGGTTCACCATCTGAGCCTTGGAAAGTACTTGCTGCCCGTAGACATGAAATTTCAAGGTATAGGTCACGCTTTTGGCCTACTAGTCTACCCTCCGCTGAACCAAACGTGTGCCATCAGTGGTTATTTTTACAATAGTCTCATCAAGTCTTGGATATTATTTAATGTTGAAGTAGTGAGCTCACCAAATGATGGCGATTGCCGACCTTTCCCAACCGGATGGCCGCCACCTACTCCTATCCCTCGTTTTGCTTTCCTCAGTAAAAGGATGTCCAACACCAGATTACTTCCTTTGGACAAGAGGGCAGTCTACAAAGAATTGAGATACCTACGCTCAGGAAGTCAATGGCCAATTAAGGCTGCACATAGTGACGACAAGGTTCATTGGCTCTCGTTTCGCGCACACCCGAGTTTCGGTGCAGACGCAGATGTGTCGTGGCGCCTTTTGCTAGGAAGATGGGCCGACGCTCGATTTTTAACTGCCATAAATAAACGCGAAAATAGCGAATGCCCATGGTGTGATGGAATGGAGGCAGACGCATGGCACCTGGCATTTGTATGCTTAAAAGCTAGAGAGCTTTGGACCAAATTACGACGCCCGCTGAAACTACTCCTTGGAACAAACAACGTATATCTCCATCAGATCTACGGCGGAATACCCATGCGACACTTTAATAATCCCGGCGTGAAGTTGGCAAACTACCTGATCACTTTGGCAAAAAGTGTCATATACAAACAAGTGACCCTCTTCTTCCGCGGAAAAATCCGACAAGTAAACCATTGGGGTGCATTTATCAAGGCCCTTCAGGCGAGGTTAGCTAAGGAGAGGAAATATAATGAAATAAAGGCATCCTTAGCCTCTTTCTTCAACTTCTGGGGATACAAAGAAGTGATATGCTCACAGCATGGCCCCTAAAATTTTCTTTTTAAGAGATCCTAACCGATCATAATCGATAATTACAAGCACATATCTCGCTCTTAACTATTTATTTATTTATTTATTATTATTTGTTTTAATTTATTTATTTATGTATTCATTCAACCTGTCTTAATCATCATCGTCTTACATTCTCTACTCTATGTATGTATATACATATTCATATAAGTATATTTTCTCTCGTTAAATTAGTGAAGAACGATTTCGTGGTTTGTGGCTCCCCATCCAAGACGACATACCAACCAAGCCGATATCTACTGCTCAGCAACTGAGATCACGCAAAGAACTCCTGCAGTATGAAGAATCGTCTACCAAGCGGATGTGGCAGGGGGAGAGAAGATCGCGAGCAGGTGGTTTCAATCCCCTGGGAGTGAACTATCCCCTTGCAGCCGCCACGAATGGAAAAACAATTATATACATAGAGACCATGTAGAAAGACTTTTTGTATTTGTTTGTGTTTTTTTACAGAACAATAAATAATAATAATAATAAAAAACACACACATATATATATATATATATATATATATATATATATATATATATATATATATATGTGTGTGTGTGTTCACAGGAAATTCGCAGTACTGAGACACAAATAGCAATAAAGCTGGTCATAGGCGTGACAAAAGTATAAAAGCACATAAAAAGGTCACTCACAAAAATATTTTCCCGATATTTCGGTGGCCACTACCACCTTTCTCGAAGGAGAGGAGAGAACTGACTGAGGGGGACGGCAGGTCGAGGAAACAAGTTAAGGGTGGAAGTATGGGAAAGAAGGGGTAAGGAAGAGGGGGAAGGGAAAGGGTATGAGAAGATGAAAGTAAGAAAGACAGACGGCTCCTTTAATGAGCCCTGTTAATTCCCGGTTTGCGGAATGCATGGAAGAGCCAAATTATAGAATGGAATTCGGAATCCGTATGAACGGATACACCCAAACTTATTCTCCAACGGGTCCTGATTCAAGTTTCGGAGGCTAAGATGTTTCATCCCTTGGCTCTTCAAAGTTACCCACAAATCCCTGATGTTACGCAGTGTCCTAACCCAATTAGCAAGGGAAGGTGTCTTCCTTTCCTTGGGGGTCAGAACCTTACTGCTACAAGTATATTCCATGGATTCCAGCGCCGTTATTGCCTCAGCCCAGAATTCCATGTGCCCCGAAGAAGACGATACGGCACACAGGAGAGGCCTCTCAGGAGATGGTGTTATCGATCTTCCATTAGCACTATCGAATAGCTTGTCAAAGATAGATAACACCACCGATGTCTCTGCTGCCTGGGGTTCAACACCATTATCAGCTGCAATGAAGGAGGAGCAATATCAGACACATAATTCAAAAGCTTCATAGAATAGAATATTTATTTGTCCAAAGATCATATATGACACATCAATGTAAAAATATATATTTACACATGAAATATATTTCTGTGCGAGTAGAGACAGAAAAAAATGTCTTGGATTGAATAGGAAAAATTGGTGCACATGCTTTAGGGAAACTCGAGAGAAAACTGGCAAGCCGATGAAATGATCATTCAAGTTATTGGCTAGATCAGTCATATTAGTAATGTGAGCACCTGATTTATCAGCTATATGAAAAGAGGAGTAGGAAGAAAATATGTTCTTTTTTTAGCTATTAATGATTTTCCATATTTCCACCCGTGCTTTCCTTCCAATCTCCAAAACAGCCTTTGGATTCGTGAGACACAACTCTCATCACCATCATCAGTTTGTGCTGACGATCTCCAAACCATTGGCTCACATCCTTGCAACAAACCCAGATGCCTCACATGCCCCATTAACTCCCATTCCTTTCTCAGCCCGGTTACAAACGTCACATACCCAATACATTCTCGAGGAACCTGCTCCTCGAGTAATGTAATACATGAAATTTCTTGCAACTACTGCCAGGCTTTCTACATACGACTGACGACCACCGCATTTAATATGCGTATGAATAACAACAGGAGCAGTGTCACCCGAAATTTAAGGTTGCCAGTAGCCGAGCACTTCAATGACTGCTTCAGAGTGAAGGTCATGGCCTTGACTCTTGTATTCAGGAATGAGGCCATTCGTCAACAACCAATGGGACTTCCTCACAATAGATAAGCCCTTCCCCCATCCCTGGAAATTACGCGTGCTTTCGCTGCACTGTGGAAACCTTTACCTTGTGCCTTTACTTTGTGGATGTCGTGAATGGTTCAGAAGACAAGTTTTCGGAGAAAATGACTTGGCCACGCTGCTGTGTGGAATACTGTGGGGAGAATAAAAAACAGCATTTCAGGTAAGGAAATCTTAAAACATTAACAGGTGTTAGTAATGTAAGTTAATTGAAATTCCACCATTTGACGTGGTCTCTGAACGTATTTCAGAAACGTGTTCTTTGGTTGTGTGATCTCGGTGAATGCAGCTTTTGTCGAAATGTGTTTTGCAGCTAAGGCAATGCGAATTGATCATTTCTGTGATTGAGAATTATCTTTTAAGAAGTGGGAAATTGAGGATGATGCAAAATTGTATTAATCAGTATCATCCTTGTCGCGTGTAGGTTTCCACACCCTCAGACAGAGAGGTTTCAAAAATGGCTGGAAAGGATAGGTGACGAGAAGTTCAATGCTCTGGATCCCATGGTGGTGTACAGGAATAAAAGAATTTGCTGCCGTCACTTCTCCTTGTATTGTTTCGTGGAAGGCACCATTAAATTCAAAAACGATGTTGTGCCAACAAGGTTTCCCAGGATGCCTGTAAATGTCGTGGCAGCAGGGTGCACTGCTGCCGGAATACAAGGTGAGTACACTATTTAAACAGCCCACGATTGACATAGGTGCATGAATGTAAGAACTTTTTCTTACAATGAGTATTTGATCTGTTGCCGTTTTCTCTCGTATTCTCAGTTAACCCTGATAACGGCAATGCTACGGCAACAGGTATGAGAGACGATGATGGAGGTCCCTCATCAATGGGTAAGTAGTAAATTTATGGTTCCTTATCTCTTTCTGTCCACCAATCTTCCTCATGTTTTCTTAATTATTAGTCATGTAACCCATTGGGCACCAATCATTTACTGTTTCAAATGATATTTGTTTGCTGTCTTCAAGTTTTATATAGGTAATAATTTATGTTGTGCCATTTTCTTGTACGATAAAGTGTTTTCCCTTATGGGCCAATCTGTCAAAACTGCCATGATTGACAATGTACAAGAAATATATTTGCAAGTAAAAATCTTTGAAATAGTAGTTTTTTAAACTGAAGTTGCATGTCCATGCCACCTTCGAGTTTCATGAGCTTTGCTGACACACTATATTTTCTACAGGTGTTCACAAATAACTGATTTGCACGATTTCACTTCTGGACAGATGGTTAGCGTGGGAGTCCCCAAAAATTGATTGAAAAGCCATGGAATGACCCTTGCGTATAAATATGTTTGATTAGATAAAGTTAAATCTTCACTTTTATTATAATTTTATGTAAATAATGAGTGAATAGTTAAAAGAACTGTGAAAGTCATGGGTCAATAGGTATTAATTAAAGTTGTAGTTATCAAAAACTATTCTTCATCACACAAGAATAATTTCTATTGCTCTTTTCAGAGTTGCAACATAATCTATTGCCTGAGGAAGTGCCTCCAGGACAAGTCTCTGAGACACCAAGAAGGCATCCCTCAGCACCACAGGGAATATGGAACGGTACTTACGC
Source organism: Platycnemis pennipes (assembly GCA_933228895.1). Classification (NCBI taxonomy): domain Eukaryota; kingdom Metazoa; phylum Arthropoda; class Insecta; order Odonata; family Platycnemididae; genus Platycnemis; species Platycnemis pennipes. The sequence goes on along the minus strand of CAKOGI010000002.1, from coordinate 2,345,725 downwards.
ATATTATACATCAGTGGTAACCTATCAATTCAGATGTCTGCATGTAATGACTAGAAATATTAATTCATTATATTATTTATGTTGGTTTTTCTAATTCAGACAGTCTTCTGATAAAGCTACTTCGGTTTTTTTATTGACACATTAACAGGATATGTCTTATGCACTACATGACAAGAAACTTAGTATGGCCACTCGACCCGACTCACAACAATCAGGTTGGCGTGACAAACAAACATACACAAACTTAAACATAAGCATCACAAAAAGCAAACCTTCACAATGCTTAATACTCCGATATACTCAACACCCCCCCTTATTAAGTAAATTGTGACATCAAAAATAATTATCTTTCTTACTTCACATTTCAAACATCAACATCTTCCAAATAACCCATCATTTTTATCAAAAACGTGTGCAAAGAAAACACAAACAAACATCAAATTACAAAACCATTAAATCAAACAAAAAATGATTTATGTCCCACACAGCACACAGAAAATTTATGCCGTATAAAATATGCATAAATGGATTGGTATAAATAGTAAACAATATTCCGTCAATTATTAGCATTAATTTGAATAATATGCGCGCACTGCAAATCGATGTCTTGCAAACAAGGTCGACTTGGACCATCTCGAAAATCAAAATGGCAGTCCTGTTGATAAGCCGGTAACGTGAGAAAAAACTAGCTCCTCCAATATTTACGTGTTCTGGCAATTTGTGATCGTAGAAGCTTAATTTTAATTCTAATGGACAGTTAAGTTACGGTGAGTACCTAAATGATTGTTATGACCAGTGATTGCGTTGATTATTTACGAATTCGTCATTGTTTACATCAGCCTTCCATGTTGATTTTTTTAATTGCTGCCAATTGACTCTATTTATCATGTTTCAGGCACATACAGTCTTTAACAAATTGGGACATTAGGAATGATCCAGCGATAATTCAGATCATCATTCAACTATTTGATAAACGTGAAAAGTTTTGCGTGTGTTATGACAGTGCAGTGACTTTCGGTGATATTTGAACGAACCAACTGTTGGGAAAATATAGTTTCAATTTTTAGAAGAGCGTTGTTATTTTAAAAGTCAGCAGGTTTTTGTGTACCCAGATAAAACATTTGGTAGATGTGAGCTTAAGTGTATCGAACTTCAAACACTTGTCCCGCCAAAACGGTGTTCACATGCAATGTAGTTTGATATTGGTGATTGTCGCACTGGCTGTTCTTGAGGTCATGCCTTATGTATTGGAATATTATGTGTTACAATGTCTAGTGAATGCAATGATTGAAAATGGAAATAGTGTCAATAAATGTAATTAATTTTATTAAGAAACAGACGTTTTCGTTTGTAATCGTCTTAACTCGTATAAATGTGTTATTGAAATTGTGAATTCTCTATGTGATATCAAGAAACGGCAGACGTGCACAAATTTTGCACGGTATAAGTCTGTGTATAGTTAACGTGTGCCAAATCATGCCGTATCAAATTACGTGATCTGCCTTATCCAATCCGAGATCGTGCCAGTTCAACTTTTTCAGTGCCTATTCTGCAAAGAAGTATGTCCTTAGTTTTCTGTAAATTGTTTGACATGGATCCATGGTCTAACTAGATATATAATGGACCTAATAAAATGTGCAATAGATTAAATAATATGCCATTACAGTACTATGCACGCGATATATAATATTAAATAATATGCACAAAATCTTGAAGTAATATGAAACGTACTATTTCAGTCACCGTCTAGATTCAGCATATTATGCACATAAAAGTGGTCGCTATGCGGACATTAGCCCATCTATATAGACAGTTCATGTAAATTTTATGCACACATTATACCACTGCCATGGTATATTTGGTGCATGATATTTTAACATAATGTGCGTATTATTCCCTTTGTGCTGTGTGGGGTAAGATCCATTCCTAACTTATTTACAATAAACTTCATTTTCACACCTGGCAAAGCTTTGGTCATTACATCAGCCAAGTTATTCTCAGAGGAAACATAGTTAAGACCAATCTTACCATTTTCTACTTCATCCCTCAAGAAATGATAAGTTACATCAATATGCTCAGTATCCCATCCTCTTTCAACACCAATGGATAAAAATACACGTACAACTTTAATGCTTACAACAGGACTAAATGTTTCTAAATAATCAATTCCTGGAATCTGTGAAAAACGTTGAGCTAAAAGTCTCGCTTTATATCCATTAACCTTTCCATCTTTGTCATTTTTGAATCGAAACACCCATTTGGATCCAATCACCTTCTTATGTTTTGGCCTTTTTACGATTTCCCAACAATCATTAGTCATCAAATTTTTCGTTTCATCTTCCATTGCCTCTTTCCACTTGTTCGACATATTTTCCTTAACGCCTGCTCAGCATTTGAAGGCACAGCATTTTCCCTTGATTCCATACCTGGATTGCAATACTCACTCGTTGTGCACTTCCTTTGCTGTACTATTCTTTGACTCCTTCTCAAACCAGTGGGCTCAATTCTATTTTTCACCAAAACTTCTTCCCTTTCAGCCATTTTCTCTTCCAATCCATCTGTGTCAATGCTGTCATCTTCACCTTCCATCCAAAGGGTTTGCGTCTTGCCTCTGTTTGATTCATCAGAATCAATCACTGTATACTTATAGGGCTATTCTGTAACAGATTACGCCGGCGCTATTATGACGTAGGGCGTTATTTTGGAGAGATCGGCGGAATATAACGCTTTCCTGATTCTGTAAGCTAAATAGCGGCCCCTGGGGATCGCTATATAGCACCAAAAATAACGCCAGCCTATGGCTCGCGTTATCTCAGATAGAGACCCCATCAATGACTTCACTAAACTTGGAAATCACCCTGTAGTTTATTTTACTGTAGCCATGAACCTAAAAATATTGTATTCGCGTTCATATTTGATTCCTCAACTTCAGAAAGGACGCTAATTTGGTTAAACGTATCTTATTCGATGTTTACCTGGTATCCAAAGAAATTTCCATGTATCTAAGCGATTTCATACACTCGCATATGCGAACGTATGTGAACTATCTTTATTTCACCCTACAAAACATAATACGAAAGCTAAGCCGTAAATTCAGGAATCATGAACATCTATCAACACATATATGAGATGAGTTGATTGCTAATATAGGATATAACCTTTTATATTGTGGCATATATTTGGATAGAATGCACAAAAAATTAAATTTTGTATTTATATCTACTCCATATGTTAAACGAATCAATATTAATTTTTGCATAATTAGCTGGTGCGAAATGTAAAATAGGAAAATATAAAATAGGCAATTAAATGACATGGTGACAATCAAACTTATAAAGATATAACGTTATAAGCTGTGCAGCTGACAATCATTTCGTGCTGTTTAGCTCAATAAAGGGGCTATTTCTCATAGGAGATATTTTGGCTGCTTGCTGTTCAGCAACGTTGCAGCTACTATCCTTTAAGTCAGAGGAGGTCCCTTTTTAAATCCCTCCTCTACATCCTGTCATTCTAGGATTTCATACAATTTTTCACATACTATCATGAAAATATTAACGGAATTTAACACGTATGTCAATCATCGGTTCAGTAAAAAAAAATATTCCCCGTCCAATGAGTAATTACTAACGTTTCAATGGGCTACTTCACATTATTTTAACATCGTAAACAACTAAACTTTGCATGATGAAGGGTTTCAATGTATTTATCATCAGAAAAATTTGTCAAACTATGAAAATGAATATAAAAGACCATTCACAAATCAAAATTGAGCACATCAACACCGCTAACTCACGATTGAAAAACATTAACATCAACCCGAATTCTGTCGTCCGCTGAACAAAAACTTCGTCAACATTTGCTTCACGATATTCAACTGTTTCTACTTTGTCCCGGTCGCAAACAATATTTTGCGTATATTTCATTTTTGAGGGTCTATATCAAGAATAAAGTTTTTATTAAAGTTTTAAGAAATTCTTGAGGCATAATTCAATAAATTCTACCCTAATAATACAGATTTAATTAAAACTGTTTGTTCTTGCTGCCTCCTATTGGCCGCTTGGAATCTGCCCTACTACTTTTCTCATACTCTCGAGAGATTACGCCACAGCGCTATGTTACGCCCTTGGATTGGGCGTAACATAGCGCGGCGGTATTTACAGAATCGGAAAAAGCGTAATTTCCGAAGAGAAATAGCGGATGCGTAATATAGCGCCCTCAAGTTACAGAATAGGCCTATTAAAAGGAAAAACAGTTTCATTAAAAATTACACCCCTACTTATTAAAATTTTTCTGCTTTTCAAACTCCATAATCTGTAGCCTTTACTCCCTTCAGCATATCCCATAAATACGCACTCTTCAGCTCTTGGATCTAGCTTTCCTCCATTCACCTGAATCCAACCTTGGCCACCAAACACTTTCATGCTTTCCAATTCTTCCCGTGAAAGAGTTCTTTTTCTCCACAGTTCAATGGGTATTTTAAAATCAATTGCAGATGATGGACACCTATTCCTTATGAAAACAGCAGTATTTAAGGCTTCTGCCCAAAATCTGTGTGGCACACCAGAATCAATCAACATACAACGCACAAGATCAAAAAGTGTTAAGTTCATGCGTTCGGCCTTTCCATTTTGCTCTGGGCAATATGGCACTGTCAACCTCTCCATAGCCTTCAACACTGAGAGATCTACCATCGCCAACATTCACAAAACCACATTCCAAAGATACGAAATTAAGTAATTTTTCCCTACATGGGGTCATGTGACTCGATGCACCGGAATCTAGGTACCACATATCAATTTCATAGGTCATACCTTCCTTGATCACACACAAGGATACACTTTCCTCAACTACAATGCTTGCCCTTCTGGCATTATCACGGCTTTCGCCACGTTTCTCACTCCCCTCCCGTGTTAATTGATAACGTTTACCATACCTGCAGTACCTCGCCATATGACCTGGCTTCCCACATACATAGCACAAAAAAGATCTTACAGGTCTTGGTTCTACTCCGCTTTGCCTTTCTTCTCGAGACTTCGCTGCTATCTGCTCGAGTCTTCTTACCGCTAGCAGCTTGGTATGTGATGTCTCCTCTTCTTTCTCTTGAAACACCTCCTCTCTTCATCCTCTTCTCTTCCAACAGCAACTTCGCCTTCACCTTTTTAGTGGTGAGATTTTCTTCCTCCCTCTCCAATGATCGTACAAATCCCTCAAAGTTTTTTAGAGGAAGCCCCAACAAATAAAACACTGCCATCGCTTTATCCGGAAGTTCAAGCACACCAGAGTTATTAATCCTACTATGAAGATTCGCCATCTTTGACATGTACTCACTCATGGTCATGCCCTCGTCTTTTCTAATATTAACCATTTCTTTAAGCAAAATAAGGGCGGAAAGTACACCGATTTCACAATGCGTCTCTTGTAAAGATTCCCAAATGTCTTTAGCCAAATTTAAATGTCCCACATCATCTAAGTAAAAGTCAGAAATAATCTGGATTAGAAAGGACCTTGCTTTTTCATTCACTACCTTTTGCGTTGCGGATAGTTCGTCCACGGTTTTCACGTCGTAATTTATAGCCTCCCAACATTTCTTGGTTTCGAGAGCCGCGCGTGCACGAATACTCCACGTGTGGCAATTCTCTTCCTTCAGTATTTCAAAATGAATAATTTCTTCCCTTGCGGCCATTTTAGGAATTTTCAATCTCTTCTGTTAATGAGTCCGACTTCTCTCACTTTATCAGGATTCCAGAACGCTCTGGGCCCATAACCTGTTGGTTTTTCTAATTCAGACAGTCTTCTGATAAAGCTACTTCGGGTTTTTTATTGACACATTAACAGGATATGTCTTATGCACTACATGACAAGAAACTTAGTATGGCTACTCGACCCGACTCACAACAATCAGGTTGGCGTGACAAACAAACATACACAAACTTAAACATAAGCATCACAAAAAGCAAACCTTCACAATGCTTAATACTCCGATATACTCAACAATTTAAATGTCTCCTCCACTTTCAGCAGTTCCAAAAGGGAAGGTGTCCTTTGCCGAATTGGTGTCAGGAAAGCAATGTCATTAACACCCAAGGATAGGTCGTTGTATAAAACTAACATGCTTCTGAGGAAGGCTGCTTGTCGGTCCTCCAAAAAGCTTCTTAGTTTAAGGCAACGGCTCCAGGCTGCAGAGGAATGTTCGAACCGAGGTGTGGGGGCTCTTGATAATTTACCACAGATTGTCTCGTCTTTTGTGCAGTGTCAGTTGTCGCAGTATTGGAAGAGAAACAAAGGTCATAGGTTTTCTTTAGACTATAAAGTTTGGTCTCTTTCTCTTATGAAAGAAGTGGAAGGGCCTATAACTATTTGTCTAAAGTGTTTGTGCTTCCTTCTCGGAGAACACTTCTAAGGCTTCTATCACGTTTGTCCTTCTCGACTGGCATTAATGATGCAATGTTCGATCATTTGTCTGCCACGGTGGAGAAGAAGGTTAAGACTAGTGATCGGCATTGTATCATTATGTTTGACGAGATGAGCTTGACTCCCCATTTAGATTTTCATGAGCACCTTGATTACATCGAGGGGTTCGTGGATTTAGGTGGGGGGAAGAAGTCTAGGGCATTCGCTGATAAGGCCTTGGTTTATATGGTGAGAGGTTTGAAAAGGAAGTACAAACAGCCTGTGGCTTATGTTTTCCATTCTGGTAGTGCCCTGGAGTTGTCACAGTTTCTCTCTGATGTAATAGGCTGATCAGTGCAACAGTGTGGACTCAAGGTGCATGCAACGATTTGCGACCAAGCGCCCACTAACTGTTCCCTGGTGAACATTCTGTGCGCTCCAGCCGCGATACGTATTTGAGATCTCTGACGTCAGTGCACAACGCAGTGTTTCGGATATCCACTGGTGCTTTCCGGACCAGTCCGGTCCTCAGCATCTATGCTGATGCCGGCGAACCGCCGTTGTCGCACCGTAGAAACATTTTAATGTGCTCCTATGCGGCAAAAATTTTAGCGACAAAGAACCATCCGTGTTTTAACGTAATTTCTAAACCTCGTTTTTTAGAACTTTTCAGCAGACGGACAAGGGCCACCAAGCTGCTTGGTATTCGCTTTAATTTATTTATTCAAGCAGCCAGGTTAAGGCTTCCAGATGTGTATCTGGTTGGGTTCTCTAGTTACCCACCGTGGATAATTCCGCCCCCTGAAATCCACATGGGTCTCAGTAGCCGCCCGAAAGCCCACACCACTGATCTAGAGTACCAGCGTCTTTTCAATGAATTTCTCTGTCGCCACCTCGACTTCATCCCCATATTCGATGATGGTTCTAAATCGGATGCAGCCTGCTCAAGCGCGGTTACCTCCTCTCCCCACGGCGTCATCGAGGTCAGACTCAGCCCACTGTGTAGCATATACACAGCCGAGCTGCTGGCCATTAAGATGGCCCTTGATGGGATCGGGAAGAGTGCTAAGGCGTTCGCCATTTGTACGGACTCTATGAGTGCTCTTCAATCCATTTCCGCCTTCTCCTCCAATCACCCCATTGTCTAGAGCATACACTCCAGCCCCCTATGCCTTAATAGAAGAGGAATTCCTCTGGGTCCCTGGACATGTGGGAATTGCCAGGAATGAGACGGCCGATGCAGCTGCGAAGAGGGCTCTAAAGATTCCTGAACAGACGACGACGCTGGTCCCTTGCCAGGATCTAAAGGCTACTCTTCGTAAAGTAGTGCTAGAGCAGTGGAGCGCATATTAGAGAGGTGTGCGTAATAACAAACTATGCAGCGTAAATTCGGTAACGTCAGTGTGGCCCACTTCCGTCAGGAACAGTAGCAGAGAGGAAGTCGTCATCATACGGTTGAGAATTGAGCATTGCGCCTTGGCCCACTCTTTCCTCTTTACAGAAGAGAAGATTACACCTCGTTGTGATGACTGCGACTCTCCTCTCAGTGTACGACACCTCCTGACTGAGTGTGGCAAATTTCGGACTATGCGCGAAAAGCTGGGTATCAGGGGAGACCTAGAACAAGTTCTAGGAGACGATCATGATCGTCTAAGCCGAATTATATCCTTTTCAAAAGTAACTGCCCTTCTAAATAAGATTTAATATAGTGTCGTATATTTTTTCCTTTTTATTTCTATCGCCGACGTATCCAATTTTTATTTTAGTACACTATATAGACTGCGTGGTGCAAATGACCTTAGTCGTCGACGCACCCATAAAAACTTAGACCTACCTACCTACCTACTGTTTACGTGTACGTTTCTGTGTACTGTTTATGTATACTAAGCATCTAAAACATGTATACAGATTCTCAAGGAAACACTTGGTATACATACAGTGTATGTATACAGTCACCAGTGTGCTGTCTGGGTTCTCGTGCACCATGTTTGACTTGTCCAAGACCATTAGCCTTTCTCCCTCGTGCTGAACATTTTTTCAGGGCCTTCCCCTTAAAAACTATTTTTATCACCAATTTCCTCTTCCAATTTATTCTCATGCTCTTCCATGACATTTCCTTCATTGCCTGATCCTTCATTCGTGTGACTTCCCTAGGTTGCGAGTTTTTTAACGGCCTTTAATGATTTCTTGAGCTCCCGCACCAGGTTCCAAGACTCTAGGTCGGTGAAAAGACCAATCACAGATGCTGAATGGCAGAACTTCAGGGACTGATTTCACTAAAATCTATCCCATACGTGTTTTCGACTACAAGTACATCAACGAATGCATGAGCCAAAAAGAGCAAGTTCTATTTTCGGCTCGCGCATTCGTATACGTTAGTGTGGATACATAGTAATTTTCGCGTTCATGCATCCACTCGTAAACGTTAGTGTATCCATACAGCACAAAGTGGTCAGAGTTCGTGTAGATACAGGATAATAACTAGTTTTTACAATGTGTACAAACAGATCATACACGCGTCACAAGGGTGTAAAGTGAGTGTAAAGTCGGCTGTATGTCCGCTTACAACCCGATGATACTCGTGTATGGACAAATTAGGTGTTAATTGAAAAAAATGTATGTTTTAATTACGTAATTTACGCAATTAGAACGTAAGATAGTTAAAATGTATCCTGACTAAATATGCTAAAAATATTTGTAGCTCAGATCGTTCACATTGAGAGCCGTACACTTTACCCCTCAGCCAACTCGCCTTCATATATTTATTTTATTTTAAGCACTTAATACTAATAAAAGATTTACTTTACCCCTTAACCAACTTTCCATGATGGTAGATGCGTAAGTTTTAGCGTTATGGATGTAACAAAATATTTCAAGCTTTTCCGTTGAATATATTGGATTTATAACCAGGTAAGGGGGGGCTGATTCGTAAGTCATTAACCCTTTCAGACCTGATTTATTTTTAACCGATGAAAAAATTTTTTTTCTGTTTATAACTATTCTATATAAATTAAATAATTATTGTATGTAGTTTAAATACCCATAGCACTTATATTTGTTTAAATAATTTTATGTCCATGGTAATGGACATTTGGACTATAAGGTTACTTTTGAAATTTAGTGCCTCATCACACTACTAGATGGCAGCACCCTTGGCCATCAAGAAGCATATAGGTTAGCTAGATGTCTATGCTTCTTATGCCAGAAACACCAGAGAACCAGATATATCAATTTAAAGCTGGGAATCGTACCCATTACCTTAATTGCAAAAGTGTGTTTTTCACCAAAACCATCTGGATTGGAAATGAATCACATATTTTCGGTTTGAGTTGCCATCCTTTGTGACATAAAATTTGACATACCTGCTAAATACCAGATTATACCTAAGGGTGGATACGGATAGAGGTCCCCCATCACTTTCATTCCTATCCTTATACCTTTCCGCCCGGTCTGAAGCGCCTATAAGTGCGGAAACAGACTTGAAAACACCCATGCAATGTATACTAAGGGTAGATAACTTGTTCGTAATTTAACAAATACATACTTTTTAGTTAGTAAGAAACTTTTATCATAATACATCAAATAAATATGGGTAGCTATTGCAGTTTTTTAAATCAAAAGCCTACGTTTTCATTGTTCAGCAAAAAGTTACCTACATAAAAAACCTACATATTCTTAATGCTTTGCCGACGTACAGTCTTTCTCTTTGGATGTTTAAAATGGACCAATGATAATATATATTCCAATGAGTTTTCAATTTCTGTTTTATCTATTGGCTTGAAATTTCAATATCCTTTTATTTGTCTTTACTGCCATGTTTTCATATTGTTCTTCACCAATGTAGTGGGGAAAATAATTCAAACGAACCAACATCAAATTGGTCTTTGTCTCCTTTTTCTAAGGTACTCTGCAATAAAATGGTGTGGTTGTATTTCAGCCTTTTCCACCTTAGGCTGCCTTAGTCGGTAACTTCAAAATTCAGTACTTCCTCGTTTTCCGGTAGTTCACTTATAAGAGCTGGATTTTCAACCTCGCCTTCACATTCATCAGACCTTCACCATTTGTACCCGCAGTTTTTCCATAATTGGTTGTTGCATTTAATAAAATTCACACTATATCAAATATAAATTTGTATTTCTCCGAGATTGATTATAGAATACCTGCCCTTTGTGGGATGTGGGAACTGGCTCATCTGCATCGCTGCCATTACCATCTAAACCTAAAATCTAATCAGAGTCATTTGTATCCTCAAAGTATCCAATAATTGTTCTGATGTGCTCACAGGGTGGCGATCGTCAGGGAAAACCGGGAAAACCTGGAATTGTCAGGGAATTTTGGAAATCTGGAAAAGTCAGGGAATAGTCAGGGAATTCTCGTAACAGTCAGGGAGAAACTGAGGTAGGAAATGCTAGTTATTTATCTACCATTACGTTTACCGGCCAGTCTTTCCCGTCCTTTATTTCACCAAAACATTTCACCAACTGAAACTAATGTCCGTCGCCGAAGTGAATAGAATAAGCTCCGTCAATTCGTTGAACATTCAGTTGTGAATCAGTCGTACAATGAATCCCTTTTGTATATCCTTAATGCGATATTTGCCTAGTAGTGTTAAAATTCATGATCACTGTGTATTCTGCTCATCACAAGGAATCCAAGGCTAGGTTGTTCGCAAGATTTTACCTCGCGTTTTTTTAACTTCCGAGACTCGGGTCGAGAGGTAGTTGGAGCACACTAGCTTGTAGTAAATACGTGCTTGAAAATGTATTAAAAGTGTGTACAATTTGTGTGAGGGCTTAACTTGTGAAGGTTTAATATATTTTTTTCATTAGGGCGGAGGTTCAATATATTTTTTCATTCTTGTAGCTTTTAATGTATTGATTTCAGCTTTTAACCTTTTCTGAGTTTTGACGAAAATGTAATTCAGCAGAAATAAAATATTCCAATAATAGGAGACCTTTTGGCGATCGGTCAGGGAAATTGGTAAAGCCATCAGGGAAAAGTCAGGGAAAGGTCAGGGAATTTGAAAATTGGTTATCAGTAGCCACCCTGGCTCAGTATCAATGCAAATAAATGCATCTAAAAATTACATAAAACGTTATAGCACTGGAATCACTACCTATTATTAAACCACATACAATGTCAATTAACGAAAAAAAAAACAAAATAAAACTAATGGCGATGCCTAAAAATATATAACACCGGAAAATATAGCAACAAAATACAAATAAAAATAAATAATTAGTCGGAATAGATTTAAATTATCTTAGAAAACTTTTCGAAAACAAACTCTTAGAAAATAAAGGATATGAAATGTTTACAGCACTACACTGGTAGCATTTACCTACGTATATATTATCAAAAAGGAAAAGAGATAAACAGAAGTGACCTCTCCTCGTGGTCCCAATGTCCATTATAATGGACATTCATTTAACGATTAACATAGCAAAAACTAAAAATCAATGGTTAAATTTAAGACTCATAATACAATAAATAAACAATGAGGAATGTTTAAAAAATTCTGCAAGCATCACGAGCCTATAGTATTAAAAAAATAAAATATATAATTTCACATATCTTTGGTAGTTGATGCAGTGGATACCATTTCTGAAACGAACTCCCTTCGTAACCAAACCGCTCTATCGACAAATGACTCCACACACATAGTAGTCGACAAAGTATCACTGAATAACGGAAGCAAATAAAAAAACGTGAGAATACATTGAGTACAGTGTAGCAATAAATTGAAACCTATGTCCATTACAATGGACACCAGGTCTGAAAGGGTTAATCAGGGATTACCTGCTTGCCAATTTCGTCAACATCCTAACATCAGACTAGCATAGGGCACTCCCTTCGTCAATTTTTAGACTTTTGAAACAATATTTCCGTCGACATGAAATTCAAAGAACTATAATATTATTAATCAGACGTGTTCAATGTTAATTATAATACACATACCGATATAGAAAACTATATGTTTCTACAGAAAAATACAATTTACGAATGCATAACTTGTTCGTCGCCTTTCGTATTCAGATATTAAAATTTGCGTGTTGGCTAGGAAGTAAGTGATCAGTATGGACAATGGTGACTCAAGTGTTCGATCAGAAAATCTTCATGAAAAGTTTAATTTGAAATCATGGTGTAATGTTGGGATAATTTGAGTTGAACCTGTTCAACTCAATTTACCCCGAACAACCACGAGTACTATTAAGATAAATATGATGATACACCTTAGCCGAGATTTCGACCCAACCTACACGAATAATTACATAACATGTGCTGTATGGGTATCGTGTAAACAGATCTCTGGACACCACTACATGATTGAAGCAGTTGTTGAGAAAAAATAACTCTATGGATGGTGAGGCTTTCCATTTACAGGAAGCAGTATCAAAAATGTTGAAAATTAAAACGTTGAATTCAGTTTGGAGGATTGTGCACGTACGGCAGCGTTCACTAGTTGCCTTCGCGCTGCTGGAAGTGGTCCCAGATTCACCGACTTCCGTAAGAATCCTCTGTGCAGAGGTTTTCTTCGCTAGTTTCAGGATATTTTTCTGAAATAAACAATGGAAAATTCATTAGAAAGGATTAGTAATTCACTACAGAGAAAGTATTGGCCCATAACCTTCGATTCAGTGAACTTTCATTCCAGTCATTGCAGTAGCTGGGAAGTGGACATTTTGTTATAGTACCTATTTCGTTTTCTTCTTTATAATTGACGGTTATTTTCTTGAGAACAAGACTGGCTATTGTTTGTGGTATATTTGCATTAAAATAGCATCCTGTACCAAGCATGAATTTGAATTGAAGCAGTTGTTGAGAAGTGTCCACAATCTAATCAAAACTAATCAAACTAGTTTGATTAGTTCGTGTACCGTCAATGCGGAGAGTTTCGGTACGAATGCATGGAACGCGATCTTTCATGTTTGTTTAACTGACGTGTGTAATTTGTATGTGTGGTGCAGCAATTGAGATGCCATGACTTTTTAATGTATCCCTCTTCTTTTCACATAAAATTTCTGTGTTTATAAGGTACCTTTTTTTATTTTATTTGTTGGTATTAGGGATGTTTTTCTTCGCGTCTCGTCTTTCTAGCTCGAAATTCGCGGCTCTTGCCTTCCAGCTGGTAGTTCCGGTTCGTGACACTGAGAACGACACCAGCGATGCACACTAGCGATTTCCACGATTTCCACCAACCATTCGAATTAATATTACCGGACCCTTTTGTATAATTTGTTTTTGAGTGCCATTTATTTTATATTTTGATATCATCCGGTGACAAATTTGCATTTAATTAGGAGTAATAGAACGGGCTCTATGTCTTTGCTCTATGTAGTTTGATTAGTTCGTGTACGGACCAACAAACGGCGCTGGAACCTATCATTGCTAATATCAGCTGGTCGACAGGAGTTATTGAATGTATCTGGAGAGGAAAAATTGCATTGAATTGAAGGTAATTCGTTTATCGGTCGGATTTAATTTGTATTATATTAGTGCCCACTCCCTAATCAACCGTAGGTGTTGAATAATTTGATTTCGTACTACACAATCATAGGTATATTGCAACGTGCTCTGTGTGCGATTGGGCAATTGGCTTGACGTATTTGGTTCTTACGTATCCTATGACTGGTTTTGCTCACTTCCCAGACAACACATTTGGCATGTTTGACATCTCTTCGTAATTCGGGAGTATTGCAGAGTGAAGCCTCTGTCGAGTCATCGAGTCATTTTCTTTCACTCTTCCGTACGAGCGAAGAGGTGAGCCAGCTCTAGTTATTATTTTATATGTGGAAGAAATGTTAAGGAATTGAAACGGATTGCCAGTAATTTATTCAATTGTTTTTAGTTGAAATGAAATCTGCACTTGTGGTGGGTCACATACAGCCGCTAACGTGAATGGACGTCCTTTTCGTCCGAAGAGTTGCAGGCAGGCGGTTGTGCAAACAATGATATGTTTCAGTGGAGATGGAGTGGCATTGTGGGTATGTGCTGTTAAGACCAGAATTGGACGTGGTGAGTTAAATCCTGTTGATTTAGTTTGCAATTGCTGATTTTCCTCGTATTTAGTGTTGCTTTGTATCCGTCGGGATAGTGTTGAAGATATGTGCACTAAGGCTGGGTTTGTATTTGTTCAAATAATAATAACGATGATGCATGCACGAAATAGTTAATTGAGAAATAAATACGGTATTCAGGAGTGATGCTGTACGACATTCATCGTAGAATTAAGTTGGTGAATGTTCTGACTGCACTTGTATGGTATGAGTAACCATCGTGCTATTTAAATTCGTCTAGAATTTTTATGCGTTGTGTAGATTCCGGAAGAGTTTTTAACGTAGCTAGTGGAAAGTTTGGGAGATTTTAGTTTACCTGAAACGAGTATACATTGGTATTAACATGAGTTCTTGACACTATGATTGTTTACTCGGCAGTAATTCCTAGCCTGGAGTCCATGCCTACTAACTTGTGTCCCAGGGTTCTTACAGGTTCTGTGGAACTAAATGCACCATAAATATTGGCATATAATGCACTACTTTACAATTAGGGGCAAAACCTTTTTACTGGTATACTCGCTTTTTCTTACGGTAGGACATAAATAGAGGATAATGATTTTGAATTCAACTTTAGCTATATTTTTGAGGCCTTTAACTTAGGAAATACCGTGCATTTTTTAATGGCTGTAAATATTAGTTAAAATTTGTTTAAATTTATGCATAAATATTAGGGCTCTCAAGGTTTTTTACATCAAATTTTAGATATTGTTTGCACCAACTCCCTTATTTTAATTAAGGTGCATGTTAAGGGACGGTTTTACCAAAAACGATCAACACTTGATCGACGATTGAGTCTTGATTTTATCGGCGATTTTGTTGATTCCGTTTCACCAACAACAATCCGTGGGGATCCAATCTCCTGTCAAGTTGACCGCAGATTTTGGTTCCATTATGCCCACATGGGCATAAAATCCCTGTGTTACCTGACTAAAGCAGTAGTATATGAGCCAGTAGGAAACATTCTTTTATTCCTTACCAATTTTAAATGTTTTTTGTTGTTGAATTATCTGTGCAGATGTAGAGATTGTCTGGCTTGCCAACTCTTATAACGTGCAACATATAATAATCCATGTGAGAAGCAGTCTGTGTTTAGATTAAACCGCACAGTTCTAACAATTACCCCTGAGCCTCGTATATGGTGATTGAAAATGCCAATCGAATTGGGAATTTAAATCTCTTAAATTTAAATAGCATATCCGTTGGAATCATAGGAATGAGGACATCTTCACCTTCGATAGTCCCTGTCAACATTGATGCTTCTACAACGTTGCACTTAAATTTTTTACTGCAAGCCTCAGTTCATTGCAAAGCTTAGGGTGGTTGATTGTTGCAAAATGATAATTGGCACACTGATTTACAATTGCAGTATGTGCAGTGGCATCCGCGGTATATGGAGTGAATTAATAAAATCTGTTGGATAAACCGCTTCATCCGCTTCCGCAACAGTTTTGTGGACTTGTATATAACCGCCTCGCTTTCAATGTTAGACCAAATGATATTGTTAGGCTCATAGACGTGTTTGTTCTTGATGGCAAGAATATTTCATTCATTCAGGCAATCTTGATTCTTATAATTGGTTTGTACATCAGGAAATACTTTTTCAACCAGTTCCTCTTTTGGCATTACTAAATTGCAGAAGTTATGAGGCCGTGAAATTTTTCCTAGAGGTCAATTCAACCGGCACCTTTCCATTCCCAATTTCCAGCAATTGATGTGAGAATATCTCAGCTGATCAAACATTTATCAGTTGAACATGTGTATTTGTTGTTCATTTCAATGTCTTTACGTGTCGCCACAAAGTAGGGTATTTTAGGCAAGCATTTATTTCGTATGGTGGTGTCTCCTGCAAGCAATATTAATGCGTTCCCAACTGGAATCACGTTTCTATGCAAATCTTGCAATGATCGATCAAGGGCCGTGAGTGATTGTGTGTGTGTGCATTTGTGCGTTCATCCCAAACAACAAGTTTGCATTTCTTCAATAGTTATCCTGGTGCCGGATGCTTTGTGAAAACGTTGCACTTGGGAGTTTTTAGATGAATTGCATGTCGCGTTGGGCCCACTCAATTTATTTCACCAGATGATTCATTAACCTTCGCTTCGGGCCATAATTTCAGACAAAAGGGACTCAATACTGTGGACTCTCATTGGTGCGTTCCATGAAAGCGTGTTTTCCTTGTTTGAACATTCGTTTCCTTGGGTCCTCGTCACAGTGCATGTCAGTAATACTGGGTCCGAGGTCAGTTGGTTGTTGGTGCAGTGGAAGAACAAACTTAGAAACTTTTGTGTAATTGGCAAATTGAGCATTATAAGTACATTCCTTATGTTTATCTCTGCAGCTAAAAATTTTAAATAGAACTCTACTTTTATTTTTAGTGTTGTTTGTGTGTAAAGGAATCTCCGAAATAATTTTTGTTAGTTATTTAGTTGGTTAGTGAGTGAGGTTTTCATGGTTTTATTTAGTTAGGGAGCTATTATGTTTTTAGGTTCAAGATATGAATCTTATTTTACATATGAATAGACGGCCATAGTTTTCATGAGATTCAATGTTTATTTTTCCCTGTAATTACTCATTCTAATTTAATCATGACAGCTGACTATTTCAGTTCTGTTTTGGTTGCTCAATTGTTTCCACCTAAAGAATACAGTGATTCATGACAGTCCTTGCAATCCCAAGGCTCACAAATTGATGTAATTTTTTTTCTAGAGATCTTAATATTAATGGTAGAATTTCGTTTAATAGCTGTAAAAGTTAAAATAATCCATATCCAATAAAATTAAATTCGAGGCTGCAGCAACTATGTTTTTAGCAAAGCCATTGCATAAACAAATAGTTGACCATGACGGCATGCTGTAATGGACACCCTAAGTGGAAATGGGTGAAGATTATCTCGTCTCGGTGCACAAGAAAAAGGTTCGACACCCCTATGGGCCCCAGTCCAAGTTAGGGAAACAGGTACTCGAGTGGATCCTAGCGTAGTGAAAGCTCCATACTGATAATTCAAAGAATTTTTAATGTTATATGTGAGGGAAGTAGCATTTTCTGACATGTGGTCCCATTACAAATGGGTTAAATGTCTTCCTTCAGGGTCTTCGTCTCGGAAATAACCACGCAAAAATGGTTATGGCTGTTATTTTGTGAAATCAATGGGCATATTTATACGAAATACATGATTGGCAAAGCATGTACGAGAGAATATTTTCACTGTTTTAACTTAATTAAGGTCAAATCTATAATGCTTGACACAGAGCATATGATTTTCTTTTGGTGAAAATTTATTCCTCGAAATTCTACATCTGGAGCAAATCAGCATCTAGTTGCAAATGATCCAGCAAATCTCACACTTACATACAGTGGAATCCTGGTATAATGTGTGCTCATAATCCCTCGGAAATCACTCGCTAAATTGAGCGCTCGTTGTATCCGAAGGTGTTGAAAAAACCCACCTAATTCTTATAGTCGTTCGTATTTACACCTTTTCTTTAGTTTCTGTGGTATGGTATTTGACGAAGGTAAACAGCAAAAAAGTCATTTCAGGCACAATCTGGTAGAATATGAACATATTTCATGAAAGAAACGGGACATTTTCCATTATATAAAATATTAATTCCCACACCCACGATGAGTAAGATGAGAGTAGGAGAGGGAGTTCAGTCTAGGCATGGGCTATATTGATAATTCAATATCGGGATATGATAATTTTAGCATATTGTAAGGTGGAGATAACAATAACTCATATCGTGATGATAAATATTGTCTTATCGTGCCCCGGATATTTTATCGGGGCACGATAAGATACCGGGTCACGATAAGATATCGGGGTACGATAAATATCACTATAAATAGGTATTGTGATAAATATCACGATAAGTATCATGACCATGATAAATATCGCGATCAAATATCGTGACATCGCGTCCCGATATAATATCACGATATTGCACCCTGATAAAATATCATGATATATTATCATGATGAGTATTGCGATAAAAGATCGTGAAATTGCACTTGTACAAATATAGCGTAAATGTGCCTGATGAATTATCGTTTATTGCAGCGGTTGATCGTGTTGGAAAAAGACAGCCGTTGAGTTGGCCTTCGCTTAAGCTGGAGCAAGTACATTTGAAAACTTACTATTCTGCTATCTGCTAATTCAAATTCTCAGCAGTTCTCTCACACTCTCTCTTTCAATTTCAGTGGTCTGATAGTTGACGTACTTGCGTGGACAGATAGGTGATGTACTTGCTCCAGCTTAAGCGAAGGCCAACCCAACGGCTGTCTTTTTCCAACACTATTAACAGGTGCAATATCATGACAATTCATCGGGCATGATTATGCGATATTTGAACAAGCTCAATATCACGTTCTCTTATGGTGATATTTATCATGATATTTATGGTGATAATATATCATGATATTTTATCGGGGCGCAATATTGTGATATTTCATTGGGATGTGATATCATGGTATCTTATCATGATATTTATCGTTTCCCGATATCCGTGCCCCGATAAAATATCGGGGCACGATAAGATGATATTTATCGAGCAACAATATATCGTCAATTTTAAAAACTCAATATTGGATTCGCGATATATTAAAATATCGTGATATTTTACGATATATCGCTCAGGCCTAGTTAGTTCCCCCCTACCCTATGGCTGGCTCCGTCGCTAGGCGATGTCTTAGCGCGGACACTACATTGTTGTGAAACCCCCTCCATCTTTTCCTGTGTCAGGGATGGTAGTGATGAAAGTGGAAAGCACAACACAGTCATAGTTAGATCGGCGCCCTAAAAAAGATTTTTTTACTTGTGGAAATCTAGAGCCTTGTTACTTGTCGCTGCATGCTGCCCGGTGATGTATTTTCAATCTTTTATTCACGGGTGGGCATGTAGATCGATCAAGATCTTGCCAGCTTTCTCCATGTAGGAAAATCTCTTCCCGTTATGACCAAGGTGTTGAAGTAACCATCAACCTTAGGTTAGCGAGCGAGGACTCAACTGATGTCAAGGAAACAGCGGTAAAAAAATGTTGTATCAGCAGAACTACTATACTGATGGCAGAAATCCTCTTGCTTAGCAGCTACGCATAGTGAATCTTCATTATTCCTTCTTGATGCTCTCCAAAATTCTGTATGATTCTAAGTTTTGCACCATATCAGCAAAACTGTGATGCACTCCCGAGCAATCCCTTAAACGTGTGTTTAAATGAATAGCAAAATAAGGTGCTGGTTACCCTCGAGGGTTATGTACTATGTGATCACAATTATATTTTTGTTAGCTGTGATAATTTTAGCATATTTTGGTTATTTTTAAATAATAACCAAGCCTTATGCTGTGCTAATAATTAAAATTCATCCCATTCACTATGTTTTCGTTTTCTTTTGTAATTCCTAATTTCACAGGTTATAATCATTATTTAAATCGCGCGGGTATTTTTCCAAGAAACATGCCTGCATTCGATCTATATCCTGGAGATGGCAGCACTTGCACGGAACATGATATGCTGCCCAATCGACTGAGGTATCTGCTAGTGTAAATAAATACTCAATGACACTAATTTGCGGGAGATAATTAAATTTGAGAATCATAGAAACTACTAGGAATAGGTGTCAATGCGAGAAATATCTTCGACCACCGAAACATGCCATATTTCAGTGAACCTTCAGGCCAGTTTTCCCAACTGATGGACATAAATGTAAATTGGAGGAGTGGGCGGGGGCCTTCTGGAGCCCCCCGGGCACTTAGACCTCTTCAGTTCCATTGTGACAACCCACATTTAACCTGCCCGCCACTTGCAGACAGGGGACAAGAGCACCACGGTAGAGGTATGGAGGAGGGCAACCCATCCAATCTCTGTCCGGGCCCAACATTGCTTAACTTCGGTGATCTCACGGGAACCGGTGTGTCAACATGGCTAGGCCCTTGCCCAACTGATGGACATGCTGGTTAACATTGGAAAACTCGACAAAGCTGATATTATCGTCATAACATATTCGCAAAATTATCCAAAAAATTCCACAGTATATCTAATATTTTAATTCCGACTAGTTACACTGGTTTTACAGCTTTCTTCGGCGATCGAAAAATAGAGGAACTGGAAGACAAAGACCGAAACTTGGGGAATTAATATTTTGTATAATGTAAAATGTCCTGTTTCTTTGATGAAATATGTTGATACTCTACCAGATTGTGCCTGAAATGACTTTTTTGCTGTTTACCTTCGTCAAATGCACGGAAACAAAAGAAAAACTGTAAATATGAATGACTACGAGAATTGGGTGGGTTTTTTCAACACCGGATATAACGAGCGCTCGATTTAGCGAGTGATTTCTAAGGGATTATGAGCACTCATTATACTGGGATTCCATGTATGTGGATACAGACTGTTTTGTACTTTTATCTGGGGTTGGGGCAGGGATTCGAAGATTCGATCAAATTCAAAGATTCGACTTGTGCAGATCTGAGTAATGCGGATCCGGAGTTATGTGGATGTTCAGTTAGGCCGGTGACATGCTTGCATTTCTGTTGTCATGACAGATTCAACCGTGTGATGACCCGCGACTCATTTCCAAGCGTACAAGAGGTGATGCCAAACGATGGGAGCTTGGAATGTCAACTCTAGTTTAAGACATTACATAGTTTGATAGGTGATATTTGATCATCGTGATGGTGAACAAGTTTAATGTAATCGGGCATAAACATCTTTTTTTAGCTTAGTTTGACTTTCCCGTGTAAGTAGATGCATAGCAAATTATCTGCTCCATAGATGATGCCTGTTGTCCATTACAGCAATAAAAGTTTTGGGTAATTATACGTATTTTACATTTAAATGTCCGGTGAAAGAGATTGGATTTGTATTACTCTTGCCTTTGTTGTATTATGTGAACTTAATGGCCTCTCAAAAGATGGCGTTTTCTGTATTTGTCGCCGGTTGCCGCCGTGAAAGCTAATGGTTCACAAACGGATGGGTAAGATTGTGGTGTTTCAACTTCGACATGGATTTCTACTTTCTTTTGCTGTAATGGACAACAGGCGTCATCTATGGAGAAGATAATTAACTACGTGTCGACTTACACGGGAAGGTCAAACTACGCCAATAAAAGACATTGATGCCTGATCACATTACGACTTTTTCACCGTCACAATGATCAAATATCACATATCGAACTATGCAGTGTCTTGAACTAGAGTTGGCATTCCGAACATCCATAGTTTGGCATCACCTCTTGTACACTTGGCAACGAGACGAGAGTCGTCATGCGGTTGAATATGTCGCAGCAACAGAAACATGGAGAAACGCAAGCATGTCACTGGCCTAACTGAACGTCCAAGTAACTACAAATCCATGTAACTCTGATCATCGTAAGTCAAGGACTGACTGTAATTGCTCGTTTTTAGCATTTAGATCGTAAATACCATGTTTATGCAGCATATTTTTAACTAATAATTCTTGTCCACATATGAATTCGTTGAAATTCCCCAATTTGAAAATTCTAACAAAAATGTTCCTGAGCTTTTGTCGAGCAACAGTATTTTTAGAAAGAGTCCTCAGTACTGCTGGATATTTTGTTATTAAGAAAGAAATCTATTAGATCCTGACTGTAAAAATGCTGCATTTTCTAAACAAAAACTTGTTTTCATTAAATTTTCAATTTTATTTTAAGAAAAATTAAACTGATTTACTTTAGAAATTACCCGTTCTTTATATTTGCTCACGAACGTATCCTTAATTTCAGTGAGTGGTGACTATATGACCATTTTTCATTTATTATTTACTTTGAGAAATAATAATCTGCTTCAATTGGATTTAATTTGAGAATTCACAAAAAAGGAAGCTTATTTCACAATTTACAGACATAAGGATGATTTGAATTTAATAAAATTGAGAATTAGATTTGGGATTTGGATTCCATAAAAAAACAGGATTCGGATTCGATCAAATTTTGGATTCGCCCCATCACTACTTTTATCGCTTAAACTAGATTTACAAATGCATCACTTAAAAATACATTGTAAAGTTAATGTTATGTTTCCAATGTTTTCATTCTGTAATAAAATATTTTTCCATACACTTTCACTATGGCCAAATTTTATTCTTTTTTAATTTTTAATTTGTTGACATGAAATTTCTAATAATCTATTTTTTTAACTGCATGCTTGCCTTACCCTAGGAATACAGCACTGTATTACTAGACAGTGTTAAGGATTGAACACATGACCACCAGTGCACTAGCTCCCATTTTTAACCACTATCATCAGCTATTACGGGTCATGCAAGTCTGACGAATGTAGGCGTCCTACGTGACAGTCTGTAATACAATGTTTGATCCAATGACTGAAAGACAATATGAAACTGAGATAAGGATCGAACTTCCTTCAGGACACCAGATCTCGATGTCCACCTGATCCCAGCGAATGTAGGCTACCTGCATGGCATTTCACGTATTTTAATCTAGCGAAAGTGGGGTAATGGGATAGAAATATATGTACATCACTTCCAATATAAAGTTACCACTTTAGAGCCAAAATTTTTCCCAAGTCCCGAGTCGACGTTGATTTGAAAATGCTGCCTCACGGCTTCCCTCTGGTGGAGCCTTGAGAAGCTCTAACCTAAAACAAACCTCCTCCCATCCTCCCCCCTCTTTTCCCTCTTTAGGAGAACGGATTACTGAACGGTATGTCTTCTTATATCATAAAGAAGTTGGGCTATGGAGGGCACTCCATGGCCGTTGCTTCCGACTCGTGCTGCACGACATTTAACCCTCCAGCTGGGTTATTTTTTCTCAATAACAGGGTCAAAAAAGTGTATTTTTTCCTTTGAAAACGGTAAATTGTAAGGAAAGAGGGAAGAATGTGTGTGAAGTCATCCTTCAAAAAGTGAATGTAGGTGCCATCTATTCGTGAAAATGTATAACTATGTCACCATAAAGCAATGGATAGGATAGAAGGGTCGGACGGGAAAATCGCGGGATACGCAGGGCAGATGTAAGGAAAACCACATGCCCCCGGAAATTGTGGGATACCCAGCTGGAGGGTTAAGTCCTGAATACATCTCTTTGTTTGCTACCATCGCATAGGGGTTGGAAATCGAAAAGCTGGACTAAAGTCCAAAACAGCTTTTTTTGAGTAATAGACCACTTTGAGTAATAAACTTCACGCAAATACTTAGAAAAGATAGCTAATTTAGGAATAATGCATCATTTGACATGATTCTTATCTCTTAGTCAGATATAGGGGCTCAAACAAGACAAATTTTTCTAAAAAAACTCTTGAGCTAATTATTCTCTGAATGTCTTACGAGTTAAGTTGATGGTGACATTGTGGGAGGAGTTTGATTGAATAAAAAATAGCATCTAGTGATCTATTAAGGGGGCCCTCTAGCTGAGGCCAATCTCATATGTAACGGCTTTTCTATTGTAGTTCTACGATTCCCCGCATAGGTGGCGGGATGAAAAAGTGGAAAGGGAAGGCCCTCTCCCCCCCCTTCTCCCCCTCCTCCAGATGTAACATGATAGCTTGCCGAGCATCGCTCGCCTCCCTCTAAGTGGTTTGTTTTGATGAGTGACCGGAAGTTGCGATATATCCCCCTCGGTCAACCCAGATGTCTCAACCCGACCTTTTCTTATTTCTGAACTGATGAAGGGGTCTCAAATCTTCCAGTACAGTTTCTGGGCATCGTTTTCACTTTTGATAATGGAAGAATTATTCCTCCCGACTTGCACTTGCAATGATGTTTTGTTTAGACTCCCTCCCTCCCCAATTGGCAAGTGAAAGTCCCTATTTATCGGTTCTCGCAGGGCACAAGCCGGAACGCTTGGAATCGGAAGAATAAAGGGGAAAGAGGAAGAAGAGGGGGGGGAGGAAGGTTTGCCTGCGGAAAGGCAAAAAGCCAAATTTAATACTTTTGATTAGCAGTCGTAGCTGATAAGCGAGAGGCAAGGATAATGTTGAAGGAATTCCTCATCCTAAACAAGTCTTGTGGGTATTATCCTTCTTCGGACCGAGAACAGTGCCGTAAATTTAAATGTCTGCCTTGAACATATTGGTGACCTGGCTAAATTAAAAATTTCAGCCTAGAAAAGAAATTTTAGAAATTGTTACAAAAATCTATGGCT
The DNA here is from genome assembly GCA_933228895.1 of Platycnemis pennipes. Taxonomy (NCBI): domain Eukaryota; kingdom Metazoa; phylum Arthropoda; class Insecta; order Odonata; family Platycnemididae; genus Platycnemis; species Platycnemis pennipes. The sequence goes on along the minus strand of CAKOGI010000002.1, from coordinate 2,321,159 downwards.
GCATACTCCCGAAATCGAGGAGTTTTTTTTTCAACCCCTTGGAGAATACATATTCGCTTTCCTTAGCAGTAGGCCTAGCCCTTATGAATTTTATGCAGCCATTGTCGTTCTAGCAGATAATCTAAAATCTTGTAGGTACCCATGCCCCCGTCTGGTTGAATTTATTTGAGATTGCCACTAACTAACCGCGGTATTACCCGTAAAGCGACAACGGCAAGGAAGAAGCGCGACCATGCCGCAGAGGAAAAATCATCCCCCTTTACCGGGAATCAAACCCGGATATCTCTAGATTTTCGCTTTCTCGTCTACATTTAACCCCCTTTATGAAATCATATTTGTCTGAACTCATGGAACTCTTGAGTTAGAATACACACAGTAGATGTAGGATAAAAAATGGGTAATTCGTAGCATAATTTAAAAGTTTCAATAACGATTGACAAAAATCTGAAAACATTCTTTCATTGGGCCGCAGAGGAAATATGCACGATGCCACAGAGGAAATATCTTTCGCCTTTATCGGGAATCAAACCCAGATATCTCCAGATTTTCGCTTGTTCGTCTATATTTTACGCCCATTATGAAATTCATCTTTGTCTAAACTCATGAAACTCCGAGTTAGAATATGCACAACAGATGTAGGATGAAAAGTGGAAAATTTGTGGCATAATTTAAAAGAAAAGTTTCAATAACGAATGACAAAAATCTTTCATTGGGCTATTGGTTTCAGTATAGGCCGTTCTATGAAATTCCCCCAAAATAAGCCAAGTCAAAAATACAATATGCTCTTCAAACACGGATTATCTATTGAATGTTTACATATTTTAGAAATGTATAGTGAAATTTAACAGCAAATGTCAAACAAGGGAAACAAATGGATTTGCATAATATAATTGTTATATTAGTAACACATGAAAACATAACAAGAGACAATTTGTATGATATTAAATTTTTGGGAGAACTTGAACCTGAGTTAGTATTTATAAAAGGATAAGGAATGTGAATAAACAAAGTCAAGGAAAAACATTAAAAGCACTTCAAAAAAGGTTGAAATCCACACTCTCAGAAGATGAGTATCTATCTAAAGGGAAATGGATGGTTTCTAATCGAGTGTCAGGGTAAGTATTTTTCTCCCACGTCACCATCAAACTCGTTCAACAGTTGTTAAATGTGCTGTACAATTTCTGGCAAAAGGCTGTCCGTGTAAAATTTTTTTAATTTATCCTCCATATATTTTGACCAGAAATCATCATCCCTGTCAATCCGTAAAATTACCATGCCTAACTGGCTCCATAAAATAAGGTGGCAGTATTTCTTCTGAGTGATATGGAGCTGACCTTGGATCTGGTAATGATAATCACTCTTTACTTTTAGAGCAACTTCGCCATCTTTCATCTCACAAGATGCTATTTTCTTTTGAGAGACAGCATCCGTCGGATGCGCATCCCTGCATACGTATGGGCACTTCACTTCGACTATTCCATCGCCGTCTGACAGGACGCCATCTGGCGTTGCTGCTAGGTAAGGGATTCTCCTATCGACAAAAAGTCCCGATGGGTTAACCTTATTGCCGCTGACTCTCTCGTACTCCGCTATCGCCAATGCCTCACTCGCAATTCCGTAGTCGGTGGCTTTATTTCCACGAAAAGATGGGTACAGTAAAGACTGAACAGTCTTCTCCCGAGAGGTTCCGGCTCTTAATTTGCAAACTCGAGCAAAGGTAGAGGCGGTGAGCCTTTTTCTCCGCTCAACGTGCCATTTTTGACAGAGGCGCTGAGTTCTGGTAGATGCTTCCAGTTGTCTTGTTTGCTCCTCGTCTAATTTAAGGGAATTTAGGAAATCGTCTCTCACGGTTAAGTCTATTTCAACCTCCTTATCGATATTTTGTGGGTCATGCAGGCCATAATGCTGGTCAGGACCAGTGACACACCGTCGCTTGCATTTCGAAGGTCCTTTAAATTCAAGACGTCGCTTTGATCGCATCTCCGCCTTTTTTTTGGATGCCAGTTTGAACTTTTTCGTAAAAAATCCTGGACTCTTTTTTGTGATGCTCTTGTGTATCAATGCATGAACATCTGGTCCTGCATTGAAGGCTGAAGCGGCCACTTCACACCTAGTCTGATAGGACCCCCTCAAAGCGAAATTTACCCTTTTTCCTCCTACATATTTTGCCACATACGAGTTGAAGGATTCAGCTTGATTGTTGGTTACGTCCAGGATCAAGCTGGGAGTGTGGTTGGCCAGGAGTTTATTTGCGGACATGATATCGTCCCATACCCCAAAGTTCATCAGCAGAGGCACACGGTTCTCCTCATCAGACTTTGGTCCACGACAAAAGTACGCCGCACATTTAGAATGATCCCCGAAAACATGCCGGGGGCCATTTATAATGTCTTTCAGTAGCTCTGTGGTGTCAGCAGTTAGCGTTCTTTTTCTAAATTTTATAGCAGAAGTTACCGCATTCCTTAACCGATGTAGGTTGTCTCCAATATTTTTCCTAATAGTTACTGGTACATGGCCTTTCCGGTTATTCGCTTTCCTTACTACATCTCTGATGCGGTTGCAGTAATTTCGAAGCAAATGGTTCGAGCATTCCACCTTTTGAACAGGAAGGTCTATACCGTATGGCATTACTCTCCCAAGCCTTTGCATTATGCTGCTATCTCCATCACCTGAAAAAATTATTTAATTTAGTGGAACATACAGACAGAAGTCTGCTTGAAAACTTGACGCATTCTAGAGTACTTCTTACCTATGAGTCTATTGTACTTTAAATTGTACATTTTAATACTGTTTTGGAAGCCTTCTACTATGATATCTGCTTCCATTGCCGTAGAAGAAGCACTCCAGTTCTTAAAACAGGTGTGAGGCCTTGGATTAGTTTTAGGGTCTTTTGAACTTGCTTGCGCACATATACTGCAGTACTTATTTCTTACTCCAATAAATAAGACTTTTTTAGTTCTAAATCCCACAATGCAAGCCTGAAAATAATTTTTTTACGAACAAAATTTTTTAATAATATAATAATGAAATATAAAATTATATTAATATTAATATAAAATATTAAATATAATAATTTTCATAAACAAAATGCGTACCACTCCTGACAAAGAGTTATAATTTGTGCGGTAGGATCTTTTTGCCCATGATCCGTCACACACCACCGTTATCAAAGGTGTACCATCCTTATCCACTTCCCCTGCTTTGATTGCAAGTTCACTTTCTTCCAGAGCCGCTTTCTTCATCTCCTCCCAAGCAACATCATGTATGGCAGAAGCGATGTCGGCTTGCTTATTTAGGAATGTTTGGTTGGCCATGTGCGGTACGTTCAAAATTGCACTCATTTCCGCCATTTGGGCGTAACCTTGCCCTATACATATCATACTGGAGACCTGTAATTCAATTCGATAATTAATTATAGCTGAAAACCATAAAATAATGACCCGATGAATTTTTTTCAAATACTTTCAAGAGCAAAGACGTGAACAAACCATAGTTGGGATTAACGATCAAAATAATTAACGATTAAAATTAATTGTTAAAAATGTGTTTAGGTATTTAATTTAATCGTTACTTTTTATGAGAGTTAACTTTTAATCTTTAAAATGATGCATTAACTGATACAAAACTAACTTCAGTTAATTTTTTTCGTTAATTTTTGGCTAATGTCGACCTGTCCGAATTTGGGCGCTAAGGTTTCAACCCAGGTCCAACAGACAAATATCAAAAACTAACCTTAAAGCACTTTCTACCGCTCAGAACAATCTTTTGCGGCCAATTACAGACACACCATGGTTCATATTTATGTCCATATCTTCTTTAGAGGGACACTCTGTATGCAGTTGCATTTTCTTTGCACACATCTTGCATTTTAAGATAAATGTGCTGAAAACCCCTTTTCGAGTTTCGGTAATAACATCCATGTCAGAGATACCACACCCAAAAGGTTCATGATTTCCTAATTCCTTCAGTGATTGGAAGAGGTATTCCACATCAAAATATCTCCTGCCTTTCGGTGATTTGACATCACTATTAATGAGAAATGCATGAGAAGGTGCTGCAGGAACTCTGTAATATAAATCACAACTATCAGAAAAAAGTGGAACATGAGAGAAAAATAAGAAAAACTTTAGCAAATACTTAATTGCTTTGTATATAGACCACGGTTGAGGGAGTTATCATTTATCCCAGCCCTTTTATATATTGTCAGGTTTCACTAAGGATCCTACCCTAAACTTACTGGTTGACTATGTTTTTTTCTGAAGTTGATAAAAGTATTTTCTCATGCCTCAGATAAATGTGACAATTTCGTTTAAAATTCGTTTAAAAAACTTAAACACTAAAAAACTAAAAAAGAACACTAAAAAAACTAAAAACAAAATAATTGTACGCGCTTTCCTCCCTAGCCTTTATGGCCAGACATGGTTATGAGGCTAATAAATGTTTTTGTGAGTCAGTAAAAATAGCTTTCATTCAACAACTTTTAAAAAGTGCCCTATTTTTAATGCCTCTCTCGCTTCATTCCAGCGGTCACCAAACTTCATCAGCAATCCTTGCACCTTTAATACCTTTCACTTCAATACCCTCAGGACCACATTCACTAGCGACTTCATCCACCTACCCGTATCTTTCACTCCTTGTACTTACATGAATATAAGGGTCCGCTTGCAAATACTGCCGCCCAAGGCTAGTAAGCTTGACATGCATCAAAAGTAAAATTATGGAACACGTAATTGATTCTTGCAAGGCCCTCTACAAGGCTTACCACACACTACTGCAAGTTGAAGTGCGGGAATGGACAAAAATTGTTTGCTGAATACAATCCTTCTCATCAAGCGGAACGCTGTGTGTGAGTTCAGAGAAGTCCTGACTGATAGCGTACATCTACATCTACATCTCCAACATGCAGCTACCAATGTTATCCATTGCTACACTCGTACTGGATACCGTTATTCATATCCCTAATTGTACGAGGTAAAAGGACATTTTGAATCTGTCAGTTCGGCAATCAATTACTCTAATTTTGTGATTATAGTCCAGTCTACCATAGTAAGTTGGGGTTCGTAAAATATTTTTAACATCATCACCGAAAATATGGTCTTGGGATTTGTTTAAGAGATTAAGTCTAAATTTCAACCTGCGATCTGACAATCTTTCCCAATTTAATTCATTTAATAGACTGGTTACGCTTCTAAGGTTATCGTACCGTCCCTTAACGAATCTTGCCGATCTTCGCTGCACACGTTCAAGTTCATTATTTAAAGAGATTTCGTAGGGATCCCATACACTGGCAGCATATTCCAAATGAGGTCTTACAAGGGAAAAGTAGCTCATTTCTCGTACATGATCGTCACATTTACCCAGTACTCTTTTGACGAATCCCAATTTACGATTCGCTTGACCCATTATTTCACGTATGTGTTTACCCCAGGAAAGATCATGTGTCAGTCTTATTCCAAGATATTTAGCGGATTCCACGTTTGTTAATTCATTATAACTTATTTTGTAAGTGCTAGGAGGAGAGCTATTCTTTTTCCAAAAAAAAAGAAAATGATTATAACAGATTTACCTGCTTTTATAAATGCTTAAATTATAATTCTTAACCATTCATGGCACACATATATGCCTGCCCTACGTGTCTTATAAATTTTACCTAAACGACCTGACTAACTACTACCGACGACGGCTACTTGTGCTTCTTCAAATCGTCTGCGTAACATTCGGCGTACCACAAAGAATTGTCCTAGAACATCTATTTCTCTAATAATATGCATTAAATATATTGCCAAAAACATAAATTTTCGATTCAGAATGTTTGCGGATGCCTGTATTGTCGAAAGAATAATAGGGAACAGCCCTGATGGAAAAGAATTGCAAAATATTTATTTTATTCGGTGCGCTCGGCAGAAACAACAGATTGATCAACGCCAAAACCTGATTTCATGAGATTTAGTTAGGTGAAAAGGCTCACAGGATGCGAATATTCTATTAGGGAGAAATATTTTGGGAATAAAAATATTTCTAATATTTGGGCATTATTTTTACAGCGAGCTTGCATTGGGCGTTGCCGGTGATGTTTCTCAAAATTATCTAAGATTTTAAACTTCGCGACGAGGACATTAGGTAATTGATTATGGAACACTAAGGGATTTCGTACAAACCTTGGCGAGTAGGTACTGAAACGGTAGAAATGCAATCGGCAAGGTTCGTTTTGAGTAACTTTCATTGGAGGGTGTGCTTGAATTTATAGGCACTGAAATACGCTGGAAATCACTTTAAAACAAGAGAAATATATCCGGATGATTCTCTTCGTGACCTCTTTTTGAGTATGCAATATTTTTGTCCTCTTTTAGGAGAGATGGGTGTATTAATTTGTAAATTATTCATTCTCTTTGCCCGACGTTTCTAATTTTTATACATGATTCTTCAGGGCTACGAGAGAGTTCATTGTTTCGGAGGCAATCACATGCTCCTTAGCCTTATTTCCACGAAGAGAGGGATATAATATCTCCTTGACTTTTTTTTCCCGCAGGGTTGTAGCCCGTAATTTACATACCCTCCCGAAGAATGATGCAGTCAGCATTTTTCTCCTTTCTGTTTCCCACGCGGGACTTAGTCGCTACCCTATGGTAGACATTTCTATGGATTTCATTTCGGCGGTTAACTTCCACTTATAACGGCCTTTTTTCACGGTAACAAAGTTAGAGTAATATACTGCCGCACAACAAATAAAAGATCTTCCAACCCTCAAAAAGATGAGTGGGAAGCATCTTCGAGTTGGACTCTGGTGACAGGAATTATGAGGTATCAGCAAGCGTAATGCTATACGAATAAGTTAATGCAATGTATCGCTTACTTAATACGAAAAACGTTTTTCACTTTACTAAGGCATTCTATTCCCACTTCATTTAAGTTTAATCTTGTAAATGTAGTTGTGAATTCAAGCAACTGTAACTGTATTTTGCAAATTCAAGTTGTATTTTGCAAATTCAAGTTGTATTTTGCAAATCCAAACTGTATTTTGCAAATCTAATCTGACCTATTATTACAAATAAATTCCTTCTTAGTTTCTATCGATTAAGCTGCACGTACCTGATTATAATCAAACTTGATGAACACGCGCAATGAGTAATATATCAAAATGCATTGTAACTACAAACTTCTTAGAATGAGAAACTGTATAATATAATCCCACTGGTTCCACGTTAGGCAGGCATCATGTGTCCTGGGCAATATATAACGGTGGTTGGCGAAGGAAAAGTGGAAAATGGAAAAGTGGAGGTGTGAAAAGGGTTGCTTTGTTTTCATCGCGCGTCTCATGGATGGGGAAGGTTGTGAAGCGCCGCGGCACAGACTAAACATGTGGCCTCGGCGGCAAGGTCTTTGACTGGCAATATGCAATAAGAGTCAAGAGGGAAGGGCTCTTTGTGAGGGCCAGGAAACCAAAAAAACGAAATTGACCAGGGTTTCGGCCGCCACGGGTCGACTCTTCACACATTTCATGTTTCAGAAGTGAAGCAAAATATCCTGAGAGTGGTGAACCTTTGAAAAGCAGTAGTTCCGACTCGGTGCCCAAAAAATTTTGTTTGAGCGTATTCCTAGTGTAAAGGACTTTGATTTCAGCACGTAGGTACTATTTATGTTAAATAAGCTACTGCATCATCGGGTAGCAAATATTACCATGATTTTTAATATCCCGATAGGTTTAAATACTGTTCGTAAGCAACTACTATGGAACATTGCTATTTTTATCTTTTCTAAATCTTGAAGTGTATGATATGTAAGTAATGCATATTTGGTTTTAATTCACACCCTTCCACACGCCTTTATGGTGCCTTACAGTGTATTATGTAGATGTATATCTCGTTGCCTATTTTAGGTGAAAGGACAGTTTCTGCCGCGACGATATGCAATTATAGCACTCGTAACATATATTTCGTAAAAGTGATTATCCGTACTTGGTGTTGCGGTAAGAAAAGGTTGAATAGATTGTGGAATGATATGAGAAATATTCAGAGGACTTTATTACAATTCCTGGCAGTAAAATGGAGGTTCGTTTGAAGAGACGATTATTTGAAATAATATGAACTGCTACATTAGTGAAGTACAACAAAAAGCGCTGCACGTAGAATATTGTGGTTGTCTTCCCACATGTCTTCTTGATTTATGATATTAAATTTAATTTTTTAGTAGCCTGATATCACTCAACATTTCTCGGAGAGTTCCCGGATTCATAGTATCTCAAATAGTCGATATCGAAGATACTACCGCCGCTTGAACTGCATGATACTGACCACTCCTCTTAATCCCTCTTGCGCCTTTAATGACAACATGGCCCTCCCCAACCTGGAAAAACTAACCTCAGAATCTAAGAGGGACAGTGCGTGACTTGAAATTGTCCTCTTCGCATTGGCTAGCTTGATCCTGAGAGAACTATGCCTCAAATTGTAGTAATGGTACAACCATTAATATCCGTTATATTTATACACAATAATTATATTCACGTATGATTGCTAGTAGGAAAATATTGCAAATAGCTGCATTTACGCGAAATTAGCGAAATAGTAATCCTTGTGAAATAGGAGAATCACTAATGCTGCGTTCATTGATAATGGGTTATTATATCAAGGATTTGGTTCATTTTTTATCACGTTTAAGGCCAAAATCTCAATTATTTGTGGAATACACAAGGTATAATTAAACCATTTAATAACCTAGGCTAGGCGGAGAAGCAACACTTCGGCATACAATATGTTTCGAGATACTATGGTGCGCGAAAATGATTTTTATAAAATGAAAGGGCAACTTATGCTTAATCTCGAAAACTATGCCATTGAAAGCAATGAAAAGTAAATAAATTTTCATATTCTACCTTTTGGGTGATGAACGTGGTCTATCTCCGTCATCGGTAACCAAGGAGCGATGTTGAGGTTCGCTTGTGGTTATTTCTTGGAGAACTGTTTCGTCTTCCCAATGACTACACCCAGCCTGTGGTGACTGAGATCTAGGTAGAAGAGAAGGAACAGAGTTACAGCAAGAAAACGAAATAAATGTTTTACGTGGTCTTGTCTTTCTACACTATCACCATGTATATTAGTCAATTACCTTTCAGGAGCGACTTCCTTGACACTGTGAGATGAATCAATCACGCCTACGGAGGGGCATCCTTCATGAATCACCTGCTCTTTACTGGAATAAATAATACGTGTGTAAATCGTGATAGGTAACCATGCCGTTGCCAATCCATTCATCATGGAGAATCATTATTTAATACGTGCAGTAATAACATTTCCACATATTGGCACATTTGCCATAGTAAACTTACCAGCCATTGTCGGAATATGCTTTCTTGCTTCTCAAATCGTCACTGTTTCCTTTTGAATCACTGAAATGAGTACGGCAAAGGATATTAAAATATATATTTCCCCCCAAATAAAAAAGGTGCTTAGTAAGGAGTAATGCTAAAAAAAGAAATGTTGTACATAGCAATGCTAAAATAATATGTCCAAATTAGTACCTTTTCTCTGCTTTCTTTCCTAATTTCCCGTAGAAGATATGTTTTCTTTTCCTTTGTCCGTATCCTCTTCGATGCTTTGCTTTCTTACGGCCTTTGGCGTTTTCCATGACGCTCAGAATTCTTCCGGTCGCTTTTCGTGGACTCGAGCTGCGTTATCTCCGAAGGGTAACCTGACACTGCTAGAACCCTCGCGCTTTCTCACAGACCGAACACATCTGGAGTTTCGTAAACAAGAGGGGTGGAACGCCTTAGGGAAGGAGTGGGGGTAGACCGCTAAGACAGAAATCTTCGGTCGGAACTTCAGCGCACAACGAGTTTAAAAACGCAAAACATGCTCCACAGGGTTTACTATTATGACCTAGCTATAGAAATAGCATCAAAAGTTGTTGTTTGAATGTGTAGATGAAGGATCAAGCTTTCTCTAGAGTGGAAGCAAAATCCTCTGTTCCTATTCTAGGCTTCGCAAATAGCGACTAAAAAGGGACAAAAATGGAAAGTTTGGCTATTTTTTATAAACTAACAAATAAACCAATAAGAAATCCATTCCATTTACGCAAAAAAGCAATTCTTTTGCTACAATGGGAAAATTTTCCAAAATACCAGCAGCTACGATAAAGTCGTAGTCGCGTTCATCTTAAGCATCTGCAACGGGCTTTTAGAGGCCGCTAGGGAGCACCCTTAACACAAGACTTTGCCTTTAAAATGCCTAAGACTTAAATATTTTTGAAGCATTTTAGCGTTATTCCATTACAAAATGGCGGATGCTGTTCTCAGACAATATTTTTACATAAAGTAGAGAATATCTAGCACTTTAGTGAGAGATCTGTCAAGTCGCTTATATCGGAGCACTCATTGCAGATACATAAACATGAAGGGTTAAACATGAAGAGAAATTAAAAAAAAGTATACGACGCCGAGAAATACATATGATTTTCCGATAGTATGCCCAGGGTCTGGCTCCGGCATGGCAGAGGTTTGAAGTGACTTGACTCGCTTACATTGCTCAAGTGACATGGACCCTAAGGCTTCCAATTCATCATTTGTCAGCTGTACTCATTGTCACTAACCTCCATTGACTGTATATTGATGAAATTGGGAGAATATTGAATCGTGTGACCTGATAAGTTTACTCGGAATCGCGGAAGTTATTCTTCTTTGCTTACGCTCCGGGAACAATTCTTATTCACGCCCTTCGTCCTTTGAAAAGAGCGGAGTCTTACTAGGGACCCTGTACTTAACCTTCTAGAAATACTCTAGTTTTTTTTTTGTATTCCCTTCACCTCCCGTATTTTTTTGCACACGGTAAGATATTGACGGAGGAGTTCAGAGCCTTTGCGAGCTCTCGACCCTTCTCCCACCCAGTAGGCCCCTGTGAAAAGGGACATTAATGAACCTGCAGAGCCATTGACATTCTTAACAGGATTTTTTTTAGTGATCAGTTTTCTTTTCATTGGAGTAGTGTACTTTTGAAATTCAGTTCAGGCGCTGCAGTAGTGAAGAAAAGTTGTGCCCAAATGACTTTTCAGGATTTTAAATATTTTTTTACTTTTGTTTTTAGTTTTTCAAGCCTCAACACCTATGGTAGCACTTTCTGTTCATTGATCAGCTGTGAATTTTATTTGCTTTTTGGTCTATTCTTTTTCAAGGTGCACGGAATATTTTTGTATTTTTAGTTTTCCAAAAAAATTGTATTTACGAAACTTCGGTATAGTATTGTTTTTCATAGCAATATTGTAAAGTGCTTTGAAATATTACCATTGGAATCCTCTTTTCGGTATATCTTGCATGTCTTCCCTTTGCTCTTGCATTCAGTTAAATCTCATTCGAATAATTGTTTCGTAACGTGTGCAATTTGCTGTATTAGGACCTGTAACCATCCCACATATCCAACCTTACACATCCATCAACGTCCATCCTCATGTACATCTCCCCTGTAAGCCACCGCGAGGGTGTGTGGCAGGGGGAGGATGATCACCAAGCACGCACTATTGACATGCTGACAACATCCATTGCAGTCAATGTTTTTGAATAAACGATGCTGGAGATAATGAGTGCAAAAATACAATTCCGATAGCGGAGTTTATGTTGAATTGACCGCTGAGGAGATTACTTAGATTGTTTTTAATGTATTATAAGAATATGTTCATGGTGGTCGTAGTTTTGACTGCAGAATTTCACGAGTGAAGAATAGAATCATAAGTAGGGAGTATTGCAACTTAAGATCTATATGCCGACAACTTGGTGAAACTAGTCGTACGGGGAAGGTCTCCTGCCTGAGGTCCTTCCTCTCTTCTCCTCTCAACCTAGGTCCTTAATCTCGCACAGCTCACCATACTTCAGCATTGTCACAGGGAGGCCCTCGTCTCTTAATGTAGCAGACATTAGACCGGATTTTAGGGAAATGGCTGCGTGGTCAATAGCAGATGTGTATTGGTACTATAAAAGTAATACTCTCATGGGTATTATTATTATTCAAAGTACGTGCCCTATACCATAAATCCTAAGGTTAACTCATAGAAATGCTATGACAATTCGGAATGTTATTTTCTTCTTTAGAGCCTACTCCTAGTTTTAAAACATTGGGATCCCATATTTACAAAGCTTCTCCCACATCGATGAGAGAATTAAAAATGTCAATGCGCTCGCTGGCACAGATGTGAAACAGCACCAATAAGTCAAGGAATTAATTATTTAAGGGACAAATATGAATTGGAGGGTGATAATAAACAATGATGTCTTTCGATTTCCTCTTCTAAGTGAAGGTCGATTTTTGATGTTTTGTCAATGTATGTCGATGTTTTTTATGTGACGATGGTGGAAAGTGTAGAGGTATGTTCGGGACCTCAGATGTTGTGCTGCGCAAGTCGGAGAAAACGACCATCTTTAGGGCATGAGAAGAAGACCGACCATTCAGTAATCCCTCATCAATGGCAGTTGGCCTCTTTTGCGAAAGAGGGATGGAAGGGGGGAGGAGTGGGTTTGTTTTTGATTGTAGCTTCCCGAGACTCCGTCGGAGGGAAGCCATGATGCGGCATTGTCCAAACACGTTCAGCTCAGGACTTGGAACATTTCGGCTTTGAAGTGGTTGCTCTTTGTTGGAAGTGACTCTACCTTTAATTTTCTCCTAGTTGCACGGAAAATTTTTGTATCTAATTTGGTGACCAAATTTACACAACCTCTATCTGTCAATAGCTAACACAACCATCCATAGAGCACTTCGATCGCTAAGCCGCAAAAATTTAAAATATATATTCCGACCATTCCTAGTATCGACGGTATCAGTATCGACTTCAGGTGATCGATTCTTAATACCGATGCCAACCCACGAGAATCAGTGTTGTCAAGAATAGGTATCAAGAATGAACACATCCCTAGTTTAAAGTTATTCCAGTCAATTTACGAAATTGGGTCTTCTATATAAGGATGCAACATTAGAGGCACGCAAACTCTTTAGTCTACAATTTAAAATCTCTTATGAGAATCCATTAACGTCTTAACACTTTAACATGCCACAGTACTTTATTTGATTTTTTGAAAACGAACTGGGAGTGAAGATGGAAATGCCGAACAACATGTGCATTGAACAGAATGATCTCAGGTTCTCAGATCTATTGACTGCAGAACTTAAACTTTTACCGCCATTTCAACACGCTTCATTCATGGATTTTGGTCCACTTCTTGGAGGATGCTGAGGTTTTCAATTGATATTTTTCTTTTCGCCTCAAGCTTTCCGATGGCTAATTCTAACCTCTTGTCTCGCTTTTACTGTCACGAAGTATTGGTGCTCACGTAGTTTTAATGTCCAGTTGACACCTGTGAAACAAACAAACATCACCTTAAAATACGTTGCGTTTTTGTGCCATTTAAATTCTTTGTAAACCTCTTTTAACCTTAATATACCTATTTAAATATTTTTGCAAGTGATAGCTATGGTTTTAATCCAAATTTAAAACCTTTTGTGAGATATCCATCATCAAATGAACCTGTATGGTGATAGTTATCCTGGCATATTTATGGTTTGGTCCTCCTAAGAACGTGGAAAAGGGGTTACCAAAACGTGCCAAAAAATCCAGTATTATTTATATGCACTGTGATGTGGACGTAAGGAAAGGAATGAGGAAATTATCCAGGAACGACCTTCCAAAAGTCCACTGTATGATGAAGTTTATTCTCCTTAAGGCCCACGGATACCTCGGGGTCCGCCACAGCTAAGAGCTTGAAGTGCAGGCTGGGAGAGGGTCTGGCGAGCCTAGCGGAGCAATGGACGATGGAGGGAGAAGTCCAGAGAGGGGAAGCCCCGGGTCGAGGAAGTGAAGGGGAAGCTGAGTGTACGGGAAGTGGACTGTTGACGGGGTCGTGGAGTTTTCGGAGGGCTAGACCTCAATGCGAAAGCCGAAACGTACATATTCAGGGTGGTGATATTTTGAGAAAACTGGGAAACCAAATTGTCAGGGAATTTTGGAAATCTTGAAAAGTCAGGAAATAGGGAATTCTCATTATTTTTCTACCATTATGGTTACTGGGCAGTCTTTCCCACCCTTTATTTCACCAAAAAATTTCACAAACTAAAACTAATGTCTGTCGCCAAAGTACACCCGTCCACAATAAAATGTTACCACCTCGGAGGCCGAATTTTTCTAAGTCCCGAGTTGAAGGAGATTTGACAACACCGTCCCTTGGTGCAGAGGTTAAATGCCCAGAGCTCTCGTCATTTATTGGGGGTACCCTTCCCTTGAGAACAAATCCCTTTTCGCCCTTTCTCAAGTGAACAGCAGACCGCCTTGACCCACGACCACGATATTTGCTAGAAGACGAGTCGCCCGAGACACATAGGTACCCGTGGCCACAGAACGGGAGAAGGGGCACGAGATGAGTTCCAATCACTTTTCACCACATTTCTAGTAGAAACATGATAGAAAATGATACCCGCTTTATAACCTCTTTCGAAAATACCTATCATTTATTCCGAGACCACTTTGGAGTCCTATGACAACCGGACGATTTTCCGAGGGTAATGATTAACATGCTAAATGGTCGTTGCGCTTCCACGGGTATTATAAGACCGTAAAATACGCAATGTTCTGGTTGAAATTTTATGTCCTCTAAACTTAACACTTCAAAACGCCTACATTTATTGATCACTAATTGTAAGTCACCAATTAACTCAGATTCATCCAACGTTCATGTCGCAGAGCGTAGGTGTGAAGAAAGTCTTAGGAAGGTGTAAACAGAAAGCCGTAGTTTTATTATTCTGTAGTTTTTTTCAAATGATCACTGCTTCAACTGCTCATTTATTACGTCTAAATGAAATTAGATCAGCTGATAATATGATCTTCAGTATTTTTGTAACGCTTGAACTCCTGGAATTTTATTCAAAAGCCATTAATATATGATAATCAATAGCTATCGGCTTATGTGGGCCGAGCTTCTTACAAAGGAGAAGTCTCTAAGTTTTTCCAGCATCATTACATAATTCTCTCTAAAAGAGAGTTGCATAGAACGGCATAATCAGAGAAGCCTTTGAGCCCTTAGCCGGTACCCTACTTTCGGAAATAATTCCGATACGTTCAGAAGTCGGTCGGTATATTTTGTCACCCTCAGAAACATTCCCGACACGTTTTTATGATACCCACAACCCCGAGCAGTAAGCAGGTGGTGAAAATAGAATCAAGCCAGATCACAAGAAAAAAAAACTCATCCGGGAAATGAACCACAGATCTACAAATGTGCTTTTATGCGCGCTATTCCAAGCAAGGTTTGAATTTGGGCAGGCTCTCCATTTCTTGACATTTCCACCTTCCCCTATCTAAATAGTGTATTGGAGAAAAAGGGGTATAGCAGCATTGATGACAGAAGGAAAATTGTATTGGCAAGATAAGCTTTTAGTCGTAGACGTGAAGTAGACGTAGAAGTCGAGGGAGGCCCTCGGAGCAGCAATCGAAAAGAAGGCTGCGTTTCGGGAGGCCTCACTCCTCGCAGCCGATTGTCGCAGGGCACCCTTGCGGTCCACCCCCCCGCTGCAAAAATCCCTGTCCACCTTTGTCGTCCTAAGAGAGGAAAAACCCGCCATGCTTTACCTGCTCCTTAAATACCCATTGTGCTTGGGCCCTGAAATAGACTTGAACCGGTAGGAAGAAGACACGCGGTGTCGTGGACGGAGTGGTGGGTGTCATAAAACGTGTCGGGGATGATTCTTTAGGTGAAAAAATCTTCGCATCCAGACCCATTTCCCGTCTCGGCATTATTTAAGGATAGGGCCTCAGCGAAGTGGTCCGTGGTCACTTATCGCCCATATCTGGGCATGTAGTTTTCTTGGAGAGGGAGAGAGGGGAAGGAGAAATTTTTTCTGCAGGTAATTTAGATTTTGTCAACGGAAAGCAGTTTTTCAATCAGCATCACTGGAATGAGTGGAAAGGATTAGAATATAATCAGAATATATCTGCGTGTATTGTTAATTTCAAAAATATTTTCGACAGAGTGAAGTGGAAAGGGTAAATGGAACTATTGCGTAAAACAGGAATAAATTGGAAGAACAGAAGACTGAGCCAAAGTTCATGCATTACCGAGAAAGTGCTGGTGAGAGAAGCGGACGCGGAATTAGATGAGGTGGTATTAGAGAGAGGGGTTGCGTAAGGCTGTGCGTAGTCACCGGCACTTTTTAATTCATATTCGGAGGGAATGGTGGGGGGGTTCGATACAGGAGTATAGGTAGGGGAAGGTTGATAAGGTTTGCGGATGATCAAGACCTGGTCAGCTAGTCACCCAAGGACTTAAATCATAAGAAGACTCAAGTAATGAAATTTTGCAGGCATGAAGGGTGATTTCAATTTAGAAGAGTGGGGTTAGATCATAGAGCAGGTGGAGTAATGTAGTACCCCGCCTAGTATGGAAAAGGAGTATTCTGGCAACATTGAAGTCCTAAGGAGAATTACGTTGGTTAAAGAGACGTTTCGTCACAGAGGGGGATAAATGACAGGCTTGGTTGACTCGTCCTCTAGCAGATATCGCGGACAAGGCGGCTTCATTCATTTATTGCTCTCTTTTCCATACGTCAGTTGATGATTTTAAGCATAAGCTTAGCAGCTTGAGAGATTCAGTTGCCTTCGCATTCCCTCTTTTCCGTTTTAGATGTCAATACAGTTTCTACGAAATCCTCCGACAATATATTCTCCTCGCATATCCCACGGGCGAGTCCATAAAAATCTTCTAGGCCTTTTTGCACAGTCGTTCAGTAATTCCACGTATTCCTTCTAATTATGTTGAATGTGTTCTGGTCACGTTGTAAAATTACCCGTCCTGTCCTTAATACACATTTCCGTTTAACAATACGAGAAAACGTTAAAACCTTTGAGTAGAGTTAGTAGTACTCCAGTACACGCAGTACTCAAATACGGCCTGCTGGGTTTCGAACAGGGACCTTCGAATACGAAAACACTTACAGTTTTGACCATTGCATCTAAGAGACGCTCAATCTTTTCCTAATAATCTCGTTAATACTTTCATTTATTAAGTGAGTTTTTTTAATTTTTGAAATAGCATATACTACAATATGAATTGCCTATGAGTATTCATTCTAAGAATTAACCAGACGAGTATGCGAGAGTGCGAGGATTGTGTGTAATTTGAAATAAATTCTAAATATATCCGCGATAATTTTTCCTCATTTATTACGAAATTAAGCTTGGAACTTAACACTCATATTACGTAAAGACGTCCAATAAGTCTTCTCTTTTCTTGTTGAAATCTGTATGTGTCAGTTGTAGCGTAAGTATTTTTGCCATTTACTATACAAGCGCAGTTTTCGAGCTCATCGCTCAGTCAAATAAAATTCACCGATAATTTAAAAATAACACCGATCGTTAACAGATATATGAATGCTGATAACAATGTTCTTCTATGTTATTCATGTTATAAAATCAACAGTTTCTACGACGAAATAAAGACAAAAATTGAGTATTTTGGAACGTTTCGGAAATGACATATATCGACGGTGTTAATGACAACTCTTGCTTCGAGCTGCATTTACATTTGGGTAGTCACTCTCTCAAGAGCCGTAGTCGCGGAAACCTAAGCGACCCATCTTCAAGGGAGAAACTCCGAGCAACAATCTAAAAGAAGGCTTTTTTCGGGAGGCCTCACTCCTTGGGGCCGACTAATTGTCACAAGGCACCCTTGCGGCCCTCCCTCTCCAACGCAAAAATCTCTCTCCAGGTCATTCAGGAAGGGTCTCACCACAAACCATGGCAAGGGAAGGAGGAGGACCGTGCATCGGTCTTGCTGTGCTGCTCAGGGCATTTAAAGGGACAGAGCTGCACTGTTGTCAAATCTCCTTCAACTCGGGACTTTGAAAAATTCGGCCTCCGAGGTGGTAACTTTTTATTGTGGACGGGTGTACATAGCCCCGTTAATTTGTTGAACATTCAGTTGTGAATCTTAGTTATTTAGTTGTGAATCAATCGTACTATGTATCCCTTTTGTATATCCTTAATGCAATATTTGCCTAATAGTGTTAAAATTGATTATCACTGTGTATTCTGCTCATCACAAGGAATCCTAGGCTACCTATGTTGTTCGGAAGATTTCACCTCGCTTTTTTTTTAACTTCCAAGACTCAGGTCAATCAGTAGTTGTAGCACACTAGCTTGTAGTATATACATGCGTGCAGTTCTAAAAATACGGGATGATGAATACTAAAACGGTAATACAAGTACGATAACACGTGTAAACAAAATCTTACATAAGATCATCTTCGATTTCCATACTCCCGTTCTCGAGACCATAAGAAGAGTCCTCCTCCCCTCCCCTCCTTTCATGCTCGACGTAATTATTGAGTGGCCCCCTTAGCTCCCTCTTGAAGCAATTTAGTTAGTTCACAAACCACCTCAAATATGATATTCCTAAATATGACACTTTCGTTGCTAATTGCCTCCTGTTTTCACTCACCGTGGCACTATTGTATTTTGTTTGTTTATACAAATATTTTTCCATTTTTGTTTCCCACTGACAATCAAGGATAAATGCCCACGTTAATCAAATTTTTATTTGCTTCTAAAACTTGTGCCATCCAATTTTGGTCCAGTCCAAGAACTGGGCTTTGGTTTGTATTTTTCGTGTAACTTAGTGATACCTGTTGCAGAGTCCGCCAGTGAATTGGCCATTAAGTTTCCCTTCGATTCCTTTTCAGTTTCAACCCGTGAACACCTGTCCTCGACTCCTGTTGGTGGCGATTAGATAGTGGATACAGAAGGATACCCTGTCATCTCCTGCCCTTCTCCCACCACTTCCCCATCCCCACTGCCCTCACAACCGCACCTCCAAGGCGTGCTTACTGGGCTGTCTCATCTCAGCGGCCTAGAAGACGGGTTGCAACAAACCCGAAAATTACCCAAAGTAAGTGTGTTTTGTCTCTTTTTTATGTGTTCCTGTTGTCTCTCCATCTATCTCCAGGTTATATAATCAGTGGACACTTAACAGTAGATGACCCATGGAGAGCCTGGGGCTTGATCATGAATCTTCATAAGGTGTGCGCTACCGTTATCGTTATTTTTTTATGTAACTTATGTCAGAGAAAACGTGATCTCCGTTCTTCAATTTTCGACAGCACTTCGAATCGTGTATCACAATCAGTGGAGTGAATTTTATAGACAGTTATTGTTAACCCTGCGATACTCTAGGGGGTAAGCATTGACGATAAAGGTTGCGATAATGTGAAATATTCATCCGTGATTCCACACCTGGTGTCCACTGCACTTTGGAGCTTTTAGGTCACAAACCCATCTTCAACTGGAGGTGATCACCACTGGAGTGTCACATTGGTGTCAAAGGTTTTGGTTGGTTTGTGCAAAGGGGAATGGCTAGGGAAAATGGCATTGGGAGGGGTAATAGGCAAGTAGAGGGGAAATGGAGGGGTAGAGAAAGCCAGCAAATGTTGACACTGTATGAAGTGGTGGATTTTAATATTGAAATGCAAGCAAACTCCCAGTGGCTGAACTCTAATGTAGATGTGTCGGGTGGGAAGGTTCTGATTACACTTGAAGGGAAGGTTATGGGAATTTGCGTGCTCGGCTACTGGCAACCTTAAATTTTGGGTGACACTGCTCCTGTGGCTATTCATACGCATATTAATTGCAGTAGTCGTCAGTCCTATGTAGAAGGCCTGGCCATAGTTGCAAGAAATTTCCTATATTACTCAAGGAGAAGGTTCCTCGAGATTGTATTTGGTATGTGATGTTTGTCACCGGGCTGATAAAGGAATGGGAATGGGAGTTAATGGGGCACCTGGGTTTATTGCGAATATGTGAACCAATCGTTTGGAGATCGGCAGCACAAACTGATGATGGTGATGATAGTTGTGTCTCACGAATCCAAAGTCTGTTTTGCCGTTACCCAACTTTAGGGTGTGTGTGAGAAATAAAGGTGGTATGCAAGAGTTGTCATTTCTTTTCGGGATGAAAACCATGCTATGAACTGCCATTTTATGGCTGTTGCATAAAAGAAAAAAATTAAAAAATATTATTTATCCAAAATTTCAGTTTTTTACAATTTTTTCAGATTTAAAGTCAATTGCACAAACTGAAGATGCCAACTAAGAATTTTAAAATTATTTCTTGGGTAAAACAGCAGTATGAAGTTCTTCAAGTATATCCATTTAAACATTGTTAATTATTGGAGTAGATGAAAGTTTGCACTTGGACCAATCTATCAGTTCAGTATAATCCGATGCGGCGGCAAAATTGATGTTTGGTGGTTGAAAATTTTGCACAGATTTCTTTTTTGGTTCTTCCTTTTTTGCTTATACAGTGAACTCTCGTTAGCACGTTTTTGAAGGGACCCGAAATTCTGAACGTACTAACCAGGAAAACGTGCTAAAGAGGTTTGACCTTCCAGGGAACGTTAAAGATGTAATAATGAGTTGCATAACGTTCAGGGGAATGCTCTGTTCGTTTAGTTTATTCTGGTAGATAGCTGCCGTTCATTTATTGTAAAAAACGTTTCACTACCACTTATTACGCCTTCCAAGATAATACTTATTAGGTTGACGCGTTATCCATAGTCAATTATGACGATAATAACCAAAGAGCACGTTTTGTATGTGATTCCCTTAAGTTCAGCATCATAGTTAGCGGAGCCGCCCGGCGATTTTTCTCGTACTTTCCACGTAATTAACATGTTTCAGGATAGATGAATCCGCAGCACGAATGCCCCACACCGCACTCTTTCGCACTTCATGGTTTGCAAATCATGGACAAAAATAAAAGTCGATTATTATGATGAATTCAGCGAAAATTATTATATTTTCATATTAACCATGATGAAAATTTTTATAAACAAATATTAAAATATATTGTGATTATTGTCAAAATTCCTCAAAAAAATGAACAAAATGAGCACCTGGCCCAAAAACATTCCACTTTCCGGAACGTATATGGCTTTACTTGACCACTTGTAACAAAACAAAAATGGAACTTCCCATTTGTTCTCTACTTATATTTAGCACACAAAAACATACGTTAAAAGATGAAACAATAACTTATAGGGGCGAGAAGAATCTGTGTAAAGTGCTTTGTTTCTTAATACTGAGCCCCAATTCTTTGATAGTTGAATCAATTTTTACTAAAGCATTCAGAACACTTTCATCAACTTCGTGACTTGTAACGAACTGTCACACTGTGTCCATCGCCTCGACGGCTTTACCAAATGTTGGAGGCGATTTGGGCTCCACCTCGTCATTCTCATCTTCTTCTTCTTCATCTTGAAGTTCCTGCTCACAGACTTCGTCTATTGACATCAATCTACAGATTAAAATACATGACAATGAGATTCACCGTCTCATTCAATCAAATTTTGAAAGACTTCAGAGTATGAAAGTTAATTTTTGGAGTAGTTATTGTAAATTTAATTAATAATTCTCTCAATAAATGAACCTCAGTTTTTAAGTCTCACAAATTCAACCAACCAACCTGCAAACTTCGATGCCATCATCACAAGCAACGTACTCGTCGAAGGATATCCCCTCCCCTTCTCCGAACAGCTGATCCCAGCCTTCAACGGGCTGCTCATCCGCTGTCTCATCAGTCAATGACGCAGTACGGTCCTCATTTGTGGTGCGAAGAAATCCAGACGCACGGAAGCAATTTCTTATGTTCTCGGGTTTCACTAAGTCCCAGGCATACTTCACAAAATGCATCGCTTTTAGGATATTTACTTTTTGACCTGACACTTGAAGGTTGGTCAATCTCTCGTTGACAAGTAGTTTCCTGTACTTATGCTTCATGCATCGTATGATACCTTGATCGAGGGGCTGCAAAACACTCATGCAATTAGGAGGAAAAAACGCCACTTTTACATTTCTTAAAAATGCAGTGTCTATTGGGTGTGCTGTGCAGTTATCAATGAGCAACAAAACGTTACGATTTTGTCCACCCATCTTGGCATCCAGTGCTCGCAGGAACTTTTCAAAAAGTGTTGTGGTCATCCAGGCATTAGAGTTGCATTCATACGTGCAAGGTAATGTCCGAACATGTTTGAAGCATCTAGGGGGTTTATATTTCCCGATTACTAATGGAATCAATTTTTCCGATCCACTTTCGTTGCAGCATAGGAGGACTGTCAGCCTCTCCTTACTCATTTTGCCTCCATGACACTTATCTCCTCTAAATGCCAAAGTTTTATCAGGCAGAAGATTGAAAAATAAGCCGGTCTCATCGGCATTAAAAACGTCATTCGGGCTGTAGTTTTTAATGATGCTTGGGAGGGTGACATCCTTCCATGTTTCTCGAACGTTAGTGTCCACGCTGGCTGCCTCGCCTCGAACGCACCTGTAAACTATGCCATGGCGTTTTTTAAATCCTTCAACCCATCCATTCGAAGCCTTAAAATCACTGATGCCCATTTTATCGGCTAAGTACGAGGACTTTTCACGTAATATTACACCATCTAATGGCACATTGGATGAGCGCGCTTGTTTGAACCACTTAAGGAGGACATCCTCCAACTCACAAAATTTGCCACCTCGCAC
Source organism: Platycnemis pennipes (assembly GCA_933228895.1). Taxonomy (NCBI): domain Eukaryota; kingdom Metazoa; phylum Arthropoda; class Insecta; order Odonata; family Platycnemididae; genus Platycnemis; species Platycnemis pennipes. The sequence continues at coordinate 2,298,627 of CAKOGI010000002.1, read as the reverse complement.
TCTTTTCCTGTACTTGCTGGTGCCTTCTTGCTATGTATTCTCAAGTTTTTTCCTATTTTTCACAATAGAGTTTAGTGTTGACGGTGGAATTTTCATTTTGGCTGCTATTTCGACACGCTTCATATGTGGATTTCCGTCCACTTCTCGGAGGAGTTTGAGCTTTTCGATCGTCGATATTTGTCGTTTCAACACACGCTTCTCCATAACTAATTCTTATCACTTGTCACACTCTAATTACTTGTCACACTGTTAATTTCTCGAAGTGTTTTCACAGTTTGGCTGCCCAGCGAACATTTATAAAACAAACGAACATCGCAATAAAATCGTCTGCTTGTGGGTGCCAAACGCTGAATGGCCAATTCAAATGTTTGTGAATGCTGCATTTTTACTTCTTCATAAACAATTTTTAACCATAATGTATTTAACAAATTTTATTGTAAACAATAACGATCTTTTTTAATGCGAGAATAAAACCTCTTGAGTGATATTCATCGTCATGTTAACCTATAGGGCGGTTATCTTGCTGGAACGAATTTGGTTTGGTCCTCCTACGAACGTGCTAAAGAGGTAACCAAAACGTGCTAACCAGGATTATTTACATGCACTGCGACCCGGACCTGAGGAAATGAACGTGCTAACGAGGAAAACGTGCTATCAAGGAACGTACTAACGAGAGTTCACTGTAGCAGTATCCGAAAGGCTAGTTTCCGTACATGGACTGTCTCATCTACTACCATTGCTATAAGCATATTTTCTGGGTGACAAATAAAGCATTCCCCTCAATCACAGGATCAGTTATTTTCGTACAGTGCCTGGCAGCTGTCATGTCATCTGAACGACTTTGAGCATGTGAACTGGTCCATACTTTACCGAGTAATGTCATTTAATTTCAAACCATACTGGTGCGTATATCTTCATCATGTAGATGATTAGCATCTTAAATTAATCAGAAGGTTTCATTTCCGAAATGTAGTGTCTTAAGATCTTATTTGCACATGTCAACCACGTAGGATGACTGAGTGGACCTGGATCTTTCACATTGATATCTCGTGCACACTTTCCTGTCTTGACGGCTCCATGCATATGAACTAAGTGCTGTTGGCCATTGCTTAGGTCAGTTTTTGTCACTTCACTTCCTGTGCCTTCACTATTAATTGTTTCAAAATTAGCAACTGGGAGTTTTGCACAGCCCGACAACTGTTTGCCACTTTTTCCTGAGAAAGTTGTGGGAGCTTTGGTCTCACCATCGACACCTTCGAACAAGTGTCTGAACGGAAGTTCGCTAAAATATAGCAAGCATATGAACCATTGAAAAGAATGGCCAAGTTTAACCTCAAGGTTACGTATAAAACCGTTTTCCATCCCGATTTTGTCGCTATTCTATCACAGCCAATTGTAACAAGCTGAGCACAGTCAAAGTTTTGTTGATCAATTGATCAATTCTTTTTTTCGTATGTAATGGAATCCGAAGTAATTAAAGCATGTAAAAATATAACTTCAAATGCTTGAGGCTTTGATGGAATGCCAATCGATTTTATTAAATCGTCAATACCATCGGTGTTACCCATCCTTTTAATTATCTTTGACAGCTCTTTACAAGTGGGTATCTATCCAACCGTATGGAAGAGAACCCTGCTACGTCCAATACCAAAGTGTGCCAATCCTACAAACCCGAGCGATTACAGGCCGATAGGATTGATATGCGCTACTGCAAAGATACTTGAGCGGATAGTTTATGACAAAATTAATACCTTTATTATTAAACGAGACATGCTCAACCCAAGGCAATCTCGTTTTTGCAGGGGATATAGCACTGAAACTGTATTGATTCGTCTGACTGAAGACATAAGCCAAGCGATGGATAACAAAAAACTTACAATACTTGTTTATTTCGACTTTTCTAAAGCTTTTGATTCGGTCAATCATTCTCTCCTATTACAGAAGTTAAAATCATTTTACTTTTCTAATAGTGTGATAAAATGGTTCAGTTCATATCTCACCGGGCGGAAACAGGTTCTAATTGGAAAAAATGGGAATGTATCTAGTTGGTTGAGTGCTGATGTAGGAATGGTACAAGGGTCAGTCCTCAGTCCGTTATTGTTTTCATTGTTCTTCAACAATCTACCAAGATCCCTTGAAGAGTCTCATTATCTCTTGTATGCAGATGATTTTCAAATCTATCAACACTCAACCCTCGAAAACTTGACCCAAATTATTGCCAGTGTTAATGCTGATATTGCTCGCATAAATACATGGGCTGAGATAAATGGGCTACAACTAAATGAAAACAAAACTAAAGCAATTGTAATAGGGAGCAGGAATATGACTAACAAAGTAAACTTACATCAAATCCCTGCGATTATTGTCAAAAATAAGGTCTTCCCATATGAAATTCAAGTGAACGAAAATGTATATTTATATATATGAAGCATTATACTTTAATTTCAGTTCCACAACTTCACAAGATTACCTTTGTTTTAAATTGATAGTATGAAAATTTGTGAACTTGAAGCAGAGTGTTATAATTATCATCATTGATTATATTGTATCTATAGTATAATCTTGAATTGAAATTGAATATTATTCACAGCTTACACTGTACTGTATGTCTAAAAGGCCAATATTGGTCTACGACAATAAACTTATTCTTATTATTATTATTAAAAAAAGTTTTTACTTTCTAAATAGCACCAAATGCTTGTGGCTTTTTCGCTTCCATTGCCACTTAGAGATATCAAATGTCCCATATACTTTCCACCACTCTTGAACCATAGGTATGATGATATGTTCCTCTTCCAACCAATGATATGTTCCTCTTTCTTCAATCTTTGATATTTTTTGTTTCCATTTTTTTCTTGATATTAAGACTTGTCAGTTCGCCCGTCGAAATATACATCATACATCTTTGTATTTGGATTTTCCATTTGTAAATAGTCTCGAATTTTCAGCTTTTATCGTCTTACCTTGCTCTTAACTATTACTAGTGAATAATAACCTTTATTTATCAACCCTATATCTTGTAAAACCCAGGAAGCAACAGCGGCTTTGGCTCTATCAGAAAATCCATATCTATCACTTGTAGAGATGGGTATATTACCGTAATTTTCCGGTCATTTTAAGTTTTTAGCTGCAAATCTTTCTCAGAGGACTCAAAAGGAAATCAAATAGCATCAAGATGCTATTCCAATGCCAACGTTTATATCAAACATATCACGACGTTTATCTATTATAACTCATGAAAACAATTATAACAAAGTTGGCAGCAACACGCAATTTGCCTCTCTTTTGTAACACTATGAGAAATTTTCATTCCAAAGACATACCTCTGCACAATGTGCATTTGTTATTTTACTCTGAATTAATCACGGACAAAATGAAAAAAAATTGTTTAGGCTTCTTAAATTATAATATTGCCCATTCCAATGGTTTCTTCATGAGGAAGAAATTTTCTGAAAATTACGGTTTATTACGGTAATTTTCAGGGGTGTAGGTAATTTACGAAAAATACCACAGTTATTTACCGAGTTGCCCATCTCTAATCAATTGTTAATGCATTTCAGGAAGTTAAAGGCGCTTCTGAGATGTTGATGGTGAACTGTTACAATTTCACTTGTGACTCTGAATTTTGGTGTTTTGTGCAGTATTTGTTAGCGTATCTCATTCCCTAACATTCACATCAGGTACGACAGCCTTGTTTTTCGTATGAATTTGTTTTCTTTCATCTCTTTTTATTATCCTATTAGTCTCTAACTCTTCATAAAGTGCCAACTGGCTATTTCGCTGGTTGAACATGAACTCTCTCTCAGTAATAGGGGTCTTTCCTTCATCACATTCAGTTTCATCATTTTTTTTAGGTTTAAACTATACTATATACTGCCATTTTATGGCTGATGCATAAAATATGACAAACAATCATATAAAATTTATTTTCCCAAAATTTCAGTTCTGACAATTTTTTCCAACCTTTAAGCCGTTTGCACGAACTGAAGACTTCAACTTAGAATTTTATTATTATTGTTTCCTGTATTTAGGATACCAAACTGCAACTTTGGAGTTCTAATTTGATTCCAAAATAAGTATTGAGTACTCTTTTTTTAGTATTGAGGGTGAGTATCCCCGATTTAGGAAGGCTGATCCCTGGTCTTTCAAATAACTGAAGAACAAATGAGTTTCAGAACAGATAAGGCGACCTCGATGTGCCAAGGACGTGCTGGTCTACGGACAACATCCCATGCCCCTTTTTCTGCCATATTCTGCATTTCCTTTTCCATAGCTTCTTTTCATTCCTTTGCATATGATCCGTGCAGGGCTTGCCGAACAGTATATGGTACTATAACTTCTGAAATCCACCTTCCATCCTCATGTTAAGGTCCGCATACTCTTGGGCTTCTGCATAATACTTTCCTTCACTATCATCTTCTTCACTGTCCTCCATACTTAGTGTCTCCATATAAATGCTCTCTATGAGCTTTGGTTTCACTATTATGTTCTTTGATGCATGGAAATACCTTTTCATTGAAAATTGCATCTGTGCTCAGCTCTGTTTTCCTTCTAGTCAAATTCCATAATCTGAATCCACTGACATTTTCTTCAACTCCTATAAATATGCATTCTTCTGCACGAGGGTCTAACTTCTTGCCTCAATGTCTTTTAATCCATGCTTGGCATCCCAATACCTTAAATTTGTTCAATTCTTCTTGTGTGACATTGTATGCTCTCCAAATTCCTTGAGGTATCTGATTATCTGTTGACTTTGATGGACTGTAATTCCTGACTGAACAAGCTGAATTTAGTGCTTCAGCTCAGAAATGTCGAAGAACTCCGGATTCTATAATCATGCATCTCACCATATCCATGAACATTAGATTTGTTCTCTCTGCCTTTCCAATTTGTTGGGGAGTGTAGGATACTGTTAACCTGTGCTTAATGCCTTCCTGTTTCAAAAATTTTTCAAATTCTGTTGAAGTATATTCACCTTCATTGTCAGTTAGTAAAACCTTAATCCTTGATTCTTGGTCCACTTCAGCTCTCTCTTTAAATTCCTTGAATTTTTCCAAGTCTTCATTCTTGCATTTCATTATCTTAATGCAGCACATGTTGGTGAAATCATCTGAAAAATTGACATAATACCCCCCCCCCCCCACCTATAATGATGCTGGTTCAATAGGCCCTCCAACATCAGAATGGATCAACTCCAAAGAACATTTACTCCTTGATTCAGAGTTTGAACTAAACTTCTTTCTCTTACTTTTGCCTTGTATGCATACTTAACATTGCCTATTAGAACCTTTTATTTATTCTTGATTATTATCTTTATCCCCTCTTCTGCACCTATTCTCTTCAATTAAATTTATGGCAGCTATTCTCTTTCTGTCTTGAACATTACAGTGCCCTAGTCTTCTGTGCCACAGTTCAGCAACTGCTCTATTCACCTGCATTGGAATATTATCATGTTCTTTTTCCCTTAATAGGTCATCAGCCTCTGATAACTGAGCCTCTGAAGTCATCTCGAAACAGGAACTTTTCAAGGTTGTCACATGATACAAACCTCTATGTTTGATTCCACAGAATAGCATCTTTTCCCTTTCGTTATCAATAATATCTACCTTTCCATTATCAAACATAATTTTCAGGTTATGTTTCTGTAGTTGATTCACTGATAATAAAATAGACTTAATGTCCGGTATGTACAAAACATTACTCAGCCTTGTGTCCATCCCACTGCACTCTGAAGTGATTCTTAACAATGCGGATCCCTTTCCCTTTATTAACACTGATCCTCCATCAGCTACATCTACTTTACCTGAATATTCGCTGAATTTGTCCAAAATTTCCAAACGTGGAGTCATATGAAGCGTAGCCCCACAATCAACAAGCCATTCATCTCTCTTGTATGTGCAATTTACTCGCCTTGTCATGTATAACGCCTTGAATTCTCTCGCTACTACGTTTACGGCGTGTTTTACTTCATTTTCTATATTTTATTTCCCATATACCGTTTTTGGCTTGTAATCATCTCGTCTTTTGGGTTTCTTGCAATACTTCGCTATGTGATTTCGCCCCCTACAGTTATAGCACCTATATTCCACCATTGGTTTATTCTGAGTTTTGATATCGGCCTTTTCATATTTATATGTATTTCCGCTCTCCTTTTGCTTATGCTCTGGGTGATTGTTCCTTTTTTAATGGCAAAAGCTTTTGCTGAGTCGTCATGTGTAACCATCCATTTCTCTTCTAGAAGTAATTTCACTTTTACCTTCCGTGACGTCAGGTCTTCTTCATCTTCGAGAGATCGAACGAGTCCCATCATATTTCTCCGGCGGTAGCCCCAGTAAGAAAAACATAGCGATATGTTTGTTAGAAAAATGTATTTTTCCCTTGGCTAGTTATCTATTCAAACCTTGAATCTTCACCATGTATTCTGTCATTGACAGGTCGTCCATTTTTTCTGTATTCACCTTGTCTTAGTTTCAACAATATGTGAAGAAGCGTAAAAGTTGCTTAGATTTCTTCCAATATTTCCCAAGCTTCTAGTGCACATGTGCAATCATCAATATCTTCAAGGTGTGCGGTACTCACATTTTGTATCAACAAATTTGATGCCTTTCCATTTGATCTTGCCTGCTCCTGGTTCAAACCATCCTCGGGAATATCTCTGTAGCCGCGGTCGATGGCGGTCCAGCAATTTTTCTCGACGAGTATAGCACCCATAGTTAGTTGCCACGTAAAATAATTTTCTTTTCCCAGCTTGGCATACCTCTCTCCTCTTTCTTCATCTTTATCTCTCCTGCTTGTCATTTTAATGTCTATTTCTACATTCTCAATGATTAGGAACGTCTTCGTCCTTTTTCGTTGTTGGTCGCGGAGTACTTTTCTCTGTAATCACTCTTCTTTGTATCCTGAGTTATTCTTCCTTTTTTTCCTCTTTTACTATCGCTTCACTTTACTTCCATTATTTAATAACTTCGAAGGACCTGGGCCCATAACCTGTGGCAAAAATATTCTAATTTAGCGGTTATTGATGGCTTCAATGTCATTCTAACATACGGGAAACTTCAATTTGGGGTTAAAAGATGGAGAATCAAATTAATTTTTACTCTACTGGAAGTGGAATAAAGTAAGACCGAAGGGCCAGCGTTAGAACATTAAAATGTAGCATCATAAATCAAAAGAGTGGATTTCCTGGAAGAAAAGATGAGGATGTATCCACATATACAAAGTAACCTGAAAGACACAGTCAAGGTATGTGGAAAGGGGTGAAGATCACCAAACATGTACTATTGTCTTGCAAACAAGCTACGACATGGAAATCCTCTAGATCATAGGGTCACATGCAGGTAGACCGTTACTGTCTACATAGTAATATAGGGGTTATTGTTGTTACTACATGCATCATGCGCAATAGACTTCCAGTTGTCTCTTTTGGGAGCCACTGCATTATGGAGCTTTGTCTTCCAAGTTATCACATCCATTTCAGTCTGCATCATCAGGATTACGTAACGAAGAGGAAGTTGGCTATTATTTGGGGAGACGCATCCCCCTCCCTTTCCATTCCTAACCTTATTTGGAGTTGTTTCTCATCTCCCCGCTGGCATCAAAATGTGATGATTTATTCTGGACCCAGGGTGTTTTGGGGAGCTTTCCGTTGTGTCGCAGACGAAAGTCACTCTTCCATGCGGCACCGACATGAATGTGTCACAGTTGAAGTTATTCATGGGTTTATCTATTTTGACTGCTTTCCATATTAGATTTGGGTAATAGTGAGTTCCTATAGCTAATACCCTTGTCTTATGCATTAAAAGTCCTATGTTTGAGGCCTTACCTGTCCATACAGAAAAATAGGCACTGGATGACATACTATATTCTACACGTACAATGAATAGGCATCGCATGTTGATTGTACAGTGAAAAAAGCTTGAACTACAAGTCCCACATGTTTACAAGGCAAATTTGCAGGTGCATTAATTACAGAAGTCCTTGGCAGGCGGTATTCTAAGAGCCACTAGTTATGCCGGAATGAAGTGTTTCTTCGTCATTAATTTAGAATGCATTGTACCTTAGGATATCTTGCCGCTTTTCTTCATTCCATTCGGACAGTACTCTTAAGGTCACCCAAGGCCAATAAAGCAAATGCAAATGCGATGTTTACTTAGAACATGGTATGTTATTCTTGGTAGAACCATATCTTATGCACAACATAAAAAGCTTGTTTCTTTGATAACATTTAATTTTTCTTCTGCTTTTACCAACATCCAACAAATACAGAAAATATAATAACCTTGGTTAAAAATGATGAGTTTTTGTACTTTTTTCTTGGTGGAACAATATCTTGTGTGCCAACATATACTACAGTGTCCTAATTTTCTTAATTGACCGAGAACGTATATTTGCTGACAACATTAGTGACTAGATGTGACAACATATTATTATTTTATTTTATAGTAAATATTATTTTCACAATTTCTTAGGTTAGGCTGCACGAAGATGGTCCTCTGTCATCCACGTTCCTGCACTACCCAGGGAAGCTGTTTCTTAGCCCTCTTGTGGCTGGAGTGCTTGTTTCCCATTTTTCAGGCCTGTGTTCAGATCCTTGCCAAGGCTGAGATTTTTCATCAACATGATGGTCCCCTCTTGGGTGCTGTGTGGAGAGTAGTGCATTATTACTCAGCCCAGCAGATGGGATGTTAAGCTGTGGACCCTTGGAGCCTTTTACAATGAGAAGTCTAATGCCAAGAGGAGGTTTTCTGCATTTACAGTATTTGTGGGAAATGTCAAAGAAGTCTCTTTAGTTTTGTTACCTTCCCTGAGGCTTGCTTGGAAGAATATTTCATTGATTCCATTCAGGATGTTAATGTTGCTTGCTATTTTCTGGTTCATATACATATTCTTTTTGGTCCAATTATTATATTTAAAAATCATCATTAATTGTTGTAAATCTGAAACATACAAATATCTGTTGTAAACACAATTCTGTATGAGAACTAAGGTCGTAATATACTTTTCTGCAGTGTGTCAAGTGTGGTTAAAGGATATAATGTTTTTAAAAATGTGTCACAATGAGTGTCACAGTGATGTTTTATGACTTTTCTATCCTATGCTGTAAAAAACATGCAATTCTTTCAATAAATCTCCTGCCTTCATTGGCTCAGGGTCTGTGAGTCAGAATGAGTGCATAGTTTTTCACGGTGGTTGCAGTTCCTGCTTACTGGAATGGATGCAGATGTACGCAGGTTTGTACAAGGTAGTGCATGGTAACATTGTATATTTTTTAAATTTGCTGTGGTGACTCTGTGGCGTGGTTGAAGATTGAGGGACACTATCTTTGGACTAAGAGCCACAGATGAGCATTCACAGGTGGATTCTATAGGTAGGCGTTCATCATCATCGGTCAACAATCATAGGATTGGTTTGGCGCAGCCCTTCACTCGATTCTTCTATCCACCAACCTTTTCATATTAACACAATTCTTCTCTTTTATGTCCTTGACAACTTATTCCTTAAGTCTCAATAAATGCCTGCCTTTTCCATTCTTCCCATACACATTTCTCTTGACGAATGTCTACGACAGGCCACAGTGTCTTAAGATATGGCCATAGTGTCCCCTATCTTCTTTTCAGTGTTTTCAGCAGACTTCTCTTCTCCCCCACTCTTCTTAAGACTTCTTCGATTGTCACTCGGTCGATCTATTGTGAAACATACGGAAATGTGATGGAAGCTAGCTAATGGTGTGGGGCAGTGGGTTGAGGTAGGAACACTGTTTACAAAAGGGAGAAAACGGCTGACGCAATATTTCACAGTGTGGTTTTAGCATTGTGTAACCTTTAACTTTTGATTCAAATTAGAGGGTCCTCAGTTCCACGAACAAATTTAATCCTGAGTTCATAAGTAGTTTTTGCTAAGCATGACTCGTTGAGTGTATACCGTAGGCTATGAGTCTTCTATAATGTTTCTAAAGATGCAATATACACTGTGCCGATGGACGTGAAATATCGGGAATTCAGTTGTGTTGTAGGTACCTCATGCCATCTCTCACGATGGGGTACGTTCACCATTCCAATATGGGTAGAAAGGACTTGCCAGCTACCCAAGCAAGAGTTGACGGTGGGGTAATTATTGATCCATATTTGTAATCTGTTGTTGTGTAGGTAATTGAACAGCACTGTACATAGTTTTCATTGGGCTCGCGGACTTTTAAGATTTAATTATTTATTTGGCTGAACCCCTGCGGGTAGGGGGATAGAGAATACTCCCGCAGTATCCCTGCTTGTCGTAAGAGGCGACTAAAAGGGTGTGGGAGCACAATATCCCTGCTTGTGAGAACACATTAAAATTATCATGGAGAGAGAGAGAGGGGAGGGCTCTCCTGGCAACGAATATGATGGTGTGTTTGAGGTGAAACACGTTGTTGGTTCACTTCTATTTGCTGTTACAAGCAATGTTGAACCGGCTCTTGGTTTTGTTGTATCTGGAGGTACAAGGAGAGGAATAAGTCACATTAAGGTTGTGTCTACGGTTTTGTGTTAAAGGATGTTCAACAAGTAATGACTCCTTAAGACGTAAATACGGATCAACCCATTGTGATTGCTTGCAACATGTATAATATAATTGGGCATTATCGAACAGGACATAAAAAACCTTATGGGTTAAGCACACTATGTATAAATATTTGATATTCCTTGGATTAACAAATGGGGTGTTTTACCCAAAAAATCGCAATGAAAAGTCTTGGAGCGTAAAATTGTAGAGTATAAGACATCAGAATATGCATAACTTCATTAGAAAATTGTTGTGTGTATTTACCTAGAAACAACATGAATCGCGCCAATATGTCTTGAAATCTGGCTTTAAATAGTAATTGCATTGTAATTCAACAGCACAAAATAGGGCACTGTGTTCTCAACTAACCAAAGCAAGTGGCTGCTGCTGGAGGTACATGAGCTCTTCACATCAGACAGAAACCAACTGACCAGGAGGCCTGAGGGGCCCAGGTATATGAACAAAGCCATTTAAAAGCATGCGCGGGCACATTTGTGTACGGCCCTTGAGACTCGTCGGCCAGGTTTTGTTCCGTCGGGATGTGACACCAGATCACTCTGTGCTTCCTTTTCTTAGTTATTAACCTTTCCATGTACAAATCTATTAATCATCGAATTTGTCGAAAAATTATTCCTTTACTTTTAGCAGTGACTATAAAGCAATGTTTGTCGACTCTGATATGAATTAGTACATAATGAAGACCGAAACTTACTGGAGGCTTGCTCCACACAGCATCTCATGTTAAGAACAGTGTAGTAAACATTTGAAAGCCATCCGTTCCGATGCTGTAGTTGTTTCCCCTAGGCAGAAATATTTAGTCGGAGACAGTTTAAAGCAGTGTAGACATTTGCATCTACAAACAAGGTACTATGTTAATGCGAATCCCTGTCTCACTGGCAACTTCCTCAGAAGGTAATGGATGGCTCTACGATGACTGAGGGGTAGGTATTTAAATAACGACCATGAAAATGTATAGTCCAAACAGTATTATGGTAAATATCAAGTCTAAAACTTATTAGGCGAAGAAACCTATATTGCAATTTCCTTAATCGACGCTTGCCTGTGTTATAATTAGGGGACCATATTGCATATATATACAAATTCATAATTAGGTCTCACGAGTGGAAAATACCGATATTCCAAAGAATGGACAACTTTAAATCCGTCGTTCTCTTTGTTTCGACTCCCAACGTTTTAACGGCGTTGCAGGCTTCAACATGTAAAGAACTAGATGAAGATGAATCCAATTATACACCTTGATACCAATCATCGATTATTCTTCTTAGTTGACGTCAGAGAGAACAGAATTGGCATATGGGAGGTTTTTGGACGGAAGCTTTGAGTTTTTTGTCCACTCTGGTGCGAAAAACAGCAGCTTCTCACTTTTCGCCAAGCCTATGGATTCTGTACTAAGTGCTCTCCCCCGGTCATACTCCCATTCATTTAGCATTTGGTGGATTGACCACGCGTATTGTTGTTATTCCGCGTCGTCATCTTGCGATTTGATCCTAATGGCATCACTCGCTTTCATAAAACTACCTTCATCATCCAGGCCGCGATATAATCTGTCACATCTTGTGGTGGGGCTGGACCTTCCATCGTATTTTCGATCTTTTTGAGCGAAATAACTGTTTTGAGCTTCTTATAAAGCTCTTTTTATCTCACTCTTTGGTTGAAAACTATAAGACTATCTGCACAACCTATTCATACAAGAATATATTTTGGTTTTGGTTCTCTTGTGTTTACCCTTTTATTCTGGAATCTGTTTTCCGTCACACGGAGGCCATCCAAAACTGGTACTTCGGGACAGTAAGAGGGACCGCGGATATACCCCAAAAGGGAGTTCTTCCGAGTCGACCCTGGGACGACTCGGATAATGGGAACCCCAGCGAAGTTAGTAAGGGCATCACATCTGTCGCGCCTTACACAATCTTGAAGGGGGTTCCGTAACGGCACAGGCCACCGGGAAACCAGGCTACTGGTTTCAGGTCGGTTGTCTTGAAACTCGGGACAGTTATAATAATAATAATAACTTGATTGAGAACCTGGGATCTATGTCCCCTAGGTTCTAGTGGAATACATATAACATTTGCAATTACAATGTAGGCATTTATTAGTTTGTACAAAGCTTTGGCCAGGAGTAGAAAAAATAAAAAAAAGTTTCTTTAACAAAAAGCCTCAGAGTGTGTACTGTACCACAATATTGATTTTTAAAACATATTATCATGCACCACTACCCTTTGAAATTTCCAAGATTTCGTGCGAAATTCGTGGAGGTGCAAACGTAACTAAGCTTACAAAAAAGAACTTTACCAGCAGGTTTAATACACAAACAAAAGAACTTCATTATTATTACCTAAAGGATAATATTTGAAACTAAGTACCATTTTAAATCCTTTGTATGGCAGAGACATAATCAATCACAAGATTTCTAACACACCGGATTTCAAGATAATAATCTTTTAAATTTTGATGACTTAGTACAAAATCCGGCTGGGATTACTTTCCCAACCATATATGTAACAAATCAAAGACATTATGTTAGGAACAAAAAGATGTCAGGATTACATCCCCAATCACACTAGCAAGAAAAACAGAAAGACAATTTGGAAATATTTTAACAGGTTTTAGCTAAATACTTATGCACTTTGAGTAAAAATATAAGATTACCGATAGCAATGAAGAGAAAGGGAAAAAAGCTTGAGATATTTTCCTAACTAGAGTCACATCTTTTGTAAATGAGCTTAGTTAACTTTCAAATCCTTAGCAAAGCTGGAAATACAAAGTGCCTTAACTATGGTTGAAAAGATGTGTAAAAAGTTTTGCTCGGAAAGAATTTATGGATGGCATTTGACGAATATTTTGGGGGAGAGAGTTCCAGAAATTTACTGCTTCTACTGAGAACGAATTATGCAAAATTGTAGTTCGATGGAATGGGATGTAAAGAGTATCATCAGGAGTGCGCAAAGATCTTTGTCGGACGGTTGACGTGAATGAGAGGAGCTGTAGTAAATAGTCCGGTGTTTTATATTTGAGAATTTTGTATACGAAGCATCCAAGGAAGTACTTCCTAAGGTTTTGAACAGTGAGGAACTTAGCTTGTTTGCGTGCATGTGATATGTGGTCGTATTTTGGGATGCTGTAAATGAAGCGCACACAAGCGTTTAATGTCCTTTGTAGTTTCAAATTTAGGTCCTCTCGAATGTTAAAATACGTCACACAGCAATAGTGAAATATTGGTAATATAAGTGAACTTACAAGTTTCAGGCGAATTTGGGTGGGTAATTCCTTGTTTCGCTTTATCTGGTGAAGTACCTTAAAAACTTTACGAGATACCAAAGAAACTTGTTCAGTCCACGTTAAGGTTTGGTTTATGATAACACCCAAGTTCAGCACTGAAGAGGAATATTCGATCTCCGAGCCGAGTACGTTAATTTTTGGGATGCTGTCAGGGATAATTTTGATGCTTCTTGGACTTCCGAGAATAATGGTCTTTGTTTTAGTTTGGTTGATTATAAGTTTATTTTTTGAGACCCACGAACATATATTTTCAATATCCTCATTGACTAACTGGACTGCTTGAGTCAGCTCATTTGGTTTGAAAGAGTAGTATATTTGAAGATCATCCGCATAGAAATGGTAGTTACAGTGTCCAATGCAAGTCGGAAGATCACGAATGAAAATGGTGAACAAAAGAGGGGAGAGTACAGACCCTTGAGGGAGTCCAGATTTAACAGTTTTCCAATCGGAAGAATCTCCGTGCCCAGTTTTTACAGCTTGTTTGCGGTCAGATAGATATGATTGAACCAATGTAATGCGCTGGTTGAGAATCTAAGGTGTTTCATCTTGAGCAATAAAAGCTCGTGGTCAACCATATCGAAGGCTTTTTTAAAGGCAAAAAGTACCAATATAGTCAATTTTTTTCGTCGATATTGATTTTGATATCCTCAACGATTTTTGCTAGGGCTGACTGCGTGCTATGCATAGCCCGAAAACCGGATTGAAGAGGGTCAAGAAAATTTTGGGTAAAAAAAGTGGCAAGGCGCCACTGTCCACGAGGTTAACCTCGTGGACAGTGGCGCCTTGCGCACGACTACGGCTGCATTGTGACATGATATGTCTTGCAGTCCGTTAACACCTAGTTCTTTAAGCCTCGTTGATTTCCACAGAGAAAAAGGACGTCTTGGTAGCTCAACTGGTAGAGCACCTGGCCGGAAATCAGGGGGTCCGGGTTCGAGTCCCGGTCAAGGCGAATGATTTTTTCTCTGTGGAACTCCTTGCTATAGGATTAATTTTGGTCTTCTTTTCTCAAACTTCAATATTTCTAGGTCTTTTGGGAGGTCCTTACTTTCCCGCAGTTTTTCCTCCAGGTTGTCAGAGTCGGACTCGATCTTAAGGCACCTGTTGCCTATTTTGGTTACTTTTTTAATTCTCAGTCCTAGCTTCTTGGGATCTATGTTGTCCACGAATGCGGTTCTTTTCTCGTCACTCGTCTGGATTTTGCTCTTCTCCACAGGTGATATGGTGATAGTAGATAGGGACAGTTAGAGGGACCGTAGAAATACCCCCTTGCGGGAGTTCTTCCGGGTCTACCGACTAACCGCGCTTCCCGTTAGGGGAACACAGGGGGGCGCCTGAGCAGAGCTCTTAATCCCCCTTTTTGCGCCGGTGCTTCAAAGAATCAGCATCGATGACTCGGCCGCTTTCTCGTTGCCTCTTTGCCTCGTCCTCTTCGTCCGTTTCCTCGTTGCCTCTTTGCCTCGTCCTCTTCGTCCGTTTCCTCGTTGCCTCTTTGCCTCTACCTCTTCGTGCACTTGAATCTATGCCTCGTTTCCTCGTCTCCTCGTCCTCTTCAGTTTCGGCTCGTTGCCTCGTCCTCTCCATGAGCTCGCTCTCGAGCTGCTGTTTTTGCTGCCGTTGCCTCGTTTTCCGCACACTTCGTAGCATTTCGTTTTCTCGCACATCGTGCAGTCTTACGTTGCCTCCTTGCCTCTTTCACAGTGTGTTTCAGGCTACTTCCGTTGCCTCGTTCTTAGAGGGTACCCATTTCACACTTTAGGTCCCAAATTAACGGGACCACCAGCGAAGTTACTAAGGGTATCACATCTGTCCTGCTTGACACATTCCTGAAGGAAGTCCGTCAGTGGCACAGGCCACCTTGGGACCAGGAGTCTGAGTTCATCTCTGTTGCCTCGATACTCGGGACAGTCGTACACTCGGTGCTTGACCGTATCAGGGACTGAACAGGTGGGGCACTCGGGGTTCCCCGCCTTTCCAATACGGTGTAGGTACGAATGGTAGTTTCCATGACCGGTTAAAACCTGCGTCAATTTGTTCTTCATCCCGAATGACATAGTCATTCGGTCAGAGACAGAGGGGAGGAACTCGTGAGTTAACCTTCCCTTAATCGATTCATCCCACTCTACCTGCCAACGTCGTAGTGTTTCGTTCCTTAGAGTTCGCAGGAACCTTTTGAGGGTCCTCTGCTCATCTCCCAATCTAACACCAAAGTAGCACGCTGTTCCCGTTTTCCTGAACTCAGCCCTTGCCTTCCTTTCGAGTAACTCGTACTCTACCGGAATTGAGCCAGTCAACACCGTCAGGGCTTCCTTTGAGACACTTCGGTAGCTCCACGCAACAGCGAGAAGACAAAACCGCTGAGCCTCACTCAACTTCCGAGCAATCCGACAGTTCTCCACTATCCGATTACCCCAAACCTCTATCCCATACCTCTATCCCATACCCCAAAATGGGGAGCGCCACACTCCTATAAAGGATGCTATGGCTCTTAGGGATACGATTGCCAAACCTTGCCCGACAGAGTCTCCTCACAGCAGAGAAGACGACTCTAACCCTCTTCACCACCCTGCTCACGTGTGGCATGAAGGTTAAACCCTCATCAAGTACCAACCCAAGGTACTTCACCTCGTGACACCTTTTGATGACCGGTCCGTCCAGTCTCAGTGCGGGATCTCTCTTGAGTTTCCCACCGTAAACCGAATAGACCGTCTTCTCCTTCGAAATGACGAGTTTGCTCCTCTTGGTCCATGCTGAGAGTTTAGACAAACAACCATTGGCTAATTACTCTAGCTCTCTACGGCTATCTCCATGGATAATTACTGCCGTATCGTCAGCATTGGCCACTAACTCGCAATTCCTGGGATAATCCTCACGGAAGATCCCATTCATTGCTACGTTCCAGAGTAGTGGTCCCAGTATGCTTCCCTGCGGAGTTCCTCGTGTGAGGAATTTTCTCGCTACTGAATAGTTCGTGCGAAGGACAACCTTCCTTCGCTCGAAGTCACTCCTGATAAGGCCAACAATGTTGCAAGGAGCACCACTCCGCTTCAGCTCGTGCAAGACGACAGGCCACCACAGAGTCAAATGCACCCCGGAAATCCACAAAGATAACCAGAGTGTACCTGCTCTTCCCGCTTCTGATGCTACTCACGACTCGCGAGATCGCATCAATAGTGCTCATTCCATTCCTGAAGCCAAACTGGTTGGGGTGGAAGAGATCGGACTCCTGTACGTATTCCAACAGTTTGGCTTCAATGGCCCGCTCAAACACCTTTCCCATCTCTTGGAGAAGCGTAAGTGGTCGATATGACCTCGGGTCACAAGGATCTCTGTCCTTCCCTTTCGAAAGTGCACAGAGCTTCCCCACTTTCCACATTACTGGAAAGTATTTTGCCTCCAAGCAGTCATTGCATAGGCGTGTGAGCTGAGCTCGCAACAGCGGTCCGACCGTCTGGATCAAGATCCCATTGATCCCATGTATGCCAGGAGCCTTATTCAGTTTAATGAGACTCGCGGCCGTCTCAATCTCGCGCTCCGTAAAGGGACTGCCTGACGGGGTTTCACCATCGTTGTTAGCTTCTGCTCTCAAGGCCAGTTGGCAATCATCGCCCCGATAATCATCGTCCGGCATCAGGACTTCCAGCATATTCGACAGTGTCCCATCAGTCAGCATTACCTTTCCGTCATTCCCTGTTGCTGCGTGCAGTACGACTGGCTTCTTGAGCTTTTCCGCGGCGAGCCTGTAAATAAAAACCCCAAGGGTTCCGTTCTAGGTCTTGCTGGGAAAACTTTTCCCAGGATTTTCGTTGCCTCGACCTCACCTTCTTGCTATACTTTCGCCTTGCTTCACTAAAGCTCTGCCAGAGGAATTCCCGACCCAGAGGATCCCGGCAGTTCTGAAAGAGTTTCCTCTTTCTCCGAAGCTGCCTTTTCATCCTGCTTAGTTCCAAAGTCCACCAGGGAATCTTAGACTTAGGAGCTATCCTCAGAGGGATAGCCTTCTCCGCTGCCGATACCAGGACATGTCGAAACGCTTTGGCCCTTCTGACAATGGACTCCGGTGTTGCTACCTTAAGCAAACCATCGAACTCGTGGAGCCCATCGACTACAGTCTCTTGAAACTCTGCCCATCGAGCTCTATGGAGATTGAATCTCCGTTCGAGCTCCATGCACCGTGAGACTAGCCTGAAATCGAAAGTGATCAGACGGTGGTCCGATACACTTTGATGCTCATGCACACACCAGTTCCCGACACGTGAGAGCGCCCTTCCATTAACCAGCGTGAGATCAATATTTGATTCCGCGTTCCTCGTGGCAAAGGTTGACGGGTTACCCGGCTCGTTCATAATGTACAGCTGGAGTTCCTGTACACGCTCATCCATGTACTAACCTCGCTGGTCGTGGACGTGGTCGAACCAGACCTCGCTCCTCGCGTTTGCGTCCGTACACACCACTATCATGTGGTCACTGAACTCACCCACTATCTATCCCAGCAGATCTACAAATGGCCTTAGCTCTTTACTGGGCGGACAATACGAACTAACCGCAATGAAGGAGTCGGTACCTATTCGTACCTCTGCGGTTGCGACGTCACTCGTCGTGTATCGCCCAATTCGCAGCAGGTCGATCTCTCGACCTACGCACACTAGACCAGCGTAGAACCTGTACCCCAGCCCGTAGGGAACAATTTTTGACCCCATCCCTTGCCCTGGGATTCTCCAACGGAGATTCCCGTCCGGGCAGGAACAGGGCTCCTGCACGAAGAATCGGTCTATAGCCAAATTTGGAGCATGGTCCCGCAGCTCCGCTGTCGCCAGCTTACCATTATATAAATTTAGCCTACCTACTTTTATGCTACGAAGATTCGTAATGAGCTTACGACCCATAGTCGATTGAGCTCATTATTTGCGCCACCCGTCGCGACATGACGGGGCATTTCGGGTCCGACGCCTCATGTGCCAGGTCCGAGTGCTTCGCCCGCTTACAATTGGCGCAGGACGGGGTTCTGGACTTCACGAGACAATCCAAGGTGTCGTGCGCCCCCGCGCAGTGGTTGCATGTAAATTCCTTCTCCGTGCATTTCGCCGCCATATGGCCGAGTCCCTGGCATTTGAAACACCTAGTGACATGCAACTTATCGTCGACCCTGCAGGAACTTAACCCGATGAAGACCCTCTTCAAGTCAAGGATCTTCGTCCGTGTGGCACCATCAACCTCCACAACCCAGGTGATGGTTCGAGCCTGCTTACCGTACCGGTAGAGGGGCTTCACGTGCGCGGCCTCGCCAAGGTCGTTTTGTCGGATGAGGTTCTCCTTCAGGGTTTCCCCGTCAAGTGAACTCTTCACTGAGAAGACAGCAAGCCGTGACTTGTGCTTCTGCTCTCGCTGCACCGTGAGAGAACCCTTCTCACCAAAAACGGCTTTCACCGTCTGCAGCTTCTCGATCAAACCCGTTGTCTCGCTCTCTATCCGCACACCGTGGTTTCTAGTGTGGATCACACGTGTTACTCGAAGCCCGAGCTTGCAGGGGTCCACCGAGTTCAGAAGCATCTGCTTGGTCTCCTCACTGCTTTTCATCTTGGACTCGTCCTTTGGAAAAATCACCGCAACCTCCGTCTTAGACGGGGCTGGATTTACCAGCTATGTGAACTCGCTGTGAGGCGGGTTTCGTTACATTCCGTGTGGCCTCCATCGTGGTGCTAATTTCCTTGCGCACCTCACCCACGACATCTGCGCGCCCGCGGTAATATTGCATTTTGCTACCACGGAAGTGTGCATCTTTTTCAACTCGCCCAGCATGAGTTGCAACTCCCATTTCTTAACCAGCGAGATCTTGGAATCACTTGCGATTGCCAGGGTCATCGTCTGCACCATTCAGTTAAAGTCGGGCTCTTCCGGGCCTGCAACAGGGGCCGTGGACTCCCTCGTCGCCGTCCTGGGAGCCACAGGCCCGCCAGGAGTCGCCTTAGGAGCCTTTGGCTCCTTCGCATTTACCTTTGGGCTCTGAGACGTCCTCTCGCCCACCATTGTCCCATCGGCGCCTTTTGGTCGCCCACGAGGTATCGGTGACTCCGACATATTCCCGGGGCTTACTCCCCCCACCGCGGGAAGGTAAGGCTGGGGCAGAGCCCGGCCCGCCAAGGAAGGTTGTTCCGCTTGGCTTTCTGTTGCCTCGATGTCACTTTGCCTCGATCGGGTGCTGAAGTTAGCACCAAAAGGAGCAAACTAAGTTTGCTTTAAAGCCTTGCCCATGGGCAACTAGGTTAAACGGCCTAGACCTAGTGGTTCCTGCGTTTAGCGGCGCAGGGCCTAGCCTTGGCGGTTGGTGCGGGGATCCGACTCCCGCAACTAACCGAACCGCCACCCCATTGGGGGAAGTAGGTAGAGACAGTGGGAATCTCGTTAATCCATTCATGCGAGTCACTTATTGGATGACGAGGCATTCGGATATTTTTTTTTTTAAGGGGGGGAGGAAAATGAGTTTTCGCACACCCGGGCAAGATGGAGCCCGGGTAGTGTGGGACTCGGCAGGGCTTTGCAATACCCACTAAAAACCTCCCCCGATTATGCCTTTGGCAGAGGCAGCAACTGTATTCGCTGAGGGTAACCTCAGGTTTCTTAACCAACTCCTTGTCTCTTTCTCGTCCGTGTAGTCTTGATGAATTCATTGTAGATAATTAGTCCCCCGATGATTGTTCTAGAGGTGATTACCCTGATGTCCTTCTTCGTCAGGAGATTTTCTTCATGGAGGGCAGCTAAGGCTTTCTTACTCCATAGACCTCTACTGCTAAGGGTTATTGCTATGATCTTGATTGTGGATAGATGGTGTTTCCTTTTGAGTTTTTCTTGTAGATCTTCGTCAAGCGCGTACTTCTCGATCTTTTTAGCATTGCCCTTGTCCAGGTCCTGTTGCTCCCCCAGGATTTGGCCATCGAGTAGGAGGCCCCTGTCTTCTTTCTTCGCTAAGATGTCCGGCTTTCTTAGACCGTTGACAGTAGTCACCTTGGGCTCAGACTCCACCACATAGCTCCGGTCTTCGAGATTCCTCTTGATGTAGCTAAGGAGGGCGTCATGTCTCCTGATCCTGGAGCTATGGGTTCGGTGGCATTCTTGTAGTACATGGTGCAGCGTTTCAGTTCTCTCACAACCTGCTCTGCAGCTCTTATCATGGTTTCTTCCTCTTGATGTTCGTGCTTTCACAGGGAGAGCGTTTATACGAAGCTTGAGAGAGTTAATATAATCCCTCCCACTCAGGAAGCGAGTACCGTCATTAACCCAGGAGTGCTGGCCCTTGACTTTAGAAGATAATCTCAGGGCGTTGCCATCACAGCTGGCATATAACTTCTTTGCCCAATATTTCGACAATTGGTTCCTCGTTTTGATGAGGGTAGCTCCATCATTTAGCCTTTCTTCGGTCTTCTTTATTTCCATTGAAAGGAAGGTATTAATCTCTCCTATTTTTAGATTCTTGGAGGTACTAAGGGAGAGAATGCGCTCTCTTCTCTGTAGAGGGACAGTTCATCTAAGCGACGGGATGTTAAGTCCTCCGTCCGTAGTGTCCGCGTGGAAATAGGCGTTAGGAGTATCATGCGGTAGTTTTATCCATGTTCTTATTTTCTGTCGGATCATCTTATCCATGGTGTTCAACGTGCCGACCATTATAGATCCGGCCGTGAGTTGGTACATGAGGCTAGGTAGGATGAACTTTCCTAATACCCATAATTTCTGTTGCGGCTTTAGTGGCGCTTTAGATATTTTGTTTAGCTTCTGAGAGAGTGTGTCTTTCAAATTCACCCTCATTTTGCCCTCTGGTGTGAAAGGGATCCCTAAGTACTTCCATTGGTCCTCCCTTTCAAGAGATGGAATTTTCTGGTCATTTACATAGAAGGTGCTCCTGGAGTCAATAGCCACCTTCTTTACATGTGGACCCCCTGCGGGTAGGGGGATTGAGAATACTCCCGCAGTATCCCTGCTTGTCGTAAGAGGCGACTAAAAGGGCGGGGAGAAAACCCCGAAAACAAACCCAGAGCCAACAAGGGTTGAGCCCGGACAGTCTTGTGGGTCAACTGTCTGTGTGCGGCCATACCACCTGGCCTGCGATCCACCCGCATGTTTGCCGTGTGCGGAGACCCGTAAGGAGGAGAAGGGGATCCTGGAGGGTGAGGTCCGTGGTTCCCAGCGGGGTGTCGGATGCCCGGTATGGACTACGGGCCAATACCCCTCTTTGGCCCCAGATTCGCTGTAAACGGGCGGCCGGGAGCTAGCCACTCCCGGTCAATCGGCTTCCGTGGCGTAAGCTTAACGGTGGCGAGTGCCAGGGAGGTGGGGGTCTGCGTAGGGCGGTCGGAGATGTTCGGGTTTGGTGGGCCTGTGCATTAAAGACCCAACCCGAAACAGGCAACCACCTCTAGGGTGCTATATCCCTCGGGTAGCCCTGGCGACCGCACCGGTTTGCGGTGCGGCGTCCCGAATGTGTGGCTCCATGGTGGGTGGGGAGCCCGAGGGATGAAGTAGGAAAAGGTATGGAAGAGTGTCAACTTCCACCACCCAAAAGATCCCGCCCGGACACGGGAGGGAGAGATTTTGTATCCTGCGTAAGCAAGAGATTTGTTGTAATGAAATGTGCAAGGGAAGGAGAGACACTGACAAAGGTATCTCCTTTCCTAATAAGAAAAGTTTTAAGTAGTAACGTCCCTGGGGAACTAATTTCCGCTAAAAAACTAAGGGACGGTTGTCTTCTTATAGAGGCAGCTAACGTAGTCCAAAGTGAGAAATTGTTGAAAATGAAATTTCTCCACGATATTCCGGTCTGTGTGGATGTGCACCGCAGTCTGAACACAAGTCGGGGAGTAGTGAGTCACTTCGACCTACTCTATGTAGAAGACGACGAAATCAAGAAGGAGATGGCATCCCAAGGGGTGACTGATGTTCGCCGTCTCACCACAAAACGTGACGGAGTGGTTAAAAAGACCACGTCCGTTGTACTGACATTCGCGAATGACAAGCTCCCAGACAAGGTTTTCATAGGTTATGAATCGGTACCTGTGAGGCCGTTCATTCCATCTCCCATGCGTTGTTTTCAGTGCCAGCGCTTCGGCCACATCGCAACGCGGTGTGAGGGCAAGGCCACCTGCCCGCGCTGCGGCCTGGACAAACATGAGGACACTGAGTGCACCAACGAGCCACACTGTGTCAACTGCGAGGGTGCACATCCCGTGTATGCTCGCAAGTGTCCAAGAGTAGTTGAAGAACGAAAGACTATGGAAATAAAGACGGTAGAAAAAGTGACATATTTTGAAGCAAGGAAAAAGTATAGGACCCTGTTAGCTCCAACTTTCTCGAAATCCTTCGCCAAAGTAGTTTCTCCGCCAATACCCAAAGTCTCAATATCCACTCGAACTGAGTGTAGCAGTAAAATTCCTGTTAGCTCCCTAGCAAAGCCGGAAAAAGTACATAAAGTAGAGCAAAAAACTAGTAATCCCACCACGGGCTCTAACAAAAGCCCGTCCAAAAAAATATCTGGGCCGACGCTCGGCAGGCGTGAAAAAACGCCTCCACCCGGCCCCTCTGGTTTGGCAAAAACTTGCCAACCGGAGTCTATGGAGGAGGACGGAAGTCTGTCAGAGGCTGAAGTCACCCTCACAAGAAAAGAAAAGGGAAAGAAGAATCGCATTCGCCGCTAATTTAAATACATATCGCTCGGCTTTTTATTTTTAACATATATATTTATTTATTTATTTATTTATATTTTAATGGCTTTTATTTTGCAGTGGAACTGCAACGGTTTTTATAGACATAAAGAGGAGTTAGACATTTTAATACGTAATTTTAACCCGTGTTGTGTTTGTCTCCAAGAGACGCATTTTAAAGGAACGGACAAGGGAGTTCTAAAAGGTTTTAACTGTTTTAGATTTGATGACACCAGCGGCCAACGAGCCCAGGGTGGAGTGGTGGTTGCAATTCGGGAGGCCCTTTACACCTCCCGAGTGCATTTAAACACACCGTTTCAAGCGGTGGCCGTAAAAGTTCACGCCCCACAGCCGATGACTGTATGTAACGTCTATCTCCAGGAGGGTGCTCCGGTTACCCGCCCTCAATTAGAATCTCTTGTCCGTCAACTACCTCAGCCATTTATTTTAGTTGGCGACTTTAATGCTCACAACACCCTATGGGGGAGTTCCAGGGCACAGTGCGACCGCAGGGGCAGGGGGCGTATTTTAGCCAATTTTATTTTAGATTTTAATTTGTTTTTATTAAATAGTGGGGAGAAAACCCGTTTCAATTCTTTTAACGGTCAATTTTCAAGCATTGACCTATGCATTGCGTCGAGCTCTTTGCTGAATACAATTCAGTTGTCTGTGCACCACGATCTGCGGCAGCGATCACTTTCCTCTTTTTATCAACAGAGACGAGGGATTTAATCCTGATTTAATCCAGTCAGGTACCTGGATTATCAAGAAAGGAGACTGGCCTCTTTTTAAAACAAATTTTACGTATACTCATGATCAAAATCGTGACGGCATTTTTAACTGCGAGGCTCTGACAAGAAGCATTATTGAAGCGGCAACTTTAAGCGTTCCTCAATCAGTGCGCGTCACCTTTAAGCGTTCCTCAATCAGTGCGCGTCACCAAGAGGCCTGCAGTTCCGTGGTGGAACAATGAATGCGCCATGGCAATCCGTGCACGCAAGAGAGCCTTGCGTATTTTTAATAAGTACCCCACCGCTACCAACCTGTCTTCTTTCCGGTGACTTCGAGCGAAAGCTCGCAGGGTGGTGAAAGAAACCAAAAGGACTTCCTGGAGGGAATTCGTAACAAGTGTGAATAGTAGGACCCCTATAGCACAAGTGTGGAACAAAGTGAGAAGTATAATGGGCAGCCACCAAAATCTCGGCATCACATTTCTTAAAGTGGGAAGCAATATAATAACATCTCCACCTGCAATCGCGGATGTGTATGGGAAATCACTAGCGCACACCAGCAGCGACGCCAGCTATAATGATATTTTCCTAGGGATAAAAAGACGGCAAGACTCCTGCCGTCTATGCTTTAATGAAACGCGGATAGTGGCTGATTATAATATCCCGTTTTCAAAATGGGAACTAAGGTCGGCCATAGCTGACTCCCGGAACACTTCCCCAGGACTGGACAGAGTCCACAACGCTTTTCTTCGGAATCTTCCGGAGATGGCCTTGACGGATGTGCTCCAGACCCTTAATCAACTATGGGCTGAGGGCACCTTCCCACCATCCTGGCGGGAGGCGGTTATCGTTCCCATTCATAAGCAAGGAAAAGATAGAGCTGACCCAAGTAATTACAGACCTATATCCCTCACAAGCTGCCTCTGTAAGGTGATGGAAAGAATGGTGAATCGGCGTCTCATTTGGTGGCTGGAGCGCAAAAACCTACTTTCCAACATCCAATGTGGATTTCGACGGGGCCGCTCCACCTCTGATCACTTGGTCCGAATAGATAATTTTATTCAGGAAGCCTTTATCCTTCGCCAACATGTTGTGGGCGTCTTTTTTGATTTGGAGAAAGCTTATGATCGGGTGCGGCGGAGGAAAATTTTAAAAACATTGCATGAATGGGGTTTTAGGGGTAATTTACCCATTTTTATTAAAAGCTTTTTGACTGATAGAGTTTTCAAAGTGAGAGTAGGCAAGCATCTTTCTGGCCCCTACAAACAAGATAACGGAGTTCCCCAGGGCTCCGTTCTGAGTGTAACGCTGTTTGCAATCGCTATCAATAACGTCGTAAAATGCATACAATCGCCAGTGATAGGCTCACTATTTGTTGATGACCTGGCGATATTCTGCAGGTCATCTAAATTAGTCAATGTATCCAGACAAATCCAGCTGACCTTAAACAAATTGAGTTACTGGGCCAAAAGCAACGGCTTTCGATTCTCAAATGAAAAAACCAAATGTGTGCACTTCACGCGGCTACGGGGGCTTCATATTCCCCCTGCATTACGACTAGGTTGCAGAATTATACCATTTGTTGACTCAGTCCGCTTCTTAGGTATTATCTTTGATAGCAAACTAAATTGGCGGGAACATGTCAGGGTCTTAAAAGATAACTGTCTACGGACGTTAAACATTTTTAAGTTTTTAAGCCACGCTTCGTGGGGCGCAGATCGAAAGACGTTACTCCTTTTGTACCGCTCACTTGTGCGCTCAAAAATAGACTACGGATCATTTGTATATTCCTCCGGTAGGGAGTCGTATCTTCGACCACTGACCGTAGTACACAATGCCGGTCTACGGCTATGTACGGGGGCTTTTCGGACCAGCCCAGTCCTGAGCATATACTGCGATGCAGGGGAACCACCATTGTTCACCGAAGGAACCTGCTTATGTGTAACTACGCTGCGAAGGTTTTAGCGATGAAGACGCACCCATGTTTTAACTTGTTTTTAAAACCAAGGTTTTTAGATATTTTTAATCGTAAGACAAAGGCCACTCGGCCAGCCAATGTGCGTTTTAATTATTTTATACGAGAGCGAGGAGTTGGTTTACCGGATTTATACCCTATCGGGTGCTCTAACCACCCACCATGGCTCACTCCTACTCCAAAAATCAAGATGCTCATTAGCGATCGGCCTAAGTCATCCATCACTGCTGCTGAGTGCCAGAGCGATTTCACAATGTTCCTGAGCAGCCACCCCAATGTTGTCCCCGTGTTTACAGATGGGTCGAAGTCTTCTACGTCATGTGCCTGCGCTGTCGTTTCATCTCATTACGGAGCGCTCAAAGCAAAACTTAGCCCACTCTGCAGTGTGTACACGGCGGAGCTTTCTGCAATCAAGATGGCTCTGTGTGGGATAGACGGCAGCAGAGGGTCCTTCGCAATCTGCACAGATTCCCTAAGTGCCCTCAATTCCATTTCCGATTATACTTCTATGCACCCAATTTGTCAGGAGATACACGCGTCGCTGTTCACCCTTCAAGGGAAGGGAGTTACTGTCCTTTTTCTTTGGGTTCCCAGCCACATGGGCATTGTCGGGAATGAGTTAGCTGATGCAACTGCGAAGGGTGCTCTGAATGAAGACAATCCCGCGTTGACCCTGGTACCATATGAAGACCTTCAGGCACAACTGAGGACTTCAGTCTTTAAGCGGTGGAAGGAGGAATGGAATGCCGTAGATAATAATAAGTTACGCAACATCAAACAGGTAACGTCAGCGTGGCCCACGTCCGTCAGGAATAGCCGCCGGGAGGAGGTCATCATCACACGTCTGAGGATAGGGCACAGTCCCCTGACTCACTCCTACCTCTTCACTGAAGAGAGAACTCCACCTCGGTGTGAAGAATGCGACTCTCCTCTCAGCATTAGGCATATCCTGACAGAGTGTGATAAATACCGGGACGTTCGAAGGCGGCTAAAAATTAGGGGAGGCCTAGAAAATCTCCTAGGGGATCACCCTAATGAACTTGATAGCATAATATTATTTCTAAAAGTTATTGGGCTCTTCCCTAAATTGTAAGGATAAGATAAAATGGAAATAAGTTCTTTAAGAAATAGTAGTGGTAATAAGATACACAATAACGTTAGTTGAAGAGACAAGGGTGCAAAATGACCTGGACGTCGACGCACCCTTAAACAACAACACTACTACTACTTTACATGGGGAATTACTTTGATGGCCAAGTATGGCTCTTTCCAGCATTTATTTCTAGACCACAGGATTTAAGATATTTTCCAGTAATATTCAGCAGCTCCTGGAGTCCCTCAGGTGTAGAAGCGAGGAGTATGAGGTCGTCCGCAAAGGTAATAATATTGACCTGCATTTCACCTATTTTGACTCCAATTTCAGGTGGTATACTTTTAATGAGTTCGTCCATGACGAAATTGAATAGAATTGGAGACAGGGGATCCCCTTGTTTGACCCCTCTGAGGGGATGGATTTTTTCAGAACTCCATCCTCCATGGTGGATGCGTGTTTGGCTTTTCTAGTACACGTCACTCACATAGTCAATGAATGCCTTCGGGAGACCCTTGGCAGCCATCACTTTTTCAAGGGCCTTAAAGGTGATCGAGTCAAAGGCCTTTTTGATGTCTGTGGATGCCATAAAGAGTTGTTTTCGATGGATCCTATTGTGTCTCAAGACCATGTCCAGGAGAAGCGTATTTTCGTTACATCCGTCAGCATCGACGAATGCACGTTGCCTATGATCCAACGGCACGATTTTCAGCCTGTTTGCAAGAATCTTGTGCAAACATCGGGCAAATACTGAGGAGATGGTAATGGGTCTAAAATCCCCCGGATTGTCCGCCTCTTTCTTCTTGGGAATGAGAATTGTTCGGCTGTTAGCCCAATCTGTTGGAATTCTTTTGCACAATAAAACAAGGTTGAAATTTGTCGTGAGAATTTGCTCAGGAATGGCCCTGAGGAGACGGACAGACACGCCATCTGGTCCCGGGGCCGTAGAGGTCCGAGGAAAGGCTTTCTTGACCTCTTCCGTAGTAATTGGTTTCCAAATATCATTCCATACCTCGTCCCCGTTTTTAAGTATCGGGGATGAATTGTTCGTTTGGCACATCAAGTTAGACCAGAAGGGAACCATTCGGTCCTTCTCCAAGGAGTGATTTATATTCATTGTGTCCATTTCTATATCTCTCCAGCAGCGACCGCGATTTCTCTTCCAGAGATTTTGGGCTTTGGAGTAATCGGCCCTGCGCTGTTTCCGCCTGCTGCAGGAGGGTTTAGGTGTTGGGTTGGAATCATCAGTTGCTTTTGAGGCGTCCTTTTTGGATGGCCAGGTTTGTGATAGATATTCGGTCAGTTCGAGAAATGTTCGGTCATGAGCTCTTTGGTCGCAGTTTCTAGCAATGTCATATAATTTATTCCTATTGAATCCCAGGTCATTTGTTAGATCCTCTGCTAATCCTCTAATGTGGGATTGAAGGTCTTTAATTAGATCGATCTCTGCGGAGAGGTTCGTCTTCTCCTTTTCTTTCGGAGTATCTCTGGGTTCAGGATCTGTGAGTTCCTTCCGGAACGCCTCCACTAGGTTCCTGTGGCTTGGTCGCCGTCTACGGCTTTTAATGGCTTCCACAGTCCGTTGGGATGTTTCTGCCAGGGTCTGATTCATATTTTCGGTAGTCGTGCTATTGATTAGAGTGGCCTCCCTTTTGGCCAGGAGAGCTTTTTCCTCTGTCGTCCATCTGGACTTCTTCGGGGGATGGCTGGTGAGTAGATAAAGAGTAGAGTTGAGAGGGTCATAGTTACTACCGCGATGAAGGGGCTGCAAACCCCCAACCCCAGGTCGGCGGCGTCTAGAACGCTTTACTCACCAACCTCGTTAATCCATTCATGCGCGTCACTAATTGGATGACGAGGCATTTGGCTTATCTAAAGAGAGGCATACGCCTTCCCTTCACTTCCGGGATTTATTATGCCCCCCGTGGGCTAGGTTTTCTCATTTTCTCGTATCTGATTCCCCTGAAAATAAATCTCTCTCCGCTCGACCACGCCTTGGGTTTGGACAGCAAGAATCCGCGGCAGCGTTGGACGTCCACCCTTCCTTGAGACCGTAGGATCCACCCTTCAGATGACCGGCGGGATTCGCCTTTTTTACCCCTGCTCCTGCAATAGAAGCAGAGGGCTCTTCGAGGAACGGCCCGCAGACCTCGAGACGGCGATGTGTTAAGTCGCCATTAAGTGTTCATAAGCTCAGGGTGGCTGCGGCCCCTTTGCTTATTGGATCCCTGGGGATCCATAATAAAATTTATAAATTATGCAAAAATACTTTCCCGGCATTAAATATATATAATTTCAACGATATAATAAAAAATATAATAATATAAAGTAATATGTACAATTATAAATATAATAAATAACATAAATAATCCAGCATAAATAGTTCTTTGGCTTATAGTCTTTGTTTCATTCTTTGTCCTTAGTACTCTCTTTGGCTTCCGTACTCTCTCATGTCTACTGTCAATTTCCGTGATCCATAAATCAGGCGAGCGTATGGAGACTGGCCTGCCGGGTATCTACGTAGAGTATGCGTAGAAACCCTTTCGTTCCGAGACCCAGTTCCTCGAGGCCCTCTCTGGTCTGCTTGGGTAGAGCGCCCCTCGCACCGACCACAATCGGAACCACTAGGGCCCCTCCTGTGGAGAAAAGTTTCTGAGCATTGGGTAAACGCGGTTGGTACTTAAGAAGCTTTTCAGTGTACGCATCTTTGAGGGAATTATCCTGCTCGAGACGGACTGTGACAACGATTACGTACGAGACGTCTCCGATCGCCACCACCAAATCGGGTTTCAAAATCCTGCCCTCTGATGCCACGGGAAAGGTCTGCTCCTTCGCCCACCTCACCTCCGGTCGGCTTCGAAACTTCTCACAAAGGTGTTCCACGATCGCGTCGTGACGTCTCATGCGAAGCCCTTTCACGGAAACGCACTGGCCCAGTATATGACCGAGTGTTTCCACTCGGTCGCCGCACCTACGGTACAGGGGCTCGCGCCCCCGATTCGGGCGTCCCCGCTGCAGAGCTTCGCGTGTGGGGATGGTGTTCGTCCGGAGTTTGAGAGCCTATATCTCCCGCGAGGGGAGAATTGTCCCGCCCTCCAGAAGCCACGCGTTGGCGATAGGGTCGTTCTCGAAGTGAGAAGCGCCCATTCCTTGAGACTTCCTTTGCATCCCTTCCGTCATCTCCCTTCGGTGCAGAGCCTTCTTAGTCAGCTTCAGATCCTCCAATGCTCTCGGTGCCTCTATTCGAAGCCCGCGGGCCAAGCCCCGTATGCGAGCATCGATATTACTCGCCTCTAGCATAGATCGGACCACTTTGTCCTCAGACCGTTTCATTCTCAGCTGTGATCCTATGCTAAGGAGCGGAACCACTGTGCGTAACCGAGGAAGTCCTAGCCCACCGTCTCCGGTCCTCTCGTAGAACACGTTCGTAACGACAGAGCGCGGCAGGTGGTAAATCTCTCGGTAAAAGCGCCGTAGGTCAAGGTCTAGCCGTGCCAGGCGTGCGACCGAGGGTGCATCCGCTCCAAGACGGTTCAAAAATGAAGGAATGATGTGAGAGCGAATCAGAAGGACTTTCTCACCAGGCTTCAGCTGGAGCCTGGCCGCTCACTGAACGCCGCGAACCAGGCCTTCGCCTGCGCCCCGATTACCCACAACGAGCCAAGGGGTCACGGGCATTCCCAAATACGTCCCAGATACTTCTGCTTCGGTTGCCGGGATCGGAACTCCACCCACCGTTAGGCAGGGGTCTTCGACCACGAAAGTCTTCCCAAGATATCTGATCTCGAAACCGGCGCACTTTGACGGGTCCCATCCCGAGGGAATCTAGGTACCTGACCACTGTGCAGAGGATAGATTGGCATTCGGACTGATCCTTCCCAAGAAGGACCAGGTCGTCGGCGAAGGCGAGCACAGGGAGGTTTCCCGATGGAACACAAACTCCTAGGCCAGAAGATTCCAGCCGTTAGTGCAGAGGGTCAAGAACTACTTTGAAAAGCTAAGGCGAGAGCGAAACTCCTTCCTTTACACCACTAAGGATGCGTAGCTGGATCCTGCCTGCCCACCCGCCAATCTCCGTGGTCGCGCGCACCCCCTGCGGGTAGGGGGATTGAGAATACTCCCGCAGCAACCCTGCTTGTCGTAAGAGGCGACTAAAAGGGCGGGGAGACAACCCCGAAAACAAACCACTGAGTCAGCAAGGGTTGAGTCCGGACAGTCTTGTGGGTCAACTGTCTGTGTGCGGCCGTACCAGCTGGCCTGCGATCCACCCGCATGTTTGCCGTGTGCGGTGACCCGTAAGGGGGAGAAGGGGATCCTGGTTGGTGAGTTCTCCGGCACCCAGCCGGGTGTCGGATGCCCGGTATGGGCCGGAGTTCAATACCCCGCTTTGGCCCCGGATTCCCTGTAAACGGGCGGTCAGGATCTAGCCAATCCTGATCAATCGGCTTTCCGATATGTTCGGTGGCGAGTGCTGGAGAGACGGGGGTCTGCGTAGGGCGGCCAAAGGCGTATGGGTGTGGAGGACTCATGCGCTGGAGGTTCTAACCTGAAACAGGCCCCCACATCAATAGTGCTATATTCCTCGGGTAGCCCTGGCGACCACGCTGGTTTGCAGCGTGGCGTCCCAAATGTGTGGCTCCGTGGCGGGTGGGGAGCTCGAGGGACGAACTTATAAGTGGCATGGCAGACTTAAATCTTCCTCCACCCAAAAGACCTCGCTCAGATATGGGCGGGGGAGCCAATAGTTTTCGCGCATCTCAGCGCTATCTAATAATGAAATGCAAGGAAGAAGGCGAGACTCTTAAAAAAGTTTCTCCCTTCCTTATAAGAAGGGTCCTGTCGAGCTTTGTCTCAGGAGAGCTTAAATCTGCGAAGAAACTTAGAGACGGAACGCTACTAATTGAAACAACCACTGAAGCGCAGAGTGTGGAACTACTACGAATGGAGATGCTTCAAAACATACCTGTTATAGTGGAGAAACACGGATCCTTGAATACATCTAAGGGGGTTATTTCACACTTTGATCTTCTGTATGTTGAGGAAGATGAAATAAAAAGAGAAATGGAGCATCAGGGAGTGATCGACTGTCGACGCTTGAAAACTAAACGAAATGGGACGCTAAGAGATACAACGTCTATAGTTCTGACCTTCGCCTGCGATAAACTTCCAGAGAAGGTGTATGTGGGGTATGAATCCGTACCTGTGCGGCCTTTCATACCTCGTCCCATGCGTTGCTTTAACTGCCAACGTTTTGGCCATATCGCAACCAGATGTGAGGGCGAGGCCACCTGCCCCCGCTGTGGCAAAGCTAAGCACGAAACTGATGAATGTACATCTGAACCGAGCTGCGTGAACTGCGAAGGTGCACACCCTGCATACTCAAATAAGTGCCCCAAGCAACAAGAGGAAAGAAAAGTGGTAGAGATAAAAACTATCGAAAAGTTAACTTACTTAGAAGCACGCAGGAAGTATCGGGCCCTAGTAGCCCCCACCTTTTCTCGGTCTTTTGCCACCGTGGCCTCTGCACCGGTAAGGAAGTGCTCCGTACAAACTCAAACACCCAAATTTAATCCGATGAAGGAAAATGACAAAGAAGGGACCCAAAAAGGAATAGCCAATGTGGCAGAAATGAAAAAGACGCAGGAACTAAATAAAGATACGAAAATCGCTGGTCCTTCCAAGAAGAACCAACCTAATGCTGGGAAGAAAATGCAAGGACTGCAGCGGACTAAATCGTTTTCCCCTGGACCTCCTAACCCTCCCGGCCCCTCGTCTACAACATCCGATGTGGTGGCTATGGAGGAGGACGACAGTTTGTCGGAAACTGAAATCCTCCAAGCCAGGAGTCAAGGGAAGAAGAAAAATCGCATTAAAAGATAAGTGCGCACATCTTAATCACCCCAAAATGTTTTCAATCCTACAGTGGAATTGCTGTGGATTTTACCGCCGCAAAGAGGAGTTGAAGGTTTTAATGAGAAATTTTAGCCCTCTCTGTATCTGCATACAAGAAACACATTTTAAGCCTTCTGATAAAATCGTTTTAAGAGGCTTTAAGATTTTCCGGTTTGACGATGAGAGCGGAAATAGAGCGCAAGGTGGAGTAATTACTGCAGTTCAAGATGGTTTCTATACCTCCCAGGTCAGACTGCAAACTCCTTTTCAGGCTATTGCTGTGACCGTTGCGTGCCCTGAACTGATTACCTTTTGTAACGTATACCTGCCTGAAGGGGCCCCGGTAAACAAGGAAAATCTGGATGATTTAGTGCGACAACTCCCTAAACCTTTTGTTTTACTAGGGGATTTTAATGCACATCACACTCTTTGGGGTAGTAACAGAGATCAATGTAACAGGAGAGGCCGAATTTTGGCAAATTTTATAGAAGATTTTAACCTCTTTTTACTTAACAACGGGGACAGTACCCGATTTAATAGTTTTAACGGAGGTTTTTCCTCCATAGACCTTTCTATGTGCTCGGGTAATATTGGCACGAAGTTCCATATGTCGGTCCACAGTGATTTATGTGGCAGTGATCACTTCCCTATTATAATTAAAAAAGAAGGGAGTCGATGTTTTAATTATAACGGACCAGGGCACTGGGTTCTCCGTAAAGCTAACTGGGCCCTTTTCAATCAGTGTTTTAACTTTACCTATGACAGAAATCGCGGATGCCTAGAAAATATTGAGGCACTAACTACTTGTATCATAGATGCAGCAAATGCCAGTGTGCCTAAGTCATCCGGCAACGCTAGGCGTATACCGGTGCCGTGGTGGACCTCCGAATGTGCGAAATCAATTCGTATCAGGAACCGTGCCCTGAGGATATTTAAAAAATATCCAACCACCTCGAATCTCTCGGCATTTAGGAAACTGAGGGCTAAGGCTCGCCAAACGATTCAGGCGGCAAAAAAGGCCTCTTGGACAGAATACGTCAACAGTATCAACAATAGAACGCCCATTTCACAAGTTTGGCGCAAGATAAAGCAAATCACCGGTACATGTCACTACTCACAGGCTAGTTCCCTCAAAGTAGGCTCTAGTATTGTATCTTCCCAGCATGATGTAAGCGAGGTATTTGGTCAACTTCTTGCAAATACCAGCAGTAATGCTAACTTTGACGCTACCTTTATGGCAGCAAAAGAGAGGGCTGAAAGAGACCGACTTGATTTCTCGGAGAAGGGGACTCAAGCGAATTATAATATTCCATTTACCCTAAATGAACTAAAGGCCGCCATTGCGGAGACAAAGAACACATCACCTGGTTTGGATGACGTCCATAATGCCTTCCTTAAACACCTACCTGAGGAAGCGTTGAGGGAAATCCTGCTTACGTTCAATCAACTCTGGGAGGAAGGTAAATTCCCACACACATGGAGGGAAGCTGTCATCATACCTATTCCAAAATCTGGCAAAGAAAAAACAGACCCCAATAGCTACCGACCAATATCACTAACAAGTTGTCTGTGTAAGGTAATGGAAAAATTGGTAAACCGCCGCCTAGTCTGGTGCCTTGGGAGGTGGAACCTTATTTCAAATATCCAATGTGGTTTTCGAAGAAATAGGTCGACAACCGACCACTTAGTACGAGCCGACAACTTTATTCAAGAAGCATTCCTTTTACGCCATCATGTTATTGGAGTATTTTTTGATCTAGAAAAAGCATACGATAGAGTGTGGCGACACAAGATTCTTCAGACCATACATAAATGGGGCTTTAAAGGAAACCTGCCAATTTTCATTAGAAATTTCCTAACTAATCGTGTTTTTAGAGTACGCATCGGAAGGAGCCTTTCGGATGTACATTTACAGGAAAACGGGGTACCCCAAGGCTCTGTGCTAAGTGTGATACTTTTCGCAGTTGCTGTAAATGATATAGTAGACTGCATACAACCATCAGTGATGGGCTCACTCTTCGTAGACGACCTCGCCATTTTCTGCAGGTCACGAAGATTAAAGGCAGCAGAAAGACAGGTACAAATCACTGTCAATAAACTGAAAAGATGGTCTAATGATAACGGGTTCCGTTTCTCTCATGAGAAAACGAAATGTGTACATTTTAATAGGCTTCGAGGAATATACGCACAGCCTAAGATAGAACTGGATGGGAAAAATCTGCCATTCAACGATTCAGCTGTATTTCTTGGCTTGGTTTTTGACAAACGACTAGACTGGCGAATGCATATCCGAACGCTAAAGGAAAAATGCATGAAGGTCTTTAACGTCCTAAGAGTTCTGAGCCACTCTTCTTGGGGAGCCGATCGCACATCAATGTTAATGTTGTATAGAGCGCTTGTAAGATCTAAAATAGACTACGGGTGCCTTGTTTACTCATCCGCGAGGGAAACATACCTAAAGCCATTGGCATCGCTACACAATTCAGGATTGCGGTTAGCGACTGGAGCATTCAGAACCAGCCCAGTTTTGAGCCTATACTCAGACTCTGGTGAACCACCTTTGCACACCCGTAGGATTATGCTTATGTGTAGCTATGCTGCAAAGATTTTGTCTTTGCCATCTCACCCTTGTTTTAATATCGTTTTTAAGCCAAGATTTATAGATGTTTTTAACAGAAAGACGAAGGTCACCAGACCATTCGGTGTCCGTTTTAATGATTTTATTGCCGAGCGAAATTTTACTCTAGCCGAGGTTTACGTAGTAGGCTACTCAAGCCGCCCCCCTTGGCTTTTTCCCCAGTCAGATTTTATTCTTGACCTACACAGGTACCCCAAAACCGTTACCCTGGCCACAGAATACCAGCATGCATTTAATGAATTTCTCTACAATCATCCTGAACTAATTCCCGTCTATACGGACGGGTCAAAGTCCAGTAGAGCTTGTGCGTGCGCAGTCGTATCATCCTATCATGGAATAGCAACAGCTAAATTAAACCCATTATGCAGTGTTTATACATCGGAGCTCTTCGCCATTAAAATGGCCCTCTGTGGTATAAAATGCTCGGATAAGAAATTTCTCATCTGCTCGGACTCCCTAAGCGCTCTGCAGTCTATCTCCACAATGTACCCGACTCATCCGATTGTCCAGGAAATTCAGTCGGCCATAATATGCCTGAGGGAGAAAGGGGTGTCAATTACCTTCATATGGATCCCTGGACATGTGGGAATAAGAGGTAATGAAAAGGCTGATTCTGCTGCTAAGAAGGCGCTGGAAAATTCTGTCCTTGCCTCTAAACTGGTACCACACGAGGATTTGAGACTAACGTTACGTAACGAAGCTCTGGAGTATTGGCGGGAATCTTGGTTTAACGTCCCGAGCAACAAACTCCGTGAAATTAAACATACAACATCTGCATGGCCTTCATCCGTCAGGGGATGCCGGAGGGAGGAGGTAGTCGTCACACGTTTGAGAATCGGA
The DNA here is from genome assembly GCA_933228895.1 of Platycnemis pennipes. Lineage (NCBI taxonomy): Eukaryota > Metazoa > Arthropoda > Insecta > Odonata > Platycnemididae > Platycnemis > Platycnemis pennipes. Next base: position 2,261,936 of record CAKOGI010000002.1, on the reverse strand, counting down.
CATTGCGCTCTGACTCACTCATTTCTCTTCACCGAAGAGAAAATACCACCTCGATGTGATGACTGTGGATCTCTTCTCTCCGTAAGGCATATTTTGACAGAGTGCGAAAAATACCGGAGATTGCGCGACTCTCTAAGGATCAGAGGCGATATAAGCCACGTTCTGGGGAATGACCCAGACCGCCTAACCCAAGTAATTTCATATCTTAAACAAATAGGCATTTTAAATTTGATTTGACAGTTATTTTTATGTCATGCTTTTTGACAGAACTGCAATTTAACATACTTTTCCCAAATGTAATTTATCACTTTATCACTTGCGCGAGGTGCGAAATGACCAATAGCCGTCGACGCACCCTGAAAACGAAATTCTATCGTGGTCGCGCGCTCGTACATGCTAGCAACAAGTTGCCGCATGTGGGGGTTTACTACCTTAGCCCTTAATGCCTTCTGGATCGCAGAGTGCGGTACCGAGTCGAACGCCTTAGAGACGTCGAGCAAGGCAACCGTGGATCCGCCGAGGACATTTGACCTTCATCACCTACCTCAAGAGAAAGAGGTTGCTGAAACAGCCGTTTTCCGATGCGAATCCCTAACTCCGTGCCGACAAGATTACCGTCGTGCACAAACGTTGGGCTATCAGGGCCGAGTACAGACGCGTGAGCAGAAATGAGATCGTCACCGGTTGCCAATTCTCCGCTACACTCACGTGCTTACCCTCCTTCGGAATGAGGGTAGTTTGGTTACGCTTCCAGTCCTCTGGGTTTAGCGGCGTCCCTAGCGACAAGTTGAAAAGCTTGCATAACACGATCTTCACCCCCGGCATCGCAGCCAAATGCTGTCTGCCACCCGGGCCCGCTGCACTCGTCCATTTGACCTTCCGTATCCTCTCAGTCACCTTTTTGTCGGAGACGACTTCGATTCTACTGATGGGTTGAACTCAGGAATTCAACTCTGGAATCGCCTAGGAGGAGCGACTCCATCACCGGCTTTTCCAAGAGAGACTCGTACAGCTGCGGGACTGCCGAAGCGTCGGGTCGTTGGTCCTATTCGCCTCCAGCTTGCACTGAGTCAACCCTGTCGTTGATCACCAATTTGGCTAATTTACCAGGACAGTTTCGATACATGTCTTGCATTCGCGCTTACGCAAATCGCTTCTTGGCGGCTCCTTGCGCCTTTTTCGCTGGGATTTACTTCTCCCGGGACTTGCTGCTTCGACATTTGGCCCGCCCTGGGGTCGTTTTCTCTCCCTCGTCCCCTTTGCCTGCATTTACGGACGGGCGCAGCCAATCTGTTATGAAGTCATTCAATTCTAGACACACGTCCGCTACCGGCGCCATGAAGAGCACTATCGCGAGCATGCAATCGATTTTCGCGCACAACAGTGCCGCCACATTCTCTTTTGATGGCGCACAGTCCAGCTCCTTTTGGAGAACCCGTTTCTGCCAGATGCGCTGCTCCCCTTCCGAGGTAAACGCCGTCCAACGACGTGGAACGACGTGATCTGATCTGAGGTGACGGCCTCCACAGAGCACATGCTCATCACGTCCTGTGGGGTCTGGATACTCGAGTCCATTCGATTCACCCGTGGAGGCTTGTGTCAAATCCAGTCGCTCTCTCTTTTGCTCCCTATCGAGCAGAGTCCGCCTACGTGCGCGTACCTGAGCGGAGGACTTCGTTTCAAGCTCAGTCGCTGTCAGTACGTTTATGCGGCGGTTTCCGGCATATTTCTCTAGCAATTCGGCCAGTCTCTGGGACTCGGCCTAGGTCCACACGTAATCCCTTCGCCCCGATTCTTTGAGAACCTTCGGTGCTAGACACTGCAGGAGCCGCTTTTCTCATCGCGCGCGCCGGGTGGGCATGGCCCTCATGAGTCGCTAAACCCCTGCAAGTGGAGAATGCCTTGGGACACGCGCTGCACGGAATATAGCCTTCGACCGGCACCCCGGTGTCATTCTTCCGACCTTTGAAGTGCGGGTAATGACAGGCTACGGATTGATAGGAACGGAACTTCGTAGCGCCTTTCGAATATCGAAATCGTTTACTCTTCCGGGGGTGCACCTCTCCTTGGTGGTCCAAGTAGCCCGTTGTAGCAGTGGTCAAAGTACCTCCGCATAGGGCACATTAGCCCCCACTCCCAAACGTGTAACAGATCCAAAAATCGTTATCCATTTTGGTGCCAAGTTCGTCATCGGTTTGGTCTCGGTCCGTACTTACCACTGAGGGGAGACCCGTTCCCTCAGCGCATCCGAGGCTGGCCAGTGGCCGAGAGTTGCTGCACATAATTTGGTTTCGGGGGTTTCGGGCGCAATTGCCCTAGTAACCAAGAATCACCACCTTATGTTCCGGATCGTCATAAAAGCACAACCGGCAGCCCGAGACTCGTGTCCTCTTCGAGCACTCGGGCCCGCATCTCTGAAGTTCAGTTCCCCTAAGTTCAGTACGCTAAGGCTGAGATCTTAGTATCCGCCACCTGATAGCCGATGTCCTTTTGCAAGTTCCGCAACGCCTGGTCCAATACGAGGTTAAAGAGGAGGGACAGTGGGTCCCCCTGCCGTATCCCTCTTCTTGCTTTAAATCCTCGGCCAATTCCTCCCTGATGCTGGAGGTATGAGGATGATCCATCGTAGTATATATGCAGGTACATCCAGAAGGCACTCGGGAATCCCCGCTCAGCAAGCACTCCAATGACGGCCGACTGGCTTACTGAGTCTAAGGCTTCCGTAAGTCCAAGGAAACAAGATGGATTTGATTACTTTTGGATCGGGCGTCTCTCTGGAGAGCCTGCAGGGCGATGGTGTTCTCGGCACAGCCATCTCTCCTCTGAAACGCCCTCTGCTGATCGTCCAATACCTCCAGGTCCTGGAATTGGGCCTCCAAGATCCTGTGGTAATGCCTCAGAATGACGGAGCCCACAGTGAGGGGTCTATAGTCCCCCCTGGTGTTCCCCGCCTCCTTAGGAATCAGGATCGTCCGGGATATTTTCAAAGCTGGGGGTATGTCTCCATGAAGTAGAACTAGATTAAAGAGCCACTCCTTGATTGGGATCGGGACAGCGTTATACGCCCGTGGTTTCACGCCATCAGTTCCAGCTGCTTTGGTGGTCGCCACTCGGTTCTCGTGTATCTCCTCTGATGTAATCGGATTTACCAGTCCCCGAGCATCTTTCAACTCCTCCGTTGGTCCTGGAAAATAAGGGGTTGATTCCTTCTCAATGAATGGGAGCCAGAATTCCTCTAGCTCCTCCAGAGTATGTTTGGCGGTTGGTCTGCCATCCAGGACCTCTGAGGCGGCCACTGATGGTGACCGCTTCCATAATTCCTGGGTCCTGGCGTACTCCCACTGGCGTTGGGACCTCCGGCTTCTGAACTTGGGTGCTTTCCGTGTTGGGTTTTGACTGCCTGGGTGACGGTGGCTTCCTCGCCATAAGGGTCCTCTCCATCCAAAGTTGGAATAGCTCGAGAAACCTTGATGTGTTGGTGTTATATTCCCCCATCTCAAAGATGATTTCTTTGTTCCATTCTCCTTTGAGGCTTTATATCTTGCTCTTAATTTTATTAAGAGCCTCCTGGACAAGTTCTTGGGTTCCCTCTTCTTCCTCCTGGGAAGGTGATTGCGGTCGCGTAGGGAAGGTCCGAAGAAGGGAGAGAACAAGATCTTTATATTTCTTCTCCCGGCGTTTCCCCTTTATCGCCTGGTGGGTACGGCCAGGGAGACGTGGAACAATATAATCATTAAGGTGAGTCTCCCCCGCACGTACCCCCTCAACTTCAATGGTCGCCATCATCTGGGTCTCCTCCGCAGTCCACCGCCGTTTGTCCTCATGCAGAACCACCTCCTCGATGGCCTTTTTAGGGTGTTAGCTCTCTTGTGTACACCCAGCTCTCTTCTAGATTTACAAACAAGGCCGCAGTCTTCGCATTTCCACACTTCGTTTAAGGCACCTTGCGGGTGCTCCTCCACTTTGCTCTCTGCCTCCACCTTAATAGAGCCCCCCCCTGCGGGTAGGGGGATTGAGAATACTCCCGCAGTATCCCTGCTTGTCGTAAGAGGCGACTAAAAGGGCGGGGAGATAACCCCGATAACAAACCCCGTGCCAGCAAGGGTTGAGCCCGGACAGTGTTGTGGGTCAACTGTCTGTGTGCGGCCACACCACCTGGCTTGCGATCCACCCGCATGTTTGCCGTGTGCGGAGACCCGTAAGGAGGAGAAGGGGATCCTGGAGGGTGAGGTCCGTGGTTCCCAGCCGGGTGTCGGATGCCCGGTATGGACTACGGGCCAATACCCCTCTTTGGCCCCGGATTCACTGTAAACGGGCGGCCGGGAGCTAGCCACTCCCGGTCAATCGGCTTCCGATACGTTCGGTGGCGAGTGCCAGGGAGGTGGGGGTCTGCGTAGGGCGGTCGGAGATGTACGGGTTTGGTGGGCCCGTGCATCGAAGATCCAACCCGAAACAGGCAACCACCTCTAGGGTGCTATATCCCTCGGGTAGCCCTGACGACCGCACCGGTTTGCGGTGCGGCGTCCCGAATATGTGGCTCCGTGGTGGGTGGGGAGCTCGGGGGAAGAATCTATTATTGGCATGGAGGTTAAAAACCAACCACCAACAAAAAAATCCCGCCCGGATACGGGTGGGGGAGATACTGTTTCGTCCGCCTCTAGGCGGTTTTTGGTGATGAAGTGTTTAAAAGAAGGGGAGACACTTAAGCGAGTGTCCCCCTTTCTCATTCGAAAAGTACTGTCGGCTGCAGTGCCTGGGGATCTAAGGTCTGCAAAAAAGCTGCGAGATGGAACTCTACTGATAGAAACGGCAACTCCGCAGCAAAGTGACAAGCTACTGTCCATGAAAAGTCTCCATGACATTCCAGTAATGGTAGAGGTACACCGCACCCTCAACACCAGTCGGGGAGTAATCTCCCATTACGACCTGCTGTACGTTGAAGTCGACGAGATCAAGAGAGAGATAGCTTCTCAGGGAGTAATTGATGCTCGTCGACTTACAACGAAGCGCGACGGCGAAGTAGTTAACACTACCTCGGTCGTGTTAACGTTTGCACGTGACAGTCTCCCCGACAAGGTTTTCGTCGGGTATGAATCGGTACTAGTGCGGCCATTCATACCGGCGCCCATGCGCTGCTTCCAGTGCCAGCGCTTCGGCCACATCGCAACGCGATGTGAGGGCAAGGCCACCTGCCCGCGCTGCGGCCTGGAGGAGCATGAGGGTGCGGAATGTACCAAAGACCCACGCTGCGTGAACTGCGAGGGTACGCATCCAGCGTATTCTCGCAAGTGTCCGAAAATGGTAGAAGAGCGAAAGGTCATGGAGATAAAGACAGTGGAGAAAGTAACTTACTTTGAGGCACGGAAAAGGTTCAGGGCCCTTGTAGCACCGACCTTTTCTAGATCCTTTGCGTCCGTGGCAACAGTAAAGAAAACCACCCAAGGAACTCAGACCGATAGGAACATTAATAATACGACAGCTGAACTGAAGGAAGTAGCCAAGCCGGCTAAGGCAACAAATCCGGCACAAAAACAAAAATCCACCATCAATGCGAATGGTTCCCCAAACAAGAACCAAGCAAAAAGCACCACCGTGGTCGCGCTGAAACAGCGCGAAAAGACGCCATCCCCCGGCCCCAGCGGACTAGCCAAGCTAGTGCCACAGGAGTCGATGGAGGAGGACGACAGTCCCTCAGAGACTGAAGTCCTCCTCGCCAGACAAAAGGGGAAGAAGCACCGTATTCGGCGCTGATTCTTTTAATTTTTACTTTATTTATTTATTTAATATAATTATGGCTTTTATATTACAGTGGAACTGTAATGGTTTTTATCGACATAAGGAGGAGCTTGCAATATTAATCCGTGATTTTAACCCCTCGTTTATATGTCTCCAAGAGACGCATTTTAAAGCATCGGACAAAGGTGAATTAAAAGGGTATAATGTTGAAAGGTTCGATGACCTCAGCGGCCAGAGAGCACATGGCGGAGTGGCGATTGCTGTCCGGGAGGCCCTTTACACCTCTCGAGTTCAGCTCGCTACTCCGTTTCAGGCTGTGGCCGTTTCCACTTACGCCCCTCAAAAACTTACCATATGCAACGTGTACCTACCGGAGGGTGCACCGGTGACTCGCAGCAACCTCGAATCACTTGTCCGACAGTTGCCAAGGCCCTTTATTTTATTGGGTGACTTAAACGCCCACGATCTCCTATGGGGAAGCTCTAGAGGCCATTGCACTAGGAGGGGACGGATTTTAGCCAGTTTTATTCTTGATTTTAACCTTTTTTTACTCAATAATGGGGAGAAAACACGTTTTAACGCTTTTAATGGAGAGTACTCTGCAATAGACCTTTGTCTATCGTCAGGTAGTCTTTTTAACAAGTTGAACCTGTCCGTACACACGGATCTATGTGGGAGCGACCACTTACCAATTTTAATTAAATACGAAGGAAATTTTAACTCCGATTTTATCAGACCGGGGAATTGGGTTGTCCGTAAAGCGGACTGGCATAGTTTTAAAAAGGATTTTTATTTCAAACACGATGAAAACCGTGACGCCACACACAACGTGGCAATTTTAACTAAGGGCTTGACTGATGCAGCAAATTGCAACGTGCCTCGTTCGGCGGGGAATCTCCAAAGACCAGCGGTTCCTTGGTGGAACGAAGAATGCGCTGAGGCCATACGCCAGCGGAAACGTGCTTTACGTGTATTCAACAAGTTCCCCACTGCAAATAACTTAGCCTCTTTCCGAAAATTGCGAGCAAGAGCTCGGCAAGTAGTGAGGGAGGCTAAGAAGGCCTCCTGGATCGAATTCGTTTCGAATATTAACCATCGTACACCACATGCACAGGCGTGGAATAAGGTGAGGAGTATTTCTGGTTCTCGCCAGGAGTACGGCGTCTCATGCCTTAATGTGAATGGCCACGTCGTGAGTCAACCTCGCGACATCGCCGAACTTTTTGGTAAGTCACTAGCCTGCACAAGCAGTGACGGGAATTACTCGAAAGTATTCCTGGCTACCAAGGAACGCTTCCAGAGAATCCCACTTAATTTTACTGAGACGTCTATGCCAGCAGAGTACAACGACCCGTTCTCCATGTGGGAACTTCGGTCAGCCATTTCGGATTCTAAGGATACCTCTCCGGGACTGGACGGTATACACAACGCTTTCCTTCGAAATGTTTCGGGGGAGGCGCTGTCGGAGATCCTAAAAACCTTCAACCAAATTTGGTTAGATGGTAGTTTTCCGCCAACCTGGGAGGAATCTGTAGTGGTTCCGGTCGTTAAGCAGGGAAAGGACAAAGTTGATCCTAATAATTATAGGCCAATCTCCTTAACCAGTTGCCTGTGCAAGGCGATGGAAAGAATGGTAAACCGGCGGCTCGTGTGGTGCTTGGAGCGACGGAACCTTCTATCCAATATCCAGTGTGGTTTTCGGCGAGGTAGATCGACAATCGATCACCTCGTCCGGAGTGACAATTTCATCCAGGAGGCCTTTCTTTTGCGTCAGCACGTCATCGGCGTCTTCTTCGATCTGGAGAAGGCGTACGACAGGGTCTGGCGCCAAAAAATTTTAATTCAATTGCATCGTTGGGGTTTTAGGGGCAATCTACCCATTTTTATTAAGAATTTTTTAACACACCGAGTTTTTAGAGTAAGGATAGGTAAACACCTATGAAAGAAATTCACGATGGAAAATGGAGTGCCACAGGGCTCAGTCCTCAGCGTGACGTTGTTCGCCATTGCGATCAACGACGCCAGTGAGTGCATCAAGGGACCTGTTATGGGATCTTTGTTTGTCGACGACCTGGCTATTTTCTACCGGTCGTCCAAACTAGCTACCGCTGCTAGGCAAATTCAGCTTTGCCTCCATTTTCATCGGAAAAGAGGGTACCATATACTTCCTGAGCTACGACTCGGTGACAGACTTCTTCCGTATGCTGATTCTGTTCGTTTTCTCGGGATGGTGTTGGATTCAAGGCTTAATTGGAAAGAGCACATCCGAGTTTTAAAAGATAAATGTTTTAAAGTTTTAAATATCCTAAGGGTTTTATCAAATTCGACTTGGGGTGCAGATCGCACCACCATGCTTTTATTTTATAGAGCAATGGTGCGCTCCAAGTTAGATTACGGATGTTTCGTGTACGCCTCAGGCCGCGACAGCTACTTAAAACCTTTGTCGACGGTTCACAATGCGGGGATTCGTCTGGCAACAGGGGCGTTCAGGACGTCTCCCGTCGTGAGTTTGTATTCAGAAGCCGGGGAGCCCCCTTTGTCAACACGGAGAACCATCCTTATGAGTAATTATGTAGCAAAGATTTTATCAATGAGGACGCACCCTTGTTTTAATATAATTTTTAGCCCCAGGTTTTTAAACCTTTTTAACACATGGACAAGGGCTACTAAACCCTTAAGCATTCGTTTTAAAGATTTTATTGATGGCACCGACGCTACACTTCCAGAAGTGTATGACTCTGGGTATTCGGGCCACCCACCGTGGCGGGTACCGCCCCCGAAATGTAGCTATTTGTTGCAAAGAGGCCAGAAATATACCAGTACATCTGAAGAGTACCAGCAGATGTTTATGAGGCACTTCACTGCAACTCCGACTTCATCCCCGTGTTTACGGATGGATCGAAGTCGGAGTCAGCGTGCGCGTGTGCAGTTTTCTCGTCCCACCACGGATTTATAAAGGCGAGGCTTAGCCCATTGTGTAGTGTCTACACGGCTGAGCTCTACGCCATAAGGATGGCTCTGGGTGGGATTAAAAACAATAACAGCGCCTACATGGTCTGCAGTGACTCAATGAGCGCGCTGCAGGCCATATCCGGCTACTCTCCCATGCACCCAATCGTCCAGGAGATACAATCCACCCTTATATCTCTTTTTAAAAAGGGCGTAAAAGTTCGTTTTCTGTGGGTACCTGGCCATATGGGAATAGCTGGTAATGAAAATGCCGACCGGGCTGCGAAAGACGCGCTGAAGCTGGAAAACATAACATCTCCATTGGTACCCGCGTGCGATCTGATGGCCACTTTGAGAAATGCTGCTTTGAATCAGTGGTCGGAGATCTGGCGCTCTCAGGTGGGGAATAAACTCCGCAGCATCAAGGAATGCATATCAGGTTGGCCCACTTCGGTTGGGAGGACTCGCAGGGAGGAAGTGGTGATTGCACGGTTGAGGATAGGGCACACTGCCCTAACACACTCTTTCCTCTTTACAGAGGAAAAGATTCCCTCCCGGTGCGATCGCTGCCAATCTCCCATGACTGTGAGACATCTCCTGACTGAGTGTGATATGCACCGTGCTTCAAGGGAAAGGCTGGGCTTCAGGGGTGACTTAAAACAGGTTCTGGGAGATGACCCTGAGCGAATCAACGTTATCATCCAGTTTCTCAAAGAAACCGGTTTTTTCAATAAGATTTAATTACATTGAATAGAAATACCTAGTATGTAATATTTCATCTTCATTCGATCTATTTATTGATTTTACATTTGTTATTTATCTTTTCCATTGTTTTAACCCATTATTAGCCGAGGTGCGAATGACCCTCGCTGTCGAAGCACCCCCAAAAACAAATTCTACTTCTACTTAATAGAGCCTTGTGGGGCTCCAGTATTGGTTCCCGAGGCTATTTTTGTTGTATTGAAGTGTGGTTCCTCCTTGACTTTCTAACCTTTCTGTCTGAGTCCGTTGCAGATGGTTTTGCAAATAGCGTCATGGCGCTATATCCTCCCTCCGTGAGTTCGGAAACGATTCTGAATCACGTGGGCCGCAGTTTCAGTGACATTGCATCCAGCTCGGCAAGCCGTGCTGTTTGCGTCCCTTCTTCCCCTTGTCACTCGGACTCGTGTTGGGAGAGTATTGATATGCACATGGTGGTCTTGTACATACTCTCTGCCTGGGATTGCATAGCTACCCCCGTCGATCCAATAAGTACTATATGAGGCTTTGACTGACTCCCTCAACTCGTTACCGTCGGTGGACCGATAAAGTTCATCGGCCCAGTACTTGTCCAGCTGGTCTTTGGACTTAAGGATTATACCTTTGATCGTCAAAGCTTTCGTCGCCCACCTAAGCTTTGACTGTATCCATTCATTTTGGTACGCTGCCTAGGCCGCACCATAATCCGAGGTTTTAAGTGAGGAAAGTCGCCTCATCATGAGCGATGGAATGCTCGTGGCAAAGGACAGTAGACCGAGACCCCCAGCTTTACATTGGGCGTGGAAATACCCAAGGGGCACGTCTTGCGGCAGGTGAAGCCACTTTCTAGTGCCGCTCTAAGAGTTCGGTCGAGCGCTCGGAGCACTTTCAGCGTGGTGCCGGAGAGAGTCAATAGGTGGTAATATCTGGGGATGAGAAAGCTCTTGAGGAGCTTTAGTCTCTGCTGTGGCTTCAAAGGAGCCGCAGAGATGCGCCCAAGTTCCACTTCCAAAGTTCGACCAGCTTTTGCAACCCCTGATGGGGAGAAGTGAATGCCCAGGTTAGTCCATTTTTCGGATGGTTTCAATTGGCGAATAAATTCGCCATTGTCCATCCTGAACTGCGGCTCAGTTGTTATTTTGTACTTCTTTTGCTTCCCGCTGGGAATAGTGGAAAGCGCGACGCATTTCTTGGTGTTAAAGCTCAATCCCCGTTTCCTTGCCTCTGCCTCTAGGATAGAGAGTGAGGTTTGCATTCCTGTTGTTGTGGATGCCACGCTTATGATGTCATCGGCGTACGCCAGCCCCGTTACACGGCGTCCCTGGAGTGAGTAACCAATTTGTGCAGGCACAGCTTGGACTACTTCGTCCATAACCAGGCAAAAGAGTGGGGTTGAGAGGGGATCCCCCTGCCTCACTCCTCTGGTAAGATGTATCAAATGGGACCTTTCGCCGTTTACCTCGAGCCTCGTACTGCTATCCTTGTAGATGTTGTATATATACGAGACGAGTCTTGAAGGGAGTCCTCTTTTCCGCATAGCCTGATGTATGGCGTCATGGCTCACAGAGTCATACGCCTTGGCAAGATCTAGAGAGGTGCAGTGCAGTTCTTTCAGCGTGGTTCGTGCGTCGCTGAGGATGGTGCCCAGGAAAGCAATGTTATCCAGGCAACCATCTCGCATGCACCGCTGCCTCTCATCCTCAACCTTTGCGGTCATTAGCCTCTTGGCCAGAACCCTATGGAGCTGCCGAACCACCACCGAAGTGATGCTGATCGGCCTAAAGTCTCCAGGGGTGGTACACTCATCCTTCTTCGGTACAAAAACCGTCCTACTCTTCAGGAGCTTAGATGCAAATGCTCCCAAGGCTAGTGTGATGTTATAGTACAAGGCTCGCATTGGGGCCGGAACACTACGCCATAAGCGCGCGCTGATGCCATCGATCCCTGGCGCCGAGTCCGCCGCAATCGGCGTGCACTCCGTTTCCTCTACTGAGATCGGGTCCGCCAGCCACTCAAGGTCTCCCTCTTCCTTCTCCTCTCCTTCCTCGTCAGGGGCACGAGGTGGGGTGTTGGTCTCCCCTGAGAATATGGGTTCCCAATAGTTCTTCATGGGTTCCATGGTTGGTACTTGTACCTCTGGGCAGCCGTTCAGTATGACTGACGCTGCCCTTCTCATATTCTTTTTGAAAAGGGCCTGGGTAGCTGCGTAATTCAGTCTCCTTTTGCGCCAGTTCGCACATTTGGGATCGGGCTTCCTCTCTATCTTCCTCTTTGGCTTCAAGGTCTTATTAGGGAAAACTCTTTCCAGCCACGTGACTTGCTCCGGATTTGTGATCCTCCCTGACAGTAAGTATTCGGCGTCTCTGATCAGATCAGAGCTCCTGTGGGATGTTATTTTACTTACTGCGGGGATCAAATTTTTCACAGCCGCTACATAGACGCACTCCTGGCTCTCACTCGCCTGGCCATCGGTATACTCATTAGAAGGCGGTGTGCTACGCTCCTCCTTACGCTCGGTAGGCTGGGCTGGTGTTTTTGCCTTTAGGTTATCCAGATATAGGTCCACAAGGTCCTTATACTGTATCCTCTTACGAGCGCCTTTGATACTCTGGTCCTGCCCTGGAGACTCAATTTTTTAAGGAGGAGCTGGTTGATGTTTTGCACGTTTTCTCCCGCGAGTTTTTTCGCCTCTAAACCGAGGAGGTCGATTTCCTCTTGGGACCAGCGTTTCTTTTTCTGAGCAACCTGGATCTCATCGTTGGCCGTGTCCGGGTGCATTCTCCGTCTGTGAACGCCCAAGCCAATTTTAGTCTTAAAGGACCTCAAAGGGTCGCAATTCGGGCATGTGTACTGATCAGGTAGAATCCCAGTTCCCTTCATCACCTCTGTAGCAGTCATTTCCTCATACCTCTAGCTAAGCACCTCAGTGCCGGCAGTCCGAGGCTCCGCCGGCTGGGTCTCACCGGGTACCCTAAATCGCTCCTGATTTTCCATTCCTGAGGCAAAAAGAAGACAGTGGAGTGGCAACCCACTGCCCCCCGGGTTTACCCCTATACCTACCTGATTTGGGTTTAAAGTGTTCCAGCAGCCGCTATAAAAGCGTCAGAGCAGGTCATTTGGTGGGGCTGCCCTCTCACCGCTAGATGTCAAGGTGGACTGACACACTAAAACCTCTTTTGAGGCACATGGCCTTTCAAAACTCTCCCCTCCCTGTTCAGGGATTGGTTCTCTGACGCCTTTTTGACGCTCCCGATTTCGTGTCACAAGTCCCCGGGGTCCTCAGAGCAGACTCAGAGAAATCTGACCTTCCGACATCTTGCCACGAGGAGGCACGGGATATTACGCGCATGATACTACCAGAAACGTCGCTCATCACGAACGCCCCAGTTGGTTTCCCTAAAGAGAGGCATACGCCTTCCCTTCACTTCCGGGATTTATTATGCTCCCCATGGGCTAGGTTTTCTCATTTTCTCGTACCTGATTCCCCTGAAAATAAATCTTTCTCAGCTCGACCACGCCTTGGGTTTGGACAGCAAGACTCCGCGGCAGCGTTGGACATCCACCCTTCCTTGAGACCGTAGGATCCACACTTCAGATGACCGGCGGGATTCGCCTTTTTTACCCCTGCTCCTGCAATAGAAGCAGAGGGCTCTTCGAGGAACGGCCCGCAGACCTCGAGACGGCGATGTGTTAAGTCGCCATTAAGTGTTCATAAGCTCAGGGTGGCTGCGGCCCCTTCGCTTATTGGATCCCTGGGGATCCATAATAAAATTTGTAAATTATGCAACAATACTTTCCCAGCAATAAATATATATAATTTCAACGATATAATAAATAATTAAATATATAAATAATCCAGCATAAATAATTCTTTGGCTTATAGTCTTTGGTCCATTCTTTGGCCTCAGTACTCTCTCTTTGGCTTCCGTACTCTCTCATGTCTACTGTCAATTCCTGTGATCCATGAAGCAGACGAGCATATGGAGACTGGCCTGCAGGGTATCTATGTAGAGTATGCGTAGAAACCCTTTCAATCCGAGACCCAGTTCCTCGAGGCCCTCTCTGGTCTGCTTGGGTAGAGCGCCCCTCGCACCGACCACAATCGGAACCACTCGGGCCCCTCCTGTGGAGAAAAGTTTCTGAGCATTGGGTAAAAGCGGTTGGTACTTAAGACGCTTTTCCGTGTAAGCCTCTTTGAGCGCATTATCCTGCTCGAGTCGGACGGTGACATCGATTACGTACGAGACGTCCCCGATTGCCACCACCAAATCGGGCTTCAAATTCCTGCCCTCTGATGCCACGGGAAAGGTCTGCTCCTTCGCCCACCTCACCCCCTGACGGTTTCGGAACTTCTCACAAAGGTATTCCACGATTGCGTCGTGACGTCTCATGGGAAGCCCTTTCACGGAAACGCACTGGCCCAGTACATGACCTAGTGTTTCCACTCGGTCGCCGCACCTACGGCACAGGGGCTCGCGCCCCCGATTCGGTCGTCCCCGCTGCGGAGCTTCGCGCGTGGGGATGGTGTTCGTCCGGAGTTTGAGAGCCTCTATCTCCCGCGAGTAGAGAATTGTCCCGCCCTCCAGAAGCCACGCGTTTGCGATAGGGTCGTTCTCGGAGTGGGAAACGCCCATTCCTTGAGACTTCTTTTGCATCCATTCCGTCATCTCCCTTCGGTGCAGAGCCTTCTTAGTTCACTTCAGTCCCTCCAAAGTTCTCGGTGCCTCTATTCGAAGCCCGCGGACCAAGCCCCTAATGCGAGCGTCGATATTACTCGCCTCTAACCTCTTCAGATCGTTTCATTCTCAGCAGTGATCCTATGCTGAGGAGCCGAACCACGGTACGTAACCGAGGAAGTCCTAGCCCACCGTCTCGCCGCCTCGCGTAGAACACGTTCGTAACGACGGAGCGCGGCAGGTGGTAAATCTCACGGTACACGCGCTGCAGGTCAAGGTCTAGCCGTTCTAGGCGTGCGACCGAGGGTGCATCCGCTCCAAGCCGGTACAAAAATGTGGGAATGATGTGAGAGCGAATCAGGTGGACTTTCTACCCAGGCTTCAGCTGGAGCCTGGCCGCTCTCTCAACGCTGCGAACCAGGCCTTCGCCAGCGTCCCAATTACCCACACCGAGCCAAGGGGTTACGGGCATTCCCAAATACATCACTGATCTCTCTGCTTCGGTTGCCGGAATCGGCACTCCGCCCACCGTTAGGCAGGGGTCTTCGACCACGAAAGTCTTCCCAAGATTTCTGATCGCGAAACCGGCGCACTTTGACGGGTTCAGTCCAATCCCGAGGGAATCTAGGTACCTGATCACTGTGCAGAGGAGATTGGCATTCGGACTGGTCTCTCCCAAGGAGGACCAGGTCATCGGCGAAGGCGAGCACGGGGAGCTTACCCGATGGAACAAAAACTCCTAGGCCAGAAGATTCCAGCCGTTGGAGCAGAGGGTCGAGCACCACATTGAACAGCAGAGGCGAAAGCGGATCCCCCTGCTTCACACCCCTAAGGATGCTTAGCTGGATTCCGCCCGCCCACCTGCCGATCTCCGTGGTCGCGCCCTCGTTCATGCCCGCAACGAGTTACCGCATGTGTGGGTTCACTCCCTTAGCCCTCAATGCCTTCTGAATCGCAGAGTGCGGCATTGAGTCGAACGCCTTAGAGACGTCGAGCAAGGAACCGTGGATCCGCCGAGGACCTTTGACAGTGTCATTACCTCCCTCAAGAGAAAGAGGTTGCTGAAACAGCCGTTTTCCGATACGAATCCCTTCTGCCGCGCCGACAAGGTTACCGTCCGGCCCAAACGTTAGGCTATCAGGGCCGAGTACAGAGGCGCGAGCAGAGATGAGATCGTCACCGGTCGCCAATTCTCCGCTAGACTTACGTCCTTACCCTCCTTCGGAAGGAGAGTAGTACGGTTACGCTTCCAATCCTCTGGGTATAGCGCCGTCCCTAGCAGCAAGTTAAAAAGCTTTCATAACACGATCTCCACCCCCGGTAACGTCGCCAAATGGTGTCTGGTCAAGCCATCTCGGCCCGCTGCGCTCGCCCATTTGACCTTCCGTATCCTCTCAGTCACCTCCTTGACGGAGACGACCTCGATTCTACTCATGGGTTGAACTCAGGCATCGCCTAGGAGGAGCGACTCCATAACCGGCTTTTCCCAGAGCGACTCGTATAGCTGCGGGACTGCCGAGGCATCGGGCCGCTGTTTTCCTTCACCTCCAGCTTGTACTGAGTCAACCCTATCGTTGATCATCAATTTGGCTAATTTACCAGGACAGTTTCGATACATGTCTTGCATTCGCGCGTACGCAAATCGCTTCTTGGCGGCTCCTTGCGCCTTTTTCGCCGGGATCCCCTTCTCCCGGGACTTGCTGCTCCGACATTTCGCCCGCCCTGGGGTCGTTTTCTCTCCCTCGTCCCCTTCGCCTGTATCTAGGGCCGGGCGCAGCCGATCAGTAATGAAGTCCTTCAAGTCTCGACGCACGTCCGCTACCGGCACCCCGAAGAGCACTTTCGAGAGCACGCAATCGATTTACGCACACAACAGTGCCGCCACATTCTCTTTTGACGGCCTTTCTTCCTTTGACGTCCAGTGCCTTTTGGAGAACACGCCTCTGCCAGCTGCGCTGCTCCCCTTCCGGGTTGAACGCCGTCCAACGACGCGGGATATCTCCCGTCAAGGGTTATCTCCCGACAGGGGTTTCACTCTCGTCTCTTTCTTCCTCTCCCGTGATCTGATCTGAGGTGACCGCCTCCGAAGAGGCGATGCTCATCACGTCCTGCGGGGTCTGGGTACATGAGCCGATTGATTCGCCCGTGGAGGCTTGCGTCAATTCCAGTCGCTCCCTCTTTTGCTCCCTATCGAGCAGAGTCCGCCTACGTGCGCGTACCTGAGCGAAGGACTTGGTCCCTAACTCAGCCTCTATATACACGTTTATGCGGCGGTTTCCGGCATATTTCTCAAGCAATTCGGCCAGTCTCTGGGACTCGTCCTCGGTCCACACGTAATCCCTTCGCCCCGATTCTTTTAGAACCTACGGGACTAGGCACTGCAAGAGCCGCTTCTCATTTCGCACCGCCGGATGGGCATGGCGCTGACTGTGGAGAATGCCCTAGGACACGCGCTGCATGCGAAATTGCCTTCCGCCGGCACCCCGGTGTCATTCTTCCGCCCTTTGCAGTGCGGGTAATGACAGGCTACGGATTGATAGGAACGGAACTCCGTAGCACATTTCGAACATCGAAATCGTTTTCTCTTCCCGGGGTGCACCTCTCCTTGGTGGTCCAAGTAACCCTTAGCGGTGGTGAAACACACATAGAGCACATTGGCCCCCACTCAAAAACGGGTAACAAATCCAAAAATCGTTAGCCATTCCGGTGCCAAGTTCGTCATCAGTTCGGTCTCGGTCCATACTTACCACTGAGGGGAGACCCGTTCCCTCAGCGCATCCGAGGCTGGCCAGTGGCCGATAGTTGCTGCACATAATTTGGTTTCGGGGGTTACGGGCGCAATTGCCCTAGTAACCAAGAATCACAACCTTATTTTCCGGATCGTCATAAGATCACAACCGGCAGCCCGAGGCTCGTGCCCTCTTCGAGCACTCGGACCCGCGTCTCTGAATTTCAGTTTCCCCGACCAATGGGCATCAGAGTTACTGGCGGTACCATGATAGGTAAACAAAGACACTTGTGTGGCCATAGGCTTTACGTTACGCGTGACACACCTGTGACATGGCCTGACGCAATTGAGCGCCGTGGTGCCCGGGCTCCCTACCCACCATGGAGCCACATAAGGGACGCCGCCCGCAAGCCGGGTCGGTCGCCAGAGATACCCGGGAGGAGAATCTGATGAGGACCAAAGAAGGATAACGGAGCCTCGCGGCCCCACCGGCAGGATATCCGGACCGGCTAGTTGAGCACCGACAAGCGGCGAACCGACCGTCCGAGACACACCTCCTAACCTAACCAGAGCCACCTGCCATAGAGCAACAGCGTCCTTCCAACAGCGGCCTTGATACCTCTTCCAAAGATTTTGGGCTTTGGATTATTCAGCCCTGCGAAGTTTTCGCTTGCTGCAGGAGGGTTTTGGAGTTGGGTTAGAATCATTAGGTCCTTCCGGGGCGTCCTTTTTCGGTGGCCAGGTTCGTGAAAGATATTCAGTAAGGTCAAGGAACGTTTGTTCAATAGATCTTTGATCACAGTTTTTAGCAATTTCATATAGTTCATTACTATTGAAGCCCAGGTCCTTTTCTAAATATTTTGCCAAGCCTCTAATGCAGGATTGCAGTTCTTTATTCAGGTCGATCTTTGCGGAGAGGTTGGTCGTCTCCCTCGTTTTAAAAGTAGCCCTGGGCTCAGGAAATGTTAGTTCTTCAGGAAAGCCTCCACTAGGCTCCTATGGCTAGGGCGCCGTCTTCTGCTTTTAATGGCGTCTACGGTTCGTTGGGATGTCTCCGCAAGAGCTTGGTTCACATTTTCAGTTGTCAAGTTGTTAATTAGAGCGGCCTCCTTCTTGGCCAGGAGAGCTTTCTCTTCAGAGGTCCATCTGGACTTTTTCGGAGGATGGCTGGTGAGTAGATCGTTATCTCTCCAGTTCTTGTGCATACGATTTTCGTGCACAACCCTTCCTCTGGGGTTTCTGAAGGATCTGCTGCAGCCGGGAAACCGGCATGGGTAGCTTGTTTCTGCCGTCATTTCGCCTTCGAGCATTGGCTCTAGTTCGTCAGTGGACGCACCAGTTGAAAATGTTTTACATCCGAGGCTATTTTCATTATTGGTACCAATGCTAAAGTCGGACGAGTGGGCTGGTAACCCCCAGGTCCCGGTTCGCCAGAGCCCCACTCAGCCACCAAAGTTTGGTGCCCAGTCCGTACCACGAGAAGGAGGGGTTGACTTGCGGTGGTGATGCTATGGGCCTACTCAGGGGAGGCGCTGTAATGCGCAGAACCCACCGCCTTACGACTTAAGAGAGTCATAGTTACCCCCGCCGTTTACCCGCGCTTGCTTGAATTTCTTCACTTTCACATTCAGAGCACTGGGCAGAAATCACATTGCGTCAACACCCGCTGGGACCATCGCAATGCTTTGTTTTAATTAGACAGTCGGATTCCCCCAGTCCGTGCCAGTTTTGAGCCAGTCGTTGAATGGCGGCCGAAGAGCGGCACACGGGCGGTGGCCCCGGGCGGCGGCCCCGGGCGGCACGACCGGAAGGTCGCATCCAACCCGGGACCGCCACGCACGCCCTCGCAGCAAGGAAGGTCTGCGGGTGGCCAAGACGCGGGACCGAACTCGGATCCACAGTGCCAAAAAAGACACAAGCTCAACAGTGACATCTATCCCCGCTGATACTTCCAAACCCTTACCTTTGGCTGTGGTTTCGCTAGATAGTACATGGGGACAGTGGGAATCTCGTTAATCCATTCATGCGCGTCACTAATTGGATGACGAGGCATTTGGCTACTCAGCAAGTGCCCTACAGATCAGGTCCTCTCACGACCACAGGCAGTTTTTCCGTGGATGTTCCGACGGAGACGGGCCTTCATCATAGTAACCTACCACATCAACTGCTCCGTTCGTACTCTTGCATCAGGCGAGTATTTCATAGCCGTCATTCTATTGAACCCCCAGAAGCAGTACCTGGAGCCTCGCAGTGCGCGTATCGGTATCTGGCGCTGGAATATCTTCGACAAGCCCAGTTTCCTGAGACTCGCCTCAGAGTCCCCAGACCACACTCCCCTCCACGATACGGTGCAGGTGGTTACCTCGATAGCTTCCCTGGCCACCGCCCATTGGTCAGCTATCCGGGAGATAAGAGTCTCATTGCTCCCGTAGCGACGAGCCTTAGATCGATGAGAATCGTCGAGAGGCACGCTATTTGACATCACCTGCACATCAATCACTGTGACTTTCCCGTCCTTGGCACAGACTATGTCTGGCTTACGAGGGCCTTCGTTCGAAGGGTAGAGCCTTTCCCTCTCTACCCTGTATCCACGTCCTTCCAAGCTTTTCAAGGAAACCAAGGAAACCGGAAATAGCGTCATGTCGACGTATGCGAAATCCGTGGGTGCGGAAGCACCCTTGGATCACGTGACCCGAGGTCTCGTGGACCTTACAGCCCGATCGACAAGAAACGGAGGCACCGTCTCTTCGGCCACGCGTCGTCCGCATCCTAGTCGGCACCGCATTGATCCGAATTTGCTGGTAGTGACAAAAATGACGTCACTGAATACCTAAGGAACGATTCACCCAAGGAGTGGTGGTAACGCTACGGTGACACTCGCGTAAGTCACCACCATCTGCCGATGTGTGCAGATTTCCAGCAAAATATTTCCTCACCGCCTCCCTCGAACAGGAGCCGATCCTGCGGTGGTCAAGGTTCTTCTTGGCCCAAGAAATCGCCTTTTGAACGGTTACTGATTGGAAGGCGATTCCTGCTGCACTGAACGAGCTGGTTCGGAGTCGGTCGAGGCGATCCACTTTCCAGACTGGTACCAGGTATTTCGAGGTTCGGTATGCCCAAACCCCCGTCCGGAATGTTACTGTGGAAAAAGCTCTCCGGCACGTCGTGAGGCAGGTGAAGCCATCGGAGTACTGCGGCCCTTAGTTGCCGATCCAATGTGACCAACTTCCCCTTGGTCACCGAGCCGAGTACCAGGCTGTGGTACAGTCTGGGCAGGGCAAAGGTCGTTAGGATATGTAGCCTCTGCTGCGGTTTATGGCGAGCCGCCTGAATGCGCTGGATCATCTGCGCGAGTGTTGGTCCCACGTCCAAACATCCAGTCCCACCAAACGTAGTTCCCAAGTACTGCCATTCCTCGGAGGAGGCCAGCGGTTGAAGTTTCTGGCCATGGATTAGAGTAAAAGCGAGGTCAGTAACGACCTTGATTCGCTCACCCTTACCATCTGGCATCAGGGAATACGTCTTGCTCTTAGATGGATTTAGAGCCAGGCCATTTGCTAATCCTGCCTCCTCGAAACACGCTAAGGACTTCCGCAAACCAGTCGCCGTCCCCGCTACAAGGATGGCATCGTCTGCGTAGGCGAGGGCATTCACCCTGGTGCCCCCGAGACGGTAGCCAACCTCTGCGGGTATTGCGGCTAGCGCTTGGTCCATCACGATATTGAAGAGGAAGGGACTCAACGGATCCCCCTGGCGTACACCCCTTCGAACAGCCACCTCCCTAGCTTCGCCCTTCCACCTCAATATGTTTCGTTGCCCGGAGTAGAGCCCAGCCAGGAAGGAGGTGGAAATCCCAGCTGCCCCGGCACAGGGCCGCGCCGCATTCAGTATGGCCGTGTGTTCGACCGTGTCGAAAGCCTTCGTAAGGTCTAGCACTGCGAAATGCAGTTGACCGCGGCGTACTTGGGCGTCGTGCATGATTGCCTTGATTATTGCAACGTTCTCGAGAACCCCATCGGCAGAGATGAACCCGCGTTGCCGCGGGTCCCCTCCGGGTCCGGTGGTCCTCATACGTGCGGCTAGCACTTTATTCAATTGCCTTAGGACCACCGACGCTATGGTGAGCGGTCGGTAGTCCTTCGGCGTGGTTGGGGTCCTTGACTTAGGGAGGAAGACAGTCCGGCTGGTGTTAAGCTCAGGTGGGATGGAGCCTTGCAACAAGACGACGTTAAAGAGAGCCGAACGTATGAGTGGTGAGACAGCCTTCCATTGCCTCACACTTACGCCGTCAGGTCCTGGAGCGGATTTGACCTTCAATTCGTTCCCTTCGATCTCACCTAGTAGGATCGGACGGTAAGTGACTGGCCAAGGCTCGGTCGCCGCCAGCGGATGTTCGCTGACTCGGGATTTTTTTCCTGGCCCCGTTGCCTCCATGACTTTGGCCCAATAATCGAACATCTCTCGAGAACCGAGAGAGTCGGGTTCCTGGCACTCGCCGTCAAGGATTTCGCGGGCGGGAATCCCTATGTTCTTGCTCCATTTTGACTGGACCTTAGCGTACTCACTACGCTTTCGTGCTTTCCGGTTCACAATCGGGGAAGGTTCCGTTTTCTTGGATCCGACTTTCTCACCTCTGTCATTCCGGGGAAAACATTTTCGGAGCCACTCAGAGATGAGTGGCCCACAGTCTTCGCCGTCAAGAGCTTTTTGGCAGATGGTCGCCATTAGGCCACTATTGTGGCTACTGTCATTGGAGAGTTTCGGGATTGCATCACTTAGCCACTCCTTAAGTATTTCGGTGCCCGTGGATGAAGTGGGCTCCGGGTCTTGACTTGTGGTCACAGGATTCGGAGTCTCTGGGGTGATCTCCGGAGGTCCGGCCTTTAACTCATTGAAGACCGCCTGGTATTCTGGCCTCTTGCGTTTGCTCTTAATACGTTCCAGAGTCCACTCAGGGAACCCTTTGAGAAAGTATTGGTTAACGTACCGAACTCCCTCATTAATCCCCCGGATTTCAGCGGCTGCAAGCAGTCGCAACTCCTCGTCCTCCCATCGAGGGATCGAACGTCGGACCGAAACCTTTTCGTTCGCTTCTTTTGGATGTGATTTGCGAACGTGCACGCCTAGTCCGCTCTTGGTCGTGAATGGTCGCATGCAAATCTCACAGGTCCAAACTGCTGGTTCGTCAATAGGCGCTTCGTGAGCAGCCTGTGGTAACGTGCCAACCGGGGTCCACTGACACCCATCAGGGGCTCTAAGTCCGTCATCCGAGACCGGACAAGGGACCGCGGCATTACATCGTGCTTTTCTAGGGCCCGGTTGAATGGAGAAACGGTAGGGTGGCAACCCACTGTCCCCGCCTGACGCTCCCAACTTCGCACGACCAATCCCCGAGTGTCCGCCGAGCAGTCATCCAGTAAAAGGAAGCCTTCTGACTCTCGCCACGAGGAGGCGTGGGATAATACGCACTTAGTAGCACCAGCAACACCGCTCATCACGAACGCACCAGCCACTATTTAAACGATTTATTTTCTTTAAAGTTTTACATGTATAAAGAGTAATACATAACAAAGACAACAAGAACCAATTTCACCCCACCTCTTCCCTTTGAAGCACTCCCCCCCTGCCATAACCCGTCATTTTATTCCATCGAGTACAGTTCATATGCGACCCTTGCAGTACTCTCGTGGTCAAACCCACGAGAGCCTTCCTTGACATCCCTATGTCTCTCAAGTCCCGAGCACTTTCACCACACCAGACACCATGCCAGCTGACCGTTGCAGTCGTGTATTTTGGGGTCGTCCCACGATGTGTCTCCCCCATTTAGCGGCGTACTCCCACGTTGCTCCGGTAGTACTGCAACATCCGCCGGTGGAGGGTAGCGAGGTCATTTGACCCCGACACGATCTGCACATCAACGAGGTAGGTGTCCTCTCGTCGGGTGGCTACGATGTCTGGCTTCCTTAGTCCTTCCTCGGTGTAGATCCTCGGCTCCTTCTGCACCGTCCATCCCTTCGCTGCGAGGGACGAACCGAGGCTGTTGACAATTGCATCATGCCTCTTTATCCGTCCCCCGTGTGTCCTCCAGTATCCCAGGATCACGTGCGCTGTGGTCTCCATGGTCGGGCAGCCCGCCCGACACGCTGAATCCCTCGTTGCTCGCCGACCTCTGGTTGTTCTGCTGCGGCTGGGCAGGGCGTTGATCCGCACGTGCTGAAACTGGATGTAGTCTCGGCCCGGGATGGAGGCAGCCGTCAAGTTGACCCACGCCGTGTACGCCCTCTCCTTGGCCGAGTCGCGTAATTCTCTCCCATCCACGGACCGGTGTAGCCTGGACGCCCAAAGCCGCTGGACGTCCCGTGTGGATGGCTCAGCCGCTTCGATGTCGGCGGACGCGGATTCAGCCCACTGCTACAGCCGGATGAAATGGCTGCTCCTCACCACAGCGCTGGTCACCGGGTCGCTGGAACTGCAGAGCCGCTCCAGTCCTCTCCGCCGCTGAACTGGGATGGACAGCCGAAGTGCCGGGATCCCCAATCCTCCTTCCTTCACTTGGGCAAGGAAGTATCCGACGGGCAAATCCTTCGGCAGGCGCAGCCAAGATCTAGCAGCTGCACGAATTTGGATATCCAACTCCACGAGTCGGGTGCAAGTAATCCTACCGAAGGTAAGTGGGTACTGCAGTTTAGGTATCACCATATGACGCAGGACCCACATCCTCTGCTGCGGTTTCAATGGTGCCCGTCCACCTCTACAAAAGGTGGACTAGGAGAGGCTTCACCTGAGGTGCCTGATGGTGGTTGCCCAACTCGTGTCCCAAGTACCTCCATGGGTCAAGGATCCCTTTAAGTGCAATGAGGACCCCTCGTAGGTACAGGGTAGCCTCCGTCAGGACTTTTACCTTCTTCTCCTTGCCCGATGAGACTAGCGAGTGGCTTAGGCACTTCCCAGGATTTACTTCCAAACCTCTTTGCCCAAGTGCCTCTTCAATTCGGTGGAGCTGCCTCTGCATCCCCGTGGTGGACTGGGATGCCATGATGAGGTCTTCAGCATAGGCTATGGCGCCTACAACACCATCTCCTAGGCGATAGCGGACCTCCCCATGCAGCTCCTGCAAAACTCCATCTACGACCAGGTTGAAGAGGAGTGGTGACAATGGACCCCCGTCGAATGCCGCGGCGGGCGCGTATCTGCCCGCTACTGGCCCCCCGATGTTGTAGCATCGTCTTCCCCTCAGCATAGTACTGCCCGACGTATCTCCGGAAGTGGTTCGGAAAACCATGCTCCGCCAGCAATCCTAGAATGGCTGACTGGCTGACGGAATCAAAAGCTTTCCGGAGATCTAGGGAGAGCAGGTGCACCTCCCTACGTCGGGCTCTGGAGTCCTGCATGACAGCTTGGAGTGTGATGATGTTCTCCATACATACGTCTCTTCTCAGGAACGCCCGTTGCCGATCATCAAAGATCGGCTGTTGCTGTACTCGGGAGGCCAAGATCTTGTGCAAGTGCCTCAGGGGGACACAGCCGATACTCAGAGGTCGGTAATCGGCTTTAGATACAATGTCCCCCTTCGGCATAAAAATTGTGCTGGATTCCTTCCACTCTGGTGGGGGGTGTCACCATGGAGGAGGATCAGGTTAAAGATTAGAGTCTTCACCGAGGAAGGTACTGCATTCCACACCGCCGGTTTGATGCCATCTGGTCCAGGGGCCTTTCCCGCCGCCACCTTGTTCTCTTGGATCTCCTCCTCTGTTATAGGTGCCAGGCAGTTGCGCCTGGATGGTTTGGCGCCGAGGTCCCGGGGTATAGGATTTCGAGGGAGCCGTAAATATCGGCTCCCAAAATTCCCTCATCTCCTTTAGATCATGAGGGGAGATCGGCTGTCTACCCTCCAGGACCTCTCTGGCTGCGGCGGCAGGACACTTCTTCCACATTCCCTGGATCCGGGCATACTCCCGGCGGCGTTGTGCTTGGGGCCGCGCCGGTTGGTCTGGTCGCGGCTGAGAGATATGGGCTGGCCTAGGGGCGGAAGTCTGCGGCACTCCCAGGGTTTCCTTTATCCACCTAGAAAATATATTAAAGAAACCCTGAGTATCCAATTCCCCCATCCACGCCAGGAGATGTGGATTCCAGCGGGCCCCCAATCCAACAACGTCGGTGAGGGCCCGATCCACCTCAATGCGGAGAGAAGGTAGAAAGTCCCGCTCGTCCTCTCCTGGGCTGATGGGGGGTGGTGGCGGAGGAGTGCTCTCCCTCTCGGCTGCCAAAACGTGTCTATAGGCAGCCTGGCGACGCTTGCCCTTTATGGCTTCGAGGGTCCGGCCTGGGAGGCGAGAAAGAATGAATTCATTCATAAATCTCTCCCCCCGCCTTTCCCCCTCTACCTCCAGGGCCGCCATCACCTTTATCTCCTCCTCCGTCCAGTGCCGCTTCTTTTGCTCGACGTTGATGGCCAAGATTGCTTCAAGGGTGTGGAGGCGCCGGCGGTGGACTCCCAGTCCAGGGGCAGTGGCAAACGTCGCTCCGCATAGGTCGCATCTGGACCCAGGAACATTGGCCGGATAGGCTGCTGCTTAATCAGGGGGGTGGTTCTCAATCGGTGCTTGCTGCCTCTGCGCACATGAGGAGCCCTGTGGAGTTTCTCTTTTCTTTTCCGAGGCTTTTTTCTTTCAGGAGCGGTGCGCATTAAGGAGTGAGGGGGTGCTAGCCCCACACCCCTGTGTGTCGCCAGAGCCCCACTCAGGCACCAAAAATTTGGTGCCAGTCCGTACCACGAGGAGGAGGGGTTGACTTGCAGTGGTGATGCTATGGGCCTACTCAGAGGAGGCGCTGTATTGCGGAGAACCCACCGCCTTACGACTTCAGAGAGTCATAGTTACTCCCGCCGTTTACCCGTTCTTGCTTGAATTTCTTCACTTTGACATTCAGAGCACTGGGCAGAAATCACAATGCTTCGACACCCTCTGGGGCCATCGCAATGCTTTGTTTTAATGGGACAGTTGGTTTTCCCCAGTCCGTGCCAGTTCTGAGCTAGTCGTTAAATGGCGGCCGAAGAACGGCGCACGGGAGAAGGCCCCGGGCGGCACGACCGGAAGGCCGCACCCACATGGGGACCGCCACGCACGCCCTCGCAGCAAGGAAGGTCCACGGGTGGCCAAGGCTCGGTACCGAACTCGGATCAACAGTGCCAGACTAGACACAAGCTCAACAGTGTCTTCTTTCCCCGCTGATTCTTCCAAGTTCGTTCCCTTGGCTGTGGTTTCGCTAGATACTACATGGGGACAGTGGGAATCTCGTATATACATTCATGCGCGTCACTAATTGGAAGACGAGGCATTTGGCTACTCAGACATTGCCTTCCAGATCAGGTCCTTTCACGACCAAAGGCATTTTTTCCATGGATGTACTGATGGAGACGGGCCATCATCATCGTAACCTGCGACATAATCCGCCCAGGTCACACCCTTGCATCTGGCAGGAATATGCATTTACGCACACCCGGGCAAGGTGGAGCCCGGGTAGTGTGGGACTCGGCAAGATTGCAATACCCACTAGTAACCTCCCCCGATTATGCCTTTGACAGAGGCAGCAACTGTATTTGCTGAGGGAAGCCTCAGGCATTAACCACTCCTTGTCGTTTCCTCGTCCGGGTAGTCTTCATGAAGTCGTTGTAAATAATTAATCCCCCGATGATTGTCCTGGATGAGATGACCCTGATGTCTTTCTTCGACAGGATCTCTTTTTCTACGAGGGCAGCTAAAGATTTTCTACTCCATAGGCCTCTGCTGCTTAGCGTTACTGCCATGGTGTTGATAGAGGATAGATGGTATTTGTTCTTGAGTTTCGCCTGTAGATCTTCGTACAGAGCGTAATTTTCGATCTTCTTAGCGTTGCCCCGGTCCAGGTCCTGTTGTTCTCCCAGGATTTGGCCATCTAGGAGGAGACCTCTGTCTTCTTTCCATGCTAGATGTCCGGCTTCCTAAGTCCGTTGACGGTAGTTATCTTAGGCTCAGATTCCACTTTATAGTTCCGGTCTTCGAGTTTCCTCTTGATGTAATTGAGGAGGGCGTCATGTCTCGTTATCCTGGACCTATGGGTTCGGTGGCACTCTTGAAGTACATGGTGAAGAGTTTCAGTTCTCCCGCATCCCGCTCTGCAACTCCTTTCATGGTTCCTCCCTCTTGATGTTCTTGATCTCACGGGGAGAGCATTAATTCTGAGTTTGAGAGAATTGATATAATCTTTCCCGCTTAAGAAGCGGGTACCGTCACTGACCCAGGAATGCTGGTCCTTGACATCTGAGGACAGTCTCAAGGCGTTGCCATCACAGCTGGCATATATTTTATTTGCCCATAGTTTTGACAATTGATTCCTCATTTTGATGAGAGTGGCTCCATCTATTAGTCTCTCTTCGGTCCTTTTTATATCCGTTGATAGGAAGGTGTTAATCACTCCTGCTGTAAGATTCTTGGAGGTACTTAGGGAGAGTAGGCGCTCTCTTCTTTGTAGGGGGACTGTCCATCTAAGCGACGGCATGTTAAGCCCTCCATCCGTTGTGTCCGCGTGGAAGTAAGCATTGGGAACGTCTTGTGGTAGTTTGATCCATGCTCTTATCCTCTGTCGGATCAACTTATCCATATTGTTCAACGTGCCGACCAGAATCGATCCGGTGGTGAGATGATACATGAGGCTTGGTATGATGAACGCTGTGACGACTGCGACTCTCTCTTGACTGTGCGGCATCTCCTGACGGAGTGTGATGTGTATCGGGTAGCACGGGAGAGGCTAGACATCCGGGGCGGAATAAGGCAAGTCCTAGGAGATGACGCCGATAACATCACCAAGGTTTTAAACATTTAAAAAAAATACGGATTTTACAATAAAATATACTTATTATTCCTACGAGACTATTCCTTCATGCTGTTTTTTCATATCATATTATTAGCAATAATAAGACTTTGAGTGGTGCAAAATGACCTCAGCCGTCGACGCACCCCAAATAAAAATACTACTACTACTATGATCAACTTGCCCAACACCCACAGTTTTTGTTGCGGCTTCAGGGGCGCTTTAGATAAGATGTTGAGCTTCTAAAGGAGAGCATCATTCAGATTAACCCTCATTTTGCCTTCTGGTGTAAATGGGATCCCTAGGTACTTCCATTGATCATCCCTCTTAAGAGATGGAATTTTTTGTTCGTTGACATAGAAGGTGCTCTTGGGGTCCATGGCCACCTTCTTCAAATGCGGGATTACTTTGATCGCCACACTGTGGCTCTTCCCCGCATTAATTTCTAGACCACAGGAGTTCAGATATTCGCCGGTAATGTTCAGCAACTCTTGGAGCCCCTCAGGTGTTGATGCGAGGAGGATGAGATCGTCCGAGAAAGCAATTATATTGACATGCATGTCACCAATTTTGACTCCAATCTCTGGTGGCACCCTTTTAATGAGTTCGTTCATGACGAAGTTGAAAAGGATTGGAGACAGGGGATCCCCTTGTTTGGCCCCTCTAAGGGGATGGATTTTTTCGGAAGTCCATCCTCCATGGCGGATACGTGTATGACTTTTTTGATACACGTCACTTACATAGTCAATAAACGCCTCAGGGAGACCCTTGTTTGCCATCACTCTTTCAAGGGCCTTGAAGGTGATTGAGTCAAAGACCTTCTTAATGTCCGTGGACACCATAACTAGTTGTTTCCGATGAATCCTATTATGTCTTAAGACCATGTCCAGAAGATGCGTATTCTCGTTACATCAATCAGTTCGACGAAGGCTCGTTGCCTACGATCTAATGGCACAATTTTCAGCCTGTTTGCTAGAATTTTGTGCAAACATCGGTCAAAAACTGAAGAGATCGTAATGGGCTGATAATCTCCCGTATTGTCCGCTTCTTCCTTCTCGGGAATAAGAATTGTTCGGCTGTTTGCCCAGTCAGTTGGAATTTTCCTACATAGTAGAGTAAGGTTGAAAATTATCGTAAGAATATGCTCTGGAATGGCCCTGAGAAGGCGGACTGTCACGCCATCTGGTTTCGGAGCGGTAAAGGTTCGGGGAAACGATTTCCTGACCCCATTTACTGTAATGGGTTTCCATATTTCATTCCATACCTTGTCACCGCTAGTTAGTTTCGGGGATGAGTTGTTCTTTTGGCACATCAGATTCGTCCAGAAGGGGACCATTTGATCCTTCCCCAAGGGCTGATATGTATTCATTATGTCCATTTCGATGTCCTTCCAACAGCGGCCGCGATTCCTCTTCCAAAGATTTTGGGCTTTGGAATATTCAGCCCTGCGAAGTTTTCGCTTGCTGCAGGAGGGTTTTGGAGTTGGGTTAGAATCATTAGGTCCTTCCGGGTCGTCCTTTTTCGGTGGCCAGGTTCGTGAAAGATATTCAGTAAGGTCAAGGAACGTTCGTTCAATAGATCTTTGATCACAGTTTTTAGCAATTTCATATAGTTCATTACTATTGAAGCCCAGGTCCTTTTCTAAATATTTTGCTAAGCCTCTAATGCAGGATTGCAGTTCTTTATTCAGGTCGATCTTTGCGGAGAGGTTGGTCGTCTCCCTCGTTTTCAAAGTAGCCCTGGGCTCAGGAAATGTTAGTTCTTCAGGAAAGCCTCCACTAGGCTCCTATGGCTAGGGCGCCGTCTTCTGCTTTAAATGGCGTCTACGGTTCGTTGGGATGTCTCCGCAAGAGTTTGGTTCACATTTTCAGTTGTCAAGTTGTTAATTGGAGTGGGCTCCTTCTTGGCCAGGAGAACTTTCTCTTCAGAGGTCCATCTGGACTTTTTCGGAGGATGGCTGGTGAGTAGATCGTTATCTCCCCAGTTCTTGTGCATACGATTTTCGTGCACACCCCTTCCTCTGGGGTTTCTGAAGGACCTGCTGCAGCCGGAAAACCTGCATGGGTAGCTGGTTTCTGCCGTCATTTCGCCCTCGAGCATTGGCTCTAGTTCGTCAGTGGACGCACCAGTTGAAAATGTTTTACATCCGAGGCTATTTTCATTATTGGTACCAATGCTAAAGTCGGACGAGTGGGCGGGTACCCCCAGGTCCCGGTTCGCCAGAGCCCCACTCAGCCACCAAAGTTTGGTGCCCAGTCCGTACCACGAGAAGGAGGGGTTGACTTGCGGTGGTGATGCTATGGGCCTACTCAGGGGAGGCGCTGTAATGCGCAGAACCCACCGCCTTACGACTTAAGAGAGTCATAGTTACCCCCGCCGTTTACCCGCGCTTGCTTGAATTTCTTCACTTTCACATTCAGAGCACTGGGCAGAAATCACATTGCGTCAACACCCGCTGGGACCATAGCAATGCTTTGTTTTAATTAGACAGTCGGATTCCCCCAGTCCGTGCCAGTTCTGAGCCAGTCGTTGAATGGCGGCCGAAGAGCGGCACACGGACGGTGGCCCCGGGCGGCGGCCCCGGGCGGCACGACAGGAAGGTCGCATCCACACCGGGACCGCCACGCACGCCCTCGCAGCAAGGAAGGTCCGCGGGTGGCCAAGACGCGGGACCGAACTCGGATCCACAGTGCCAAAAAAGACACAAGCTCAACAGTGTCATCTTTCCCCGCTGATACTTCCAAACCCTTACCTTTGGCTGTGGTTTCGCTAGATAGTACATGGGGACAGTGGGAATCTCGTTAATCCATTCATGCGCGTCACTAATTGGATGACGAGGCATTTGGCTACTCAGCAAGTGCCCTACAGATCAGGTCCTCTCACGACCACAGGCAGTTTTTCCGTGGATGTTCCGACGGAGACGGGCCTTCATCATAGTAACCTACCACATCAACTGCTCCGCGCGTACTCTTGCATCAGGCGAGTATTTCATAGCCGTCATTCTATTGAACCCCCAGAAGCAGTACCTGGATCCTTGCAGTGCACGGATCGGTATTTGGCTCAAGACTCTCTTCGACAAGCCCAGTTTCCTGAGACTCGCCTCAGAGGCCCCAGACCACACTCCCCTCCACGATACGGTGCAGGTGGTTACCTCGATAGCTTCCCTGGCCACCGCCCATTGGTCAGCTATCCGGGAGATAAGAGTCTCATTGCTCCCGTAGCGACGAGCCTTAGATCGATGAGAATCGTCGAGAGGCACGCTATTTGACATCACCTGCACATCAATCACTGTGACTTTCCCGTCCTTGGCACAGACTATGTCTGGCTTACGAGGGTTTTCGTTCGAAGGGTAGAGCC
Source organism: Platycnemis pennipes (assembly GCA_933228895.1). Lineage (NCBI taxonomy): Eukaryota > Metazoa > Arthropoda > Insecta > Odonata > Platycnemididae > Platycnemis > Platycnemis pennipes. Next base: position 2,230,904 of record CAKOGI010000002.1, on the reverse strand, counting down.
TTTCCCTCTCTACCCTGTACCCACGTACTTCCAAGCTTTTCAAGGAAACCAAGGAAACCGGAAATAGCGTCATGTCGACGTATGCGAAATCCGTGGGTGCGGAAGCACCCTTGGATCACGTGACCCGAGGTCTCGTGGACCTTACAGCCCGATCGACAAGAAACGGAGGCACCGTCTCTTCGGCCACGCGTCGTCCGCATCCTAGTCGGCACCGCATTGATCCGAATTTGCTGGTAGTGACAAAAATCACGTCACTGAATACCTAAGGAACGGGTCACCCAATGAGTGGTGGTAACGCTACGGTGACACTCGCGTAAGTCACCACCATCTGCCGATGTGTGCAGATTTCCAGCAAAATATTTCCTCACCGCCTCCCTCGAACAGGAGCCGATCCTGCGGTGGTCAAGGTTCTTCTTGGCCCAAGAAATCGCCTTTTGAACGGTTAACGATTGGAAGGCGCTTCCTGCTGCACTGAACGAGCTGGTTCGGAGTCGGTCGAGGCGATACACTTTCCAGACTGGTACCAGGGTTTCGAGGTTCGGGATGCCCAAACCCCCGTCCGGAATGTTACTGTGGAAAAAGCCCTCCGGCACGTCGTGAGGCAGGTGAAGCCATCGGAGTACTGCGGCCCTTAGTTGCCGATCCAATGTGACCAACTTCCCCTTGGTCACCGAGCCGAGCACCAGGCTGTGGTACAGTCTGGGCAGGGCAAAGGTCGTTAGGATATGTAGCCTCTGCGGCGGTTTATGGCGAGCCGCCTGAATGCGCTGGATCATCTGCGCGAGTGTTGGTCCCACGTCCAAACATTCAGTCCCACCCAACGTAGTTCCCAAGTACTGCCATTCCTCGGAGGAGGCCAGCGGTTGAAGTTTCTGGCCATGGATTAGAGTAAAAGCGAGGTCAGTAACGACCTTGATTCGCTTACCCTTACCATCTGGCATCAAGGAATACGTCTTGCTCTTAGATGGATTTAGAGCCAGGCCATTTGCTAATCCTGCCTCCTCGAAACACGCTAAGGACTTCCGCAAACCAGTCGCCGTCCCCGCTACAAGGATGGCATCGTCTGCGTAGGCGAGGGCATTCACCCTGGTGCCCCCGAGACGGTAGCCAACCTCTGCGGGTATTGCGGCTAGCGCTTGGTCCATCACGATATTGAAGAGGAAGGGACTCAACGGATCCCCCTGGCGTACACCCCTTCGAACAGCCACCTCCCTAGCTTCGCCCTTCCACCTCAATATGTTTCGTTGCCCGGAGTAGAGCCCAGCCAGGAAGGAGGTGGAAATCCCAGCTGCCCCGGCACAGGGCCGCGCCGCATTCAGTATGGCCGTGTGTTCGACCGTGTCGAAAGCCTTCGTAAGGTCTAGCACTGCGAAATGCAGTTGACCGCGGCGTACTCGGGCGTCGTGCATTATAGCTATGATAACTGCAACGTTTTCGAGGACCCCATCATCAGAGATGAACCCGCGTTGCCGCGGGTCCCCTCCGGGTCCGGTGGTCCTCATACGTGCGGCTAGCACTTTATTTAGTTGCCTTAGGACTACCGACGCTATGGCGAGCGGTCGGTAGTCCTTCGGCGTGGTTGGGGTTCTTGACTTAGGGAGGAAAACAGTCCGGCGGGTGTTAAGCTCAGGTGGGATGGAGCCTTGCAACAAGACGACGTTGAAGAGAGCCGAACGTATGAGTGGTGAGACAGCCTTCCATTGCCTCACACTTACGCCATCAGGTCCTGGAGCTGATTTGATCTTTAATTCGTTCCCTTCAATCTCACCTAGTGAGATCGGACGGTAAGCGACTGGCCAAGGCTCCGTCGCCGCCAGCGGATGTTCACTGACTCGGGATTCTTCGCCTGGCCCCGTTGCCTCCATGACTTTGGTCCAGTAGTCGAACATCTCTCGAGGACCGAGAGAGTCGGGTTCCTGGCACTCGCCGTCAAGGATTTCGCGGGCGGCAATCCCTATGTTCTTCCTCCATTTTGACTGGACCTTAGCGTACTCGCTACGCTTTCGTACTTTCCGGTTCACAATCGGGGTAGGTTCCGTATTCTTGGATCCAACTTTCTCACCTCTGTCATTCCGGGGAAAACATTTTCGGAGCCACTCAGAGATGAGTGGCCCACAGTCTTCCCCGTCAAGAGCTTTTTGGCAGATGGTCGCCATTAGGCCACTATTGTGGCTACTGTCATTGGAGAGCTTCGGGATAGCATCCCTTAGCCACTCCTTCAGTATTTCGTTGCCCGTGGATGAAGTGGGCTCCGGCTCTTGACTTGTGGTCATAGTATTTGGAGTCTCTGGGGTGATCTCCGGAGGTCCGGTCTTTAACTCTTTGAGGACCGCCTGGTATTCTGCCCTCTTGCGTTTGCTCTTAATGCGTTCCAGAGTCCACTCAGGGAACTCTTTGAGCAAGTACTGGTTAACGTACCGGACTCCCTCATTAATCCCCCGGATTTCAGCGGTTGCAAGCAGTCGCAACTCCTCATCCTCCCATCGAGGTTTCGAACGTCGGACCCCCTGCGGGTAGGGGGATTGAGAATACTCCCGCAGTATCTCTGCTTGTCGTAAGAGGCGACTAAAAGGGCGGGGAGAGAACCCCGAAAACAAACCCCCAGTCCAGCAAGGGATGCGTCCGGACAGTCTTGTGGGTCCACTGTCTGTGTGCGGCCATACCAGCTGGCCTGCGATCCACCCGCATGTTTGCCGTGTGCGGAGACCCGTAAGGGGGAGAAGGGGATCCTGGTGGGTGAGTTCTCCGGCACCCAGCCGGGTGTCGGATGCCCGGTATGGGTCGGATTTCAATACCCCACTTTGGCCCTGGATCCCCTGTAAACGGGCGGTCAAGACCTAGCCAGTCCTGATCAATCGGCTTATCGACACGTTTCGATGGCGAGTGCTGGAGTGACGGGGGCCTGCGTAGGGCGGCCGAAGGTGTATGGGTTTGGAGGGCCCATGCATTGGAGACCTCACCCGAAACAGGCCCCCTAAACGATAGTGCTATATCCCTTGGGTAGCCCTGGCGACCACACCGGTTTGCGGTGTGGCGTCCCAAATGTGTGGCTCCATGGTGGGTGGGGAGCTCAGGGGATGAATTTCTATTTCTGCATGGACTTAAACATTCTACCTCCACCAAAAAGATCCCGTCCGGACACGGGCGGGGGAGAATTGCCATTGAGCGACAGCACTAGGTTTCTTGTGATGAGGTGCCAGAAAGAAGGTGAGACCCTGAAGAAGGTGTCTCCCTTCCTTATTCGACGTGTATTGTCAGCTTCCGTCTCTGGCGAGCTAAAGTCCGCAAAAAAACTCAGAGATGGCACACTGCTCATCGAGACTGCAAACCTCGCGCAGAGTGAAAAGATATTGTCAATGAAAGTCCTTCATGACATTCCCGTTGAAGTGGAGATTCACAGAACACTCAACAGCTGCAGGGGAGTAATAAGTCACTTCGACTTACTATACGTGGAGACCAGCGAAATTAAAACGGAAATGTCATCTCAAGGCGTAATTGACGTCCGTCGACTCACTACCAAGCGGAACGGCGAAGTTATCAATACTTCGTCCGTTCTTCTTACATTCGCGCTGGATAAGCTGCCCGAGAAAGTTTTTGTGGGCTACGAATCCGTACCTGTGCGTCCCTTCATACCTTCTCCGGTACGTTGTTTCCAGTGCCAACGATTCGGACACATCGCCACGCGATGTAAGGGCAAAGCGACCTGCGCTCGCTGCGGCCTAGACAAGCACGAGGATACTGATGAATGCAAGAATGACCCGTATTGTATCAATTGCGAGGGTGCACACCCGGTGCACTCTCGAAATTGTCCAAAGATGAAGGAAGAACGGCAGGTCATGGAAATTAAGACAAGAGATAAAATATCATATTTAGAAGCTAGAAAGAAGTACCGAGAGTCTGTAGCCCCCACTTTTTCCAGATCATTTGCCAAAACTGTAAATGCAATTAGCAAGTCGACAATCGGCACACAGACGGACGCAATACAAAACGTTAACAATAAGGACTCCGCCAAGCCGGAAAAGGCCTCAAAACCGGCAAAACCATCAACGTCAACACCACCAGTTTCTCCGCCAAAATGCTCCAGTGTGTGCCCTCAGAAGCACACAGATAAAAGCTCTCCCAAGGTATCTGACGAAAGGCGTCAGAAAACCCCATCACCAAGACCACCTGGATTGACCAAACAGAGTCAACCGGAGTCTATGGATGAGGACGAGTGTCTCTCGGAGACTGCCATCTTCCAAATGAGACAGAGTGGGAGAAGACGACATCGTATTCGGCGCTAACTCTCCTTGAGTACAGACTGACTACTCGAGAAGTTTAAATTTTTATTTATTTATTATTTATTTATTTTTAACAAATTTTTTTATGAATTACATCTTACAGTGGAACTGTAATGGATTTTATAAACATAAAGAGGAGTTAGACATTTTAATTAGAGATTTTAAACCGTCGTGCATATGTTTGCAAGAAACTCATTTTAAACCGGCGAATAAGGGAATTTTAAAAGGTTTTAAAGTTTTTAGATCTGATGACACCAGTGGCCAACGAGCCCAGGGTGGAGTGGCGATTGCTACTCGGGAGGCCCTTTACACCTCCCGAGTGCAGCTCAACACGCCGTTCCAGGCGGTGGCGGTTACCGTGCACGCCTCCGAGGCGGTCACGTTATGTAACATATATCTACCGGAGGGTGCACCGGTCACCCGTTTTAATTTGGAAGCCCTTATTCGTCAATTACCCAGACCATTCATATTATTAGGGGACTTTAATGCCCACGACACCCTGTGGGGTGGCGAATTGGCACAAAGAAATAGGAGAGGTCGCATTTTAGCATCATTTATAAATGATTTTAGTCTATTTTTATTAAATAACGGTGAGAAAACCCATTTTAATAGTTTTAATGGTTCGTTTTCGACCATAGATTTATGTATTTGTTCCAGTAGTCTGATGACCAAGGTAAAGATGTCCGTACACAAAGACCTTTGTGGAAGTGATCACTTCCCCTTATTTATTCATAAAGACCACAATCTGAATCCCCACATTGCGCAAACAGGTAATTGGCTGATTAGGAAAGCAAATTGGGTGACTTTTAAACAAACGATGGCATTTTTGCATGATCACAATCTCAGCTCGGAAAACAATATTAAACAGTTGACAAAATGCATCAACAAAGCTGCTAATAATAGTGTACCTCGTTCAAAAGGCGCAACCTCACGAACGCCAGTGCCATGGTGGAACGAGGAATGCGCCAAGGCCATCAAGCAAAGAAAAAAGGCTCTCCGAATATTCAACAAGTTTCCTACAGAAAGAAATCTTTCCACCTTTAGACGACTGCGGGCTAAAGCTAGACAGGTGGTGAGAGAAGCGAAAAAGGTCTCCTGGATGGAATTCGTAGGCAGCATAAACAACCGGACTCCTATCTCTCAGGTGTGGCGCAAAGTTCGTTGTATATCTGGTTCTCGGCAAGAGCAGATTATCAGTTACGTGAAAGTTGACGGGGATATTATTAATACTTTACCTGATATCTGTGACGTATTCGGCCTCTCACTTCAAAAAATTTATAGCAGTGAGAACTACGACAGGGAATTTATCGCAATCAAAAATAATTCAGAACGCCAAGCAATTAATTTCAAAACGTATAACCAAACGGAGAAATACAACGAACCCTTCTCACTATGGGAACTGACATCCGCCATCGCCGCCTCTCGTGACAGCTCCCCAGGAATGGATGGCATCCACAACGCCTTCCTCCGGAACTTACCGGAACCAGTCTTGTCGGAGGTCCTCCAATCTCTGAACCAGGTTTGGTCGGAAGGAAGCTTCCCTCAGTCCTGGCGGGAATCAATAGTTGTACCAATCCTTAAACAAGGTAAGGAAAGAGGTGATCCCAATAACTATAGGCCTATATCCCTGACAAGCTGCCTATGTAAGATAATGGAACGGATGGTCAACAGACGCCTTGTTTGGTGCTTGGAGAGTCGCAACCTCCTTTCCAACGCACAGTGCGGCTTTCGACACGGTAGGTCAACTACGGACCATCTCGTTCGCGCGGAAAATTTCATCCAGGAGGCTTTTTTACTGCGCCAACATGTCGTCGCCGTATTTTTCGACATGGAAAAAGCTTATGACAGAGTATGGCGCCATAAGATCTTGATTGCATTACATAAGTGGGGTTTTCGGGGCAATTTACCTGTTTTTATCAAAAATTTTTTGACCGATCGTGTTTTTAAAGTAAGGATAGGAAATATCCTCTCTCGCTTTTACACTCAGGACAATGGAGTACCCCAAGGCTCAGTCTTAAGCGTCACCTTGTTCGCAATAGCGATAAACGATGTAATGGACTGTATAAACGCGCCGGTAATGGGGTCCCTCTTCGTTGACGACCTAGCGATATTTTGTCGTTCTTCCAAACTCGTCACCGCTTGTAGACTGGTCCAGGTGACTTTAAATAAGCTATCGAATTGGCTTCGACATACCGGATTTCAGTTTTCTTCAGAGAAAACTAAATGTGTTCATTTTCACCGAAAGCGGGGAACCCACATTCTGCCGAATCTCCATCTCAACGGTAGAAATCTTCCTTCTGTCGAGTCCATTCGTTTTCTAGGAATGACACTCGATTACCGATTGAACTGGAAGGAGCATGTACGTCTTTTAAAAGATCGCTGTTTTAAGATTTTAAATATCCTAAAGTTTTTAAGCCACTCAACGTGGGGCGCTGACCGCACCACTATGCTATTATTATACAGGGCTCTAATACGATCAAGACTCGATTATGGTTCAATGATATATGCCTCTGCTCGTGAAAGCACACTAAAACCATTGACAACTGTGCATAACTCCGGACTTCGACTGGCTACAGGCGCCTTTCGAACCTCTCCAATTCCGAGTATTTATGCCGACGCAGGAGAACCGCCATTGACCACTCGTAGAGAGGCATTGATGTGCCGTTATGTGGCCAAAATTTCAGCAATGAAAAACCACCCGTGTTTTAATATTATTTTTAACCCGCGATTTTTAGATGTTTTTAACCGTAGGACTAAGGCCACAAAACCAATGTGTGTGCGTTTCAACAATTTCATCGCAAACAGTTGTTTTATTTTACCTGACACGTACCCTACTGGGTGCATGGAATGTCCCCCATGGTCGATACCAAGACCGATTTGTTTACTACAATTACTTACACGCCGAAAATCATCCACACTGCCTTCGGAATACGAATCTTTATTCAAAGAAATCCTGGAGAGATACCCTGACTTCATCCCGGTGTACACGGATGGGTCAAAATCTGATACGTCCTGCGGTTGCGCTGTGGTATCTACATACCATGGAGAGCTTAAATTAAAACTTAATCCGATGTGCTCAGTTTTTACTGCCGAACTTAGTGCAATCAAACTCGCCCTATCAAGTATCGCATGCACTAACTCTTCCTTTCTTATTTGCTGTGATTCTGCTAGCGCTCTACAGGCTATTCAGGAGTTCTCTCCCAGTAATCCCCTTGTCCAAGATATCCAGATTTCTCTTTCATCCCTTACAAATATGGGAGTCAATGTATCTTTCGTCTGGATACCTGGACATACTGGCATAAGCGGCAATGAGAGGGCTGACTCAGCTGCTAAAGGGGCCTTGAATGAGGCAGAAATACCGTCATCTTTAGTCCCTGTGTATGACCTGATGGTGGCTTTAAGACATGAAACACTAAGGAAGTGGAAAGATTACTGGGCTAATCTCACTGGCAACAAACTTCGGGCAATAAAAAATGTCACATCAGTGTGGTCCACCTCCGTCAGGAATAACCGCGCCGAGGAGGTCGCTATCACCCGGCTAAGGATAGGGCATTGTGCCCTAACGCACTCATACCTCTTCACAGAGGAAAAAATTCCTCCTCATTGCGAGGACTGCAACTCTTCCCTTAGTGTGCGGCACATCCTGACGGAGTGTAATAAATTGCGGGAGGCCCGTGAAAGGTGTAACATATCTCTTGACACTTGCCAAACTCTAGGTGACAACCCTGAGCAGATGAACTATTTAATAAAGTTTCTACGATTAACTGGCATTTTTAAAAAGCTATGACACTTTTTTCATAATATCAGAATTTAATACCGATCTTACACACATGTCCTTTTAAAATAATGTAATTTCCTGTAAGCGAGAGCTTAAGGTGCAAAATGACCTCAGACGTCGACGCACCTTAAAAACATAATCCTACCTACCTACCTATCGAACGTCGGACCGAAACCTTTTCGTTCGCTTCTTTGGGATGTGCCTTGCGAACGTGCACGCCAAGTCCGATTTTGGTCGTGAATGGTCGCATGCAAATCACACAGGTCTAAACTGCTGGTTCGTCAATAGGTGCTTCATGAGCAGCCTGTGGTATTTTGCCAACCGGGGTCCCCTGACACCCATCAGGGGCTCTAAGTCCGTCATCCGAGACCGGACAAGGGACCGCGGCATTACATCTTGCTTTTTTAGGGCCCGGTTGAATGGAGAAACAGTGGGGTGGCAACCCACTGTCCCCGCATGACGCTCCCAACTTCGCACGACCAATCCCCGAGTGTCCGCCGAGCAGTCACCCAGTGAAAGGAAGCCTTCCGACTCTCGCCACGAGGAGACGTGGGATAATACGCACTTAGCAGCACCAGCAACGACGCTCATCACGATCGCACCAGCCACTACCTTGAGAGAGTCATAGTTACGACCGTGATAAGGGGGCCGCAGGCCCCCAAACCCGGATCGGCAACGTCGAGGACACTTACTCACCAAGATCGGGAACCTGGAACAGGCCGTTAGCCGGCTTACAGTTTGATCACCGCCCGCAATGGCGACAATACCCTGACAATCCACTCCCTCGACAAGGGAGGCTAGGTGTCCCGTAACCGGACTCGGGGATTTTGTTCCCAGGGACCATTTTTCCAGAATAACGGTCCGGAGCACCGACCGCCCCGTGGCCTGCGTGGCAATGCCGATGCAGTGGGGTCTCGGCTCGGATTCTAGTGCCGGGGCAAGCCCCGGTCCGACACCTCAAACGCCCGACCCCTGCCATCCTGGACGGCGGGGTTAGGATAAATCCCTCCCCTACTCGAGGCTCATGCATCACACTACAGACACGATCCCCACAAACCTATCACAAGTAGCGAGCACAGCCCGTAAGAAGCCGACCCGAAAGGGGGCGTCGGTAGCCGAGCCGACGGGCTTTCCCCTTCCCCTACTTATCCTCATGTTAACTCTGTTTCCAGAGTTGCGTCAGATGAGTGACCGCAGGGTTCGCTTCAGCGTCACCCTTCCACACATCATGTTACGACCCGCGGAGCCCGTTGCCCAAATAAATTTGGGATAAGGTGTCTGATGGACCGTTTTAAGGGTACACCCCGTGTGGTCTGCATGACCACTCGACTCGGATCCTAGAGTGGGAGTGTCCCCACTCCGACTCCTCGAACGTCGGGGTCACGGTGAACCCTTCGCGTCAGAATCGTTTAGCTTACCCGGCCGCTAGATGGTAAGTGGACCGGGAGTTTCCAGCAGGACCACTGTCAGGTATATCTGACACTTGGTCACAAGAGGCTATTGGAGACGCGTAGTTACCAAGTAACCATGGCCTCCTCTCACGAGGCACACCCTCCTCTCACGAGAGTCATAGTTACTCCCGCCGTTTTCCCGCGCTTGCTTGAATTTCTTCACTTTCACATTCAGAGCACTGGGCAGAAATCACATTGCGTCAACACCCGCTGGGATCATCGCAATGCTTTGTTTTAATTAGACAGTCGGATTCCCCCAGTCCGTGCCAGTTTTGAGCCAGTCGTTGAATGGCGGCCGAAGAGCGGCACACGGGCGGTGGCCCCGGGCGGCGGCCCCGGGCGGCACGACCGGAAAGTCGCATCCACACCGGGACCGCCACGCACGCCCTCTCAGCAAGGAAGGTCCGCGGGTGGCCAAGACGCGGGACCGAACTCGGATCCACAGTGCCAAAAAAGACACAAGCTCAACAGTGTCATCTTTCCCCGCTGATACTTCCAAACCCTTACCTTTGGCTGTGGTTTCGCTAGATAGTACATGGGGACAGTGAGAATCTCGTTAATCCATTCATGCGCGTCACTAATTGGATGACGAGGCATTTGGCTACTCAGCAAGTGCCCTACAGATCAGGTCCTCTCACGACCACAGGCAGTTTTTCCGTGGATGTTCCGACGGAGACGGGCCTTCATCATAGTAACCTACCACATCAACTGCTCCGCGCGTACTCTTGCATCAGGCGAGTATTTCATAGCCGTCATTCTATTGAACCCCCAGAAGCAGTACCTGGAGCCTTGCAGTGCACGGATCGGTATTTGGCTCAAGACTCTCTTCGACAAGCCCAGTTTCCTGAGACTCGCCTCAGAGGCCCCAGACCACACTCCCCTCCACGATACGGTGCAGGTGGTTACCTCGATAGCTTCCCTGGCCACCGCCCATTGGTCAGCTATCCGGGAGATAAGAGTCTCATTGCTCCCGTAGCGACGAGCCTTAGATCGATGAGAATCGTCGAGAGGCACGCTATTTGACATCACCTGCACATCAATCACTGTGACTTTCCCGTCCTTGGCACAGACTATGTCTGGCTTACGAGGGCCTTCGTTCGAAGGGTAGAGCCTTTCCCTCTCTACCCTGTACCCACGTCCTTCCAAGCTTTTCAAGGAAAACAAGGAAACCGGAAATAGCGTCATGTCGACGTATGCGAAATCCGTGGGTGCGGAAGCACCCTTGCTGCTGCACCCAGTCCTGCTGCACCCAGGACTATCTTCGACAAGCCCAGTTTCCTGAGACTAGCCTCCGAGGCTCCAGACCACACTCCCCTCCACGATACGGTGCAGGTGGTTACCTCGATAGCTTCCCGGGCCACCGCCCATTGGTCAGCTATCCGGGAGATAAGACTTTCATTGCTCCCGTAGCGACGAGCCTTAGATCGATGGGAATCGTCGAGAGGCACGCTATTTGACACCACCTGCACATCAATCACTGTGACTTTCCCGTCCTTGGCACAGACGATGTCTGGCTTACGGGGGCCTTCGTTCATTGGGTAGAGCCTTTCCCTCTCTACTCTGTACCCACGTCCTTCCAAGCTTCTCGCAAGGAAACCGGAAATAGCGTCATGGCGACGTATGCGAAATCCGTGGGTACGGAAGCACCCTTGGATCACATGACCCGAGGTCTCGTGAACCTTGCAGCCCGATCGACAAGAAACGGAGGCACCGTCTCTTCGGCCACGCGTCGTCGCATCCTAGTCGGCACCGCATTGATCCGAATTTGCTGGTAGTGACAAAAATCACGTCACTGAATACCTAAGGAACGGGTCACCCAATAAGTGGTGGTAACGCTACGGTAACACTCGCGTAAGTCACCACCATCTGCCGACGTGTGCAGATTTCCAGCAAAATATTTCCTCATCGCCTCCCTCGAACAGGAGACGATCCTGCGGTGGTCAAGGATCTTCTTGGCCCAAGAAATCGCCTTTTGAACGGTTACCGATTGGAAGGCGCTTCCTGCTGCACTGAACGAGCTGGTTCGGAGTCGGTCGAGGCGATCCACTTTTCAGACTGGTACCAGGGTTTCGAGGTTCGGGATGCCCAAACCCCCATCCGGAATGTTACTGTGGAAAAAGCTCTCCGGCACGTCGTGAGGCAGGTGAAGCCATCGGAGTACCGCGGCCCTTAGTTGCCGATCCAATGTGACCAACTTCCCCTTGGTCACCGAGCCGAGCACCAGGCTGTGGTACAGTCTGGGCAGGGCAAAGGTCGTTAGGATATGTAGCCTCTGCTGCGGTTTATGGCGAGCCGCCTGAATGCGCTGGATCATCTGCGCGAGTGTTGGTCCCACGTCCAAACATCCAGTCCCACCAAACGTAGTTCCCAAGTACTGCCATTCCTCGGAGGAGGCCAGCGGTTGAAGTTTCTGGCCATGGATTAGAGTAAAAGCGAGGTCAGTAACGACCTTGATTCGCTTACCCTTACCATCTGGCATCAGGGAATACGTCTTGCTCTTAGATGGATTTAGAGCCAGGCCATTTGCTAATCCTGCCTCCTCGAAACACGCTAAGGACTTCCGCAAACCAGTCGCCGTCCCCGCTACAAGGATGGCATCGTATGCGTAGGCGAGGGCATTCACCCTGGTGCCCCCGAGACGGTAGCCAACCTCTGCGGGTATTGCGGCTAGCGCTTGGTCCATCACGATATTGAAGAGGAAGGGACTCAACGGATCCCCCTGGCGTACACCCCTTCGAACAGCCACCTCCCTAGCTTCGCCCTTCCACCTCAATATGTTTCGTTGCCCGGAGTAGAGCCCAGCCAGGAAGGAGGTGGAAATCCCAGCTGCCCCGGCACAGGGCCGCGCCGCATTCAGTATGGCCGTGTGTTCGACCGTGTCGAAAGCCTTCGTAAGGTCTAGCACTGCGAAATGCAGTTGACCGCGGCGTACTCGGGCGTCGTGCATTATAGCCTTGATAACTGCAACGTTTTCGAGGACCCCATCAGCAGAGATGAACCCGCGTTGCCGCGGGTCCCCTCCGGGTCCGGTGGTCCTCATACGTGCGGCTTGCACTTTATTTAGTTGCCTTAGGACTACCGACGCTATGGCGAGCGGTCGGTAGTCCTTCGGCGTGGTTGGGGTTCTTGACTTAGGGAGTAAAACAGTCCGGCGGGTGTTAAGCTCAGGTGGGATGGAGCCTTGCAACAAGACGACGTTGAAGAAAGCCGAACGTATGAGTGGTGAGACAGCCTTCCATTGCCTCACACTTACGCCATCAGGTCCTGGAGCTGATTTGATCTTTAATTCGTTCCCTTCAATCCCACCTAGTGAGATCGGACGGTAAGCGACTGGCCAAGGCTCCGTCGCCGCCAGCGGATGTTCACTGACTCGGGATTCTTCGCCTGGCCCCGTTGCCTCCATTACTTTGGTCCAGTAGTCGAACATCTCTCGAGGACCGAGAGAGTCGGGTTCCTGGCACTCGCCGTCAAGGATTTCGCGGGCGGCAATCCCTATGTTCTTGCTCCATTTTGACTGGACCTTAACGTACTCGCTACGCTTTCGTACTTTCCGGTTCACAATCGGGGTAGGTTCCGTTTTCTTGGATCCAACTTTCTCACCTCTGTCATTCCGGGGAAAACATTTTCGGAGCCACTCAGAGATGAGTGGCCCACAGTCTTCCCCGTCAAGAGCTTTTTGGCAGATGGTCGCCATTAGGCCACTATTGTGGCTACTGTCATTGGAGAGCTTCGGGATAGCATCCCTTAGCCACTCCTTCAGTATTTCGTTGCCCGTGGATGAAGTGGGCTCCGGCTCTTGACTTGTGGTCATAGTATTTGGAGTCTCTGGGGTGATCTCCGGAGGTCCGGCCTTTAACTCATTGAGGACCGCCTGGTATTCTGCCCTCTTGCGTTTGCTCTTAATGCGTTCCAGAGTCCACTCAGGGAACTCTTTGAGCAAGTACTGGTTAACGTACCGGACTCCCTCATTAATCCCTCGGATTTCAGCGGCTGCAAGCAGTCCCAACTCCTCATCCTCCCATCGAGGTTTCCAACGTCGGACCGAAACCTTTTCGTTCGCTTCTTTGGGATGTGCCTTGCGAACGTGCACGCCAAGTCCGATTTTGGTCGTGAATGGTCGCATGCAAATCACACAGCTCTAAACTGCTGGTTCGTCAATAGGTGCTTCATGAGCAGCCTGCGGTATTATGCCAACCGGGGTCCCCTGACACCCATCAGGGGCTCTACATCCGTCATCCGAGACCGGACAAGGGACCGCGGCATTACATCTTGCTTTTTTAGGGCCCGGTTGAATGGAGAAACAGTGGGGTGGCAACCCACTGTCCCCGCATGACGCTCCCAACTTCGCACGACCAATCCCCGAGTGTCCGCCGAGCAGTCACCCAGTGAAAGGAAGCCTTCCGACTCTCGCCACGAGGAGGCGTGGGATAATACGCACTTAGCAGCACCAGCAACGACGCTCATCACGATCGCACCAGCCACTACCTTGAGAGAGTCATAGTTACGACCGTGATAAGGGGGCCGCAGGCCCCCAAACCCGGATCGGCAACGTCGAGGACACTTACTCACAAAGATCGGGAACCTGGAACAGGCCGTTAGCCGGCTTACAGTTTGATCACCGCCCGCAATGGCGACAATACCCTGACAATCCACTCCCTCGACAAGGGAGGCTAGGTGTCCCGTAACCGGACTCGGGGATTTTGTTCCCAGGGACCATTTTTCCAGAATAACGGTCCGGAGCACCGACCGCCCCGTGGCCTGCGTGGCAATGCCGATGCAGTGGGGTCTCGTCTCGGATTCTAGTGCCGGGGCAAGCCCCGGTCCGACACCTCAAACGCCCGACCCCTGCCATCCTTGACGGCGGGGTTAGGATAAATCCCTCCCCTACTCGAGGCTCATGCATCACACTACAGACACGACCCCCACAAACCTATCACAAGTAGCGAGCACAGCCCGTAAGAAGCCGACCCGAAAGGGGGCGTCGGTAGCCGAGCCGACGGGCTTTCCCCTTCCCCTACTTATCTTCATGTTAACTCTGTTTCCAGAGTTGCGTCAGATGTGTGACCGCAGGGTTCGCTTCAGCGTCACCCTTCCACACATCATGTTACGACCCGCGGAGCCGTTGCCCAAATAAATTTGGGATAAGGTGTCTGATGGACCGTTTTAAGGGTACACCCCGTGTGGTCTGCATGACCACTTGACTCGGATCCTAGAGTGGGAGTGTCCCCCCTCCGACTCCTCGAACGTCGGGGTCACGGTGAACCCTTCGCGTCAGAATCGTTTAGCTTACCCGGCCGCTAGATGGTAAATGGACCGGGAGTTTCCAGCAGGACCACTGTCAGGTATATCTGACACTTGGTCACAAGAGGCTATTGGAGACGCGTAGTTACCAAGTAACCATGGCCTCCTCTCACGAGGCACACCCTCCTCTCACGAGAGTCATAGTTACTCTCGCCGTTTACCCGCGCTTGCTTGAATTTCTTCACTTTCACATTCAGAGCACTGGGCAGAAATCACATTGCGGCAACACCCGCTGGGACCATCGCAATGCTTTGTTTTAATTAGACAGTCGGATTCCCCCAGTCCGTGCCAGTTTTGAGCCAGTCGTTGAATGGCGGCCGAAGAGCGGCACACGGGCGGTGGCCCCGGGCGGCGGCCCCGGGCGGCACGACCGGAAGGTCGCATCCACACCGGGACCACCACGCACGCCCTCTCAGCAAGGAAGGTCCGCGGGTGGCCAAGACGCGGGACCGAACTCGGATCCACAGTGCCAAAAAAGACACAAGCTCAACAGTGTCATCTTTCCCCGCTGATACTTCCAAACCCTTACCTTTGGCTGTGGTTTCGCTAGATAGTACATGGGGACAGTGGGAATCTCGTTAATCCATTCATGCGCGTCACTAATTGGATGACGAGGCATTTGGCTACTCAGCAAGTGCCCTACAGATCAGGTCCTCTCAGGACCACAGGCAGTTTTTCCGTGGATGTTCCGACGGAGACGGGCCTTCATCATAGTAACCTACCACATCAACTGCTCCGTTCGTACTCTTGCATCAGGCGAGTATTTCATAGCCGTCATTCTATTGAACCCCCAGAAGCAGTACCTGGAGCCTCGCAGTGCGCGTATCGGTATCTGGCTGAGGACTATCTTCGACAAGCCCAGTTTCCTGAGACTCGCCTCAGAGGCCCCAGACCACACTCCCCTCCACGATACGGTGCAGGTTGTTACCTCGATAGCTTCCCTGGCCACCGCCCATTGGTCAGCTATCCGGGAGATAAGTCTCATTGCTCCCGTAGCGACGAGCCTTAGATCGATGAGAATCGTCGAGAGGCACGCTATTTGACATCACCTGCACATCAATCACTGTGACTTTCCCGTCCTTGGCATAGACTATGTCTGGCTTACGAGGGCCTTCGTTCGAAGGGTAGAGCCTTTCCCTCTCTACCCTGTACCCACGTCCTTCCAAGCTTTTCAAGGAAACCAAGGAAACCGGAAATAGCGTCATGTCGACGTATGCGAAATCCGTGGGTGCGGAAGCACCCTTACTGCTGCACCCAGTCCTGCTGCACCCAGGACTATCTTCGACAAGCCCAGTTTCCTGAGACTAGCCTCCGAGGCTCCAGACCACACTCCCCTCCACGATACGGTGCAGGTGGTTACCTCGATAGCTTCCCGGGCCACCGCCCATTGGTCAGCTATCCGGGAGATAAGACTTTCATTGCTCCCGTAGCGACGAGCCTTAGATCGATGGGAATCGTCGAGAGGCACGCTATTTGACACCACCTGCACATCAATCACTGTGACTTTCCCTACCTTGGCACAGACGATGTCTGGCTTACGGGGGCCTTCGTTCATTGGGTAGAGCCTTTCCCTCTCTACTCTGTACCCACGTCCTTCCAAGCTTCTCGCAAGGAAACCGGAAATAGCGTCATGGCGACGTATGCGAAATCCGTGGGTACGGAAGCACCCTTGGATCACGTGACCCGAGGTCTCGTGAACCTTGCAGCCCGATCGACAAGAAACGGAGGCACCGTCTCTTCGGCCACGCGTCGTCGCATCCTAGTCGGCACCGCATTGATCCGAATTTGCTGGTAGTGACAAAAATCACGTCACTGAATACCTAAGGAACGGGTCACCCAATAAGTGGTGGTAACGCTACGGTAACACTCGCGTAAGTCACCACCATCTGCCGATGTGTGCAGATTTCCAGCAAAATATTTCCTCACCGCCTCCCTCGAACAGGAGCCGATCCTGCGGTGGTCAAGGATCTTCTTGGCCCAAGAAATCGCCTTTTGAACGGTTACCGATTGGAAGGCGCTTCCTGCTGCACTAAACGAGCTGGTTCGGAGTCGGTCGAGGCGATCCACTTTCCAGACTGGTACCAGGGTTTCGAGGTTCGGGATGCCCAAACCCCCATCCGGAATGTTACTGTGGAAAAAGCTCTCCGGCACGTTGTGAGGCAGGTGAAGCCATCGGAGTACCGCGGCCCTTAGTTGCCGATCCAATGTGACCAACTTCCCCTTGGTCACCGAGCCGAGCACCAGGCTGTGGTACAGTCTGGGCAGGGCAAATGTCGTTAGGATATGTAGCCTCTGCTGCGGTTTATGGCGAGCGGCCTGAATGCGCTGGATCATCTGCGCGAGTGTTGGTCCCACGTCCAAACATCCAGTCCCACCAAACGTAGTTCCCAAGTACTGCCATTCCTCGGAGGAGGCCAGCGGTTGAAGTTTCTGGCCATGGATTAGAATAAAAGCGAGGTCGGTAACGACCTTGATTCGCTTACCCTTACCATCTGGCATCAGGGAATACGTCTTGCTCTTAGATGGATTTAGAGCCAGGCCATTTGCTAATCCTGCCTCCTCGAAACACGCTAAGGACTTCCGCAAACCAGTCGCCGTCCCCGCTACAAGGATGACATCGTCTGCGAAGGCTAGGGCATTCACCCTGGTGCCCCCGAGACGGTAGCCAACCTCTGCTGGTATTGCGGCTAGCGCTTGGTCCATCACGATATTGAAGAGGAAGGGACTCAACGGATCCCCCTGGCGTACACCCCTTCGAACAGCCACCTCCCTAGCTTCGCCCTTCCACCTCAATATGTTTCGTTGCCCGGAGTAGAGCCCAGCCAGGAAGGAGGTGGAAATCCCAGCTGCCCCGGCACAGGGCCGCGCCGCATTCAGTATGGCCGTGTGTTCGACCGTGTCGAAAGCCTTCGTAAGGTCTAGCACTGCGAAATGCAGTTGACCGCGGCGTACTCGGGCGTCGTGCATTATAGCCTTGATAACAGCAACGTTTTCGAGGACCCCATCAGCAGAGATGAACCCGCGTTGCCGCGGGTCCCCTCCGGGTCCGGTGGTTCTCATACGTGCGGCTAGCACTTTATTTAGTTGCCTTAGGACTACCGACGCTATGGCGAGCGGTCGGTAGTCCTTCGGCGTGGTTGGGGTTCTTGACTTAGGGAGGAAAACAGTCCGGCGGGTGTTAAGCTCAGGTGGGATGGAGCCTTGCAACAAGACGACGTTGAAGAGAGCCGAACGTATGAGTGGTGAGACAGCCTTCCATTGCCTCACACTTACGCCATAGGGTCCTGGAGCTGATTTGATCTTTAATTCGTTCCCTTCAATCTCACCTAGTGAGATCGGACGGTAAGCGACTGGCCAAGGCTCCGTCGGCGCCAGCGGATGTTCACTGACTCGGGATTCTTCGCCTGGCCCCGTTGCCTCCATGACTTTGGTCCAGTAGTCGAACATCTCTCGAGGACCGAGAGAGTCGGGTTCCTGGCACTCGCCGTCAAGGATTTCGCGGGCGGCAATCCCTATGTTCTTGCTCCATTTTGACTGGACCTTAGCGTACTCGCTACGCTTTCGTACTTTCCGGTTCACAATCGGGGTAGGTCCGTTTTCTTGGATACAACTTTCTCGCCTCTGTCATTCCGGGGAAAACATTTTCGGAGCCACTCAGAGATGAGTGGCCCACAGTCTTCTCCGTCAAGAGCTTTTTGGCAGATGGTCGCCATTAGGCCACTATTGTGGCTACTGTCATTGGAGAGCTTCAGGATTGCATCCCTTAGCCACTCCTTCAGTATTTCGTTGCCCGTGGATGAAGTGGGCTCCGGCTCTTGACTTGTGGTCATAGTATTTGGAGTCTCTGGGGTGATCTCCGGAGGTCCGGCCTTTAACTCATTGAGGACCGCCTGGTATTCTGCCCTCTTGCGTTTGCTCTTAATGCGTTCCAGAGTCCACTCAGGGAACTCTTTGAGCAAGTACTGGTTAACGTACCGGACTCCCTCATTAATCCCCCGGATTTCAGCGGCTGCAAGCAGTCGCAATTCCTCATCCTCCCATCGAGGTTTCGAACGTCGGACCGAAACCTTTTCGTTCGCTTCTTTGGGATGTGCCTTGCGAACGTGCACGCCAAGTCCGATTTTGGTCGTGAATGGTCGCATGGAAATCACACAGGTCTAAACTGCCAGTTCGTCAATAGGTGCTTCATGAGCAGCCTGTGGTATTTTGCCAACCGGGGTCCCCTGACACCCATCAGGGGCTCTAAGTCCGTCATCCGAGACCGGACAAGGGACCGCGGCATTACATCTTGCTTTTTTAGGGCCCGGTTGAATGGAGAAACAGTGGAGGGGCAACCCACTGTCCCCGCATGACGCTCCCAACTTCGCACGACCAATCCCCGAGTGTCCGCCGAGCAGTCACCCAGTGAAAGGAAGCCTTCCGACTCTCGCCACGAGGAGGCGTGGGATAATACGCACTTAGCAGCACCAGCAACGACGCTCATCACGATCGCACCAGCCACTACCTTGAGAGAGTCATAGTTACGACCGTGATAAGGGGGCCGCAGGCCCCCAAACCCGGATCGGCAACGTCGAGGACACTTACTCACAAAGATCGGGAACCTGGAACAGGCCGTTAGCCGGCTTACAGTTTGATCACCGCCCGCAATGGCGACAATACCCTGACAATCCACTCCCTCGACAAGGGAGGCTAGGTGTCCCGTAACCGGACTCGGGGATTTTGTTCCCAGGTACCATTTTTCCAGAATAACGGTCCGGAGCACCGACCGCCCCGTGGCCTGCGTGGCAATGCCGATGCAGTGGGGTCTCGTCTCGGATTCTAGTGCCGGGGCAAGCCCCGGTCCGACACCTCAAACGCCCGACCCCTGCCATCCTTGACGGCGGGGTTAGGATAAATCCCTCCCCTACTCGAGGCTCATGCATCACACTACAGACACGACCCCCACAAACCTATCACAAGTAGCGAGCACAGCCCGTAAGAAGCCGACCCGAAAGGGGGCGTCGGTAGCCGAGCCGACGGGCTTTCCCCTTCCCCTACTTATCTTCATGTTAACTCTGTTTCCAGAGTTGCGTCAGATGTGTGACCGCAGGGTTCGCTTCAGCGTCACCCTTCCACACATCATGTTACGACCCGCGGAGCCGTTGCCCAAATAAATTTGGGATAAGGTGTCTGATGGACCGTTTTAAGGGTACACCCCGTGTGGTCTGCATGACCACTTGACTCGGATCCTAGAGTGGGAGTGTCCCCCCTCCGACTCCTCGAACGTCGGGGTCACGGTGAACCCTTCGCGTCAGAATCGTTTAGCTTACCCGGCCGCTAGATGGTAAGTGGACCGGGAGTTTCCAGCAGGACCACTGTCAGGTATATCTGACACTTGGTCACAAGAGGCTATTGGAGACGCGTAGTTACCAAGTAACCATGGCCTCCTCTCACGAGGCACACCCTCCTCTCACGAGAGTCATAGTTACTCTCGCCGTTTACCCGCGCTTGCTTGAATTTCTTCACTTTCACATTCAGAGCACTGGGCAGAAATCACATTGCGTCAACACCCGCTGGGACCATCGCAATGCTTTGTTTTAATTAGACAGTCGGATTCCCCCAGTCCGTGCCAGTTTTGAGCCAGTCGTTGAATGGCGGCCGAAGAGCGGCACACGGGCGGTGGCCCCGGGCGGCGGCCCCGGGCGGCACGACCGGAAGGTCGCATCCACACCGGGACCACCACGCACGCCCTCGCAGCAAGGAAGGTCCGCGGGTGGCCAAGACGCGGGACCGAACTCGGATCCACAGTGCCAAAAAAGACACAAGCTCAACAGTGTCATCTTTCCCCGCTGATACTTCCAAACCCTTACCTTTGGCTGTGGTTTCGCTAGATAGTACATGGGGACAGTGGGAATCTCGTTAATCCATTCATGCGCGTCACTAATTGGATGACGAGGCATTTGGCTACTCAGCAAGTGCCCTACAGATCAGGTCCTCTCAGGACCACAGGCAGTTTTTCCGTGGATGTTCCGACGGAGACGGGCCTTCATCATAGTAACCTACCACATCAACTGCTCCGTTCGTACTCTTGCATCAGGCGAGTATTTCATAGCCGTCATTCTATTGAACCCCCAGAAGCAGTACCTGGAGCCTCGCAGTGCGCGTATCGGTATCTGGCTGAGGACTATCTTCGACAAGCCCAGTTTCCTGAGACTCGCCTCAGAGGCCCCAGACCACACTCCCCTCCACGATACGGTGCAGGTTGTTACCTCGATAGCTTCCCTGGCCACCGCCCATTGGTCAGCTATCCGGGAGATAAGTCTCATTGCTCCCGTAGCGACGAGCCTTAGATCGATGAGAATCGTCGAGAGGCACGCTATTTGACATCACCTGCACATCAATCACTGTGACTTTCCCGTCCTTGGCATAGACTATGTCTGGCTTACGAGGGCCTTCGTTCGAAGGATAGAGCCTTTCCCTCTCTACCCTGTACCCACGTCCTTCCAAGCTTTTCAAGGAAACCAAGGAAACCGGAAATAGCGTCATGTCGACGTATGCGAAATCCGTGGGTGCGGAAGCACCCTTACTGCTGCACCCAGTCCTGCTGCACCCAGTCCTGCTGCACCCAGGACTATCTTCGACAAGCCCAGTTCCCTGAGACTAGCCTCCGAGGCTCCAGACCACACTCCCCTCCACGATACGGTGCAGGTGGTTACCTCGATAGCTTCCCGGGCCACCGCCCATTGGTCAGCTATTCCGGGAGATTGCAAGACTTTCATTGCTCCCGTAGCGACGAGCCTTAGATCGATGGGAATCGTCGAGAGGCACGCTATTTGACACCACCTGCACATCAATCACTGTGACTTTCCCTACCTTGGCACAGACGATGTCTGGCTTACGGGGGCCTTCGTTCATTGGGTAGAGCCTTTCCCTCTCTACTCTGTACCCACGTCCTTCCAAGCTTCTCGCAAGGAAACCGGAAATAGCGTCATGGCGACGTATGCGAAATCCGTGGGTGCGGAAGCACCCTTGGATCACGTGACCCGAGGTCTCGTGAACCTTGCAGCCCGATCAACAAGAAACGGAGGCACCGTCTCTTCGGCCACGCGTCGTCGCATCCTAGTCGGCACCGCATTGATCCGAATTTGCTGGTAGTGACAAAAATCACGTCACTGAATACCTAAGGAACGGGTCACCCAATAAGTGGTGGTAACGCTACGGTGACACTCGCGTAAGTCACCACCATCTGCCGATGTGTGCAGATTTCCAGCAAAATATTTCCTCACCGCCTCCCTCGAACAGGAGCCGATCCTGCGGTGGTCAAGGATCTTCTTGGCCCAAGAAATCGCCTTTTGAACGGTTACCGATTGGAAGGCGCTTCCTGCTGCACTGAACGAGCTGGTTCGGAGTCGGTCGAGGCGATCCACTTTCCAGACTGGTAACAGGGTTTCGAGGTTCGGGATGCCCAAACCCCCGTCCGGAATGTTACTGTGGAAAAAGCTCTCCGGCACGTCGTGAGGCAGGTGAAGCCATCGGAGTACCGCGGCCCTTAGTTGCCGATCCAATGTGACCAACTTCCCCTTGGTCACCGAGCCGAGCACCAGGCTGTGGTACAGTCTGGGCAGGGCAAAGGTCGTTAGGATATGTAGCCTCTGCTGCGGTTTATGGCGAGCCGCCTGAATGCGCTGGATCATCTGCGAGAGTGTTGGTCCCACGTCCAAACATCCAGTCCCACCAAACGTAGTTCCCAAGTACTGCCATTCCTCGGAGGAGGCCAGCGGTTGAAGTTTCTGGCCATGGATTAGAGTAAAAGCGAGGTCGGTAACGACCTTGATTCGCTTACCCTTACCATCTGGCATCAGGGAATACGTCTTGCTCTTAGATTGATTTAGAGCCAGGCCATTTGCTAATCCTGCCTCCTCGAAACACGATAAGGACTTCCGCAAACCAGTCGCCGTCCCCGCTACAAGGATGACATCGTCTGCGAAGGCTAGGGCATTCACCCTGGTGCCCCCGAGACGGTAGCCAACCTCTGCGGGTATTGCGGCTAGCGCTTGGTCCATCACGATATTGAAGAGGAAGGGACTCAACGGATCCCCCTGGCGTACACCCCTTCGAACAGCCACCTCCCTAGCTTCGCCCTTCCACCTCAATATGTTTCGTTGCCCGGAGTAGAGCCCAGCCAGGAAGGAGGTGGAAATCCCAGCTACCCCGGCACAGGGCCGCGCCGCATTCAGTATGGCCGTGTGTTCGACCGTGTCGAAAGCCTTCGTAAGGTCTAGCACTGCGAAATGCAGTTGACCGCGGCGTACTCGGGCGTCGTGCATTATAGCCTTGATAACAACAACGTTTTCGAGGACCCCATCAGCAGAGATGAACCCGCGTTGCCGCGGGTCCCCTCCGGGTCCGGTGGTCCTCATACGTGCGGCTAGCACTTTATTTAGTTGCCTTAGGACTACCGACGCTATGGCGAGCGGTCGGTAGTCCTTCGGCGTGGTTGGGGTTCTTGACTTAGGGAGTAAAACAGTCCGGCGGGTGTTAAGCTCAGGTGGGATGGAGCCTTGCAACAAGACGACGTTAAAGAGAGCCGAACGTATGAGTGGTGAGACAGCCTTCGATTGCCTCACACTTACGCCGTCAGGTCCTGGAGCGGATTTGACCTTCAATTCGTTCCTTTCGATCTCACCTAGTAAGATCGACGGTAAGTGACTGGCCAAGGCTCGGTCGCCGCCAGCGGATGTTCGCTGACTCGGGATTTTTCGCCTGGCCCCGTTGCCTCCATGACTTTGGCCCAGTAATCGAACATCTCTAGAGAACCGAGAGAGTCGGGTTCCTGGCACTCGCCGTCAAGGATTTCGCGGGCGGGAATCCCTGTTCTTGCTCCATTTTGACTGGACCTTAGCGTACTCACTACGCTTTCGTGCTTTCCGGTTCACAATCGGGGAAGGTTCCGTTTTCTTGGATCCGACTTTCTCACCTCTGTCATTCCGGGGAAAACATTTTCGGAGCCATTCAGAGATGAGTGGCCCACAGTCTTCCCCGTCAAGAGCTTTTTGGCAGATGGTCGCCATTAGACCACTATTGTGGCTACTGTCATTGGAGAGTTTCGGGATTGCATCACTTAGCCACTCCTTAAGTATTTCGGTGCCCGTGGATGAAGTGGGCTCCGGGTCTTGACTTGTGGTCACAGGATTCGGAGTCTCTGGGGTGATCTCCGGAGGTCCGGCCTTTAACTCATTGAAGACCGCCTGGTATTCTGGCCTCTTGCGTTTGCTCTTAATACGTTCCAGAGTCCACTCAGGGAACCCTTTGAGAAAGTATTGGTTAACGTACCGAACTCCCTCATTAATCCCCCGGATTTCAGCGGCTGCAAGCAGTCGCAACTCCTCGTCCTCCCATCGAGGGATCGAACGTCGGACCGAAACCTTTTCGTTCGCTTCTTTTGGATGTGATTTGCGAACGTGCACGCCTAGTCCGATTTTGGTCGTGAATGGTCGCATGCAAATCTCACAGGTCCAAACTGCTGGTTCGTCAATAGGCGCTTCGTGAGCAGCCTGTGGTAACGTGCCAACCGGGGTCCACTGACACCCATCAGGGGCTCTAAGTCCGTCATCCGAGACCGGACAAGGGACCGCGGCATTACATCGTGCTTTTCTAGGGCCCGGTTGAATGGACAAACGGTAGGGTGGCAACCCACTGTCCCCGCTTGACGCTCCCAACTTCGCACGACCAATCCCCGAGTGTCCGCCGAGCAGTCATCCAGTAAAAGGAAGCCTTCCGACTCTCGCTACGAGGAGGCGTGGGATAATACGCACTTAGTAGCACCAGCAACACCGCTCATCACGAACGCACCAGCCACTATTTAAACGATTTATTTTCTTTAAAGTTTTACATGTATAAAGAGTAATACATAACAAAGACAACAAGAACCAATTTCACCCCACCTCTTCCCTTTGAAGCACTCCCCCCCTGCCATAACCCGTCATTTTATTCCATCGAGTACAGTTCATATGCGACCCTTGCAGTACTCTCGTGGTCAAACCCACGAAAGCCCCCCTTGACATCCCCATGTCTCTCAAGTCCCGAGCACTTTCACCACACCAGACACCATGCCAGCTGACCGTTGCAGTCGTGTATTTCGGGGTCGTCCCACGATGTGTCTCCCCCATTTTGCGGCGTACTCCCACGTTGCTCCGGTAGTACTGCAACATCCGCCGGTGGAGGGTAGCGAGGTCATTTGACCCCGACACGATCTGCACATCGACGAGGTAGGTGTCCTCTCGTCGGGTGGCTACGATGTCTGGCTTCCTTAGTCCTTCCTCGGTGTAGATCCTCGGCTCCTTCTGCACCGTCCATCCCTTCGCTGCGAGGGACGAACCGAGCTGTTGACAATTGCATCATGCCTCTTTATCCGTCCCCCGTGTGTCCTCCAGTATCCCAGGATCACGTGCGCTGTGGTCTCCATGGTCGGGCAGCCCGCCGGACACGCTGAATCCCTCGTTGCTCGCCGACCTCTGGTTGTTCTGCTGCGGCTGGGCAGGGCGTTGATCCGCACGTGCTGAAACTGGATGTAGTCTTGGCCCGGGATGGAAGCCGCCAAGTCAACCCACGCCGTGGACGCCCTCTCCTTGGCCGAGTCGCGTAGCTCTCTTTGATCCACGGACCGGTGCAGCCTGGACCTCCAAAACCGCTGGACGTCCCGTGCGGATGGCTCAGCCGCTTCGATGTCGGCGGACGCGGATTCAGCCCACTGCTGCAGCCGGATGAAATGGCTGCTCCTCACCACAGCGCTGGTCACCGGGTCGCTGGAACTGCGGAGCCGCTGCAACCGTCTCCACCGCTGTACTGGGATGGACAGCCGAAGTGCCGGGATCCCCAATCCTTCTTCTTTCACCTGGGCATGGAAGTATCCGACGGGCAGATCCTTCGGCAGGCGCAGCCAAGATCTAGCAGCTGCTCGGATTTGGACATCCAACTCGTTAAGTCGGGTGCAGGTTATCCTGCCGAAGGTAAGTGGGTACTGCAGTTTAGGTATCACCATATAACGCAGCACCCACATCCTCTGCTGCGGTTTCAGTGTCACCATATAACGCAGCACCCACATCCTCTGCTGCGGTTTCAGTGGTGCCCGTCGGAGCCTCTCCAAAAGGTGGACTAGGAGAGGCTTTACCTGAAGTGCCTGATGGTGGTTGCCGAACTCGTGTCCCAAGTACCTCCATGGGTCCAGGATCTCCATATGTTGGATGGGGACCCCTCAGGGGTACAGGGTAGCCTCCGTCAGGACTTTTACATTCTTCTCCATGCCTGATGGGACGAGCGAGTGGCTCTTGCATTTTCCAGGGTTTACTTCCAATCCCCTTTGCCCAAGTGCCTCTTCAATTCGGTCGAGCTGCCTCTGCATCCCCGTGGTGGATTGGGATGCCAGGATGAGGTCGTCGGCATAGGCTATGGCGCCTACAACAGCATCTCCCAGGCGGTAGCCGACCTCCCTATGCAGCTCCTGCAATACTCCGTCTACGACCAAGTTGAAGAGGAGTGGTTACAGTGGATCCCCCTGTCGAATCCCGCGGCGAGCGCGTATCTGCCCGCTGCTGGCCCCCCGATGTTGTAGTATCGTCTTCCCCTCAGCATAGTACTGCCCGACGTATCTCCGGAAGTGGTTCGGAAAACCATTCTCCGCCAGCACTCCAAGAATGGCTGACTGGCTGACGGAATCAAAAGCTTTCCGGAGATCTAGGGAGACCAGATGCATCTCCCAACGCCGGGCTCTGGCGTCGTGCATGACAGCTTGGAGTGTGATGATGTTCTCCATACATCCGTCTCTTCTCAGGAACGCCCGCTGCCGATCATCAAAGATTGGTAGCTGCTGTACTCGGGAGGCCAAGATCTTGTGGAAGTTCCTCAGGGGGACACAGCCGATACTCAGAGGTCGGTAATCGGCTCTCGATACAGTATCCCCATTCGGCACAAAAATTGTGCGGGATTCCTTCCATGGAGGAGGATTAGGTTGAAGATTAGTCTTCACCGAAGAAGGTTCTGCATTCCACACCGCCGGTTTGATGCCATCTGGTCCAGGGGCCTTTCCCGCCGCCACCTTGTTCTCTTGGATCTCCTCCTCTGTTATAAGTGCCAGGCAGAGTTGCGCATGAATGGTTTGGCGCCGAGGTCCCGGGGTATAGGTTTTCGAGGGAGCCGTGAATATCGGCTCCCAAAATTCCCTCATCTCCCTCAGATCATGAGGGGAGATCGGCTGTCTACCCTCCAGGACCTCTCTGGCTGCGGCGGCAGGACTCTTCTTCCACATTCCCTGGATCCGGGCATACTCCCGGCGGCGTTGTGCTCGGGACCGCTCCGGCTGGTCTGGTCGCGGCTGAGAGACATGGGCTGGCCTTGGGGCGGAAGTCGGCGGCACTCCCAGGGTTTCCTTTGTCTACCTAGAAAATATATCAAAGAAACCCTGAGTATCCAATTCCCCCATCCTCGACAGGAGATGTGGATTCCAGCGGGCCCCCAATTCGACAACGTCGGTGAGGGCCCGATCCACCTCAGTGCGGATAAAAGGTACAAATTCCCGCTCGTCCTCTCCTAGGCTGATGGGGGGTGGTGGCGGAGAAGTCCTCTCCCTGTCGGCTGCCAAAAGATGTCTATAGGTAGCCTGGCGACGCTTGCCCTTTATGGCTTCGAGGGTCCGGCCGGGGAGACGAGAAAGAATGAATTCATTCATAAATCTCTCCCCCCGCCTTTCCCCCTCTACCTCCAGGGCCGCCATCACCTTTATCTCCTCCTCCGTCCAGTGCCGCTTCTTCCGCTCGACGTTGATGGCCAAGTTTGCTTGAAGGGGGTGGACGCGCCGGCGGTGAACTCCAAGTCCACGCGCAGTGGCAAACTTCGCTCCGCAAAGGTCACATTTGGACCCAGGAACATCTGCCGGGTAGGCTGCTGCTTCATCGGGGGGCGGTGCTCAATTGGTGCTTGCTGCCTCTGCGCACATGAGGAGCCCTGTGGGGCTCCTCGTTTATTTTCCGAGGCTTTTTTCTTTTCAGGAGCGGTGCGCATTAAGGAGTGAGGGGGTGCTAGCCCCACACCCCTGTGTTTCGCCAGAGCCCCACTCAGCCACCAAAGATTTCGTGCGAGTCCGTACCACGAGGAGGAGGGGTTGACTTGCGGTGGTGATGCTATGGGCCTACTCAGAGGAGGCGCTGTATTGCGCAGAACCCACCGCCTTACGGACCTTGAATTTCTTCACTTTGACATTCGGAGCACTGGGCAGAAATCACATTGCGTCAACACCCGCTGGGGCCATCGCAATGCTTTGTTTTAATTAGACAGTCGGATTCCCCCAGTCCGTGCCAGTTCAGAGCCAGTCGTTGAATGGCGGCCGAAGAGCGGCGCACGGGCGGTGGCCCCGAGCGGCGCACGGGCGGTGGCCCCGGGCGGCACGACCGGCAGGCCGCATCCACACCGGGACCGCCACGCACGCCCTCGCAGCAAGGAAGGTCCGCGGGTGGCCAAGACGCGGGACCGAACTCGGATCCACAGTGCCAAAAAAGACACAAGCTCACCAGTGTCTTCTTTCCCCGCTGATACTTCCAAACCCGTACGTTTGGCTGTGGTTTCGCTAGATAGTACATGGGGACAGTGGGAATCTCGTTAATCCATTCATGCGCGTCACTAATTGGATGACGAGGCATTTGGTTATTGTGAATTTAGATACATATTTTTTGAAAGTGGTATTCGAAAAAACGTCTAAACATTATGCCACTGGCCGTGGCAGCGGCAGTGGTCAGGCCTCTTCAGGCCTAGGAGGTGCTTTTTTCGGTAGGATCTACTTGTCCGTCGGTTCCACTCACGCCAGATCAGGACAGAACCGACGATGGTCCGTGAGGACAAGGTTTTTTGGTCTGTGTTTTTGATAAGACCAATTGACTGGGGTTCGGAGGCCGTCCGTTGGCTCCAGATCCCTCGGCAATTTAGTGTAGCCGAATAAAACCTCACTTCCACAGAGCAAAAACGGTCCTTAATGGCATTTACGAGTTCGGCGTTACCGCCGTAATAAATCACTTTCTCCCGGTGCACGAGATCAAGATTCATGGTGTCGCTTCGGATCTGACCATCCACAACCAGAGAAGTCTTTCCTAGTGTGGCGATGAGATCTGGCTTCATTAACCCTTCGGGAGAGTGAAAGGAGGGTTCCATTACGGCTGTATAACCATGGTTTTCGGCACTTCTGGCCAAGTACTTGATCACAGCATCTTGCCTTCTAACTCGCGCATCATGAGATCGCGGACAGTATTGCAGAACATGATTTGAGGTTTCTGCGTTTGAGCATCCGGCACGAATAAGTGATCTTTCCCTGGCCGACCCCTCGCGCATCTCGCTGCAGTACGAAGTGCATTGATTAGGGCCTTCACCTACCACACGAAGTCATGGCCGGATAAAAGCCGATTCCCAGAAAGTTCCCAGTCGTGCTGACGGGGGGTCCGGGGAGTCACGCGGGGGTGCGCCATAAACAGACTGATGAAGTGAGGCTGCCCACAGGCGATGCACATCAGTATTTCGTTCGATACGGCCAGAGCCAGATCTAGGCAGCAAGACGAGGTCGTCTGCAAAAGCCAGTACGTTTCGGGTCATCCCACCAACCTCAACCCCTATCCCTGGTGGCAGATCAGAGAGCCTACCATCCGGAACGAAGTTACAAAGAAGCGGGGACATGGGATCCCCTTGCATCACCCCACACGTGGGGTGAAATTTCGGGGATTCCCAGTTAGCATGTTGGAAAACGGTGCGACTCTCCTGATATGCAGATTTGATATATTCGGTCATTGCTCCGGGGAATCCCTTGGCAGTTAGGGCCTCCCAGACGGCCGGAAAGGAGACGGAGTCAAAAGCCTTGGCCACATCCAGAGTGGCAACAAACAGAGGTCTGTGCCAGGACAGAGGTCTTTAATGTGAGATCCAGAAAGGCAATATTCTCCGAACACCCATCGGTCCGCCGGAAGCCCCTCTGCCTGTCATCGAACTGAACATGTGCCGAGAGATTGAAAATGTTAAAAACTTCGTTTAGAAATCATCAAAACTTACAAACAACAGGGAATCAATCTGGGAGATCTGTAGGTTGAATTATAATAAAAGGCATATTTTAATTACTTTATGGGCCTTTTAATAATTTCTTTGTTCAACTTATCAAGCGTTTCTGGTGTCTTCTTCGTTACTATCTTTAACTGTTCTAATTCCTCCACCTTTCTCTCTTTCTTTCCTCCCTCTGGATCTGTAACGCATTCTTGGGATCCCTTTCCACCTCAGCCTTCATCAAAAGATTACTGGTAATATGATACGATCTCCCCCTGCGGGTAGGGGTATTGAGAATACTCCCGCAGTATCCCTGCTTGTAGTAAGAGGCGACTGAAAGGGCGGGGAGTCAACCCCGAAAACAAACCCAGAGGCAGCAAGGGTTGAGCCCGGACAGTCTTGTGGGTCAACTGTCTGTGTGCGGCCATACCACCTGGCCTGCGATCCACCCGCATGTTTGCCGTGTGCGGAGACCCGTAAGAAGGAGAAGGGGATCCTGGGGGGTGAGGTCCGTGGTTCCCAGCCGGGTGTCGGATGCCCGGTATGGACTACGGGCCAATACCCCTCTTTGGCCCCGGATTCACTGTAAATGGGCGGCCGTGGGCTAGCCACTCCCGGTCAATCGGCTTCCGATACGTTCGGTGGCGAGTGCCAGGGAGGTGGGGGTCTGCGTAGGGCGGTCGGAGATGTACGGGTGTGGTGGGCCTGTGCATTCATGATCCTACCCGAAACAGGCAACCACCTCTAGGGTGCTATATCCCTCGGGTAGCCCTGACGACCGCACCGGTTTGCGGTGCGGCGTCCTGAATATGTGGCTCCGTGGTGGGTGGGGAGCTCGGGGGAAGAATCTATTATTGGCATGAAGGTTAAAAACCAACCACCAATCAAGAGATCCCGCCCGGATACGGGTGCGGGAGATTCTGTTCGTCCGCCTCTAGGCGGTTTGTGGTGATGAAGTGTTTAAAAGAAGGGGAGACCCTTAAGCGAGTGTCCCCCTTTCTCATTCGAAAAGTACTGTCGGCTGCAGTGCCTGGTGATCTAAGGTCCGCAAAAAAGCTGCGAGATGAAAGTTTACTGATAGAAACGGCAACTCCGCAGCAAAGTGACCAGTTACTGTCCATGAAAAGTCTCCATGACATTCCAGTAATGGTAGAGGTACACCTCACCCTCAACACCAGTCTGGGAGTAATCTCCCATTACGACCTTCTGTACGTTGAAGTCGATGAGATCAAGAGAGAGATGGCTTCTCAGGGAGTAGTTGATGCTCGTCGACTTACAACGAAGCGCGACGGCGAAGTAGTTAACACTAACTCAGGCGTGTTAACGTTTGCACGTGACAGTCTCCCCGACAAGGTTTTCGTCGGGTATGAATCGGTACCAGTGCGGCCATTCAGACCGGCACCCATGCGCTGCTTCCAGTGCCAGCGCTTTGGCCACATCGCCACGCGATGTGAGGGCAAGGACACCTGCCCGCGCTGCGGCCTGGAGGAGCACGAGGGTGCGGAATGTACCAAAGACCCACGCTGCGTGAACTACGAGGGTACGCATCCAGCGTATTCTCGCAAGTGTCCGAAAATGGTAGAAGAGCTAAAGGTGATGGAGATAAAGACAGTGGAGAAAGTAACTTACTTTGAGGCACGGAAAAGGTTCAGGGCTCTTGTAGCACCCACCTTTTCTAAATCCTTTGCGTCCATGGCAACAGTAAAGAAAACCACCCAAGGAACTCCGATAGGAACCGATAGGAACAAGACCGATAGGAACGATAATAATACGACATCCAAACTGAAGGAAGTAGCCAAGCCGGCTAAGGCAACAAATCCGGCACAAAAACAAAAATCCACCATCAATGCGAATGGTTCCCCAAACAAGAACCAAGCAAAAAGCACCACCGTGGTCGCGCTGAAACAGCGCGAAAAGACGCCATCCCCCGGCCCCTGCGGACTAGCCAAGCAAGTGCCACAGGAGTCGATGGAGGAGGACGATAGTCCCTCGGAGACTCAAGTCGTCCTCGCCAGACAAAAGGGGAAGAAGCACCGTATTCGGCGCTGATTCTTTTAAATTTTACATTATTTATTTAATATAATTATGGCCTTTATATTACAATGGGAATGTAATGGTTATTATCGACATAAGTACGAGCTTGCAATTTTAATGCGTGATTTCAACCCCTCGTTTATATGTCTCCAAGAGACGCATTTTAAAGCATCGGACAAAGGTGAATTAAAAGGGTATAATGTTGAAAGGTACGATGACCTCAGCGGTT
The DNA here is from genome assembly GCA_933228895.1 of Platycnemis pennipes. Taxonomy (NCBI): domain Eukaryota; kingdom Metazoa; phylum Arthropoda; class Insecta; order Odonata; family Platycnemididae; genus Platycnemis; species Platycnemis pennipes. Next base: position 2,198,783 of record CAKOGI010000002.1, on the reverse strand, counting down.
AGAGAGCACATGGCGGAGTGGCGATTGCTGTCCGGGAGGCCCTTTACACTTCTCGAGTTCAGCTCGCTACTCCGTTTCAGGCTGTGGCCGTTTCCACTTACGCCCCTCAAAAACTTACCATATGCAACGTGTACCTACCGGAGGGTGCACCAGTGACTCGCAGCAACCTCGAATCACTTGTCCGACAGTTGCCAAGGCCCTTTATTTTATTGGGTGACTATAACGTCCACGATCTCCTATGGGGAAGCTCTAGAGGCCAATGCACTAGGAGGGGACGGATTTTAGCCAGTTTTATTCTTGATTTTAACCTTTTTTACTCAATAATGGGGAGAAAACACGTTTTAACGCTTTTAATGGAGAGTACTCTGCAATAGACCTTTGTCTATCGTCAGGTAGTCTTTTTAGCAAGCTGAACCTGTCCGTACACACAGATCTTTGTGGGAACGACCACTTCCCAATTTTAATTAAATCCGAAAGAAATTTTAACTCCGATTTTATCAGACCGGGGAATTGGGTTGTACGTAAAGCGGACTGGCATAGTTTTAAAAAGTATTTTTATTTCAAACACGATGGAAACTGTGACGCCACACACAACGTGGAAATTTTAACTAAGTGCTTGATTGATGCAGCAAATTGCAACGTCGAGCGAAAGCTCGAAAGTTAGTGAGGGAAGCTAAAAAGGTCTCCTGGATGGAGTACGCATCTGGCATCAACTCCAGAACACCCGTTGCACAGGTGTGGAACAAGGTGAAACGTATCTCGGGAATTCACCATCAGCCCGGCGTCTCGTTCCTAAATGTTGACGGTAATGTCTTGACGTCTCAAGCCGGTATTGGCGAAGTTTTCGGCGAGCTATTCGCCAGCACATGCAGCGACGACTCATACGCCGATCACTTCCTTTCTATTAAGAGACGAGCCGAATCGCATCCGCCTATCTTCTCCGAAAAACAGACGGTGGCAGACTACAATGTCCCGTTCACTCTTTGGGAACTACGTTCTGCTATTGCCGACTCTCGCGACACAGCCGCAGGAATGGACGAAATCCATAATGCTTTTCTCCGGAATTTTCCGGAGAGAGCCTTGCTGGACGTCCTTCGCTCCCTCAACCAGCTGTGGAGTGAGGGTAGCTTTCCATCTTCCTGGCGGGAGTCTCTCGTAGTTCCTATTCCAAAACAGGGTAAGGACAGAGCTGACCCGAAAAACTACAGACCCATCTCCCTCACCAGCTGCCTGTGTAAACTAATGGAGAGGATGGTGAATAAACGTCTCGTTTGGTGGTTGGAGCGCCGAAACCTTCTCTCCACCATCCAATGTGGTTTCAGACGTGGTCGCTCGACTGTCGACCACCTGGTCAGAGTTGATAACTTCATCCAGGAGGCCTTTCTTCTACGCCAACACGTCGTGGGTGTCTTCTTCGACATGGAGAAGGCATACGATCGTGTCTGGCGGCAGAAGATTTTAATGACGTTACATGAGTGGGGACTAAGGGGGAACTTACCAGTATTTATCAAGAACTTTTTAACAAATCGTGTTTTTAGAGTAAAGATAGGCAAACACCTATCAGAATTTTACACCCAGGAAAATGGAGTGCCTCAAGGATCGGTCTTAAGCGTTACACTCTTTGTTATCGCCATAAACGATATCGCAAAATGTATCAAACCTCCTCTTCTGGGATCGCTGTTCGTGGACGACCTTGCAATATTTTGCAGGTCAGCGAAACTTACCAGCGCTACCTGAGTTATCCAGCTAGCTCTAAATAGACTGGAGGATTGGTCTCTGATTTTTTCTGAAGTTTTCAATAGAGAAGTGTAAATGTATTCATTTTTACCGGGTGAGGGGAGAGTACGTTCCGCCAGCACTCTCACTTGATGGCAGAATCCTCCCATATGTCGAGTCGGTCAGGTTCCTCGGTATGACCCTGGACTACCAACTAAACTGGCGGGAGCATATTTGCCTTTTAAGGCAAAAAATTCTCCAGACTTTAAACATTTTAAAATATTTAAGCCACTCATCTTGGGGTGCTGATCGAAAGTCCATGCTTAATTTGTACCGCGCACTCGTGCGATCAAAACTGGACTACGGGTCATTCGTTTATGCGTCTGCCCGGGATTCGTACGTGAAGCCTCTGACAACAGTACACAACGCAGGACTCCGGATATCCACTGGCGCCTTCAGGACCAGTCCGGTCCTCAGCATCTACGCTGAGGCCGGGGAGCCGCCGTTGTCGTGCCGCCGAAATATTTTAATGTGCTCATATGTGGCCAAGGTTTTATCATCGAAGAACCACCCTTGTTTTAATGTAATTTTTAACCCCAGATTTTTAGAACTTTTTAACAGACGGACAAGAGCCACCAAGCCGCTCAGCGTTCGTTTTAAACATTTTATTCGGGACAGTGGACTTATGCTCCCAGACGTTTATTCTGTTAGGTACTCCAGTAACCCACCTTGGATAATGCCGCCCCCTGAAATCTATATGAAACTTGCCTCACGACACAAAGCTTATACTACTGCTCAGGAGTACCAGTGTCTTTATAATGAATTTATCTTTTGCCACCCCGGCTTCATCCCCGTATTCACGGATGGATCGAAGTCGGATGTAGATTGTTCATGCGCGGTTACCTCGTCCCATCATGGTGTCATCCAGGCTCGGCTCAGCTCGCTGTGTAGCATATACACTGCCGAGCTGCTGGCCATTAAGATGGCTCTTGATGGGATTGGGGAGGCTGCCAATTCCTTTGCTATCTGCACAGACTCCATGAGCGCATTGCAATCTATTTCTGTATTCTCTCCCATGCATCCTATTGTCCAGAACATACACAATACCCTTCTATCCCTCTACAAGAAGGGAATCAAAGTAATCTTTATCTGGGTACCTGGACATATGGGAATAGCGGGGAACGAGAGAGCAGACGCAGCAGCGAAAGAAGCTCTTCAAATGCGCGAACAGACGACGACTCTGGTACCTTATCAGGACTTGCAGGCTCACCTCCGGAGAGTAGCCCTAGAGCAGTGGAACAAATGTTGGACAGATGTGACCGACAATAAGCTGCGTTGCATAAAACCGGTAACGTCAGTGTAGCCCACTTCCGTCAGGAACAGTCGCAGAGAGGAAGTAGTCATCACCTGGCTGAGAATTGGGCATTGCGCCCTAACCCACTCTTACCTCTTCTCAGAAGATAAGAACCCACCTCGGTGTGATGACTGCGACTGTCTTCTTAGCATTCGACACGTCCTGACGGAGTGCGACAAGCATCGGGATGCACGCGAGCAACTAGGCATCAGAGGAGGCCTATAGCATATCTTAGGTAATAACTCCGAATGTCTATCCCGAGTCACATCTTTTATGAAAGCAACTGGCCTTTATAATAAAATCTAAGTTACCACTGTCTGTGTAGATATATAGTCTTTTAATTCATGTAAGTATAATAATATCAGCATTGCACTCCTACTGACATTAAACCTAGGACAGTACAAACTAGACTGTGGGTGGTGCAAAATGACCTCAGCCGTCGACGCACCCAATAAACACCCAATACTACTAAATTGCAACGTCCCTCGTTCGGCGGGGAAACTCCGAAGACCAGCGGTTCCTTGGTGGAACGAGGAATGCGCCGAGGCTATACGCCAGCGGAAACGTGCTTTACGTGTTTTTAACAAGTTCCCTACCGCAAATAACTTCGCCTCTTTCCGAAAACTGCGAGCAAGAGCTCGGCAAGTAGTGAGGGAGCATATGAAGGCCTCCTGGATCGAATTCGTTTCGAATATTAACCATCTTACACCACTTGCACAGGCATGGAATAAGGTGAGGAGTATTTCTGGTTCTGGCCAGGAGTACGCCATCTCATGCCTTAATGTAAATGGCCACGTCGTGAGTCAACCTCGCGACATCGCCGACCTTTTTGGTAAGTCACTAGCCAGTACAAGCAGTGACGGGAATTACTCGGAAGTATTCTTGGCTGTCAAGAAACGCTTCCAGAGAATTCCACTTAATTTTACTGAGACGTCTATGCCTGCAGAGTACAACGACCCGTTCTCCCTGTGGGAACTTCGGTCAGCCATTGCGGATTCTAAGGATACCTCTCCGGGACTGGACGGTATACACAACGCTTTCCTTCGAAATGTTTCGGGGGAGGCGTTGTTGGAAATCCTAAAAACCTTCAACTAAATTTGGTTAGACTCCCGCAAACCTGGGAGGAATCTGCAGTGGTTCCAGTCCCTAAGCAGGGAAAGGACAAAGTTGATCCTAATAATTATAGCCCAATCTCCTTAACCAGTTGCCTGTGCAAAGCGATGGAAAGAATGGTAAACCGTCGGCTCGTGTGGTGCTTGGAGCGACGGAACCTTCTATCTAATATCCAGCGTGGTTTTCGGCGAGGTAGATCGACAATCGATCACCTCGTCCGGAGTGACAATTTCATCCAGGAGGCCTTTCTTCTGCGTCAGCACGTCATCGGCGTCTTCTTCGATTTGGAGAAGGCGTACGACAGGGTCTGGCGTCAAAAGATTTTAATGCAATTACATCGTTGGGGTTTTAGGGGCAATCTACCTATTTTTATTAGAAATTTTTTAACACAACGAGTTTTTAGAGTAAGGATAGGTAAACACCTATGAAAGCAATTCACGATGGAAAATGGAGTGCCACAGGACTCAGTCCTTAGCGTGACGTTGTTCGCCATTGCGATCAACGACGCCAGTGAGTGCATCAAGGGGCCTGTTATGGGATCTTTGTTTGTCGACGACCTGGCTGTTTTCTGCCGGTCGTCCAAACTAGCCACCGCTGCCAGGCAAATTCAGCTTTGCCTAAACAAACTTAATGAATGGTCCAACAGGAACGGCTTCCGTTTCTCAGCGGAGAAAATAAAATGCATCCATTTTCATCGGAAAAGAGGGTACCATATACTCCATGAGTTACGACTCGGGGACAGACTTCTTCCGTATGTTGATTCTATTCGTTTTCTCGGGATGGTGTTGGATTCGAGGCTAAATTGGAAAGAGCACATCCGAGTTTTAAAAGATATATGTTTTAAAGTTTGAAATAACCTAAGGGTTTTATCAAATTCGACTTGGGTTGCAGATCGCACCACCATGCTTTAATTTTATAGAGCAATGGTATGCTCCAAGTTATATTACGGATGTTTCGTGTACGCCTCAGGCCGCGACAGCTACTTAAAACCTTTGTCGACGGTTCACAATGCGGGGATTCGTCTGGCGACAGGTGCGTTCAGGACGTCTCCCGTCGTGAGTTTGTATTCAGAAGCCGGGGAGCCCCCTTTGTCAACACGGAGAACCATCCTTATGAGTAATTACGTAGCAAAGATTTTATCAATGAGGGTGCACCCTTGTTTTAACATAATTTTGAACCCCAGGTTTTTAAACTTTTTTAACACACGGACAAGGGCTACCAAACCCTTAAGCATTCGTTTTAAAGATTTTATTGATGGCACCGACGCTACACTTCCAGAAGTGTATGACTCTGGGTATTCGCGCCACCCACCGTGGCGGGTACCGCCCCCGAAATGTAGCTATTTGCTGCAAAGAGGCCAGAAATGTACCAATTTGCTGCAAAGAGGCCAGAAATGTACCAGTACATCTGAAGTACCAGCAGATGTTTAGGGAGGCAATTCACTGCTACTCCGACTTCATCCCCGTGTTTACGGATGGATCGAAGTCGGAGTCAGCGTGCACGTGTGCAGTTTTCTCGTCCCACCACGGACTTCTAAAGGCGAGGCTTAGCCCGTTGTGTAGTGTCTACACGGCTGAGCTCTAGGACATAAGGATGGCTCTGGGTGTGATTAAAAACTATAACGGCGCCTATATGGTCTGCAGTGACTCAATGAGCGCGCTGCAGGCCATATCCGGCTACTCTCCCATGCACCCAATAGTCCAGGAGATACATTCCACCCTTATATCTCTTTTTAAAAAGGGCGTAAAAGTTCGTTTTCTGTGGGTACCTGGCCATGTGGGAATAGCTTGTAATGAAAATGCCGACCGGGCTGCGAAAGACGCGCTGAAGCTGGAAAACATAACATCTTCATTAGTTCCCGCTTGCGACCTGATGGCCACCCTGAGAAATTCTGCTTTGAATCAGTGGTTGGAGATCTGGCGCTCTCAGGTGGGGAATAAACTCCGCAGCATCAAGGAATGCATATCAGGTTGGCCTACTTCGGTTGGGAGGACTCGCAGGGAGGAAGTGGTGATCGCACGGTTGAGGATAGGGCACACTGCTCTTACACTCTCCTTCCTCTTTACAGAGGAAAAGATTCCCCCCCGGTGCAACCGCTGCCAATCTCCCATGACTGTGAGACACCACCTAACCGAGTGTGATATGCACCGTGCTGCACGGGAAAGGTTGGGCGTCAGGGGTGACTTAGGACAGGTTCTGGGAGATGACCCTGATCGAATCAACGTTGACATCCAGTTTCTAAAGGAAACCGGTCTTTTCAATAAGATTTAATTACATTGCATAGAAATACCTAGTATGTAATATTTCATCTTCATTTGATCTAATTAAACTAGTATGTAATATTTCATCCTCATTTGATCTAGTTATTGATTTTACATTTGCTATTTATTTTTTTCCATCGTTTCAACCCATTTTAAGCCGAGGTGCGAATGACCTTCGCTGTCGTAGCACCGTCAAAAACGAATTCTACTACTACTACTACTACTACACGACGGTGACTCAGCCTGCGTGATGTCTAGAGCAGTGAAAGTGCTCGGGACATGAGGGGCAAGGGCCTGAAAAGGGGGTCCCTAGCAGGTATTACCCCCCGGGTGCTGCAAGGATGCATACGAACTGGTGGAATGGGATGTGTTGTTTCAGAGTGGGGTGTTGTTGAAAAGGGTTGGGGTTACTTCAAATCGTTTGTCCTTGGATGTGTTTTAATCTTCGTACAACGGAACAAAGAAAAAAAAAGATTTTGAATAGCAACACCAGAGCTCATTGATAGATGGGCTAAAGGCAGCAGAAAAGTTATTCCGCAGAGGATTGCTGTCCCGTTGGATGTTCCTTGGTGGATGCATGCTTGCCTATGCATGATGAAAAGGCAGCTTCTCAGAAAGAGAAATCTCTTTCAGAACTGTCGGGATCCTCTGGGTCTAGAATTTCTCTGGCGAAGCTTTAGTGAAGCAAGGCAAAATTACTATTGAGAAGATGAGGCAGAGACAACGGAAAACATGGGAAAAGTTTTCCTAAGAGGACCTGTAGCTGAATCCTTGGAACCGATCTGTCCAGTTCCTGGTACGGTCAAACACAGTGTGTATGACTGTCCCGAGTATCGAGGCATTACATATGAGCTCAGGCGCCTGGTTTCGCGGTGGCCTTTGCCGCTGCGGAGCCTCTTATAAGATTGTGTGAAGCGCGACGGATGTGTATTCCTTAGTAATTTCGCTGGACCCAGTAACTTCATTTAGGTCCCAGAATGCGACATAGGCAACCTCATGGATCGTGGCATTGAAATGTCATGCACTGTATCAGAAAACGAGATGCTACGGAGTGTGCGAGGAACGGCAGCAAAAACAGCAGCAAAAACAGCAGCAAAAACAGCAGCAAAAACAGCAGCAAACAGCAGCTCAAGAGCGAGCACATAGTGGAGAACGAGGCAAAAGAGAGTTTCTAGCATAGAGGACGAGTCAACGAGGCTTGCGGACGGCCGAGTCATGTAGCTGATTCTTTGAAGCACTGGCGAATGATGGGGGATCAAGAGCTCTGCTCAGGCGGGAAGCGCGGTTAGCTGGTTGTCCAGATAGAACCACCCTTGGGGCTATTTCAGAGGTCCCTCTAACTGTTCCTATATCTTCCCCCCATGGGGTGGCGGTTTGGTTAGTTGCGGGAGTCACATCCCAGGACCAAAGGCCAAAGCTAGGCTTTGAGCACTTATACGCAAGAACTTCTAGGACTAGGTGGTTTAACCTAGACGCTACGGACAAGACTCGGTAGCAAACTAATAGTTTGCTTTTATTGGTGTAATAACTAGCACCCGATCGAGGCAAAGAGACAACGAGGCAACCAAGTAAGTGGAACGAAAAGTCTTTCGTTGACGGTCCGGTCGCTGCCCCAGCCCTACCTTCCCGTGGTGTGGGTAGTATGTCCGCGGGGAAAATGTCGCTGTGAACGCCCTCCTGACCACCCAAGGGCGAAACCAATGGTTCGATGGTGGGAGGAACATCACAGAGCCCACACATGGAAGAGCGGAAAGAGCAGAGCATGGACGTGCTGGATGTTGATTGTTTTTTGCAGACGATGATCCAAGCAATGGTGAGCGATGGAAAGACGTCGCAGGAAAGGAGAGTTGCACGGAATGCTCGGCGAAGATGCACACGGAAGCGGTGGCGAAGTAGAAGTACTACGGTGGGGGCGCGAGGATTTATTTGGTGCCATGCGGAAGGAGATGAATAGCGCGATGGAAGCAACGCGGCGGACTGGTGAGTAAGCGAAGAGGACTGCTATGATTGCCGCATAAAGCGGCGGAGAGGAGGAAGATCCTGTCATCCAAAACGGGTGGTGACGGTGTGGATTCTGTAAGTACCTTTAGTCGATGTGGTGTTGGTTCACTCTTTCAAATCCATGAAGTCTGTGTTTATATTTGTTCCAATTTCAGATATATGTGCCTTCATTATTTTATCATAAAGAAATGCGGTTTCTTGAGCCTCGCCTGTCGGCAAAGGGATAGTTCTTCGTCCTTAGGTGTTAAGTTGGAGGTAATTAGAATACATTTTCTCTCAAAATTATCAATAACTTAAAAATAATTTTTGCCTTTGTCATTATTGCCGGTGGTTATCAATTATTGCTGACATTTCATTGCTAACAGCATTTGGTGTCATATTAAAATACCACATCCAATCAATAATCAATATAGCATTGGGGTTCTTTTAGATAGAACCCTTAAGGAACTAATTGTATTCATATTTATTAGATATTGTTTGGCACACTATTCATTCCAATTTTATAAATAGCCACCAAATTCTTATTAGTCAACCATTACAAAAATACTCATAAGTTGCCATGGAAATTCATTTTTTTTAGATCCCACCTCCTGAGAGCCAGAGCTATGGAGAGGGAAATTCCTGTTTTCTGGTAAGGAGAACATCCCTTGCAGACCGAGCCATCAACGTTGATGGGTGTTCTTTTTGTGGATGAGGACACACCCCTCATCCCGCAAGTGCTCCTCCACAGACCGTCAATGTCGGAAGTGCTTCCCCCAGACCCATCGGGCACAAAAAGAGTTGGTCTCCCCCCGAAGGACCACCACCCACTACAGCGACTGAAGCCCTCGGGCAGAGGCTATGCAAGAAGGCGAAGGCAGCATAAGTGGCTCCACTGGACGACACTGAGTCCACTTTGGGTAAATATGTGGCCCACATGCTTCTTTATGTGTTGGATAAAAAATTGAAAAGCAGAATAATGTTCGAAATTGAGAAAGTTTTATTCGAAAATTGTAATCAAGGTACAATTACACTAAAATGATGATAGGACATTAATGCCTTCACAATGTTCTTGTCATTGGACCTGAATATCCTGGTTATCGCAGAAATGCCTGTTATACTCGTCCCTCATTCTCAGAGCTGCATTTGCTGATCGGTTGCCCGCTTGTTGAGGCACTCCGAGCAAATTGCTTTCCTCCCCTTGAGCTAAATAATTGTGCCCATCTTTCTCGACCAAGAAATTGTGTAGAGCCGCTGCAGCTTGCACGATAACCCCCACGTTTTCCGGGTTTAGGTCGACGGGAGAAAGAAACACTGAAGCGATTACCCCCCCTGCGGGTAGGGGGATTGAGAATACTCCCGCAGTATCTCTGCTTGTCGTAAGAGGCAACTAAAAGGGCGGGGAGACAACCCCGAAAACAAACCCAGAGCCAACAAGGGTTGAGCCCGGACAGTCTTGTGGGTCAACTGTCTGTGTGCGGCCATACCACCCGGCCTGCGATCCACCCGCATGTTTGCCGTGTGCGGAGACCCGTAAGGAGGAGAAGGGGATCCTGGAGGGTGAGGTCCGTGGTTCCCAGCCGGGAGCCGGATGCCCGGTAAGGACTGGGGGCCAATACCCCTCTTTGGCCCCGGATTCGCTGTAAACGGGCGGCCGGGAGCTAGCCACTTCCGGTCAATCGGCTTCCTAGGCGTATTGCTTAACGGTGGCGAGTGCCAGGGAGGTGGGGGTCTGCGTAGGGCAGTCGGAGATGTACGGGTTTGGTGGGCCCGTGCATTAAAGACCCAACCCGAAACAGACAACCACCTCTAGGGTGCTATATCCCCTCGGGTAGCCCTGGCGACCGCACCGGTTTGCGGTGCGGCGTCCCGAATGTGTGGCTCCATGGTGGGTGGGGAGCCCGGGGGATGAAGAACTACTTGGTATGGCGGAATCACTTCTTCCACCTTCCAAAAGATCCCGCCCGGACACGGGCGGGGGAGCTAAAAGTTTACCCGCTTGTATGCGGTTTGTAATTATGAAATGTGAGAAAGAAGGGGAGACGCTTAAACGGGTATCTCCCTTTCTCATCCGTAAGGTGCTGTCCTCCTCAATTCCCGGAGAGTTAAAATCGGCCAAAAAACTACGAGACGGGAGCCTCCTTATCGAAACATCGAGTAATATTCAAAGTGAAAAGCTGTTGGCCCTAAAGAAGCTCCATGACATTCCTGTAAAAACGGAGCTGCACCGCACTCTCAATACCTGTCGGGGAGTAATATCTCATTACGACTTACTATACGTGGAAGTCGACGAGATTAAGAATGAGATGGCATCGCAAGGAGTTACAGATGCTCGTCGACTTACCACTAAGCGAAACGGCGAAGTTGTAAACACGACATCTGTCGTCCTAACATTCGCGCGAGACAGTCTCCCCGACAAGGTATTCGTAGGCTATGAATCGGTTCCAGTGAGGCCATTCATACCGGCGCCCATGCGCTGCTTCCAGTGCCAGCGCTTCGGCCACATCGCAACGCGATGTGAGGGCAAGGCCACCTGCCCGCGCTGCGGCCTGGAAGGCCATGAGAGTGCGGAATGCAACAGGGAACAACACTGCGTCAACTGCGAGGGTACGCATCCAGCGTACTCTCGTAAATGTCCCAAGATGTTAGAGGAAAGAAAAGCGATGGAAATAAAAACAGTTGAAAAAATTCCGTACTTCGAGGCGAGGAAAAGATACAGGGCCATGGCAGCACCTGTCTTTTCAAAATCTTTTGCCTTCGTTGCAAATAACTCCGTGCCAAAAGCGTCCCAAAGTACACAGACAGAGAGTTGGGCGAACACAAAACCCGCAGAGGTAAAAGATGTAGTCAAGCCGGCTAAGGCACCAAATCCGGCAATCAATAAAAATATAACCACCACTGGTTCTCCTAAGAAGAACCAGTCTAAACCCTCAGCCGGGGTAGCGCTGAAACAGCGCGAAAAAACGCCATCCCCCGGCCCCACCGGACTAGCCAAGCTAGAACTTCCGGGGGAATCAATGGAGGAGGACGACAGTCCCTCGGAAGCTGAAGTCCTCCTCGCGAAACAAAAGGGGAAGAAGCACCGCATTCGGCGCTGATCTCCACCTTTTTAAATAATTTATTGTATTTATTTATTTATTTTATTTTATTTTTTAAAGAGATTTATGGCTTTTACTCTGCAGTGGAACTGCAATGGTTTTTATCGGCGTAAGGAGGAGCTGACCGTTTTAATTCGTGATTTTAACCCGTCTTGCATATGCCTGCAGGAAACACATTTTAAAACAAGGCACGGACAAGGGCATTTTAAAAGGTTTTAACGTTTTTAGACTGGACGACACCAGTGGCCAACGAGCCCAGGGTGGAGTGTTGATTGCTACTCGGGAGGCCCTTCACACCTCTCGAGTGCAACTACACACGCCGCTTCAGGCGGTAGCAGTGACCGTGCGTGCCCCCGAGGCGATTACGTTGTGTAACGTGTATCTCCCGGAGGGTGCGCCGGTCACCCGTTTTAACCTGGAAGCCCTTGTCCATCAGCTACCTCAGCCTTTTATTTTATTGGGAGATTTTAACGCACACGATCCGCTATGGGGAAGCGCTAGAGCTCAGTGCAACCGTAGAGGACGGATTTTATCCCAATTTATATGTGACACTAACCTAGTGTTACTAAATAACGCGGAAAAAACACGTTTTAACAGTTTTACTGGTGACTCTTCGACTATCGACCTATGTATCGTGTTGAGCATTTTAGCTACAAAACTTGATATACTTGTGCATGACGACCTTTGTGGGAGCGATCACTATCCCATCCTTTTTACGAAGGAACACCATATTCATGCGGATTTTATTCGGCCGGGCGGCTGGATTATTCAGAAGGCGAACTGGGGCCTTTTTAAGGAGAATTTTAATTTTAAATATGACGAAACCCGTGACAGTGTGGAAAATATTGATAACCTGACTGCAACCATCATTGAAGCGGCAGACAGCAGCGTACCACGGTCTCGCCGTATAATTACAAGGCCTGCGGTGCCGTGGTGGAATGATGATTGCGCGAAAGCTATTCGCCAGCGTAAAAAAGCGTTGCGAATATTTAATAAATACCCAACCGAAAGAAATCTAGCCTCCTTCCGACGACTTAGAGCTAGAGCTCGACAGGTTGTGAAGGATGCGAAAAGAGCTTCTTGGGTGAAATTCGTCTCCGGTGTTAACTGTAGGACACCAATTGCACAGGTATGGCGCAAGGTAAGGAGTCTGTCGGGTAACCACCAGCAGCTAGGTGTCACTTTTCTTAAAATCAGAGATGAAGTTATAACGTCACCACATGACATCGGAAAGTTTATATCTCGAATGAGCAGCGATGACGCATGCGGTAGGAATTTTCTGTCCTTTAAAGACCGCTGCGAATTAATTCCGATAAACTTCAAAGAGACGCGACATGTGGCCGACTATAACCTTCCTTTCTCTTTGTGGGAATTGAAGTCCGCCATTGCCGACACAGGCAATACATCTCCGGGTCTTGACGAGGTCCACAATGCCTTTCTCCGTAATATTCCGGAGAAGGCATTGTTGGAGGTCCTCCACACTTTCAATCAGCTTTGGATTGAAGGTGCCTTTCCATCAACCTGGAGGGAGTCTGCGGTGGTTCCCATCCCAAAACAGGGCAAAGATAAAGGTGACCCAAACAACTATAGACCCATATCCCTCACCAGCTGCCTGTGCAAAATAATGGAAAGGATGGTGAACCGGTGGCTCGTTTGGTGGTTGGAGCGCCGAGACCTTCTTTCCACTATCCAGTGCGGTTTTCGTCGGGGCCGTTCCACTATCGACCACATAGTTAGAATTGACAATTTCATCCAGGAAGCATTTCTCCTCCGCCAGCACGCGATCGGAGTGTTCTTCGATTTGGAGAAGGCCTACGATCGTGTCTGGCGGCGGAAGATTTTAAGCACGCTGCATGAATGGGGTTTTAGGGGCAATCTACCGACTTTTATCAGTAATTTTTTAGTGAACCGAGTATTTAGAGTAAAAATAGGCCAACATCTCTCAGAATTTTACAGACAGGACAACGGCATTCCTCAAGGCTCAGTACTTAGCGTAACACTTTTCGCCATCGCAATAAATGATATAGTTGACTGCATAAAAACCCCTGTAATTGGATCCTTGTTTGTCGATGACCTGGCGATTTTCTGCCGGTCATCCAAACTTCTCACTGCCTCCAGACAGATCCAACTGACATTAAACAGTTTACACAGGTGGACACTAAGAAATGGCTTTGTTTTTTCTCCGGTGAAAACTGTGTGTGTCCACTTTCACCGGCTAAGGGGAGTGCATATTCCGTTACCACTGCGCTTAGGTGGCAGAGATCTTAACTACGCTCAGTCGGTCAGATGTTTGGGAATGATCTTCGATTCCCGTCTAAACTGGCGGGAACATATTCAATTTTTAAGGAACAATTGTTCTAGGTCCTTAAATATTCTAAAGTTTTTAAGCAACGTATCGTGGGGAGCAGACCGCACCACACTCCTTTTACTATACCGGTCATTGGTGCGGTCCAAATTGGACTACGGATCCTTCGTGTACTCATCCACTCGGGAGACCTACTTACGACCTCTGAACAGTGTACACAACGCAGGGCTCCGGCTTTGCACGGGTGCTTTCCGGACAAGTCCTGTCGTCAGTGTCTACGCGGATGCAGGAGAGCCGCCATTATGCCACCGAAGGTTGCTGCTCATGTGCAACTATGCCGCAAAAATTTTAACGATGAGGATGCACCCATGTTTTAACCTTGTTTTTAAACCTCGCTTTTTAGAACTTTTTAATCGCAGGACAAAAGCCACTCGGCCTGTAAGTGTACGTTTCCACAATTTTATCCGTGAACGAGGTATTCTATTACCAGAAATGTACCCCATCAGGCATTCTAGTCACCCGCCATGGTTAACTCCCGCTCTCGACATAAAAATGTCCCTTTACAACCGACAAAAGGCTTTTACCACCGCTGAAGAGTACCAGCAACAATTCTTAATGTTTCTTAGCCAACATCCAGAATTAGTTCCCGTGTTTACAGACGGCTCGAAGACGGATACAGCTTGTGCCTGTGCGGTTGTATCATCTCACCATGGAGTCATCAAAGCAAAACTCAGCCCGCTGTGTAGTATTTACACAGCGGAACTGTTAGGTATTAAAACGGCTCTTGATGGGATAAATGTGAACGGTGGCTCCTTTGTGGTCTGCTCAGACTCCATGAGTGCCCTAAAATCCATTTCCGGCTTTTCTCCTTTGCATCCTATTGTCCAGGATATTCACTCCTCGCTGCTCTCCCTTCACAGGAAGGGAACCACTCTCTGGTTTCTTTGGATCCCTGGGCATGTGGGAATTGCCGGAAATGAGGCAGCTGATTCTGCCGCAAAACACGCTCTCAATCTTGACGATCTTAAGTCGACGCTGGTATCTTGTGAAGATCTAAGAGCCTCACTCAAGAGCTCAGTTCTTCAACAGTGGAGGGAGTCGTGGAGAAACATTACAAACAACAAACTGCGCACAGTTAAACCGGTGACGTCAGCGTGGCCCACTTCCGTCAGGAGGAGCCGCCGAGAGGAAGTCGTCATCACCCGGATGAGGATAGGGCACAGCCCAATGACCCACTCCTTTCTCTTCACAGAAGAGAAATTGCCACCTCGGTGTGATGACTGCGACTGTCCTCTTGGAATTCGGCATATCCTGACGGAGTGTGACAGATACCGGGACGTACGTAACCGACTGAATATTACGGGTGATTTAGGGTCCATTCTAGGTGACGAAACAGATGCTATCGACCGTGTAATTTTATTTTTAAAGGAAACTGGGCTTTTTAATAAATTATAAATACAGTCTAACAATATTAAATGATTTTATGTGCTGACAAATATTACATAAGCTCAATACCTGATTTCAGGTAATGTAATGTCTACGGATTTAAATTAATGTTATATTTCTGAAAAGCAGTGGTGCAAAATGACCATGCTGTCGACGCACCCTAAATATTAACTCTACTACTACTACTGAAGCGATTACTCAAGATGCCGAGAGCGTTCTCAACCACTCTCCTTGCTCTGGAGAGTCTGTCGTTGAAATGCCTCCGGTCAGGAGTCAGGCCTCTATCAGGGTAAGGCTTCAACATCCTGGTGGATAGGGGGAATGCGTTGTCAGCCACAAATACGTACGGAACCTCTAAGTGTCCGTTGGGAAGCGGTTTGTCGGGAGGGAAGTCCAGGGTGTTGTTGGCGATGGCCCGAGCCAAGGTGCTCTCCCGGAACACAACTCCGTCGCTGACTCTGCCCCCCACTCCAACTTCAACGCACAAAAACTTGTGCTCCACGTCGACGACGGCGAGCAACACAACGGAGTGACCTCCTGTGTTGTGGTTAGAATAGAAGGAGCCGGAGGCGGTGGGAGGTGGTGGTCGCAAGGTGATGTGTTTCCCACCTATGGCGCCGAGGCACAGGGGGAAATCCCACACCGACTCAAATCTAGGTGGTGGTTTAGTGGTTGATGCCAGGAATGCCATTCTTGTGACCAATGTTGATGGAGTTTTTGCTCGGAAGAGCAAGAGTGAATGCATATGGCCAATTCTTGGGAGAGTTGTGAATGCTTATGATTCTTTTCCTTTTGCCATAGGATTGTATTGTGGCTCTAAGAAACCAGGAAATGTGAAGAAGTATATGGAGGAATTTATCGTTGAAGTGAACCAACTCTGCAGAGATGGTTTCCATGTAAATGGAAAATATTACAAAGTCACTCTTCAACCCTTTGTTTGTGATGCTTCTGCTCGAAGCATGCTGAAAAACATGAAATATCAGACTGGCTATCATGCTTGTGAGCGCTGCGACCAAATGGGTGTCAGGGTAGACAAGCGAACTACTTGAGATGCTCCTCCCCGCACTGATGATACATTTAGGAATTTTATTCATCAGAATCACCATGGGGAAGGAGAGTGCCCAGTTTTGCAACTGAACATCAATTTAGTTTCTGGATTTGTACTCGACTATATGCACCTTGTTTGCATTGGAGTAATGAAAAAACTACTGTTCATATGGCTTGAAGGTGACAAGCCCCATAAGCTAAGCTCTCAGCAGAAAATCATTTTATGTGCCCGATTGGGGAGAAATTCATCTTTTCCTACTGAATTTCCGAGGAAACCAAGGGGAACAGATTATGATAAGTGGAAAGCCACTGAGTTTAGAACATTCCTTATGTACTTGGGGCCAGTGGTCATGAAAGGCTTATTTTCAGAGGAGAAGATGAACCATTTCAGGCATTCCATGTGGCATTGACCATTTTGTGCGATCCTGTTCTTTGCAGGGAAAAAATGACTATGCAAAAAAATTGCTAGTGTTCTTTGTGTCCGAATTTGATTTCCTTTATGGAGAAAAGCATTTAACTTATAATGTACATAGCCTGATACATTTGGCAGACGACTGCATAAGCATGGTCCTCTTGATATATTCAGTTCATTTCCTTTTGAAAGCTACCTCGGTAGAATGATGAAGTTGTTGCGAGGACCACAGAAGACTCTTCCCCTTCTGAGCAAGAGGCTGTCTGAGATAAGAAATTTCAGAGCTAGGCCATCAAAAGTGAATGCAATTACAGACCCATTGAAATCTCTGAGAATGTCTAGTATGAATGACTGCTTTGTCATTATTGATAAAAAGAGAGTAGTTAAAGCCTGCGAGATTTGTGATACTACAATTCGTGGTAGGCTGATCACTGGACTCGGGGATTTGTATGACCAACCAATTCAGTCCTCTATTTTATCTATTTTTAGGGTTTCTAAACTTGTGCTCTCCCAACAAATTTTTACATGGGACATAAATAACCACAGTGTATGTTGGCACCACTCGGGAGGTAGGTCACTAATTTCCCTACCTTCCCCATTTTAAATTTCCCACCCTCTCTCCTTGGGCGCTTTCCGGCCTTCATTTGTTTTCCACTCGACTAACATTCGATTGTCGAGTTTTCGTCTGCCGGAGAATGTCCGTCTGGGGTCGAGAGGTGGCAGAAGTGTGTGTGTGGAATCGGCTTCGGCGCGAGAGGTAGTCGTCGGCCGTCATCTGAGTCGTGGGTCGGTTCCTGTCAGAATTGACGTTCTCTCGCCCGGAATGGGCGATGATAGACCAGACCAAGGTAAGCGCCCAGATCCCTTGTCCTATCCCTGTCCTCCCGTAATTATTTTTTGCTCTCCCACTGTTTTCGTCCCGGTTTCTTTCCTTTTTGTTTTAACCAAGTACCCGGCTCGTGTAGGCCTGCCTCCCGTCCTATTTTTCTTTCGGTGCGGCAGTTTCGGCCCCGAGTGAGTACAGTGTATGTAAGGCTGTATGTGTAAGAGGAGATGATGAAAAATTAACATTTTTCCCAATCAAACATCTTAATCTCCATTAGATGGAGCCAAATAAGTCACCATATGCAATTGTGGAGTTCGTTGGAGAGAACTCCATCCGCTGTATTCCAACGACATGGTTACTTGGGAGCACCAGGGCATATTGGTTTCCGGAGGGGAAATACAATGACAAGTATGTTACTAAGAATAGAGTTCCAGCTGCTCCTGGGTGGCCTGTTTTTACAGTTCGAGTACTTGGTTCTGCAGGTAAGAAATCAAATTTGTAATTGTAAACAGCTATTGAATAAATCAAATATGAATCTCTTGAATATAGGTACTTTGCTTCAATATTTAGTAATTTATTACATAACACAGTCTATGCTCATGTTAGTAGTAGTGGTTATGCCTTTGTTTTAATTTCATATTCCTTAATGGTACCATCACCTCATTTTTTAATAATCAATTCAATAATTTCCAGGGAATTATGAAGAAGGGCTATAATTAGAGAAGCGTGGCCTGTATAGGTCTGATGTGGAGGAGTCGTCAGACAATAACAGGCAAAGGAGACTGCCTAAGTGGTTTCAGTGTGATGGGGAGGAGGATGCGGAAAGCACTTCTGTCGTTCGAAAATCTTTGCCAGCAGCTGAAGGTAACTAATTGCCAAAATAATTACTTGTAATTCCATGTGTATATTCATGTTGTGGTTCAGTATGCACTGACAGAACAATGACACAATAACCCACTACATGTGCCTGTATAGTTATGACCTGATATACCACATATGTGCTAGAGATATGACTGGCCCTGATGTCCTTGACTGTTTTTTATTTTCTTTAGAATTTGAGGAATCCAGTTTGCTGGACAGAAATCCAAAGATGAAGAAGACTGTTAATAGTACCATAAGTGGAGGAAAATCATTTGGGAGCTTGGAAGATGCTGGAAAAAGGGTGCCCATGTGCTACCAATCTGATGGCGAGGATGATGGTGAATGCACTCGCAAAACGGGAGAAAATGTCACCAGAAAATCTATGCCTTTAGCTGCAGGTAACTAATTGCCAAAATAATTACTTGAACTTTCATGTGCATATTCAGGTTGTTTTTTAGTTTGCATTGACAAAGCAATGAGACATTGACCTACTACATGTATTGGCCATTGAAATTACTTTCTTGTTAACTTTAAGTCGGTATTTAAGGTGATTGTAGCTATGATCCTGATGTCCTCACTCTCATTTTAATTAGATTTTGGAGAATCCAGATTGTTGGACAAAACGCAAAAGATGAGGAAGAGGATACAGAACACACAATATAGACAAAGACAGGAAAGATCATCTGGGAGCTCTGAAGACGGTGATGTTGTTCCCTCTACTCCAGAGGAAGACTGCCTGATCGATAGGCGCTCTTGGCAGTCATATGTCAATGAGAAAAAGGAAATACCACAAGGTAACCAGGGTTTCAAAATAGACTGTTGTCTTTTGGTATTATATTCAAAGATGATCATGATGTTGGATGGTTGGTATCCTATCCTTCATAAATTTTCCTTCCTCTTGTGGTAGATAGGTTCCAGCAGCTTGTTATAAAGCTACTGCTTCAGCAAAGGAACCAAATTAAGGACCTTACTACCGAGGTGATGAGGCTGAAACACCCTGCTAGCCATTCAGCGGAGAATATTTCCGTGAATCTGTCTCAACAGAAGACAGCAGCTGATTTGGGGGCATTGGAGGAGATGTTAAAGGATGAGAAATTCAAACGGGGATACGTTAGTATTTGCTGAAGTAGTTGTGAGGTGGGTCACATGCAAAGTACTAGAACTATGCCGTGATTATAAATATTTTTCCTTTGCAGATTGATGCAGTTTCGGGTGTTGGTGGAGGAAGCGTGAGGCGCTGTGTGAGGTACGTGCTACAGAGAATTATTTGCAAGGGGTTGGCACTTCAGTATAGCCTGAAAGGAAAGCGGTCGAAAAAGGCATTCAACCAGCTTCGCCTTCATGAATGCATCTTGGGTAAGATTCTGAAATACATGTATAATACATAACCTCAAATTACAATCCCCTGGTATTTAAAATGCCCAGTTTCATATAAGTCAATTAATATCCGCTGAGTGTAACAACTTTTCTGAAAGCTTGAGTATTTTAGTCAATTATCAAAATTGCTTAAATTTATGTCATTGCTCAGAGGTTACCACTTGTATTTTCAGCTGGGATCCGAAGGTCATTTCCTGCTTCAACAGAAGCTGATATTTTTTTGGAGGTGGGCGTAACCCTGGCACAGGCTCGAGATCGTGAGGGAGGAAGGGCACACAGGCGCCAAGCTTGTGAAGAAGGGGGACAAAGGGTAGAGGGGGAATTGTCTGGAGGGGAGGCTGATATGGCAGTTGATTTTTTGCTTTAATAAAATTTGTAATAAAATGTTTTTTAGCATTTTAATTTCATATACCTACATCATTCTGGTGATAGTAGTTATTCTAATGCTAAAAAGGGATTTAAAGAGCAGTAAGTGGACTTATTATATTTCAAAAAACTCTATTTATGTGATATTTGTCCTCCGGATAGGAGATTCCTGACTAACTGGCATATAATATGGCTGATATAATATGTTAAAGTGCAGTCAATATTTCTGTAGCTGTATTTCAAGGCCCTTATACCTTTCGTGTGTGTGGGCTACCTTTCACTTTTAAATTGAATCCTGTTAGTACTACAATTAGCTCCTCCTTTCTAAGATCATATTAAGTACCCCTTGTAGTCAAAATTTAATTTTAGATTTCACAGTATTTTTGCAGGTCACGTTTTGCATGTACATATGTATTGCATTTTGTAGGGTCTCACTGGGTAGCTTATGCAACGTGAAGTCTACACGCAAGGAGGTTAGAAGTCTACAGGTATGCCAACCTGGGGTTTCATGGGGTGGCCAATGTGGGGGATAAGCCCATATTGGGTCCACGTTGGCTACCCATGGACTTGCCAATATTGGCTATTCATAGGTTCTCATCTCATTGCCAATATGGGGGGGCAATAAATAGCCAATATTGGGTTGCATGGGGTAGCCCATATTGGGCCCACATTGGCTGCTCATGGGCTTGCCAATATTGGATATTCATTGGTTCTCATCTCATTGCCAACATGTAGCCAATATGGGGGGGGGCAATGAATAGCCAATATTGGGTTGCATGGGGTAGCCCATATTGGGCCCACATTGGCTGCTCATCGGCTTGCCAATATTGACTATTCATTGGTTCTCATCTCATCGCCAACATATAGCCAATATGGGGGGCCAATGAATAGCCAACATTGGCCAATATTGGGTGGCTACTGGGGATAGATTTAAACTCATTCATATAATAGTACGAGTAAATAAATATGGAAATAAAGCAGACAATAAGTATTAATATATTTTAAAATGAGAACAAATGGTTAAAAATTATAATTCTGAGTACATAGAAACACTATTTTGAACTAAGATGCTAACTTGACTCTAAATGCAGTGCGTGAAAACCTCCATCTTGGTTGTTGTGTTCATGATGGTTGTGTTTTATCACGGTGGTGATTTTTCTTTCCGTGCTCATCTTTTCATGAAGTTTTGTTGGCTACTGCATGTGGAGCGGAAAGTCATCTCATGTGCTTAAAATAGTTAATTGTTAAAAGAAATGTGATCTGTGGTCACGTTTAAGTCATTCAACATCTCAACGCCTTTTGTGGACCATGAAAAAGGAAATTTTTTTGGCATTCGTTCCGGGATTAAATTTGAAGGAATACTGCGATGAAGCGAAAGGAACGGATGGATTTTGTGATGTGAAAATCCTCATTCTAGGAGGTATGTTTTGAACTGAATACTGATAATGTGTTCATATAATATTATTGAGCAGAGAATGTTCGCTCACTGCATCACTGAAAATATACAAATTTCTCTTAAGAAATGTTTGCTTAACAGTTCCGTTTTTTCGTAGATGAGTCTATTGTCACTAATACTTCGCAAGGTTCCGGGACTAAGGACGAGATTTTTATGACAATGTTAGCATCATAGCATCGTGCATCTTATTGTTAGTGACGGAGGAGGCAAGGATGACTTCATTTGTTCAGTTAACTTTCATAGTTGTGCTTTTTTTATTTATACACATTTATGCTTTTATTGCCATGTCCTGACGGAAGGTCGTTGAATTGAAAGGAGCGGCTGTAAATTAATTGAATTTGACTGTTAATAGTTCCTTCCTGCTTTTAATAACAAATAGAAACATTTGTTGTTGTTGCAATATTTAAGCCTTCTGATGTTTTCAGGTACCTTTTTGTGGAGGAGCTTAGGAGAAGACAAAAAGCCAAAAAATGTGTTTCTGCGTGTCACCATTGGATGCAAGATAAACATTGATTCCTCTTGGAAATGTATAATTAATGAATTATAATAAATGTAGAGTAAATAGATGCAAAAGATTTTAAATTGTCCACCCTCTTCTTGTTTTGTAACTTTCGTAATGAATGTTAATCGGAATTATTCTAGGAACGAGTGTGTTACGAAATTAATCAGAACAATGTAATCAATTTCCTTAGCTAAAAATAAGTAACCGTAGTTGTGAAATTTTACCGTTTGAGGTAAAACTTTTCATGTATTTTGAGCAGTTAGTCGTGTCGTTTAAAGTCGCTCTGTTGTTACAGTTGTTACAGTGATGGCAATAGAAATCTGGAAATAATATTGTCTGCCGTGGAACATCTATAATGTTCATCAGATTTAGGTAGGAAAAATTAGATATTCTTCGCCGCAATATTGAATATTTCGTTAACGAAATTAGAATGCCTTTGTTTCAAACTCGTTAAAAGATTTCAAAATTGTGTTTATAATTAACTTCGATTGTATTTCTTGTGTTTGAATTTTATTTCAATTTTCATAGCGTATTATCATTAGTGAACATTGACGTCGAGATTTCAATTATAAGCATACGGCAAGATTTCCATACGCGCTTCGTCATGGCTCAATTTACATTTCGATTACGAGTATATCACTTTCCAAGTACCTTCCAACCATCCGATGCACACTCCATAGGCTCTCATATCACTTTCCGTTTGCTTCCGCCCGAGAAGAACGCGTGCCTCCGTTTGCGCTCCGTGACGCTCGAAATCGACACTTAATTTACACTCCAATGTTCCACTTTCCGCTTCCTTGAGCATCCGTTATCTCTCCGTTTGCGCTCACCAATCTCTTTATCGACGCTCCAATTGAAACTTCGTTCTCGCTTCCTTCACGCTATATTTTCACCAGGGTAGGCGTGTTGCTGCCAACTTCGTTTTTATTTTTTAATTGAGTTATAATAGATAAACGTCGTGATATGTTTGGCATTAGCGTCGGTATTTATATCTCAATGCTATTTGATTTCGTTTTGAGTCCTCTGATAAGCATTAGCAGCTCAAAATTTAAAATTACCGGAAAATGACGGTAATTTTCGAAAATTACCGTAATTTACCACGGTAATTTACCTCAATTGAAAATAACGGTAATTTATCCATCTCTAATTACACATGTATTGAATGCACGATATGTTGATGCATGCTATTCGGTATCACCCGCACATAATTCAGTTGCTCATTTGCTATTAACTTATATTACTGCTTTTCAATTGATCCCCCGAGCTTTTAAAATCACGGAACAATTTCTTTACTTCAGGCAATTCATATAGTTAGACCACAAATTAGGTAGTTGTACATGAGGTATTATTCGATTGATGACTCTTGCCTTAAAGTGAAAGGGTATCTGGTTACTCAATTGTCAGTTATCGATAGATTGAGGGATTGATTATTACGCTCGTCATATCAAGTATTACCTTATCAGTGTCACCAGTCATCCACAAAACTAATTTCAAGCCATTATGATGTAGTGTGCGCGAGGCACAAACGCAGGCTACGGTATAAAAAAAGTGTTGCCTGATTCAATTCCTATGCAATAAGCTGATGTAAGTGCCATAATTGAATATGCTCCAGATGTTCATCTTACGGAGACATTGGTTTGATACATGGCAGTTAGAATTAAACTTTAAAAAATGTCTTGTAATGAATTTTTGGAAAAAGAATAGCTCTCCTCCTAGCACTTACAAAATATGTAATAATGAATTAACAAATGTGGAATCCATTAAAAATCTTGGAATAAGACTGACACTTGATCTTTCCTGGGGTAAACACATACGTGAAAGAATGGGTCAAGGTAATCGTACACTGGGATTCATCAAAAGAGTACTGGGTAAATGTGACGATCATGTACGAAAAATCAGCTACTTTTCCCTTGTAAGACCTCATTTGGAATATGCTGCCAGGGTATGGGATCCCTACGAAATCGGTCTACTCAGTGAATGAGAAAGGAGAATCAGAATATCCAGGAGGAGTTTTGTGGCAAAGAATGTGAAAAAGGTATGCATCAAAACTATGATGTTGAATGCATCAAAACTATGATGTTGAATGCATCAAAACTATGATGTTGAATGCATCAATGCTAAAGGCCAACCTGAAGCATTGCCCCAGGGATTCAACATACCATATTACTGCAGCATAAAATTGTATGGTTTCACAATAACCAAACAAACACCTAATAACTGTATTATTGCGAAAGAAAATGGCATTATTGTAGTGAATTTTAGTGGACCAAGTGATTCAGGAATATCATTGTTTGGCAAGAGATTCCAAAATGTTGAAGACTACTTATAGTAAGCTCTCAGTCTGCATTGGACGTTGCACAGTGGGACCGATTGGAAAAAACCTGGCCAAAATTAATTACTCTGTCGTTCTCGAGTTTAACTACGTTTTCTTGGACGTTCTTATTGTAATTTGAGCAACTAAACTTGATTTCGTCATTATTTTATCGGCATCTCTTATGTATTTTGTGTTAAAAAATGAATAATAATAACTTAAAACCGGTAAAAAAAGCATTATTCGTTCAACAGTTCAGAATCCCGTAAGAGAATTTCTTTGAATATATAGGGAGAATTATAAGTGTAGAAACTAGAGTACTTCTACATAATACCCTGCAAGCCACCATAAAGGTGTGTGGCAGGGGGTGAATTCTCACCAATCATGCACTGCATATCATGCATAAAAAAGGATCATTAACAATATACTTGTCAAAACGTAGTAGTCTATTTAAAATATACTAGTCTATTAAAAAAAGAGATAAAATTAGCAAAGCAGAGAGAAGAATAAGATTTTCCGTTTAATAAGATACAATTAAAGATTTGATTTTTATAATCGACGCAAATTAATTCATTATTAATTCATAAATTAATGCACGGAATAGGTAGAATTGGAAACAACTGCACCATCAAATCAAATGACGATATCTTGTTACGTCAAATATTTACATCCTTGTGTTTACCGAAATATATTTACAAAATTATATATTTCTATCATATAATCGATTTTTACAATTGAAAAATTTGTTTTAAAAAAATTTCTACGCTTATGTACATTTGCTAAAATCTCGGTACATTTAAGGTATCAGAAAGTAGAAAATAAATGTAACTCGTGGTTAATAAAGTATAGTTAGCTATTAGTTAACATTTATTGCTGAAAAACTTTTTTCATATGAACTGAAGATTAAATTACACATAGGGTTCATTTTGAGCACTTACAATAAGTATATCAATTTTTATTGTCACTCAATTAATTGCTCCTCCGATGACACGTCATCACTCGCCGAGCTGTCCTTTCCTTCATCCTCATAGACTAGTTACCTTAATACCTCTGGGTCAAAATCTTCCTTCAGTTTCCTTCTTTAAAATGAAATGAAGGATATCAAGAGATCGGAAGTAAGGAGCAACCTCCGAAATAAATCTCCATTTGTTGCTTCCCTCGAAGGTTTTCGCGTGTGATGTTCCCGGAATTTTCGGAAAATAATCCGTAATAAGTTTTAAGCATTTTTAATTTCACTTACCATCAAGGCCACGAGGTATTTCTGTTGTTTTCTGAACACTAAATCTCCCTCAATGGATGCAACTTATTCGTCAGCAGAAACTTTTTCTCAAGGCGGGTTATTTTATGGAAAAGGCGAGTCTTTTTCGAAAAACCTTCCTTGTTGCACAGCTTGGATCACTTTCAGTAGATTTTCTCTGGACACACTCGCAAAGACAACTGAATACAACACGCGAACAGAACCAGAAACTCCCCCAACGAAGTACAGGGAAGGGTTCCGTTAGTGAGTGCAAGCGAAAACAAGGGTGGCCAAAAGGAGGCAAGAGAGTTGTAAAAGAGATCCGTGGAGAGTTACCAGAGGATTAGAGTAAGAAGAATGGACTGTAAAACCCAGAAGGGTGGGTAAGTAGACACATCTAGGAGAGCAGATGATTGCCTACTTGGCGCCTGCCGCTGCACGTGCACGACAACGCCCTCTTCCCCCACTCCCCTCCAGCCACGGCACGCCTTGTGCCTATGGGCGATCGTCAGGTCATAAGAACACTTTGTAGGGAAGGCTGATCATACAGAAATTTCGTCTCATCTGTCTCAATCTCATGTACACCGTATGGCCAATTGGTTAACGGGGACGAAAATATGTGACAAAGAGTATTCTCAAATTTTGGCCAATTCAGTAACCTGTTTCAATAGGTCTGGGTGATATACGCGTACAACATGGATATTACTTACTGAAGATGCTAAACTGAAATTCCTCTCCGAGAATATTTGGAAATTTCACCATTTCCCCACATAGAGGCAAATGGCGGCCCCCGCGGCAGCGACGAAGCGACCGGGGCACTTTCGAAGAAATATAGATGGTAAAATCAAAACTGCAAAAATCTGCAAGAATTATCTTCGAAAAACTGTTATCTATACTCCACTCTATCACGCAGTATAGATAACTCCGTGTCGGCAGATGTCGATGAAAACGATAATTGCCATTTAAAATTAAATTTAACGTAAAAACAGCACTTTCCAAATAAAAATCTAAACACGTTAAAAAAAGATTAAACTAAACTACCATAAACTCATTTTTTACCTAAAGGTAGTGTTATTTTGTATAAAATTTAAAAGATACAAAATAGTGCATAGAAAATTTGCCATGAAGATAAGAACATTCATGTTTTTGACGCGAAAGTTACGGTAGCCAAAATCACACCGACATGCTATACTTTGACAGGTCGTAGACATTATCCTGACATCTTATGTGCTCCGTGTTAGTATCCTATCTTGAAGAGCACATAATCATTAATATTTATCATCTATTTTTGGCCGCTTTACGCGAACTTCATTTTTCGACTTTTGGCCAGCTTTTTGAGATTCGGTCCCACTGTGCGTTGGCATTTATAAGGGTATCTAACTTTTTTGATGCTTTGGAAAAGTGATCCATTGATGATATCAAATGCAAAGCGATGATGTTCCCTTTTGAAGAAAATGATAGGGGTGGAGTACATGTCATTGTGGTTTTTTTCTTTTATCAGTGAACCTCTTGATTTGAAGTTAAACTGGAATGGAGGTGAGACTGATTTAATTCCCTTGCACTCATGTGGTTCAGGCATATTCTTTGAAAAGCTTTCATGAAATAACAAGACCTTATGCCTCATCCTCTTTAATGGCTAATACTGCGCACTTTCCTGATATTTTTCGATAAAATAATAGCGTATGTTTCCTAATGTAAGAGCTAATATTCATAGTTGATTCTGAAGTTCTTTGATTTATATTTGCATGTATTAATTCTATTCAATCGATTACATAGTATTATGGTATACTAATTCTGTAGATTCAGGAAATTTTGAGTGGAAGCGAAACATGATAACACAGAAAGAAAAAATGAGCCAAATCCACAAAAATTTTTGTGGATCCAAAAATTCACAATTGCACCAAAAATTCGCAATTGCACCAAAAATTCGCAATTGCACAAAAAATTCGCACTTGACCACAACGAGTAGATATTCCCTTTTGAAGAAAATTATCATTTTCTTCTAAAGGGAATATCTACTCGTGGAAATACTTTATCAATGAGCCTCGGGAATGGTTTGCCCATTTTTGCTGAAACAAATATAAACTTAAGCCTGCTTCTTGCCAGTGTGTGGGAGGATTCTGGCTGGCCAGAATCAGGAAATACTTAAGAACTGAGAACACAGAAACAGACCCGTGGAGAGGACTTATGCAGTGGTAATGCTGCTCCAGATGTGGAAATTTCGAATAGTCACGGCGTGTCCCAGCCTCAATTTCTTCATACAACTGGTACGAGGAGACAGATATTATTTCATGGAATAGAAATGAAAGAGTAAACATCGGCCAGTTAAGACAAGTTTGAAGGTTTATTCTTTAATGTTAGTGCATATTTTTTGCCATTGCAGGATTTGGCTGGTTTTTTCTTTCTGTGTTATTATGTTATACTGTCTAAAATAGCTATAACTTCTCCATTTCCAGGGAAAAGTGGGGGATTGTTCAATTCCTGGATGTGCTTGATGTGAGAAGG
Organism: Platycnemis pennipes; assembly: GCA_933228895.1. Lineage (NCBI taxonomy): Eukaryota > Metazoa > Arthropoda > Insecta > Odonata > Platycnemididae > Platycnemis > Platycnemis pennipes. The sequence goes on along the minus strand of CAKOGI010000002.1, from coordinate 2,170,610 downwards.
AGCCTGCTATTATCAATTTATGTGCGATTCCTATTTCATGGACGAAACTGAAGATGAGACACACTTTGCCAGATGGCCTCCATCTTCTACTTCTGAGAAGGAAATGAAAGCCATCGAGACCATGATAAAAAAATGGTACCCCTGCATGTAGTACTGAGTGGCCTGTCCACATAGTAATTGAAAAAACTCCTGAAATTGGTGAGTTAATGTGTGGAATAACATTAAAGTAACCAATATTTACCGCTCCCCTACCTACCAAATGTTGTAGTTACAGCTGGAAAATTTGTCAAATTTGTTTTAAGTGTTTGCATTGCATCCTTTGTTCAGATACATATGAAGAGGTGAAAGAGTATCAAAATTGCATTGTGGAGCTGGGACAAGGTCGGAACCTTCTGAAAGCCTATGAGGCAAGAAGGCAAGCTACCCTGGCCAAAGAAGGTATAGTTTGCGTGACCGTAATAGAGAAGGGCATGGCCAGTTGGAGATTCTTCAACTGGTTCGAGGAGACTACACAGTTCCCAGGAGAAGGAAACTGAGACAGGTTACATTTCATGGAATAGAAATTAAGACTTCACAATTGAACTGGATGGAAATTGCATCTTTGGTATTAGTGAGACCACAGAAACAGACTCGTGGAGAGGAATTATGCAGTGGTAATGCTGCTCCAGATGTGGAAATATTATAATAGTCACGGTGTGTCTCAGCCACAATTGGGACCTATAGCATCTCCTCTCAGGGTAATCATCAGGAAATACTTAAGTTTGAAGGTTTATTCTTTTATGTTAGTGAACATTTTTTGGCCATTGATATTGATGATTGCATTTGAAGTAATAACTTCTTCCTTTCTATTGCTCTTGTAGGTGCACTGAAGAACAATGGGGAAGAAGAAGTTCCGTTGAAATGTAAGTGGTTAGCATATATTTCAAAGATATTTGTCTGATTGCTTGCTGTTGCTAATGAATTTTTTACTTTGCAGATGTCACTGTCGATAGTTTTAATGAATTCAGAGTGTGGCAGGAGCTGGGAGAGAACTTAAAAAAAGGAAGGTTGAGAATGAGAGAATCATCCGAAATCAAGAAGAAATTATTCAGCTTCTCTCAGAAGGTAGTCAAAGGAAGGAATTGCTGAAGGTTTCAAAATAAATATGGCTTTGCCGACAAACACAGTTGTGGAACTTGAGGCATTGAATACATGCCTTGAGATGGATAAAATGTTCCAAGATTTGATGGTAAGTTGCCGTTATTGCTAAATACTAATAACGTAGTTGAAAATTATGACTGCCACACTGCGTTAAGGTTTCTTGGGTCCTCCACTGGGTTATTGAGTCCATGTCAACCGAGTTGGGAATCAAAACGTGATCGCACATGGATGCAATAATCCGAGGTGGAGGACCCGAGAAATCTTCACGCAGCAGAAAAGCGGGGAAAGCAGCAGATCTTTCTTCATGACTGTCTCACATTGAAGACTCAGATAAATGTTGTAAATGATTGTTTTATCTTAATAATTTGACTATGAACTTTAATAAATTCTCTGTTATTTCCTGAAATATTAAAAAAAGTCCCACAATTTATGATTATAAAATTGATGGTAAGCAAGTTTAAATATTGAGAGTTATCAAAGATTTTGGAGTGTGGCTAGATTCATCCTTAAATTATAATTAGCTCATATAGAAACTTTAACTTTATTTGTCTTTCTACACCGTAAATTTCTGTTGTTTCTAACATTTGGTTGGGTTTTCACCTGGAAATTTATTAAAATAAAATACCACATGGTAAAATGCCATTGACAGTGTGCTACATTCATTATGAATATATGTAGGGAATAAATTAGAATCAGTTTATTTAGGCATATGATTTGAACATTCATTCGTTTCTACCCCAGTAGCCTACCACATTGGGCCCATATTGGGCCATTGTTGGACCAAGATGGCAATGTTGGCTTTCATTGGCCATGGACTGCCAATGAAAGCTCATAATGGCCCAATATTGGCTACCCCACATAACCCCACATTGGCTACCCCACGAAACTCAATATGGGCTACCCCATGTGGTTACATTGGTTACCCCATGAAACTCTATATCGGCTTATACCCCATTATATTTATAATGGTTAATCATAGAGTTCACTAATATTGTATGCCTCAGCGCACACGTTTTCATGATTGTTTTCCCACTTACATATTCAAGGCCCATTTATTTGTCCAGACGGTCCAGACACAGATTTGAAATTAAATGTTTATTAGCATTTTAATTTCATATACATCATTCTGGTGATAGTAGTTATTCTAATGCTAAAAAGGATTTAACCCTTTCGCTACGAAGGACGTGTTAAAACGGCGTCAATGGGGGCGTTTACTCGGAACCGAAATCGCGATTTTGTACACGAAATCGTTAGATGGAAACGAAAAACGAATTTTAGTGAAAAAATTAATCTTCTAACCACAACCATTCTCTCATAAATCAAAAATTAAAATAAGCAAAAGGTGACGCCCACCAAAAATGCTGCTGTGATAACATTGACGTCATTTTCCTCCCGTCCTTGACTGCTTTCTTGGGGAGGGGGAAGGGAGTGGAGGGGGGTTCTCGGAAGGTCTGCTTGCACAGATGCTGTCGAAATCGCTCCCATTAGCCGAGTCAGCTGTGTCCCCCCCTTTAAGATAAGCTACTTCAGCTTCGCGGGCTCAGTTGTGATTGGACGAAGTCGATATACGTCAGAGGTTGCACCACACCCACTTTTCCGAAAGGGTTAAAAACATCAGTTTTTCGCCGCTTATAACTCGAGAAATAATTGTCGGATCAGAAAACGGAAAAATACAGGTCCTTTTATTTTACAAACTCTATCAGATTCGGCAATAAAAAAAATATGGTAAACGACCCCATTTTTCTACGCAAGCGAACGAAGGACGTGTTAAAACGGTGTCAATTTTTCTACGCAAACGAACGAACGACGTGTTAACAAGTCGTAGTCGCTAAGTTAGCCCCAAGCAGGCCTGAAAGGTGTGTGTTATAAAGGCCCTCTTCTCGGGACGTCTTAGGTACCCTTTCTCGGTCCGCGGGAGAGGATTATCCCGACCCTTCGTTGCAGTGCGCGCCCCAATCCCAGCAGGGGTCCGCGGTCATTTGCTTGTTGGTGCAGTGGAATAACAAACTAAGAAGTTATTGTTTAATTTAAAAATTGAGCATTATAAGTATATTCCTCATGTTTAGTTCTACAACTGCAAATTTTAAACGGAGCTCTACCGTTATTTTTAACGTAGTTCGCGAGTAAAAGAATCTCCGAACAAATTTTTGTTAATTATTTAGTTGGTTATGAGTGATTTTTTCATGTTTTTATTTAGTTAGGAAGTTATAATGTTTTTAGGTTCAACAACTGAATGCTATTTTTTCATGTGTGTTGATGGCCATATTTTTCGTGAGTTTCAATGTTTATTTTTCCCTGCAATTACTCAGTCTAATATAATCATGACAGCTGACTATTTCACTTTCTTTCGTTGGTCAATGGTTTCCGCCTAAAGAATACAGTGATTTCTGGCAGTCCTTCGAATCGAAATTAAGGATTCCGTAGACCGTACATCTCATGAATTAACATGCTGAAGATTTCGAAGTATCGTTTCTTTGATTCGCGCTCTGATGATGTCAAAGGCCTGAATAAGGCTTTTTTAAATTCATAATAATTTTATCGTAGAAAAGTGGTCAAAATAATTTACGAGTGTGACAAACGGCAAAATTATTTGCTTAACCATTGATACGAATTTTTGCTAGAGAGCTTAATATTAATGGTAGAATTTCGTTTAAAAGCTATAAAGGCACTGTAAAACTAAAATAATTCGTTTCAGATAAAATTAATATCGACGCTGCAGCAACAATTTTTTTAGCAAAACCATTGCATAAACAAATAGTTGACCGCGACGGCATGCTGTTAAGGGGTCCCCAAGCGTGAAAGGGTGAAGATTATCTCGGCCCGGTGCCCGAGAAAAAGGTTCGACAGCCCTCTGGGCCCCAACCCAACTTAGGGAAACAGGTACCGGAGAGGATCCTAGCGTAGCGAAAGCTCCGTACTGGCAATGCAAAGAATACTTTGTGGCATTCGTGAGGGAAGTAGCATTTTCTAACATGTGGCTCCGTCCCGAAAGGGTTAAAGAGCAGTAAGTGGACTTATTATATTCCAAACACCTCTATTTATGGGATATTTGTCCTCTGGATAGGATATTCCTGGCTAACTCCCTATTGGAAATTTCTCATAGTTCTCATAGACATTTTTCATAATATCTATTGAGAAGTTATGAGATCTTATGAGAAGCTATGAGATCTTATGAGAAGTTATGAGATCTTATGAGAAGCATGAATTCTTATGTGAAGTTTATGAGAAGCTTTGAGAACTTATGAGACTCCTCAATAGAACTTATAAGATTTCTTGTTAGTGTTATAAGAAGCGTGCTTCATGTCATGTGAGGCTGAAGTTTATGGAGAAAATAGGTGATTTGAGGTGGTGCATACATTGAATTTTTAGTTTATTATTATTTATTAGTTTTAGTGTGAAGCTTGGCTATTTGCTAAATGATGTACTGCATTTGTCTGATTTTCTCGAGGGGATACGTTTCTTTGTTTAAATCCCGATGGAATTACAACCCAAAGTATTATTTACCTCAATACTTCAAAATTTCTGTGAATCTCATAGTTATTCCACCATAATCACCTTCATTGTAAACACTGATAAGTATAATTATAGTCAAGAACTAGCTGAAAACGTGGAGAAACGCTAAACTTTTTACCTCCTTGATAATAATGTAAAAAGCTAGATTCCACAGACGATTTAGCTGTATTAAACTTAAAAACAATCCTTCATTAATAGTATGAAAATGGGAAATAAAATCCTTACTGTAGGTATGCCCTTAAAAAATTGAGGTTTAATTTTCAACGATGAAATTCCAAGTCCGTTCAGTTCAATAAAGTTTAGGAAACTTCTTTCTTAAAGAGAAAAATATCATAAACCATAAGTAACAACTGTCGTGCCCACGAGTAATTGTAACTTGAATATTCACATTTTTATAGTTCGCGGTTCGTGGAAAGTTGTCTGGTTGTATCGACCAATATCGAATAGACTACTATCGATTAGATGCAAGATCACTTCGAAATTCAAAATGGCTGTCATCATAGCTAGAAACGTGAGAAAGAATTATCTCCTCAAGTATATACGTTTTCTTTTAACCCTCCAGCGGGCGCGCTGTGGCACAAAGTGCAACATTGTGCCGTTTCGTTCTAACGTTATTAATATTGGAGGGTCAGTGAACCAAACGCACCAATTATTCCTTCTTTGTATCATTATGAAGATTTGTATTTGTAATTCAAGCGCAAGGCTTCTCGTATTTCGTAATAAAACGAATAAGTAGCCGAACTGGTCGTCTTTGTTGCACTCTGTGCAACGCGCGCCTGGTGATGAAATTCGATTCCATAGTGGCACTTATTGATCAACATTGTTTATTTCTTTACGATGTAGTGTGAGATGAGTAGGTAGGAACACATGAGTTTTCACCATTCCTTCTCTGAATCAGGTTGAGCTAACAGCTAAACGTATGGTGAGTAGAAGCAGCTGTGTGTAGAGAGAAAAACTTTTGGAAATTGACCTGTGGCATTCTTTCCAACGCGAGCCCTATGATGTATATTTTTAGGAATAATTTCCATTGCATATTTTGTTGTCCTTTTTATGGGTTTACTATGATCTAGAAAAATTCAGAAGCTAATCTTCATACTGCTTAGGGCACGAAGATCATTACCGATTATCTGAGGGTACTACAACAGCTGTCAGACGAGGAACAGGAAGTTGAGGAAAGTGATGATACGGATGTGGAGGAAAATATTTCCCTTGGTGATCACGGCAGAGACTGATGAAACTGCGTCTATTGGTGACATGGAAGAACCTACTATTGCTGAAGATTGTGATGGTGAAAACAATTATTTTTTTGGAAAAGTTGATAAATCTTGCAAGTGGAAAAAACTTCTTTTTCCGGTGCTACAAAGATAAAGCGCAAAAACATTATAAAATCACTCCCAGTGAAAAAACCCTGGGCAAGAAATACACCTGATTAGGCTGCGGCTTTCCTAAAATGTATATATATAGACATGATTGATGAAATTGTGATGCAAACAAACAAGTACATTCAAACTAAAATTGCTGATGTCCACTATTCAAGGGATAGGGATTCTACCGAAACAACAAGAACAGAATTTTTGGCTGTACTGGTATACTTTTTCTAATTGGCATAAAAAAGGTCATCATGCAAATGCTATAGAATTATGGAGTGCAGATGGATCAGGAATGCAAATTCTAAGGTCAGCTATGAGTTACAAGCGATTTTTGTTTATTCTGCGATCAATAAGATTTGACGATAGGACGTGTAGGGATTTCCGAAAACAAACAGATTAATTAGCTGCAATCCGAACAATAATAGACTCTTTCATAGGAAATTGTCAAAAAACATATGAGTGAATTTATGACAATTGACAAAATGTTGCAGCCATTTAGTTTGCAGTTTCATTCAATATATACCGAGCATGCCCGCGAAATACGGGATAAAGTTATATGCTATGTGTGATGCCAAAACATTCTTCACCAGTATTCTCGAAGTGTATTGCGGGAAGCAGATGAATGGTCCATATTTAGTTTCAAACTCACCAGTAGACGTTGTCAACAGGCATATAAGATCAATAGAGGCATCTAACCGTAATCTAACAACAGATAACTGGTATACTAGTTATCCGCTTGCCAAGCACCTCCTTACAAAAAACATTACAACCATTGGCACGCTGAAAAAAAATAAAAGAGAGATTCCGCCTGAATTTTTGCCAAACAAGACGCGCGCTGTAGGGTCATCTCTCTACGGGTTTCAGAAAGACATTACACTCCTTTCATATGTTACGAAGAACAAGGCGGTGTTTTTGCTTTCAAAAATGCATGATGAGGGGATTACAGATGAAGGTTCAAATAAACCATGTATTGTATTAGATTATAATGCAACGAAAACAGGTGTCGACACAGTTGACCAAATGTGTAGTTTGTATTCTGTGCCCAGAATTACGAAAAGTGGCCATTAGTTTTATTTTATAGATTTTTGGACATCGCAGGAATCAATGCTCACATATTATACAGGGCAAACCATCCTACGGATAAACATTGCAGGAGAACATTCCTGAAAACCTGAAAAATCTGTATTGTATGTCTAAACTATGTAAAGTTCTATTAATAAGATAAGGAAAGGAATGTACGCTTCTTAATTCGAGTTTTTGTTATTAATATCAGCGGAAAACCAAGTGTTGCACTGTGTGCCACGCGCGCCCGCTAGTGTCAGAGAATAGGGCGCGCCTGGTGGAGGGTTAATTAGTGATCATGGAAGCTTATTTTTTAATTCTAATGGACAATAACGTTACGGTGAGTAAATGACTGTTATGACAAGCGATTGTGTTCAACGAATTTGTCCATGCAGGCTTTTTGCATTGCTGACACAGGAATTGACTGTATTTATCATTTTTCAGGCACATTAAAGTCATAAACAAATTGGAACATTCGGAATGTTCCAATGAGAATTCTGATCATCATTCAGCTACATGATAAACGTGAATATTTTGTGTGTGTTGTGACAGTGCAGTGATGACTTTCGATGATATTTAAACGAACTCCCCATTGGAAAATAGTTTCACTTTTTAGAGGTGCGTTGTTTTTCAACAAAAGACTTCTGGTTGTTCAACACCTTGATCAACCATTAAAATAAAATTTTATGCATTAAGCAAGCTCGATCACAGCTTTTCATTCTCATGTCATGTGGTTTATTTAATATTGTTATTGTCACATTGGTTATTTTTGAGATTATGCCTCAGATTTGGAATCTTATGTGTTACAAAGGCAAGTGAATGCAATGATTGAAACTGGAAGTAGTGTCAATAAATATAATATATTTATAAACTCCTGTTTGTTTAAAATTCTAACTTGCCTAAGTGTGTTAATAAAATTGTGAATTCCTTATGTGACATCAAGAAACGCCAGACGTTCACGGATTTAGTTCGGTCGAGTTATGTGAATAGTGGGCGTGTGCGAAATTATGCCGAGTCAAATTAAAAGTGATATGCTATATCCGATCCAAGGTACTGTGTGTTATTTCAGCTTTCTCTAGTTCCTCAGCTTTTTTGGAGTAGGAGAAGGTGGGAGTTCCATGACGTATCTCCAGGAGCAGCTTAGTTTTTTTTTGTAATTCTCTTCTCTTAAGCATTTTGTAGGGTCTCACTGGGTAGCTTATGCAGGTGAGGTCTACAGGTATACCAACCTGGGGTTTCATGGGGTGGCCAATGTGGGGGTAGCCCATATTGGGCCCATGCTGGCTACCCATGGGTTTGCCTATATTGGCTATTCATTGGTTCTCATCTCATTGCCAACATATAGCCAATATGGGGTGCCAATGAATAGCCAACATTGGCCAATATTGGGTGGCTACTGGGGTAATTTTGAAAGTTCTTTTTCCCAATTTAGGTAGCGGATTTCAAGGGAATGCAAAAAAGTTCAATGGAAATTTTGTAAGGAAATACTTAATTAAGTTTTGACATAGTCTGTTGCCTCACAGTGCAACTGGGCAGGAAAAAATGGGAAGGCGTCTTTCACAAGGTTCTCAAACATTATAAGAATTTTGAAAGGTAAGTAAAATATCATGAATGATGGACGTGAAAGGATATGGCCCCTAGTAGCCCTGAACTTCTTAAAAATTTTGAACTCATCTTGGAATTCCCACCAGGTGCTATATATTCTCTATATTTACTAGCATCTCGAGAGTAGTCTTTCCTAATGTAGTCAGGATTTTTGATGGCAAAAGGAAAATGAACAGCTCTGATGATGGAGGAGTCTCCTTTTCAAATGCCAACAGATTTGGAGAATTTCATCATGTGGGAAGCACAGAAGGAAAATCTTTCTTCCTAAAAAATTATGAATACTCAACCTGGAAGAAAAATCTCATAAATATCCCATTTCATAGTTCTGACTATTTCAAGGAGCTTGGTTGTGTATTTTCTTTTACCAAAGATAATGTTACTTTCCTCCAGATGCAGATGCTGCTCATGACGTGGAGGGACGATTCTATGAAGAATTGTTCAAACATCACATTGCCAACTGGCTAGCTCAGGCACCGAAGAGGAAGGAATGTGGTAAACATTCGACTCTTTAAAAAAAATTCAAATGAATTTAATGGTTTGTGACACTGAATCATGTCTATATCCTTATTTTAACCTTATATTCCAAGAAGAGTTTCATTTAGAGATAATCTGAGTATAAACCTCCTTTCAGTTAGGATTTAATTTGTGGAGTTTGACTTATAATCATGAAAAAATGAAACACCAATGTACCATTACTACCTACAGGAGTCAACTTTAATATTGAATCCTTACATTCAAGCTCCTAAACGTAACCCACCAAACTATTACCGAATGTCAGTATTGGTTTTCTAGTAGTTTTGCCCTACTATACAGGTAACATTTTATTTATGTTGATTTTTTAGTTTGGTTAATTTTAGGTTGGAATCATCCTTCCAAATTCTTATTCTAGATATATAGCCTATTGGCAGGTGATGGGGTGGATTGATTATTTAATTTATGGGTGTGGACAATATAAAAGTTTAAAACATGTGCCAAATTCTTCTGGCAGGGGCAATTGGGGAGAGAAAATGGTTGTTAGGAACTCAAAAAAGAAAGATTGAGTGGAGTATGTATGGAAGAGTAAATGATGTGGTGAAGAGAGGTTGAATTTCAGGAAACCCAAAAATCAGCTGGTGTGGGAAATATCATTCATGCGGAAATAAAGTTATCTTCAATCAATGTGCAACACATGGTTAGTGATTTTTTGTGGTGGCAAAATATTTAGATAAACGTTCATTAATGCTGCAAATGCACTACGTGACATAGAGTTGGATGGTAATAATGTAAGGTTTTATGATCGATGTGTATACATAAGAAGAACAGTTTTCATCAGACTTGGATAGATAAATGGTGGTGACGTGCTAGCACATTATAGCGCACAGTTCTAAATACATGCTGAACCTGGTAAGAATTTCATTATGAAAAGGAGCTACATTGAGCGCAGTGTGATATCAAACATTTCCTAAAATTCATGGAGTTTGGATGGTATGAGTAAGCATTAAAATTCCTAATGCATTCATATCAGGAAAAATTAGTGGAATAAAATGATGAAATAAATTAAATACAACTTTGTTATGTCCACTGGATAGTTAATTGTGCAACTGGTCTCATTAACACTTATTTCAAAATGAATTATCCAGTGGAAAAAACCAGGAATTGTATTTGATTTAGTGCATTAATAGATTCTACATGGATTCCATGACTATTTTCCTTGTGGATTCCAGATGGAATACTCATGGATCCATGGAATTTAGAGGACATTTGCCCCTACTTTCCATGGAATATCCATATGGAATTCATGGTATTTTCATCATGCAATTTCCATGGAATAAAGGTAGAATCCATATTGATTCCACTATGTGTCCTGTCTGGGAATAGTGGCCGGGCTTTTGGTAGCTTCAATGGTTTACATCAATGTGGAAGCTACCCGCATATATGCATTCGAAAAATATATTTTAAAAAAACATCTCAATAGCTATTTAGACATGAGTAGAAATTTTAAGAAACAAAATGAATGAAGAATATGCCAACAAAAGGATAAGAATAATGTTCTTACAATTTTTTTAAGAATTGGAATTTCACAATGTAACCAACAAATTATAAGACACTTTTTTGCATTACAACACAATGAAATCACATTAAAACATTTGTATTAGGATGAGATATAGCCAATCTCTGATTGCGGAACCATGAAAGCGTACATATGGAAAAAACAATTTAGCTGAAAGTTTACAGCATTCAGTTGCGTAAATAAACCACTCAAATTATGTACAATATGCCTTAGATATTACCTTGAGGTAGTTTCCCTTTAAACGCCGGTATATGCTGCGGCAAACCTGCGGCACGATGTTACCGATGGTACTCTCGTGAATCCTAGTCGAGTACATCAGGGAACGATAACTCTCCCCAGTCGCTAAAAACCGCAGAGTGACAGCTAATCTAAAAATAACACGAAACGATCAGAAATGATAAATACCCGAATTTAGTCGATTCATTCGTGAATCTTTTCGTGGCCACATGAACGACCCACCTTTTATCTGGAGATAAAGCGCCTCTCATCGGGGTGTCTTCCCGAACGATGTCGTCTCTCACTAACTGCAGAAGCTCGTTGAACTGGTCTTCCGACATTCGCAGGACATTTCTATACGCTTCTCTGTCCTCTGATCTCAGCTCCTCCTGCAACATATTTAGCATTCCCCTGCCTCCCTCTCTCCTCCGCCTGGTTCTCCTCCTTCGATTCCTTTCCTCCATCAGTCCTGCAGCCCCAATCATGATTCCTATCACCGCTGCAACATTGACTAAGTCTGGGTCCATGGCCTATCGCCACGGTCGACCAAATGGCTCACGTTAACGACGGATAATAGATTATTTTAATCTCCAAAGCCCGTGTAGCAATCAAAAGCATGCGCTGTTCTCACTCAAAACAATTTTTCGCCTCGCTGCCGGTCTTTGAAAAACAAAACATGCGCGAATTTCGATCGATTTCTGTCCTGTGCACGGAAAAGTGGCTTTGCAATCACCTTGTTATAAAGCACCATTCCGTCAAACGTGCAATATTTTCTTTCGCGTTTACTTGTACAATAAATGGTACCGTGTTAAGTGGCCTACTTTGTTAAAAAAACAAAACGTGAATCCAAAGCAAAGAAATGAAGGTTATTCAGCGACCATTCTTCATATTTTTCAGCCCCATACCTCCTCATACCCGAGAACAACTCTGAGAGGAATTTTATCAAACCTCATACCCAAGAAGTTTTCGCGTTCTGGCTCTAAATCATAATTGATGACGCGTAATGGGCTATTTCTGCCTTGTTTCGTTGGAATTCAGGTACTGGATTTGAATTAAAAGTAATTGTATCTATCCCTATATCTGTGATCTAGTTCTCGATATTTATCGAGTGTGTGTGTATATATATATATATATATATATATATATATATATATATATCTCTGCAGTACCAGCATAAATTCTTCTCATTTGGCTAAGTTGTCTGCGCAACCTTCACGAGTTTTTTTTGTTAGAAAATTGTTCCCACGCATGGAAAAGTAATAAACACACGTAAACATGAAATTGGAATGGAAAACTGGATCGTCATAGGAAATATGGTTATTGCATAATAATGAACCTGAAATGTTTTACATACTTATTTTCGTCCGTGAAAGGTTCATTTCTTCGATTAATAAATATTGAGTGGCAGAAGTTAAGTCCATATTTTCGACGCCGGAATGAAGGATGAAAACCTCTGCATAAATTTCTGTTGTCACTTTAAATGGTTATTATCTTTGAGTTCAATCGTGAAAATCTACGTAATTTACGCCAAATGAAATTTAAATAAACTCTAAGTCGATAAGATCGACAGCAGGGTCGTAGAGGATCGACAGCATAAACTAGACGTAGTAGACGCATTAAAAACTTTATTTGTTTCTATGAGCTAAGTTGACGAAAATCTGATTTCGGGCGGGATGTAATACATGCTCGCTAGTCGAACTTCAATTTTTATTTTGGGCTGACTTGACGTTTATGTATAATATGAGACCGGATATATCATTTGGGGCCTGACGAGTCAGGATAATAGCTTTATATTTTATGAATTATTTATCTGCTGCGCATTTCACGAAAGAATTTAGTTTTGCGAAAGTATAGCTCTCCTCTAGTGCCGTTTAGGATGAAAAGTGCATTTGCCGTTTAGTAACGTAACGTTTATTAATCGTGAGTTTTGGAAATCGTCGTAATGCGTGGATTTCGCGAGCAATGTATTTGTAGGTTGTGTCTTAGTACAGGTTGTAATTTGGTGGACATACTAGAAGAAAATAGTGACGTCGAATTCCTGGTGAAACAAGCAGTAGAAGATCTGATTTTGTTAGTGGTGAGTGTAATGCACATGATTTTATGCGTCTTTTACTTGTGTTTATGTTTTGCACTTCCTCCCTTGCGCTTGTATTAATACTTGTTGGGTATTTTATGAGCCAGAGTTATGCTGAAACTATGGAAGTACGTATTCAATCAATATCCTATCGCTGATTACATATTTCTCAGGTCGTGAAGGAAGCCTTGTATCCCTGGATGGTTTGTTCCAGTTGCGTGCAAAAGCTGAAAGAGTTTCATATTTTCAAACGACGCTGCGTGGAGAATCAGGAAGTTTATGACAGCCGCATCAAAGGGGTTGTATCGCCGGGGAACAAAGTTTTGCGTTCTGAATATGGTGATGTAAGTATTTACTAAGTTATAGTTATTTACGCGGGATTCCACATAGAATATGCATCATGGTCATGGTATCCGTGTACATAAGTGTCAATACGGGCTGAAATAACATGACGCGAAGGGCAGCTACGATTGTTAAAAAAGTTTTTACGATTAGTTCAACTAATGTGCGCCGTAGTATGTGGAAATTGTATGGGTGAGCTTCACTATCAGATCGTAGACTGGAATGCTGTTTAAATCTCACAACTTGAGGTTGGCAGTGCTAAAGGTAAATTGCTCTGAAAATCTTGAAAATATTAATGGCAATCCCAATTAATAATTCCAATTAATGGCAATTTGAAGTGTGTTTTAGCAAAAATATCTCACTTATTTGTGATATCATTTGGATGTGCTTTCGATTATCCTTCTTTCGTTAACTGTTATGATGCGACCTTCTTGTTTTAAGATGTGTATTCAATTGCATTGTTTATTATTTATTTCCAAGGACAATGTTCTGCACATAATGCACATTTTCCACCCCTAGTTGTAACTTGTTTTTCATCTTCAATTTTAACCATGTATATAGTAAGAAAGCCTACTGTGGAAAAGTAAAGTTGATAATGAATCAGCTTTACTAAGTGATGCCATTACAGTTGAGTATGGAAAGGTCAGTTTCTCTAATGATACTAATGCGGATCACACCGTTATCTAGTCTGAGGTGAGGAATAAATGAAATAGCATCCTAACTGGCCATGAATTAGGTGTGTGTTAGCTACATAAGGATAATCAAGCTTGTCAACTGTCCAGCATTTTAGGTGGCAAGGGCTCATCATAATTTTCATAATCCAACCCAGGATATAATGAATAACTGGAAAATTGGACCAAGCAAACAGAGAATGATTCACATAGCACTAAAAACCAATATTTGAGTGAGGTGGGCGATTCTTACATTATAGGGAAATTCCTCCACATTGGTTCCTCGTCTTTACTCTTTTCCTTTTTTCAAACCCATACAAGGTGTGTTTAAATTAACAACTCAATGTGCCCTCTTTCTTTTCATTCACAGTATGCAGATAGGTATGTAGTTAACCCTTATTTATCCCCCCACAGATTGCTGTGAAGTGTGAAGAGGATGGTTCTCACTGGGATTCAATGGTCCAGCACTCATGCAGCCCCACTGATAACAATCCCACTGGTGTGTTGCAGTCATCAACAGACCATGATATTGATTTTGATGTGAGTATATACATATTAGTTCTTTACTTCGAACAAAACGGGCATGTCTATCTAATTTATCTGTCACAAACATATAAAATCATCATGTTGTACATTTTCCTGACAATGGTGAGTTTGTGAATTTTTCATGCACTCATTCTCTTCGTGATGCAGAATTTAAGCATGGGAGTTAAGTTGAAGAGGAGTCGTACCACACTCTCACAATTGGAGATGGACAACGTGGTAAATTACCACGGTAATTTACGTAAATTACCGTGGTATTTTTCGTAAATTACCAACACCCCTGAAAATTACCGTAATAAACTGTAATTTTCAGAAAAGTTCTTTTTCAGAAAATTTCTTCCTCACGAAGAAACCATTGGAATGGGTGATATTATAAATGAAGAAACTAAAACGATTTTTTTTACATTGGGTCCATGATTAATTCCAATTAATTCAGAGTAAAATAACAAATGCACATTGCGCAGTGCGGTGTCTTTGGAACAAAAATTTCTCATGGTGTGACAAAAGAGAGGTAAATTGCGTGTTGCTGCCAACTTCGTTACAATTTTTAAATGAGTTATAATAGATAAATGTTTGAAATAAGCTTCGGATTTTATATCTCAATGCTATTTGATTTCGTTTTGAGTCCTCTGATAAGGATTTGCAGCTCAAAACTTAAAATTACCGGAAAATTACGGTTATTTACCCATCTCTACTCAAAATGCTTTCCAACTGCCATATTCCTCCGAATATAGTCCCCCTATTTTTGGCTGAAATTGCCAGGGGAAAAGTCTTGGGAGGGGGGACTTCATTCGAGCTCAAGGCACCATAGTAAAATTCCATCCCCGTGTTTGAAGGCCAATATCTCAAAGATGGCTTTTGTGATTTTAAAATAGTTTTTCGAACTAAATCCTGTTTATTTCTAAGTTTATTAATGTCAAAAACATATGTTAAGTTGGTTATATTAACTAATTTTTTGTCCATGACAGCTAAAAAGTCAGATTTTTTCATGTTCTTGGAAGCAAGTTCAAATTTGATGCCCATTTGAAGAAAAACAGGAAAAGCCACCTCTTTTCTTTGTGTAAGTTATGGAACATATATTTATCTTTGACTAAACGAAGTTTAAAATAGATAACTCAGTTAACAATTGCGTTACTACAAATTTTATAAACATGTGCTAACTCAGCTTGCAGAAGTTGGAAATACATTTCGTTTTGATTGTTTTCTTTGTCTTTGAAAACTAAGCACATTTAAAATGGCTTTGCAAATTAATAGAAATAGATATGTTTTCAAATTATATATATTTATTTCGGAAAGTGAGCTTATCGCAACAGGACTTTCGGAGGAGATGTAAGTTGCCAAGTTGTTAGCTATCGTACCGTGCGCACCAAATACAACACGAGAAAATTTCTCCAGCATGTACAGGAAAAATATCCTTGCCTATGTTACATGCTTGAATCAATGTTTATAAGTTGCGGTATTCACCAAAATAAAATCAGGGATAAGTGGAATATATTTTGTCCCCACATATCTCGGCTTCTCATCGAAAGAAACAAATAGGACTTTAAATTATCCTCAACTCCGTCTCCAAAAACTTTGCGCGAGGAGGCATATTGAGGTTATGTTTCCAAACAGTTCTTAACCTTTAGGAGCCGGATTTAAATGCCCAAAAATCGACCTTCACGGCCGGATTTAATTTTGGCTCTTTAATGTTTTCTTGTCATCGACTCGAAAAACGCCAATATCTCAACAACTACTAAAGATGAATTGTTCAAATAAAAAGCGTTATTTAGCTAAATGTATGATTTAAAAGTATTATTAATTTATTATGAGGTCATTTATTTACAAAAATATTTAAAAAATCTCTTTTCTTGTACAAAGTTGAAACAAACAAAGTTGGAGTAATTTTTCCCCAGAGAAAAAGTTCATAATGATTTTACTTATTATATACATGTTACTATGTGGTATAATACATCTTATGTCAGATTTATATCCTTGTGTGATATTCTTGGAAACCGTTATAAGTGCATAGTCCAACCTCGCACACTCCGCACTTTGTAATTGTGTGCGTGTACAAACCCTTCTCAGAACACACGCGGCACCTTAGGCGGTTCCCTTTCACTGGCCAGTGAGTATTCTCTCTCGCCTCCAAGCGACGCAGTTCTCTTCCACACGAGCTACTTGGCCTCCCCCTCCTTGAACTGAGAGCGGGAAGGGCAGAAGCCCCTTCTTCTATCATTCCCCTTATCAGTGAAAGCCGAAACTGCCGATGCGTCTTCTGGCCCCCGGAAGAAGTAAACAACACGTAACTATTGAGGATGGTAACGTTCAATAGATGAGCGAAGAGCTTCTTCGTCCACTTCCAGCTACGTCGGCTAGTATCGTAGCTCGTACCCATCCTATCCCCTTTGTCAACGTAGCCCATGTGCGCATTGTAGTCCTCAATTATGGCTGGCTTCAAAGCTTTCCCTTGGTCATCGCAGAAATTTCCCTCTCTTGGTGGATTGTGTATGTTTGTCAGCATGAACACCTCCCTTTTGTCCTTCCATGCTATGGCAGTCAAGTCATTTCTAACGCGCACCCGTACATCTCCTCGCTTCATTTTTGATGTCTGACAATCAAAATTTCGTGGCATGCCTTTGCGGTTTTGTCTTACCGTACCGCAACAGAAAATTTCTTTAGTCTTCAGGTCGTCAAAAAGAGCAGGAGAGGAAAAAAAGTTGTCCATGTACAATTTATGGCCAACCCCTTCCACTCTCCTTGTCAGCGCCCTCACTGTCGCGTGCGTTGCTGACATGTCCTGTGTCACAGTCAGTCGGTCCTTTCCTAAATAGACTTTCATGTCAAAAGTGTATCCTGTTTTGTCACAGAGTTTATAAATTTTAATTCCAAAACGTTTGTGCTTTTTTGGTATGTACTGCCTGAATATCACCCGGCCTTTGAAAAGCACAATAATTTCGTCTATAGCCAAGTGCTCAGCGGGATTATAATACTTAGCATAGCATTCATTGAGCTTATCGAAAACGGCCCTAATTTTCCATAGTCTGTCATAGTTTTCGTCATTTTGGGGTGGCTTTGAATTATCAGCAAAGTGGAGGAATCTCAAGATGTGAAGGAATCGGCCTCGTCTCATTGTGTTGCTAAAAAATGGAGCGAAAAAATAGTGCAGGAGGATCTGCCTCCTCATCTTCCGACGAAGTGTCCGACTCCCCGGCATCTGAGTCGGAATCCAAAAACACTTCCTGCTCTATCTATATCTCAGATAATTTCTGCTTAGGATCCATGGCTATGAACAGTAAATAATAAATACCTATTTATAATAAATAAATATAGTGCAATAAGGGAAATATGAACCGGGTATCTGAAGAGAATGAGTACTTACCAAAAATGTTACAATTTCTATAAAAATTCTATATCTTCGACTGAACACAAGGCAAACCGACAAGCGCACCCACCAGAAAGCTGAGATGGAATGAAGTTTGGTTTGAGTCCACCCGAAACATGGTAGAAGAATATAACGGACCCAAGAACGGGTGCAACTTGCAGTCCCTTCCTTTATTGCACACGCGTGGGCGGCGCCCCGCAGCCGAGAGAGGGTTCTTGGTTTTCCCTAATCTCCCCCTGGCCCGGGGGTCTGTGGCCTTCGAAGGCCATGTTCCCCTCCTCAAACCCAGACCTTTTCACACCATTTGGATACACAATAGCATTACTGCCCCTATAGGAAGGCGTTTTCTTGGAAATGAAATGAGGTCGCAGTTAGCCGTCAACACTAGAGCCACCACCAATGTTTATGAGGGTTTGACCGTTTGATACCAAAATCAAGAAGAAAAATACTATATTTTCATTGCCTGTGCACGTGCAAGGCATTAAGTAAAACTAACTATGGAAATATTCAAGGAAAATAGCAGATTGAAGATCATCCGAAGTGACTATACCAAAGTTGTCTTATAAGAAATATTAACACCGCGAGACATCATTCATATACCAAATTTATCTAAAAAAGACATTCTTAAAAATATAAAAACTAAATAATTGTATCAATAAAACATTTTTCTATAATAATAAAAAATTTTGCCCCGCTAAATTGAAATTCATTGAAGTTAGAGCCGATCGAAGTTAGCGTGCCCGTACGGGCACGCTCGGCCCCGAGTGGAGCTTTTTTACCGTGCCCGTACGGGCACGCCAGTCCTTTAAAGGTTAAGCTGAAACTGACTAGCATTCTTAAAAACAATACTTTTTTCCACTATTGTCCATTCCTCATGACTCATGCACAGCGATAGGCGAACTGCTTGCAGTAGACTCCTCGCTCACCCTACATTTTTCTTTCAGGCATGCTCTAGGCAGTTGAGCGTGCTATTATAGCAAAAAATAAATGTAAATCGATATCAATGCACGGTAATTTTTGTAGTTAACCCCATATTTACCCCCCACAGATTGCTGTGAAGTGTGAAGAGGATGGTTCTCACTGGGATTCAATGGCCCAGCACTCATGCTATGCTGACAATCCCACTGGAGTGCTGCAGTCTTCAACAGGCCATGATGTTGATTTTAATGTGAGTACTCTGGGAAAAAGAGTGTGATTTGGGTGCATGTACTCAGATATTAAGTTAAGTTTTCAGAAGATAGCTGCATCTAATTAGAAAATAATTTAAAATATGCTGCCAGTTTTTGGAATCCTTAGAGACAATGTCCTTTCGCTACCCTACTCTCCATTGTTATTTTGACTTAATTTTACTCTTCATTAGATGTCACTAGCGTCTTTATGATGGTTCTGGGTAGGCTATGTGAATGCAAGTTAGTTTTAGCTCATCATTTGTGGACCATCCTATTAAAAGCTAACGAAAAGTCTTAGCTGTTATATAAAATGAGTAGTAAGGATGACAATCTGTTGTGCCAACTGTGTTTGGCAATTGGTGAGCCTCTTCTTGATTCTCTTATTTTCGAGGAGATGGGGACAATGGGATGTTGGCATGGAAATTTACTGAGAAAAATCATACACAGCATAAGTAATCATTATTTTGTGCTTAGTTTCTAAAACATAACTCTATTTGTACTAAATCGGTGATTCTACATTTTAAGAAATTGGATCATATCCATACCATGATCAGTATTTCCTGTAATGCCTTTAGACAACGTTATCGTTTGTAGAATTATTTCATGTTTATATTCTGAATGTGTATCAATCTCTGATATACTGCCTCTCCTGTGAAGCATAGTCTTTCAGAGTGTGAATATTGGATTATAAAGTGAAAATGTATGAATTAGTAATTCTGGATTTGATTAACTAATGCTTACATCATTAAATAACTTATTAGCAGAGGGTCTTGAAGCTTTGTCTGATGCAAATATGTACCTGTTGTGAAATATTGTTTCCGGGTATATGTTCTCTTATTTCATGTCTTGGCCGGAAACGTGTTATTTGTGATAAATAAGGGAGAAAATAGAAATAAATGTTTTATGAATGAGGACACTCTCTTGTTGCTGAAAAAGTAGGGTTTCACTTACTTGAACTACTACTTGTATTTTTGCCCTGACCTCTCCCCAGATCAAGAGTGAAGATATAGCTGCATGTAAATCTGAAGTTTTTTCTGGCAATGTGAAACACTCGAGGTTATTGAGATTGAAGTCAAAGCCACATATTCTCCACTGTGATTCATGCATGTAGATGAAGTCAATAAGAGTTGTGAGTTGAACAACTGGAACAAACAACAGTTGAAAATGCTTTGAACTACTTCAATTTTTACCACTCCTATTCATGATGCATAACAACTGTTGTTCATGTCTGATAGATCATTGGCATGTGCGTATTTTCTGTTTCAAACTTAGTTGCTACATATCTTTTGAAGATGAAAATCTCAGTGACATTCTTTTCATAAATATTCCTTTGAATATCAAGCCCAACTTACAATTTGTCCATAAACAGAAGTTAACAAGTTAACTTTGGTTACTGCTTCAGGTTCCTGTAAAGTCAGAGGAGGGTGAAGGAGTCGAGAATTCAATGGATGTGGATTCTGGGCATCACTTGAAGACCGAGGTCCCTGGTGTTGATTCTGAGGTGAGTGGTAGGGCAGTTTTCTTTATTTTCATTGTCTTGGTCAAATGTTTATAAACCTTGGAGTGTGTATGTAAAACCATTTAATTTAAAAATAATGTTTAGTATTTTTCCTAATGTTTTAAAAAGGACAGGAAGAAAATATGATAGCAAAATATTGCATGGCATTCAAGTCTACGTATGACATGAAATGTACATACACTGTGTCCTCTCCTTGCTACTAGGTGGCATTGCACATGTCACTAAGCTGATTATGCACTATGTGAAATCATATGAACATGCCTCTGAGGAAACTGTATTCAGTTATTTACCATAATAATCTATTTGATTTATAATAATTTACTTAATTTACTACTCATGTTATGCCACGCATTTAGAGAGAACACAAACTGGCTGGGTTTGGGACACTGATGGGTGTTTGTGGCCTCTTGTGTACAGTCTCTTAAGTACCTGCTGAGAGCATGTAGAATGCTTCCTGATGTTGAAGAGTCATCTGGGTTCCCAGAAGAGGTAGTTTATGCATAGTGTACTACAGAGAGAATAAGAAGGAGCATAGACTGCTGCAGAGAAAGGGTATCACAGTTCACCAAGCATGAATCTGCATTTTGGGTGTAGTGATCGATTCTTGGTGATGGTGGAGTTGCTTTGTTTAGTCTTATGAGAGTATTGTTCTTGGACTGTTGCAGGCCCCACCTGGAGGCATTGACAGTGCGGGGACATGTTCTCCGGGGTGTGACTTAGGACATGGAACACTTAGCATGCAAGCCCCTCTGACACAAGGTAATGTAACACTTTCCTGTGGCCTCTTATCCCCTCCATCTCTCTCTGCATTGCTCTTTTAAACAAGGTATCATCTGATCATGTGTTTCACGAATATCAATGAAAATTTTCACCCGGGATGTCTCATTTGTACAGAGTGTGCTGCACAATGAAGCCACTTCACAGGAAGTTGGTAGGGGGTGAATAATTATGTAATGTATGTACATTCTCTTCATTGTCATAATGGTAGCAATGCTATTTATTTAGCATGAGCCATCAATATACCATTTGGGAGGCACGGTACTAAGTTCACTTGTTGCAATTTGCATCTACTGTCGGCGCAGAAATTATGTGCGCTCGAATTTGAATACAGATAACAAACTAATACCTAGGCCTACAGGAAAACTAATCACACCGTAGGTTTTCTTATTTCATTTTGCGTTATTGAAGGGTAAATTTAAATTTTTAAAATTTATTTTTATATTTTTTTACTACAGTTGTTACGTAAAAAGTGCCGGTTTTTGACGGTTTTCGAGCAAAGCACCGACTTTGATGACCCGTTAATCAATAACAAGGCGTTGAACTGCATCCAAAGTTTAAACAATATTAGATACACATGTTTTAAATGTGTATCATGTAAATGTACATGTGTACATGTTTTGCACTAAGGTCTTCAATTGTATGTGTTCGCGTAAAACAAGCGAAGCCTGGCACTGGTGGCCAGGAGAGGATGAACGCGGCAACTCTGCATGGCTTAAACAATGCAGGACGCTTGCCGAGGAAGTTTGCTTTCGCCAAAATAGATACCAATCGATATAAATTAAACGCATGTGTTGAAATATTCGACAATTAGTTATTAGATACGTACAGGACATGCGGATTATAACGCCACCAAGAATGCAGTTCTACGACACCCCAGTTTTGAATTGCTAACTTTTTATAACATTGATAACAACTCTTTTTATTTTTAAGTTATACACTGGAAACTTACAGTGTGCATGTAAAACATGTGTATCTAATATTGTTTAAACTTTGGATGCAGTTCAACGCCGTGTTATTGATTAACTGGTCATCAAAGTCGGTGCTTTGCTCGAAAACTATCAAAAACCGGCACTTTTTATGTAACAACCGTTGTAAAAAATATAAAAATACGTTTTAAAATTTAAATTTACCCTTCAATAACGCAAAATGAAATAAGAAATCCTACGGTGTGATTAGTTTTCCTGTAGGCCTAGGTATTAGTTTGTTATCTGTATTCAAACTCGAGTGCATATAATTTCTGCGCCGACAGTAAGCTCTGTGTTCTGGGTGGTTTCAAGATTTAAATGAATTCATTCTGCTTTCTTGAGTTTACTTGAATAATTGGGGCCTCATAGCCCATTCAAAGATTTAGAATGCATATGTTGAACTTACAAACATCACCTCTCCATTATAAAATTTTTTCAACTTTTAAATGACACCGAGAATGAAATTATTAAGGCCCTCATACACGGTACAATTTCTTGTACAAGATCTTGTACCATAAATTGAATGGTGAGATTTGACCAATAAATTGTACAAGAAGTTGGTTGACTGTCGTACACGATCAAAGATTTTCATGCAATTTGTGTGCAAATTACATGCACAGATATCGTTTTCTGTCGAACAGCTGAATTGCGATATCCGATGACGATATTATTTTGAAAATACTGCCATAGTTACTGGGTTACAATGATTTACTGCCATTAATCCTAGCATAAATAAAATGAAATTATACGACTGGTTACTTGCACTCTTTCATCGGCTCCTGAAAGCCATTATTTATGCTCCAAATAACATGTTTATGCTTGTTGCTAATATTTTCTTATTGGTTTAATAACGTCATCTTAATTTCATTGTGGTTTCATGTTTGTCAGTGTGTCCAAGTCTACTTTTGAGAAATACATCACTTCCAACGCAGCCGACGAATATCACAATATGGAAGCAACAAAGAATATCACGATATATACCACAAAAATGGAAGTTTTTCCAGCTAATAGGAATAAAAGTGACCACAAACACAGAACACCAACCTTACGAATACTAAACGAATGCATCACTGCCACCACATGTCATGCGCAGAAGCTACGGAGTGGATCTTGGATGGTTTCATCCAATAATATAGAGTATGATCTATTTCTAGTACAAGAAATTGTACGAAAACCTCCTACACGATACAATTTGCATATAGTACAAGTTCTTGTACAAGAAATTGTGCCGTGTAAGACGGCCTTTACACTTAGTAATGGTCCACTATAAATGTATATTATTACGACCCGGGTTTAGTTCATTTAATGACATCTTTAAGTGATCAACCCAGGTTTCATTCTCTAAGTGAACGAAACCCAGGTGGTGATAGTAAACATTAATAGTGGACCATTACTAAGTGTAATTATTTTATTCTCGATTTCATCATGGAGATGTTCCACATAGTCAAGCCTGATGCTATTACCTGTTTCAATTTTTATTTAAAAATTCTTTTGGTCTAAATTAATTTTTTTCAACATCAGCCAGGAAACATGTCCATGCTAGTCCATGAATCAAAGCAACAGTTCCTTCAGAGGACGCAGTGCATAATTTTTTTTCCACTTCTGAGGATGAATGTAGTTTTCCTGTCGACCGATAGAGTTACCCGAGTCAGTGCCATTCCAACGGGTGTATTTGTTTAGAGTGTGTCTTCTGCATCGTTCATGCCTTGCGTGAAAGAAAGTGGAGAAATTAAGGCCTTGGAGAAATTAAGTTGTCAAGTGACAATGAAGTAAGTGAAATATCACTTTTAGGTGGGATTTTGAGTATAGTGTGAGTTCAGCATGATGGAGAAAATTATGTCAGTGATGTAAGTGGGATTGATACACTCCAGCATATGTATGCTGAAGCTGAGAACGTTTATGAAGTTCAATGCAGCAGACGTAAATGCCTGTGCTATTTATGATGAATGTATGAAAACATTGGGGAAAAGCTTTTGAGGGTGAACCTGGCCAAGGAGGAGTATTTTTGAAACATGAATCTGTGTGCAGGCAATATGTAGCAGGCCATGAGATGTTTGAAAGGGGACAATGGGGGGCCCTTCTCTTATGGAGAGATATTTACTGCATCTGCCTTCTCTCTCCTCCCACTCTGCATCCTCCCACTCTGCCTCCTCCACCTCTATCTCTCTGCAAAACAACCCTATTCCAACATCAAGGGAGCTTTATCTGGATTCCTACTGTGCCAAACATCAGACTGAACTAGCATGCTCAAGCAAGGCATGTCGTTGGGCATTGCTTTCAGTTAATCCTGCTGTTGCCTTGAACGTACTATTCTAATTAATACCTTTCATGTATTTTTGATGCAATCTATCTATCACGACCAGGTGAAACTAACTTTTATGATTATAAATTAACTTTTAAATACTTGTTATTTCAATGTTTGAAGATACAAAATACCATTTTAGGTCTTTCAGATTTATAATGTAGAGTTATGGGCTGTAATGCTCCTTACATCGAGTACCAATTGTCAAGTGTGAAACTAAAAGAACATAACTTTAATGAAGTGTGTAAGTTTCATAGTAATTAGGCTGCAGTGACTTAAGATAATATTTAATTGTTTATATGCACAAACGAGACATCATTTTGAGTAGAACATAGGTGGTACCATGTTATAGTACCATAGTTGTTCAATTTCCTTATCAATTATTATTTGTTAAATCCCCCCATTATATTTGCAGGACAGAAAAGAGCTGCCACTGAGTGCCTTAAAGCATCAATCCCAGCCTCAGATGTGAGAGAGTCAGTGTTCACTGTCCCATTACATGTGTCTGCCTCATTGGCAAGGGAGGAAGGACAGGAAAAGAGTCATGTTTCAGACTCTGGGTCCAGGAGGGAGGATGAGATGATCTGCTCCGTTGTCAGGGAGGAAGGAGAGGGGAGGGAGGCTGTGGCATTGCATGACAGCACCCAACGGAGCATGAGGGTCATGGAGTGGAGGAAGACGAATGATTTGGAGTCAATAGAGTGCACAGGAGTGGCAAGGAATGTTGGCTTGATTGGTGTGCGGGGCACTGGTGATGGCACAAGCAACCAATCACCCCTGAGTGATGAAAACCCACGTGTTAGAAGATTCAAGTGTGGAAGTGGATTCAGGTCAAAGTATTCAATTGGCAAACACATGAAGGTACATGATGTTTTAAATGTTTTCAAGTGCAGCACGTGCAACTTTGACTTTGAAGGTGAATACAAAAGACATAAGTGTGTTCAGGGAAAGATTAATTCCAGATCTCTCTGTAATGCTGACAAAAGGGTGCCTGACTCAGTCAGTTCTGGGCCGAGTAATGCCAGTATCGATGATGTCAATCCAATTGGCAAAAAGTTATTTTCTTGTGAAGTGTGCTCCAAGTCCTTTAATAGTCCAAGTGCCCTTGCAATGCACATTCGTACACACACTGGGGAGAGACCGTACTCATGCACACTGTGTGGGAAAGCATTTGCACAAAAGGGCAATCTCAAAACTCATATGAGGGTACACGATGGAATGAAACCTTATTCCTGCAGTCATTGTTCCAAATCATTTTCATGTAAAGATTATCTCCGTAGTCACATGTTAGTTCATACTGGTCTTAAAGCTTTTTCCTGCAGTCTTTGTTCTAAATCATTTTCACGTAAAGATTATCTCCGTAGTCACATGTTAGTTCATACTGCTCTTAAAGCTTTTTCCTGCAGTCTTTGTTCTAAATCATTTTCACGTAAAGATTATCTCCGTAGTCACATGTTAGTTCATACTGGTGGTAAAGCTTTTTCCTGCAGTCTTTGTTGTAAATCATTTTCACGTAAAGATTATCTCCGTAGTCACATGTTAGTTCATACTGCTCTTAAAGCTTTTTCCTGCAGTCATTGTTCAAAATCATTTTCACGCAAATATCATCTCCGTAGACACATGCCAGTTCATACTGGCCTTAAAGCTTTTTCCTGCAGTCATTGTTCAAAATCATTTTCACGCAAATATCATCTCCGTAGACACATGCCAGTTCATACTGGCCTTAAAGCTTTTTCCTGCAGTCATTGTTCAAAATCATTTTCACGCAAATATCATCTCCGTAGACACATGCCAGTTCATACTGGCCTTAAAGCTTTTTCCTGCAGTCTTTGTTCTAAATCATTTTTACGTAAAGAGTATCTCCATTTCCACATGTCATTTCATACTGGTGGTAAAGCTTTTTCCTGCAGTCATTGTTCCAAATCATTTTTACATGAAGATTATCTCCAAAGTCACATGTCAGTTCATACTGGCCTTAAAGCTTTTTCCTGCAGTCTTTGTTCTAAATCATTTTTACGTAAAGAGTATCTCCATTTCCACATGTCATTTCATACTGGTGGTAAAGCTTTTTCCTGCAGTCATTGTTCCAAATCATTTTTACATGAAGATTATCTCCAAAGTCACATGTCAGTTCATACTGGCCTTGAAGCTTATCCCTGAAGTAATTGTCCCAAATAATTTTCATGCAAAATAATTTGAGAAGTCACATGTCAGTTCATTTGGCATTAAAGATTTTCTTGAAGTTATTGTCCCAAATAATTTTACACAAACATAATCTCAGTAGTCACATGTGAGTTCACACTGGCCCTAAAGCCTTTTCCTGCAGTCATTGTTCCAAATCATTTTCACGCGAACATAATTTCTGTAGTCACATGTCAGTTCACAGTGGTGTTAAATCTTATTCCTGCAGTTTGTGTTCCAAATCCTTTTCTTCTGAAAGTAATCTTAACCAGCATATGAATGAGCACACCTAAGTCAGACCTCATTCATTTGCTATATGCAAAGTCATTCAAAAACAGGCAACCATAAAAGACACCATTGAATACATTCTTCTCAAAAGCCTTAATCTTGTCATATATGCCCAAAACCGTGTGTGTAATTACACAATTTAACTAAGCTTGAATTGTTGGACAGAAAGAAAAGCATCATTCCATTGTGGAAAGTTGATTATATGATCTTAAAAACAGGAATGAGTGCTTACCTCTTGGTGTACAATCATCTGTTTGCCTGTATGGAATAACATTTTGTTTACTCTGTCTCTGACTATTTATAGTCCCACAGTATGGTTTTGGACAGTTTTGCAGTTATTTTTCTTGCAGTGACCATGTCAGCCTATTAGTCAATACATTTTGTTGTGGAAGTAAATTGTTTCCTCAGTTTGCTACAGGAGGGTACCATAGGCTACTCAACTAAATCATATGTAAGGTTTTTTGTGCTAAATGTTTGTGTGCTTTGACTACTCTACCGAATATTCCGACTCAATAAATGGTGCATACGGATCATTGCAAAGAATAATTCTATGGTTGTTTAGGCATGTTTGGCTGCTGTAGGAAGAGCAGAACCTACGCAATATGCAAGAGTAAAGTATGAAACGGTGTAATTATGACTCTAATTCAATCTCAGGTTTTTGGGGTGTTGAACATTTCAGACTAGCATCCTTTTGAGATATCTCTCCTCTGTTGAATTTGTTGGGAGTTGTCTTTATCTTAATGGCTTCTCTAATTATCTTTGGAAGTGTCTGCTTTTTTTTGGCTTGTGCCTTTGAAATTGATTATATGCCTTGGGTCACTCCTTGCATCCTGTGCGATGCTTTGAACTGCTTGTTCATGGAGCCCTCTGGTGTTCTTTGAGTCATTTGTTGAGTGACTTGTAGGTTTCAGACGCGGAGTATTTACCACCAGTTCCTGGTTCTGAAGCCCCTGGTAGTGCTATTTACTCTATTTCTACTTTTTTCTGTATTATTCTCTTGTAATAAAAATGCTCTGATACCATTCCGAGTTATTCATCATTAATTCATTGTAGAAGATACTTTGATGACATTAAATATAGGAGATAAAGGTTAAAATAGGGTAGTTTCCTATTACTTTTTATTGTCTTGATCGAAGGTTTATAACTTTTGGAGTACGTGTTTTAAACTGTTCGATTTTTAAATGACATTAAATATTTTTCCTCTTTAATTAAAAAGTTCGCCCATTGCCGTGTGACCTTTACGCCATGCTTCACCGTAGCAGAAGACACCACGAGCAGGATGTCCTTGAGTATATAAAATGACTATTAATACCATGTTTAACAGAGAAGACTTTTTCAACTTTGATAGTTTTCACAGGCTAATATAGTATATAATAATACATATTTACTAGATCTGAGGGGCCCTGAAATACAATGGTAAGTTCAGTAGATGAATTTTCCTATACCTCGCAATGTAAACTACATACCTGTTACGTCAGCAAGAAGGTAGCGCACCCTGACATTTCAGAGATTTTTCAAATCACCATAAATTTACATTTAACCCTTTCGCGCCGGAGCCATAGGAAGAGAATTTTTCCCGTCGTACGAGGAGCACGAGATATTTCTTGACTCTCCCGTCCGGAGCTCTCTCGTGGTGAGGAAGTAGGCAGGTATGCCCCACCCACCGTTTTGGGACCCAACTCAGCGGGACACCAGACCCTTTCCCCGTCCACTGGGCTCAACCAACCAACCCTTTAGCAGCCCTTTTCGCAGCGGGAGTCCGCGGTAAATTGATTGAATTAGCAGTGTTTTTTTAAAAAAGCCCTTACGTATATTCCAAAAATTTAAACTTATTAAATGGATTCCACGTGTTTTGCTGAGCGCTTCAAAATTTTAAATGAAATTCTAGCGTTAATATTAACGAATTTGAACCGATAGGTTTCTTCTGACACTAGCATAAGCAAATCAGTGGAGAAAAAAAATTCATAAAATAATCTGATCGGAGAACTCGCGGACGCAGCAGCCTTAGACCCGGAAGAAGAGGAATCAAATTCGTGGATTTTTGGAGAAATACCATCAGAAAACAAATCCATACCTTTCGGAGAAAGCTTTCTTCTTTTGGTAACAATCTTTTCCTCGTATCTGATGCATCGCCCGAAGATGAAACTGAGGGATCCAGTGCGCCTGTTGCTTCAGCAGTCGAAGTCTCTGGATCATAATCCGAAGTCTCCTCATCTGAGTCCGAATAGACGTCTTCATCCTCACTACACTTTTAGTTAATAACTCCAATATTGACTCCTCGAGCATAGAATGTTCCTTTGACATGACTACACTCGAACAAGAGTTTTGCAACGCCACCACAAAGAGAGAATTTATCTGAACTAAGAAATGGCTAAAACTCGGGCGAACACTGCTTGCTTTAGAGCCAAGACTGAAGTGAGAAGCAAGGAAGAACAAATATTCCTATGGATGGACACATGGGTGTAGAAATGGATTCCTAATGAGAAATTCTACGAAAAGGATGGGGAACCCAGCAATTCAGTGAAAAGGCATTGAGAAGAGAAGCACATCATGAAAACACAAGAGATACCACCACAGGTGTGTAGATGATAATTCTTCAGAGTCGGTTTTCGAAGAAAGTGAAAGGGGACCTAGAAATTCAGGGAAAATGCTATTAACCCATTAAGACCATGCATACACAAAGAGCAGCACCATACGAATGGGATCTATGGTTTTTCCAAAGTCTGCTACCTGAAACAGCGTTGGAAACTAGTCATCCGGCTCAAGTGCTTTATTGAAGAAATGCCCCGGAGAATACGTATCTATGCGTTTACGCATAAGGGTATTAAAGTATAAAACTACCAATAGTTCAAATGGAGCACCAACGTATAAGGAGAATCAATGGTTACTAAAGATGCAGTTCTTAGGAAAACCAGAAAATCTACTTTTCGATGAGGAAAAATACGGAAATATAAAAATATGTGATAGTTGAATAGGTATGAATTCAAATATGAGAAAAAATAAAAATTTAAGTGAGAAGGAACGAATCACGATTACCCCAAGCTTAAACAAAACTGTATGCAAAAGTGTATTTTTTGCCGTGAACATATGTAGTACCTACAAGTTATGTAGAGTTCCGCACTATAACTCCGTTAATATTAACGCTAGAATATCGTTCAAAATTTTCACAAACTCAGCCAAAAACGCATATTTCACTTTAAAGCTTAAATTAAAGGAATGTATAACAAAAAAATGGTTTAGAAAAACCAGTGCATAGACTACTAGTTAACCGTGAAGTCATGCAGCGAGGGGGGTTACAAATGAGGCAGAGGGTCGAGCCCAGTTGCCCGGGAAAGAGTCTTAGCTCACGCTAAGCCGGGTCTCGAGGGGTCGCAGTATACCTGAGGTTATTGCTTCCGCGGCGGTCACTTTTCCTCCTCCTCGTCGGCCATGGCCGACGTTCGGTCTTTTGGGTCGAAAGATCCACGTCGGTCATGACCGACGTTCGGCGCGAAAGGGTTAATTCTCATGTAAACTGGGATTTCTGAGTCCAAACTTTTTGCGTAAAATAAATACATTTATGGCAGGGCACGAATTGCAATTAATGAAGTCTGTTTTCTTTGAGGAAGGAAACCACACTATTGTAATCAGGAACAGTGAATCTGTTATTAATGAGTGATGTTAAAATTCTAACTTGACTGCACACCTTTGATGGACCACACATTTTCATCAAAAGCAATGTCGATGGTGATCAATTGGTTGGGTGTAAAAATATACTTTCACTCACAATGGTCTTGTACAAAGATTGGTGGAACATATTGTGATAAAATAAATGAAAGATTTACCCTTTCCCTTATAGAAACTGTCCGCACCGTGAGATATTAAAAATTAATCTGATTAACTTTTACTAATAAAAGTTTGCAAACAGAAACTCCCCAGTCGGCACAAGGGATACATGTATCTGTGGCGAAAAAGGATCTGCAAGGTATTGTGTATCTCATATGTGATGTAGCCACTAGAGGTGAGAGAGCCACTCATAATGTAGATATTACCTTCGTAGAATGGAGGCTTTACCATTAAGGTGGCATATAATTTAAGTTATAATTATTATTGTTTTCTGTGGGATATCTCATAGTTCAGCAATTTGATGCTAGCGTATCTTTGATTGAAAAGATTTGAACACAGTTTGTCAGTTTCACATTACTTTAATTTTCTAAAGTTAAATATTAAATGGTTCCCTGTGTTTTGCTTGCAGATTCCTATCCTTTATTTGTGTGAGGATTTTATCACATTAACTTTTCCCTGAATTAACCTGTTTACCGGTGTATCTGTGCTAATTCCACTAAAATGCCAAAAGGTGTTTATAAGCCTTTGCAGGATGTCTGTGTAAGGCAAAGAGTGTGTAGATTACGAAATATTGTCTCTAATAGAGTTGCTCCAACACCCATTGACAATTCCAACATACTTGGAAAGTCGAAGGATTTATTTTTTTATGATAATCAGCTCGACGATGGAGTCAATTCCGCATTTACATTACAGAAATATATTCATGTACTCAATGAATTTACTAATGTATAACACCAGAATATTGCTATCAAATTTTTTGTTATAATATTTCTTGAAATATTCTTTAATGCCTATTTAGTAATGATATTATTCATACGCCTACCATTTTGGCAACAGCGACCGCAGCGCCACTTGAAGTCAACTAACGCATTTCGTCTGCTATAAGTGGAGAAATTGGTGGATTTAGCGAAAAATACGGTGGGTTGATGCCTTTCTTTCATGTCATTTTATTCCTTGTGAAATTATGCATAAAATATCAGTTTTTTGCAAAAATGATATGACACTATGGTATTTTTAAACGTTATATTCCCATGTGACGGCCATTCTCCCCGTTAATCGCGTGTAATTTCAAACGCAATGTTTGCAAAAAGGAGTATGGATTAGTGTAATTATCTAGACTTTATTAGATAGAGGTACTTTAGTTCTATAAGCGCTGAAAATATAAGAAAATGACACGACTTTCACTTTTCGGATCAAACTCCTTAATGACTTGTATGATTCCCGTTCACCCTTCCTAGACCTACTGTTCAGGGACACCGTCCCACCATAACGACCTATTGCGTCACACAACGCTAAACCTTTTCCCTCACCTACCACCCCCCTTTCAACGTCCCTTTCACATTTCTTACCCCCTAACATTCTAACAAAGCCAAACCCACCCCTCTTCACCCTTTGGTATATATACTTGCTGGGAAAAAATTTTTCTGCAGTATACATCTGATGACTCAACAGTCGAAACCTGGGTAGTGGAGGGGATCGGGTTGGTGTGGTGGCTAGAGTACTGGCCTCCCATCCCGAGGGCCCGGGTTCGATTCCCGGCAGTGGCGGATTTTTCAGTGGAAAACCGGTCCCCACTTGAGTGCCTAGTGGAGGGCATTTCAAGTACAGTACTCCGTCCGTCGGATGGGACGTTAAGCCGTGGTCCCCTTGGCGCCTTTCGTTAAGAGTAGGCTAATGCCGACGCCGGGTTTCTCTCCACCCTTCCTCCGTTCCCTAAAAAAAAAAAACTCCTACCATTACCCTATTACCCACCTATCCTATATGGCGCAAATGACCTCAGCTGTCGGTCGCCTCCCCTAAATAACCAAACCAAACCTGGGTAGTGGAGATAAATAAAATTGTGGAAAAATCAAGTTTATTCATTTATATTACAATGAATTGTTTCCACCATGTCATGGCTGATAACACCATCTTAATAATTAGTCTCTTCCTCCAGCTTAATTGTTAAATTGCAGGAACCAAATATTTAACATTAACATTTTCTTTAACAAAGATGATACTGTGTGTGCAATCGTACCAAGTACTTCAAGAATACCTGCCAAATACTTCAAGAATCTCTACTTAAGTCAATTTCATACACATATATAAATGCAATAAAGAAGTGAATATTATTTCCATATTAAACACTCCATAATTATTCCTTTCCTAAGCGGTGTGAAATGGACCAAGATCACTTCAAGCCTTGTCTTCTACCTCTCCTTTGGCTCTCTCGCCAGTGCCATGGACATCCTTCATGTGCTGCCTCAGGTAGTACTTGCTCGTCGTCCTCATTTGACACTTATCGCACCAGAACAATTGCCGCTTTCTGTCGTGGGTCTTGAGGTGAGCCCTGAGGTTGCTCTTGGATATGAACGTCTTCGAGCACACTCTGCAGAGGTAAGGCTTCACTCTAGTGTGCACTGTGACGTGAGTTTTCAGGTGATGCTTCCATCGGTATGTCTTGGAGCACTCCGCACACTTGAACAGCTTCTCCTCTGAGCTGTGGTGGCTCTCCGTGTGATTCCTTAGCTCTTCTTCCGTCTTGAACTTGCTGTGGCACTCTTGGCATTCGTGGCTCATTTCCTTATGCCACGTTAAGTGCTTCTTCAGAGGCGAAATGCCGGAGAACTTCTTGTGGCACAGCTCACACTGTAAACGGCAAAGTCCGCCACTGACCATCATGTGCTTGCTCAGGGTCTTAGCCGAGTAGAAATTCTTTCCGCACAACTCACAAGCGTTGTCGTGTGGCTTTGAATGCACCTCGTAATGCCTCTTGAGTTGTTGTCTTTCCTTGAATGCTTTGGAGCACTGCATGCACTTGTGCACTCTCACGTTCAGGTGCCTCCGCCTATGTCTCTGCAGCAGGTAAGATTCCCTGAACTCCTTCCCGCAAGTCTCGCACATGTGCCTGAGTCCTCTATGTGTCTCCATGTGAGAACTGAGGTGGCGTTTGAGCAGGAAGGATCTCGGGCAGAGGGTGCAGTTCAAACGGCGATTCTCAACGTGCGACTGCAGGTGAGATCTCAGGCTTTCGGCGTTCTTATAAAATTTCCTGCATTTCTGACACTCAAACTGCACCTCCACGTTGTGCACAATGATTTGGTGGGACTTGAGCTCGGACGCCCACTGGAAGCTTTTGGAGCAGACGTCGCAACGGAAAGGCTTCAGTCCCAAGTGGACCGAGTCGACGTGTTTCGCGAGACTGCTCTTCGTGAGGAAACCCATTTCGCACCAATTGCAGATGAACAGCTTCTCTTTTGGTCTCTTGGTGGACGCACCCTCTTGGCAGCTTAACTCCCTCCCCCGAGAGACATTGAAATCCGAGTCGGATATCTGGAGGTGGGTGGAATGTATGTGGTTGGTCAGAAGGGCCTTGAGGGTGAAAGACTTCCCACAATGGCTACAGATGAGCTTCCTCCGATTCTGCGCTAACCGAAAGGTCTGTTGGTGCTCGGAGATGTCCCCTCCGTGATCAGGACGGTGAAAATTAGGATCATCCTCCTTCCCCTGGCAGTGTCCTCCGACTCCGCAAGGGCCCGTGGTCACGTTCCAACCGTGGCGGTCCCTTATGTGTGCGCACAGCAAAGGCTTGCAAGTGAAGGAAGCCCCGCACACATCACAAAGGAACCTCTTGCTCAATACCTGATGGCCGCCTGAGGACAGACCCAAGCACACCCCAGCGATGGTACTCGGTCCACTCCTTGCGGTGAGGGTCTGTCTCCGTGAGGCATCATCACTCGTACCAATGGTGATCGTGGCGTTTGAAACCGTTCCTGATGACCCCTCCTCCACAACTGGACTTGATGACAATCTTGAGAAAGAAGCCTGGTGAAAGGCCTCTTGATCTAGAAAAAGAAATGGAAGAAAATTAATTGAGTGCTCCAAACACACACAGGTAGCCATGCATGGAACCCTACTAGGTTCAACACTTAGTTCCTTTTATGCAGTTTTCCACATAATCCCTACTCCAATTTTATCCTTAAAACACCCAATTTTTAACATTTCTTTGTTATATCCATTATACCTTATCTCTTACATCCTCATCCTTGTCTATCCAGCATTCTACCCATAATACTAAGTTTCACTGTACCTTTATTCTCATGTAGCTGGTCCATCCAAATATATATCTTTTTCTAAATTCAGAAAGCAAACAACTTTCCTCCCCAACCATGTTCAACACTTTTCATTTGTCTGTTTTTCCATCCATCGCCTTGTAATATATCCCTCTATGTATGTATAAATCTCACACATTTATTACACAAAACATGCTCAACATAAGAAATGGCCCTCACGAAATGCACTTTAATATTATTCAAGCACCAACAAACAACATACTCTTCTCTTCAGGCTCGCACCTAACAGGCCATACACTTTTACACTTTCTTTTCTTTCAAGCCACTTCTTAAAGCAAATCAGCCACAACACAACAACACCAATAATCTCTCTTCCTTTAAGAATACTTATTAACCCACACAGACACCAACTAGCTCACAAAATGCCCTTTTTATGCACGCATCACTTTTGCGTCTCCACACCACCTTGTCTAACACACAACTCCCCGATTTTCGCTCTCTCCTATTGTTACTTAATTACCAACGCTTGTATACTTTTATTATTACACCTTGAATTGTTTATCTCGGTGGCTCAATTGTTATGTTACAGCCTTTTCCTATTGTTACTTAATTACCAATGCTTGTTTACTTCCATTATTACACCTCACATTGCTTATCTCGGCAGCTCAATTATTACGTTGCAGCCTTTTCTCCGTTCTCCTCTTGCATCACTACTCTCCATCCAACAGCCTTTATTCAGCATTTCCAGAAACTGCCTCACATCACAAGCATCCTTGCCAGATTTGAGAATCTTGATGACAAAATTAAATATCTACATGAGAGAATTCATAACCTTGAAGGGCAATTGAATTTCGTTGAGCAGGAATCCCTTAGGAATGTTTTGGTGATACACGGTATACCACTCACAACTGGTGAAGTGTTGGGGGCCTTAGTGTGTCAAGTGGGGATTTCCCTCAGGGTAAAGTGTGACATTACTGACGTTGAATACTCATATACAGTAAACAGGAATTTCACCAACAACAGCTATAAACCTACTGCTATTAGAGTGCACTTTACCAGGTGCAACCTGGTTCAAGAGATATTTAAGGCGCGTAGAGTCAAAAGAAATTTTTCAACTGCAGATATTGCAGTGGCCTCCCAAATTACTCAATATATGTTAAAGAATCACTTGGTGCTCACAACCGTACATTGTATCCGAAAGAGAGATTTGAAGAAAGCTGGCAAATTAAAATATTTATGGGTCAGGGGTAGTAAAATATTCGGCAAGAAGGAAGAAGGAAGTGAACGCCTTGTCCTGCACACAAGAAGAAGATCTCACTAACCTTCAATAGTACAGGCCAAATAGTTCAACTGACTCAGGACTTGTAAATAATGCTTTGATTGTCTCCAGTGGTGCAAATGGTGTCTCACTCAAAAGTGATTCCCAGTGTTCTAACTTTAAATCATGTTCAAAAAATCTTTCTAAAAATAGATCTTACAATCATGTAAAACTACATATGCCTTGTAAACTGTCAGTCCCTTACTCATCATATTGATGAATTTTGTATCCATTTCCTTGGAGAGATATTTGACATAGTATGCATGACTGAAACGTGGCTGAAGCCTATAATCTCCGATGACATGGTGTACATGGCCGATTGCAACCTAGTGCGTCATGACAGGATCGGGAAAAAAGGTGATGGTGTCGCGGATTTTATTCACCAGAAACTTCTGCCTGAATTTATTATTCTAGAAGTCTTTGAGATGAATACTGCGAAACTTCTGCTCGCGATAGTCTATCGCCCACCTATCTATTGGTTACATTAATTAGTTGTGAACTCATTCTTAAGTTATTGTCCTACATTTAAAAATACAATAATTTTTGGTGCTTTAATGCTGATATGCTCTCTGGGATTTCTTACAGCAATCAACTGAAAGACTTCTTACATTGTAATAAAATACATTTGGTCTCTGACCAAGCCACTCACCACACTACATATTAACAGCCATACCTGCCTCAATCTTTGCATTGTGAATGATTTGGACAAAGCATCCTCCTTTTCACAAACTCCTGTTCCATTCATATCAAACCATGACCAAACATTTGATCAACGATTCCAAATGCAAATACTTTGCCAACACTCTCTCTGGCATTAAAGATTCCAAGCAAGTATGGAAGGAACTAAGGAATCTAGGTATTGTGCATCACTGACAAAATTCTCTTGCACAAAATATTACCGTCAATCAAATCAATCTCTACTTTTCTACTATTGCCCACACTGGCCTAAGCAGCTAATCCTTCCTTCCTACTCTAGCCCCTATGTCTAATACAGTCCTTCCTTTCAGCGACTGTAATTTCCATTTTGAAATTATCAATACTGATACCCTCAATAAATTCATTTTCCACTCAAGATCGAATTCCACAAGGGTAGACAAAATATCTCACACAATGTTGAGAATCTCCTATTGTATCACAATGCCTATAATCCTTGATTTGTTTAATTTTTCACTACAACCCTCCAAATTTCCTACCATTTGGCAATCATCCCTTAAACCAACAACAAAAAATTTTAAAAATCCAGTAAATTCATCAGATTCACCCTCACCAACAGAAAATGCATTCAAACTTCTTCCTCAAAACACTTGGAAAATGCTTATTTCATCGTTAGCTTTCCCAGATACTGATTATTGTTGTCTTGTTTACAACGATCTAAATGAAGAAGATAACAACACACTACAACACGCTTTAAATTCATGCATCAGGTTTATTTTTAATCTTCGCAGAAATGTCCACTTGACCCGCTACTTCAATGAACTTCGATGGCTCAATTCTAAGATCTGAAGGAAATACTTTCTTGGGTGCTTCCTATACT
Organism: Platycnemis pennipes; assembly: GCA_933228895.1. Classification (NCBI taxonomy): domain Eukaryota; kingdom Metazoa; phylum Arthropoda; class Insecta; order Odonata; family Platycnemididae; genus Platycnemis; species Platycnemis pennipes. Next base: position 2,132,727 of record CAKOGI010000002.1, on the reverse strand, counting down.
CCTTGTTCAAATAAAAATCCCCCAAATATCTTTTCAACATGTTTGCTGCCAAACCTTCCACTACGAGTAGAGATATGTGTACCAGATGTGATCCTGATTTTCTATATTTTCCTGGTCAATGAAGTTCTAACTTTTTTATAGTTACTGCATGTCATCTCCGGAATACCTTGCCCAAAATCATAAAAAACTGTTATTCCATTGCTAACTTTAAGATGAAATAATATGACATGTAACTTTTTGATGACTAAATGTTGTATTTATTCTTTGTAAATCAAGAATTGTATATTAATGTATTTGTTATATGATGTCCTAAGTACCTTGCATTTGGTCTTTTTTCCTTGCCAATTATTTTAATTTATATTTAAACTTGTCAACCTGTTTATTGTTTAAAGTGTTTGACTTAATTCTCTTTTTTGTTGCTCGTACAACTATTTACATTGTTTCTTGTCCTTAAGGGGCAATTCCCAGGGAAAATTAATTAAGTATTCATTCATTCATATCCATACAAAACAATGTTTACATAGCGTTCCACTCATCTCCTCTCCACTTTCTTGCAAATACTCTCATTAAATTTTATTTAATGATGGTAATTCCTATATTGCCCTTTCATAATAGGTAGGTATCCTTTCATAATTACTTCTATGCTGACCTCTGTTAACCAGCACAACTGTTCCACCTGTTATAATCAGTAAGTAGCATGATCATTAAAATTAATTTTTATATATTTTCCCTTGTAATTAAATAATTTTTGTTTTGTATTTGTGTATACCCTTCATTCTAAATCTAATACAATGGAGCTGCAAAGAATCCTAAAAAGAATATAATCCTTCCACCATTCCTTCATCTAAGTACATAAGATTACAGCAATTAGTACTATCTGCCATGGCCAGGGCTCAAACCTGGCCCTCAGAATGGGAGGCCATTACTCTCCAATGCCGCATCAACTAGATCCCCCCATGAAATACACCAATTGCCACATCCTTTCCTCAGGCTACATATGCTTACCATTCAGGCTACCTCTGCTTTCTGCACCATCTCCGTCGTCATCAGAAGACTCAACTTTTATGCATTGGATGCTCACATCACCAATCTAAAATGGAAAATGGACAAGAAACTTCAACTGAACCATATTTAACCATAGAGAGAATAGAACATAATAAAAATTCTCACACCACAGATCATACATAAGGACATGGCAATGATATGTTGTAGAATAGTATAGGAACAAAAGGAAGGATGTCCCTTGGTGGTGGGGGGACAAGCAGTCTTGCATCAGTGGTTTTCAGACAGTCACTCGTCTCCACAGTGAATACATTTGCCGTAAGTACTTCACTCGCTCAGTGAGAAATTTTAGGGCATTGCCTCTTCGGTTTTGTCTTCCTTTTGCTTTAATCCCAATCCTTCTCTATCACCCTCTCCCTTGGTCCCCCATAATGACATGGGGAGGGGAGTTCAGTTGATTTGCCCCCATTCCATTCTGAGAGAACCACCCTTCATAGGGGCGGAGTATCTAATCCCTTTCCTAACCCAATACCCTTCTGGAAGGATAGGGGCATCGGAACTGTTTTCGCTGGGCGGAGCCAACCTTGAAAAGGGCCCGGCTCTTAAGAAAAGGGCCAAGATCCTATGAAAAGGGCCAGCTTTTTTTTGCAGATAGGAGGGGGTAGAGACTAGAATTCTGCTAAATTTGAATATGAAGGTGGTAGAATAGAGTTTTCAGAAGGGAAAAGGCAAGCTGGAAACAAGTGAAATTTAATTTTTATTGATGAAGACTCATTCCTGAAGGGCCCGAGGTAAATTCTGGGGTGGCAGAATTACCCCCTGCCCCCCACTTCTGACGCAGCTGTGGGCAGAAGTATGTCCTAACCTGCTTTTTTCTAAGCCTGCACAGGCACCGAACAATCTGCCTCCCCCTGGTCTAAGTTAGACCCATGCCCGTAGCAAACCTCACCACAACCCGTCTTCTCCTGTCAATTGTCCATTGTTGGGATGCCCAATTCCTTACCATTTAAGATTATGTATTGCAGTGATAACTAACCTAATGAGTGACATGGCGAACAAAAACTGTTTCACTTTCATACATCTTGATGACAAATAGTTTAATTGATATACATGCTATGATTAAGGTTTAACTTTAAGAAAAAGTGGTTGCAGCAAACCTTTGGATCATTGCCTTGGTCATGGTCACTGCTGAGAGGATCTCTCTCCTGAACATTATTTTCTCCATCATTTTCTTTGGATTTCACGCTCACCTAAAAGACATTGTAGGCATCTTAATAGGCAGCATGAGGTAAGGCAAATCAGAGGCTTAAAAAGGGGGAAATACAAAGTCAGTCGGAGTCAGGTTGTTTGAATTAGAGATACACTATTAGCTGCTCTATTTTACCATTACTCACCACAATTTAATCACCCATTGCATTAATATTATTAGCATACAATCTGACTACAAACACCCAAATCACACTCTCTTTCTTGGAGTACTCACATCAAAATCAATATCATGGCCTGTTGAGGAATGAGCCACATCACAAACATCGTTATCAGTGGGGCTGCGTGAGTCCTGGACCATTGAATCCCAGTGAGAAACCTCCTCTTCACACTTCACAGAAATCTGTGGGGGGTAAATGATAGGTATTGGACTTGATTGGGAGTTTCTGATTACATCCAGGGAACAAAGACTGAGTAAAATTATAAATTGAACTATGATCAAGAGAGAGGCTATGAATGGAACAACAATAAAAACTAGGTTAAAAATCAGATTACTTGATTTCACTACTCACTTTAGAATCAACAAAAAGGCCACCTGCATTGGGGTGGTCACTGCAGTCATTGGCAACATTCTCACATGAATCATAGCGTAGTGAAGCCTCCACATCATTATCCTCTTCTGACTTCATAGAATTCTATAAGGAGATATGTTTCCAGGCAATATTTTTATGAGCACATTGACTTATATTCCTAAATGGTCATTTTTTCTTACTAAAACCACAATTGACACTCTATAGACTTAATTAATTTCCAACATTCCTTGATATGATGTTCGACAGGTCATTTTCTTTTGAATCCATCAACTTGGTACCAGTTCCTTTTCATCTCTGGATGATACTTCAACCACTCACATGAATGTTGCACTCAGCTGATTTTTTTCCTGAACCACTGACTGAACCACCTGAGAGGTTTGATTCCACATTCCCTCCAAAGCTGTTGTTTGATAACTAATGATAAAGGAATATTCCAATACTAAAAAGTTGTTAAGTGAATTTCCTAATGCGCAAGTGGTCACGGAACTTAGTTATCAGATGAAAGACAAATTGGAAAATTATGCCCACATAATTAGGTATATATGAGAGTATAAAATTTTGGAAATGGTATCTTCTCATCTTTACTCTTGACAATCAAAAGATTCGTGAATAATAGATCATGATCAATTTTAAGATGTATATATATGTTTCCATTAGATAGAATATCTAGTATTCATAGATTGAGACCGACAAAAATATGCAGATGCACAGTACTTTTGTCCCCTATTTAGTACCTCACAATCAGTATTTGTTCCGGCGACAGAGTGTTATAAATTTGCAGGGTACAAGAGACAAGGGGCACATCATAAAAAAAGATCCTTGGAAAGTCGATCACCGTAAATGTCATTTGTTACACCTCAGCATATAAAGAATTCGGCATCTATTAGGGATGGATTGTACAATGATTGTAGTTAACCACTCCTTTACTAAATAATGTTTAATAGAGATTTGGAAGAGAAATGTGGAATTAAAAACAATGAATGCCACAAGAGAAAGCAGGAATAATTTGAGAGGTAATTTCAAAGGAGTAATTTATTGTAAGCTTTAGCTTCCGACTTAAGTGAGTTGTCTTTGAATTTCGAACAGCCACGGTAGATGTCTTCTTTTCTCGGAGTTACCAGTTTTTCACTCTTCCTAGAAGTTCCTGTGAATGTTGCAATGGCACGCAAAAACATTTGCGTCAACTTTTTCCACCACTGTACAAACCACATGCTATTTTCAATCATGCTTGTGACAGGTAATTTAGGCAGTAGGTAGTAAAGTTGCATTGCAGGTAGGGTTACTAATAAGGTTACTAATATGTATACATCACTTCTGAAAGCATAACAGAAATTTTACATCCATGTACTAACACCCTCTTTCTTGGAGTACTCACATAAAAATCAATATCATGGCCTGTTGAGGAATGAGCCACATCACAAAGATCGTTATCAGTGGGGCTGCGTGAGTCCTGGACCATTGAATCCCAGTGAGAATCATTCTCTTCACACTTCACAGCAATCTGTGGGGGGTAAATGATAGGTATTGGACTTGATTGGGAGTTTCTGATTACATCCGGGGAACGAGGACTGAGTAAATATTATAAATTGAACTATGATCAAGAGAGAGGCTATGAATGGAACAACAATTAAAACTAGGTTAAAAATCAGATTACTTGATTTCACTACTCACTTTAGAATCAACAAAAAGGCCACCTGCATTGGGGTGGTCACTGCAGTCATTGCCAACATTCTCACATGAATCATAGCGTAGTGAAGCCTCCACATCATTATCCTGTTCTGACTTCATAGAATTCTGCAAGGAGATATATGTTGCCAGGCAATTTTTTGATGAGCATATTGACTTATATTCCTAAATGGTCATTTTTTTCTACCTAAAACCACAATTGACACTCTTTAGACTTAATTAATTTCCAGCATTCCTTCATATGACGTTTGACAGGTCATTTTCTTTTGAAACCATCAACTTGGTAAAGTTCCTTATCATCTCCGGATAATACTTCAACCACTCAATTGCATGCACTCAACTGATTTTTTTCCTGAACCACTACCTGAGAGGTTCGATTCCGCACTCCCTTCAAAGTTGTTGCCGACACAACAACACGTTTAAAAGATTTGACTAAATTAAGAGTGAAATCAATTTCAAAGACATGGAAGCCAGGTTTTGGTAATATGCAGGCCTGACTACCCTAAGGTCACAGCTTTAAATCCTTCCCAGTTCATTCTGTTGAGTGTATCCTATCATTATAGGATAGATGCTGCAATACAACCTTAGCTGTTGTAGCACCTAAACAGGGACGTCTCTTACTACATCATTTATTTATTCTGTTAATTACATATAACCATATGTGTCATAATAAAATATTGGATCATAGTTTTCCGTGGCATTCTGGATTCGTGTATCTCTTCATTTCCCGGGTTCGTGCCGTGTTGGTAGTCATCGGTTTACGACAGTTTGGCTGGGATTCCACCAAGAGTCAATAGAGATCACCAAAACGCCAAGAAACTTCAACCGGGAAGAAGGATACCATCTGACTAACGCTTGGAAGAGTGTTCCATAAGCCAGCCAATCACAGCGCAGAGAATAAACCGGCCAATCACAGAGCAGTGACAAGAGAACGAGGGTTATATAAACACAGCCAAAATGCCGATGTTGGCACTTCAACCTGAAGATGCCTGGTAGAATCCCGGCGAAATTGTTGTCAACCCATGACTACCAATGCCGTGCAAACATGGATAATGGAGAGATCCACGAATCATAATAAACTAATCTCCTTCCAGCCCCCTAATCCTCCTTTCACTCAAAAAATCTAACATTGATAGGACATGGCTGCAAAGTATTTGGATCATATTATACTGATCATGTGAGACATGGAGATTAATGAAAACTGAATTGATCAAACTTGTCCTTGAATCTACAATTACATTTAAAATATTGTGAGTGTGGTTGGCCTCCTCTTCTACGTAACTCCCACATTAAAATTCTGCACCACAAAGAGAATGAGTGCATGGACTATTCACAAAATCACCATGGCCAATAAAATGTGCAAACCACATGCTGATTTTCAATCATGCTTATGACAGGAAAATTAGACAGTAGGTAGTGAAATTACATTGCAGGTAGGGAATAACTAATACACAATTATCACTTCTGAAAGCATAACAGAAATTTTATATCCATGTACTAACACCCATATCACACTCTCTGTCCAAGAGTACTCACATCAAAATCATGGCCAGTTGATGAATGTGCCACTTCACAAAGATTGTTATCAGTGAGGCTGCATGAGTGCTGGACCATTGAATCCCAGTGAGAACCATCCTCTTCACACTTCACAGCAATCTGTGGGGTTTAAATGATAGGTATTGGACTTGATTGGGAGTTTCTGATTACATCCAGGGAACAAAGACTGAGTAAATATTATAATATAAACTATGGTCAAGAGAGAGGCTATGAATGGAACAACAATTAAAACTAGGTTAAAAATCAGATTACTTGATTTCACTACTCACTTTAGAATCAACAAAAAGGCCACCTGCATTGGGGTGGTCAGTGCAGTCATTGCCAACATTCTCACATGAATCATAGCGTAGTGAAGCCTCGACATCATTATCCTCTTCTGACTTCATAGAATTCTGCAAGGAGATATATATGTTGCCAGGCAATTTTTTGATGAGCACATTGATTCAAGAGAAAAAAATATAACTCAAGACATAAACATATTCATAAATGGTCATTTTTTTAATTTAAAACCAAAAGTAAAACACTATAGGCTTAATTAATTTCCAACATTCCTTAATATGACATTGGACATGTCATTTTCTTTTGAAACCATTAACTTGGTACCAGTTCCTTATCATCTCTGGATGATACTTCAAGCACTCACATGAATGTTTCACTCCACTGATGTTTTTCCTGAACCACTACCTGAGAGGTTCGATTCTGCACTCCCTTCAAAGCTGTTGCCGACACAACAACACGTTTATAAGATTTGACTAAGATTAAGAGTGAAATCAATTTCAAAGACATGGAAGCTAGGTTTTGGTAATATGCTGGCCTGATTACCCTATAAAGTCACAGCATTAAATCCTTCCCAGTTCATTCCGTTGAGTGTATCCAATCATCAAAGGTTAAATGCTGCATTATAACCTTAGCTATTGTAGCACCTAAATGGTAACATCTCTGACTACATTTTATTTATTTATTTAAACACGTATAAACATACTGAATAATAATAAAATAAACAATATGGATGGTTTTTCAGGAGTTTAGGCCTTTCGTTAAAAATGAAAACTATTCAACTTTTGCCGACGTTATGTGGATTATCAGAACAAATAAGTAGTCTTCAAAAAAACAGATTACTAAATAGCACATAAAAATCACAAAACTCAGCATAAACTTTTATATTCAAAACTAAAATCTGAAACCCCTGATCAATTAAAAAGTAATATCGTTTATTCAATACCATGCAACAATTGTAATAGTAACTATATAGGCCAAACATCACAATATTTAAAAAACAGGCTATCACAACACAAAACATCCATAAAAAATATAATACAATTCTGTGCATTAACTAATCATGCAATCGAAAACAGCCATACTTTTAATTTCAACCAAACAAAAATTTTAGAAACAAGAAAATTTATCAAAAAGGTTATTCAAAGAAATGTTTCATATTAGTAGAGATCAAAATTCATGTAATAAAAGAACTGACAATTGTAATTTAAGCAAAATTTATAACAATTTAATACATCGAAATTAAAAATTATACCATATAAACATATAAACTTAACAACCAATTTTGTAAACAAATTTCGATTGCTAAACTTAAGGTATGTAAAATTTTATTCCATGTAATCTTTTGACGTTAAAATTCGTTAAAAATTATATTGTAAAGCATTTTTGGCACTGTAAATATCCTTTTGGATCATGTTATATTATTATTGTTATGTTTTTGGTGGTTCATCCCATTTATAGCCTTGAAGAAGGAAAAATATATTTTCCGAAACGTCGGCAAAAGTTGAATAGTTTTCATTTTTAACGAAAGATCTAACACCTGAAAATCCATCCATATTATTTATAATAAATAGGTCTAGAATACAACTTACCAATAAAATAAACTCCATCCCGCCCCCTCCTTTCTCTCAAAAAATCCACCATTGGTAGGACATGGCCACAATGTATTTAGATCATATTATACTGATCATGTGAGACATGGAGATTAATAAAACCTACCTTGCTAAAACTTGTCCTTGAATCTAGAATTACATTGAAAATAATGCAAGAGCATGGTGTGCCTCCTCTTCTACTTAACTACCACGTTTGAATTATTCACCACAAAGAGAATGATTGCATGGAAAATTCACAAAATCACTGATGGTATCAGCCGTAGCTTTATGAAACCTTTAATTCATGATTGCAATGAGAATACTTGGTTGCTCCACATAAAAAAATTTTTTCATGTGGAACAACCAAGTATTCTCATTGCAATCACAAAATCACTATTGTCAATAAAATGTACAAACCACATGATGATTTACAGTCAATCTGGTGACAGGAAAATTAGGCACCAGGTAGTGAAGTTATATTGCAGGTAAGGAATAACTAATGTGCATATATCACTTCTGAAAGCATAACAGAAATTTTATATCCATGTACTAACACCATATCACACTCTTTTTCCCAGAGTACTCACACAAAAATCAATATCATGGCCTGTTGAGGAATGAGCCACTTCACAAGGATTGTTATCAGTGAGGCTGTGTGAGTCCTGGACCATTGAATTCCAGTGAGAACCCTCCTCTTCACATTTCACTGCAATCTGTAGGAGGGGGGCAATAAGGGTTAACAACATAAATGACTTTGAATTGTGGATTACAGGAAATAGGGAGATGTAAGTTGTTAATTTAAACTCTGTGCTGGGCTCTTCCATTCTATCCTATCGATTCCTCAGCTCAGAATAGATAGATACTGTTGCAGTCTGTATTAGTACCATTACAGGAACTGCCTATTCTGCACTCAATGGCATCAGTTGTGATTGAATGGTCACAATCACCTGATAAAAAAATAAAAATCAATTGGATTTACATAAAATCTGAACCAGATAATTCTTTCTTAATTCGATAATAAGGAAACCATTCATGAATTACTTAAAACATTTATTTCATGCTAATGAAATTTAGTATGCAATAATCAATCCATATTGACTTGAATGAAACAAAAATATAGGTCTAAAATGTATGATCTTCAATTGGATATCCTTCATTCATCAATTTCTGTGTATTATCCTATCATTATGTAGGGAATAGTGAATGTAAAGACGTCATCAGCTTTCTTCTCTAGTGGCGTGATTAGAAATTTTATGTTATTTGGCATCTAATAACCGGGAATGAAATAGCTTTTGAATGTTTCAGATAAATCAATCATTGTAATTATTTTACTGTGTCATTCATATTCATAAATCAGGATTGCTAGGGAGGAATTTGGTATTTGATTCTGTCGTTCACATCGCGGAATTCGTCTGACATCGGGTGTTACTGATCTCTATTTCCCGATGACCTGGTAAGTTCTCTTGATGATGACTCATGTGTAGATAGCTCTAGTAGCCGACTACGATCGTACATCGATGTATTAAGGGACGAGATTATGCTGTGTTACATTGCATATGTATTTATTTGATAGAGATGCCGATATTTTTATGCAAGCTTACTTCTTTAAGGAATGAATGCGTTTTGGCTTTCACATATTGGATTGTTGGGTGATTGGACGTTATAGCATAATATTATATACTCATAGAGTTAGGGCTAACGATATTAATTCCGAGCCGTTTTGTTACCATATTATTTATCTAAGGTACAGCAACAAAAGCGTAGCAAGATCACTGTGGGACAGACAACCATATTATAATAAATGTGCGGGCACAAGAAATTTGCCCTTAGCAAGTTTGACGGACCAAGTGGGAATGGTCATCGAGGGACAATGGAAACCTGTACGTGACCTGTGAAATAACTGGACCACCCAAAATTTAATAAACGCTTAAGTTGGGAGCATAATACATTTCATTTGTCAAATTAATTTCTATGAAACATTATATCCTTAGTGACTTAGAAATGTTTTGTCTAGGCGTGGAAATATATAAGGGAAAGAGTGAGAGAAAAATGTCTCGGCTACACTCGAAGAGGGGGCTACTACTGGGAATGTTACTGTATGAGTATTTATTTAGTGTACACTCTGACAAACATTAATTTAAATCCAAAGAAATTTCTGCTTTTCGAAAAGCAGATCGTAACCACTTCAATTTTCTATTCCAATTGGGCCCAACACCCTACTCAGCATCTTTAATTAACAGTATAAAATACAGCAGGCGCTACGAAAGACCGACTTTTGAACGGATGTTATGGAGCGCTCCGGTTTAGACGTTCTACAGCGTCTCTTGCGGTTCCGTGATCGCTCCGGGCGTTGCACTTCACGGCGGACGTTATACAGCGACGGCGAAGTGAAAACCTCCGATACATAATCGCGACGGGCGCAGAGGTTCTCAACTGGCGTTCTGTAACGTCGAAATCGAAGATTGTTTGTGGGCTGCTGACCGGAGGGTCCCGGGTTCAAATCCCGGCCTTTCTGGACCCCCCCATCTAAAAATCCTCGCGATTCGATTCTCTGCAAGTTAGAAATTCGTAAGAAATCGCAGGTGGCCCAGGGAAAGGAACTGTAGGGTGATTACGTAAAATCCTGTGCTTCAAAACGTCGCGCTCTGTAACGTCCAAAAACTTCGCCCCCAGCGATTACGTATCTCTAGGCGAGGTTCTCAACGTAGGCGAAATCGAGCGTAACCACCGAGAGGTAAAGGCCGGCGCGATGAGTCGTGACGTCATCCCGAGTGGTGCTATAGTTGTACGTTCAGCCGTAACCACCGAAGCAAAATTCCACCCGGCTCTGTCAGCACGTATACTTTACTTATACACAGCCGTACGTATGACCAATCGGTAACTTTAAGCCATTAGTACTGGTATTGATAAAGGTCTATCTTTGAAATTCGTAAGCTTATTGCCTCTTAAAATTAAAGTCAACGGAGAATCGATTCTAGGATAAACGAAACTACCAACGTTATAACACGGAAGTTATGGGAAATGCGAAAATCAATCGTTACTTGATGAACGGTCCAATGACTTGGAATAATTAGGCTTCACAATAAAATCAGCAATTGGCTGCTTTTGAAGATAGTATTTCAAAGAGTTCACAAAGAGCTAAAGAGACATGAAATCCAAAACTTTGAGTTAAGCAGATAGATCCGGAAATATGAAAGGCATGAGAAAAAATTGATCTACACAATGCTTAGCTGATTTTATTTGACAAACGCAACTTACATAATCCAAAGCATAAATACTTTTAGTAAAGAGGAACAAAATATTCAAAATCACACTCACCTACTCTGTTTTAAGCACATCTCAGCCAACAGCCAAGCATATATAATGTGCCTACTTAAGCTATTTAAGATCTAGGTTGATAGAAAAGAGATACTCTAAACATTTTAATGCAAATAATTTTATTTCAACAAATATGTGACAAGAATATACATAGCATTTTTTTTAAATATTCAAACATCTTGCCGTCATTGTCTTTTCCTCAGCCACCAAATCATTCTTTTTTGCAATAATTATTTAAAAAATATTAATAGATGCCCATAACAGCATTGATATCTATTGATCCAAATTGTCCGTCTAGTATTTTCCAGGGATAATGTAGGACATACCTAGCTCTTCATTTCAGTATCACGATATGTCTACTATGGCATACTTTGGGCAGTTCGGGGACAGGGATGGGACAGTTCCTGGTCTCAGCCTTGGCCATATCAGTGGAGAAAACAGTATTTTTCTTGTCTTCTCGTCGTATTCCTCCACAACTTGCAAGATAACATGTGGGTCAAAATGATCTTCACAGACCTTTAAGAGGAAATTTTCAGTTATATTAATACAGAATACCAATACAAATTATCTATTATTCCCCCTATTTATGATACCTGAATATGAATTATTCTCTTTCAATTCAGTGAATTAAATTCAAACTAATATCAGAGCTGGGTGAAATAGCTTGGCTAGTCTTCAAAGTCTAGAGAGGGTTTCATTCCAACTCTTGGTCATGAAATTTACACAGTCCACATAGTTCGCAAGGATTTCTGCTAAAAGTTACCTACATCAAAATGGAGATAATAGTCCGCAAGCCATCTAAAAGGTGTGTGACATCGCAACGTCGTCGATTCACACTAACCTAATACCCTTTTCACAAATCCCAATTTACGATTGCTCGACCAATTATTTCGCGAATGTTTTCCTTACGTGAGATCATGAGTCGACTTATCTTTTTGGGTGGGCAGTCTTCAGCAGAAATATGTATTTTAATTCACCATTTCATAATTATAAAGAAACTGTTGGTTGCATTAAGGTACAAGTATTTTTGTGAGCAATCATATTTACAAAGAGCTACCCTCGATCCCACTCCAAATTTAAGCAAGCGAAGGTGAGCTACGCGTAATTTATTTTCCATGGGAAATTACTTCTTAATCAGTCTGTTCATCTAAATTTGAATGCCTACATTTGATCTAATCTACATTTACGTAATACCCTGCGAGCAACCGCGAGGGTGCGTGGCAGGGGGTGAAGCTCACCGAATGTGCGCTACTTACATTCTACTAAGTGATACCTACTATTAAATGGAAAAATGCTAGGCATAATATTCACGTGTAACTATAAGGTTACTGTGAACTTAGTGACGAAGTTGTTACTTGCCAGAAAGGTTTTCTCTAAATATATTTATCTTCATTTCCCCAGCAAGCACAGGTTAGTAATGTTTAAATATTCTTCACGCACTACGGACTACTCCACAATTTTTTACCTACCAATCCCTTTGCTATGCTACCTATTGTGTGCTCTTATCTACTTGGGAAAAATTACATTTTCAATCTATCGGTACGGCTTTCTATCTCTCTAATCTTGTTTATCTGATCAAACCTAGCATAATATGCAGGGGTACTTTAAATATATCGGTAATTTTCTAGATCCTGGCGGCACCCCCTCCCCCTCCCCCCCCTCCAAAAACCCCTAAAATCGCGATTTTTGGGAGGGAAACCCGGTGCTAAAGTGGGGAGAATTCGATGAAATTGTTAAAAAAAATATAGGAACGTACTTACCGAAAAGAACGTGAAATAAATATGTGAGGTGGGAATGCGTAGGAATTCATCCATGGTGAAGTACGGCGGCTGTTCACTACGTGGCAGCACAGCTGTACGTCAATGAAACTTCGCCATGTTCTTAAGATTCTTTGTGTTTGGAGCGGGTGATTTGAAGAGAGGTGCCCTCGGCATATATCGGGGTCATTTTGAGGGGGAAGGGGTCATTTCCCCAGGATGAGAGTGATATATTCGTGAATGGTAGAGTGTAGAGAAGATATTTACGTGGAACAAAACCTGAAAATCCCGTGCCGCCATCAAGTAGAATAGGTGACCTAGGCATATATCGGGGTCATTTTAATGTGGAAGGGGTCATTTCCCCAGGATGAGAGTGATATATTCGTGAATGGTGGAGTGTAGGGAAGATATTTACGTGAAAAAAAACCTGGAAATCCCGTGCCGCCATCAAGTAGAATAGGTGACCTAGGCATATATCGGGGTCATTTTAATGTGGAAGGGGTCATTTCCCCAGGATGAGAGTGATATATTCGTGAATGGTAGAGTGTAGAGAAGATATTTACGTGGAAAAAGACCTGAAAATCCCGTGCCGCCATCAAGTAGAATAGGTGACCTAGGCATATATCGGGGTCATTTTAATGTGGAAGGGGTCATTTCCCCAGGATGAGAGTGATATATTCGTGAATGGTGGAGTGTAGGGAAGATATTTACGTGAAAAAAAACCTGAAAATCCCGTGCCGCCATCAAGTAGAATAGGTGACCTAGGCATATATCGGGGTCATTTTAAGGGGGAAGGGGTCATTTCCCCAGGATGAGAGTGATATATTCGTGAATGGTAGAGTGTAGAGAAGATATTTACGTGAAAAAAAACCTGAAAATCCCGTGCCGCCATCAAGTAGAATAGGTGACCTAGGCATATATCGGGGTCATTTTAATGTGGAAGGGGTCATTTCCCCAGGATGAGAGTGATATATTCGTGAATGGTAGAGTGTAGAGAAGATATTTACGTGAAAAAAAACCTGAAAATCCCGTGCCGCCATCAAGTAGAATAGGTGACCTAGGCATATATCGGGGTCATTTTAAGGGGGAAGGGGTCATTTCCCCAGGATGAGAGTGATATATTCGTGAATGGTAGAGTGTAGAGAAGATATTTACGTGAAAAAAAACCTGAAAATCCCGTGCCGCCATCAAGTAGAATAGGTGACCTAGGCATATATCGGGGTCATTTTAATGTGGAAGGGGTCATTTCCCCAGGATGAGAGTGATATATTCGTGAATGGTAGAGTGTAGAGAAGATATTTACGTGAAAAAAAACCTGAAAATCCCGTGCCGCCATCAAGTAGAATAGGTGACCTAGGCATATATCGGGGTCATTTTAAGGGGGAAGGGGTCATTTCCCCAGGATGAGAGTGATATATTCGTGAATGGTAGAGTGTAGAGAAGATATTTACGTGAAAAAAAACCTGAAAATCCCGTGCCGCCATCAAGTAGAATAGGTGACCTAGGCATATATCGGGGTCATTTTAAGGGGGAAGGGGTCATTTCCCCAGGATGAGAGTGATATATTCGTGAATGGTAGAGTGTAGAGAAGATATTTACGTGAAAAAAAACCTGAAAATCCCGTGCCGCCATCAAGTAGAATAGGTGACCTAGGCATATATCGGGGTCATTTTAATGTGGAAGGGGTCATTTCCCCAGGATGAGAGTGATATATTCGTGAATGGTAGAGTGTAGAGAAGATATTTACGTGAAAAAAAACCTGAAAATCCCGTGCCGCCATCAAGTAGAATAGGTGACCTAGGCATATATCGGGGTCATTTTAAGGGGGAAGGGGTCATTTCCCCAGGATGAGAGTGATATATTCGTGAATGGTGGAGTGTAGGGAAGATATTTACGTGGAAAAAGACCTGAAAATCCCGTGCCGCCATCAAGTAGAATAGGTGACCTAGGCATATATCGGGGTCATTTTAATGTGGAAGGGGTCATTTCCCCAGGATGAGAGTGATATATTCGTGAATGGTAGAGTGTAGGGAAGATATTTACGTGAAAAAAAACCTGAAAATCCCGTGCCGCCATCAAGTAGAATAGGTGACCTAGGCATATATCGGGGTCATTTTAATGTGGAAGGGGTCATTTCCCCAGGATGAGAGTGATATATTCGTGAATGGTGGAGTGTAGGGAAGATATTTACGTGAAAAAAAACCTGAAAATCCCGTGCCGCCATCAAGTAGAATAGGTGACCTAGGCATATATCGGGGTCATTTTAATGTGGAAGGGGTCATTTCCCCAGGATGAGAGTGATATATTCGTGAATGGTAGAGTGTAGAGAAGATATTTACGTGGAACAAAACCTGAAAATCCCGTGCCGCCATCAAGTAGAATAGGTGACCTAGGCATATATCGGGGTCATTTTAATGTGGAAGGGGTCATTTCCCCAGGATGAGAGTGATATATTCGTGAATGGTGGAGTGTAGGGAAGATATTTACGTGAAAAAAAACCTGAAAATCCCGTGCCGCCATCAAGTAGAATAGGTGACCTAGGCATATATCGGGGTCATTTTAAGGGGGAAGGGGTCATTTCCCCAGGATGAGAGTGATATATTCGTGAATGGTGGAGTGTAGGGAAGATATTTACGTGGAAAAAGACCTGAAAATCCCGTGCCGCCATCAAGTAGAATAGGTGACCTAGGCATATATCGGGGTCATTTTAATGTGGAAGGGGTCATTTCCCCAGGATGAGAGTGATATATTCGTGAATGGTGGAGTGTAGGGAAGATATTTACGTGAAAAAAAACCTGAAAATCCCGTGCCGCCATCAAGTAGAATAGGTGACCTAGGCATATATCGGGGTCATTTTGAGGGGGAAGGGGTCATTTCCCCAGGATGAGAGTGATATATTCGTGAATGGTAGAGTGTAGAGAAGATATTTACGTGGAAAAAGACCTGAAAATCCCGTGCCGCCATCAAGTAGAATAGGTGACCTAGGCATATATCGGGGTCATTTTAATGTGGAAGGGGTCATTTCCCCAGGATGAGAGTGATATATTCGTGAATGGTAGAGTGTAGAGAAGATATTTACGTGAAAAAAAACCTGAAAATCCCGTGCCGCCATCAAGTAGAATAGGTGACCTAGGCATATATCGGGGTCATTTTAAGGGGGAAGGGGTCATTTCCCCAGGATGAGAGTGATATATTCGTGAATGGTAGAGTGTAGAGAAGATATTTACGTGGAAAAAGACCTGAAAATCCCGTGCCGCCATCAAGTAGAATAGGTGACCTAGGCATATATCGGGGTCATTTTAATGTGGAAGGGGTCATTTCCCCAGGATGAGAGTGATATATTCGTGAATGGTGGAGTGTAGGGAAGATATTTACGTGGAAAAAGACCTGAAAATCCCGTGCCGCCATCAAGTAGAATAGGTGACCTAGGCATATATCGGGGTCATTTTGAGGGGGAAGGGGTCATTTCCCCAGGATGAGAGTGATATATTCGTGAATGGTAGAGTGTAGAGAAGATATTTACGTGGAAAAAGACCTGAAAATCCCGTGCCGCCATCAAGTAGAATAGGTGACCTAGGCATATATCGGGGTCATTTTAAGGGGGAAGGGGTCATTTCCCCAGGATGAGAGTGATATATTCGTGAATGGTAGAGTGTAGAGAAGATATTTACGTGGAAAAAGACCTGAAAATCCCGTGCCGCCATCAAGTAGAATAGGTGACCTAGGCATATATCGGGGTCATTTTAAGGGGGAAGGGGTCATTTCCCCAGGATGAGAGTGATATATTCGTGAATGGTAGAGTGTAGAGAAGATATTGACGTGGAAAAAGACCTGAAAATCCCGTGCCGCCATCAAGTAGAATAGGTGACCTAGGCATATAAAGAGGTCATTTTGAGAGGGAAGGGGTCATTTCCCCAGGATGAGAGTGATATATTCGTGAATGGTAGGGTGTAGGGAAGATATTTACGTGGAAAAAGACCTGAAAATCTCGTACCGCCATCAAGTAGAATAGGTGACCTAGGCATATATCGGGGTCATTTTAAGGGGGAAGAGGTCATTTCCCCAGGATGAGAGTGATATATTCGTGAATGGTAGGGTGTTGGGAAGATATTTACGTGGAAAAAGACCTGAAAATCCCGTGCCGCCATCATGTAGAATAGGTGACCTAGGCATATAAAGAGGTCATTTTGAGAGGGAAGGGGTCATTTCCCCAGGATGAGAGTGATATATTCGTGAATG
Organism: Platycnemis pennipes; assembly: GCA_933228895.1. Classification (NCBI taxonomy): domain Eukaryota; kingdom Metazoa; phylum Arthropoda; class Insecta; order Odonata; family Platycnemididae; genus Platycnemis; species Platycnemis pennipes. The sequence goes on along the minus strand of CAKOGI010000002.1, from coordinate 2,115,501 downwards.
GTAGAGTGTAGGGAAGATATTTACGTGGAAAAAGACCTGAAAATCCCGTGCCGCCATCAAGTAGAATAGGTGACCTAGGCATACATCGGGGTCATTTTAAGGGGGAAGGGGTCATTTCCCCAGGATGAGAGTGAGATATTTGTGAATGGTAGAGTGTAGAGAAGATGTTTACGTGGAAAAAGACCTGAAAATCCCGTGCCGCCATCAAGTAGAATAGGTGACCTAGGCATATATCGGGGTCATTTTGAGAGGGAAGGGGTCATTTCCCCAGGATGAGAGTGATATATTCGTGAATGGTAGGGTGTAGGGAAGATATTTACGTGGAAAAAAACCTGAAAATCTCGTACCGCCATCAAGTAGAATAGGTGACCTAGGCATATATCGGGGTCATTTTAAGGGGGAAGAGGTCATTTCCCCAGGATGAGAGTGATATATTCGTGAATGGTAGGGTGTTGGGAAGATATTTACGTGGAAAAAGACCTGAAAATCCCGTGCCGCCATCATGTAGAATAGGTGACCTAGGCATATAAAGAGGTCATTTTGAGAGGGAAGGGGTCATTTCCCCAGGATGAGAGTGATATATTCGTGAATGGTAGGGTGTAGGGAAGATATTTACGTGGAAAAAAACCTGAAAATCCCGTGCCGCCATCAAGTAGAATAGGTGACCTAGGCATATAAAGAGGTCATTTTGAAAGGGAAGGGGTCATTTCCCCAGGATGAGAGTGATATATTCGTGAATGGTAGGGTGTAGGGAAGATATTTACGTGGAAAAAAACCTGAAAATCCCGTGCCGCCATCAAGTAGAATAGGTGACCTAGGCATATAAAGAGGTCATTTTGAAAGGGAAGGGGTCATTTCCCCAGGATGAGAGTGATATATTCGTGAATGGTAGGGTGTAGGGAAGATATTTACGTGGGAAAAAACCTGAAAATCCCGTGCCGCCATCAAGTAGAATAGGTGACCTAGGCATATAAAGAGGTCATTTTGAGAGGGAAGGGGTCATTTCCCCAGGATGAGAGTGATATATTCGTGAATGGTAGGGTGTAGGGAAGATATTTACGTGGAAAAAAACCTGAAAATCCCGTGCCGCCATCAAGTAGAATAGGTGACCTAGGCATATAAAGAGGTCATTTTGAGAGGGAAGGGGTCATTTCCCCAGGATGAGAGTGATATATTCGTGAATGGTAGGGTGTAGGGAAGATATTTACGTGGAAAAAAACCTGAAAATCCCGTGCCGCCATCAAGTAGAATAGGTGACCTAGGCATATAAAGAGGTCATTTTGAAAGGGAAGGGGTCATTTCCCCAGGATGAGAGTGATATATTCGTGAATGGTAGGGTGTAGGGAAGATATTTACGTGGAAAAAAACCTGAAAATCCCGTGCCGCCATCAAGTAGAATAGGTGACCTAGGCATATAAAGAGGTCATTTTGAAAGGGAAGGGGTCATTTCCCCAGGATGAGAGTGATATATTCGTGAATGGTAGGGTGTAGGGAAGATATTTACGTGGAAAAAAACCTGAAAATCCCGTGCCGCCATCAAGTAGAATAGGTGACCTAGGCATATAAAGAGGTCATTTTGAAAGGGAAGGGGTCATTTCCCCAGGATGAGAGTGATATATTCGTGAATGGTAGGGTGTAGGGAAGATATTTACGTGGGAAAAAACCTGAAAATCCCGTGCCGCCATCAAGTAGAATAGGTGACCTAGGCATATAAAGAGGTCATTTTGAGAGGGAAGGGGTCATTTCCCCAGGATGAGAGTGATATATTCGTGAATGGTAGGGTGTAGGGAAGATATTTACGTGGAAAAAAACCTGAAAATCCCGTGCCGCCATCAAGTAGAATAGGTGACCTAGGCATATAAAGAGGTCATTTTGAAAGGGAAGGGGTCATTTCCCCAGGATGAGAGTGAAATATTCGTGAATGGTAGGGTGTAGGGAAGATATTTACGTGGAAAAAAACCTGAAAATCCCGTGCCGCCATCAAGTAGAATAGGTGACCTAGGCATATATCGGGGTCATTTTAAGGGGGAAGGGGTTATTTCCTCAGCATGAGAGTGATATATTCGTGAATGGTAGGGTGTAGGGAAGATATTTACGTGGAAAAAAACCTGAAAATCCCGTGCCGCCATCAAGTAGAATTGGTGACCTAGGCATATAAAGTGGTCATTTTGAGAGGGAAGGGGTCATTTCCCCGGGATGAGGGCGACGTATTTGTATGGAAGTTGAGACATCATCGTAAAAGTTTTACGAAGGACATGTATTTTGTGCTCGGCGCCGGGTTTCCCTCCTCAATGACTATTTACCATATTAACTAACGTCTGGAGGAAAGTGAATCGCGAGCGCAGCGAGCGAAGTTACAAATCATTTCGGAGTTCGCGCGCGAAGCGAGCGAATTTCGCCACTCTCTGAGATCGCGAGCGCAGCGAGCGAAATTTTTGCCCTTTTCTGCGAGCGCGCGGCGCGCTCGCAGAAAAGGGCAAAAATTTCTATTTATTTTGAGGGAAACCAGTGCAAAAACCACTTAAATCGGAATGTAAATGAGGGAAACCCGGTGCTGGTGGCTTTAAAATCGTCGTTTTAGGCAGTCTCATTCAAGATGTGAAGCTCTTTGTAATGTGGCGCCATCTGTGCGGCAGCGAGTATAACTAAATAATGCCGAGAATCTGCGGAAGACGACACGAAAAAGTCCATATAAAGACATCAATTATTTAGGAAATAGGCAATATTTGAGCATTCTTCCATTGATAACATCTTTCAGCCCGGTCTCATGTATTTTTCAATAACTACAGTCACTTCCTGTCACTTGTAGATTCCGTGCCGCCAAGATCGAGAATAATACCAAATATATCTAACATCGTCTCTAAACACATCCCCTGCCGCACACCCTCGCGGTGGCTTGATGTAGATGTAAACAAATTGGCTTTGAGTTTACTCAAAAGGTTAAGCCAAATTATTAACCTGCGTTATGATAGGAATGCTTCTTCGGGGATAAAAAATATTTGGATGATTTGAGAATGACAATAACCATTGATTGCATAATATTAGTGAGCATATGCCTTTTAGACCCTTCTTACTACATTAATTTGCTTGTCTGAAAGTATTCCATGACTTTAATATCCCACCGCGTAAATAGACATACTTTTTACCGCGATAAATTACGGTAGATACGGTGCGGCAGAGAATAAACAGGAGAGATTAATCGGCATCAACACTTATGAACTCAAGTATTGCTGCCAATACGCCGCAAATTTTCAGAATAAATAAGCCAATTTCTAGTTACAAATGCAAAAAATAGGAATAATAACTTAAATGATAATACTTTAGTGGGGATAATAACTCAAGCACATACCTTGCTGCTCTTGGAGGGCCCAAATTTCTCCCTTTTGATGGCACGTATCCATTTTGCTCGGAGGTCCTCTTCCGTTGGAATGTTAAAAACGGACACTTTAGGCCGTTCCTGTAATTTCCACGGCACCGTGAAACACAACAGGAGGTAGGCATGACACAACACCACTAAATATTCACCAATACAGCGAAAAACAACTTATCTAGCGCGCACAAAGCCTGCAAAAACCAGCGTTCCAAATGCAATCTTGTGTTTACCAGTTTCAATCAACAGTCAACAACAATCGGCTCTAGCAATTCCATAGACCCTCTATGGAATATTGTAGCACCACTCATAATGACGTCACTCCGTAAACCTCATGCTTTGCGCAGGCCTTCTCTCTCGGTGGTTACGAATCGAGGCGCTATCGAGAGTATGAGAAATTTACGCTCGCGCCATTATTCCATTCTGTTTCTCCGCGGTCCGTCCCGTCCGTTCCCTGCCGAATCTTTCCATCCAATCCAAGGCCAGAAAACGGTCACGTGATCGATTTTCGGTAGCAGACGAACAGAAGGGCTAACGATGATGAAGAATTCATTAATGGTTAAAGAATGCGTGATATTAAATAAATGGTGGCCAGCACAATGTGAATTCAATGCCTACATATTGTGAAAGGATTACACGAAGTATTCAATGTTTATTATGTTCCTATTAGATACTGCTTTACGTCCTACCTTGAATACCAGTGGACCTAGGGTGTATTGAATACATATTAGGATACGTATTCAATACCTAGGTAGGCTCTCATACCCAATTCATACGTATTGAATACACGATATATTCAGTACGTATTTGGATACGTATTAAATGATTGAACACAACTGCAGTTGAGTCTTCATGAGGTTGCATTCAACCACATTCCGACACTGCCCCCCTTCCCTGAATGTGTGATTTCCACACACCATTGGCTTAGTAAGCGGTGAGCTATACTGTCACCTATCAAAACTAACCTTGAATCACTGAGTGAGTGAGTGCGATAGGTATGACAACCTGAAAATTATCGTGGTCTGTATCTGAACCATCACCAGCAACGCACTGTAATATAGAAGGCAACGTGTCTCATATTAACAGAATAAATAGTATTCATACAGAAAAACATTTTATTTACTGTTAAAAGAACTGGGTTAGCTATCTCACTTATATTATTACAGTGACATAACGCTCCATGGTACGCTGGGATTGCCATTAATATTTTCAACGTTTTTAAAGCAATTTACCTTCAAAACTGCCAACCTCAAGTAGTGCGTTAAATTTAAACAGCATTCCAGTCTACGATCTGATAGTGAAGCTCACCCTCACAATTTCCACCTTCTACGGCGCATATTAGTTAAAGTAATCGTAAAAACTTGTTTTAAAACCTAGCTGCTCCTCACCTCCTGTTATTTAAGCACGAATCGACACTTACGTACCCGGATACCATGAGCATGATGCATATTTTATGTGGTATCCGGCGTAAATAACTATAATATAACTTACTTAGTAAATACTTACATCATCATATTCAGTACACAAAATGTCGTTCCCCGGCGATACAACCCCTTTGATGCGGCTGTCATAAACTTCCTGATTCTCCACGCAGCGACGCTTGAAAACATGAAACTCTTTCAGCTTTTGCACGCAACTGGAACAAACCATCCAGGGATACAAGGCTTCTTTCACGACCTGAGAAATATGTGATAAGCGATGGGATATTGTTTTAATACATACTTCCATAGTTTCTGCATAATTCTGCCACATAAAACACCCAACTAGTATTAATACGAGCACAAGGGAGAGTGTGCAAAACATAAACATAAGTGAAAGACTGGAATAAAATTATGTGCATTACACTCACCACTAACAGAAGCAGATCTTCTACTGCTTGTTTAACCAGGAAGTCGACGTTACTATTTTCTTCTAGTATGTCAACCAAATTACAACCTGTACTAAGACACAACCTACAAATACAATGCTCGCGTAATTCACGCATAATGACGATTTCCAACACTCCCAATCAATTAACGTTACGTAACCAAACGGCAAATGAACTTTTCATCCTAAATGGCACTAGAGGAGAGCTATACTTTCGCAAAACTAAATTCTTTCGTAAATTGCACAGCAGACAATAACTCATAAAATATAAACCTATTAGTTTGACTTGGTCTGACTCTTCATGGGCCAAAAGAATTATCTCTTTATCTCATTATGTACACAAACGTCAAGTCAGCCCAAAATATAAAATTGAAGTTCGCCTAGCGACCATGTATTACTTTTAGATGCACGTATTTATATCTTCATTTTACAGTGCGAAAATATTACATATAAGGGTATACTAGTTAACTTCTGAGCTCAATAGACCTTAATAAGTGACTTAAAAATCCTAAATGTAATGAAGTGGGTAAATCACCTGCTTTTGCTAAAGAATTCCGCCCGAAATCAAAGAGTCGTCAACTTAGCTCGTATAAACAAATAAAGCTTTCAATGCGTCGACTTTAAATTACTTTATGCTCTCGGGCTGGAAATTGATTTACAGTATATTTAAATTTCATTTGGCGTAAATTGTGAATATGTTAAAGGTTGAACTCGATGATATTAACCATTTAGAGTGACAGCAGAAATTAATGCATAGGTAACATTGTTATCCTTCATTCCGGCGTCGAAAATATGGACTTTTAAAAAATGAATCTTATGGAGCTAAAGCTCTATGAGGTTCATTTTTTCCGTGCCACGGTGCCCTGTGGCACCTGCCGGTGCTTTTAAAAGTCGGGGCAAAAACAGGAGGAATAGGCTCACGCGTAGGTAGTTGCCATTGAAATGTTGTTAAGTGAAAGTCAAGCCAAGCTATTATTCTCCATTAAGCTGTTACTCATGTATTATTATCTTTAATGCAGCAATAATGTACCTGAAGGTTTGGAGTATTTTGGAAGCCAGCAACAGGAACAATTGAGGTTGGTTTTCACTGCAGTCATGTTTTAAACCTAGGTAATGACTGATATTTGGAAAATTCTCGATCACATGTCCCCTATGAAAAAATTGTATAAAACCCCGTATAAAAGTTATTCAGAATTTTGTATAAATTTTATACAGGGTTTTATACAAAATTGAAACGTATAAAATTTATACATTTTTATAAAATGTATACAGAGGTAAACATTTTATACAATGAATACAATTGTATACCTTTTATACACCATTATACATTCTATAAAATTGTACATATTAACTGTATATATTCATACAGTTCATACAATCTATACATTTCATATATTTATCTTTGCCCAGACGTAATTCAGAAGTAAAATTTTTGCTCCTTCGTCCGCTTAGTATGTGAACTGACGCTCTCAATACTTTTTACTTTCACAACTGAATTAATCACCAGTTCCTTAATTGGGACACAGCCCTCAATGAATTTCGAAGAGACACAATCGACCTCTTCTTCGCTAAACATAACGAGTACAAAATACTCCATGGTACGTAGTGTACCTACTAATCCTGCTCGCTGATACCAAATATAGTATATTCAGGATACTCCGATAAATACTCCACTCACAAGTGCAACTTCACACCAACTACCAAAACCGCATGGAACAGAATGAAATGAAAACATGGCGGCTGCGCGAAGCTATCATGGAAGTCAAGCGAGAGTATAAAAATTGAGAATGAACACAAATGGCTAACATATTGGATGAGTTGATAAAGCAAAAAATGTATAATAATATTAATTCATATTTGACGAGCTCCAATGTTCCTCTTCATCTCCTACGGATTTGGTGTAGCACCTTAAGAAGTGTTGACTAGCGTACACAGTTGACGTTTCCTCATGGTTGTTTATGAGTTAATAAATCACATTTGAGCAGGTACATAAGATTCATAAAGGCTGAGTTCATTAAATAGCACTTATACAAGGTTTGGACTCAGCCTTCAGAAAGATTGTATTAAATTGTATACCTACTATAGGCTTAATGAAAATTGCATTCATTTGTATACAGATTGTATAAACTGTATACCGCCTGTATTAAATTTTATACAGCCACTGCTGACTAAAATTGGAAATTTATACATGCCTGTATACAATTTATAAAAATTTTATAAGAATGTATAAAAATTTTATACAGGTTTATACATTTTTTCCATAGGGGGTATGACACAGGTGAGTATTTCAATTGCAGTGAAATTGTTTTGGAGGGGGTGTTGCAGCCTATACGCCTTTGAAACCCGGAGAATTGGCTTAACCCAGAGATCTTAATTTGGGAATAATGTTGGGGCCTGAACTTGGGAGGGGTGTTGGAGCCTGAACATGGAAGGGATGTTGGGAACTGAAGTGTGCATGCACGGAAGAGCATAAATGGCAGTGAATGGTCAGTTGAGTATGTTATGTTCTTAGATTTTAGTGTATGTCAAGCTCACATTGATGTTATTCATATTACAATGATCCTCATTTTATGCTTTTCGGTGTTTCAGGACTGATATCCACAAGAGCCTCCAAGGACCATGGAAGGAAACCATAATAATTTCCATTTGCCTACTATTTATATTGAATTATGTGTTTCCTCTTCTGATAATAGATATATACAAATGTGATGCAGAATGTTTGTTTTTTAATGCAAAATGCAGAATTCTAAAAGTTATTGAAATCCAATAAATTTTTTTTTATAGTTTCCTTGTTGCTTATTACTTCCATTTTGTCCTTGTATTCATCAGCATGGATGCCATTGTCATGCTCTCATTACATTTGATCAAACTCGATGTCACTTCTTGCATTGTTTTATAATTAAATTATTTCATTTGGTAATTTGATAATAACTCTTGTGGTTCCCCTTATAATTTATCTGGATGGGTATGCCACCTTTAATACTTATTTTGGGGTACTTTCATGTGATAGCAATCAAAGTTTTCTTATAAATGCCAGAGGAGGAGCCAAAAAGTAAGTTAAAAGTGGATTTTGTATGCTTGTTCATTTTCAGGAAACAAGGATGTACTATGCTTAACGCTAAGTAATTAAATGTTCTTAATGCAATGCGGTATTATAATGCAGTGTACAATCTTGTCATACGTATGACAAGATATTTTTACACTTTGATTAGTATAAATTTGAAGTAAAGATTTTTCATGTATTTTGAGCAGTTAGTCGTGACCTAGGTCGCGTTGCAGGTAGCAGCTGCAAAGTCGCACTTTTGTTACAGTGAAAGCAATAAAAAGCTGGAAAATATATTGTCTGCCGTGGCACCACAATACATGTGCCATGAATGATCTAAACTTTAGTTAGCAAAAATTAGATATTCTTCACCACAATATTGAATATTTCGTTAAGGAAATTAGAATGTCATTGTTTCAAACTCGTTAAAAGATTTCAAAATTTTGTTTATAATTCACTTCGATTGCATTTCTTGTGTTTGAATTTTATTTCAATTTTCATAGCGTATTATCATTAGTGAAGATTGACGTCGAGATTTCAAATATAAGCATACGGCAAGATTTCCATACGCGTTCCGTCATGACTCAGTTTACATTTCGATTACGAGTATATCACGATATCACTTTCCAAGTACGTTCCGACCATCGGATGTACTCTCCATAGGCTCTCATATCACTTTGTTTGCTTTCGCCCGAGAAGAACGCGTACCTCCGTTTGCGCTCCGTGACGCTCGAAATGGAAACTTAAATTTCAATCCGATGTTCCACTCTCCGCTTCTTTGAACATCCGTTGTCTCTCTGTTTGCGCTCACCAATCTCTTTATCGACGTTCCAATTTAAACTTCGTTCTCGCTTCCTTCACGCTATATTTTCACCAGGGTAGGCGTGTAAGAATTTTATGTGAATTTATATTAGTTTCTATCGTCTCCGAGGATGTTGAAGAGTTGTTGATATATTTTTGAATCTACCATATGGACAACGGTATGGAAATTGACAGTGAGTTTCATATTTATAAGATAATATGGAATAATTCTTAATAGAAACAACAAAAATTCAAATCTAATCCGAATCCCGGCAAGCTGGCGTAAATGGGCTTGTAGTAATGGGTCGTCACCGTATGATGGTAGTACCATCGCTGCTTGCGTGCTCTTTACACACCGCATTCACCCCACTCAAATGAAGTGTTCAGTGCGTACATGAAGATTATGAGCAAGGAGGCTACAATAACTTAATATTCGTGATTATGAGTTTCATGAAGTTTACGAGATATTTCATTCATATCCTTTACTTTGAATCGAAATGGGATAGCATTAGATGTGGATCTTGTAGTGCTCCTTTATTTAGAATAGCGGATAGGTAAAATAGTCATAGTTCTGCCCCAATTTTAAGTATGAATGTTGAGGCCTGTGGATCGGCGTCATTATTTGTGGCCCATCCTAAAAAAAGCTAATGAAAAGTCTTAGCTGTCATATAAAATGAGTAGTGAGGACAACGATTTGTGCCGACTGTGTTTGGCAACCGATGAGCCTCTTCTCGATATTTTCGAGGAGACTGTGGATAATGGGATGTTGGCGTGGAAATGTATCGAGGAAAATCTTCAACTTGGCGTAAGTTATCGTCATCTTGTGCTTAGTTCCTAATACATTACTCTATTTTTAATAAATGGGTGATTCAACACTTTAAGAAATGAATAATATCCCTATCGTGATCATCATTTTGATGAATTCGGGCCGTATTCGCAAAGGGAATCGTCCTGACGTGGCTAACTTCCTGCGCGTTGTTTCTTAACTGTAAATTTCCTATCTCTTCTAAATGCAGTTTCAATCACTCGCAATTGTCTTGTTCCCAAAAGCTTTCAGTGGAAGATGGGCTACCCCGGACCATATGCAAGCAGTGTATGGAGAAAATGAACGAGTTTCATGAGTTTAAGCGGTCATGCCACAGGTCGAAAAACATTCTAACCCACTTCATAGCTTGTAGGAATTCACGGGTAAGTACAAATTTTGCAATCAATTGCTGGAGATGTAGGAGATCCTGTTTGGGTTACCATAGGCAAATGAGTATTGACTGAGTTATGTACGTATCAAGCATCACATTTCAGTTAAATATGCCAAGAAAGGTTTTTAGGACTGGACATTTACTGCGGTGACGGAAAGTGTCTGAATTGTGTGCCTCTTTCCTTAAATAGAATGGGCAGAAAACTCTTTGGGGAACGCGTGACGTGTTATCTTGCGAAGAAACGTGTGGCGATGGAATCGTGGGCGAATCATCGAATGCCATGTTGTTGTCATCTCCAAGATCTGTGTCTTCATGTGAGGTAAGATCCGTGGATTTGTGGTCAGTGATCTTCCCCTGTCGTGTCTCCTCTAACGTTTTTAACCAAGGTCATTATTTGTAGGATTCTTTCGTATTTATGTTCTGAATGTGTATCAATGCATGATACACGGCCTCTTACGTGAAGCATATTTATACAGAGTGTAAATATTGGATTATAAGGTAATTTTCTAGATCCTGGCGGCACCCCCTCCCCCTCCCCCCCCCTCCAAAAACCCCTGAAATCGCGATTTTTAGGAGGGAAACCCGGTGCTCAAGTGGGGAGAATTCGATGAAATTGTTAAAAAAAATATAGGACCGTACTTACCGAAAAGAACGTGAAATAAATATGTGAGGTGGGAATGCGTAGGAATTCATCCATGGTGAAGTACGGCGGCTGTTCGCTACGTGGCAGCACAAGCTGTACTTCAATGAAACTACGCCATGTTCTAAAGATTCTTTGTGTTTGGAGCGGGTGATTTGAAGAGAGGTGCCCTCGGCATATATCGGGGTCATTTTGAGGGGGAAGGGGTCATTTCCCCAGGATGAGAGTGATATATTCGTGACTGGTAGGGTGTAGGGAAGATATTTACGTGGAAAAAGACCTGAAAATCCCGTGCCGCCATCAAGTAGAATAGGTGACCTAGGCATATAAAGAGGTCATTTTGAGAGGGAAGGGGTCATTTCCCCAGGATGAGAGTGATATATTCGTGAATGGTAGGGTGTAGGGAAGATATTTACGTGGAAAAAGACCTGAAAATCCCGTGCCGCCATCAAGTAGAATAGGTGACCTAGGCATATATCGGGGTCATTTTAAGGAGGAAGGGGTCATTTCCCCAGGATGAGAGTGATATATTCGTGAATGGTAGGGTGTAAGGAAGATATTTACGAGGAAAAAAACCTGAAAATCCCGTGCCGCCATCAAGTAGAATTGGTGACCTAGGCATATATCGGGGTCATTTTGAGAGGGAAGGGGTCATTTCCCCAGGATGAGAGTGATATATTCGTGAATGGTAGGGTGTAAGGAAGATATTTACGTGGAAAAAGACCTGAAAATCCCGTGCCGCCATCAAGTAGAATTGGTGACCTAGGCATATAAAGAGGTCATTTTGAGAGGGAAGGGGTCATTTCCCCAGGATGAGAGTGATATATTCGTGAATGCTAGAGTGTAGAGAAGATATTTACGTGGAAAAAGACCTGAAAATCCCGTGCCGCCATCAAGTAGAATAGGTGACCAGTCATATAAAGAGGTCATTTTGAGGGGGAAGGGGTCATTTCCCCAGGTTGAGGGCGACGTATTTGTATGGAAGTTGAGACATAATCGTAAAAGTTTTACGAAGGACATGTATTTTGTACTCGGCGCCGGGTTTCCCTCCTCAATGACTATTTACCATGTTAACTAACGTCCGGAGGGAAGTGAAGCGAGCGAAGTTTCAAATCATTTCGGAGTTCGCGCGCGAAGCGAGCGAATTTCGCCATCCTCTGAGTTCGCGAGCGTAGCGAGCGAAATTTTTGAGGGAAACCAGTGCAAAAACAACTTAAATCGGAATGTAAATGAGGGAAACCCGGTGCTGGTGGCGTTAAAATCGTCGTTTTAGGCAGTCTCATTCAAGATGTGAAGCTCTTTGTAATGTGGCGCCATCTGTGCGGCAGCGAGTATAACTAAATAATGCCGAGAATCTGCGGAAGACGACACGAAAAAGTCCATATAAAGACATCAATTATTTAGGAAATAGGCAATATTTGAGCATTCTTCCATTGATAACATCTTTCAGCCCGGTCTCATGTATTTTTCAATAACTACAGTCACTTCCTGTCACTTGTAGATTCCGTGCCGCCAAGATCGAGAATAATACCGGATTATAAAGTGAAAAATTTGCGAAAAAGAAGTTCTGAATTTGATTAACTAATGCTTGCGTCATTAAATAACTTATTGGCAGAGGGTGTTGAAGCTTTGTCTGATGTATATACCTATTTGAAATACTGTTACCGGGTATTAGATGCGCTCTTATTTCACGTCTTGGTGGGAAACTTGTTATTTGTGACAAATAAGGGGACAAATGCTTTTCCTCTTTTGTCAATGCGATGCATTAATGTTTCATAGGAAGGCGGTGGCAAGTGATTGGACGGTGGCCTTAGTGGTACATGATGGTGTTCAATAGAAATCAATGTTTAATGAGTGAGAAGGCTGTCTTGGTGCTGCGAAAGTGGGGTTATGTGATGATGATGATGAGATTTCCCTCACCTAAACTTATATTGTTGCTTTGACCTCTCCTTAGATAAACAGTGAAGATACGGCTGCCTGTGAATCCGAAGTTTTGTCTGGCGATGAGAGTGATGCAGATGTTCCTTGGTTGTGGTTGGAATCTTCTGATGAAGGGAGTGAATCACTCGAGGTTAGTTGAGAATGAAGGTGAAGACGCACAGTCTCTGCTGTGATTCATTCCATGAGCTGTGCCTATTTTTCTTTGGTTGTGCTTAATGAAATATGCACAGGCTACTCAATTACATAAGCATGGGTGTATCAAGAGGGGCATGATCTGAACTGAAACACTGCTACTAGTCCTCTCTTTAAGCTTGACAGCTGCTGCAGCACGCTTGGAGGAGATTCAACCCATGTCACCCACCTTTAATTTCATGCCTGGCATTTTATAATATGCATGTAGATGAAGTAAAAAGAAGTTGTTAGTTGAACAATTGAAACAAACAAACGGTTGAAAGTACTTTGAACTACTTATATTTTTACCACTCCTATTCATGATGCATAGGAACTCTTGTTCATCTCTGATAGATCATTGGCAATTGCATATTTTCTGTGTCAAACTTAGTTGCTACTAGAGATGGGTAAATTGCCGTAATTTTCAATTGAGGTAAATTACCATGGTTAATTACGGTAATTTTCGAAAATTACCGTAATTTTCTGGTAATTTTCAGTTTTGAGGTGCAAATCCTTATCTGAGGACTCAAAACGAAATTAAATAGTTGAGATATAAATGCCAATGCTTATATCAAACATATCACGACGTTTATCTATTATAACTCATTAAAAAAATTAAAACAAAGTTGGCAGCAACACGCAATTTGCCTCTCTCTTGTCACACGATGAGAAATTTTAGTTCCAAAGACATACCTCGGTGCAGTGTGCATTTGCATTTTTACCTTGAATTAATTATTAATTAATCATGGACACAACATAAAAAAAATCGTTTTAGCTTCTTAATTTATAATATTACCCATTCCAATGGTTTCTTCGTGAGGAAGAAATTTTCTGAAAAAGAACTTTTATGAAAATTACTGTTTATTACAGTAATTTTCAGTGGTGTTGGTAATTTACGGAAAAAACCACGGTAATTTACGAAACTTACCGCGGTAATTTACCAAGTTGCCCATCTCTAATCACATTACAGTCTTAATAGTCCTTGCATTGCTGTTGTCACGTAGGTTACGCAATTAAATGGTTTTTTTTTGCCCTTCTGCAGGCAGTGTGTCAGGGAATTTGAAAATTGGTTATCGGTAGTGACCCTGTCTTAAAAATATGAAGCCCAATTTACAATTTGCCCGTAAGCTGAAATTAACAATTTAATTTTGGTAACTGCTTCAGATTCCTGTAGAGTCAGAGGAGGGCAGTGGATTGGAGAATTCAATGGATGTGGATTCTGGGCATCACCCGAAGACCGAGGTCCATGGTGTTGATTCTGAGGTGAGCAGTGGGGCAGTTTAGTTTATTTTTTTGCCTTGGTCAAATGTTTATAAACCCTGGAGTGTATATGTAAAACCATTTACAGTCAAGCCCACTTATATCAAGCCCGTTTATAACAAAGTTCCAGGTATAACGAAGTGAAGGCTATTCCTCGTCAAAGAGAGGCTCTGAAAAACTGGTCCATATAAAACAAAGTTACGTTATTACAAAGTAAATATTCAGCCCCTCAACTTCCTTATAAATGGGTCTGACTGTAATTTAAAAATGGTTTTAAGTATTTTCCCTTATTTTTCAAAAGAAGTACAGAAATAAAACACGATAGCATTAAATTGCATGGCATTCAATGTTGCATAGTACATGAAATGTATATACTGTAGGGAATATAATTAAGGCAAAGGTGTTAGGCATATTAATTGCAGCCCATGCGGGAACTAAATGAAGTCCAGCAACTTGGTATCACTGAGAAAGTGAGTTCAACACCGGGAGTATTCTAACCGCATCAGAATGGTAATAGTTTTTATGCATTGAATTTATAGGCACACATTTAAGGTCTACATTCACGAGATCTCCCTGGAGTTAATATGATGAATTTCCACCACACACACCCAGTAGACAGTCCATATTCCAAAGTTATCACAGTAAAACCTCCCGTTAACTAAATTCAAGGGACCCAAATTTTCCAGTGATCGTTAACGGGGAGTTCGTTACTCAGTGGACGTGGCGGGTTGCATGCCTCCATATTTTTCCAGGGGCTTTTCTTGTCGTAATCAGGAAGTAGGAGTAATCGAGCAAAATTAGCATGGATTTTATACGGTATTCGCTTAGTGACGTCATAAATATATGTTGTAGTTTCTTGTACTACTTACTGAAGAATTGCATTGTAAATAACTACCTAATATAGAAGAGGAATATAATTGGCCATCGGGACAATGATTGTTTTACATGACAGTACGTGACGTACTACCTGGCTCCACGGTTTTTTCGGTAGGTGATGTACAAATTGAGTAGTTTTTCGTTTTGCTAACTGCGTTCTTTTAAAAGTAAATTTCATTCTTTCTATAACATCGCTTGCATTTTACACAGCTGCCTAACAAACTGCACACGAACTTTATGAATTATTTAATACCTACTATACATCCTGAAACTACTATTTCATTTTTTTATGGTCAATAACAATGGCAAAAGAAATCAGAAGCTTGCGGGCAAAATGGTATTTTCATTGTGGAAATAGAAAAGGAGGTTTCGCAATTGTCGTTGTTTGCCGTCGAGAATCCACTGAAAGTTTTATGAAAAAATTTGAGTTTATAACTCCGAAACTATTCAATCTTTGCGATATTAAACATTTTCCACGCCATATATATTTTCATCTCCATTGCCATAATATTAATCCCCACTCATGAAATAGATATTTTCAAACAAAATGTTACGTCGCAATAACCATGGAATATGAGGAATTTCTAACCTTCCTTATGTTAGGTAGCATAGGTTCCACAGAGAAAAAAAATCATTTCCCTAGACTCGAAAGATTCTGATGTACTTGACTCGGGACTTGGACCCCCTGATATAGTAAGCACCGAAGTACTTCTCAAAATTCGGCCTTAATCTTTAGGATGGCGTATGGTATCGACTGCTTTCTGACATATGCCAAGCAGTTCGAGTACATCTTGTTCCTTTAAGACTTCTAAAATTCCAGAGGGAAAACTGTTAACTGCGGTAAACTGCAAACTGCGAAAACTGCGGTACCCTAATTGATTAAAGTGCCTGACCAGAAATCAGGTTATCCGGGCTTGAGTCCTGGTCAAGGAGAATGATTTTTTCTCTATGACAGGTATGTACTTTTGCTATTGTGTTATTTCAGTGGTCAATGCTGATAAGGTTCTCGCGGTAAGTTCATTGTTCTTCGATTTGTTCTTTATGTTATCATCATACTTCCTTGAAAATATTAGCTTACACATACATCTTTGGCGTTTTCTTCCGTAGCAGTCTGGTGAATTAGACTCAGGAGAGTCAAAAAATTCGAACGAGTTACTTGAAAAAATCTTTTTATATTTGCATTTGTATTACTGTACACAAAAATTAATTGAAGGGAGAGTTAATGGTCACCAGCTTTAAACTATTCCTTCTCTCACGAAGAACAGCATTCTCCACTTCCCGGAATGGTCTGATAGCATCCTTGTTACATTCTTTAGCAGTTAGCAAGAATTTGTCAGTCATGTCCAGTGCTGGAATGACTTCTCGGGACTTGTGTTTCACAAACTCCCTCTCCGGATCTTCATTATCCTTTTCGCTCTTCGTTCTCTTTTTCACTCGCCTCACTTTAATCAGAGCACAGCACCAGACCTTCGTCGATATTAACGACGTCATCAAATGAAACGTCTTGAATGCTTAGCTTGCCCATCAGTTCCTCCCAATCTCCATCCCCTTGGCTTGCATTCACTTCACAATTAGATTCAATTTAATCACACCCTGCCCTAGCGAAGTAATGTTTTATTGTAGCGATCAGAACGGCATCCCAACAAAGCCACAGAAGCATAGCCTGTTCGAATGTTCCGCCTGAGAAGAGTTTGGTTACTGGTACTCTACATCCTTCTAAGTTAATACTGTGCCAATTGTCATCGGCACACCCTCTTTACGTGGGATATTACTCCCTGGTCTGCTGCTGCCGACTTGTGCAGTTAGGTGGGAAGAAAACCACCGTCAAATTTCTTACATTTATAGCCTCTGATTTGTGGTCTGTGCAGCGATCAACAAACAATAGAATTTCTTTTTTGACCTCCCATTCGAGTGCCAACTCCAACCCATTCCCAAAATATCTCAGCGGTCATCCAAGAATTTCTGTTCGTAGGGACATGGTAGTTGTACATTTTTAAAAGTTTTTTTGGATTTTCCAATTAAAAGCTGAGGTAATTTCACTGAACCATCGCTGTTAGCATAAAATAGCATAATAAATCTTTATTGTAGAAAAATCGCGCTAAATCAGCATTAAAAATGTCTTTCGGTTCGTATTGCCCTATCAACTTTGGAAACTTTTGCCTCTAATTTCTCTCAAATCGGGATCTACTGATGCCTCAACCCCAGAGTGTTTTGTGGCACCCAAGTTCCACCTTCTTTCTTCTACTGTAAGTTCAATGAATCACAATTAATGCATGCAGAGACGCCAGAAACATAATTTTCCCCCGCGACACTCTTACATGTACAATAGCCAATTCAGGCGAGCGGCGAATTTAGGCAAAGTCACCTTTATGAACTCGTAAGCTGTCAATTCATGCAAAGCATACGATATTTAGCTCAACATATCTATGTCAGGCTTCTTCGCAGCATATCCATTTGCTGTACGTCACCTAAAAATACTGCACAATACATTTTTTCGATCGCTGACGTTTAAGTGTGCAGCAAACGCTTGCAATATGTCCAACCTCCCACGGCAACGCTAATTTAGTCTTTGTCACTACGCTATTTGCAGCAAACCTATAAAAAAGCAACAGTATAACACGGCAGAAACAAAAAGAAACAATAATGACATGCGTATTGGTTCAAGACTTATTTGGTTATGTCACAAAAATTTGCGAAAAACGATCATGTTGATGCATAAAATTCCACGTAAGACACGCACCCAATTTTTAACGAACGTTTTTAGGAAAACAGCAAACTCGGATTTGAAGAGTAAATGACAGCTCACATACTTCTGAAAAAAACGGCATTCGATGAGAAAAAATTCATCCTCAAGAGGACAGCCAGTGCTCACGGGACTGGCTCTTCACCTCGTTGTCGGGAAGTTCTCGTTGTATGGGAGTTCATTGTAATGGAGTCAAAATGTGTGCTTTTTGATGGCAGCTTGACGGGACCAACTCCATTTGCTCATTAATTGGAGGTGCTTGTTGTAAGGGAGTTCGCTAACGGGAGGTTTTACTGTATAATTTATAGAATGATACTTGCTATCTATTTCATGCTTTGACCCCTTTGAAATATTTTTCTTGGTTGAAAATTAATGAATTTACGTGATAGGTGAATTTTTCGTTGGGATACAGCTAGTTTGTTTGCTCAAGATATTATTAAACTAAAAGATCCATAGGGTTGTGCATGAATGTCATTTTTATTACATTATTATTCTATTGCTGGAGGCTTGGTTGACTAGCAGGATGGTTGTGGCATAATGTCAAACATTCCAATTAACATTTTAGCATAATATCTGACAAGATGTTAATAGAGGAAACTGGATTATGGAACTAGGGCTCATATCGTAAAAGTCCCCTCTACGTAGAGCCACAGGCTGGCCTACTGTGAGGCTGACTTTGCTTGCGAAGGAGATCCCTCTACCTACTCGTATGTTAAAAGTCTCCTCCCTCTCGGCTTCTAGGAGGGGAGGTTAGAGCCGGCGGAAGTGACGCATTTTTCAAGAGAATGTTTCTGTTTGCGTAGTTGACAGTCTTCCATTAGTATTCTATGGTGAGTTTTTCGAAGCGTATTCTGTAACGCAATGTGCAGTGGAGATAGACGCTCGAAGTCATGCAAAATGTCTCACTGTCTGTGGGATCCTCACAATTTCTGGCAGTTGCCTGGCTAGTTATGGCTAGTTGTGTGCTAATAACCTGAAGAGCATATGTCCCAAATTATCAGTACCATTGTGTATGACTTACATTGATAGTAAATGGTGTGTATGTTGCCTGTTTTTGCAGAAGTACTGTGCCTTGTACTGTTGTAGCATATTACACATAATTATTGATTAAATCATCTGTGCACCTTCAAAAGTCAACTAATTTTGTGTCTCTGACGAAGACTTTATCTGTATGTGTGTTAAATACTCTGAAAGGTAAATAAATTACAAAGCTTTCCGGATACTGCGTTCCAAATTAGTGGTAAATGTAAACATGCGACGGATCAATTTTTTCACTTATGTGAATAACAATACAATCGCATACCTTTATCAATCTGGACATTGTAGATTGCGCCAATCCATGGAAATCACCGGAGACAATCTAAAGCAAGAGGCGAAGGTATATGAGTACTTGTGAATGCATTTCAAATCTATGAACCAGACGTAACTTTTCATTTGAATCGCTAATCTGTTGTTATCTTTACAATGTGGTATTTATTTAAGATGGACTTGGCCCATAAATAAATAAACGTTTAAGTAGTTATTCAAGCCAAAAATTATATTTAAATGCATGTGATTATAATTAATGTATGTATGATTAGAATTACCGTGCAAACCTTAATTGCACGTCAATTATAACCATGCAATGTATTCACTAGCATTGAGCTCTACATTACCGCTGCATAAGTCGTTTTCAATAAAATCCCATTTACCTGTAAACTTCCAGTAGCGTAAAACCTTAATACAGCCAATAACTGTATTATTCTCGGGACAGGAAGACCTCGCATGTCCACCTTTTCTGGCCATAGCATAGGTAATAATACGCCTGTTATTATTGCTTTATGGAACCTATACCTAGCGAAAACTTCATCGTCCGCATAAAATTCTAGAGGGTTATCCTTGTCGTGAAGTCTTATGCGTGGTACGTATAAAAAGGCCTCATTATCCTCAATGTGATGAAGAAACTCGTCCAAGTCGTTCATCTCATAAAAATTCATCAATTCAGCCATCATTTCATGCTGGCACTGTCACCTTTACCCAGTCTCTACGCTTTGAGGTCACTACAAACCAACCTCTAAGTATGAGGGAGGATTTAGAGGTAGAGGTGTCGATTTTGAGGTAGAGGTCGGATTTAGACTACCAATTCGCCTGATCCAGACATCATAGAGGTAGAGGTCAGCCTAGAGGAAGCTTTTACGATACAGGCCTAGAAATACATGGAAAATAATTCTCACCAAGAGAATCCACCTATGAAAAGCGAGTAAAACATTTCTTCTAAAATATTGATAATACCCAAATTAGATACTTGATTTCCTGCGCTAACTAGTCGAGAAAGGGGACTTTACAAATATTTAACTTCTTAGTTCATGGCTGCATATTTGACATTGCTGCATTATTTAAGTTTGTAATAATGCTTCAAGCAGATTTCCTTCAATAAATCAGGAGTCCTCATTAGGTCATGGCTGCAAATGAATCATTTAATTTTACTGTTTCTGTGAATATAAAGTCCAACATTGTACCCCTACCCCTTTTCAACCTTCGGGTACCTACCTTTGCTTTCTTTTCTTCCGGCTAGCTCGTTAGGTTCCACACACACCTTCTTATACAATTAAATATTTCACACTTTTGTACATGTTAATACCGTTAATTTGCTATTGGGATCAAGGAAATCAGACAAGGAAACATTTATAATTTCATGCACAATATCTCTGTATTACTATTTGTTTTAACCTTAATTGGGCCCAATTTACAATTTCATATCAAAATTTACTTTAATTAGTGATCTTGATTCAACCCTTATGGTTAACTTTATAGTGGGCTTTTTCCTTTTAACTAATTATTCCAACGTTCACAGACTTATCGTGGCCACTGGTTCCCGTGATCCGCTGGACTTATCTCTGTCCCCCGCCGATATCCGCCTTATCACGGGCCCCGGGACTGCTCCGCTGCCGCGTACACCTTATCTTTTTTTTTTATCTCCCTCTGGGTCCTCGTTTTTCTTTTTCTCCTTTCCTCTTTCTCACTATCACCTCTTTCTTTTCTCGCCACGTAACTACCCACGCTGTTTTCCTAATTGTTGCCCTTCCTTTTTGTTTTGTAACCCATTGTTACGCCGGGCTTAATGCCAAACTCCCCGTGTTTATCTAATAATTCATCGATATTTACGCCGCGGGTGCTGCCAACCCGTGGCGCTTAACCCGTCGGTTTATACTAGCCCCATTAAAAGAAAGATTTCTTGGGCAGCCGAAATATTTCTTTTAAAGCCTTCAATCAACATAATACCAGTTTATATCTATACCTATCACTTTCGCTCTAAGCCCCAAGGCCTTCAGACCTTTAACCCTCTCTCTTCTTACAATAATACCCCTAAAATTAACAAAGAACGCTTAAAATTACATACAATCAAGGCAGGCGTCTCATCAGCTCTATAGCTGGGCACATCAGACGACACCTGTTGTCACAAAAAAAAGAATCGCTCGAACATTCCTAAATATAAACCAACAATAACATTTTGAAAAATAAATAAATACTGTTCTCACAGCTGATTGTTTCCACATCGCTACGTACACACATTCACATTCGCACTTTCTGTGTTGCACTTTGTTTATAGGCCACGCCCCCCTTTCACAGGTTGGTGTGTTTCAGTAGCACCGTCTCTCCTTCCGATCATACTTATTCTTTTTATCTTTCTCGGGAATCACACCACTCATATACACATACATGGAATAACCCTGACATTGTATCTCTTAAACATAAATTACACAATTGCTCCCTCCAGTTAACACTACTTATAATGTAACCAAGTGTGTGTGGCCTGCTCTCTCTCTCCCCTTCTAGATAATTATATCTCGCCTCTCGGTTTTCCGCTTCGCATCGCGTTGTAGTATGGCCTAAAATTCGACAAGTGAAACGTCCCTCGTATTTCCGCGGTATGTGGATTCTCAACAGTACAGGTGGCTGGACCCTTAAACTCTACGATTGTGTATGGTCCTTCATACACCGGGAGGAAATCATGGAATATTCCTCTCCCCTTGTCGGACATCCCGCACGTACGTATTAATACCTTATCCCTTACTTGGTACTTAATTCTCTTTCTTGCCTGCTTCCTATGTTCTCTCTCTATCCTCTGTCTCGCCCTTTAGGAGATGTTGTCTACAATGGGTTTTATCAGCTTGTTGACCATTTCGGCATCAATGCATAATCGGATCGATTCGTCTTTCTTGACTACACACACTAGCGGTGATATATATATCGAGGAACTACTTTCAATTACTCCCTCAGCCATCATTGGCCCAATCGCCTCATTTACCTGCCTCCGGAAACTCAACGGGACACCATATCCCTGGCTGCAGAATTCTTCCTCCCCTATACCTTTACTGTATTCGTACCCTCTCATTTTCTCGGGCGAATCATTAAATAATTTTATTCGTCTTAATGCGACTGTATTTAATTTCTGCTTCTCTTCTTCAGATATGTCATCTGTCTCCGCGGTTCTTTCCTTGGCGTCTTGCTTTGGCGTGTGATTTTCCTCTTCTCCTCCCTTTCTTCCTTCTTCGCGCTCCTCGTCTCTGTCGATGCATAGGACGATCCGCTGCGATCCCACGTTCGTCTTTTTGAAGGTGCATGTAGCTCCTTTCATCCCGTGCTTCATCGTTATCATCCGATGATTATAATCTATCTTCGCCGACAGTAATGCCAACGTATCAGTACCAATTATAATCGTTTTCACTAGCTTGGGCACTATCGTACAGGTTATATTCAATTGTATTTCACCTATTGCCACTTTGGGACAAATCTGTTTCGTTATCCGTCCGCTTTTCTTCCCGATTGCTCCTATTATCTTCATCCCCTTCACCGGCAATTCGAGGGTATTCTTAAATAATTGGGCATTGTCTCTATAGAATTCCTCACTCATGCACGTTAATTCCGACCCCGTGTCTATCAACGCATTTGTTTTCAAGCCTTCAATTTCGATTTCTATTTCCGGGCATTTAGTCTCCTCCGGAACGTCCGTTTCTCCCTCCATTAAAAAGTCCCTCGGTGATTCAAATACATTGAGCACCGTTCTTTCGTCTACTCGTTGATCTTCATTAGCGTCCCTACTCTCGCCACCTTCGGCCTTTGGCACGACGGGACTATGCATGTGCCTAGCCGCCCTTAGTTTTCTGAATCCGCCCTCGAGTTCTCCACCGTTAGCGAATGAACTGGGAATTTATGTTCGGATCTAACTCCTCCCCTTGGATCGCTGCGTCCTGGTTGTCGGCTTCCCTGGCATTCGCCCTCCTCGTTTTCTCTTTCTCTTCTCGGATAGTATCCGCGTTCCTCATTTGGTCCTCTCTCGTCCGGTCTCCTTGGTGTTCTCCTCTCGTACCTTTGGGTCGGCGTATTTTCCCACCTTCTTTGTCCTGATGTTTCGGGTTGCCTCTCATCCGGTCTCCTTGGCCATGCGCGTCTTTCGCTCTCTTGAGGGCCCTGGTTCCTCCATCTATGCTGTCCCATTATTTCCGACCGCCGCTCCTCTTCCGCGATTCTGTCGTATCGTCCTAACAACGCTAGGAATTGCGGGAGCGTCTTAACGTTGTGAGAGATCATTCCCGTCTTCACTTCCGCTTCAAAATGTTGTCTAAGGAGGTACACCAAATTCTCATCCGCGATCGGTGGTATTAATTCCTTCGCTGACTCTATCTTAGCGGTAGCGTACTCCACCCTCGTTTGACTCCCGTTTTGTTGGTAACTTCCGGTGTCCAAGGCTCTCCTTATTTCCATTTGTCACTCATCGCTCCAGTATTGCTCCCTGAACGATTCTTTGAATGACTCAAAGTCCCGGTGTAGGTGTGACGTGGCGTTCAACCATTTTCCTGCCTTGCCAACCATCCCCTGCCTAGCAACGCGTAACATCTCCACCCCTGACAGCTTGTACATATCTTGATATTCCTCTAGGTCAAAAATAAACCTCATAGGTCTCGACCCATTCCGTCCATCGAAATTCGGTGTCTTCAAATGTACCGCCGGTACCTGCGCGGGTGCTCGGATATGGTCTTCTCTCAATCTTCCTACTATCTCCTTCAATGTTTCTTCATCGAGTGCGGCTCCTTTGCTCTGCGACTGCTGCGTCACGATTGTCGATAATTGCTCTATTGTATTACCGTTCTCCTCTATCTTATTATTCATTTTCTCTATCTCCTCCTTATTCCTCTGCGCATAGTTCCTCACGCTCTCTTGGTTCTTACGCAGCTGTTCAATTTTCTGGTTGCTCACTTCTGCCCTCGTCTCCAGCTCCGTAATCTCCCCTCTTACCCAATTCTGCGTCTCTTCTATTCTCTTCTCTTGCGCCGTTAATCTCCCATGGCATTCTTGTCGGAAGATCTGTAGAACCTCCAATACTTTCTTGGCACTCTCCTCTACTTGCTTCTTCTGATTTTCTATCATCTTCGTCCTTAGCTCCTCGTCCCTTTTCTTCAGTTCTTCTTTCATTTCCTCGTCCCTCTTCTTTAGTTGTTCTTTCATTTCCTCATCCCTCTGTTTCTGTTCTTCGTCCCTCTTCTTCTGTTCTTCTTTCATTTCCTCATCCCTCTGTTTCTGTTCCTCGTCCCTCTTATTCTGTTCTTCTCTCATTTCCCTCAAAATGGCTTCGATGCCACCTTCAACGTGCTTCTCCGTCTCAATTTCGAACTCATAACGTTCTATATCTATTCCCTCCTTTTCCAATGCTATTTTTAATCGTTCCTGCAACTCAAACTCTGCCCCTTGCACTGGCATTTGTCGTTCCTTTAAGCAATTCTGTGGCTCTGATTTCTTCAACTCGTAAAATCTCTTTATTACCCCCGCCATTTTGTGAATCTTTTCCCTGACCGTCCTTTACTCAAGTTACTCGTGGTCTCTATCTCCAAGAGTAGTCGTGCTCGCACGTTGTGGCGCCAAAATGTACCCCTACCCCTTTTCAACCTTCGGGTACCTACCTTTGCTTTCTTTTCTTCCGGCTAGCTCGTTAGGTTCCACACACACCTTCTTATACAATTAAATATTTCACACTTTTGTACATGTTAATACCGTTAATTTGCTATTGGGATCAAGGAAATCAGACAAGGAAACATTTATAATTTCATGCACAATATCTCTGTATTACTATTTGTTTTAACCTTAATTGGGCCCAATTTACAATTTCATATCAAAATTTACTTTAATTAGTGATCTTGATTCAACCCTTATGGTTAACTTTATAGTGGGCTTTTTCCTTTTAACTAATTATTCCAACGTTCACAGACTTATCGTGGCCACTGGTTCCCGTGATCCGCTGGACTTATCTCTGTCCCCCGCTGATATCCGCCTTATCACGGGCCCCGGGACTGCTCCGCTGCCGCGTACACCTTATCTTTTTTTTTTATCTCCCTCTGGGTCCTCGTTTTTCTTTTTCTCCTTTCCTCTTTCTCACTATCACCTCTTTCTTTTCTCGCCACGTAACTACCCACGCTGTTTTCCTAATTGTTGCCCTTCCTTTTTGTTTTGTAACCCATTGTTACGCCGGGCTTAATGCCAAACTCCCCGTGTTTATCTAATAATTCATCGATATTTACGCCGCGGGTGCTGCCAACCCGTGGCGCTTAACCCGTCGGTTTATACTAGCCCCATTAAAAGAAAGATTTCTTGGGCAGCCGAAATATTTCTTTTAAAGCCTTCAATCAACATAATACCAGTTTATATCTATACCTATCACTTTCGCTCTAAGCCCCAAGGCCTTCAGACCTTTAACCCTCTCTCTTCTTACAATAATACCCCTAAAATTAACAAAGAACGCTTAAAATTACATACAATCAAGGCAGGCGTCTCATCAGCTCTATAGCTGGGCACATCAGACGACACCTGTTGTCACAAAAAAAAGAATCGCTCGAACATTCCTAAATATAAACCAACAATAACATTTTGAAAAATAAATAAATACTGTTCTCACAGCTGATTGTTTCCACATCGCTACGTACACACATTCACATTCGCACTTTCTGTGTTGCACTTTGTTTATAGGCCACGCCCCCCTTTCACAGGTTGGTGTGTTTCAGTAGCACCGTCTCTCCTTCCGATCATACTTATTCTTTTTATCTTTCTCGGGAATCACACCACTCATATACACATACATGGAATAACCCTGACATTGTATCTCTTAAACATAAATTACACAATTGCTCCCTCCAGTTAACACTACTTATAATGTAACCAAGTGTGTGTGGCCTGCTCTCTCTCTCCCCTTCTAGATAATTATATCTCGCCTCTCGGTTTTCCGCTTCGCATCGCGTTGTAGTATGGCCTAAAATTCGACAAGTGAAACGTCCCTCGTATTTCCGCGGTATGTGGATTCTCAACAGTACAGGTGGCTGGACCCTTAAACTCTACGATTGTGTATGGTCCTTCATACACCGGGAGGAAATCATGGAATATTCCTCTCCCCTTGTCGGACATCCCGCACGTACGTATTAATACCTTATCCCTTACTTGGTACTTAATTCTCTTTCTTGCCTGCTTCCTATGTTCTCTCTCTATCCTCTGTCTCGCCCTTTAGGAGATGTTGTCTACAATGGGTTTTATCAGCTTGTTGACCATTTCGGCATCAATGCATAATCGGATCGATTCGTCTTTCTTGACTACACACACTAGCGGTGATATATATATCGAGGAACTACTTTCAATTACTCCCTCAGCCATCATTGGCCCAATCGCCTCATTTACCTGCCTCCGGAAACTCAACGGGACACCATATCCCTGGCTGCAGAATTCTTCCTCCCCTATACCTTTACTGTATTCGTACCCTCTCATTTTCTCGGGCGAATCATTAAATAATTTTATTCGTCTTAATGCGACTGTATTTAATTTCTGCTTCTCTTCTTCAGATATGTCATCTGTCTCCGCGGTTCTTTCCTTGGCGTCTTGCTTTGGCGTGTGATTTTCCTCTTCTCCTCCCTTTCTTCCTTCTTCGCGCTCCTCGTCTCTGTCGATGCATAGGACGATCCGCTGCGATCCCACGTTCGTCTTTTTGAAGGTGCATGTAGCTCCTTTCATCCCGTGCTTCATCGTTATCATCCGATGATTATAATCTATCTTCGCCGACAGTAATGCCAACGTATCAGTACCAATTATAATCGTTTTCACTAGCTTGGGCACTATCGTACAGGTTATATTCAATTGTATTTCACCTATTGCCACTTTGGGACAAATCTGTTTCGTTATCCGTCCGCTTTTCTTCCCGATTGCTCCTATTATCTTCATCCCCTTCACCGGCAATTCGAGGGTATTCTTAAATAATTGGGCATTGTCTCTATAGAATTCCTCACTCATGCACGTTAATTCCGACCCCGTGTCTATCAACGCATTTGTTTTCAAGCCTTCAATTTCGATTTCTATTTCCGGGCATTTAGTCTCCTCCGGAACGTCCGTTTCTCCCTCCATTAAAAAGTCCCTCGGTGATTCAAATACATTGAGCACCGTTCTTTCGTCTACTCGTTGATCTTCATTAGCGTCCCTACTCTCGCCACCTTCGGCCTTTGGCACGACGGGACTATGCATGTGCCTAGCCGCCCTTAGTTTTCTGAATCCGCCCTCGAGTTCTCCACCGTTAGCGAATGAACTGGGAATTTATGTTCGGATCTAACTCCTCCCCTTGGATCGCTGCGTCCTGGTTGTCGGCTTCCCTGGCATTCGCCCTCCTCGTTTTCTCTTTCTCTTCTCGGATAGTATCCGCGTTCCTCATTTGGTCCTCTCTCGTCCGGTCTCCTTGGTGTTCTCCTCTCGTACCTTTGGGTCGGCGTATTTTCCCACCTTCTTTGTCCTGATGTTTCGGGTTGCCTCTCATCCGGTCTCCTTGGCCATGCGCGTCTTTCGCTCTCTTGAGGGCCCTGGTTCCTCCATCTATGCTGTCCCATTATTTCCGACCGCCGCTCCTCTTCCGCGATTCTGTCGTATCGTCCTAACAACGCTAGGAATTGCGGGAGCGTCTTAACGTTGTGAGAGATCATTCCCGTCTTCACTTCCGCTTCAAAATGTTGTCTAAGGAGGTACACCAAATTCTCATCCGCGATCGGTGGTATTAATTCCTTCGCTGACTCTATCTTAGCGGTAGCGTACTCCACCCTCGTTTGACTCCCGTTTTGTTGGTAACTTCCGGTGTCCAAGGCTCTCCTTATTTCCATTTGTCGCTCATCGCTCCAGTATTGCTCCCTGAACGATTCTTTGAATGACTCAAAGTCCCGGTGTAGGTGTGACGTGGCGTTCAACCATTTTCCTGCCTTGCCAACCATCCCCTGCCTAGCAACGCGTAACATCTCCACCCCTGACAGCTTGTACATATCTTGATATTCCTCTAGGTCAAAAATAAACCTCATAGGTCTCGACCCATTCCGTCCATCGAAATTCGGTGTCTTCAAATGTACCGCCGGTACCTGCGCGGGTGCTCGGATATGGTCTTCTCTCAATCTTCCTACTATCTCCTTCAATGTTTCTTCATCGAGTGCGGCTCCTTTGCTCTGCGACTGCTGCGTCACGATTGTCGATAATTGCTCTATTGTATTACCGTTCTCCTCTATCTTATTATTCATTTTCTCTATCTCCTCCTTATTCCTCTGCGCATAGTTCCTCACGCTCTCTTGGTTCTTACGCAGCTGTTCAATTTTCTGGTTGCTCACTTCTGCCCTCGTCTCCAGCTCCGTAATCTCCCCTCTTACCCAATTCTGCGTCTCTTCTATTCTCTTCTCTTGCGCCGTTAATCTCCCATGGCATTCTTGTCGGAAGATCTGTAGAACCTCCAATACTTTCTTGGCACTCTCCTCTACTTGCTTCTTCTGATTTTCTATCATCTTCGTCCTTAGCTCCTCGTCCCTTTTCTTCAGTTCTTCTTTCATTTCCTCGTCCCTCTTCTTTAGTTGTTCTTTCATTTCCTCATCCCTCTGTTTCTGTTCTTCGTCCCTCTTCTTCTGTTCTTCTTTCATTTCCTCATCCCTCTGTTTCTGTTCC
This sequence comes from Platycnemis pennipes, assembly GCA_933228895.1. Lineage (NCBI taxonomy): Eukaryota > Metazoa > Arthropoda > Insecta > Odonata > Platycnemididae > Platycnemis > Platycnemis pennipes. The sequence goes on along the minus strand of CAKOGI010000002.1, from coordinate 2,086,620 downwards.
TCGTCCCTCTTATTCTGTTCTTCTCTCATTTCCCTCAAAATGGCTTCGATGCCACCTTCAACGTGCTTCTCCGTCTCAATTTCGAACTCATAACGTTCTATATCTATTCCCTCCTTTTCCAATGCTATTTTTAATCGTTCCTGCAACTCAAACTCTGCCCCTTGCACTGGCATTTGTCGTTCCTTTAAGCAATTCTGTGGCTCTGATTTCTTCAACTCGTAAAATCTCTTTATTACCCCCGCCATTTTGTGAATCTTTTCCCTGACCGTCCTTTACTCAAGTTACTCGTGGTCTCTATCTCCAAGAGTAGTCGTGCTCGCACGTTGTGGCGCCAAAATGTACCCCTACCCCTTTTCAACCTTCGGGTACCTACCTTTGCTTTCTTTTCTTCCGGCTAGCTCGTTAGGTTCCACACACACCTTCTTATACAATTAAATATTTCACACTTTTGTACATGTTAATACCGTTAATTTGCTATTGGGATCAAGGAAATCAGACAAGGAAACATTTATAATTTCATGCACAATATCTCTGTATTACTATTTGTTTTAACCTTAATTGGGCCCAATTTACAATTTCATATCAAAATTTACTTTAATTAGTGATCTTGATTCAACCCTTATGGTTAACTTTATAGTGGGCTTTTTCCTTTTAACTAATTATTCCAACGTTCACAGACTTATCGTGGCCACTGGTTCCCGTGATCCGCTGGACTTATCTCTGTCCCCCGCTGATATCCGCCTTATCACGGGCCCCGGGACTGCTCCGCTGCCGCGTACACCTTATCTTTTTTTTTATCTCCCTCTGGGTCTTCGTTTTTCTTTTTCTCCTTTCCTCTTTCTCACTATCACCTCTTTCTTTTCTCGCCACGTAACTACCCACGCTGTTTTCCTAATTGTTGCCCTTCCTTTTTGTTTTGTAACCCATTGTTACGCCGGGCTTAATGCCAAACTCCCCGTGTTTATCTAATAATTCATCGATATTTACGCCGCGGGTGCTGCCAACCCGTGACGCTTAACCCGTCGGTTTATAACATGATTCATTATTTATCATAGTCGTCGTAGTAGCCCAGTGGTAAGAGCATTCGTCGACAGACTGAAGGGTCCTGAGTTCAAATCTGGGTGAGGCCTCTTTTTACACCTCACTTAATATTCTGTGGTTGATGCCTGTGACTCAGTTACACTTCTTAAAATTTGCTCTTAAGACCTATAAAGCTTTTTCTTTCGGACTGCTCTTTACTCGTGGGAGCATATATCCAGCATAGTATCTCGGGCATTCATCCGGAACGACAGCACCCGACAATGAGGTGAACACCTAAAAGCGGTGGCGAGTACTACAACGGACATCAAATGTAGTTCCGGTTTACTTAGAGAATGGTAGGTGTCATTTGATGGACCGTACACCGGGAACAGAAGGCAGCAAACAACAGTGCAGAATGATGGTCGTTCATTCAAGGTGAACTGTTTCTCAGCCCCAAAAAGGAATATAAGACAATGAAATTACTAATTGAATGTTTTCTCATTGGAAAAAAGAACTCAAGGCCAACGCTCTTCACCTTGCCCAGCACGCACATTTGCCAAGGAGCAACTAGAGCTAACACCACCTTGGCTGCTGCACGTCTTAGGTGGATATTGACTTTTGAAAGGTGACTCTCTACTGTTCTTCAGGTCACAGGGAGCTTATCTCTAACCGGACCACAGTTACCGAAGTGAAGGAATTTTCCCAAATGTACTGAAATTGCCATTCATCCTCATCGGTGGTGGTGTTTCACAGCCTTCCTTCTCGATCTTTCTTCTCAACAGTATGCTTCATCTCCCAACTTGTTTTGATGAGGGTGATAGTTACATCCATTCACCAGGCTAATTTGCTACAATAGAATTTTACCTGTAAAATCCCCTTCAGCTGTTTCCTTCCCAGCCAGCACAAATAAACATTTTACCTTCAATTTATTTGAAATTTACGTAAATACCTCGTAAACAGTTTATTTGTTTACAAGTTGCTCACGTAAACTTCTAAGATGCATCTTGTAATAATCGCGGCCACATGTCGTCATCGTGGAGTAAGCAACACAGAAGCGGTTTACCCTAACGTCCGCCATAATGCATAATCATCAAATACTTTGTTTGTCATATATATTCCCTCACTACGTACTAAACGTGCAATTAAATCCAGTGTGCGACGTTTAAAAATAAGCAAAGCAATAGTAACCCAATAAGAACCTTGACCGTTATGATCATTACTTAAGGAAAATGAAAACTTGAAACCAAAGAGAGTACCAATGGTATCAGCAGTCCACACATTCACAGCAACAGGCCCTCCCCTTTCCCCCCTCACCTAATTTTATTTCACTTGCGGACGGACTCTAGAATAACCTAGGCTCATCCGCAAAATTGACTTTGAAATTCTTTCAGCCTTTAAATTTTCCCAAGTCCGTTTGTATGGGTTTACCCTATGGTGATGTCACGTCCGGTGTCGTCAGAGACTAAGTCCTTATTACTTCCTGTTCCCCTCCTCCTCCTTGTCATGGAGTCTCGCTGCCTCAGATATGAAACTCAGTTACTCTTGTGGCGCTGCAGTGTCAACATGCTGAAGTATCGCTCTGTAAGAAGGGGGGCTCCTCGGAGACCCGTGGAGAAGATCATAAAGGATTGTACTGTGTTAAAAGCTGGTGCTGTGAATGTGTGGACTGCTGATACCATTGGTACTCTCTTTGGTTTCAAGTTTTCATTTGCCCTAAGTAATGATCATAAGGATCAAGGTTCTTATTGGGTTACTATTGCTTTTGCAAAAATACCTGGAAATGTCACAATGGAAGTTGGTGGTTTAGAAAGTTTTCCACCTTCCGATGTCTTGTGCTTTAAAACCCTTCAAATGAATAAGTATCAATCTTATGCCAAGGAACATTGTACTACAGTGTCTTCAAACGTGTTAACATCTAAGAGGTGTATGAAGTTTAAATTAGAAGACAAGTTAGTTATCTATTGTAAAAGTAATATTGCATCAGCTAACGCTAGTGCCTTTATTGGTGTCTTTGGTGATGTACAGTTTTATGTTAAAGGATAATAAATATCCATAAGCAGTGTACCCTAACGTCTGTCATAATGCATAATCATCAAATACTTTGTTTGTTATATATATTCCCTCACTACGTATTAAACGTGCAATTAAATCCAGTGTACCACGTTTAAAAATTTTAACGAATAAAAAAGGTAAAAAAAATAAAATAACAGTGCATCACTGACATCACTTTCACCCCTCGGTGGCTCATGGAACCGAACCGGTGTCAATCGCTTCGTATCCCGGCACGCTACCACCAGGCTAACTGCTTTGTTGATGTTCATGTTGTCAGATGGCTAGTTGTTGTGACTCGGTTCATGCATGAACTTGCGCCGGTTCATGAATGCGAAGTAAAGTTTTAATTGTTGATTATAACCATAATTTATTACATAACTATAAGTTAATACTATCGAAGGAACTGTAGTGATGATTTACGATCAAATTTTCTTTCCTTATTGTCGAACACATGAATCCAATGTTAATTGTGCTGGAGTAACAACACCCCTTAAAAAAATCTTTGAAGATTAAAAATTAATTTCTCTTCACCAATGGTTATGATTACTGGTGAGCACCAATTTACTACTTGTGAATGATGATTAATTACTAATATTTGCAGTGAATACCTACTTATTGCAAGGGAGCTCAAGGGTGGAATTTGGAACAAATATCAAAATGCTATCTCATATCGGTGATCAGCTTGAAACATATAAACTCCACATTTAATGAAAAAGATACTTGAAACTACTTCATGTATCTACATGTTAACTTTATAAGCCAAATATTTTCATTAAACATACGTGCAGAGTATAATCTATGACATAATGCTTTAAATTTACTTTTCTTATCGGCCTACACTCGTAAGAATCACGTAAATTCGTTTACGCGTGCGGTTTAAAAACCGTTTGCGAGATGCTTACATAAGCATTAAGCATTTACGTTTACGTTCGTTATCATAAAATGCTTACTTAGAATTTACGTAAACTTGAAATAATATGGGGAGATTATGTTTACGTATACACGTGCACATTAAGTTTACGAGGATTTTACGTAAACATGTTACCGTGTGCTGGCTGGGTTCTCCGGGGAGAAATATGTGGCATACTGTAAGGCCAATGTGTTTGTTTTTGCTCTAAGAAAGTGCATGGTGGTAGTAGCTTTAAGTAGCATGACGGCTGTGAAATAAAACATGTAACAAAGTCTACTCTGGCCCTCTATCAATGCGAACCTCAATGTAGTGGTAGTCACGCATAAGCCTGAAGTGAAGCTCCAACACGTTGTAAGTGGTGTGCTTTTGTGAATCCCCACTGAACAGGAGGGGAAAAGCCCTTCAAGGTTGGAGAATGCGAGAAGGTCCCGTCAAATACTCGTGAGATGGAAAAATAAGTCAAAAGCCACTTATTTTCAGTGAGCTTGCCGATTGGGGTCTGCATCTTGATCTTAGGCATAAGCGATATTGCCCACAACACGAGGAGAAAATACACTTTTTCCTTGAGTTTTAGATGTTCCAACAGCATATACATTTATTTTGTCTTAGTCTATGCCACACCTACGAAGCTGAGATTCTAGTTCTTGGGCTATTAAAATATCCATGCCCTGGGCTGGATTTAAACCAGCGACATTTGGGTTGCCAGGCCAGCATGATACCAACCTGTTTACCACAGCCGGCCGATACACATTCATCAATGGCAGACTATGTCCCAAATGAAAATCATGGGTCTTTGATTCTTTAAGAGTTTGGAAGAATTAGTCTCACCAAATTAATTGGAGCTGGAATTAGGATCTAATCCTCTGCTGATATTGGCGTTTGTTGAAGTCTGTGGTTTTGCAAACAATTTCTTTATTACACGCGACTTGCACTTAAGTCATAACAGTTACAACAACTTACAGCAACTATCTCACAGCAACTGTCTTAGGTTAAGAAAAAGCGCATTGCAAGACCATCAAAAAATTAAGAATACAGCGTTTTGCTACCAACTTAAGGGAGATAAATACACTATATTTTTTTCATCACCACTACATCAACAGCCTTGAACATTAATTGATTGGTGATGTGACTGGCAAATAGTAGGAGATTTCTATTCGAATTCTGGTTAAGTCAAACGATTTTTTTGTGTCAATGTTCATTCCACTGGTAGAAAATATCCCATAAATATTATTTGTATTCACCGAAATTCGAACCTGGACCTCTCAAATGCTGGTTATATAAGTAACAAGACTGCAGTATTAACCCTCAATTACATTTAATCCTGAAATTTCTCACCAAATGGAAAAACTACAGAAAAAGTCAATACTAGTTGCTAGGTGCATCATATAAAAAGATCCTTGGAAAGGGGATCACAGTAAATGTCCTTTATTTGACCTTAGCATACAAAGAAGTTGGCATCTATTGGGGATGGATTGGATAATGATTGCAGTTAACCACTCCTTCACTAAATAATGTTAAATAGAGATTTGTAAGAGGAATGCTGAAATGAAAACGATGAACGCTACGAGAGAACGCGCAAGAGAATTTGAGTGAACAGGGGAATTTCAGAGGTTATTTCAAAACTGGTAAAGTAATTTATTTGTAAGCTTTAGGTTCCGACTTAAGTTAGTGGTCTTGTGGATTTCAAACACTCGCGGTTGATGCCTTTTTTCTCAGAGCTGCCAGTTTTTCACTATTCCTACAAGTTCCTGTGAATGTCACATTGGCGCAGAAAAAAAATTGCGTTCATTTTTTCAGCCACTGTACATTCTGTCCTCTCCTTGCTTCTAGGTAGCACTGCACATGACAATAAGCTGATTATGCACTATGAGAAAACATATGAACATGCGTCTGGGGAAACTTTATTGAGTTATTTATCATAATTATCTATTAAGTTTAATAATTTATTCAGTTTACTGCTCATGTTATGCCATGCACTTAGAGAGATTACAAACTGGCTGACACTGATGGGTGTTCGTGGTCTCTTGTGTACAATTCTACCTCTATAAGCCTGCTGAGAGCATGTAGAATGCCTCCTGATGTTGAAGAGTCATCTGGGTTCCCAGAAGAGGAAGTTTTGTGCGTAGTGTACTACAGGGAGAATGAGAAGGAGCATAGACTGCAGCAAAGAAAGGGTGGAATGCATGTCTGACAATTCACCAAGCATGAATCTGCATTTTGGGTGCAGTGATCGAACCTTGGTGATGGTGGAGTTGCGTTGTATAGTCCTGTGAGAGTATTGTTCTTGGACTCTTGCAGGCCCCACCGGGAGGCATTGGCAGTGCAGGGACATGTTCTCAGGGGTGTGACTTAGGATATGGAAGACTTAGCACGCAAGTCTCTGAGATACAAGGTAATGTAACACCTTCCCTTGGCCTCTTATCCCCCCTATCTCTCTCTCTCTCTGCATTGCTCATTGAAACAAGGTATCATCTGATCGTACTGATGACGATTTCACTAATATCAATGAAAACTTTCATCTGGGATGTCTTATTTATACAGAGAGTGAACAATGAACCCTTTTCATGGGCAGTTGGTAGGGGGTGAATAATCATGTAATGTACATTCTCTTTATTTTCTTATTCATTTGGCGTTAGCCATCAATGTACCATTTGAGAGGCATGGTACTAAGTTCACTTGATGCAATTCACAACTAAGCTCTGTGTTGTGTGGTTTCAAGATTTAATTGAAATCATTCTGTTTTGTTGATTTTTACTTCGATGGTTGGTGCCTCCTAGTCTAACGAAGGGTTTAGAGTAAATTTGTTGAACTTACAAAGATCACCACTCCATTATTCAATTGCTTCAATGTTTAAAAATTCTTTTGGTGAAAATTCATTTTTTTGAACGTCAGCAAGGAAGCATGTCCATTAGGGTGGGCCGAAAAAGGTTTTTTTTCCGGATCAAATTTACCCTATGCGGGAAAGTTGTGTACTGATATCAGGATCTTGCATGCAAATTTTTTTCGAAATCTGATAATATTAACCACTGCCGCCCGAGCTCTAAAGTTTAAAATTTTGCGAAAATTCAGGCGGAAATGGGAAGCAAATGGTTATGGAGAATAAGTTGCTGCAAATACTGGAATATTGGTAAACATCAACGATAGATACATATTTTCAGATTACAACACTGAAATTTGAAGTTTATTTGACAAAATCTATGGCTTATGCGATGCCTAAGAATAATCAACAAATTTATAGTACATGCAACCCGCAAAACACAAGAAATTTTACAGGCTCCAAGCATCACTTCAAATAGATCACTTTTAGAAGCTGTATTTGGGATAAATTAATATTTTTTTCAAATGCAATTTCTTTATAAATATCTCATACTTCATTTGAGTATAGATAATACAATAAAACAGAAGGTAAAGTTAAATTTTTTGACACTAACCTCAATTATGATGAAGAATTTTATGCATGTTGTGCTATTACCACAAAAAAATCAGTTAATCAAGGTAGGATAAAGGCACAGCCTGATCGCCAAGTATTTATTTAAGTAGCTCTTTGCTATTTTCTTGGTGAAACTACCCAGAACTTACTACGAGGAGGTGGCTACTATTGAGTTCCACCCGTGCCCCCCCAAACCACCCTTCCATGGGGCACTTTTGTAGGCATATGGCTATCACTGATTCTTATTATACCTTAACCCTTTCGCGCCGAAGGCCGCACCTGTGCGGCGAGGATATTCTTCCCTAAACAACGAATGCCTCACATGTGCGGCGTGAATTTTCCTACCCTAACCAACGAAAGCCGCTCCTGTGCGGCACAGGTCTGAAGAAAGTGACCGTGGCGGAGACAATAGACCCACGTACGCGGTCGCCCCTCGAGATCCGGCTTAGCGCGAGCCCAGGCCCTTCCTCGGCCGCTCAGGTCGATCCCTTCCTATCCTCTCCACGCGGTCAACTACTGCTATTTGCAGTGTTTTTTCCAAAAAAATATTTGTTGCTAACTTTAGAAATCCAATGTTATAAATAAATTCATCTTTTTTTGCTTACCACATGGAAATTTCAAACGAAATTCTAACGTTAATATCAACGGAGTTATAGAACAGCAATCGAAGACGGCATTAACGTACGCATTTGGAAAATTTTATCCTTAATCCTTCAATATGTACGTTAGAACTTCGTTTAAAATTTCTGCACGCTCAGAAAAAACACAATAAATTCATTCTAAATGTAAAAAAATCGATGCGAACAACAAATATTTGTTTATAGTAAACATTGAAATTTTAGTCAGTTGACCGTGTACTCGCGCTGTGAAGGAGTCTTTTAATCCTTCGAGGGTCTGGGACAGCGGCCGAGGAAAGGGATCGGCGACCCGCGGAGTTGGGTCGAAAAATGGCTAGGGAGGGAATCTCTGCCTTCCGTCGGCACGAGGAAGCTTCGTACAGGGGAGTGAAGAAAATTTTCAAGAGTCTCGTAACGAGGAAGCATTTCCCTCCACGAGGCTTCGGCGCGAAAGGGTTAAACTGTGCTTCATTTTCAAATTTTGGTTGACGTTTTAGGCCTTTCATGCATGATAATGTCAATCATACCTGCTTTCAGGACTGCACATGGATTTTGACGCCACTGTAATCATTTGTACCATCCTTTCAACTGCTTGTGTTTGGCATGGAAATGGGGGTACTTAAACTAAGCCCTTTCCTTCACAATATCTCCCAAATCTTTGCTTGTGGTTTTAGCTATTAAATTTGGTTGAGTTTCTGCTATTGTTTTCCAGTCAAATAATTAGTTACTTATAAGTCAATGTAATTCATTCAAAATTCATTGCTGGAAGTTCGAATTTACTGAATTACTTCTTTTGATTTTAATATTTTTTTGATGGCCATTAAAGGGACCGGTCTTTGCTCATCGGCTAGCATTGCAAGCAGAATATTCTCTGGGTGAGCAAAAAGAGCGTTTCCCTGAATGATTGAGTAAAGGTGTAATTTAATGTCTTGATCCATATATTTCATGAAATGTATCATGTTCGTTATATGCTTCGGACCATCTGTGCATAGTGGTCTCAATTTTATTGCGAACCACATAGGAGTTTATACTTTCATCATAAAAGTTGCCAATGTCATCTGCTCTTTTGAAGGGGTTTCGGTTGAAACATATAATCGAATAATTCGAATTGCTGCAATGGTCCAGCTGGAATGAACCATTTTCCCCAGACTTCTCGCTGAAAGACTATCCAGTCATTCTCCACTTAAAAAAGCACGAGGTCTCCTTGAGAATTCATCCCGATATCAACTACTGTCGTGGAAAAAATTCATCACACTCGAGTTTACAAGTCAATGACAGTTGTACGCGTAGACCTACATGAAAACAAGTTATATAAAAAATTAGCAAATTTAATTCTGCGTTTAACTGTGGAAAGTAAAATTTTTATTTTAACTTGTTGAAAATTTATTGTCTGCGAAACAAAAAAAGTGCCCGTTTTTTCACCGTTTTAAACGGAATGCTCACTTTAAAAATTCATAACTTTAAAAGTATTCATTGGATCGTAACCAAACTTAAAAACAACATAAAGGAACTTGTTGTTAAGGTATGTACAAAGTTTTATGATAATCGAAGTTGAAATAAAATTGTTCTTGTAAATTTTGTGAAACAATTTTTTCTCAGTACTGCGTGGTCATATCGATACAAATCTTGTCATGTCATGGAGCTTATGGTAATACAAGGCTAATTGGTTCTCGATATTTAGAATTTATTTAGTTGTTTATTTTATGTGCGCTTACATTTAATTCGGTGTTTCCAACAACAAGAGGAGTGAAGCGAGCGAGAGGAAACGGATGCATGGCCTGGGAATTCTGTGCGACGTTGCTGCGTTCGACACCATCTGTTGCCATCGGACACCATTTGTTGCATTGTAACTTAAAAAGGTAGGATTCTTATCTTTCGAAAGAAAATTAACTCCTTCCCATCTCCTTTTCTCATGAGGGCTTTGGACCTCCAATGGCAGGTTTAAAATTGGGTTGCTAACTAATAAGCTACTGTCATTATATTACATTGTAGTATTTACAAACTATAACTGCATTTTTAAATATTTATAAACAATTTCAAATAGAGGTTTAGCAGGCATACTGTCAGATGTTAATCCAAAGAAAATCAGCGACAGAATGAGTGTCGGGTCAGACGTTAATACAAATAATTCATCGCTGAGACAAAGCGGGTCATTCGGCCTCGCCATCAGCACAATGTAAGCATCACATCACTGGTTACTCGGCTTCCTAGGTAACAGAACTCCTTTCACCTCTTCAAGTTTTTGTTTCCTAGTTTGACATTTGTTTTGGCCTCTTCTTTCTTGCTGCACACCAGTATCTTAGTCTTCTTCTTATTTATCTTCAGCTGATATCTGGCCATTGTCCTTTCCATGGTTGTTAGCATCTTATTCAGCTCCTTCTCTGTCTCTGCTATGAGATCTATGTCATCAGCGAATCGTAGCATGCGTATTTTTTCTCCGTGGATAGTCACTCCAGAAGACTTCTCTTTGATTTCATTGATGGCTCTCTCGATGTAAACATTAAAAATTACGGGAGACAGTGCACAGCCTTGTCTCACTCCTTTCCTTATTCTTGCCTCTTCACAGCTGGGTCCAGATTTAATCACAGTACTTGATTTTTGTACAGACTGTGTATAATTCTTCGGTCATTGTAGGACACTCCAAGTCCTTTCAGAATTCCAAGCATTGAATCCCAATCCACGTTGTCAAAAGCCTTCTCTAAATCCACAAATGCAATGAACGTCGGCTTGTTGTTCTCCATTCTCTTCTCAATGAGTAGCCTAAGGGCCAATATTGCTTCCCTTGTACCCTTACTTTTCCTGAATCCAAAGCGATCTTCATCCAGGAACTCCTCTGCTTTTCGCTCTATCCTTCTGTAGATTATCCTGGTCAGTATCTTTGATGCATGTGTCGTCAGGCTTATAATCCTAAATGTTTTGCATTTCTACACTCTATTTTTCTTGAGAATCGGAATGATGATGTTTTTCTCGAAGTCCCGTGGAACTTCTCCTGTTGAGTAAATGTCGCAGATGGTTTTGTAAGGTGAGTTAATGTCTTCTCTCCTGCAGTTTTAATTAGTTCTGCAGGAACATCATCAATACCAGAAGCCTTATTCATCCAAAGGTCCCTTACTGCAGCGTCGAATTCTGATCTTAATATAGGTGCCCCGATATCATCCTTTTCCACTTCGCTTTCCTCTTAATAGCTTTTGTGCTGAGATTTTTTCCATTGTATAAGTCTTCCCGATATTCTTTCCATCTCTTCACTTTGTCCTCGTTTTCATTCAAAATTTCTCCATTCCTGTCTCTTACGGCATTGTATCTTGTGCTCCGTTCCTTGAAGTGGTTCCTCACTATCTTGTAGGCAGCTTCCACCTTTCCAAGTGCAAGGTTGCTTTGTACATCTTCGCATAGATTCTTCATCCACATCTCTCTAGCTTCCCTTGCTTTGCGACTTATTTAGTTCCTTATTCTATTGTAGTGAAGCCGCCCTTCTTCAGTTTCTATATTCTTGTACTTTCTTCTTTCTTCAATAGAGTCTAAGACTTCCTCCGTGATCCATGGCTTCTTTTTGGCAACTTTTCTTTTTCCAAGAACTTCTTTTGCGGCTTCCTGGAGTCCACATTTAATGTTTTCCCAAAGCTCTTCCACTGATTTCTCATTCAGGTTCTCTCCTGTTGTTTCCCACTGCTTTTTGAAATGTCAGCTGATGTTGAGCTTCTTTTGTTTTTCTACTTGCCGTATATTTTTCATTGTTTTCTTCAATTTCTGCAATTTTAGATGGCATTTCATCATTACTAAATTATGGTCACTGTCGATGTCTGGACCCGGGGTAGCTTTTGCAGTCCTTCACCTGGATTGTGATCCTCTGCTTCACTAAAATGTAGTCTATTTGGCATCTTCTTCTGACTCCTGGCATTTTCCATGTGTATCTTCTTCGGTTGTGATTTTTAAACAATGTGTTGGCAACCACTAACTTATGTTGAGTGCAGAACTCCAGCAGCCTTTCTCCTCTTTCATTTCGGTTTCCCAATCAGTATTTTCCAGTTATTCTTCCATCTTGACCTTCGCCGACGATGGCGTTCCAGTCTCCTAAAATAATTAGGTTTTCTTCTCCTCTTACTTGTTTTATAACTTCCATGATATCTTCATAGACATCTTCCAATTCTTCATCTTCATAGTCCGTCGTATGCATGTAAACCTGCACCACTACAGTATCTACAGGTTTGGTTTCTGTTTTCACCATTATTATCCTTTCATTGTACTGCAGGAAGGTCTTCACATGCATTCTGGTGCTCTTTCTGAGTATGATCCCTACTCCAGCATTTCCATTTAATGATCCCGTATGTATAATCCTGTAGTTTCCACTCCAAAAGTCTCCTTCTTCGGGCCACTTCATTTCGCTGATTCCAAATACGTCGAGGTCCATTCTTTGCATTTCTACCTTCAGGTTCTCCAGTCTTCGACAGGTCCGAAGCGATCTCACATTCCATGTTCCTACCCTAAAAAGTGTATCACATTTAACTGATGTACTCTCTCGGGTAGTCCCTGCCCGGAGATCCGAATGGGGGACTTTTTTACCTCTGGAATATTTTACTCGAGAGGGTTCCATCATGCCTTGATAAGAAAGAAAAGAGTGAAGTAGCTGCGACTCCTCGGGATATTAATGTGGTGGTTTCCCCTTGCCTTCCACATCGCAGTACTACAGCCGTTAAAGTAAATGTTACCATGCCTGTAGTGAAATGAGTGTCGCTGTACCGACCAATGTGGTCTCCACCTTCACTCATCATGTGAAGAAGAGCTGCTGCCCTCTCCTCCGGTGATGGGAAGCGTAATTATTGGTGGCCTCCCATCACCAAGTCACGGCAACTTCACAGGTTCTGTATTATTTAAAGATCTACCTTACCCAGGGATAGATCAATACCTCCTCGGAATGCCATCGCTTTTTGTCCACAACTGCTTATTTGACTAGTAAACTCACTTATCTTGCAGCTAACCTCTATATCTAGAGGTCGACCCACAATCCGCAACCCGGTGGATACACTCGGTGGCTTTAAGCTCAGCCGCGAGAACTAGGGGATATGAAATAGATTTTTCTTTCAATTACAACCCATTCTGAAATGATATCACTTGTTGCTGTTTTGGTGTGTTCCACAATTTTAGTGGAATATTCACCACCTTGAAGGCCACTGTTAATGCCACATCCTAACCATAATGGAAATTATATTAATTTGGGAGGATTTATTTCACCAGGTTGGGAGCCGAACTTAAAGACCCTAACCGTATATTCACAAATGAATTCCATGAAAATCAATTGAAGAGAATTGGAAATCCTTCGTAAATATAGCTTGGAGTCTATAGCATAGCATAAATATGGCTTCATACTGTAACTGTTATTAATGAACATAGGAGTAATTTTAAGATGTCCTCACAAATAATATTAAAACACTAAATGCGATAAATTGCCAGGACCAGAAAAAATATATTTGCGAGATTGTTTAAAATCTTCGCAAAAAACTGATGAATTTCAGTAATTTACTCTTCTTCAATTTTTTTTGCAAAAAAGAGATGGAATCATAAATTTCGGTGTATTTATAATTTATATTTAATGCTCCCAATTACATGCATGTAAATAAAAGTAAAGGTATTAGGCCTCCTCTACCACTTGACAGAAAGCTCAAAACCACAAATGCTACATTATTTTTTTGTTTTAGTTTGTATACGTTGGTGATTTTTAATATTCTTTATATCTTTTCCTACAGCCATAGAGAACTTACTTCAACCAGTTTAAACCATTTACTCTCAATAATTAAGTACCACAGTACAATTAACAATTTATTTATTTGTTCACTGCTACTCAACATCTCTACGTCAACGCAAATCTCTCATACCCAAGTTTTTAACAAACTTTAAAAATTGATTCTTTTGAAGAGGTTTTGTTAGTACATCAGCCAACTGAGACTTAGTATGAATATAATCGACACTAATTATACCTTCTTCCACTTTGTGCTTTATAAAATTAAACTTAATGTCCATGTGATTCACTTTCTTTTGATTGTGATTTTCTACAGTTCTCATAGTGCTTTGGTTATCTTCGTAAATAGTTACATTTTGAATCTTTATATTAAATTCTGACAACAGTTTTATGAGCCGGCATGCGTCTACTGCTGCTTCACTCAAAGAAACTAATTCAGCCTCAGTAGTACTTACAAGGAGGCATCGCGAGAGTGATGTTCGGGATCCGAATGCCGATGTTATTTTCTGAAACTATAAAGGAAATGTAGAAAAAGTGTCACGGCTTTCTTCCCCATAGGCCCGGGTTCGAGAGATAAAAGCAAGTAAAGATTTGGCGCGGAATGAGTACCTTGAATGAGGGTGCGTTTCCAACAACCGCCGTGGCCGAGTGCGTTGAAGCGCTAGGCCTATAGCTTTTGCCCCGAGCGATCTGGGTTCGAGTCCCGGTGAAGTCAATTTTTTTTCTTTCTTATAATTTAAGGAATCAATGTTACAACCAATCCCCATTCATTTAAGTCAGTTACGTTAGTATTTTTTCTATTTTCAACTCATTTTATGGATTTTCAATGGACCGAGGACTTGCGACGCGAATTAGGGGATTTTATTTTCCCATTACAGGCTCACATTTTAGATTGCTGCTCGGAGTTTCTCCCTTGAAGATGGGTCGCTTAGGTTTCCGCGACTACGGCTCTTGAGAGAGTGACTACCCAAATGTAAATGCAGCTCGAAGTAAGAGGTAACAATTAAAATTAATCGTTAAAAAATGTAGTTCACAATTTAATTTAATCGTTCCTTTTCAGAGGAGTTAACTTCAAACTTTTAATCATTAAAATTATACATTAATGGATATAAAACTAACATCAGTTAATTTTGTTCCTAAATTTTTGGTGAATGTCGACAGGTCCAAATTTGGGCACAAAGGCTGTCCAACAACCAAATGAGAAAATAAACGTTATTTAAGAATGCAAGGGTAGTTGTGCAAGAATACAGTGAATAGGCCCAGACAGACGAATACATCCAAACAAAAGCGGGGCATAGGGGAGTGACCGCCAAAGTTTAGGAACGAGACGAGACTCAGGCGAGAAAACACGAAACCACACGAAGACAATATCCTGGAGGGCTCGTATGACTAGCTCGGTGACATCATGTCGTCAATACTATGCAGTTGAAGCTGAGAAAGAAGAAATGAAGATTAAAATCCACAAAGTAAATACAAATCTTGATTTTGTACGTGTGATTGAGAGCTCCCTTACTTTGTATACACTCCTTCCTTCCCCCTCTTCCCCCTTTTTTATTCCTTTGCCCCATTAAGAGTACGACTTTGTGGATTTTAATCTTCATTTGTTATTTATTACAGCTGTAGATACGTTCTTTTCATTGTTCCGAGAAAGAAGGGTCGCCTAAAAACCTATGATGGATAATGAGGGGAAGGGTTCATTCAAAGTAATGTATCCATTCCAATGCGCCAGTGATGAGTTGTCCTTGCATCAGAATGTGCAGGATATTGAGTAGCCCTAACTTGGTAACAATTCGTCGTCAATGCATCAGCCCCCAATGAATCGTGAGAAATGTGCACAGGCACACCCTCAGCATCTACTGTAACTCTATATAAGTAAGCCGTTTCCACTGCAATTTCACAATTGTAAAGGGATACTTCACATCGCAATGTGGGGATCGATATAAAAAATTAACCTTAACACGTTCACTGCGGGGCTGATTAAAGCCCCCACCCCTCACAGCGCAGCGTGACCCACCAATGGGTCACACTCAGCCTTTTGCATGGGTGGTGTGGCCCTCCGGTGGGTCACAGTCCTTCTGAGCTTCTGGCCACTGCCAAGGGATGGTGGTTGAAGCGGCAACACTCAGCTGTTTCCTGAGATTAGAGGAAGGCTGGGGGCGGCGACTCCCAGCTTCGCCCCCAGCCCGCCCCTCCACCGGCAACGTGGGGCACGTTATCGTCTAGACCCTGGCGTGGGATGGGGGAAGAGAGGGGCAACAATACAATGCATGTGGTAAAGATTTGCTGACGTTCGGAAAACCCAGGAGACTCCCACCCGTCTCTGTTTATTGCTCCTGCCCTTGTTCGCACCCGTCTGTGAGATGTAGGTGCCCATCCGTGCGTACCGATTCCCCAGCCCTGCTCACACTATGAGAAAAGGGAAGGGGGATCCTTTTCAAAGAGTACATAGTGGTTTGTCTCACTCAGAAAAGAGTAGTGTCTGCATTTCGAAAGACGTTCACCTGCAAGGGCACGGTCACTCATCCACCATTGAGGGATTGGCTCAAAATGCTACGTGACCCTTTCCCAATTGCCCTTCCATAGAGGGGGGAAGGGAAGAGAGAGATTCAATCTCTTACACAGCCGGGCGAGTGCAATTCGGACTGTTTAGTTTATGAGCAACTGATGGACAGCCAAGAGGTATAGGAGAAAAATTTTTCTAAACATTTTCATTATTTTTAATAAGTTGACATGTTTTACTATATCGAGTATTGTTCATCCTTATTTATAAAAAATCACATAAACTTGAAAAAAAAAACAAAAAAAAAACAAAAAATAAACATATTTTGGATATAATAGGCTAATATGTAAATTTGTTCGTGACCCACCAGCGGGTCACACAAAGTGTCACATAGTAGTCTATTATATGAAGTGTGACTAATCCCTGGGTGAAGTCCCTCGAGAAGTTTTCGATTCCCACTCTCACAATACTCCTCGCAAGTTGCGACAATTCAAAGAATTAT
Organism: Platycnemis pennipes; assembly: GCA_933228895.1. NCBI lineage: Eukaryota > Metazoa > Arthropoda > Insecta > Odonata > Platycnemididae > Platycnemis > Platycnemis pennipes. The sequence continues at coordinate 2,069,855 of CAKOGI010000002.1, read as the reverse complement.
ATGGCCGTGGCACTAGTCGCATCTGCGTGACCCACCGGTGGGTCACGCTGCAGTGAACGTGTTAAAGAATGTTTTGCCACTCAGGACAATCTTTTGAAGCAAATTACAGATGCACCGTGGTTCGTCATAAAGTTCATAAAGTCTTACATTCACGACAACTTAAATATCCCAGAATTGGAGTCCACCTCAGAAAAATCATTGAATCCTTTCAGCAGACAATAAAAACCTGACAACAATGATCTGGAAACTAAACGGAATTACAATGAAAATCCCCAATTCAACTTTTTATAAACAAAAGGATATGGATGGAGGAAACCACAATGTCAGTTTTCAGAGTTTGCTATGTTTGCCAAAACAAAAAACCATCAAGGCCTTTATTAACACAGCATCCAATTTGCCAAAGCAACTGAAAAAGTAACTTTTAACAAAAACTTACTTTTTTAAACTTTAACTTTAATCAGTTACTTTTTCAGAAAGGTAACTTAACTTTAACTACTTACTTTTTACAGAGATCAACTTTAATCAGTTCATATTTTTGGTAACTTTCCCAACTATTGTATGGTAATATGGAGATCTAAAGAACAAAATACTGTTGCACTAACAAGGAGGCATCGCGAGAGTGATGTTCGGGATCCGAATGCCGATGTTATTTTCTGAAACTATAAAGGAAATGTAGAAAAAGTGTCACGGCTTTCTTCCCCATAGGCCCGGGTTCGAGAGATAAAAGCAAGTAAAGATTTGGCGCGGAATGAGTACCTTGAATGAGGGTGCGTTTCCAACAACCGCCGTGGCCGAGTGCGTTGAAGCGCTAGGCCTATAGCTTTTGCCCCGAGCGATCTGGGTTCGAGTCCCGGTGAAGTCAATTTTTTTTCTTTCTTATAATTTAAGGAATCAATGTTACAACCAATCCCCATTCATTTAAGTCAGTTACGTTAGTATTTTTTCTATTTTCAACTCATTTTATGGATTTTCAATGGACCGAGGACTTGCGACGCGAATTAGGGGATTTTATTTTCCCATTACAGGCTCACATGCTGCCCGACGCATTAGGTTTGGATTTCGATGATCCGTGAATACTTCTATGAATACCAAGGGCTTCAATTGTTCGCTGGACTACCTCAAGACCGTAAAGAATGAACTAAATGCTTATTACACTGCGATGGTTGCCCTCGTAAATTCCTCGGAACCGCCCTAGAATTTTCATTTTTATCACTTTATTTTTCCTTAAATAGTGAGCATGATATCGGCAGAAAATAGAAGGGCATGTGAAACACATTTAAAACACATTTAAGGGTCGCCTAAAAACCTATGATGGATAATGAGGGGAAGGGTTCATTCAAAGTAATGTATCCGTTCCAATGCACCAGTGATGAGTTGTCCTTGCATCAGAATGCGCAGGATATTGAGTAGCCCTAACTTGGTAACAATTCGTCGTCAATGCATCAGCCCCCAATGAATCGTGAGAAATTAACTGATGTTAGTTTTATATCCATTAATGTATAATTTTAATGATTAAAAGTTTGAAGTTAACTCCTCTGAAAAGGAACGATTAAATTAAATTGTGAACTACATTTTTTAATGATTAATTTTAATTGTTAATTATTTTAATCGTTAATCCCAACTATGTACCATACCATTTAAAAATGTACCCACTGGTTGATTTTCGGTCATTATCACTAGCCCAATCAGAATCTGCATAACCAATTAATGTTCATAACATGCTAGAATTATTTTTAGAGTAGATCAGATTATTATCAATGGGGGCGTTTACTTGGAACCAAAATCATAATTTTGTACATGAAATTGTTAGATGGAAACGAAAAAAGAATTTTTGCGAAAAAATTATTCTTCTTACCGCAACCATTCACTCGTAAATCAAAAATTAAAATAAGCACAAGGTGACGCCCACTGAAAAAGCTGATCTGATAACATATATGTCATTATTCTCCCATCCTTGACTGCTCTGAAGGGAAGGGAGTGGAGGAGGTTTTTGGAAGGTACACTAGAGATTCCTTGTTTATAACCTTATTACCACCATTACCTTTTTCACATACACGTGATTCATTCCTCTCCACAGCATCTGACCATTTTCCTCCGCCTCATCAGGAACTATTGTATCCGCGTTGCTGATATCATCAATTTTCTCTGGAACTATTGTACCCGTGTATTTGATCTCAATGATTTTCATATCCTCTGGGTCTGTAGCATCCACATCCTCTGGCGTTGTTGTATTCACATCCTCTACACTGGTACTTTTTGTATCTGGGTTTGCTGCCAATGAAGCACAAAAAAGCATTGGTCCCTTGCATGCTTCTTGTCTCCTCTGAATTTTTCTCTTTTCTTCTTCTCCAAGTTGTCTGTTCTTCACGAATCTTACTTCAATATATCCATGGTTTCTAACGTTGTGATAATGCCTTCATAAGAATGGGGCATAGATAATAATACGTAATTAACCTTTTCCTCTTCACTTAGTTCAGCATCGGCTTCTTTTAATTCAGTGAATATTCCTTCCATTTTGGTGAACTGTTCAGTTAGTAGATAATTATTTGCATATTTCATCTCTGATAATTTTCTTCTCAGGAACAATTCCGACGGTACTCCTTTCTTCTTGAAGTTATCTTCTAAATTTTTAAACATCACTCCTCGCTTGGCTTTTGACAGGTGCTGACCTGTTTTACCTTGCTCTCCCCATTGACGATTGCCTAGACAATCGAAAAACTGGTTTCGGAGTCATCCTTTTCCATCATTAATTTGGCATTTGGATTCCCCAGTCTTCGGACAATTTCATTCTAGCCAAATTAGAAGCTCGCATTATTTCATCTAATCACAAAGGAAGATTCTTGCTTCAGATATCCAGTGTGACTATTGGCAACTCCAGCTATAATTATCGCCTGCACTTTTGCCTCGACCATCAAGTTCTTGTCGAGATCCTTACAAAAATCTTCATCTTCAATTGCCTTCAGTACTCCATTCTCCCTAAGGATGCTTTTTTATTTAAATGTCCAGTTGCTGAAATTTGCTCTGGCGAATGGCACAATCGGGAATCATTCTCTAAGACTCATCATTATTCTTTTATCGTCGATCTAAACTTCACCAAACCATTTTACCACTAAACTGCACTCTGCTACCAATGTTGGTGTTTTTTCTTATTCTATGTATATCTTTTCTTACTGCCAAAGAGAACTTACATCCACCAGCTTGAACCATTTATTCTCAATAATTAACAATACAATTTACAATTTGTTTATTTGTGTGTTGCTACTCAACAGTATGTATTTGCCACATTTTACATTTTGCTACGTGTACAACTATAAATTGGCGGTGTTTCTGAATTGGTGTGAAGCACTTCATTTCATATGGCATTAAAACCCAAGTTATTCAGCTAATCTCAAATTCAAGGTTGGTGTTGTACCATTTTTGGTACCTCAACAGTGTCTCACAGGCTAAAATGTGGAAGTGAGTGTCAGTCAGCTGTCATCTTTCATGGTTTGGATTGTTCATTTTATTCTTGTGTTCTTCTACCAAGTAGTTCTTATTACAAGTAAATAGCCTTTCTCAGCTTCAACAGTTGGGAGGAATGAAGTTGCTAAGTGACAAGTACGTTAAATGTTACTTTTGAAAATGATTCTGATGGTATTTTGAGTTCAGGATGATGGAGAAAATTATGTCAGGGATCTCAGTCAGATTCATATTTGCCAGCCTATGCTGAAACTGAGAACGTTTATGAAGTTCAGTGCAGCAGACATAAATTCGTGTGGTATTTGTGATGAATGTAAGAAAGCAAATCAGGCAAATTCATTCGAGGGTGCACCTGGCCAAGGGGAATGTATTTTTGAAGCATGCATCATCAGAGTGCAGGCAATGTGTAGCAGGCAAGCAGATGTAGAAAGAGGAAAGTGAGGGCCCTAGTCTCATGGAGAGACATTTCCTGCATCTTCCTTATCTCTTGTTTATAAAACAATCCTATCAAGGGTGCTTTACCTGGATTCTGACTAAACCGAACTTCAGACTGAACTGCTAATAAAACAAGTCTATAAATTTGACAGTGAAAAGTTGCATATTCAAGCAAGGGGATGTGATTGGTCATTGATTTCGCTTCATGTTGCAGTTGCCTTTTATGTACTCTTCTTGTTTACATTTATCAAGTGTTTTTGATGCAATCTTTCTGGAAAGACCAGGTAGAACGAACTTTTATGACTATAAATGAATTAATAAATACTTGTTATTGCAATGTTTGATTATACAAAATAACATTTTCTGGTCCTGTAGATTTATAACTTAGGCTTTTTGCTGTTGTACTCTTCACATTGACTTCCAATTGTTAAGTTTGAAACTAAAAGAACATAACTTTTATGAAGTATGTAAGTATTATATTATATAGGCTGCAGTGATTTAAGATAATATCTCTGTTTATATGCATGAATGACACTGCATATTGAGAAGACATATGTGGTGCCATATTTATGTACAGGCACTTCCAAAAAAAAGTTAACACGGTGATTTGACAACGCTGCGTCACGGCTTCCCTCTGGCGGAGCCTCGAGAAGCTCTGACCGAAAACAAACCCCTTTCCCTCCTCCCCCCTCCTTTACCCTTTTACCAGATGGGACAAAGGGATCACTGAACGGTCGGTCTTCTTATATCCTAAAGAAGGAGGCTATGGTGGGCACTCTATTTTCCCGACTCGCGCTGAACGACATTTGAAGTCCTGAACATATCTCTACGCTCGCCACCGTCGCATAGTGGACGGAAATCGGAAAAAGCTGGACAAAATTCAAAAATAGCTTTCTTTGATATATAACTTGAAACTTCACAAAAATACTCAAAGAAGACTGCTAATTAAGGAATAATACATCATTTGACATGCTTTTCATCTATTAGTCAGATACAGGAGCTCCAACATGACCAAATTTCCAAGTAAACACCTGAACTAATTTTTCTCCGAATGTCTTCCAAGTTAAGTTGATCGTGACGTTATATGAGGAATTTGATTGAATAAAGAATAGCATGATCTATTAACACAAGACTTTGCCTTTGTATTACCAAAGCTTCAAATATTTTTGAAGCATCTTAGCGCAATTCCGTTAAAAATGTCCGACGCTGTTCTCGGATAAAATGTTTACATAATATAGAGAATATCTAGCGTTTTTGGGAGAGACCTGTCAAGTGACTTATATCAGAGAACTCGTTGAAGACTCATAAACACGAAATTGAAGAGAAATTAAAAAAAAGTCTGCAACACCGAAAATACATATGATTTTCCGATCGCGCGTCCGTTGCATGGCTCCGCGCGGCTGGGGCTGGAAGATCTGTGACTCGCTTACTTTACTCAAGTGACACGGACCCAATGCTTCCATTTCGTCGTTTTTCAGCGGCACTCATTGTCAGAAAACTTCACTGATCTATGTTGATGAAATCGTGAGAATATTGAATCGTGCGACCGGATAAGTTTCCGCGGAATTACTTTATTTTTCTTCGCGTGCGCTCCGGGAACATACTTCTTATTCATGCCCTTGAAAAGAGTGTAGTCTTTCTAGGGCCCATGTAACATTCAGAAATACACTGGTTTTTCTTTTGAATTACTTCTGCCCCCTTCTTTTTATTCACACGGTAAAAGATGCACCGACGATTTCAGAGCCTTGGTCTTCGTTTTCCCTGCCACCTTTTTCCCTTTCTTCAAAGGAGATCTGAATGCCAAATGGGGGGCGGCATGTTCCCTCTGACCACTCTGTTCAGTCCCTGTACTGAGACAATGGGGAGGACCGGTCTCCCCGTAGGAATATCTTTCCACTGCCCAAAAACCTTACTCCATACGTTTTATTGCACCCACGACCCCTTCTACGCGGTATGCTCGGTTCAACATCCTTAGTCTATGCCCTTGCAGCCCAGTGCCCAGGCATGAGGGGTGTTCCGGAAGCAGGTAAAACTTCGCAGACGTCTGCCCATCCACTCTTCCACCTGAGTGCTTTTAAGTTTGTTTCTACTCACATTACCGGGCGAATATTTCAGTACATTTAAATGCCCACGAGTGAACACATTTATCAACATGGTTTCATGATTTAGGTCTGATAGTCTCTTATTAATTTCGTATGTAGTGTGAAGGAAGTAACAATTCAACATGGTTTCATGATTTAGGTTTGATAGTCTCTTATTAATTTCATATGTGGTGTGAAGGAAGTAACAATTCATTCACAAAAATGAATTAATTCCGTCCATTAAAGAAATATATCCAAAGCGTTTGGCGGTATTGTTTAGCATGCAATATGGTCGAATAATAGAGCACCTTTCCATTAGAAGGAAATATAGGAACAGCTTAACAATTTGCAATTACTATTCTCAGTTGCGATACAGGTTCTTAAGGAAATTTACTAATTGCCGTCCACCCACTTCGCAATCCGAGCAATTGGCCCCTCGAGAGGAGATCACCGTATGGCGGCCGGGTGCCCGCGCGTCACGTGTTCAAACCCTTTCTGAGAGGGAATTACCAGCTAGCCATCCTTCCTCGCTGCCCCTCCCCTTCGGTAGGAGGAGAATAGTGGGTGGCGATCCTTCGGCAGGGTTAGGAGGACACGCGGCTCAACGTCGCGGTCGGGAATAAGGGTAAGGCGGGAGTCGGGGGTATTTTGCGACCACCTGCAGGTATCCTATAAACAATGGGTATTCGGGAATATTCGTATGTTATCACAGTCCTTTTCCTTTGAAGAACGGAAAAAGGCATTGAATAACCAATTATAGCGTAACATTAGTTACAGTTTGACCAACGGAAATGTCTTCACATGCTTACGGAGCTCTTGCAATCAGTTAAATCTCATACGAATAATTATTTAGTAGTGGTCGCATGCGCGCGCAATTAAATGTATTAAGATCTGTAACCTTTAGTGATCATAAAATAGTAAATGCGAAATTTATTGTAGGCGTTGAAAGACATTATAAACCAAGGAAGAGGGTATACTTATTTTGCAAGGCTAATTACGACGGTATGAAAGAGGAATTAAGGGAATCGTTTAATATATTTAGCGAACAAAGCAAAGGATTAGATACAGGGGATTCGTGGAGAGAATTTCTTGAGGACACCCGTAAAACAGTTAATGAATACATACCAAGTAAATTTATAAGTGATAATACAGAGCCAAGGTGGTATAATGCGGAGGTTAGGAAATCACTGAAGTGACAAAGGGTATGCCACGCTAGGATGAAAAATGCAGGACAGGGTCTATCGGTAGAGGAAAAAAATGAGTTAGTTCAAAACTATAAAAAATCGAGAGCATTAGCAAGGAAATCATGTCGGCAAGCGTTATAACATTTCAAGAGCAAGATGTTAGGAGAATATTTAGATAGCAATCCTAAAACGTTTTGGTCATATGTGAGAGAGCTTCGGGCAAATAGGTCCACAGTGCACACACTTAAAAACGATAAAGGAATTAGAGTCACCAGCAGTGTAGAAAAAGCCAATTCTTTAAACACCTTCTTCCAAAGCGTTAGATTAGACATTAGACCAAACAGGGATTAGAATGGGAAGGCTCACTCCCATAAGGGCCTATAGTATAGGTTTCTCGTCGACGCCAGCAAGTAGTATGTAAGTCAGCCGTAGAGATGGCGTTGAGAGCCCATGTCGATTATGGCGGTTCCTTTGAATTCCCCTAAGGCAGAATATATTATTCCAGTTTATTTGATCACGAGTTATACTTACCGGTCGGTAGTTTCAACTTGCTCACTGAGAAATATCTGAAATACAATTACAGGAATACTAGCAAATGAAATGCAATATCCAGCAAAACGATTATTTTATTGAAAACACAATACATACTTCATAAGACATAAAATCAGTACACACCAACAGTTTTCACTCTCAGAATAGCTAAAACAGAAACAGATAATGATAAATGTAAATTATAGATAACACTTAACATAACTCTGCCTGGTGAAAAAATTGTGCTACAGTTAAACAATAATTACATCACCTAATTAAACAAACAATTTTCAGAATTACTAACAAAGTAAATACGTTAATGTTTAACAATGTTATATCTATGAAATAATAAAAGCAAAACAAAGGTTCAATGGGATGGACACCTAAACACTATATTTGCGTGAATAAAATTCACAGTATCACTCATGGCCTGATGAGAGTTTTACTATATATCTATTATTTCTAAAATAATAGATATAGTAATCCTCCACATGTTTATTTGGCAGCATGATACCTATAATCCCAGTGTCAGGCTATGACACTGACTTGGGTAAATTTGAAGTGGGGAATGGTAAGTCAGGGCATGAAAAGGACAGGAAAATAGGGCTGACCCTGAGGTGTTTGGGGCTAAAGGGCAACAGACAACAGTGACATCATAAGTGTTTTTAAAAACCAAGTGCATTGACCACTAAGTCATTTAAAGGGGAAGAAAGAAGAGAAAGGTTGTCGGCAAGTTAGTAGGGAGGTGCCAGAGGGGAGTATGTGAAGGTTGATATACGTGGTAGATGTCAGAGGATAATAGGGATGAGGGGTTTTCTGCTTTACTCTCACCAATCTACGTCTCTCTAATATACACTGCATCAAAACCTGATGTTCCCCACACCAAAATATACACAATGGATTGTGTGAGCATATCCATTCTACCTCTGGTGTTAATAATTAAGTACAAATTCATTTACCAGTTTCCACTGCAATGGTCAGATGAATTCTACATTCTCCTCCACATTCAAATAATGAAGCTATAAAACAACAAATAATGACAAAAATACTTGACGAAAATGCAGAATCCAATACAGTATATATGTCGTTGTGGGGAGTAGTATGCTGCTTTAAGATACAGAGGTAAGAGGTTGGCCATTCTGCCTGAAAGTCCATTAACAAAAGGGAGTCCACACCATTTATACAACCTAGAACCAGATGTCATAGACCAAAGACCTATAGTTATAAACCAAAGGGGTGCAGGGGGAGCAACATTACAACAACCTAGTTGTATACTGGATTTTCTCATTTAAGGTTTCGTCAATCAGTTAGGGTTTTTACCTTTACTGGCAGCTGTATTCTCGTATGTAATTTCATGTTGAAATTGCATATGATGTTTTTACTGTGCATTTTGAGGGAGTCAAGTAAATTACTTCCAATCCACAAATAGAGCAAGTTGTCAACATATCTGTTGCTATAGAGTATATTATACAGAAGACTTTATGGTATCATCATCATCAAGGGTCAACAATCCTAGGATTGGTTTGACGCAGCCCTCCACTCCATTCTTCTATCGGCCAACTCTTCATATTAATGTAACTTTAGTGTATATAATACAGAAAACTGAACAGATCTGATTCTGAAATGTCAAATTATATCTCAGCCAGAATAGGGGGTAATGGAGAACCCATTGGAAGACCAGCAAGAGTTGCTCTGCCTAACCCGTACGTGCTAGGAAGGTGTTCTAGTTCCTTAGCGCGCGTATGGGTTTAGCGGGCGTGATGATACAGGAGTCCACCGATGAGGGCGCGGTTCATCAGATCACATTGAAACTTGACAAAAATGGCCAATTCAGCGACAATGGCTGACAAGTGCTTTCCATTTTGGCTAAAAGCCGCCGAAGCTCCATTGTCTCCTCTAAAAGGACGAGAATGTTTTTCAATCCCAGAAAAATAATAACTCTTGGCCAAAATGATATCATAATAGTAATATTTGTTTCTTTGCAAATTATTAAAGTCACTTAACCAACGAAACAAATCTATAACTTTAGCTATATCAAACACATGACCACACAATCTCAACATTAACACCAACATGACTGGCAACGAGCAACCATTACCAACAAAGAAAGCAACTACCAACATTCTCTCATGATAATTCATTTGACGACAATAAATTATGTTTTTTGATATATTGAGGCCATTTTACAAGAGGGAAAAAAAAGTCTTCCAGCTTTGAATTGTGTTTTAGGATCAGTAGTAATTCTGTTTTTCGGACATTGTGGCAGTGAAAATTGTTATCTTAGTCAGATAGTAGAAATCTCTACAAAATGAGTGTTTCAAACACCTTCATGCGTGAAAAAAGGTTTTGAATGTCAAGTTATGTTTGCATTTGGGGGAAATTTATTTACAATTCTTTAGCCAACTTAATAGAATACCAAAATGAATAGTTTGGCTTAAAGTCAGGTCCTCTGAAAATGCTGGTGTTTTCGAGCCAGCCTGTGGGAAGAGACGTAAACATAAAAAACAACAACCCCGATAGGGACTTTTTCCTTATGCAATTTGGGGAAACTATACAAAATAGGAGCACTTAGGTTCATTTCAATTATAGTGTATGTTTCACAATAAGTAATCAGGGTGCATTGAGTATTGGGTTTTCAGGCTGTTGAAAGGAGGACAATGGATCCACTGAGACCACACTACATTTCCAACAGAAATGAATTCACTGCTCTTGCTGAAGTAATTCAACCGGTTTGAATCACTACACTGTTACCTTTATCTATCATTTGCACTGCAAGATACTAGGAAGGTCGAAACCACAGTCCCCATAGTAACCGAGCTTCCAAAGTGCCAGTGTATTTTGGCTTGAGATATATCCTGTGGTGGCATCCATGAACAAATAAACCTGTGGAAGATTATGACCACTATTATTTCAGAAATGAATTAATATAAAATATAGAAGCAGTTTCTGAAGCAGAAAAAAATTTGAAATTTACATACCAGTCATTCAAAAGACTCAATATTTCAACAAGTCCTAATGCAGCTAGGTACCGACTGAGTGTCTTTGGCAATGACGTGATCGGTTCTGAGGAAGTAAGTTTAATAAGAGAAATCATTAATACTCATATTTCAATAACAGCAAAGGAGGCATAGTTTCACAATCAGAGTTCATCAAAGTACATCAGAAACAGTAGCTTAAGTAAGGACAACTCTAAAATCATATGTTTACAGAGCTAGTGAAAAGCTAGACACAGGCAACAGAATGTTGAACTACCTCCATATTATGAAAAATATTTCTTAGTCAACACCAGCATTTGGGTTTGTCCATCTTAAGTGGCATAGCATTGATTTCTTTGCCTCTGCATATTATTATCATTTTTAGTATCTATGTACCTTGCATTTAAGGCAAGTGTATTTTTTTCATTGTCATTTAAAGATACATTACTTCCTAGTGAGAAGCATATGAGGGTTTTTAAGGGTGCAAATATCATAACAGTTGGAATGTGGAGGTGTGATCTCACTTGTTACATGGGTGTATTTAATGACTTCAAATAAAATCACACTCCCAAATGAAAATTTTATCACTTACTGATGTCAAAGAGTTGGAAAAAAAATTACATAAAGAATCTTATGAAATTCATATTTTGAAATAAGTATTAGGTTATTGGAAAAGTTATGGCTGGTTACAAAATTAAATACAAATGGAGTTTTAGCCCGCAGATGTTATATGTAAAATCATATATTTCACATCGACATGGCTCAAATACTACTCAACATCACTCTAGATAATGAAAGTTGTAGTCAGATGTGCATTGTTTGTTAGATAATATAACACTTTGTAGATATAGGTCGTGTGTTAGACCCAAAGGTGTGTTTAACACCCAAAGTTTTCAGATTACCTACTTAAAATGCCTTTAGACCAGCAAAGTATGAACATTGAATGATAACTATATAGTAATTTTTTTTGAGTAGCTTACTTGAGGTAAGGTTGACTTCTAATTAACCACGAAGTCATGTTGCTCTTCATTATCACAAACTATAGCTGCCACATTCAGTCCAGCTTCTTGATCTGCTTCCATCCACTTAAAAATAAGATGATTAAACGCTACCATATTATGCTGTAAACATTCATTTCATCAAGCACACACCCCTTTAACTCATACCATTTCACCAGAAAATATTAAGTCACTAGACAGGTAAACACATATTATGCGTGGATAATACACATACTGAAGCGACCATCTAGACAAGATTAACCATCACATAGCACCGAGGCATTTTCATCGCCAGTCATTCGCTATAAACCGGAAAACAATCATCAATATTGCAAGGTTTTCTTTACGTTGGCAGGTAAGAGGTACGATAACGAGATAAAACAATAAGATTAAACGAACGATAATACAACCACTAGAGCATGTAAACAATAGGCTTGAATAACATTTTCAACATTTTCTGGCATGATATGTCACACGCTCATTCAAGGAAGGTAGGTTTTAACAGATAATAATTATTTCGAGTCGAAAAATACTTAGTGGGTATGCGTAGTAGGTACATGTCTTCTTGTACTAAGAGACATTTTGAGAACTTACAGAAAGCTATTCGTTCGCTGAGAACTAATCAAAATTCCATCAGATCACAGGAGGAAATTTTCCTTCGAAATTGGCAGCACCACACTTAAGGACTCATGTCGAGAACTTTGATCGACGATGTACCAGATGTACCGGCCGGTAGTCTGTTTATCTCGTCCTCTCTTCTGATTGGCCCTGCTCCAGACCCAGTTTTCAAATACGATTGGAGACATCTCATTGGCCCTTTGAAACTCTCATCGCTCTCACGTAGTCTGTAAGCCAGCCGCAAATTGGCACTACTGAATACGCCTGTGCTGCCGTCTATAGGCATACGAAAAAACGTCGAAGCGAGCCCTCCTATTCTTCCTCCATGGACCAAATTTTAGGGAAACGGCTGCGTGGTCAATAACAGATTTGTATTGGTATTATACAAACAATAATCACATGGGCATAATTATTATTATTCAAATTAGGACTCCTAAACTATAAATACTGAGGTTAACTCGTGGAAATACCACCACAATTGGGAACGTTATTTACTTCATCCTGAAAATCGAGCATTTTACTGCACCAATACGGCGAAAACGTTAAAATGTTCTTATCAGCCTGCTCCTAGTCTTAAGATTTGGGATCGCATATTTTCAAAGCTTCTGACTACATCGATGTGAGAATTAAATATGCCTATGAACTCGCTCTGAAATGGCACGAACGTGAAACAACACCAATTAACCAAGGAATTAATTATTTAAGGGACACATACTTATTGGAGGGTGATAACAACCAATGATGATATGTGATTTCCTCTTCAAAGTAAAACGTCGATTTTTAATGTTATGCAAATGCGTGACGACGATTTTTTCTGTGACGATGGTTGCGAGTATAGAGATACGTTCGGGACTTCAGACGTCGTGCAGGTCGAGTCGAAGAAAACGACAATCTCGGGACACAGGACCGACCCACATTAGACGGAAATCGAAAAAAGCTGGACAATAACCTAAAATAACTTTTTTTGAGATATATACTTAGATATATACTTTTTGAGATATATACGGACACTGTTCTCAAACAAAACTTTTTACATAAAGTAGAGAATATCTAACGTTTTAGGGAGACACTTTTCACACAGATTCTTTGAAAAGTTTGCTACTTAAGGAATAATGCATCACTTGTCATGATTCTCATCCGTTAGATCGACACAAGGGCTCAACATCACGAAATTTTTAAAAAATCCTGTAATAACATTTATCCGAATATCTTACAAGTTGATGATGACGTTGTGGGAGGAATTTGATCAAATAAAAATAGCATAATCTATTAACACTATAGTTTGCTTTTACTTGCCTGAGCTGCAAATATTTTTTGAATCGTTTATTTGCTATTCCATTACTTATAATGGCGGACACTGTTCTCAGACAAAACTTTGCATAAAGTAGAGAATATCTAACGTTTTAGGGAGACACTTGTCAAGTCACTTATATCTGATAATTCGCTGAAAACTCGTATACACGAAAGTGAAGAGGAATTAAAAGTAAGTTTGCGACACGGAAAAATACATATGATTTTCCGACCGCGCGTTTGGGGTTTGGCTCCACGCGTCGGGGGCTGAAATTGACGTGACTCGCTTACACTGCTGAAGTGACTTTGACCCTAAGGCTTCCAATTCGTTGTTTTTGAGCTGTATCCATTGTCAGTAACCTCCATCACCCTTATTTGATGAAATCGCGAGCATATTGAGCCGTGCGACGGGATAAGATTACGCGGAATCGAGTTATTTTTCTTTGCGTACACTCCGGGAACATACTTCTTATTCACGCCCTTCAGCCCTTGAAAAGAGTGGAGTCTTTCCAGGGCCCTTGTGAACTAGATATACTCTAGTTTTTCTAAGTAATGGAATAGCAATTAAATGATTAAAAAAATATTTGTAGCTCAGGCAATTTAAAGGCATAGCATTGTGTTAATAGGCAAATGATGCAGGTGTTTATTTGGAAATTTGGTTATGTATGAGCCCCTATATCTGGCTAACAGATAAGAATCATGTCAAATGATGCATTATTCCTTAATTAGCAATATTTTATCAGTATTTTTGTGAAGTTTCAAGTCTATATCTCAAAGAAAGCTATTTTGGAAATTAGTCCAGTTTTTTTCGCGACGGTGGCGAGCGTAGAGATGTGTTCAGGACTTCAGTCTCGCAGCGCGAGTCGGAAGAAACAACCATGGAGTCCCCACAATAGCCCCTTTCTTTAGGGTATAACAAAACTGACCGTGCAGTAATCCCTTCTGCTAAACAGGGAAAGGTGAGGACGGGGGAGGAGGGAAGGGGGTTTGTTTTCGGTTAGAACTTCGCGATGCTCCGCCAGAGGGAAGCCGTGACGCAGCGTTGTCAAATCACCGTCAACTCGATACTTAGAAAAATTTCGGCTCTGAAGTGTTAACTTTTTTTTGGAAGTGCCTGTACTATAGTTTATCACTTTTACTTATGAATTGACATAATTTTATCCTCTCTATATATTTGCAGGACAAGAAAGTGCTGTTGCTGAGGTCTTTAAAGCATCAATGCCAGCTTCAGATGTGAGAGACTCAGTGTTCATTGTCCCATTACATGTGTCTTCTTCAGTGACAAGGGAGGAACACAAGGAAAAGAGTCATGTTTCATACTCTGGGTCCATGAGGGAGAATGAGATAATAAACTCCATTGTCAGGGAGGAAGGAGAGGGGAGGGAGGCTGTGGCATCGCATGACAGCACTCGACAGAGCATGAGAGTCATGGAGCGGAGAAAGAAGAATGATGTGGAGTCAATAGAGTGCACAAAAGTGGCAAGGAATGCCAGCCAGATAGCTGAATGGGGCACTGGTGGTGGAACAAGGAACCATTCACCCCTGAGTGGTGAAAACCCACGTGTTAGAAGCCTCAAGTGTGACAAGTGTGGAAGTATATTCCTGTCAAAGTATTCAATTAGCAAACACATGAAGGTACATGATGTTGTAAGTGTTTTCAAGTGCAGCACATGCAACTTGGACTTTGACCATGAAGGTGAATACAAAGGACATAAGTGTGTTCAGGGAAGGATTAATTCCAGAACGCTCCGTAATGCTGACAAAAGGGTGCCTCACTCAGCTGGTTCTGCGTCTGGTAGTGGTAGTATTCAGGATGTCAATCCCATTGTGAAGAAGTTATTACCCTGTGAAATGTGCTCCAAGTCCTTTAATTATCCAAGTGCCCTTGCAATGCACATTCGTACACACACTGGGGAGAGACCGTACTCATACACAGTGTGTGGGAAAGCATTTGCAAAGCAAGGCAATCTCAAAGCACACACAATGTTACACAATGGAACAAAACCGTATTCCTGCAGTCATTGTTCCAAATCATTTTCACGTAAAGAACATCTCAATATTCATATGACAGTTCACACTGGTCTTAAAGCTTTTTCCTGTAGTCATTGTTCCAAATCATTTTCGTCTAAATATGGTCTCCGTGGTCACATGTCAGTTCATACCGTCCATAAAGCTTTTTCCTGCAGTCATTGTTCCAAATCATTTTCACGCAAATATCATCTCCATAGTCACATGTCACTTCATACTGGCGTTAAAGAATTTTCCTGCAGTCATTGTTTCAAATCGTTTTCATACAAACATAAACTCAGTAGTCACTTGTCAGTTCATACTGGTCTTAAAGCTTTATCCTGCAGTCGCTGTTCCAAATCATTTTCATGTAACAATAGTCTCCGTAGTCACATGTCAGTCCATCCTGGTCTTAAAGGTTTTTCCTGCAGTCATTGCTCCAAATCATTTTCACGTAATTATTATCTCCGTAGTCACATGTTAGTTCATACTGGCATTAAAGCTTTTTCCTGCAGTCATTGTTCCAAATCATTTTCACACAAACATAATCTCAAAAGTCACATGTCAGTTCATACTGGCCTTAAGGCTTTTTCCTGCAGTCATTGCTCCAAATCATTTTCACGCAAAGATCAGCTCCGTAGTCACATGTTTGTTCATACTGGTGTAAAAGCTTTTTCCTGCAGTCATTGTTCCAAATCATTTTCACACAAACATAATCTCAAAAGTCACATGTCAGTTCATACTGGCCTTAAGGCTTTTTCCTGCAGTCATTGCTCCAAATCATTTTTACGCAAAGATAGGCTCCGTAGCCACATGTTAGTTCATACTGGTGTAAAAGCTTTTTCCTGCAGTCATTGTTCCAAATCATTTTCACTCAAACATAATCTCAAAAGTCACATGTCAGTTCATACTGGCCTTAAGGCTTTTTCCTGCAGTCATTGCTCCAAATCATTTTCGCGCAAAGATAGGCTCCGTAGCCACATGTTTGTTCATGCTGGTGTAAAAGCTTTTTCCTGCTGTCATTGTTCCAAATCCTACTCTTGTAAAACCTATCTTAACCGGCATATGAAGGTACACACCTGAGACAAACCTGATTCATATGTTATATGCACAGTCATTCAAAAATGGGCAACCTTAAAAGACACCTTTGACCTCATTCGTCTGAAAATCCTTAATGATGTAATGTTTGCTCAATACTGCTGTGCAAATGCGCTATAACGAACATGAATTGCTGAACCTAGAGAAAAGCATAATTGCATGCCGGAACGTAGAGTTATTGATCTTAGAAACAGGATTGAGTTCTTTGAGCTCTTGGTGTAGAATCGTCTGTTTGGCTGTATTAAATCAAGTTTTGTTTATTCTTTTCCTGACTAATGATTATAATACTGTATGTTTGGACTGTGATATTTGACAACGCTGTCTCACAGCTTCCTTCTGGCGGTGCCTCGGGAAGCTCTAACCGAAAACAAACCCCCTCCCCCCTCCTTTCCTTCTTTAGCAGAAGAGACGAAGTGATGGTCGGTCTTCTTCTCATGCCCTTAAGATGGTCGTTTCTCCGACTCTAGCTGCACGGCGTCTGAGGTCCCGAACATACCTCTACGCTTATTACCGTGTTGATATTTGCAATTTCAGTAGTGTTTTTTTACTTCTTGTTTGACATATATCGCTGCTCTGCTGTTGTTGCTGTTCTGTTGATTGGTAACTAACAATTTTTTTAACAATCATTTGCATTTTTGTGATACAATTGCTGAGGATAACATTCCGTCCAACACAAAAATTTCACGATTCACTATTTCCTTCCGATGCTTGTATTAAAAAAAAAACACCCACGATGATAGTTGCAAAGGAGGCTACTAATATAATATTCGTGATTCATGCAGTCTATTTCCCGTGCATTTTTTAACAGTTGACGATCGAAATAACGACGACGCAACAGGTGGATGAACCTGGTGGGAATACGAATATAACATGTATGCAAGTTTTGATCGAATTGTACTACTACAGGGTGCCCACTGACCGGGAAAGTCGGGAATTATTCGTGAATTTTCAATGCAGGGAATTGTTCGTGGATTATTCGTGATTGTCTGGAATGAGTCGGGAATTTTAAAAAATTCTTAATTCAAGACAAAAAATCCTTATTTTATACATAGGATAAATAACGATGACTTTAAGATATGGATTTGCCATTGGTATGAATGAATAAATAAACGACGGAAAAGTAGTTAGGCTCAATGTATCGTCAGCGCTGTGTGGATCGGAGACATTCAACTGTTCGACTGTCGAACGGATGCCTTCAGTGTCACGTCAAGTGCCCTTTGTTCTCATTCATTGCACATTGGACTAAGCCCATGATACGCAAACATATGCCTAACGTGTAGTGATGGCCGGATCGGATCCAAAGATCCACGGATCTTTCATTTTACTCGGATTCGGATTCAAAGACACGGTATAAAATCGGATCCGGATCGTAGATTTTAAATTTTCGCGGCTTAGCGATCGAAGTGCCCCGTGAACAGTGGCAGATTCAGGGGGGGGGGTCACAGGGGTCATGACCCCCCCCCAAATTTTATCAAACATTTTTAATTTTTATTAGTTCAATAGTTTTTGTTTCCTTGTAAAGGACTAAAGGGAGTATATATGCAAATGCATGGCTACAAGTCCCAAACGTGAGAGTTTAAGTTGCATTTATCGTAGAGCGTAGCACTCCCTACCGTAAAAAGAAGCTCAAAAATAAAATAAGCTGTGTCCCAACTCGTTAGGCATTAGGGAGTATGGATTTCGGCGCCTAAAATTTAGCTGGCTAACCCAAAAGGGAGCATGAATTGGGATATCGTTACGCAGATATTGCCATTTGCTGGCTTCGAAACCAATGAAAAACAAGAGAATGTGAAAGGGATGACAAATGATGTACAAAATCTTAACAATCCATATTGTTGACTTTCTCATGCCATTGTGTATAGACAGAATTTAATTTGAGTTTAGGGTGCCGTAGATTAGCATCTTCTCATATTTTCCGTAATTTAGATAATACATTTATTTTAATGTAGAACAATTCGGCCTTCTCCTACTTCTGAATGAGTCTCTCCGTCATGTCACTTCCCTATAACGATATTTTATTGTGATAAACGAATCAACACGACTAATTATAAAAATATCAACAAAATTTCAGCTAAAATATTTTCCCTCGTTGGAAGCCATCTTCATCGAGTCCACTGCTCTCGCTTTGAATGCTTTAAATCATGGGAAACGGATGCACGCGTCGATGCCCAAATCTAGCGGCTGAAAAAGGTACCTAAATCCTCTCTCTTATGATGCCTACCGAGTTGGGACACCCTTCCAAGATGGTGTCCTCCCTAAATTCTGGGATGGTACCTATCTGGTGAATTGGGACACAGCTATAGAGCCCGCATAGTTGAAAGGGCCTCAGTGTTTCTGCAATGTTCGGCAGTTTCCGATGTCTCGTGATAAGCTCGTGAGGCTCGACTGACAGACAAGTGAGTCTTCACCTACCCTTGAATAGTAGGAATAGCCAATATGGAATAGCAGGGTCGCACCAGGTGTGTAGCCAGGGGGGGGGTTGACCCCCCCCCTGAAATTTTTCATCAGCGAGGAAAAAGAGAAAATAGTGAGGATGAGAGGAAGGCTATAAGACCCAAGCAGCATCGTATGGCAGTTATGTCTGCCCAATGTCATTTTACGTCACCAATGTCGTTTTAACATCGGCTGATAATTACGATATAAAAATGACACATAAATGATACCTTTCTCCGATGCAAAATTGATATTGTCCATCGTATCTTTGATTGATATTTATAGATACGGTTTTCTGATGCAAAAATGATGTCAGCTGAGCCGACTAATAAAGGCCATAAAAATTATCAAATTTTTCTGGTCGCTGGATTTTATAATTTTGAGTATTAACATGTTTTCCCCTGAGAAAAGAAAGTAAAAAATTCGTCATTGGCCAGAACATCAGAAACCATTTGGAGGCAGATATAAAATTAGAAATATGATTATTTAAGGATTCGATAACACAGAAAGAAAAAAACACGACCTTGTGTTATCATGTTTCTTTCCACTCCAATTAGCCTGAATCTTCAGAATTAGTAAGGATTCGATATTTGCTTACAAATTGCCGTTCACGCGGCAGGCTTGGAATATCCTACATTTACCGCCCAGCGCGGCTTTAGCGCTGGATGGGGTTCACCTTTGGTCGTGGCTTCTTTGAAGCCCCTTCTCCCTTGCATTGCCATCCGTGATGGACCGCGAGGGCTCAACATCTAGTACCTTGAACCTCCGTGAATTTGCCATGCGAATTAGGGATCCTGGGTAGCGTAGTGGTCTCCGCAGCCAAAGATCCGTGGTTCGATTCCCGGTCCAGGTGATTTTTTTCGCATGTCAATTAATGTGAACCCCCATATACATATTGGGTATCCTCCAATCCTCCTTGGGTATAACTCCAATAACTTCAACAGAAAACGAATCTGAAATATTTCACTATAGTGATAACGCTTAAAGTTACGCATCTTTCACTGAGGGAAGTTGGGTCAGGAGTAAAGTAGGTTTCTCATTACTATGATGAATCCTTATAATTACCCCCTTCTTTTACTAGGAGAGTTGGGTAAAGGGTAAAGTGCAGGGATTTTAGTATGAACATTCCTAGATCGAAACTACCTATCTCCATTTCTTTTTCCATCGCGTATTTATTGTACGATCGACCCTGATTATAAATATTTTTAACATGTTTATCCAGGATACATTTTAGCTATCTTACTTATTAAATCATCCCAATTTCATGTTGATGAAAAATCAGTCCATGGTAATATCAAACATACGTCGGCCCAATATCATTTTTATGCCACTGTATAGTGGGGACAGATTTCTTTTTATCATAAAATTAATATCGGCCCAATATCGTCAGCAAATGTTATTTTTATAATGGCAAATTTTATCACTTTTGACATTTGCCGACATCGGTAGCCAATATCGGATTGACCAATAAGTGATATGTGACGGTGTAAAAATGATAATGGGCCGATATCACATGATGCTGCTTGGGGAAGGCTATGTTGTTGCAGAAACCGTGGACTCCTCCTTCAGACTACCAGTTCCCTCATAACGAAGTAATGAAGAAAGGAAAGCCTACAAAAAATATGCACAGAGATCACATCTTGACAATTTCCACTGGCTTGTGCTGTCTCATAAAGACAGGGGGCTGTACTGTAAATATTGTGTACTTTTTTCATCCGGCTTAGGAAGTGTGCACCACAACGTGACTCCACTTAGGAAATTAGTTAAGGAACCCCTTAAAAAGTTTGATAATCTTAGAAGAAAAAGGTGACCTTACCACTCACGAGGAAAACCGATTCCATGTATGTGCAGTTGACAATGGAAAAGACTTTTTACTAACATACAATGAACCATCTTTTGAAATAAACAACCGACTAAGGGGATCGGGCGATTCTCCTTTATACAGTGTTCTTGGTTTAAATCATCAGTATGGAGATCCTGACCGATTTCCAAAGGAAATGATAGCATATGATTATAATTTTTGTAGTAAATGATATTATTCAGATCTGTTATTTCATCTCAATATTTGTTCCTAAGGGCCAACAAAGGAACTTCTATTTGTTAGTTTTACTGTTATGCTGGTTATGTTCCTTAGCACTTGACTTTCTATATCCTAGTGATATGATTAATAAATTCTACAGTTAACAAATTTTATTTACACTCAAAAGCTATTATAAATACTACTTAAGGTGTTCGATTGTAATGTTTGCTACATTTTTCAGACAAGTTATCTTTCATTATGTGGCTTATTGTCATGTGATGCGTGTGATTGTCGTTGTATGCTGGTTTCAATCTATGCATTCCTTGTAATTAAAATCACCCTCTCGAGAGGTTGAAAATCAACTGACCTTTTTAATACAGAGATAAATGCCTATGATATACTTAAAAAATTTTAAACTCTAGGTTAAACAGAGTTTCCTACATTTAAGGAGGGCCATTGTGCAAAGTTGAAGATTTGCCATGGCAATGTGTTCCTTTAACACGATAATCTGTGTCCCATTGATGATATAATATTTAGCTCCATCTCTCTGCTATTAATATATGATAAAATTTCGTATTGCTGATCTTACATGATGCTGATTGTGAAACTCAAAATCAATTTGTTCCTCTTATCCCTTGCAGGGCGATAAAAGATTTGGCTGGACAAGAGTTGTGAGAAAAGCAGCTATCAATGCCATTCGAGTGGAAAAGATGAGGCATAATGAGTGAAGCATAAAAGCAGAATAAGGTTGGTATGAGAGGAAAGATGCAAAGAACCTTTCCTGAAGGGATGATGAAACAGGTTCTGGGAAAGGAATGCACAAATGAAAGTGGATTTAACGTACAAATTGGAGGTAATCTGGCGAGGTTATCCTTGTCGGGGTAATGAAGGTATCTAGAGTATTATTGTTGGTGTTCACCAGTTATTTTGTGTAATATCTTTCTTCACATGTAATATCCTCCTAATATGTTTTGTGTAAGGTATATTTTGTATGATGTGTGAATGAAATATATATTAAAGGTATCGGTGTATAAAGGTAAACCTTAGGGAGGGACACCAAGGCCATGGTGAATATGTGAAACTGGTGAAAATGTATCTTTTGGTGTCTATATGGTATTCCACCTTTTACACGAAAGGGTGGTGATATAAGAAATGGACAGAACAATGTCCAAAAGAGTTGAAGCCAGCTCTGAAGGCCCTGAAGGGAAGATGTGAGCTCACATAGGAGTAGAGTAAGAACACCACTTTTGGAACAGTTTATTTGTTTCCAATATTTTTTTATTTTTTTCTTCATATTTTTCTGATTTTAGGTTTTTCCTATATTTTTTTATTTTTTTCTTAATACTTTCCAATTTTAGGCTAAGTAACCTAATTAGCAGGTAATTAACCTAATTAGCAAGCTAATTAACCTAATTAGCAAGCTAATTAACCTAACTATCCAGCTAATTAACGTAATTAGCTAGCCTCTAATGATAATTAGCCGCCGTCCCCCTCTAATGATAATTAGCCTAATTACCCCCCTCCTCCTCCTGCATGTATTGATTTTCAGGGCGTGGTCTTCTTAGACGTATTGATTTTGCGTTCGATGCCCGGCAGTCTCACATATCGACCCTCCCCTCTCCCCCGACCCATCGATCTGCGCTCCCAGACATATCGACCCTCCCCCGACCCAAGCACCTCGTAATGATTTCTTGACACCGAGACGCCAACCCATCCCCCAAGCTGTTAGAACGGCGTCTCTCACGATGACATTTGATTCAGACGCCTCACGGTAGTCGGACCGTGATCCGCGGGGATCCGCTCGTGATTGATTCCCTCGTTCAGTGAAGCTGTTTCTCGCAGTGTAATGGCTTCCAAGTGCTTCAGTGTATGCGTGTTACAAATGGAATGTACCTATTATTCAAGTGGTTACCAAAAAGACGGATTATTTGGAGAATACATCTACCGCAACTGTTGGAAAGACGCCGTCAGAGGGAGGATCGATCGTCTCTGGCCGTCCCAAGCCTCAGGTGAGTGAAGGAAGTGTTTTAATACGTAAAAGTGAAGTGATTTCAATACGCAGATAGCACTGATCCCTACGAAATCGGTCTAAATAACGAACTTTAATGTGTGCAGCGAAGATCGGCAAGATTTGAAAAGGGCCGGTATGATAACTTTATTAGCGTAACCGGTCTATTAAATGTATTAAATTGGGAATCATTGTCAGATCGCAAGTTGAAATTTAGACTTAATCTCTTAAATAAATTCCAAGACCATATTTTCAGTGATGATGTTAAAAATATTTTGCGGACCCCAACTTACTATGGTAGACTGGACAATAATCACAAAATTAGAGAAATAGATTGCCGAACTGACAGATTCAAAATGTCCTTTTTTCCTCGTACTATTAGGGATATGAATAACGGTAAATGTATCCAGTACGAGTGTAGCAATGGATAACATTTGTAGCTGCATGTTGGTATAAGGACTTAAAACTAACCCAACTAACAGCATGTTTTTGCAATTATGCTTTGCTAAATTAATTTTTAATTACAAATTTTATGCATGATATGTAGTGCATGTTTGGTGAGAGTGCCTGCCTGCCATACACCTTTATGGTGGCTTGCAGGGTATTATATAGATGTAGATGTAGCTATAGGAATAGGATGTTTTTCCTCGTACCGTTGCGTGTGAATGACTTGGTGCAAAACCGAGCGTTGTCTAACTTTAATAGGACGAATCAAAATTATTCCCGTGTATCCCTGCGCGTGAATACGAATGTGATTTTTTCGTTTATAACCTGTATCGATTTGAGCGCCTCGAGTTGTTGATGAATGAGTTAATTAGTAAAACCGAGTGAGGTGATGTTATCGTTAAAAACCAGCATCGATTTGTTTGTCTCCAGTTGATGACAAATGATTTAATATTTAAAACCCATGGATTTCTAACTCGAGCAAGATGAGACAAAGTTATTTTATGTAGAAAAACATAAATAGCTTAGAAAGGAAACACATTTTGTCTTTTAATATTTATCATACATTTATTACAAAGATATTACATCTCCTACTCCAGGAGGAGCAGATTCTAATTTTCTCTAACATAGATTATCTCCCCCCAGGCATTGCCGTGCGTTTGAAAATGACGCGTGGCAAGTAGGTTTGGCCGAGATCTCCACCCCCACCATAGTAGGTCATATTCTTTCGCGGATTGCAAGAGAGGTAATCGATCCTCCTGGGACCTTAGAGGAAGCGGTGTCTTCTGGCTCACTAGTGAAAGATAATAGAACTCGAAATGAAGAGGGAGTGGTGCGAGGCGATGGACCTGAAGACTTTGCGCAGGTTAAAATTAATTTCAAGGATGGATCGTGCTTTGTGGTGCCGATGGGAGCGTACGACAGTATGGGAAAGGCTTTCCTACAGTCATACCTAGAGATGGGTAAATTACCGTAATTTTCCGGTTTATTTTAAGTTTTGAGCTGCTAATCCTTATCAGAGGACTCCAAACGAAATCAAATGCATTGAGATATAAATGCCGAAGCTTATATCAAACATATCACGACGTTTATCTGCTATAACTCATTTAAAAAAGGAAAACCAAGTTGGCAAGTACGGGAAATTTTCGTTCCAAAGACATACCTCTGTGCAATGTACATTTGTTATTTTACTCTGAATTAATTGGAATTGATCATGGGCACAATGTAAATAAAATCGTTTTAGCTTCTTAATTTATGATATTACCCATTCCAATGGTTTCTTCGTGAGGAAGAAATTATCTGAAAAAGAAAGAACAGAAATCTGAAAAAGAACTACAAAGAAAAAGAAGAAAAGGGGTTTGGTAATTTACGAAAAATACCACGGTAATTTACGAAAATTACCGCGGTAATTTACCAAGTTGCCCATCTCTAGCCATACCTCGAACTGGGTGCTGACAGGAAATGCTTCGGGATTGAGTGAGCGCATTTTTCCCGGCGTGTTGATTGCTGCCGAAAACGTAAAATATACTTTACTCCCAGGTGTATATGACTCGTTTCGCTATTTATTGGTCAAAACTCTCTCTCGGCATTCAACGCATCAAGAAAACACCACATAAACCAAGATATATTAGACTCGACATGGATACTAGTATGAGAGGGGAGCAGAACTAAGAGTACGAAGCCAATACCAACGTCTGTTTCACCTCCCCAGGCGATAATAGATTATGTGAGAGAAGGACATGCGATAAATAAAAGCAGAGTGGTGAAAAGACACAACGTTCCTCCCTCCGTACCAAATATTTACGTTTGCACCGAAATAATTGAACCCCAATTCGTAGGCGATTCATTGAGTCGATGCCTTCGTATAGTAAACAGTAGCGTGGTGGGGACATTAGATATTCAATCCGATTTATTACTACCCCGTGGATAAGAACAACATCGAGAGCGTGGAAATGCTTATTGCGGTTAAACTTGGAGAGCTCGTTTCTTTCCGCGGCAGGGAGGAGTCCTCCATTGTAGTTCTACATTTTATAAAAAAGATGCAATTCTCGTTGATCAATCATTGAGCAATGGGATGGCGCCAGCGGAGAATCGATACTTTACTTATTACGTCAGGCAGGCGGGGGGTGAAATTGGACCGCTCTATAGAGCTTCATATCGGGTGCAAAGAGGTCGTGGCATCGTTGGTCTCTTAGCAGTGGTCCTTTGGCGATTTGCAGAACCGCTTTTCTACTCTGGCCTGAAGACCCTTTTCTACTCTGCGTGGGCATCTGCTCTCGCCGATCTTGGCACCAGACCGGTCAAGGAGATATTTGCTAAAATATTATCAAATAAATATTATATCAAGTATATTACGCAGTAGATTTCTTTTTTTTTTTATATATATATGAATCATATTTACAATCAATACTATTTCTTTCAGATGTCCATTAAGGCGTCTTTGCTGTCGGCGCAGAATGGCGCCCTCTTCCTGAGGAGGGAGGAGATGGTGGAGGGAGAGCGATACATGGTGGAACGTATACGGAGTCCATGGAGACGCCATACGGACTCTGGTCTTGTACGGATCTCGGTTCGGATCTCTGGTGGCGGAGATAATTTATATGGGAGTGAAGAGGAAGCTCTTCCTCCCTAAATACTTTAGGTTGACCGAAAAGGAAATCATTCAATTCAACCGCAATGCCTGGGGGGAGAAGATCTATGTTAGAGAAAATAACAGAATCTACTCCTCCTGGAGTAGGAGATGAAATGTATTTGAAATAAATGTATGATAAATATTATAAGAAAAATGTGTTTCTTTTCTATGCTATTTAGGTTTCTGTAGTAGGAGATGTAATATATTTGAAATAAATGTATGATAAGTATTACAAGACAAAATGTTAGTTTCCTTTCTAAGCTATTTAGGTTTCTCTGTAAAATAACTATGCCTCATCTTGTTTGAGTTAGAAATCCATCGGTTTTAAATATTAAATCATTTTTTATCAACTCGAGACAAACAAATCGATGCTGGTTTTTAACTATGACATCACCTCCCTCGGTTTTACTAAATTACTCATTGGTCAACAACTCGAGACGCTCGAATCGATACAGGTTTGAAACGAAAAAATAACATTTGTATTCACGCGCAGGGATACACGGGAATAAATTTGATTCGTCCTATTAAAGTTAGACATCGCTCGGTTTTACGCAAAGTCATTCACACGCAAAGGTACGCGGGAAAAACATCCTATTCCTATAGCTACAATGCTATCTGCGTATTGAAATCGCCTCATTTTTACGTATTAAAACATTCTTCACTCACCTGAGGCTTGGATGGCCAGAGACGATTGATTCTCCCTCTGAAGGCGTCTTTCCAACAGTTGCTGTACATGTATTCTCCGAATAATCCGTCTTTTTGGTAACCACTTGAATAATATATTCCTTTTATAACAAACAATGAAGCACTTCGAAACAATTGCACTGCGAGAAACAGCTTCACTGCACGAGGGAATCAATCGCCTGCGGAAGCCTGTGGTCACTGCCCAGGTAAAAATTCCAGCTGGATCCAACTATAAATTGGCCAGCAGGACCAGTAGAATCCAGCTGGAATAGCTGGATTCAACTATAAATTGGCCAGCAGGAACCAGCTGGACCAGTAGAATCCAGCTGGACTAGCTGTATTTAACTAGAAATTGGCCAGCAGGATCCAGCTGGACCACCAGGACCAGTAGAATTCAGCTGGACTAGCTGCATACAACTAGAAATTGGCCAGGAGGAACCAACTGGACCAGCAAGGTCCAGCTGGACCAGTAGAATCCAGCTGGACTACCTGGATCCAACTAGAAATTGGCCAGCAGGATCCAGCTGGACCAGTAGAATCCAGCAGGATGCAGCTGGACTAGCAGGAAATTGACCACTTCCATTTATACCAGCAGGAACTGGGGTGCTTCCAGCTGAATGAGAATGATCTTTTCCGAATATTAAGATCCAGCTAGAAATCGGCTATTCCTAGCAGTACCAATCTGGAACACCATTCAAAATAAAACAGGCATGAGATACACTATATTCTTAAACAAAAGGTTAGAGAGCAAGGGATAATTTATGAACACACAATGAATACACTTTTTCTATTACATACGTTTTATTTTCATATTTATGTTTACATTTACTTTAAGGAAATCATATGATGGTGAAATTCATAGCCTTATCCCTGGACCACCGCATCCTGTACCTGTAAAAAAATGTCACAGAAAATAACTACATTATATAATGACACAATATGTCATGCACAGGTAGTGAAACAAAGCATTGTTAATATAACATTAAACATTTTAATTGGCCTAGGTAATTAACCCATCAATATCTAAAAGGTAGTTCTTATTTTTTTCTATTCAGAGTTAACTTCTTTACGGGCATGATTGAACTAAAATAAAATTCCATTTAACTCAGTAATGAGTTGGAGGGAGGCAAATCTCATTTTTTTGGTCAAATTGACATCGAATGGCCCTGCTGTAATTGCATAAGAGATGAATAAATTCAACAAATGAATCTTTTCTTTGTTAAACATAATCAATTATTAAGCCACCAAAATGTCTCACATCTACTCACAAATCTTTCTTTTGGTTGTTTTCGCCATATAGTCATTTAGTTTGTTTTGAAGATGCTTTTTAAATTTATCCATGCATAAATTCACCTCCTCCAGTGAGTTTGTTTCTTTCTCGATTTTTCTTCGAAAACAATCTGAAATGAACGAAAATATACAAAATATAAATAATGTTGTAGAATGACAGCAAGGTAATTTAACACATTGCCTGTCTCTGCACTTGCACTCACAATATGTATTTTATCATATCTATTAATGAATGTATAGTGGTTAAATCTCTGAAAATTTTTAAAAAATATGAATACACTACAAAATAAAAATAACAGAATAAGTTGCAATGCTAGGAAGCTAGAGAAATGTGGATGAAAGATCTACACAAAGATGTGAAAATCAACCTTGCACTGCAAAAGGTAGAAGCTGCCCAGATAAGATATTTGGGCCCTTCCATGTCAGTTCATCCACTCCACCCACAGGCTCGCTTATGATGAACTAGATACTAATAATTCCTTTACCAATGTGAAAAAAGCTCAATTTTTTAATAGCTCAAGTAGTTTTACAGTTACTGCTTCTCAATGTTTAGGAGAGTTCTGAATTTCAATCATTCACGATGCACACTTCTCAAGGTGCGCTTTTTTAAAAAATATAATGCTATCTCACCCACTTTTTAATTACTTCCAATGAAATTTTTCAGTGATGTCCACAAGGCTATGGATATTTTGGAAAAAAATAATATGAGCCCTTGACTTTTCTTTTTAACCTTAGCCTTAAAGATTTTATATGCAAATGTTTTTGGATAAAAACATGGTTAACAATTGATTCTTTTATGACACAAAGAGTCTTTATTAATCTTTATACATTTTGGACCATAATTATCCTAAAAGTATCTGCTTGCATCCTCAGAAATGAAAATGATGGCTTTTTCAGACCTTTAATTAGAATTCACACCATTTTTAGGGCCATTTTCTCAAAATAGCTGCCTAAATTCAGTTATTTTGACATTGATTATCAACCTTGAGAAACCCTTACAAAACAATGGATATGAAAAGCGTTTGATCTAATAAAATCATAATAAAATGATTATATGAGTGCTTGGATGCATACATTAGAGCTGTGATAACTTATTCATGATTGAAAAAAAGGTCAACCTATGCAGGTGGAGGTAAACTGCTCTCTCAATGACTTCTACGATTGCAGAATTTTCCTAAAGTTTGACTGGCTGCAATTGGAAAACTACTTGAGCAATGGAATATGATTTGGGCATTCTTCTTATATTGATAAGAAATGATATGTACCAAGTTTCATCAGAATCTGAGTCGGTGGGTGGCTAAACCTTATTTTTGTGGTTGAATTGACATAGAATGACCTCCGGTAAGGAATCACTTCAAGGGACAGAACAATGCCTTAATGGACAAGTATGGAGAAATTATGATTTTAAGCAAAGAAAAAGTAAAGAGATGGAAGGATGATATGAGAGCCTCTACAAAAAAATTGGAATTTGATGTGCAGTGAAGGACCTGCATATGAATAATGCCTCTGGATTTGATGATATTCCTGCTGAACTAAATAAAAATGCAGGATAGATAGCAGAACATATGTTAATAAAACCTTTTGATTCAACGGGAGAGATACACTTGGATTTTGAAAATAATATCATTCTGGAGAACGTGAAAATTATCGGACCATAATCCCAATGACACATGCATCGAAGACATTGACAAGGATCATCTATAGGAAAATAAAATCAAAAACCGACTTGGGGAAAGAAAGGGTACAAATGAAGCAATACTCACGATACTGTGTATTCATAATTGAGAAATTATGTACATATATTATGGCAAGAGTATAATAAAGAAAATACTAATAAAACAATGAATGATACATACCCTTAAGTATATTGACCTTTTTAGGGGTCCATGCCTTTTTAGGAGGGTAATTGGGCTTTGAAGGGCAGGCTCGCCCAGATAAGGACCTTTCCGCCAAGGTCTGACTCCCCCATATCATCACTGCTACTTTGCAGACAAAAATTCAGTCATCCTTCCCCTTTGCCAAGTTCAAAACACCACTCTCGATCCACATGTTCCCACCAATATGGGTTTCCTGGAATAAATATCCATAAAAATATGTAAACAAAATGACAATAAAAATGAACGATTAACAACAATATTAAGACGAGCTGTATTAAGCACAAGAAAGGCAACTGACATTTCCTCCATTCTTGCTACGTCTCTCGCTGAATATCTCCAGTGTTTCTTCAACTTCCACATTGTCTTCCACTGGCCGCAATAGGGTGGTTTCATTCATCAAAGAAAACAAGACTTCATTAAAAGCGATTTGTGCCCTGCCATAAGTGTATTTTACGCCAAAAGTTTGTGTTGAGAAATCCCAGTTTACTAGAGAATTAAATGTTAATTTTAAGGCCATTTGAAAAGGCTCTGAAATGGCGGAGTGCGCTGCCTTCTTGCTGACGTAACAGGTATATGTAGTTTACGTTGCGAGGGAAATAGGAAACTTCGTCTCCTGAACTAACCATAGTATTTCAGGGCCCCTCAGCTGTAGTGAATATGTATTAGTAATAGCCTGTGAAAACTATCAACGCTCAAAAAGTCTTCTCTGTGAAACACTGTAGTATTAGTCGTTTTATAGGCTCCAGGGCATCCTGCTCGTGGTGTCTTCTGCTACGGCGGAGCATGGCGTGAAGGTCGCGCGGCGATGGGCGAACTACGGGGTATGCTTGTAGAAGGAATACTAACTGTTTTGAAATGAATCAACTGCATAAATAATATTAAATAAATAAATAAAAGTTAATTATAATAAATTAACGGAATAAATACACCTCCGATACTAGTTAATAAGCTTTAACGGAGTGCAGCGTTCACTTGGAAGCATCCGCAGCACCACCTGGTGGCAGGTAGAGGAAATAGTTTGACGTCACACGTAGGATTAACCGGCATGCAATAGTTTGCCCTCACGTTTTTGCGCCATTGATTTTTTTCACTTTTTAATTAATGAGGAAAAATACTTAACTTCATATAAAAATTGAACGGCTTAAAAAACGTACTCCAGTGGTAATAAACTTTCGATCAAGACAATAAAAAATTAATAGGAAACTACCCTATTGAGGAAACAAGGATTCATTTTTTTCAGCTCCACTAATGTCTATCATCGAAATTGTGTGGTCTTCTGCTGTTGCATTTGCCTTCCTAGATGCTGTGAAAAACAATTCACTACTGATAATTTTGCCTCAAAATAGTGCACAGCTTTACATGTAGGTACATAATACCCTGCAAGCCACCATAACAGTGAGTGGCAGGGGGTGAACTCACCTCAAACATGCACTACTTATCATGCTTAATAAGGATTAGTTCTATATTGTATATCTATGTTACAATTTGAAAAACATTTAAAAAACAAGGCATGCACGAACATGCAACTACCTATACTATCCCTTGATACCTAAGTGAACATAATTACTACTACTTAAATCCCTAATTGAACGGGGAAAGGCAATTATGAATCTATCGGTTTGGCAGTCAATTTTTCTAATTTTATGACCATGGTCCAGTCTACTATAGTAAATTGGGGATCTCGAATATTTTCAACATCATCAGTGAAAATATTGCCTTGGAATTTGCATAAGAGATTAAGTCTGAATTTCAATCTACAGTCTGATAAGGATTCACCCTTCAATTCACCCAATAGACTGGTTATGCTAGCATAGTTATCATACCTTCCCTTCACAATTCTTGCTGATCTTGGCTGCACACGCTCCAGTTTGTACCAAGGGAAATGTAGCTAATTTCTCGCTTATGATTTTCACGTTCACCAAGAACTCTTTTGATGAATCCCAGTGTACGAATAGCTTGTCCCCTTACTTTTTACCGCATTATTAATATAAAATGATATAACATTGTGATCTAACGTGTAAGATTTTAATTTTACAAGTAATTTGATATGAGACACCTTGTCAAAAGCTTTCTAAAATTCGAGGCATACACCCAGCCAGCACAAATAAACATTTTACCTTCAATTTATTTGAAATTTACGTAAATATGTCGTAAACTGTTTATTTGTTTACAAGTTGCTCACGTAAACTTCTATGATGTATCTCGTAAAAATCGCGGCCACATGTCATCATCGTGGAGTAAGCAACACAGAAGCGGTTTACCAGAACGTCCGCCATAATGCATATGCATCAAATACTTTGTTTGCCATATATATTCCCTCACTACGTATTAAATGTGCAATTAAATCCAGTGTACCACGTTTAAAAATTTTCACGAATAAAAAAGGTAAAAAAATAAAATTACATACACATCACTAGCATCGCTTTCGCCCCTAGGTGGCTCAGGGAACCGAACTCGTGTCGTTCGCTTCATATCTCGGCACGCTACCACCAGGCTAACTGCTTCGTTGATGTGAGTGTTGTCAGATAGCTAGTTGTTGTGACGCGGTTCATGCATGAACTTGCGCCGGTTCATGAATGCGAAGTTAAGTTTCAATAGTTGATTATAACTATAATTCATTACACAACTGTAAGTTAAGACTATCGAAGGAACTGTAGTAATGATTTACGATCGAATTTGCTTTCCTAAATTGTCGAACACATGAATCCTTCGTTAATTGTGCTGGAGTGACAACACCCCTTAGAAAAATCTTTGAAGATTAAAAATTAATTTCTCTTCACCAATGGTTATGATTACTGGTGAGCACCAATTAACTACTTGTGAATGATGATTAATTACTAATATTTGCAGTGATTACCTACTTATTTCAAGGGAGCTCAGGGGTTGATTTTGGAACAAATATCAGACTGCTATCTCATATCGGTGATCAGCTTGAAACATATGTACTCCACATTTAATGAAAAAGATACTTGAAACTACTTCATGTATCTACATGTTAACTTTATGAGCCAAATATTTTCATTAAACATACGCGCAGAGTATAATCTATGACATAATGCTGTAAATTTACTAATTTCTTAATGGCCCACACTCGTAAGAATCACGTGAATTCGTTTACGTGTGCGGTTTAAAAACCGTTTACGAGATGCTTACATAAGCATTTACGTTTACGTTCATTCTCATAAAATGATTGCTTAGAATTTACGTAAACATGAAATAATACGGGGAGATTATGTTTACGTATACACACGCACATTAAGTTTACGAGGATTTTACGTAAACATGTTACCGTGTGCTGGCTGGGCAGCATCTACTGGAATGTTATTTTCGCCAGAAGCCAAAATATCGTGAGAAAAGAGTGTCAGTCGAGTTTCACAGGACCTGCACTTCCGGAAGCAATGCTGAACATTGGTCAATAACTCCTGGCTATCTAGGAGTCCCATGACTGAGCTGACAGCTTTAGCATACGGCTACAAAACTACAAGGCCCACATTAATATTAAAAAATTTCGAAGAGTAACTAGTAATATTTCCAGTTAAGACAATCCCACAAAAGTGTGGAATTAACAAAAACGTACACAAAATCTTATAAAAATGCAAAGTAGTGTCAACGAACAAGACGAAACAATTCAAAGTGATTCAGTGTAATTGCGAGAACCTCAAAAACAAGTGTCACAAAGATTTTACCTCGCAAACTCTGCATCAGCTCCTCCTGTAGGTCTTAGTTGTAACTCCTCAACCTTGAATTTTCTTCCAGAGCCTCTTTTAAGTTGTTTTTGAATAGCAACTTTTTCTTCCTCCAATTTATTTCCCCGGATTTTAAGTCCTCGGCATTGCTCACAGCTTCCTACATTTATCCACCATGTCCAGCAAACACTCTCTTCTTTTCTTCACAACATCCTGTCGTGCTTTATTATCGCCCTCATGCCGTAACTCCTTCACCGCCCTTTTCTAAAATACATTGAAAAAATAATTTATAACAAACACACTATCATCTTTCAGCATAAGTATATTTTGACATTCGTAGAGCCGAACCTTGTGCAAATCAGTTGCCATGCGGTGTCATCGTTCTCCGACGCCGAATCCTCGGAGCTTACCCAAGTCGCTAACCTAAGGCGTTGTGATGAGCTGGCGATTCTCGAAACCAAGAACACTATATAAAGGACGTTGATCTTGTTGCGCATTCGATCGTCTTTTGCTTAAATTTCAGTCGCGGATTAATAGGGTTCCTGAACTTGCCGACAGGTAGCACTAGTGCTAGTACGCGAGGCACATGTGTATGGCATTGTAGCATTGCTTTACGTTAAGAATGGATTGCGCTCATAATAAATTTCGGTGAGACTTCGTTTGAAAATGGGTAAACGGGGCTGTTTTGTGCGTGTTGCTGTAAAGAACAGTCTAATCTAGTGAAGAAGAACCGTATTCTTGGTTTAACGAAACCAAAGTTTGTTTAAAGCCCATTCTACAATGGACGTAAGCCGTAAGAGCTGTCGTAAGGGCTGTCGTAAGACGTAAGGAGCTGTCGTAAGGGACATGGCCAAGTCCCATCTCTACGTCTAACGGCAGGCCAATCAGAGCGCCTCATTACTACAGCCAGTGTCAGTCACGGGTTATTGCTTTTATGGAAGTTTTTTTGACTTCGAGAAGAATTGCGGAAGTATTGGAAATAATCTTTAGTCGCGAATTTGAAATATGGCGAGTTTAGACGAGCTTATCATTAACTGATGCCTCATTGAATAATATTTGGATTGCTTCATCCCGCATTCTAACTGAATCTTTATTGTATGAACCAGTTTCTTGGTTTATTTGGATGATTAGTGGTCTTTTAAGTTTAAATGGCTTATACTGATCGACACCCACCAATATCGTCCAAAATCTCAAAAACTCAGTGGCATGGACAGTTGTAATTCTATGATACAATGAAAGGGTACACTGAAATAAATAATGTAAATCAAAGATTGGGTTAATGGTAGTTTTCTGGGGGGCAGACCAGGTAGTCGGTCATTAGCGAGGGTCTCTGCTCGCGATCGTCCTAATCCGGACCCTCGCTCGGCTTCGACCCTCATCAGCGACCGGACTCTCGCGGCATGGGGCCGCGCGGAAGAAACTGACCGCGTGCAATACGATGTTAAAAGTTATTAACTATTTAAATGAGCAACAATTTATTACCGCCATTGTATCACACGTTCTAAGAGAATTACGGGCGTCTTTTGATCGACGTTCTACGATAAAAATTAACGTTTTCCATGCATCCTTCATAAACGTGCCGTTTACACTTGGCAACGTTGCATTTTCTGGAGGTTAAACGCGGTGGTTTTAAACAGCTAAGACCGTTGATAGAGGGAGAGATTGATGGAATAATGTAATAATAACTGTTGAAACATAAGTTTTAACATGTTAAAGCAGTTTAATACATTTAAACTGTTGAGTGCTTGAAATACATTAAAGTTATTGCCTGGAAGATGCCCTATTTGTTATCTACATCTATACGATACCTTGCAAGCCACTAAGAAGGTGTTTGACAGGGGGTGGTGATCAGCAAGCATGCACTTTAAACAAGCAAACATAATACTATAGGGTCTCAGGTAACTATATTGTTAGTATTTACATACTATATTAATTTTGTAGCATGTCAGTCAGTCATTCAGTATCCGTTTTGTTTAGCTCTTTATCAAGTTTTGAGCTAAAAGAGTGAGGTTTGGTGCGTTGAGTGTGGATTCTATGTTTGTGTGATTTGGTAGTAGTTTTGGATTTTTAGCAGTTTGTGGTGCAGAAAAAATGCAAAAAACATGATGTTTGAGAGTGGGAGACAGCATACAATGAAAATATTGTGTAGAAAAAAGTACAAAAATAATCAGAGTGGGACACATTTCTCTATTTATAAAATAGCAATTTCCTTCTCTCTGCATACGAAATGCTTATGAGAAGTGCCCGAATGGCAGGCAGCAGGTCTGCATAGTAATAAGGGATTGATGTTAATGCATGCATCTTGCACTACCGACTAGTCTAAAATATTTCCCCTACCTATCCCTTTGCTATGCTGCTTATTGTGCTCCCTTACAGTTTGGGGGAAATATGACATTTTGAATCCATCGGTGCGACAATTTATCTCTCCTACGTTATTTATCTGGTTTAAACTAATCACGCTGGTGTTTTTAATACATGCCTAACATTTTCATCTACATCTATATCCACACAATACTCTGTAAGCCACCGTGAGAGTGTATGGCAGGGGATGAATATCACAAAGCATGCACTACCGTCATGCAAACAAGCAACTATAGGGTCTCATGCAACTAGATTATTGGTATCTATAGTATTTAAGGGATTAATACATGCATCATGCACTACAACTACTCTACAATATTTCCCCTACCTATCCCTTTGCTGTGCTGCCTATTCTGTTCTCTTATAGTACATGGGAAAATGCCAATTTAAATCTATCAGTACGACAATCTATCTCTCTCATCTTATTTATCTGGTCGAATCTACGATAATACGCTGGAGTTCTTAATATATGCCTAACATCTTCAGTAAAGCTATCCGATTAAAATTTCTCTAATAGAATTAATCTGTACTTAAACCTACGGTCTGATAATGATTCCCACCCTAATTCTTTTATTAATTCTGAAACGCTACTCAACCTATCGTAACATGTTTTAACGAACCTAGCTCCTCTACGCTGCACACTGTCTAGTTCTCAGATCAAACCTAATTCATTAGGATCCCATACACTGGCTGCATACTCAAGGTGGGGCCTAACTATTGAACAGTAACATCGCCCTTTTGTCTTCTCATCACATTTCCAAGTACTCTTTTCATAAATCCTAGCTTTCTCTTCGCTCGGCCATACCTGGATGTGTCTTCCCCACGATAAATCTCTAGTGATTGTTACATCTAAATACCTAATGATTTCAACGCTCTTGATCTTTGTGTTACTAATTCTATAGGATAGTCTATCGAATTATTCCTCCTCCAAAAATTGATAGCTACACACATTTTAAGGTTAAGTTCTAACTGCAATTTGTCGCACCACTCTTGAATTGCATCTAAATCGTTGCTAAGCGATTTCCTGTGTACTTCTTTTGTTATACCTCTATACACTACCGCATCGTCTGAAAGAAGTCTAAGGTTACTACCAACTACGATACTCAAATCGTTTATGTATAAAAGAAATAAAAGCGGACCTACTAAGCTACCCTGGGGGCCCTGGGGAACTCCCGACGTGGCTTTGATTGTGTCCGACATGATACCATCTGTGACAACCCTCTGCTCTCGCCCACTTAAGAATTCTTTTACCCAACATACAACGTCTTTATTTATACCAAAACTCTCTAATTTCAAGAATAATTTATCATGAGGAACTTTATCGAATGCCTTTTTAAAATCTAAAAATATCGAATCAACTCCAGTACTGTTCTTACCGTGGACTAAAATATAATGTACGAGTAAAACTTATTGTGTCTCGCAAGATCTACCTTTCCGGAACCCACGATGGCTGTTTATGAGCAATATCTGACTATCCAAATGCCCCATGATTGAACTGACTACAATGTGCTCAAG
Source organism: Platycnemis pennipes (assembly GCA_933228895.1). NCBI lineage: Eukaryota > Metazoa > Arthropoda > Insecta > Odonata > Platycnemididae > Platycnemis > Platycnemis pennipes. Next base: position 2,032,229 of record CAKOGI010000002.1, on the reverse strand, counting down.
CTCCCAACAAGAGATTGACGTGAGTGAAATGGGTCTGTAGTTACTAGGTTCTTCCCTATCACAGCTTTTAAAAATAGCTGTCATGTTAGCTACTTTCCAATCCTTGGGTACTGCGTGGTTCTTTAGTGTTTTATTGAATATTATTTCTAGATAGGGGGCTATTTCAGGAGCTTATGTTTTATATACTCTGGAAGGAATTATATCGGGACCTGGTGATTTGTTTTTACTAATGTTTTTTAACTGCTACTCTATTCCGCGACATGAAATAACTGTTTCGGGCATTGCTCACTGAAAGTGTTCGGCGGTGGTTCCACTGCTTTGTGTGACGATGAGTTGAATACACTTTGGAAGAAGGTGTTTAAAGTATTGGCTTTTTCTACACTGCTGGTGACTCTGATTCCTTTATCGTTTTTAAGCGTGTGTACCTACTGTGGACCTATTTCCTTGAAGTTCTCATCTCACATATGACCAAAACGCTTTAGAATTGCTTTCTAAATATTCTCCTAACATCTTGCTCTTGAAGTACGATGACGCTTGCCACCATGCTTTCCTTACTAATGCTTCCATTTGTTATAGTTTTAAACTAACTCTTTTTTTTCCTCTACCGAGAGTCCCTCTCTTGCATTCTTAATGCTAGCGTGGCATACCCTTTGTCCCTTTAATGATTTCATATCATCCGTGTTATACCACTTTGGCACTGTATACTTCTCAATTCGGTTGGTGTGTACTCTTTGACACCTTTACGGGTGACCTCAGGAAATTCTCTCCACGAATCTTCTGTTCTAATTCTGTGTTTCGTCGCTAAATACATTAAGCAATTCTTTTACCTCTTCTTTCCTCGTTATTTCAGTAATTTCAGGTTATACAGTAGATATACTACTACATAACATCCTGTGAGCAACAAGGAGTATGTGTGGTAGGGGTGTGAAAGGTGTGTATGGGGTGTGAATTCACCCCCTGTCACACACTTTTATGGTGGCTTGCAGAGTTGCTTGTTTGCATGTTAGTAGTGCATGCTTGGTGATCTTCACCCCCTGCCACACACCCTCGCGGTGGCTGGCAGGGTATCGTGTAGATGTACTATGTAGATGAGGATTGTACTCCATGGCAACAAGTTTGATATAACAGTCACGTTTCACTATGACGCTACGACTATCTCGGGGCGGCAAGCGTCCTTTGAAATAACAAGCATGCATACAAGTTGGCGGAAAGGTACCTACCCTGATATAGGGCAATGTAATGACACCGAAGGCGCCTCCAGTGGCCAAGGGAAAGGAGAGAGGGCTAGTTTTTGCAGAAGAGAGACAGTGGGGAGTCCGCTTTCCGCGATCGCTTCCTTCCCTTCCCATTAACCCCCCGCTGTCCCCTTCCGACCATTCAACGCCTACCTGTCTATGAATGTCGAGAAACTACCATATCTCCGTGCACACTAGAGCATATACCAAATGCGGACTGACAACTGACAAGTTGCATCCTTGGCATTTCAAAAAGGATTTCATTGATGATGTTAAAAAGGCGTTTTCTAAAATCTCTAATCGAATTGGCATCTATATTATTATTACATCTACATCTACATAATACCCTTCAAGCCACCATAAAGGTGTGTGGCACGGGGTGAATTCTCACCCAACATGCACAACATATCATGCATAAAAAAGTATTAGTATTTACATTCTGTTCTAAACTGCACTATTTAAAAAAAGATAAAAATAGCAAAGCATAGGTACATGCAAAAACATGCTGTTAGTAGGGGAAGCTTCAAGTCCTTATACCAACATGCAGCTACCAATGTTATCCATTGCTACACTCGTATTGGATATATTTACCGCTATTCATATCCCTAATTGTACGAGGAAAAAAGGACATTTTTAATCTGTCAGTTCGGCTCAGTTCTGACTATCCTCGAGGATGTGTTGCAATAGATGAGTTTTCTCCGCACGTGGGCGAAGTACAAATACTAAAGGAGGTGAAATATGTCTTCCTTATTTGGAACCCGAAGAAAAACCGATTATTAAAGAATTAATTAAAATTCTGAGGAGATGAGCTGGATTTCTGAACATTTGGTAATCTAAATGTACACGATACCCTGCAAGCCACCGGGAGGATGTGTGGCAAGGGGTGAAATCACCAATCATGCACTGTAAACATGCAAACATGCTATTATAGGGTCTAAGGCAACTAGGTTATTAGTATCTACATAGTAATAAGGGATTGGTTGTTAATACCTGCATCATGCACTATATGACTAGAAAACTACTCTAAAATATTTCCCCTAACTATTCCGTTGCTATGCTGCCTATTCTGTTCTCGTATACCTCCTGCCACACATCCTAGTGGTGGCTCGCAGGGTATTACGTAGATGTAGATAACAAATCCCTTATAGTTTGAGGGAAGAATGGGATTTTGAATCTATCAGTACGAGTAAAACATGCACTACTGGCAAACAACTAAGAGCTGCTAGGATACAACTACATGGAAACATCTATCCGACAATCTATCTCTCTCACCTTGTTTATCTCATCAATACCATCTCAGATCTTCTTATATATATATTTTACTCCTGACGTAATATATTAATCATCATCATCATCTTCGGCAAACAATCCTAGGATTGGTTTGACACACCCCTCCACTCGATTCTTCTATCGGCCAACCTCCTCATATTAATTTAATTCCTCTCTTTCACATACCTTACTGTTCCATATATCTCATGCGTGGCCTTCATTTGCCACTCACTATTCCCAAGACAATTGTATTCATCTGGTCATCGTGTCTTAAGATTCCTTTCAGAATTCAAATTCAGCTTGTAATTCTTTTCAGAATTCCAAGCGAAATTGAAGCATTGAATTGCTATCCACGTTATCAAAATGATTCTCGAATTCCACAAATGCAAATAACCTCTGTTCGTTCCTCTCCAATCTCTTCTCTTTAAGCAGGCTAAGAGCGCTTCTCAAGGCAATTCAGAGCTTCGTGAAGGCAGCTGTGTTAAAATGTTGAGAGAGTGTTGAGGAGTTACTCCAGATTAAAAGAATTAGGGTACATTCACGACACTATTAATCTTTCCCTACAATTCGTGAAGCCCGGGGATAAGGAAACGCAACTCAGTGCATTGAAAACCATCTGGTCCACCATCAAGTAGGATATGAGAAGAAGAGTCGTGAGGTATTATAAAAAGATATTATATAAAGTTCCTCATAACGAATTAATCTTGATGTTTGAGAGTATCGGTAAAAATAAAGACGTTGTGTGGTGTGTAAAAGAATTCTTAAGTGGGCGAGAGAAGAAGGTTTATTATACATAGATGGTATAATGTCGGACACAATCAGAGTCACATCGGGAGTACCCTATGTGGTGTAATAGACCCGCTTCTATTTTTTTATACATAAACAATTTGGGTACAGTAGTTAGTGGTAAGCTTAGACTTTTTGCAGACGAGGCGGTAGTTCACAGGGGTTTAACAAAATCAGATAGAGAATCACTTATCAAGGATTTAGATGCATACCAAGAGTGGTGCGACAAATGGCAGTTAGAAATTAGCCTTAAAAAGTGTGTCTTTATTTCATTTTTGAAGAGGAATAATTCGATAGAGCGATACTATAGCGTTAGTGACTCAAAAATCGTAAGCATTGAAGCCATAAGTAGGAACTTAGGTGTAACAATCCCTAAAGATTTATCGTGGGGAAGACACATATGCCGCCGAGACAAAAGAAAGCTAGGATTTATAAAAAGATTACTTGGAAACTGATGAGAAGACAAAAAGGCGATGTTATTTTTCACTAGTCAGGCCCCACATCAGACATGTAGCTAGTGTATGGTATCCGAATGAAATAGGTTTCATTAGAGAGCTAGAAAGTGTTCAGCGTAGAGCAGCTAGGTTCGTTAAAAGGTGTTACGATAGATTTTGGAGCGTTTTAGAATTAGTAGAAAAATTAGGGTGGGAATAATTATCAGAGAGTAAGTTAAAGTTCAGTTTAAATCTATTTGAGAAATTGTAATCGGGTGGCTTTAGTGAAGATGTTAAGCATATATTAAAAAACCAGCGTATTATGCTAGATTAAACCAGATAAATAACGTAAGAGAGATTGGTTGTCGCACCGATAGACTCAAAATATCATTTTTCCAACGTACTGTAAGAGAACACATTAAGCAGCATAGCAAAGGGATAGGTAGGTGAGATATTGCTAGAGTAGTCTGCAATGCATGCTGCACGTATTGACAGTACAAACCCATTCATGGTAGGTAAATGCAGATAAAAATACGTAGATAAGTGTAATTGTAACCAATTTTCCCTTTAATACTATGTAGATACTAACCATATCGATATTGTCTATTGGCTAGATCTATTGTCTAGCATTCTTCCATGTAGCAGCCTAGTTGCGCGCGAGTTAATGGTAGGGACTAGAAGATCACAGTAGAAACAATATTTCCTCTCATGTAAAATTTATATTTGAACGTCTCGGATGTGATTTTCCATGATTTGTTGTTCATTTCGTTCCGTGAAAATATGCTAAAATAAACTCTTAACACATTCAGAGAAACAAACGTTATCGAAGGCTCAAAAACGTCAACATTTACGCGACCGAGAATTCACGGAGATTCGCAATTGTTACTAGTCAATCCTTGGGAGTTGATAATGGCGTAAGAAACTTTAAATAAGTTCGAAAAAGTATCATACTATTTTTAATAATTTCATTCTCTGTTGAAGTTAGCAGAATGGATGAATGTCTCGATAAATAACATATTAAACATTACAAATAGGGCATCTTCCAGGCAATAACTTTAATTTATTTCAAGCACTCAACAGTTTAAATGTATTAAACTGCTTTAACATGTTAACCCTTTTACTGCCAGTGGGCCGATATATCGGCCCTCTATGGTTGTGCGAAAACTGCCAAGGGGCCGATATATCGGCCCACCTACATTACATCATCATGTATTTGTAATGGTTACAATTCATTCAAATCAGAGACAGCATGAATAATTTTTTCATCCTCTTAAAAAGTGAAAATATATGATCAAAATAAAAAAAAATTTTTTTTAAAAATATTAATGTTAAGTGCTTATAATATATCTTAATGAGCTTGCCCATTGGCTGGGCATAATGGGCTTGGCATTTTTCGCACAGTCTACTTTAAAGGGGCTGGCAGTAAAAGGGTTAAAACTTATGTTTCAACAGTTATTATTACATTATTCCATCAAGATCTCCCTCTATCAACGGTCTTAGCTGTTTAAAACCACCGCGTTTAACCTCCAGAAAATGCAACGTTGCCAAGTGTAAACGGCACATTTATGAAGGATGCATGGAAAACGTTAATTTTTATCGTAGAACGTCGATCAAAAGACGCCCGTAATTCTCTTAGAACGTGTGATACAATTGCGGTAATAGATTGTTGCTCATTTAAATAGTTAATAACTTTTAACATCGTATTGCACGCGGTCAGTTTCTTCCGCGCGGCCCCATGCCGCGAGAGTCCGATCGCTGATGAGGGTCGAAGCCGAGCGAGGGTCCGGATTAGGACGATCGCGAGCAGAGACCCTCGCTAATGACAGACTACCTGGTCTGCCCCCCAGAAAACTACCATTAACCAAAGATTGTCTTGCTGTTAACTTTCCTGACCGTTATTTATATAGAAATGAATAGTTAGACAGCGGACTAATAAGTGCATTGAAGCCCATAATGATCTTTGCTCTGAGTTTATTTGGTCATTTAAGACCATACAACATTGATTTGTTTCAGTTCTGATCACATCCCAGACAGCCCTGTTAGCATTGCAAATGCTTGTCTTCAATAATTAAGTAATCGTATATTTGTTGACAGTGTTCTCTATTCTACGCCAGAAAAAATCGACACTCATTTGTCTTCAATATCCATGTATATACGACCGGAGTGCTTCCGAATGCACCGTGATCGATGTCGATATTTTTACGGCATACGTCAGCATTGGAGATTGCCTGTCGTATGGAAATCCTTACGTCTTAAGTGCTACGGCTTACGTCTTACGTCCATTGTAGAATGGGCTTAAGGCTAAGGTTAGTGAACTCGGGTGACGCTCGTTTCCCGGAACAAGCGTTAACGCTTGTTTCTTACTTTTCAAAACCGAAATCGTGATATTATTTGTATTCGAAATCATTGCTCAGTCTTGAGCAATTTTGAGCATTGTCTATTTGCAGAGAGAGACTGTATTCAGTGTAATTCACTTGTGCGTTCCATGCGTAGTCATTCCCTGTGCATAAAATTCTTTGTTTATCTGCGGAGAGAGAGCGGCTGCATTCAGTGTAATAATGAATTGTGAGTTCATATTTTTGTCATTCCTGTGTATGACATTCATTGTTTATGTGGAAAGCGACAGAGAGAGATACTGCATTCATTTTAATATTACCTTGTTCGTCCCATGTGTAGTCATTCCTAGTGTTTGACATTCTGTTTATCTGCAGGGAGAGAGATACTGCATTAATTATAAAATTGCTTAGTGCGTCACATGTTTAGTCATTCCCAGTGCATAAGATTCGTTGATTATCTGCGGAGAGAGAAAGAGGAAAGGCTGCATTCAGTGTAATAATGACCTGTGAGTTCCGAGTTTAGTCATTCCTGGTGTATGACATTCATTGTTTATGTGCAGGGAAGCGACAGAGAGTGAGAGAGAGATACTGCATTCAATGTTACCTTGTGCGTCACATGTGTAGTCGTTCCCAGTGCATAATATTATTTTTTTATCTGCGGAGAGAGAAAGGTTGCATTCAGTGTATAAATAATGACTTGTGAGTTCCGAGTTTTGCCATCCCTAGTGTATGACATAAATTGTTTATGTGGAAAGCGAGAGAGAGAGAGAGACACTGCATTCATTATAATATTGCCTTGTGCGCCCCATGTGTAGTCATTCCAGTGTGTGACATTCTTTGTCTGTGGAGTGAAAGGCTGCATTCGTGAAATATGGACTTGTGCCTCCCAAGGTTTGTCATTTAAGAGTATTCCATTCATTGTTTTTCTGCAGAATGAGAGACTATTTACGTGTGCGTTCCGAGTTTTGCCATTTTAAGATTATGACCATTATTTGTGAGAGACTATGACAGTGTAATATTGGACCTATGTCTCCCAAGTTTTGTTATTGTAATGGTGTGAAGTTTATTATCTGCGAGCGAAAGACTGTATATTGACTGATAAACTAGTTGTACATGCCCCATGGTGTCCATTATTTATTTTTAGTCCTTTTTCGTCGGCCGTAGTCTGTAGGTGAGAAATGTTTGGTGATAATTGTTAATTACATGCCTTTTGTAACATCTGATTCCGTATTGACTTGAATGAAACAAAAATATGGGTCGAAAATAATTGACCTTCAATTCGATTTCCTTCATTCATCAATTTCTGTGTATTATACTATAATTATGAAGGGAATAGTGAATGTAAAGACGTCATCTGCTTTCTTCTCTAGCGGCATGATTAGAAATTGTATGTTAAATGGCATCTAATGACCGGGAATGAAATAGCTTTTGAAGGTTTCATGTAAATCAATCATTGTAATTATTTTACTGTGTCATTCATAATCATAAATCAGGATTGCTAGAGAGGAATTCCGTATTTGATTCCGTCGTTCACATCGCCGAATTCGTCTGACATCGGGTGTTACTGATTTCTATTTCCCGATGCCCTGGAAAGTTCTCTTGACGATGGCTCTTACCTAAAGTATATACATATATTTTGTAATGCTTAAAAGAATTACTTGCAGTATCACTCGTCATGGTACCGTTCAGACTGAGAAAATAAATTGTGATAATTACGCGTAGTAAGGGCCATAAGCGTCTGATACGTGCATCTACGTTGACTGTAGCGGCGCTCGTGGCCAAAGATGCAACTTCTATTTTTGGTGCGCCCAGTGGCAACACTGTTAAAATTGGAAATCAACGTCCTTTATACAGTGTTCTTGCTCGAAACGCTGGTTCTACCAGGGATTAGAATGGGAAGGCTCACTCCCATAAGGGCCTATAGTATAGGTTTCTCGTTTCTCGTCGACGCCAGCAAGTAGTATGTAAGTCAGCCGTAGAGATGACGTTGAGAGCCCATGTCGATTATGGCGGTTCCTTTGAATTCCCCTAAGGCAGAATATATTATTCTAGTTTATTTGATCACGCGTTATACTTACCGGTCGGTAGTTTCAACTTGCTCACTGAGAAATATCTGAAATACAATTACAGGAATACTAGCAAATGAAATGCAATATCCAGCAAAACGATTATTTTATTGAAAACACAATACATACTTCATAAGACATAAAATCAGTACACACCAACAGTTTTCACTCTCAGAATAGCTAAAACAGATAATGATAAATTTAATTATAGATAACACTTTACATAACTCTGCCTGGTGAAAAAATTGTGCTACAGTTAAACAATAATTAAATCACCTAATTAAACAAACAATTTTCAGAATTACTAACAAAGTAAATACGTTAATGTTTAACAATGTTATATCTATGAAATAATGAAGCAAAACAAAGGTTCAATGGGATGGACACCTAAACACTATATTTGCGTGAATAAAATTCACAGTATCACTCATGGCCTGATGAGAGTTTTACTATATATCTATTATTTCTAAAATAATAGATATGGTAATCCTCCACATGTTTATTTGGCAGCTACCTACCTATAATCCCAGTGTCAGGCTATGACACTGACTTGGGTAAATTTGAAGTGGGGAATGGTACGTCAGGGCATGAAGAGGACAGGAAAATAGGGCTGACGCTGAGGTGTTTGGGGCTAAAGGGCAACAGACAACAGTGACATCATAAGTGTTTTTAAAAACCAAGTGCATTGACCACTAAGTCATTTAAAGGGGAAGAAAGAAGAGAAAGGTTGTCGGCAAGTTAGTAGGGAGGTGCCAGAAGGGAGGATGTGAAGGTTGATATACGTGGTAGATGTCAGAGGGTAATAGGGATGAGGGGTTTTCTGCTTTACTCTCATCAATCTACGTCTCTCTAATATACAATGCATCAAAACCTGATGTTCCCCACACCAAAATATACACAATGGATTGTGTGAGCATATCCATTCTACCTCTGGTGTTAATAATTAAGTACAAATTCATTTACCAGTTTCCACTGCAATGGTCAGATGAATTCTACATTCTCCTCCACATTCAAATAATGAAGCTATAAAACAACAAATAATGATAAAAATACTTGACGAAAATGCAGAATCCAATACAGTATATATGTCGTTGTGGGGAGTAGTATGCTGCTTTTAGATACAGAGGTAAGAGGTTGGCCAATCTGCCTGAAAGTCCATTAACAAAAGGGAGTCCACACCATTTATACAACCTAGAACCAGATGTCATAGACCAAAGACCTATGGTTATAAACCAAAGGGGTGCAGGGGGAGCAACATTACAACAACCTAGTTGTCTACTGGATTTTCTCATTTAAGGTTTCGTCAATCAGTTAGGGTTTTTACCTTTACTGGCAGCTGTATTCTCGTATGCATATGTAATTTCATGTTGAAATTGCATATGATGTTTTTACTGTGCATTTTGAGGGAGTCAAGTAAATTACTTCCAATCCACAAATAGAGCAAGTTGTCAACATATCTGTTGCTATAGAGTATATTATACAGAAGACTTTATGGTATCATCATCATCAAGGGTCAACAATCCTAGGATTGGTTTGACGCAGCCCTCCACTCCATTCTTCTATCGGCCAACTCTTCATATTAATGTAACTTTAGGGTATATAATACAGAAAACTGAACAGATCTGATTCTGAAATGTCAAATGATATCTCAGCCAGAATAGGGGGTAATGGAGAACCCATTGGAAGACCAGCAAGCAAAGAGTTGAATTGTGTTTTACGATCAGTAGTAATTCTGTTTTTCGGACATTGTGGCAGTGAAAATTGTTATCTTAGTCAGAATATACTTTTTCCCTATAGTAGAAATCTCTACAAAATGAGTGTTTCAAACACTTTCATGCGTGAAAAAAGGTTTTGAATGTCAAGTTATGTTTGCATTTGGGGGAAATTTATTTACAATTCTTTAGCCAACTTAATAGAATACCAAAATGAATAGTTTGGCTTAAAGTCAGTTTCCTCTGAAAATGCTGGTGTTTTCCAGCCAGCCTGTGGGAAGAGACGTAAACATAAAAAACGTCTACCCCGATAGGGACTTTTTCCTTATGCAATTTGGGGAAACTACACAAAATAGGAGCACTTAGGTTCATTTCAATTATAGTGTATATTTCACAATAAGTAATCAGGGTGCATTGAGTATTGGGTTTTCAGGCTGTTGAAAGGAGGACAATGGATCCACTGAGACCACACTACATTTCCACCAGAAATGAATTCACTGTTCTTGCTGATTTAATTCAACCGGTTTGAATCACTACACTGTTACCTTTATCTATCATTTGCACTGCAAGATACTAGGAAGGTCGAAACCACAGTCCCCATAGTAGCCGAGCTTCCAAAGTGCCAGTGTATTTTGGCTTGAGATATATCCTGTGGTGGCATCCATGAACAAATAAACCTGTGGAAGATTATGGCACCATTATTTCAGCAATGAATTAATATAAAATATAGAAGCAGTTTCTGAAGCAGAAAAAAATTTGAAATTTACATACCAGTCATTCAAAAAACTCAATATTTCAACAAGTCCTAATGCAGCTAGGTACCGACTGAGTGTCTTTGGCAATGACGTGATCGGTTCTGAGGAAGTAAGTTTAATAAGAGAAATCATTAATACTCATATTTCAATAACAGTAAAGGAGGCATAGTTTCACAATCAGAGTTCATCAAAGTACATAATAACAGTAGCTTAAGTAAGGACAACTCTAAAATCATATGTTTACAGAGCTAGTGAAAAGCTAGACACAGGCAACAGAATGTTGAACTACCTCCATATAATGAAAAATATTTCTTAGTCAACACCAGCATTTGGGTTTGTCCATCTTAAGTGGCATAGCATTGATTTCTTTGCCTCTGCATATTATTATAATTTTTAGTATCTATGTACCTTACATTTAAGGCAAGTGTATTTTTTTAATTGTCATTTAAAGATACATTACCTCATAGTGAGAAGCATATGAGGGTTTTTAAGGGTGCAAATATCATAACAGTTGGAATGTGGAGGTGTGATCTCACTTGTTACATGGGTGTATTTAATGACTTCAAATAAAATCGCACTCCCAAATTAAAATTGTATCACTTACTGATGTCAAAGAGTTGGAAAAAAAATTACATAAAGAATCTTATGAAATTCATATTTTGAAATAAGTATTAGGTTATTGGAAAAGTTATGGCTGGTTACAAAATTAAATATAAATGGAGTTTTAGCCCGCAGATGCTATATGTAAAATCATATATTTCACATCGACATGGCTCAAATACTACTCAACATCACCCTAGATAATAAAAGTTGTAGTCAGATGTGCAATGTTTGTTAGATAATATAACACTTTGTAGATATAGGTTGTGTGTTAGACCCAAAGGTGTATTTAACACCCAAAGTTTTCAGATTACCTACTTAAAATGCCTTTAGACCAGCAAAGTATGAACATTGAATGATAACTACATAGTAATTTTTTTCGAATAGCTTACTTGAGGTAAGGTTGACTTCTAATTAACCACGATGTCATGTTGCTCTTCATTATTACAAACTATAGCTGCCACATTCAGTCCAGCTTCTTGATCTGCTTCCATCAACTTAAAAATAAGATAATTAAATGCTACCATATTATGCTGTAAACATTCATTTCATCAAGCACACACCCCTAAAACTCATACCATTTCACCAGAAAATATTAAGTCACTAGACAGGTAAACACACATTATGCGTGGACAATACACATACTGAAGCGACCATCTAGACAAGATTAAACATCACATAGCACCGAGGCATTTTCATCGCCACTCACTCGCTATGAATCGAAAACAATCAACAATATTGCAATGTTTTCTTTACGTTGGCAGGTAAGAGGTACGATAACGAGATAAGACAATAAGATTAAACGAACGATAATACAACCACTAGAGCATATAAACAATAGGCTTGAATAACATTTTCTGGCATGATATGTCACACGCTCGTATAAGGAAGGTAGGTTTTAACAGATAATAATTATTTCGAGTCGAAAAATACTTAGTGGGTATGCGTAGTAGGTTCATGTCTTCTTGTACTAAGAGACATTTTGAGAACTTACAGAAAGCTATTCGTTCGCTGAGAACTAATCAAAATTCCATCAGATCACAGGAGGAAATTTTTTTCGAAATTCGACACCACAGTTATTTAAAGGACTCATGTCGAGAACTTGATCAACTTTGATGTAACTGCCGGGAGTCTGTTTACGTCGTCCACTCTTCTCATTGGCCCTGCTCCAGACCCAGTTTTCAAATACGATTGGAGACATCTCATTGGCCCTTTGATACTCTCATCCACGGGGATGCAAGCCGGGAGAGAATGGCACGTATGGTGCTGCCATCGCAGCGGTGCAGACAGCTCACTACAGATGGAAATATTCTGCCTTGTCTGTACGTCTATGCCCCGGTGTTAATGCGTGTGAGCCACCTGATTGGTCGAGTGGCGGGTTCCGTTCTCCCCAACCTCCCACACGTTTCAAAACGGTCCATGGGACCCGGCAACTCGCGGCAACTTGTCTGCCTAAACAGCAGAAATTGTCTATTGTGATCGTTTTGACGAATGGTGAATGTCACAGAGTTGTTGGAAAGTGAAACTAAGTGAACAAGAAGTGTGCAGGTGACAAATGTGCTGCTGTCATGGGGGAATCAACGAGATCCTGCTGCGTGAAAGGATGTGCCAACACGGAAAAGAAGAATCCCAAATTGCAGTTTCTTCATTTAATGGCACTGTACACTGGCCTGAGGCCAGTCGTCCCCTTCTTCACCCCGCCCTCCACTCCTATGCGCAGTTTTGATATCTTGGCATTTTTAGGTGATAAATTCCGAAATTTGAACATTATGCGATTTTTTCCTGACCACACGTTAAATTCCCTGACTTTTCCAGGATTTCCATGGTCGTTTTCATTTTCCCTGACTTTTCCAGGATTTCCAGGTTCCTATAAACCCTGATAATAAATGTTGAAGAGCATATACATACTAGGGGGATCAGGAAGTTTTCCTATAGCTGTTCCACACCCAGAGGGCTCTGGATCACTCGACTCATTATGGTACTTCTGTACCTTTTGCTTCCGTCTCCTCTTCAACTGTGAACAAGAGAAATCCCTAACAAAAGTTTCATGGTCTGTATCTGAGCAGTCTGCTACTTGTGCCTCAAGTTCCCTGGCATCTGTTAGTGTATCTAAGAGAAAAAAAAAATCAGACATGAGACACACTAAAAAAGTAATAATGTAAATTATACTCAGAATACATGAGAAATAATGATGGTTATCCTGGTAGAAAACATGGAAAACACACCGTACTCTACTGTTCAACAGTGCAATTCTAATTTCTCCCAGTCTTCCTCTGGACGTACATCATTCTTAATAGCCCTTTTAATGGCCACTATTGAACACTGCCTGGGAGGGAAGAATGCATATAATTCTTCACCCTCTTCCAGGAACTTGGTATCACTTGCACTGACATGTCATTGTACCCCCAGTGTGGGTAAAACACTGCAACACACCACAGCATTCAGAAACATTACAGTAAATAACTCCTGAAATAATTGTAATTAAAAGATGTCCACAGTGCATCACCTTCTCATGAACCAAAGTCTATGCAAACTAAACCAAATTATGCATTAAAAGTTACATTCAGAATCCAACATTATGCTAAATGAAGAAATCAGCTACAACAACTACACATTTGGTCATTAACTAGTGGAAGACTTACACTAAACTGAATCTACTTCGGTAGGTCTCTTAATTCAGCTACTACCATTCAATACACGGAATTATATAGCAACCATCAGTGATGGAGTACCTCAGCAGCATAATATAGCCCATGCTATGGATGGGGGGTATGAGTTACATTCAAAACTTACTCTTCTTGTCACCGAGAGGCCATACATTACATTCCCCTAACTCTTCTACTTCATAAGTGCCTATGCATGCAGATTTGGCTGGCTCACTATAAAATGGCTTCACTACATTGAAACTCCTTCCCAAGAAGTGAGGCAAATAATCCTTCGTGGCAGGGCAATGAACAATAACAATTATACCACCTTTTGTGATTATGCAATCATTTGGTGATTGGTCAGTGATTCTTATATTAGTGCCTTAAATCCTGAGAAACATGGCTCTGCTAACCCAAAGAGCAAAGCCACCATACTTCTCTTTCTCATGAACTGTGGCTCTAGAAAAATTTCCCTACACTTGATGAAGGATTCCTGCAGTGGTGTAACTATTTGAGGCAATGGTCTATCAGGTTTGTGAAACAATTTCTACACTTCTTGAAGTTTGTTCTCAAACTGGAAGGCACTGAATGCATCCAATGGCCCAAAAATCTTGCAATCATCTGTCAAGCGCAGAAGTCCATGCACATTGTAGGAAACGCACTCTTTCCCATAGTGCCCCAAAATTTTTTACAAAGTAAGTCAACGATTTCCTGGCATAGTCCAGGTTACTTTGATAATTTACTGTTGCCAACATTCTAATGGCGTAGTGTAGTGCCATAAAATGCTTGAGGACATCAGGAGATGCTATGTCTTTAAGCAGGTAAGACCCTGAGTACACAAGAAAGAGCCTAAATTCAGTGGCCTTCCATCTAAGCACCTCCTTTAGTGAACGGGGTTTACGTGAGAATCCCACAGGAATGAAGTGACTTATGTAATCAATTGCAGCATTCAAAGCAGAAGTTTCGTTGCCTGCCAATCTAACTTTCAAATTTCCCCTCAGTAGAGCAATTAGTATTTTCCTCATAACACCCAAACAAACCAGATGCTAATAGTCCAAAGGGAATTGTGTTACCTTTTGCATGTCAGGGATATCTTCCAAAGGTGACTGGCCCACACGATGGCCTTCATCTACTCTACGCATGAAACTTTCATAGGTGTGAGGGGGACAGCCAACCTCATCAAACACAAGTCTATTGCATATGTATTCACCTTCAATGGTGCATTTCCCACAGCTGGAATTTCCAGAGTGGCACTTGGTTTGTGAGACAAAGGCACAAGTAGGAGCATCACAAACATACCAGTTGATATCTATGTGTTATGTGTGTAAATTATGTTAAATCATACTTGTGGAATTTGCTATTGTTGTGTTGGTAATTAACATATGTATGAGTTGGCACTACTGTCAGTTTTTTGTACACGTTGAGTTTTTTTTACTGTTGATTGTTTTTTTTTGTTGCTTGGTGTCGTTAACATAAAAAGTTGTGCTTTGTGAGTAGTCGGTGAATATATACACTCTCAAATAAATCGCCCTGTGTGGAGTTATTTAACCTAAAAACACGTACAATATATGATTGTTAAAATCAAAACCAACATCTTTCAATGTTTTAACTTCATCAACGTACTTCTTCAAACATTCTGTTCATGAATGAGGTTTCTCATAGCCATGAAAAATACCCACAACAAATGGTGAGATTTCCGCACAACTCTCGACACTCATCAGTATTGGCTAAACTTGACTCCCAGAACTACTGGCTAAGGGAAGGCCATCAATATTACATTGCAGGCTAAGGCTGCTTCAATCCCCTATGACAGGTTCTCTTTCTAATATGCGAATTAAATTTTCCCTTATGCCAATATTAGAATATGTCCCTCCACCAATTCTCTTAGTAGTGACGGAATGCGGTGTCTTCAACATTGTCCGTGCATCTGCTGAGAGGGATAGAAAACAAGGATGTTTCCTGAGAAGCTTCAACAGGTTGCCGAATTTCCGAAGAGACACCATCAGCCCCCCACTCTGTCAATGCCTCACAGAATGTGATGAAACCATCACCCTCAGACTAATCAGAGTAGCTAGAATCATCAAAAGATTCCACAGAGTCTTCAGCAGAGGAATGAAATTCTGCTACATTAGCCTGAACATCATATGAATCCTCACCCTTCAGCTACTGTGATGTCCTGGACCATTATCAATGGAACATCACTGGAAGTAGCACTATCTATTGGGCGGCGACGATGCCTTGAAGATACCTCCAGTATTGGCTTATACCGTTTGGTAGACATCACTAAAAATGAAATGTGAAATCAATGTTGATTCACAAATCCATGATCATGCTTTTTTAAGAGCAAAAATAAAAAATTGAAGTACACACCTTTGCATTATAAATGAACTGGCCTTTGATAATAACAATGGAACACTTCAGGCTATGAGAACCATTGACATATGGAATGAATCATGAAGGCTGAGTTCTGGATTTATTTATTATGAATTCACCGATCCACAGTTAGCAACTTTAGTAAGCTTTTAATCGTGTGCGTACTTAAGGCCTAAACCACTTTTTCTGTTTGTGAGAGGTAATGGCAAGTGTAAATGCTTTTGAAAATAATTGTTATGATTTAGATCTTGGTAAGAGTATGATGTATTTTTCCTTAATGCCTCTGTGCGTAATTATTTTAGTTGCCTCGATTTTTGGAGCATAGTTATAACTAACTAGCTATAGCTACAAGTTCAGTCATGGTTTATAGCAGAGACGTAGATAAGGGGTGGGATCAAGGGTGTCTGAACCCCCCCCCCTCACACAAGAAATACTAATATTAAAAAAATGTAAATGAATAACTAGTAAGTCTGAAAATTTTTATTATCTGCTAATTCCATACAATGCACCAGCAAGGTATCATAGAGCGATTTAAAGAAGATCTAGAATGGTTACATGGACAAAAATACTCTGATGAGAATCCAACAGCATTCAATTATACTAAAAGATATCTTATTGAGGACTGAACCCCCCCATAGAAAAAAATATCTACGCCCCTGGCTTATAGGGCCTGGTTTCACGATGTATGAAACCATGTGATTTATGTTTGTGTGGATGGACGAAATTATAACTGGTTCTATTGTATTGCCAAGCTCCCATTCATTTATAGAAGTTGTTACATATCGTTTCATGATGATATTTTGATGGGACGGACAAGGCATGCTTTAAAATTAAACTAGTCTTTATTTAACCTGCGAATTTAGGACTGTTTTAGTACAGGCACTTCCAAAAAAAGTTAACACTTCAGAGCCGAAAATTTTCTAAGTCTCGAGTTGACGGTGATTTGACAACGCTGCGTCACGGCTTACCTCTGGCGGAACCTAGCGAAGTTCTAACCGAAAACAAACCCCTTTCCCTCCTCCCCCGTCCTCACCTTTCCCTGTTTAGCAGAAGGGATTACTGCACGGTCGGTCTTGTTATGCCCTAAAGAAGGGGGGCACTCCATTGTTGTTTCTTCCGACGCGCGCTGCGAGACTGAAGTCCTGAACGCTCGCCACCGTCGCGAAAAAAACTGGAATAATTTCCAAAATAGCTTGCTTTGAGATATAGACTTGAAACTTCACATAAATACTCAAAAAAGATTGATAATTAAGAAATAATGCATCATTTGACATGATTCTTATCTGTTAGCCAGATATAGGGGCTCAAACATAACCAAATTTCCAAATAAACACCTGCATCATTTGCCTATTAACACAATGCTATGCCTTTAAATTGCCTGAGCTACAAATACTTTTTTAATCATTTAATTGCTATTCCATTACTTAGAAAAACTAGAGTATATCTAGTTCACATGGGCCCTAGCAAGACTCCACTCTTTTCAAGGGCTGAAGGGCGTGAATAAGAAGTATGCTCCCGGAGCGTACGCAAAGAAAAATTACTCGATTCCGCGTAATCTTATCCCGTCGCACGGCTTAATATGCTCGCGATTTCATCAAATAAGAGTGATGGAGGTTACTGACAATGGGTAAAGCTCAAAACGAAAAAAACAACGAATTGGAAGCCTTAGGGTCCATGTCACTTCAGCAATGTAAGCGAGTCACGTCAATTCCAGCCCCCGACGCGTGGAGCCAAACCCCAAACGCGCGGTCGGAAAATCATATGTATTTTTCGGTGTCGCAAACTTAATTTTAATTCCTCTTCACTTTCGTGTATATGAGTTTTCAGCGAATTCTCAGACATAAGTGACTTGACAAGTGTCTCCCTAAAACGTTAAATATTCTCTACTTTATGTAAAAGTTTTGTCTGAGAACAGTGTCCGCCATTATAAGTAATGGAATAGCAAATAAACGATTCAAAAAATATTTGCAGCTCAGGCAATTAAAATCAAAGCATAGTGTTAATAGATTATGCTATTTATATTTGATCAAATTCCTCCCACAACGTCATCATCAACTTGAAAGATATTCGGATAAATGTTATTACAGGATTTATTTTAAAATTTCGTGATGTTGAGCCCTTGAGTCGCACTAGTGGATGAGAATCATGACAAGTGATGCATTATTCCTAAAGTAGCAAACTTTTCTAAGAATCTGTGTGAAAAGTGTCTCCCTAAAACGTTAGATATTCTCTATTTTATGTAAAAGTTTTGTCTGAGAACAGTGTCCGTATATTTCTCAAAAAGTATATATCTAAGTATGTATCTCAAAAAAAAAGTTATTTTAGGTTTTTGTCCAGCTTTTTTCGATTTCCGACTAATGTGGGTCGGTCCTGTGTCCCGAGATTGTCGTTTTCTTCGACTCGAACTGCACGACGTCTGAAGTCCTGAACATATCTCTATGCTCGCCACCATCGTCACAGAAAAAAACCGTTGTCACGCATTTGCATAACATTAAAAATCGACGTTTTACTTTGAAGAGGAAATCACATGTCATCATTGGTTGTTATCACCCTCCAATTTGTATGTGTCCCTTAAATAATTAATTCCTTGGTTAATTTTAAGACTAGGAGCAGGCTGATAAGAACATTTTAACGTTTTCGCCGTATTGGCGCAGTAAAATGCTCGATTTTCAGGATGAAGTAAATAACGTTCCCAATTGTGGTGGCATTTCCACGAGTTAACCTTAGCATTTATAGTTTAGGAGTCCTAATTTGAATAATAATAATAATGCCCATGAGATTATTGTTACGCAGCCGTTTCCCTAAAATCTGGTATTATGCCTAATCTAACGCTTTGGAAGAAGGTGTTTAAAGAATTGGCTTATTCTACTCTGCTGGTGACTCTAATTTCTCACTCCCACAAGGAACATGCAAGGGCCCCGTCACATAGGGACACGGGTAAATCAGCCGTAGCGGAGCACGCCTTTTCCGAGGAGGGACACCAAATTTTAATTGAGAAGACGCGGGTGTTAGCCCAAGAAAGCTTTTATCACCAACGACTGATCCGCGAGGCCATAGAGATTGAGGAATGCCCCCTGAACTTCAACCGGGACGAGGGTATTCGACTAAGTCCGACTTGGAGAAGACTCTTCCGGAGTAAAGATATGCCTGGATGGTTCCACAAGAAGAAAAACAATGACACACCCGTTGGCACTGTGAGGGGGAAGGAAAGTTCACCGACCCCCCAAGGACAGGGCTAAGTGGCGGCCTACTTCTTACGTCATTCACCCCCTCCACTTCACAGTAAAGGGGGGAGGGATGGAGAGATATATAAACATCAACTTCCCAATATACTTTTTATCATTGCCTGATGATGCGTCCTGCAATGGCCGCGAAAGCTTGCCCACTGACAACGCGTTATACGCAGCTGCACCCGAAAGCCTCTGACGCCAATATTTACTACATGTAAATCATAACTTACTATGAATTTTATCTAAAAAAACATTTTATAGAGGTTTATTGTAAAGCTCTAGTGTATATTATAAACCCAGATATAAATTGTTTTTGGTGGAACAAAAATAATCAAGTACGTAATTAAATCTCATGGCTTTCAATTTATGCTATTATTGAAGCAAGATAAACAATGAAATTTACTTTCATTCCTAGGAAGATCGACTGGTAACTTTAAAGTATGCGTTTCTCATTTTTTATAAATTATTTCAAGTAATTTTTACTGATTGTTGATTTTTAAAAATGTTTCTTATGTGGCTCACTTTTAATGGAATGTCACATGTACGGTACATGTGAAATCTACTCTGTCTAATAAGACACATGCAAAATCACAACAACTCTGTAGTACAAAGTGTGTGCAAGGGCCTAACCATTGAAGAGAACCATCTCTTTACAAATTGAAAAATTGCTTTAACGGAGATTCATTGGTGTGTTATTAGACCTATATATCATTTGACTGTGATGCAATTCTATATCCACTGCATAATCCCTGTTTCTCAGTCGAAAACTATCAACATTGTTATTGAATATAGATCTGCAAAATATGCCATAGTAACTTCATTTTTAGATCTTGTATTATTATAATCATTAGTATGTATTAATTGCCAGCTGTTAATTTTATGGAGAAACTGGTGCATGCACATAATTGTTTGGTTTTTGTGTACAATTTATAATACCTAATTGAAATTTGGTTGTTGATTCATTCTCGCCAATGCTTTAGAGACAAAATTCAATGAATACCTTCACCTGTTTTTAATTAGTCAAAGTAAACTGAATGCAAGTTGTCATAACTGCATCGATTACTACCATGGCATAATTTACTCTCCATTTATTTGTTCAATCCGTGATGCAAAGTATGGCCCTCATCAAAACATATAAAAGCAGTTCTCCAATGCAATGAAAACTACCGATACCCTCCCTACGACAAACCTTGATAGAACAAAATCGTTATTCTTCCACTCATGACAACTTTGTTAGATGGATGCGGAAGTATGATTTTGCATAGTTGATAATGATATATAGTTTTCCTTTGCAATCTTCACATCATTAATTTCATACATAATTGTTAACTATGATGTTGTAGGTGATTCTGGGTACCCCCATGAACCCTGGCTGCAGACTCCCGTCATGAATGCCCTCCCAGGATCTCGTGAGGCTCATTACACAATATAAGGGCTCGCACAGCTGTGGAGCAGCGCATCGGGCTGTTAAAGGCGAGATTCCGGTGTCTGCTCCGGCACAGAGTGCTACAGTAAGAACCAGAAAAAACAGGTGGGATTGTCACTGCATGTTGTATGCTCCACAACATGTGTGTGACAGCACTCCACCTTTGGATGTAGAAGATGTGGGAGTTGAGGAAATCCAAGAGGAGGTAGGGGCAGCTGAAATCCCACCTGCCAGACATCACCTTCAAGAAGCTCGACGGATGAGAGTAAATATTATCCGCCTTCTTCCTTGGTGAGCAAAATTTACATTGCGCAAATATTGTAAAGCCTTGACCCGTTAATGCCCAAATTAATTTTCCCTGGAAATTATTTCGCGATTTTTACAATAAGCACATATTTTGGCAACCAAGAGGCATTTTTATATTAATTTTTGTAATATATTTTACTGTTTTTGTAAAATCAGCTGTCCTATATATAGGACGCTGGGCGTTTACAGCAAAAAAATCTTTTTTATCAGTGGAAATATTCATTACATCCACTTGGCCAGTTTTTATAAAACATTGTATTACTTATAAATTGTTGTTATGATTTTAGCAAAAAATATCATTTTCATTATAAATACTGTCAGTAAAACCCAAAGAACGATTACAACTTTGTACAACTAGATCTATGCCTTTCAGGTGTAATTTCTTGGAAGTGATGAGTCCTTTTTTGTTAGGTATTTAGGAAGTTCCCAAAACTTGACACAATAAGAAAATACACCTTAATATTCACACAATAATCACTCTTTTATATAATTGCCCCTGTATATATAATCATACAATAATCCCCTTTTACATTCATAAAATTTGGTACATTCCTCCTACTTCTCGTAATACAATGGGAAACATCTAATGCACAACGAGACTCCACTCTTTCTGCAGTACGTTAGAGGTTTGCCGGTACAACATTTGTATTGACAACTCCTCTGTTTGTCCCTTTTATCAATAATATGATCTTTTCCATCATATCTTACGTCTTCAGAAACTCTGACTCTGGAAGTTAAAGGCAGACTCAATGTCCTACCCCTTTGTAGTTACCTTCCATGCCATAACTTTAAATAATGAATGGCGATGGATCTCTTGAATTCTTTAATGGATATAGATTTCTTACCATGAATATCATGGTACATCAAATATGCATTGACAATTGACATGTCAATAATTCTGCTAATTATGCACCAATGCCATTTCTTGCCCTTTATTGCAATCACATGCTTTTCAAATAACCAGTCATGTTGGTCCACACCGCCCATGTATTTATTGTAACTGTTAATAAGGGTAGGTTGTGGCACGTAAGCTTTGGCTCTTTTTTCCTTGCACCATCTCAACACTTGTACACAAGGCTCTAAAGAATCGAAATTCGTAGGCACTGCAACACATTTATTTTCTTTCCATCTCACAATAAATATTTCACTACATTTTCAAATCTGTGATCAGTGCTACCTCTATGATATTTTTCCAATTGTTTGTGATTCATGAGCGAGCACTGTCCCATTCTATTTTCTCTAATTGTCCCTGTTACTCTTAATCCTTTTTCCCACGAATCATCAAACAGTGCAAAACTTGTAAAAAAATTATCAAAATATATTTCATGGCTCGAAGGATCATCTATCACAGAAATCATTAAATTCACTACTCGAGTTCCTAGAGGTCTAATGTTATGGTTCTCTGATTCTCTACCGAAATAAAGAAAGAAATTATAGAAATAACCATTTTCTCCACAGAGTGCCCATAATTTGTAGCCGAACCGAATCGGTTTACTTCTGATAAACTGTTTTGGAGGGTGGTGCCAGTAATCGCTGATAATCATCTCATCGACAGACAAGTTTTTAAGTCAAATTTTTCATTTGTGAAAGCTGTCATTCACCATATCTAATAGGGGTTGAATTTTAAAGGTTCGATCATTCTTGTTGTTTTGTGCTTTTGAGTTATTTTGAAAATGAATCAGCCTTTATTTCTAAATATGTGTTCCTGCTCATGGCGTTTCGAACAATTGGAGTACCCAGGTCTTCTTGATCATTCCAATAATATCGCTCACTTGACGTGTGGCAACCAGAGAATATCAGAAATCAGCTTATCAGTTATGTGGGTACAAGTATGGGATTCAAGTATAAGTTCACTATCAATTTGCCTAACCAGCTTTTGAAGGATGCTAAAATACAAAATAGTAGTGTTGACTATTATCATAGCATTGAATGATTTCTTGTATATCCACTTTCTATTTTGTCACAAACATATGCATATTGTTTAACGGCTTTAATGATCTCCTATCTTAAATGATTTTGCTTTGTCATTGTATCATCAAGTATACATTTTAAAGTAAGTGGAAGAGCTGACATTAGTTTTCATCAAAACTTGACTGTGCTTGTAATAACACAAAAATCTAAATATATAATAAGAGAACAAATACCTTCTTTTTTTCTTTTTTTAATATAAAATGTAACATTTTAAGTATGATATAACAAAAAATATAACAAAATTAAAATAAAAAATGAAATAAAGAAATAAAAATTCATCTTCTGAAGAAATCAATATAGCTGTTAAAAGAAAAGAGGCCATACGTAAGGTTCACAATATTGTAATTATTAATGTAAAAAGTTAGCTACACGTTATCGCCAACAAAATGGCAATCATAAAAACTATGTGTAAAATTAAATCAGAATAACTTACGAATTTAGAGCCTGGACAATTATCCCCCCTGTCCGCTCCAGGAAGAGCACAACCTGACTGCTGCTGGCGGAGCTTCCAGCTGCTTCTGCTCCACTTGAAGAGGCCTCGGAAGTTACCTTGGCAGCTATCGCTGTTCTCACCGTTGTAACCGAAGATTGTGTGACGTAATGTTGTTGTCGGTAGGAAAATGACACCTGCATGCGAGGCTAGATGTATTAACCAATAACATTTCAGGAAACAATTGAGCTTCTTGAAACGTCCAAGGGAACCAGGAAAATCTCTCATTACTTTTGCTCTGGCCAACGTTAGTGGTTTAACTTAGCGTCGACATCAAATCATGTCTTTTGAAAGGTATGTTCGTTTCATGCATTGTAAAGATGTTTCTTATTTAATGAGAAAAATTGTTAATTTCATTTGTGTTCATTGGTGATATGTGGAATTGATATTCTTTGTGAAAAATAATTCTAAGATAAAGACAGTGGTTGATCTTAAACGGCGTGGTCGAAATGAATCCCTTCTGCCAGTGGCATAGCCAGGATTTTCTCCAGGGGGGCAAAATAAGTTTACGTTCCATAACACAAGTTCATTTTTGCCCCTTCATGAAAAATATTAAGATTTCTTAACACAATTTGTATCTATTATATTTTTCCCTCTCGTTCAATTTCAATGGGCACCTTCAGCTAGTTGACCTGTAATTTTTCATTTGACTAATGAGCCGGGGGGGGGGGGGGGCAAGAGCCCCACCCCATGTCCCACCGTGGCTACACCCATGCCTTCTGCGGTGTGTGTTATTTCCACCATTATTCAATATAGAGATGATATTCTACGTGAAAAATAATTCTAAGGTAATCTCAGCGGCTGATCAGTCCTTAAACCATTTGGTGGAAAGGAATACCTTCAGACTTGTGTCTTTTTCATCGTTGTTCAATGTACCCACCCATGTAGCACAAACGGTTGGGCCAACGTTGGGGAATGGTTAGGTGCAATGGTTGAGCAACCATTATTCATGTTCATTTTGCCAACTATTCCCCAACCGTTGGCCCAACTGTTTCTCAACCATTGGCCCAACTGTTCCCCAACAAAATAAAATTGAAAAAAAAAGGGAAATGATCGAGGTTCTCAGTTAATGAATTATGATTAGTTGTACCTCGCATACTAAAGATACACCTGCCCTACAACCTACACTCAACTATTGTGTATCATATGATCCTTTGATATATGACCTGACACTATCCAATTATGGGCAGGAGATTGGGAGGCCATATATACAGCTGCTGGCTGGCATTAAGTCGTTTGTGATTATTAACTTTACTTTAAGATTGACACGGATAATTTGTGCCATTAAAGCATTTCCCTAATAACCATTTTGTGGTTAAAAGTAAGCATGACCATTATATGTAGGTACACGTAACTGATATTTTTTCAACTCCAGGAGAAATAAATAAGAAATTCCTACATAATGCTTAGAACCTGTTTCTGGGCGAGCGCACCAGTATTTTCTCTAAGTCCAATGCCTTCTACGAGGGACTGAGAAAAATCATCCATGGAACATTGTTGAATCGCTCTTAAAGATTGTTAATTGCATTTAAAACCACATTTCAGATGTACTTTCACTCTCATCGATCTCCTGGCCCTTGATTTTTCCGGCGAGCGCACCCATATTTCCTCCAAGTCCGATACAGTCTACGAGGGACTGAGAAAAATCGTCCATTCATGGATATCCATTTGAATGGATATGAGATGAATGTGACATTTGAATCCATATGAGATGAATGAAAAATGTAATTTTCAGATCTAGGAGACTTCTAAGATATTTTCTAGACATCTTGTAAAGATTTAAGATATTTAAGACATTGAAGATATGCTGTAGATGTCTAGTAGATATTTTGTGCTCTGTGCGTACTAATGATGATAGTGATAAACACATAATGTATATATGCTAGCTCAATATGTTCATTGAATGGAACTGAGCTCAGGTAAATGTAAGAATATTAGGTCAACGAGGGAGGTAAGCGGATGAGAACGGATGTGTAAAATCCAGTAATATATGAAGAGAAACGTGCAAATAGGTGCGTGAAAAAATTAGTACTTATAGGGTCATTATTCAGAGTTGTACCATGCGGATTCACTACATCTCAGCTAAAACGCTTGGATAACAAACGCCATATAGCTGAGAATGTGCTAAGTGAGATAATAGGTATGCGAACTTAGCTTATCTGCTCTGTAATCAGGCCTTACACCATCTCCCAACGTGGGCCCAACGGATCATAAATAACCGTGCGAATGGCACCGTTTCCCAATGTTGGCCCAACAGTCGTAAAGTAACCGAACCGTTCCCCAACTGTGGCACCATTTCCCAACGTTGGCCCAACCGTCTGTGCTACATGGGTAGAGAAGATATTCTTCGTGAAAAATAATTCTAACGTAATCTCAGTGACTGATCAGTCTCTAAACGGTGTGGTCGAAATGAATCCCTTCATTACCTTCTTTGGTGGTAGGTTATAATATTTTCTCTCCTTTTATTCATGGTGTTATTTACACCTTGTAGTGAAAAAAACGAAGGGCTCAGAGGTGCAGCAGTGTGAGCAATTGGTGGCCTACATGGAGAGCCACTCCCAAATTTGCTGCTGGGAAGGAGGGGAGGAAGGTCATGGCAGAGCAGTGGCCGAGGCTTACAGAGGACCTGAAATCCCTCCCAAGTGGAGCAATAAAAACTCCTAAGCAGTGGTAAACTGTAAGTGGAATTCGAATGACTTCATAATGTTAGTTGGCTGTCATAGTTGCACCTTCCTACACTACCTATGATTTCTCTTTCCGTACAGGTTTGGTGAGATTTAAAGTCAAAGGCCTCGTCAAGGGCCTTCCAAATAAGGAGGGAGAGAATGGCCACAGGAAATTTCCCTCTGCAAGCTACTATGCTGGACCACATGGAGAGGAGGATAGTGGACATAGTGGGTGAGGAGTATGTCCTAGGCAACCAAGAGTGCATGGATAGCACCCCCCCGAGGATGAGGTGTGTACTTTTGTTTTTAGATTTGATATTCCACTTTTCCTACAATATCCTCTTATTTCAGTTGCAGGAAGTCATTGGAAGTAGTAGTATTCAGTTATGATATCAACTACTAGTTTAACAGATTGTGTGTAATAATTTATTTACTTATTTCTACAGATGACGCAGGTACTGCTACAAGAGGGGCATTCTGTGGTGATTCCAGTGATAGAAGGTATTTCTTATCCCAATTTTAATTGCATAGGCTTTCTTCTGTTAGCTTGAGCATTCCAGCCAACTTTCTTTCTTCGAATTCATCACTATACTCATGAATTTATATATTCTTCTAGCAACAGCAGCACTATCAGATAATGGAGGGCTGGTGACCGGCACACATTGTGGTCTTCATGTGACTAATGAAGGGGATGAGGATGCAGATGAAGCAGCCTTGTTTCAGACCACACCAGTGACAAGACCTCTAGTCAGGGAATCTCAGAGACAAAGATCAGGTAATGAGCTTTTCATGCAAATGTTTCCAACCTCAAAGGTAAGCCTTTAGTGGTACTTCAGTTGTGATAGTTATTAACCCTCCGAAGAAAAGAGTAGTGCAAGTATTCTAAAAGCTCTTAGTAAAACTAGGTGTCTTCATCTAATCTATCACTACTGTGAAATGTAATTTATTAATATGAAAACAAATCTTCTAAAAGACTAATACCACTAAAACTGTTGTATTCCTTGATATAATAATGTGCAATATTGTTCAAAAGCCTCCCCAGTAAATTAGTAGATAGCACATCAAGTTCCCTGCACCATTTGACTTTAAATAAGTACTTTTTCAGTGTGACAAACTTGAATTTCTTGAAATTATATTTAGATACAATGAAGTCAGTATATTTGCCTGCTGTTGATATCGCCAGAAAATTGATTAACTCTCTTTGCTTGTATTCTCCCCCCCATTGTGTAAAGAAACATCTATAGCCCTATCTTGTACTCAAGTAACATTTAGCACTAACTTTTTTTCTTGTTTTGAATCAATGAAATATTAAGCAACTTTTCCTTATTACTCAGTCCCTTATAATTTATATTTTACATTTTTGGCACCTCTGTTTGTAGTCAATACTTAAAACATCCTACATTCTCTTTTAGTAAGCACAGGCTGCAGGGAGAGGTTTTCTGTGAATTTGACCAATGCTCGGGAGCAGTTTACAGAAACTTCGAGAAGGAATGCGGCTGCATTGGAGGTTATTATGTTGCAATTTATTCACAACTTTAAATATACTCTTCCGTTGCACTCATATGCTAAGTACTTCTTTGTTATATTTCCAGACGATGGCTGAAGCCATTACCAAACTTTCAGATGCCTCATAAATTCACGCTGAAGCTGCCAGGCAAGCAGCGGAAAATGATAGGGAGCGAAATGATATTTTGAGAAGCATAGCAGATTCTTTGCAGAATATGAGTATTGCAAGGAATAGCTTGGGCTGAATTTTATTTCATATGAATATATTTGTCAAATAAAGTGTTACATTGCAAATGAACATAAATGGATATTTTTTGCGTAATAAATCTACCTCTGGCCGTACTGCTTAGCGATGAAGCCATTTTGCACTCGGATAGCAAGGGCACGCCCTTCCAAAGGATTTCCCTGGTCGTCAGTCTCCTCTTCAGGGTTTGCAATATTAGCTAATGTTCGTTCTTCGATTTCCCAGTCTGCTACTTCAAGGTCTGTTAAGCGGTGGTCAATTCTCATATTGTGTAACACAGTGCAAGCATTGACAATTTTTCCTGCCTGCTGGTATATAAGCAAGAAGTTCCACAGAGAAAAAATCATTCGCCTTGACCGGGACTCGAACCTGGACCCCCCGATTTCCGGCCAAAAGCTCTACCAGTTGAGCTACCAAGACGTCCTCTTTCTCTGTGGAAATCAACGAGGCTTAAAGGAACTAGGTGTTACCGGACTGCGGGACATATCATGTCACAATGCAGCCGTGGTCGTGTGCAAGGCGCCACTGTCCACGAGGTTAAGCCGAATTTGAAACACTAAGGTGCTTACTTAAACGAATTCAAAGACCGCAGACGTCTCGGTAGCTCAACTGATAGAGCACTTGGCTGGTAATCAGGGGGTCTGGGTTCGAGTCCCGGTCAAGGCGAATGATTTTTTCTCTGTGGAACTTCTTGCTATATTGCAATTTTCAGCGGGTGACGTCGCTAAAGTTTCCGCGGCCAGTTTGCGGTCTTTGAATTCTAGTACATTAGCCTCTGTTGGGATCAAAGACACCTAAATTCCACCTTCAGGACCCAGAAGAGACGCTCAACGCAGCTCCTTGCCCTGCTCAATTCCTCGTTGTACTGGTATCTTGGGGTTCCAGGTTGTTCATCGGTAAGTGTGGTCATTAACCATGGCTCCAGAGGATATCCATCATCAGCTGTAAAAATAAAACCGCACATATCAGTGTGATTTTGGGATACACAATTTATGTCCCAATTAGCTATGAATGGAGTGTTAGGTGATAGTGGACAATCTCTTTGAGCATGGCCAGTGAAGGGCTGCTAGAGAATATCAAACAAGAAATATAGAAACGAAAAACAGATGCTTTGGGGCTGGGTAAAGTGAGATGGACCCAGTCGGCACAAGGGATACACGTATCTGTGGTGGGAAAGGATCTACGAAGGATGGTGTATCTCATATGATATATATCTCTAATTCTCCCATCGTTTCCGCCATTCTGTTATACGACATAGAGTCTTTTGATATTAATGTGGTGTAAAAGTATCTTTTACTAGGTAACAATGCAAAAATAATTATAATAGAGATTATTTGTGTAATTGCCTAGACAGCACAGCTCGTCGTAGAATGGTGAGGAATTCGTGTACTACTCGTAATTCATACGTGTGAAATTCGTCGCAAACCCAGCTCGACACGTGTCGAACTAGTGTAATTTCGGTCCCATGTCCGCCCAAAATCATGTATTACTCGTGTCTCGGCCGGCAACAGATTTAAGCTTCCACAATTACCCGGTAGAGTGCGCCACCGTGACGTCGCTTCCGGCGGCGAATTTGAATTTACTACTCAAGCTTAGGAGCACGGGGATGCAACACCCGGCTTAACAGCAAGGCTCAGCAGTGGTGCTGCCATCGCAGCGGTGCAGACAGCTCACTACATACTACGCGAACGGCACCAGCGGCGAGTGTTGGTACTAAATCAATCTGCATTAGTGTACTGGCGCTTATTTCAAATATATTCCATTCATTAATAAAGTTTTAAGGTTGCATTTCACTGAATTATACTCCGACCGTTGTTATCGTCGATGCTGCGCTGGAAGGCGTTGAAAGTATTGACTCCACCAGACAATTGCAGTGCACTCCTTAAAAATATATGCATGCAATGACAAACATATGCATACGTATGTAGCCTTCAGAGAAATCTGTGCTAAGTTTCTTTTTCTCAGCATAATTCAATAATTAATATTAACGTACTTACACTTTGAAATATAATTGCACAAATGTATGAATAAGGATAGTCGCGAATTTTATAATGAACAAATATCACTTTATTTATCAAAAAATCACCTACAAAGCTGGGGAACCATTATTTGAGCTACAATTTTAACCAGGAGGGAAATGATGTCAAAACTTATAAACATCTAATACACTAATGCATATACTAGAATATCTGTAAATGCAAGTCTGAACAGTCAATGGAAAACAAGGTCATCAATATATAAGCTTCATATGTGTACAATATATTGAGAAATACTCCCCGATAAGACTTCATAGACTACACATATAAGTTGCAAATGATTCCAACACTCTTTGATGAAGGCAGGTATGCCCGCAAAGGTACATTAATACAAATAAAATAAAATATTAACAATTCATGAAAATTTTCGCGGTCCATGTTTATAGTGATGTGGTTTAGGATTAAGGATTAGGCAAACAAAGATCAGGAATAGCGTTGTGATTTAGTTTAATACCAGAAGGGCGGTGCTGATTAATGCTGAAGTGAACACATTCGGGAGCCAGATTTGAAAATATTTCCAATGGGAAGTGCTGACAGCTTATCATTACAGGCTGCCCTAATCCATTGTTTAGATCTGAAAATGAGAAATAAATAAAATTAGACAAAAACGTTTATTTTACTATCATTTCTATTGACATATTACGTTAAAATATTAATTCGGACTTTAAAAAAACACATTAAACTTGACAGTAGCTTTTTCGCCAGCTGATATCTAAGATAGGACCAAGTCATTTTCGTCTCCGATGAACGAAAGGAAACGAAGAAGGAAAAGCAAAAATCACCTCCTACGAAGTCTTCACCTCCCTATCCAAATTTCCATTCCCTTTCCTTCTCTAAGAATACTGCATTCGGTAAGCATTTGAGTGTGGATGAATGAAATCGAGTGCGCAACTCTTATTATTCCGTAATATTCCAGCCCGCAAGTGACAAATGGATATTATATCAAATTGAGTGGAAATCGATATCTTAGATACAGAGAGCTGAAAGTTGCTTCAAGCTTTATTTCCATTCAAGACCAGAGATCCCCTGTACTACCTCATGTAGGAACGGAACAATGATTGCTAACGTTGCCACATGTCCAACCCAATTGCAATTACTTTGTTTATTCAAAAAATTTCGGAGACGATAAAGGAAATCACTATGCGATAAACATAATCGATAAGTAACGATCCATCTACCTGCCCACCTACTGTGTCCGGAGAGTACCGTCATGATTGAAACGTTTATGTAATATCTTTACGCGACATAGTGTAATCGCGATGCAGCGATTCCTCCGCGAGGAATTTCTCTGAGAGAAAACTGGTTATCTTTCGCTTTAATATCATTTCGCGGTGTAGTATCATGTAATATCTTTTCGCAAAAGATTACCTGGTTATCTGTCACTGAGGGATCGTATCTTTGGGATGTCATAGTACCCTTAGCGAAAGATTACCTTTAGTTGCTCAGCGAAAGACTGGTTATCTTTCGGTGACGGATCGCTACTTCGTGATTTCACTATGTAGCGTAATGATAACACATAAACGCTTTGAATGCTACATTTGTGCCTTTCTCTGCGTCTCTGGTATCATATTAACAAAAATCGCAGAACCCACTGGACCCAGTAGGTGAGAGATCGAAGGTTTCCTCCCGAATACATATTATCGCATAGTTACTTCCTTTATCGTCTCTGCAATTCTTCGTGTCAGCAGAGAATTCTATCAGTGGCAACGTTAGCGATGAAACCGCAGGAAAGTAGCTGCAGCTGAGGGATCGCTTATTTGGGATGCCAAAACATTAGCGATATGAAACCTCGGCGAGATCTCCCGTGGAAGGCAGCGGATGGCAGTAATGAAAAAATTAATACACCGTCAGCGACAGCTTTAATACTATCTCAGATTCCGTCAAAAATTTTTATTATAAAAGTATTCAAAAGGACAGCCAAAAATGATGACCAAACTTGAATTTTTTATGTCAACCAAGTACCTTGATCTATAAGACTGCGCGAAATCTTAGGGGTTAATAGAATTCATCGGAATATTTCAATAGATGACGGCGAAAGATGAATGAGATCGATAACACTATAACTGTTGACACAGCCAGCAATCAATAACCCAATAAGATAGCGGAATTTAAGGCCGATTTCAGCATGAAAACATTGAATTATATACAGCTACTTGTACCAAGGGAAGGAACTCAATTCATCAATTGGAACAACGTAGCATGCGAAACGCGTCGTTGAGATTAACCCCAGAACTGATGAATTTGTTCAGCATTGTCCATAAAGGATATGACAATGGTTGATGGATAGTAATTGTAAATAAGGAAGGGTTGTCCTTTCCCATCTGGTGGATATAAATTATACATCTTGGATTTGCTGTCCTCAACAGTTTGTTGCCAGTGAAATGGAAAAGGAGGAATGAATAGGATAATTATAAGCGGTCCAGCTGCCGTGCTCCATATTAACAGGAGGGAAACATCACTCACTGGATCATTAAATTTTATACATAGCAGATTCATTGCTACAAAACAGGTTTGACAATCTCCGTTTCCACATAATAATTTCGTTTTGAATTGATCTTACGCCTTTTTGTGAATTATATGTTTCAATTCTGGGGGCGATTCAATTCTGTGAACTAGCTACAGTGGCACTCGATGACACTAACCACAGAACATATTTCGTGTCGCCTAATTCAAATTCATTAACGACCGTTAAATGTAATTGTAAGATATAACAGGCATGTAGTGTAACTCACCAAAACGGGATGTAATAGCTCCATCTTAAACAGTACGCAAATATAAATCATTAGGAATAACAGTACTCACCTGTCAAGAGATCTGGGCAAATGATGAAACTGCAATTTGGGATTCTTCTTTTCGGTGTTGGCACATCCTTTCACGCAGCAGGATCTCGTTGATTCCCCCATGACAGCAGCACATTTGTCACCTGCACACTTCTTGTTCACTTAGTTTCACTTTTCAACAACTCTGTGACATTCACCATTCGTCAAAACGATCACAATAGACAATTTCTGCTGTTGAGGCAAACAAGATGCCGCGAGTTGCCGGGTCCCATGGACCGTTTTGAAACGTGTGGAAGGGAGGGAGGTGGGGAGAACGGAACCCGCCACTCGACCAATCAGGTGGCTCACACGCATTAACACCGGGGCATAGACGTACAGACAAGGCAGAATATTTCGATCTGTAGTGAGCTGTCTGCACCGCTGCGATGGCAGCACCATACGTGCCATTCTCTCCCATAAGGCTTGCATCCCCGTGCTTAGGAGCAACTAATGTATCTCCATCGCGTATTTTCGCATTATTATCATACTAATTATGCGTGGGCGAACATCTAAATCTGCAATACTTACACGGCCAAGCAGCCTTCCAGGAACTACAACCAGCCACTACACCACACTTGCAAACCTATAAGGGGGATTACTTTTTATCATGAAACTATTCCCCAAAATAGAATAAGGAATGACTATATCGACTGAAATTTTCATGAAGGGAAAATATTTAAGATAACAGTTAACGTAAATTATTAAAAACTTAGAACACTTCATTCTTAACAAACATTTCCCACCCTCTGCCATACTTCACATGAAAGGATAACCTACCTCTACCCCTCGCTTAAGCTTCAAGGTAAACCTATTTATCAAAAGAAATTTGCAGTTGACAAACAATTAAGCTAAACCTATCAAGATGACAAATATGAGCAGCATTGCAAGCAAAATGGAATGAAAAAATCCCAGCAACAGGACCCAGGACAACGACAACTTAAGTTTTCAGAGGGAAGAGGGCAATGGAAATATATCCAAATAAACTCCCAAAATTCAAGTCAAAATTTATTCAGAATGAACATCTACATCATCCTCGAATTGTACTGTGCCCCGAGCAACTTCGCGGCGACTGGCCTGTTTTAGCCAGTTTCGTGTCTTTTCTTTGATTCTTTCTTCCGTCACCGATTCCATCCCCATGTGACGGATAACTGCACCTCTAAGTGGAGAAAAGTAACTGAATAATAGAAACTTGCAATATAATATCAACAAATGAAAAATCACTGACAAACCAATTGTACTACAGCAAAAACACATAAGAAAAATGAATAAAAATGAAACCAGCTTACCATGGACAATACTCAGAAGAGGACTCCGTTCCACAGAGTACTTATTTCCTCTCAGCCCCTTCCACGAGCACATCATTGCCAATCTGTTGCAAATTAATTTCTTCAAAATAGCATGTGTTATGCCTGTTAGATCCCTCCCTCCAACTCTGCTTAAAAGTTTAACCTAAATGAATAAATAATAAACACAAGAAAACATTTAGTGACATTCAAAACAGAATCATGACTGAAGTGATTGCATTAAAATTCAAGCAGTAACCAGTCGTTTCTAAGTGTCCACATTTTTAACTTCCTCCACGACATCACAAAACATTTAATGACATTAAAAACAGAATCATGAATGAAGTGATTGCCTTAAAATTCAAGCACTGACCAGTAGTTCCTTGGTTTCCACATTTTTTACTTCCTCCATCACCTCACAAAAAAGGTCCCAAGAGTCAATTGGGATCGCAAAGGGAAGATCGGTGGTCTGGTGTCTCTCATGAACGGTGTGAAAGCCTTCATTGAGTCGGCCCAAAACCACCTGCTGCGTCTCCTCCACAGCTATAATTTTAGTAGTTAGACGGCTAACCTGCCCTTCCATCCGACTAAGTCGACCATCAGTTTTCACCATCCACTTGCAAATAGTGTCAAGTCTTGACATAATTTGCTGGAAATCACTTACACCTGAAATAAAGTAATTATGCATTAACTGTGGGTAAATATTTTCCAAACAAACTAAACTCCATTGCGACATGGTGAGGGCGACATTGTTAATGATGTTACGTTCTCACAAACCTAAAGTGAAACGCCTGTGATGGAAACCACAGCAGAGATGGGTCATCAAGAGAGGTGATTTACTTGAAATCTGGCTTTATATGAGACTCTTACTAAGACGCAAGTGTATTCGTTTTAAATATTTATATCAACTAAATTGAAAGTGGCTCCACGTAGAGTTCATGCATTGTCCTTTCGTGCATAACGCTAAATAAAAAGTACGTATTAATAGCCTTTAATGAGCAGATTTTGGATTACATTCTCCTGCACATTGTCTTTTACTTTATTCATAAACAGCTTCTTTATTTACACTATCTCGCAATTCAGGCCCGATCGTTAACCGGAATTTTTTTCTTGTCGGAAATTGTCTACTCCCCTTAATTTGGGGAGCAACTCAAGTACTTGATTAATGCCACTTGTTGATATGGGGTGTTCCTGCCTCATCATATAAGCTATCTTATCTAACAACATAAATAGTACTATGCAGGCAAATATGCTTAAATCTTTCAGCATTAAGATTTTTGGACATGATTCTACTTTGTTCATAGAATTTGACCAAACTTAATAATAATATTTCTTCAGTACTTTTAATGATTTATCAATTGATGTGGTTCCTTTGAATTCACTATGTTTGTCTTCGGACAATACCAATAACTTTACCGTAAGAATAGGGTATGATACTTCCATTGTAAACCTACATACCTTATTCCCTTCAACTTACAGAAATGGCTTACAATGTGCTGGTTGGTATACAAGGTTCAACAGCGTATCGCGATGGTATTATGTGTGAAACAAAGTTTCGACTGGTTATCACCATGGTTTAAACATTATATGTTGAAATTGGATGCAATGCAATGCATTATATGCTGAAAGATTTAAGCATATTTGCCTGCACTTTTAAGCTAAAAGAAGAGCATTTTCCCAACTAACGATCATATAAATTTTGATTAGGGTCACCAACATTCGTGTAGGAAAATTTGGATCCTAGTCTTGCATCTAAGTATATTTTTTGAGGTTTTCGACGTTTGCCGCGTACGAACTCGGTGAATGGTTGAAATATCTGGCTTTCTCTATATACTTAAAGGCATGGTTTAACATTTTCATTTCGATGATATGTAATAAAGAAAATGTGTGTGTATTTAGAATGAATGTGATAGTGAAACAAAGTGGCATTAATTCTGTATGAAGGTCAAGAAACACCAAAAACACTGTCGTCTACTACAGAAACCAAGAAGCCACTTGACTGACGACCTATATTAAGCATTAATTTGCACTCATTCAAAGGATTGTTTTTCAGAAAAGGCTAAATATGACCAAAGATGTATCTCAATGTTTCAGTGAAGTCTAAGAGAAATAGTATTAATCTCCTTTATTCAGTCCTACCTTTATCCGTGATATTGGGTATAGAAAGTACTTTACGGTGAATCGTCTTCATCTGTACCCAGGAGAATTGTTTCACGACGGAAAAAAGGTTGTTTAAGCTATTAAAATGTATTGTTCTACCAATTTCCACTATATCAATATCCTTATTTATGGTAGGTACTAATTTCTGGAATGCAATTGATCAGCTATTTTTGTATCTAGCAGCGAAATTTGATCTCTCCCCACCGAATGCTTGTTACTGTTTAAATTTAAACCATCATATTAGTAGAGTATTAAATAATATAACGAAATTATATTCCTTTAAAAATAAAACTGTAAATTAGGAGGTCCGTGGTTCAAGCCCCGGCTGAGTCAGAAACTTTTCTTTTGTGATCTGTCTTGATTAAATCTTAACCAGCTGCTTTGTCTTTGTCCTTAATGTGCTAGCAATCCATTTTCCGTGTGTGTGTATGCGAGATAGGCTTAAAATATGATTTAAAATTAAATTTTAATGCCATATGTAACACATTCTATGAAAAATATGTTGGTTAAACATATACGTTGAACCCATATCTTACCCTATATATGTCACATTTATTGGTAGTGTAGCATATCATGAGTCGATATATAGGTCATACATGTCCATATATGGCGTTTTAGTGTGGGAATTTCGCTGGGTTGGATTCAAATACTTGTGAATTTAAGAGAGAAGGCCGGTGATCCAGTTTGGATTCATTCAGTGGCAATGTCAAGCGTTGTGTTTTTCTTGCGCCGCTGTTTAAAGTGGTTGACCTTGGTTTTTTTCTTCTCCGCTCGGTCTGATATAAGCTGTATCTCGGTAACGGATAATTGGATTGAAGTGCTATACAAGCTATCTGACCTAAAGAATATTGCACTTCCACTACAGGTGTGTGAGGTTTTAAGACGTCTTTTATGAATATCTGAAGTTGTTAGGTGCGTTGTTTCTAGTTATTATGGCCAGTTATTTTTTAGAAGGTTCTTTTTTAATTGTAAATGGATTTTGCTGAAATTTGGTATGGAGCTGTGCGAGGTCCTAAGAAGTCCGTCAATTAAATATGAGCTTGATAGGCCTAGTAGTTTCTGATTTATTGAGATTTCGCGATGTTTTAATCAAGTAAAATAACTTCTTATTTACGTATAGATTTCATTTAAATTTGGCCCATAGGTACAGTATCCTCTAAAAATTAGAAAAATAAAAAGGTTGGACTTGTTCCGGATGATAGTTTTCAAGTTATGGTTACATTTGTCCACGGCGGGTTCATTGCTACTTACTCCCTAAATCACCAGCAACGTTGCTGTATGCGAGAATAGCCTCATGGCCAGAAACAACTGTTATGGCTTGTTCGAATATTCTTTGGATGTTTTTTACGGAATTGGAGAGCATATTATTTAAATACACAAATAAATATCAGTTTTTATTCACAAAAGGTGCTAAAAGTCGTTCTTGACTAGTCTTCTTCCCAAAGGTATCTGCGTGGGTAGTTTGGAAATGTACGATTGTCATTCGCTTAAGGGATAAATGAAGGTTGTTTAATTAAGTTATATTCTCAAAAACTTGTGCCAGAAATATAATTGTTACAAGCTAGTTCATTGCTGTGTTAATAATGAAATATGTTTATTACTGAAACAATAAATTGTCATCCGTATATGCTATGTGTGTTTTTATTTATATTTGTACATTTCCCTTGAAGTAAAATCGAGCACTTGCTATTTGGCAATCAGAAGCATTTGAGAACGGGGAAGTCTGTTGCGCTCGCGTAAGGAAGTGAAAGTCCTTGACAAGCATGTGACTGTTGCCGGGTATATAGCGAGGTCACGCGTGTGCAGAACTCGTTACCATCTAATTGCTATTGTTTATACTTAAATATAATTGTTTATTAAGATGTAATATATTGTTTTAGCATTAAATTGTCTCCTCTTCCACACAGGATGGTCTATTTTCTCGTAATGTTGATATTACCGGAGATGCATGTCCGTTTTTCGTGATGCGATGCCGTTGACCTTGGGTTTTTGTGCTCATGTGATAGGGGTTGGGTTGGGTATTGTTAATCATCTCCCACTTTGGTTGTATGACGCTTAGTTTAGGAGTAATTGCTGAAAAATAAACTGCGCCAAAACCGCCATTATATCACTACTGTAAATTTCGATTATCCTCAAACTGCCTGTTACATCAATGGAACAATTACGTACGATGCACTTCAATCAAACGAAATAAGCTATGAAAAACAAATATTCCTTATAATTCAATATATGCTGAATGGACGTCTACTCAGCTGGGGAGCACCATCGAATTTGCAGAAGGTCGTTTTCATGTAAAGTGAAACCGCTTGCAACACAGCCTCACTCAACCCTCTTCCACTTCTTAAGCCCATTCTACAATGGACGTAAGCCGTAAGACGTAAGCCGTAGCACTTAAGACGTAAGGATTTCCATACGACAGGCAATCTCCAATGCTGACGTATGCCGTAAAAATATCGACATCGATCACGGTGCATTCGGAAGCACTCCGGTCGTATATACATGGATATTGAAGACAAATGAGTGTCGATTTTTTTCTGGCGTAGAATAGAGAACACCGTCAACAAATATACGATTACTTAATTATTGAAGACAAGCATTTGCAATGCTAACAGGGCTGTCTGGGATGTGATCAGAACTGAAACAAATCAATGTTGTTCGGTCTTAAATGACCAAATAAACTCAGAGCAAAGATCATTATGGGCTTCAATGCACTTATTAGAACGCTGTCTAACTATTGATTTCTATATAAATAACGGTCAGGAAAGTTAACAGCAAGACAATCTTTGATTTACATTATTTATTTCAGTGTACCCTTTCATTGTATCATAGAATTACAACTGTCCATGCCACTGAGTTTTTGAGATTTTGGACGATACTGGTGGGTGT
Organism: Platycnemis pennipes; assembly: GCA_933228895.1. Taxonomy (NCBI): domain Eukaryota; kingdom Metazoa; phylum Arthropoda; class Insecta; order Odonata; family Platycnemididae; genus Platycnemis; species Platycnemis pennipes. The sequence continues at coordinate 1,992,995 of CAKOGI010000002.1, read as the reverse complement.
CGATCAGTATAAGCCATTTAAACTTACAAGACCACTAATCATCCAAATAAACCAAGAAACTGGTTCATACAATAAAGATTCAGTTAGAATGCGGGATGAAACAATCCAAATATTATTCACTGAGGCATCAGTTAACCCTTTCGCGCCGGAGCCATAGGAAGAGAATTTTTCCCGTCGTACGAGGAGCACGAGATATTTCTTGACTCTCCCGTCCGGAGCTCTTTCGTGGTGAGGAAGTAGGCAGGTATGCCCCACCCACCGTTTTGGGACACAACTCAGCGGGACACCAGACCCTTTCCCCATCCGCTGGGCTCAACCAACCAACCCTTTAGCAGCCCTTTTCGCACCAGGAGTCCGCGGTAAATTGATTGAATTAGAAGTGTTTTTTTAAAAAAGCCCTTACGTATATTCCAAACATTTAAACTTATTAAATGGATTCCACGTGTTTTGCTGAGCGCTTCAAAATTTTAAATGAAATTCTAGCGTTAATATTAACGAATTTGAACCGATAGGTTTCTTCTGACATTAGCATAAGCAAATCAGTGGAGAAAAAAAATTCATAAAATAATCCGATCGGAGAACTCGCGGACGCAGCAGCCTTAATCCCGGAAGAAGAGGAATCAAATTCGTGGATTTTTGGAGAAATACCATCAGAAAACAAATCCATACCTTTCGGAGAAAGCTTTCTTCTTTTGGTAACAATCTTTTCCTCGTATCTGATGCATCGCCCGAAGATGAAACTGAGGGATCCAGTGCGCCTGTTGCTTCAGCAGTCGAAGTCTCTGGATCATAATCCGAAGTCTCCTCATCTGAGTCCGAATAGACGTCTTCATCCTCACTACACTTTTAGTTAATAACTCCAATATTGAGTCCTCAAGCATAGAATGTTCCTTTGACATGACTACACTCGAACAAAAGTTTTGCAACGCCACCACAAAGAGAGAATTTATCTGAACTAAGAAATGGCTAAAACTCGGGCGAACAGAGAGAGCACTGCTTGCTTTCGAGCCAAGACTGAAGTGAGAAGCAAGGAAGAACAAATATTCCTATGGATGGGCACATGGGTGTAGAAATGGATTCCTAATGAGAAATTCTACGAAAAGGACGGGGAATCCAGCAATTCAGTGAAAAGGCATTGAGAAGAGAAGCACAGCATGAAAACACAAGAGAGACCACCACAGGTGTGTAGATGATAATTCTTCAGAGTCGGTTTTCGAAGAAAGTGAACGGGGACCTAGAAATTCAGTGAAAATGCTATTAACCCATTAAGACCATGCATACACAAAGAGCAGCACCATACGAATGGGATCTATGGTTTTTCCAAAGTCTGCTACCTGAAACAGCGTGGGAAACTAGTCATCCGGCTCAAGTGCTTTATTGAAGAAATGCCCCGGAGAATACGTATGCGTTTACGCATAAGGGTATTAAAGTATAAAACTACCAAAAGTTCAAATGGAACACCAACGTATAAGGATAATCAATGGTTACTAAAGATCCAGTTCTTAAGAAAACCAGAAAATCTACTTTTCGATGAGGAAAAATACGGAAATATAATAATATGTGATAGTTGAATAGGCATGAATTCAAATATGAGAAAAAATAAAAATTTAAGTGAGAAGGAACGAATCACGATTACCCCAAGCTTAAACAAAACTTTATCCAAAAGTGTATTTTTTGCCGTGAACATATGTAGTACCTACAAGTTATGTAGAGTTCCGCACTATAACTCCGTTAATATTAACGCTAGAATATCGTTCAAAATTTTCACAAACTCAGCAAAAAACGCATATTTCACTTTAAAGCTTAAATTAAAGGAATGTATAACAAAAAAATGGTTTAGAAAAACCAGTGCCTAGACTACTAGTTAACCGCGAAGTCATGCAGCGAGGGGGGTTACAAATGAGGCAGAGGGTCGAGCCCAGTTGCCCGGGAAAGGGTCTTAGCTCACGCTAAGCAAGGTCTCGAGGGGTCGCAGTATACCTGAGGTTATTGCTTCCGCGGCGGTCACTTTTCCTCCTCCTCGTCGGCCATGGCCGACGTTCGGTCTTTTGGGTCGAAAAATCCACGTCGGTCATGACCGACGTTCGGTCTTTAGGGCACATATATCTGCGTCGGCCATGACCGACGTTCGGCGCGAAAGGGTTAATGATAAGCTCGTCTTAACTCGCCATCTTTTAAGTTCACGATCAAAGATTGTTTCAAATACGTCCGCAATTCTTCCCCAAGTCAAAAAAACTTCCACAAAAGCAATAACCCGTGACTGACACCGGCAGTAGTAATGACGCGCTCTGATTGGCCTGCCGTAAGACTAGTGATGGGCTTTATCGGTACTTTTCGATAATCGGTAGTACTCGTTCCTTTCTCGTTATGTACTCGTTCCTTTCGAGTAGTTACTCGGTATTCGTTTCTCATTTGTTTGCTTCACGCTGGTTGCCTACTTTCAGGAGTAGGTCCGAATCCAGCGCCAGGCGGGACTATATTGAACTAGCATTACCTCGTATTAAGACAAATGAGTAACGATTTGCGTGGAAAAACAATACGATAGACCAAACCTAAAAATAAGAAAAATATTAGCCAGAGAGAAAAATATGTACGCATGCGTTGATATAAATAAATATTAGTTTTGTTAAGACGTCGACCTGTGTCTTGTAACTTCATTGTCAAGCTGGAAACTGAGAATTCAAAAAATTTCTTCAGGAAACAAGCTGACTGGAATGAGTAGACGAACTGCTTGGTTCTTCAACATTTGAAACCCCAGTTTTGCAGAATACGTTCTGTAGATAACAAAAAGCATAAACCCATTTTTATAAATTATTGACGCTGTCATGGGAAGACGGTGATAATCGTTTCCGGAGTATTACCAGTTTGGATCGTTTTGACCAAATTGGAATACTGTTGTCTTATCATCATTATCAAGACGCGACGAAAGTATAGCTAGCATTGTTTGGACTTATTTATGAAAATTTTATCACGTTATTAATTTCAGGAACATGACAAATTATTTCACTGGTTAAATATGCACCCACTCACTATCAACATTTACCCCATCACACGTAAGGAAAAAATCCTCGAAAACTTGATGACATGTAAAAGAAATTGAAAATTAAAATTATCCCTCAGCCGTACGAACGCATGATAGCAATACCAGAATTACCGGCGTAACAATATTTTTCAAAGACATCCCTAAATGTAATACCATCCAAACCTTTTTCTGTCTAATCAAATGTCTATCATTATATCAATCATTACATCAATCATCGCCTAAATTACTTTTCGGTGCACAAGATATGGGTTCACCTAAGCTGACATCGATTCCTTTTCGGTACACCTATATATGGGTGTACCGAAACTCACTTCGATTCCTTTTCGGTACACCCATATATGGATGTACCGAAACTCACTTCGAGTACTTTTCGGTACACCCATATATGGGTGTACCGAATACTCACTTCGATTCCTTTTCGGTACACCCATATATGGGTGTACCGAATACTCACTTCGATTCCTTTTCGGTACACCCATATATGGGTGTACCGAATACTCACTTCGATTCCTTTTCGGTACACCCATATATGGGTGTACCGAAACTCACTTCGAGTACTTTTCGGTACACCCATATATGGGTGTACCGAAACACTTCGATTCCTTTTCGGTACACCCATATATGGGTGTACCGAAACTGACCTAGGTTACTTTTCGGGACAAGGGTACCGAATTCCTACCACAAGTAGGCATGGAGGAAGAGCTTAGGTAGGCAGAGTCCTCTGACATGCTAAATAATAACTATGAAGTGGTTAGGGAGTAGTGGTGCGAATGCCGTCCAGAGGACTCTGGAGTAGGTATTCAAACGAGTACTCGTACTCGGTTTTTCTCAAGTTGAGTAATCGTTAGTTCGGTTCCGAGGTAGTAACGGATACAAAAGTAACGAATAGTTACTTTTCGCCCATCACTACGTAAGACGTAGAGATGGGACTTGGCCATGTCCCTTACGACAACTCCTTACGTCTTACGACAGCCCTTACGACAGCTCCTCCGGCTTACGTCTTACGGCTTACGCCCATTGCAGAATGGCCTTTATGCTACCATCTCTCCAACTCACACCCTCTAAACACCCGAGCAGGGGAAGGACCCTTCCGCGGCCAAAGGCGGAACTAACTCGGAGCAACGGTTAGGATTTAAGCAGGGAGTGTGTAAATAGGAGGGCCCACTAGGTGGCAGGCCGAACGGTTTTTTGAGGAAAATTCCCGCGCATTTAATCGAGTTGCCAGAATTCGCCAATCGTGGCGCCACCTATTCCAGCTGTCCGGCTTCTTCGCAAAGTGTATGTGAAAGTGCCTGTGGTAGCTGCAGTTTTGGAGGACTGAATAATGCTGTTCTACGAGATTTTTCAGTGATTCCGTCCAGTAACTTCCTGAAGAAACGATGAGTAAATCACTGTGTTGTTTTGTGCCTGGCTGCACCTCAGGATACGAATCCACCACAAAGGAGAATGAGAAGTTGGGGATAAGGAACAAAAGTTTGTTCAATGAAAAGGTTAGTGTGATATCTTTAAAAATGGGAAAAATCATGTAATGCATTGCAAGCGTCGTAGTGTTTAGTCAGTATCAATTATTTTAGTGCTTTAATTGTAGATCAGTTGAGATAGGACTCAAAATTAATGTGGTTGAACGCATTGTGTACCGCATGGCTGGGCTGCACTTGTGATGTCTTTCACTGTGGGATATATCATGTAATGCATTTCAAACGTCTCATTATTAAGTCAGTATCGATTATTTTAGGGCTTTAATTCAAGATCGGTTGATAATGGGCTCCTAACTAATGTGGATGACCGCATTGTGTACTGCACGGCTGGGCTGCGTCATCACACGCCATTTTGGAAATCAAGTCTCTAGTCCCTAGCTAACATGCATGCATTTTTGCATTTGTTCTTTTATCTCATATAGCCGAACAATATAAATTATATCATGCCGATGTATTTTCATTACGTTATGTGCACCTAGTCACGGGTGTCCATGTTTGAGGTAACTTAACTTCACCAAGGCTTGAGTGGAACGACGCATTTAATCTAATAATTCAATCGTATTAATAATGGAATAATACTCAGAATAATTCTCTCGTAGAAATTTGAGGCGGACCGCTTCTCTGAAGGTGTTAAATATATATTAAAAGCACAAGCTACAATGGCAGATTCGCGAAATGTTTTTGTTATTAAAACAGATGTTAGGTAAAGGAATTGTTTATTGGGCGCCAAGAAAGGATCGTCAACGATATAGGTGCCATAGTAGTAGTAAGCTTAGAGTTATTGTAGACGATGCAGTAATTTACAGGGAAATGGCAAATGAAACAGATAGTGAATCGCTCAATGCAGGAATTCAAGTTTGATGCAATGGATGCTAGTTTGAACTAAAACTAATAGCTTGTGGCTATTAATGTTTGGAAGAGGAATAACTAAAATGATCACTATAGGAATCCATATAGGTAACATCAGTGAATGCATTACTGTACCAACTGCTATAAAATTGTTATGATAGTTTTAAATTAATGTCTCGATTTTCCCCTGTTAATTTATGTTTGCACTATTATAAGCATTGTTTTTAATTCATTCTAATTTTATTTCCAGGCATATGTCTCTGCAGATTTTTTCATCCAAATGGTGGCACCTTGTGACACATGCTAGTTATTTTAAGGCTGTGTTTATGTTGACTTAATCTTTGGAATTGATTGTTCGTAAATATTCCTAAATATTTATTCATTCTAACCTTGTGCTCCTATCAATAAAAGCACCCAACTGTTAAATTTCTCATGTTGTACTGTTCTTTGAAGTTTTTAAAAATATTGACTATTTGCAAAACGCATTATTTTTTATTGTTTAAGTCATTGTGTAAAATTTCTTTGGTGTTTCAATAAATGCATCCAACTGTTAACTTGCTCATGTTGTACTGTTCTTCCCGGTTTTTTGGAGTAATATAGCTACAGTTTGCAAAATGCGTTCTTTTTCATAGTTAATTGCTTAGGTCTTTGTGTAAAAAATCTTTGGCGTCTCCCAGTTTATGTTAGCGGGTCAGACTGTGGTTTTACTAAGGTTTAAGTTACTCTATCTTCCAATATTGTCACTACCGTTTTTCATTTCCGATAGCTGCAGTGCTAAAGTTGTGAGAGTGTATGTCTCCTTGACAGTACCTTGGTTAACACTTCTTTAACTTACAATATCAAGTAACCAGCGTAGTATGTTCTCGTTGCCTTTTTATTACTGTTTTGACGAAGAGGTTTTTTTGTATGAGTATGATGCCGGAATGTTAGGCGGCTTTCGAGCAGTGTCTTTTTTAACGTATCATTTAGTGCGTTTCGCCTGTATTTTACAAGAGCATAGCACCAGGGATTTGTCAATATTTTAAATTCTATTCTGCAGTCCCTCTACTTGTTTTCGAACGAAAATGCTCCTCTCGCAACGTATTTGCGACAGGCTTATAGACACGTTTGCCGGACGCTTCGCGATGCCAGCGCCACTTTGGTGGAACCTATTTTACGCGACTGGGCTGGTATCAATGGCTTCGCGGGACTCGGGAATCCTATTAATATAGTATCCCTGGATTTAAGATTGGGTCTAGTATCCAGGCCCTTTAAGTTATCTAGCACAATAGACAATATTTTGTGATGTTACAAACTAGGAAACGATTCCGCGCATTATCCAACCATACCCGTTTTATATCAATTCACTTTCTTGGAGCTATTCCTCCACCAGGAATCATTTTTAAGGAAATATATTCAGGGTGGCTACTGATAACCAATTTTCGAATTCCCTGACTTTTCCCTGATGGCATCACCAATTTCCCTGACCAATCGTCAACAGATCTCCTATAATCGGAATATTTTTTTCTGCTGAATTAAATTTTCGTCAAAACTCTGAAAATGTTAAATCAGAAATCAATACATTAAGAGCTATAAGAATGAAAAAATATATTGAACATCCACCCTAACAAACAAATATATATCAAACCTTCACAAGTTAAGCCCTCACACAAATTGTACACACTTTTAATGCTTTTTTCACGGCCGCGCATCGTATTCCGTGGCCGTATGTTTCCTTCGGTAAAATTTCAAATTGGCAATGTCTAATTCTTCAAGGAAGCAGTGGCATGTTGTGATAGTTCTGAGGAGCTGAAGATTACTGAAAAGGCATCGAAGGGATAGTTAATGGCCAATTTACTCACGGACTCCATCACAGGTATCACTTGGCTGCGCGAACAATACAAACCAATGCCAAGTTCTTGGACTGGATCATCGGATGGCACGAGTTTTAAAAGCGAATAACAACTTGATTAACGTGGTCATAACCCCTTGATTGTAAGAGGGAAACAAAAATGTAAAAACATTTGCACAAATAAACAAAACGTAATTGTGGCACTGCGAGCGAAAACAGGACTCAATTAGCAACGGCAGCGTCATATTTAGGAATATCATATTTGAGATGGTTTGTCTAAATTGATCTGAGAGCTAAGGGGACCATTCAATAATTACGTCCAGAGTGAAACGTGGGGAGGGGAGGGGGACTCTTCTTATGGTCTCGCGAAGGAAGGTACGGAAATCAAAGATGATCTCACGTAAGATTTTGTTTACACGTGTGATCGTACTTGTATTGCCGTTTTAGTAAACATGGTCTCGTATGTTCAGAACTGCAAGCACATATTTACTACAAGCCAGTGTGCTCCAACTACCTCTCAACCTAAGTCTCGGAAGTAAAAAAAAAACGCGAGGGAAAATCTTTCGAACTACATAAGTAACCTCGATTCCTTGTAATGAGCAGAATACACGATGATCATGAATTTTAACACTACTAGGCAAATATCGCATTAAGGATATACAAAAAAGATACATCCCAGCCGGCACAAGGGCTATACTATCTAATATAAGGTGGCTCCAAAGTGGGTATAGAATATCTTCCATACTCCATATACCCAACTTATCTCAACTTGAGCGAAGTAAGAATACAAAACAACGCCTTTTAGGTGAAAACGTAATGCTCCAAAAGAATTATTAGCACGTATTTCCTATCTAAACCTATATTATATAATATTTGCAGGGTTAATTGAAGGTGGACGTGACAAATAACGACCAAAGACAACCATTATTAACTTAACCAAATTATGCATAACGTAGTTAAAGGATGAGCGACGTATATCAGCTGAATAGCCTAGCTTCTCTGTGAGGGACGAAACAACACAAAATCCGTAAAATGAATAATACTCATCAAGAAGTTAGATACAAGTAATTTTGCATAGAAAAAATATTAATTAAAATATAAAGGGTTTCAAGGATGTACGAGGAGATATGAGTTAAATTAAGTAGATGGACACTCTGAACTGAACTGCCTCGTCGTGAACGCCATCTTTGTATTGTAAGCACATGTGCAGAACGCGTCGGGAAGGAGACTGGAAAGGAAGGAGCATTTAGTACCATGGGAAGGAGTACGCTAATCTTTGGAGTACGCTTACTGGTGACCTAACTGGTTCGGTATATCTGCTGTTCTGTGAACGTGCCGTGAATAAAACTTCATTTGATTTGGAAATGTTTTAGATGTAATTGTTCCTGCATTTTCCTTTACCTATTGTTAATTTTATTTGTGAAATGGTGAATTATTTTGCATAAATTGCAGCATCTGCTGACTACATCTGAAAATGGTTGCGAAAACCACTCGGTAAGATCGGTTTTCTTCGCGCTGCATTTGTAACTGGTTATATTATCAGTTACTTATTTATAAAGTGCAAGTGGACCCGAAATCCGCCTTATATTAGTTAGTTGAATTGCCGTTAGGTGGCGGTATTTAGTTTAAAATGTGCTCGTTAGATGACTCCACATGACTGACATAGTTCCCCACACGCTCGCGTATGGAGAGAAAAAATGGCGCTGCAGTACATGAGAAGCTGGGCTCCATCCATAATAGCGGAAATCTATCTAGATGATCCATGGATACTCCATACCGGGCATCTGTGTTGCGTACTTTTGCCGTGAGATAACCTATACTTAACAGAGATTCTGTATCCTTCTATTCCATGGATGCTATCTGTTTATTTAGGGATATGCCCTGTCTTGTGCCGGCTGGGATTGTACGACCAATTCACAATTAATAACTAAAATTTACAACTAAATGTTCAACGAACTGAAGGGGCTTATTCTATGCACTTCGGCGACGGACATTAGTATTAATTGGTCAAATGTTTCGGAATAAAGGGCGGGAAAGACGTAAACGTAAAAAGAGGGTAAACGTAATGGTAGAAAAAAATGAAAATTTCCTATCCCAGTTTTTCCCTGACTGTTCCGATAATTCCCTGACTATTCCAGATTTCCAAAATTCCCGGACAATTCCAGGTTTTCCCTGACGATCGCCACCCTGATATTAGCAATGGCAGTGCGAGATAGATTTTTCCTCTGAGCAAGTAATTCCAAATTATTTGCAAAAACTCACTTCCAGAACTGCTTGACATCGATTGGGGGCCAGAAACCCTACTCCTCTGGCCAGAACCTCCTGAAGCTGTAAAGAAACATTATCCACAGTCAATGTTTTTGAAGTAACAGGCATAAGTGAAACAGGATTTCCCAAGATCAACATCACTAAACACACTGTAAACATTAATGCCAAGCACTCACATGACGTCCTGCCCCTCTCAGCTACAGTGGACCCGTTAAATTCCCGCATACTTGTGGCTGAGGAAGATCACAATAATGCATTCATTACTACTACAGCTCTGATAAATAACTCATAGCATGATAATTGGGGCATACTCACATCCAGAAATGTTGGCTCCTCGATGGGTGCCAGATCCACCACTTAGTTGCCCAGATACTCCTGAAGCTGTAAAGAAACATTATCCACAGTCAATGTTTTTGAAGCAACAGGCATAAGTGAAACAGGATTTCCCAAGATCAACATCACTAAACACACTGTAAACATTAATGCCAAGCACTCACATGACGTCCTGCCCCTCTCAGCTACAGTGGACCCGTTACCTTCCCTTCGTTGCCCAGATACTCCTGAAGCTGTAAAGAAACATTATCCAATGTCAATTTATTAAACTTAGAAGCACGAGCAATGGTGAAAAATTGAAGTAAAAGAAGATTAGACTCAGTTATCCAAAATGCCATTCACTAGACTATATTAATTTGCACCTAAAATGTTGAGAATTGCCTGAAGGATAGCACAGCATTTGCTTTTGTCAGGTTAAAACTCATGCCATGCCAAAGGCAAAACCTACCTAGCGGTTCTTCTTCCTCTGATGGTTCATCTGCAAAGAAATGAAGAAATAATGAAATACTATTTTATTTATTTAAATCGAACCAAACAAAAACACCATTAAGCTAAAAACACCTTCATCATTGGAGAAGACTGGCAGTGCAGAAAGCACAGACCTGGTTCTCTGCGACTGTACACCCATGGGTACTTCCTCTTCACTGCTATAACAGATTCTTTTAGGGGAACGATGTCCCCTGCCATACTTTTTGTTTTTTTTGGTCCTTATCAAATTCTCCAAGTCTGTCACTTCGGATCCATTCTTTAGTACATCTCGGGCAATTGCATAGTCAGCTGATAACATGAAATATGATGAAATGGCAATGCCAATTAAGGGAATCGTCTAGAAAAACTTTCAATGCACAGAAATGGGAAAAAATATATCATTGCCATCATGTGAACTCCTATATTCATTGCCATTGCTAGAAAGGTAAAAACCAATAACTTACAGAAGTGCTCTTGATACACACTCTCTACGTGCCAAGTCTGCCAATCCTCCTGTGGTTTCCTCAATTTCCCTACCAGACTATTTACGTTGGCATTAGTCTTGGGCGGCCACCAACAGTACTTGTTCCCTTCCTTCTCAAATAACCAGGTCTCTGGTACTACTGCAGCAGGCATTGTGCTTGAGCTCCCACTACATAACTCACCACCTCTGCTGAGCAGCCCAAACTCCACAATCACCCAAGACATCCTAAGAATAAGAAAACACATTGATTAAAAGAAACATGCTTTGATACTCAATGATAATAATGTCCTAAGTGGAATTTATAACAGATTTGGCTTACACAATACAGCGAACCGTTTCACGTTAAGTGTGAACAAGTTCAACAACGAAGAACTCTTCACTTCTCCTCTGCTCTCTTCTCTCCCTATTCAATGGAATAGCCACAGCCTTTCCTGCAATAGCACTCACTGGCCATATCATTGGCATAGATAATTTGGATGCCAAATACATCCCTACTTTACTTGACCGTCCTGGAGCCACATAGAAGTCCACAACCTTGCTGAAGGCTCGTCCATACACATACACAGTTTCCCCAAGGGTGGCAATGAGGGAAACAAAAGCCACTGACCCTTCCTGCAGGAAAATTCAGTTGTCTGGTCTCTTGACTGAAACCTGACAGTTGGCAAGAGCAACCCTCGAGTACATGGGTGCGGTCAGGCCCATGGGTAATTCAGCCTCTTGGTTCCTCAACATGTTGCTTTGGCATCTGTCACCCCCCAACTTCCCCAGTCCTACTTCTGCCTCACGCCGAGCAATTTGCTGCAGAGATTTTTCATATTTTCGTACCATTCTTTTCAAGCATTGAAGCTTGTCTTCAAATTTAAAGCAGCTGATATTCTCCAAACTCCCATAATACTCTACATCATCACACAAATGAATCAATGCATGGACATTGTGGGAAACACTCTTTCGGCCATACAAGGCCTTGAAATTCAGGACAAAGTAATTTAATAATTGCCTCGCTTCATTTCTATGGTGGGCATACTTCTCCCCAACAAGACACCTCATAGCATAATTAAGGCAAAGAAAATGCAGGAACACATCATCAGATACTACTCCTCTTAGTACCAAGGGTCCAGTGTACAGCATTAACTGCCTTAATTCTAGCATTAACTGGCTTTCCATCTCCTTAGCTCCTTGAGAGACCTAGGTTTTCGCACGAACTCCATTGGAATGTACCCCACTATCGATTCCAACATGCCACTCAATTGGGAAACCAAAATACTAGGCAAACGCACCGTTAGGGGTCCAGTCAAAAATAGGAAGAGCATCTTCCTCATAACACCAAGGCAGGTAAGGTGCATGTAATCATAAGGGAAATGCTTCACCATATCCACCCCAGGAAGTTCCTCAATAGGGGAATGGCTTTTATGGTGCTCCTCCTGCTCCTGGTTACGGAAACTTTCATTGCTACGCAGTGGAGCATCAAGCTCATTAAATGCAACATTAGAGCTTTCAAATTCTCTTTTGGTTGTGCATTTGCGGCAACTGTAATATGCAGTGTGAGGCATAGTCTGTGTAGTAAAAGAGTATGCTGGGGTGTCCAGGATGAAACCACTTACTTCAATAACATAATGTCTACCATTGTGAAGCATTCCAGTGGGGAGAATTTCCAAAAGCTCATCAACGAAATCTCTAAGGTATTCTGCAACATCTGATGGCTTACTATAACCATGGTAAATACCAATGGTAAATGCTTCAATTTTTGGGAAATATTGAAAGGCCAGGAGAATTGGCCAAAGCTGGCTATTGCTACTTTTGGTGAGAGGCAAACCATCAATACAGCACTGAAGTCTTAACTTCTCATTGACTCTCAACTCAGGGTACTTATCTAAATGAAGAGTCAATTTTTTTAAATACCACAGTGGAAATAACTACCATCACCTATTATCCTAATTGGAGTTGCCCTGGGAGTGCATAACAGAGATATTGCATCAGCTGGCCAATCAGTGAAACAAGGATGTTGCCTCAAAATTTTGAGGAGATCAGAAACCTTGGCATGGGTCACGTCACTGGCTGCCCACTTCCTCACATCATCCAAAGCATTAAAAGGCAGTGGCTCTTGACCCTCCTCCCAATTATCAGTACTGCTGTCTGACTCTGGGATAGAAGCATCCTCTGGGATGTTAGATCCTTCTGAATGGATACTCTCGGATTCCAAGTCACTCTCTGCAGACGATAATACTGCTTCCTGCTCCATTTCAGAGAGTTCATCGTCACTGGCATCTTCCACCTGCTGCAGGAACTCCAGAGACATCTCAGTCGCAAGTCTTAGTCTGTGGCGACTACTGTACTCCATGAAACCTTTTCTCATCCTTGGCATTTGGGCTACCCCTGCTTTTTCCATTGGAGAATCGGAAATTCTATATCAGACACCTTGGTGTCTTGTTTTACAGTGGTCTTCAATGAATGGCAGTAGAGGGAGGGTGACCTCTGGACTGGTAGTGTGGATTAGTGAGTGAAAACACAAAAGAAAAACTCGCAAGCTACCAGCCCAGGGAACACCCATCTCCTACTGCCATTCATTGGAGACCACTGTAAAATTAGACTCCAAGGGGTGATGAAAAATGAAGTCCACCAGAAGACATTACCCCTTTTTTGTTCAAACACTTTTTTTCTTTTACGAGTCTGTTAACCCTGGAAAAATCATATTGAAAAGTGGGAGATGGATGAAATGCATCAAAATTTATGTAAAGAAATGAGCCAGTTATAGTCGTCACTCAAGCATCTGTCTGACTCTAGTTCCAAAGTTATAAAATTAGCATGTAAAAACTGTCAACATGTAGCCACATTAAGATTTTAATAAGTACTTTAAACTCACAAGGAATATCAACATAAATATTTGGATGAAAACCACATCACAAGAAAATTCCAAATTACTTCATAATGACATCTTCATGAAGTCAAATGCACACCTAAAAATGTCTGAAATACTTCTCAGGCAGGTAGTCATGCAGAATGGATGGCCCCATATACAACAACAATAACCTGAATTTGTTTGCTTTATACCTCTTTGTCTTCAAAACTTCTGGGTTTTCGCACAAATTCATAACTAATCCATGGGGCAGCTGAAACCAATTGCCTGGTCAGTCTCTCCCTCTTTATGTGGTGACAGCTTTAGATTGGTATTACCCTTCTTCCGAAGAAGTAGTAACTTCTTCATCACTCCAAGGCAAACTAGGTGCATTTCTACAAGGAATGGAGTAAGGTCTATTGGGAATTGACTCACCATTCCCATATTTAGTTCCTCAAAAGGAGATATGCCTACGTGGTGACAAATGTCGACCCAATAACCCAAGTAGAGCAAGAACAGCAGAAATACACCCAAGTAGAATAAATTAGCATTCTCTGCATGATGAGATTCTAAAAAATGCTTAAAATGTCTATTCCTTAACTAAATAAATGGTAAAATCCCCTGACAAGGTGCTAGAATGTAAATTAGAAACTAGTAAAGATCCTACTTTAAAACTTGTTAAGCACTATTAACATTAACAGATAGCCTAGAGAGAAGAAAATTTCAGACTTCGCAAGTGTATATGAAATCAAAGCTGATTTGTTAACAGAGGAGGATTTCATTTTTATATGGTGAAAGTGATTTTTCCATGGAACATACATCATCGCTAAGAAAGTCAATGCTAGAGTTAATGCATGAGAGCCATCTTGCTATTGGAAGAACTAAGGCAAGAGCCAGATAATATTTTGGCCAGGAATATCCTATGATGTACAAGATATGGTTCAAAAAAATTTGGCATGTCAGAGTACATGACTATCAGTATGAAAGAATGCATGTTAGCCAATGGTAGCCAATCCCTTTGAAATAAATAGGAGTAGGCAAAGCTGAATTTAAAGAAAAACAATACTTAATTGTGATAGAATCTGTTGTTCCACACGCATGTCTGCAATACCTGTAGAAATGAATTCTCAGAAATTTAGAGTCTAAGAGTTTTTTAAGCATTACTTCTTGAAAGGAAAGTACACTTGAAATCGACCTTGTACGTAAATTATTCGACGTACTTAACATACATAGAGCCAACAATCAACTGTGGTCAAGAATTTATTCTGTTGAGGAGATGATTTAGAGTTTAATTGTCGACGCACCTATCCTGAAGGATTAATATGCCGAATTTTTAAACTGACAATCGAACATTTTTCCAATACATAAATTGCGAAATCACAATTTCTGAGCAGGAACTTACGCCTTCAAAAATTATGTGATGCTTTTTCATGTATTAATAAGTAACGGATATCGGAACCTCAAGAGAACAATATTAGTATCTTTAACGGCAGCTCATTTGAAAAGTGTTTAAAAACATAATATCTCCGTGATTTGTACGGTATATTGTAATTTCCACGGATTAATGGACCAAGGAGACGAAACACGGGGAGAGCATTGAGGTATGTATACTGAAGGAAGGACGACTTCAAAAGATTCCATAGGTCAGTGCTGTCTCACATTTAAGGCCTGGTTACACGATACATTAACACGTATGGGTTCATGTACATTTGAGTGAATGGTTTCTGCTCAACTTGTGCGAATGCATGAACCAAATAGAACAGGTTATATTTTCTGTTTACGCATTATTTCATTTGTACATTATGGCGTGGTTACACGGTGCATTTCCGCGTTCACGCAAATGCGGATTAATGTATCGTGCAACCAGGCCTTTCTAAACATTTACCGCAGATTCTTCCATCAATGCTGCCAATCATTCTTCCTTGCGGTTTCATAAATAAAGAACGTAGAATTTCTCGGTAGTATTTTGATAAACAAAACATGCGAAATCAGGTAGAAAAAACTTCCTTTCTTGAGGCACTTATTTTTTGGAAATTGGCAATTGCTGTAGGAATTCATAATTTATATGTATATACTTCCGAGTGTTTCCAAAGATTCTATACTTTGCAATGGGTTGCCGGTTCTCCAAAACCTTCGAGTAAAGGAGAATGATTACTTATAAATGCCTTCCTAATTGAACGAATGCTGTTCGAAGCGAATAATTTATTGTGAACATAGGACTTCTAAATCCATCTAAACCTAACCTTCCTTGGTAGAATACATTTAAGTATTATCTATGAAGTGATATTAAAATGTACATCTTGAACATGACAATTTAAAATGCCAGAGAAATTTCAATAATCTTTCAAGGACCAACTATTCACACCCGTGTAATATTCGTGACAGAGATGGGTTGGACTCGTGGCACACGAGTAACGGGAAATCTACCAAAATAACACGAGTATAACTCGATAACGGTGCTGTCTGGGTGTATGCATACGCCTGCTGCCCAATACTGTTTTTCAAAATAGACATGCCGAGGCGCCGCTGACTACTGCAGTCGTGCGCGAGCATTCTGTTTTCCGAGAAAGTTGACTAACTACTGTGTGCATGAACCTGTTGAGTAAACATTGCCTTTTTTTTGCAAATATGGATTTACTTTTGACCCTCGAACAAATTTGGAATATTCTCCTTGTTTCGACCCCTGCGCTCCTGTTGACTATTGCTCCACCGGGTTCGACACCTAACTTCTTGGATCCTAATTTTTAGATTGATACCATCGAAAGTTTTAAGTTGGACCGCCATACATTGAACATAATTTTGCAATTTTTAAGTAGATGCGGTGAATTCTTTAATTGTACCTGGACTTTGACCTTTTAATTCAAGGTAAGTAAATCAAAGTAAGACACGACCTGTGATATTTATGAAATTCATATTTCAAAAATTACAATTGGTTACCATGTGCTCGTCATTTTGTCGTTATGTGCTGCGAATTATGTCATTAATATTTACAACGTATTTACCCATGACTTTTGCAGTTTTCTCTGCCCATCAGATTTTTGTTCTGAATGAATAAATATATTTCCTGAAGCAAGAGCTTGTTGTCCTTCATTGCTGTTATTTTCAGTGCAGTCTTGACGAAGAATGCTGTGGCTGATTGTTAATGTGTGATGCATTAGTGAACATATGTTGATAATTAGATATATTGAATAAGTGGGGATTTGAAGCGATCGTAACGTGGTATTAATAGCTGGAATTAGTTACTATAAAAACGTTCTCTCGTTACATATAAGAGAGGTTTGTCAACAATTGAAATAGTTCTATTTATCGCCGATGTATGGAACTGTACGCGCCCTATTGCGACGTAGTTCCACTTCCTGCCAACAGTGGCGCTCTTACGATATACGCCTGTGTGGAGGGCTCTCATTGGTTCGGGCGGAGAGTGTCGGCCAATCGGAGGAATCGGTCTTATGTAGAAATTATGGGTAACTCCACCACCGCCACCACATATCTCCTTTGTGGCGGACATCTATCCACCGTAGATCCCGTTTCACCTCACGCTCGATCCCCAACGTATCCTTAACGCCGGGATACGAGATCCTTGGCCCCCATTGGCTATCCCGATTTCAACAGATACTATCTGGTGATTTAGGGATCTGTACCTCCTTGTGTCGGCTGGGGAGGGACACTTGGAGGGATAGCTGTCAATGTTTAAGGGCAGTTCAAGGTGACATGGCAGGATAACGGGGACTATAGGAGTGATATTTATAGGGTAGTTTTGGGGAGATGAGACTCAACATGGGGAAGTAATGGTATTTAATTTTCAACATCCAGCAGTGTAAGTCTTATGTTCGTGGATGACCAGGCATTGATTAATCGACCAGCCAAGAGATAATTTTTAGTACATTCATTAAAGGAATGGAGTGAGAAATTAGGGATGAAGCTTAATCATAAGAAAACAATGGTAATGAAATCTTCTAGCACAAAGACAGGAACGAGGGAAAGAACTGAAACAATTCATACATATATTGTATCATCGTCATGTGATGATAACACAACGTAATCAAACCCTGATTTTAGGAGTAAACATATTTTTGTGGACTTGACAAGTTTGGAGGTTTTTTAATAGTGTAGATTGATAACATCACACAATGAGGATCCAACAAATAAATGAAGTAATGCTAGGTGATTGAATAGGAGAAATAAAAACACCATACCGATTAGCCATGTGTTCCGCTCCCCATTATCATAATAACACCTCATCACTTGACGGACAGCGGAATTTCTCCAGATGTAAGCGTCATGCCTAGCTCCAGGGAAGCGAGCATTTATATTTAAAATTTTCAAATTAGGGTGGCATACCTGAAACAAAAGATGTCATAATCAACGTCTATGCTACAGGAGATAAGGTTGGTAACTAAAGTTTACTAATGTATTATGACTACTGGTTTGACACTTACCACCTGAACATTAGGAGAATGGTCACCCCAATGATTGACATATGCTTCTTCATGATTTGGAGCTATTATGTTTACATAGGTGCAGTCCAGTGCTCCGAGAGTGCCTTCAAAATGTTGAGGAGAAACTTAAGTTTTCTCGAGCAGCTTGTCGCTCTTCAGGGAGTTAATTTATTTGCAATATAAATATTCATTTACCTATTCCTAGCTTTTTCTTTTTCTTACTCGCGCAACAATTGTTCACTGAGAACAGTTGGAACATGAAGTTTCCTGTCAACTGCAGTACGCTGATTTATCACTTGGTCTAGCACAACTATTTGTTTCAACACAGCTCTTTATATTGCTCGCCACTGACAACAATATCATACTCAGTTCAGTGTTTTGAATCCTAGGAGTGGATATTGACATATATTCTTGAATTTGTAATGTAAATCTACATTTTATATTTTACTATAATTCACAGGAATGCTTATATTTTTGAACATGCTCGACAACAGTGTGGATTACCGACACATTGCTGTGGACAATACCACTACTGAATTTCATCAGTAATCAACCCGTTTCTTCTAAAAAACTACACCCAGAAGAACCTGGTTTAGCGAAGCAAGTTATGGAATGCTTAGCTGAAGATGAAATTGAAGTGGAAAGTGACATTGAAGGAGATTATGTTATCAGAAGCGATCACGATATGGATACCGCTGCTAGTAAAGGGGAGAGTACCTACAGATGAGGAAAGAAGTGATGTGGTGAAAGAAGGTTTTCCCAAGCAATTACAATTTTTTACAGGAGAAATACTGTTGGTGGTCATTCAGTGCACCAAAGAGGAAAATACGTACACCCTTGCATAAAATCGTCACTGAAAACCTGGTTTGAAGTATTCCATTATATCGTTGGGTAAGGATCTTGAGTCTATAGATTATTGGTCTCATTGTCTAGAGTTTTGATGAAGGAATGTTACAATTTATATTGACCCACTTCAGAAGGAGAATTTCCAATCCTAGACAAGTACGATTTAAGTATAAAGCAGATTCTCCACCTACCGTTGGAAAACCACCAACTGGAGAAGAAGGCGACATGTAGACTGTGACCATCATACAAGAAACAAAAAACCTTTCATATGTTACCGATTCAGGAAGCTAGTGCGCTTAGAATTCATACAGTAAATTGGCAAAGACTGTGTTCAAACGGAGATGAGAGATAATTTGTGAAAAAATGTAATTTTGATCATGTGCATGTTACAAAAAAAGAAATATATGGCACATTTCCATTTATGTATTATTATACATTCCCACTTAAATATATTTTTATTATTATTATAAGTATTCTACCGGTGAAGGTAGGGTTAAATGGACATTTTGATTCTTCCCACCCCCTAAATTTCACACAATGTCCCTCTTCAGCCCCTCCTGCCACCCATCATTCCATCCAAGCTACCCGTTCTTCTCCTCTTCCCTGCTTATCCAACACTCTTCCCTCAATCACTTCCTTCAAAACACCATCCCCTTTTATTACCTTTTCCATCCACACCTTTTGCCTTCTCCTAATTTCATCTATCAAAACTTAAATATATAAGGCTGTTTTTATATCTGGTAGAATATTAAAATTTAAAGATGCTAATAATAAATTAGTGATTTTTTTTTCAAATTTTGAGCATTGATCCAAATAATAATTTTCCCTGAAAAATTGGTTCGTATTGGTGATTTAAAAAATTAAATACAAGTTTACTGAGTTTACAAGTGCTGAGAGGCATAAAAATCGATTTAATAAAAATGGCATAGCAACATTTTATTAATATTTAACATATTGCGGTCGCCAAGACTGCACGTCGCTGGTAGTGTCACAAAAAATGCACATCACTAGTTAAGGGTTAAATATATTATGCATATTTGAATTGACGTTTGCTTGAATTTGAATACTGTTTAATGTTAAATGTGAACTTGTAATTTATGTTCCATGTACTTTTTCATTCAACCTGTATGCAGTGTGAAATCACAATTTGATGATAAGCAATTGTATTGTTAATGATTATGTTATAATTAATGAACATTGTTTCTATGAATATGGTATGTATGAATAAATCAAGTTACAGTTTTAATGAGTATACTATCTAAATGCGATTTTCGTACAACCCTGTTTCAGGCATGAGTTTAAAAGAGGATTGGGATAGGTAAATGTAATTCCTTTTTAGAAATTTATTGAAATGGGATTACCCTACTCAATTTCTCAATGATTTCTCATACTATAAAATCTTAATATTGTTGCATGATTTCTCAGTTTGAACTAGGATGTAACATGAATTTCTTGGGGATTTCTCACCGAGTTGGGAAGAAATTTTGTGAGAAAGTGCCCCATTTCTCATACACAGTCTTATTAATTTCTCAGGAAATTTTTTTCACTAAAGTAGTTCTTCGTAAATGAGTGAGTAATATTACAGAATAGTGACTTCTTTCACAAATCCATTTATTAAAGTCTGCATATGGAGCTAATGGAACACAAACTATTCACACAAAAATTTTGCACAAAATCACAAGAAACTGGGATAGTCACACATGCAGAAGGGCTCAACTCAGACGTACGAAATAAAATCAGTCACATTTTTCCTGCAAGTTGTTCACCTGCAACGGAACCACCAGGAAGAATTTCAACAGATAAGACATAGAATAAATATAAATAAATACACTTAATTACGGGACCGAGATGAATATGAAAAGACTGTGCACAGCAAGGGCAACCAAGAAAATGAGAAGTTTTTGTTGCGTGAAACTCTTCTGAAGTCCACATTTTGAAGGGAACCATGCACTGGTAGGGTAGTTCAGTTTGTGATCCAGATGCAGTTTACGTGTCATCACAAAATATCCCACATTTCAGGGGTTGTGCATCTTATAATGAATGCTAATGCCTTTCATGCAGAGGCACGGAGGAAAATGTCGACCACACTGGTACGTAAATATAAACGGCAACGGCACACGCTGCTATTTTAACTGACATTGGGAAATGTATTCCAATGCTTTTAACACGGACTTATACTTTATGTACTCCGTCTTTGCTGCTTCCTGCATCACTACGCCAAATATAAATGAAAACGCTGCCCTAGCATCGGCAGCTGGCTGAATATCAAATACATGATAAAAGGCTACAATCTGCAGAATGGTTTGAATGATGCTTCCGGAAAATACAGGAGCACCATCTACATAAATAAAAGCTTTCAGGTTATCTTTGGAGGGATACAGTGATAATCCTAGGAGGGTCAGAAGTCCTTGGCACCATCATGTTGAGCAGTGCAATGTCCTACAAAGGGGATAAAGAACAAAATGACAGGGAAATGCAAATATAAGACAAAACTCAAGGTGAAATAATGCTACAAAAAATGACATTTCGTTGAGAGGACAGTTATTCTTTTAAGTAGGTATCATATGATACCAATAATATAACACATACATTAATTTTACTGATTCAAAGACCCCGACCTGGCCACGGAAACTTTAGCGGAGTCACCCGCTGAAAATTGCACAATAGAAAGATGTTCCACAGAGAAAAAATCATTTGCCTTGACCGGGACTCGAACCTGGACCCCCTGATTTCCGGCCAGGTGCTCTACCAGTTGAGCTACCAAGACATCCTCTTTCTCTGTGGAGATCAACGAGGCTTTTAAAGGAACTAGGTGTTACCGAACTGTGGGACATATCATGTCACAATGCAGCCGTAGCCACATCAGGGGGTCCAGGTTTGAGTCCCGGTCAAGGCGAATGATTTTTTCTCTGTGGAACATCTTGCTATAATTTTACTGATGGCGACATTACAGGAGATGCAAAGTTTGTAGTGTTGTAAATTTATAGCTGCATAATCTCAGATGTAGCGTGACTCACCTCAAACACCTCTAAGACGTAGCCGCATCTTTCGCGCTTCTCCAAAGGTTTCCTAGGCCCAAAAAATGTTGGTGCAGACATGCATAATAACACCTCCACAGAAGCCTGTTCTAAATATAGCAGGAATCCACATATTTTAAAATTCAGCCTCTAAAAATCACATTACATATTTAATTAAAAGGAGAATGATAAGTACCATAATTAAATGTGACAGGAAAGACTCTTGATTTTGTGGCAAAATAACTACACATCCTGGGGAGCGCCTTAAGCCATCTCATTTCCAGATCTTCCTTCGAGCACTGGATTTTTTCTTTTTGCATGAATTCCCACATCACCTATTAGAGTAAAAATACATTAAATATGACCGTGCACTACATTTATCCTTACTCTGAATGACAATATGATCTTCAAGGGGCACATAAACTTTGGATTGATGCTTGTGGATACCACTTTATATGCTGAACTTTTGAGCCCTAAACAGGGCTAGTTAGAGCAGTGGTGGCTGCATTATCATCGGTAACTTTTTGAGCATTACTTGGCAGTAAGAGTGATTTAAATGCCTCCAGGGAAGAAACTACAATAAGTTATGAAAAAGCAAGTCAATACCACAATGACATCCACTCTTTGATACAATAACTCTTAAGGAGGTTGGTCCGAAAAGTGAAAGTCATGCCATTTTTTTATATTTTCAGCACTCATAGAACTTAAGTTCCTCTATCTAATAAAGTAAAGAAAATTATACCAACCCATACTCCTTTTTGCACATATTGCATTTGAAATTACACACGATTAACGGCGAGAATGGGCATCACATGGGAATATAACATTTAAAAATGCCATAGTGACATGTCATTTTTGCAAAAAACTGATATTTTATGCATAATTCCACAAGAAATAAAATGGCACGAAAAAAAGGCATCAACCCACCGTATTTTTCGCTAAATCCACCAATTACTGCACTTATAGCAGACGAAATGCGTTAGTTGTCTTCAAGTGGCACTGCGGTCCCTCTAGCCAAAATGTATGGTGCATGAATAATATCATTACCAATGAGATATTAAAGCATATTTCAGAAAAATATTATAACATAGTGTTTCATAGTAATATTCTGGTGTTATAAATTAGTAAATTCATTGAGTACATGAATTTATTTCTTTAAAGTAAATGCTGAATTGGTTCCATAGTCGAGCTGATTAAAATTATCATAAAATAGAAATCTTTCGGATTTACATTGCATTTCTTGAGATACTTATGACTTTCAATAGATTGGGTAATTTTCTTCGTGAAGTAAGGACCACTTAGCAGGCATATACTCGTACTTAAATTAATAAGATTCCTCAGACAACTTGACTCACGCAGTCGCGAACCAACCTCCTTAAACAGTTGCCTCATTGGGTAGTTATCACAACTCTAGTTGATTTCTGGGTCTCAACGATTTGCTACGTAAAGGTACATGCACACACAGCATCAAAACACATACACATTCCCTTAAAAGCATTATGGGTAAAGGAAGCATGTAAGAACCTACCAAGTCGTTGAGTTGTAGGCAGGGAAAGTCTCGTACATGTTGGGCATAGTTCTGTTTTTTGGCCAGCACCACTCTATTAGGTCGGCATGCCTGAAGGAGAGTCTTCAGATTGGAAATCGAAGGTGGTGTTTCCTTCATTCCGGACGACAATTGAGCTTTCCAATTCTCAACTTGTTCATCGTGCTCAGCGGTTTGCCTTTGTTCCTTAGCATGATAATCCACTCTATGCTTCTGCCTAGCATAATAATTATGATTGCGCTTAATCTCCTTCAGAGACTTTATAAGGCCTTGCTGCAAGGAAAAAAATATAATTATTGTCTCCTACATTCCCGAAGGCTGAAAATATATAAAAATTATGGAAATAAAAACTGAAAAGTACTATGGATGGGTCGGTTCCACTTTTTTTCGGTTCCGGTTTGGTTCTTAACTTCAGTTCTCAGTTCCGATTCTTCGTTCCGGTTCTTAATTTACCACTTACTTTGCCTTGCTTAGTGGTAATATAATATAATCAATAATCATTTTCAGAGATAAAAATGCTTGAAAAAGAATGCCTACTTCATTATATTTTTGTGTTATACAGTAGAAACTCGAAATTACGAAGTCGACGGGACCGGAAAAATCGGCACTTCGTAATATCAAATTTCGTATCAACGAGTATCTTTCAAAAACATCGCGATGAAGCTCTTTTTCGTTTCCTTAAATTAAGATGAACTCTCGCGACGTACTTGCATGATTTACGAAGCTATAATTCATAAAAGTATACTTAAATGTGTGTTCATGCCCACAAGGTGCAAACAGTTTAACGCAACTTATTTGTCGGAGGTTGATTCTTCCGATTTTCGGGATTTCCACCACATCGTTCCATCTTTTCACGGCGGAAATCCCGAAACTCGGAAGAATTAAACTCCCATCTAAGCCCCGCGGAAATTTACATCGCGACAACTAACTTGCCGTTCTTTTTTCCAATGAATGATTAGGCAATGAAGCGTCTTTGCAAAATTTTTTGTGCAGTTTGGAATAAGCCTATGAAGCTTCATAGCGCATTTTTCTATATTATTTCCTAACTGTAGAACTCTTTAACTGAAGCGTGAGCGATGTTTAATCATTAGTAATACTGATTGATGCATACAACAAGGAAGTGTGCGACTTGCGCGATCATTGGCACCTGATATTGAAATTAGAGGAATAAAATTTCGTTAGAAGATGGTCCTTTCTCCGCGTCAGGTTAATTATATATGTATCTACCTACGTTAAGCTAAGACAGTGAAAATAAGATTCTCTCGCGGATGCTATGCGATGGATACACGTTATGTATTTTGTATAAATAATGCTAAGCCCATTAATTTGCCGAAATAACAATCGTTTTTCTCCCTTGGATTCAGCTTATTTGTGCGTGGTTATTTCCGAGATGATAGAGCTGAAAGAAGGCTTATAGAAGAGTCCAGCTGTGTACCTCCTTTCAGAAGTAGGGTGTACAAGCCACGCACTTCAACGGTGAAGGTTGATAGTTCCTTTTACACTTCATCGGCTACTAACAATGCTAACATTACAAATCAATAATTTTCGTTTTTCACTCTACTACACGAAAGCTTCAGTTGTGGTTCTATTCAGATTAGGTCTGCCTGCCAGCTCTTCATTCATTATATCTCAGAATTCTTTTAAACATTCGCTATTGAATTGAAATGTGGGATATTTTGCTAATCGTATTTCCTTTGCTTACGATCAAGCAAGGAGACTAGCGTCCAAGCATTGCAGCTCCAGGTCAGGCCACGCATCAAGCTGGAAGCTGCCTTCTTTCCCTCCTTTCCCCTTCGCTATGGGCGGGGGTTACTCCATTCGCCCGCTCACAAAAACAGCTGCGAGGCCCATGACCTCGTAGTATCCTACGACTGTTGTGAGGGTGATCCACCTGGGATTCAAGGCCAAGGGCTGCGCGCGCGAAGAATAAACCTCGAATGAATCATCAGCTTTACGTCGAATAGTCGCATCTTATCTTCCTCCTCCCTTACCTCAATTTGCTGCGTCGGCGGAGAGGGAAAACATGACTCTGGCGAGTGGAGCTTTTACCATGAATCAAGATATGCCCGCAAAACAATATTTACGCTGAGTTAGACCCATCGGCGTGCACAGATTCCTTGAGATTAGGGAGGGAACTTCTTAAAGGGCCCAAGAGTTGGTATGGGGGGCCTGCAAAGTCAGCGGGGGGCATCTCATGCTAGCCTAGCGTTGAGGGGGTGGGACGGAGGGGCACTCGAAGGGGCCTGATATCCCGGAGGGCGGGCACGGGGGGCTTGGGTGTGAGGGGGATGGCTCGTGCCCACTCATAGAGCGGGAAGGGGGGACACGGAGGGTCACTTGAAGGGGAAATATAGCCAGTGTGGGAGGGATAGATTAGCCGCAAGTGAGAGAGAAAAAGCACTTTTTCTTAACTTATTTGATTCAACTTCTTGAATCATTTTCACCTTCTCCTCCAACGATATTCCCCTTCTCTTTCTCTTTGGTTGTGATGGTTCCATGTCCATGACCGTTAAAACACTCGGAACTCCTTTCCTACGCCACTACCCACAGATCCTGGCCAATTCGTTTCTTGCTTCCGCACTGACTAGGTACCAACTAACTCCCGCCCCCGATGTCCTCCGGGGGGGTGTCGTCCGATAGCACAAGGAAGAGATGAAAGCGCCTCCAATTGGGCTAGGATGCTGACGAGGCTTTCTGCTCCTTCTCCGACGGCGTGACTTTCGGCATCTCATAGGATGGTTCCACTTATCCTCTTCTTGATTATATCTCTAATAAGGATTAAGCTACAAAACACTCAAAAGTTTCTTTATCGATCTGCAGGAACGCAGCTGATCTCTCTTTTAGGATATTTCTTCGATCGCTATGTTGGAGTGAAAGGGGAGGAGGGTACACCATTTTCCGATATAAATATATATATGGGTGCTTGAGCGTTTTTTCCCATTGATTATGCATGCGCCCAGAACTAGTCTTCCTTTAGAATTAATTTGCGTTAAACTAAGTGGCCCTATGAACCATGCGAACTCATACTTTCTCTGATTTTCTTTGCTGTTGGAAGAAGGGAAGGGAAATGCGTATGAAGAGCCTTGCTCGATAACTACATCAAAACGCTCAATGAGGACGGTAAATTAAACATGAGTCCTTCGATGATAACTATTGCCAGCCGGAATAATTATGCCGTCGAGCAAGGTTGAGAGTCTGAAATAGTGAGAAGAAAAAACGCTTCCTTGGGTTATATTCACGACTGAATCTACCGCTCGAACAACATAGCACCATCTCCGATATATGTCGTAGTTATTGCAAACGCGCAGCAAAAGATTTCTATACCAGGAATATTCATCATGGATTTATGTTTGGGAAAACTGGTAACAAAAAAATGCCAGGGATCATGAGAGGAAAATGCTGGTTGTAGCAATTAGTCTCTCGCCGGCGAGTATATCCGTACACGACTACTTAACATTTTTTTACTCGTTGGCAACTCTGTGGACTCGTGGTTACAAAGCCGAACGCATTTTATGTCAGATTGGTTTCATATTTTATGAGCTACGATGCCTACGATTCAAAGTCGTCCTTAGGGTCTGGTTTCACTGTGGCTTCCAGCGACCACGTCCAACCGCTGCGTCTGGATGACGCGGCCGGGTGGTTTCATTCAGGCGTCTACATCCTGTTTCCGAGGCTGGTCGATGTGGGAGAATGCGTATTTAGTTTAATTAAAAATTTATTATCGGTTTGTGTTTCCTGAGAATGAGTTGATTTTACGCTTAAATGGATGGTGACGATTTAGTTTTGTTGGAAGACGAAGAAAAGGACGACCAATGTTGCAAGTAGTTTTACAAAAAAGAGCTGGAAAGGACGCGTAATGTAAAATGCGGAGAGAGGAGAGCAGAAAAATCACCGAAATTTGGGACTGCCCGACTAGGCGTCTCCGTCTCGACTGCTCTCGAAACAGTCGAGACGCAGACGTCGGGCATCAGCCGTCGAACACGACGGCCGAGATGTATCAGTGAAACCGAACCCGTTTGACATAGATTGGATGAGTACGGCAGTGACTTCCGGCTGCTGGACGCGGACGCCGCACGCGGCCGCGGGATGCCCCAGCGAAACCACACCTTTACTATTGTAGCATTGAAAAATGATATATCGTTCAGGTAATACATTCAGTGCATAATGTATTCGGCGACGATGATTAATTAGATGTTTAAATCTGACAAGGAGCGCCGGAAAACGTTACTGTGATCCATCACTATTCGTATAAACGAGTAACTTTTACACGCCGGGACCAAGATCCGAGGTTCGTAATTTTAAAACTTCGTTATTTCGTAATATCGCGTACTGTTACATACACTTAGATACCCTTTTGGTCGGGACCGAAGATTTTGCTTCGTAAAATCAAAATTTCGTAATTTCGAAGTTCGTATTTTCGAGTTTCTACTGTATATACTATATTATGATACTATTTACAAAAATGATATGAAGACTCGCACCGCCAAAGTAGGTGGACGTAACATAAACCTATCATTCAGAATATCCTTATTAAGGCAGTATTTCATCATTTACTAGAATTGGATGTAATAAAATAAATCATATTGTCATTTAAATGACTGAATTAGAATAATTTGCAGCAACTTTGAATCATCTAAGTACACTATTTCAACAGGTTTTTATGTGAAGCTTCCACTAGAGTGTGAGCAGGTTTCAAACTGATTTTCATGCCAATTATTGCAGTACAGATTATTTTTGGCCTCGGTTCTGGTTCTAAGCTCAAGAACCGGTGGAACCGAGAACCGAACCAACCCATCCCTAAAAAGTGCTATCTTTCAAATTATAATTTAACAAAAGAAAGGGGAAAAGAACCTACCACGCCTTTGCCAGTTGAAATTTGCAACAGTGGATATCGAGCTAGAGCTCTTGTTGCTACTTCTGAGAAATCGGTATCTGTCAACAAATCTAAATTAACCATGCTCCACAAAATCCATCGGAGGATGAATTGTCGGTCATGGCTTGTCATGAGGTTCTCCTCTTCAATTCTCTTCATCGTGTCGTGCTGGAGACGAGTAGGCACGCAAAACTCATATAGTTCATTCTGTAAATTAGAAAACAAAATACCAATAACCGAATCAAATGATGAGAATGGATTCATATCCGAAGACTAACAAATAAACTTACTCTACTCATCCGTCCTGTTATTTCAAGGAACCTGCAGTTAGTTGAACTTAAATTTTTTGCACAAATAGGAGAAACTATGGAGCTGTGGTTGTGTGGAGTATCTAGAACCTTTGGATGAAATGTAAAAAGATGTGTAATTTTTAATATGAGCAATTAATGATTTACCAAATTTAATTGATAGTATATTCACCTCAGTATTAGACGAGGTGGTCATACAAATTACTGAGTCTGGCACAGATTCTGGTACTTTTCCACCCGTCTCTTCCTCTAGTCCTGAAGAAGTTTCATCCACACTGGGGGAACAAAACTCCACAGATGGTGGACACATAAAATCGACGTCATCTGTAGAATTTAGTTCTTCAGTCTTTTTAGGTGATAAAACCAGCATTCCATTAGGTGAAACTAGAAATGTCATCTGTGAATTGAAGGAGTAGTTCATCATTTCCAAGCCTGGGTAACAGTTTAATTCAATGCAAGAGCAAATTACCGTAATGTCAAGACATTACTCACTGTTTTGTTCAACTCAGATAGGTTACTGACGGTCACACTTGTGTCACTGCCAGCCGGAATTTCTCCACTACTTGTGTCCACCTGAGTACCATCCCCTGCACGGTAAGTGAATACGTAAGGTCGAAATATCAGTACAATGAGAAAATATATACTGTATCCCACCACTGAATGTTTCAACACTGAGGGATGATGGATGTCTTACCATTAATTTTACGATGCTTTGCTGGGAGGCAGCCACACTCCGAGCATTGAAAATTTGTTCCCACTCTGTTGTAGCAATATTCACCACATTCACCACAATCTTCACCGAGGCAAGCTCCTCGTTTGACACCTCTAAAATCTTGCCCAATGACAACATCCATGGCGACAGGATCATGCTGATTCTTTACTGGTTGACGTTCACCTTGAAGCGGACAGGGGAATAGCTGAATCATCATTTGGAATTCATTCCAAACATGAGTTTTCTTCGTAAAAACCATCCATACAATTGCAGACATACCGACTCACACAGCTCAGTTTCACTCTCAGTCTCCAATACAATAGGTGATCTATAATTAGGGCTTCTTCCAATAATGATTTATCAACATGAAAATTTTGAAATGCATCTAGACAGAAAAACCACCTCACACATCTTAGTTTTACAAGAAATTTGCAGCACTCCTCTTCATGGGTAAGCAACACTTATTCCCAATCGTGCAAGAAAAGAAAGAAAACCAAACATACAACTGACCGCAGTCAATGGGAGTCCAATTCTCACCAATGACGACCTCATAAGAAGAAAAGGGAATATCCTTCCCCACAGTGTGCACATTTCGACAAATAAATGAGTTTATCCAGAATATATACTATAAGCATCATAAAGCCAATCTTAGGAACATCATCTCCACATTTTAACATAGCGAAACATTGATTCCATTTGAATGTTGACCACACCATTGTTATCCATTGTATCCACAGTATTAATGGCCCCTATAATTTTGAATATAAGCACTCAATGAAATCTACATCTACTTGATACCCTGCAAGCCACCGCGAGGGTGTGTGGCAGGGGGAAAAGACCATCAAGCATATACTATTGACATGCAAACAAACAATTATAGAGTCTCATGCAACTAGATTGTTGGTGTCTATAGTATTTAAGGGATTTAATTACCAATGAGATATTAAAGAATATTTCAGAAAAATATTATAACATAACCTTTGACAGTAATATTCCGGTGCTATACATTAGTAAATTCATTGAGTAGATGAATTTATTTCAGTAACGTAAATGTTGAATTGAGTTCATCTTCGAGCAGATTAAATTTATCATAAAAAATAAATCCTTTGACTTTCCATCATATTTCTTGTGATACTTATGACTTTCAATAGCTTAGGTAATTTTCTTTGTGAAGTAAGGATCACTTAGCAGGCATATACTCGTACTTAAATTAATAAGATTCCTCAGACAACTTGACTCAAGCAGTCACAAGCCAACCGCCTTAACACATGACTACTCTAAAATATTTCCCCTACCTATTCCTTTGCTATGTTGCCTATTCTGTTCTCTTATAGTACGGGGGAAGTCAAACGATTTATTATTCTGTCGGAAAACACGCAGCAAAACAAGCGAGGAGATCTGAAGTCAAGGTAATTACTCCAATATTCATCAATGTAATCTATATGGGGACCCAATTTACATGGCAAAATCCATACTAAACTCCAAATTTGATCACCCATTTGGTGTTAGTGAGCACAAGGCTTTTAGTGAGATTCGAAAATTTGTGATGGATTAGTTTCCTCAGAACTGCAATCCTGATCCAATAAAAAACCATTAAAATAATCATGCGACATAACTCAACCCCAACTAAAAATGACATAACAGTAGCTGAATATGATTACCAATTCGGAGAAGAATACGACCATGAAATGGGTCTAGCATAAGTTCTCCAACAACAAGAAAATATTTGATTGTATTTACAATTGAGGATATACTGATTCTGCAAGCCTTGCTTAATTCATGAAATAATGCAGCATAAACCTTTTTTAATTTTCTAATTTGTCATTGTATCAGGCATGTTGTCTAAGCAGTCTCCTGTTTTCCCTTGCAATGTGCCTCATTTGATGTAAATAAGCTATCCAGTAATAGCAAGGATGAGTTGCAACAAAACGTTCTTTTAAGGCACCAAAAACATGTTGGGGCATGTTGTCCCCAAAGAAAGCTACAACAGCACCGTAAAATACAGACCCATTCAAGACTGAACCTTCCTCGAGATTTTTCAATTCTGTAACTAGAAGCTCCAAAACTCCATTTAGTCTACCTTTCAGCTATTCAGATTCAACATACATATTGAGGTGAATAAGATCTAGCTTTGATCTAAATCTTGGATGAAAATTTACTAAAGTGATATAAAAGTACCCCATACACACAGGATGAGTCGAGCCAATATCGACTATATTAAGTTCATCAAAGTATCTGGAGAGCATTTGGTCTAAATTTAACAACTTATGATTTGAAACATCTGGGCAATCCGCCTCAAAAAGAAGAATTTGAACAGGGACCCAGGCTTCCAGCTAAGCAACACATGGAGACCAATCCTCAAATGCATACAAGAGGAAAGGGGAAACTCTCGAGGCGTCCTTCTGAATGTTGGTCGATGGGCCAATCAGGAGACACCTGACCCCAGGAGAAGGGTATATAAGGAGGAGGACAATTTCTGCATACGGCATTTAGAAGCCCTTAACACGATTGCCGAGTAGGGAATTGAAACGTCGGCGGACATGGACGAATTAACCCGGTGGAGGACCCGAGAGACCTTCACGCAGCAGATATGCCAGGAAAGCACCAGATCTTTCTTCATATGGGCACTCAGTTTACTACTTATTTATTTTTGCATCAGGTCTCAAATTCTTCTCGATAAGTTTTGGATAGTCTGGATGAGGCAAAAAGCTTTTCAAGGATTTTCAAAACAGAAACACAGTAAGAATTTTCAGACCTAATTCCCGCACCCCTATTTTCCAGCATTCTCTTTCATCTCTCATATGCCACATTTGTTCTATGTTTCGCTTTGTTAAAATGTGGAGATGATGTTCCTAAGATTGGCTTTATGATGCCACAAGGTTAGCCAAGTTTTTCTCTATTGGGCAAATCACACACCAATTATCTCTGTAACAAGACATTTGTCTGGAAGTCGTTTCTACTCCAGCAAACCAGGTAGAACACTCAGCTAAGTTCTGTTCTAACATCAAAGTAGTCCCTCAACAACTACTCCCGCACTGGCAGACAAAGACTGGTGGACTGAACTCAGCCCCTAACCCACACCACCGCTTCTGCTGCCATGTGATAGTCTAGATGCTTTTCCACTTGTCCATCTTCTGCCCATTCCACTCCTATGTGAACTTGGCTTAACATTAGAAGTAAAAAGTGTGAGCGTGCACAAGGTACACAAGGCAGGCCATACATCAACACTGCGTGGACTTGATTGGACTTTAAATAGATATGGCACAAAATTGTATTCTAAGTTGCAATTGACAAATAATGCAACTAAAGATAAATACCATGCATTAAATTGTAATATACAGTACATCACCCTGAAGAAATATTGCTCGTAATACCAAGCGTATACTATGGAGAGTATTTTTAAATAAACAATTATTAGCTCCGATGGAGCGTTTCTTCTTTAGCATTTTGTCTACTAAATCCTCCTGATAGCCATTTTTTGAGGCTAAAAACTTTATCGTTTTTAGTTCTTTATCAAAATGAGAAGGTCACAACAGGATATCTACTAATACTGTAAAGAAAGATAAGGAGTCAAAATGGTGTAGATTACCTTACCTCTGGAAAGTGTAAGTTACCCCACTCTCTTTACCAGTGGCTCACAAAAAATTTCTAACTTGTTCCCCAAAAATAGATATAGAATGGCCTTTTATAACCAAAACAATCTTAAAACTCTCCTCAATAATACTAAAGACAAGGCAAATAAGTTAGAGGGTAGTGGGATCTACAAAAGGATGTGCAATGATTGTGATGCCATTTATGTGGGACAGACGGATAGGGTGTTCCTGACCAGAGCAGAAGAGCACAAAAGATGATATCGCAATGGGTTGTTAAACCAATCCCACTTTGTGAAGCACCTGTGGAAAGCCGGACACAACAGTGACTTCGTGCCCAAGATTCTGCATCACTCCAAAGAAGGGAAAAAGATGGACGTACTGGAAGAGTTGGAGATTAAGAGAAATTTGAACAAGGGACAAATACTTAATGAAATTGTTTTTAAAAAGCACTCACCCCTCCTAACCACCACACTATTGGAAGAGAGGACTTTGAGTCCTGAAATTCGCATGTTAAAATAAGTCATAAATAAATAAGACACTATCCTTCTTGTAACCCCCACCGGTCAGTGACCTCCCCTCCCCCATACCCCCTGGCCATCCCTGCAACCCATTCAAAAACAACAAAGTCACACAACGTAACCCCTCCCCCCATCCTCACCCTTCACCCTTAGCCAAAATGTATATATATCCGGTTGTCACGCATAAAACTTTGTACTTGAAGATGATGCCTTAGTGTCGAAACGCATTCTATCAACAAATAAGTCTGTGAAAATTTACATAGGTAGCATCTTTTTATTCTTCACAAGGCATGTTGTCCATCAAAACGAGCAGTGCTTATCACTGGAATTGTCAGCATTTGAAATTAAAGCATTGAATGAAAGTGATATCTCAAATGGCTTCCTTTTATATCTTTCAAAAATTACATTTTCAACTCTGAATTACTGAATACAAATCGCAACAGGGGAATAATGGGGAGAAATCTTAATCAAAATTCAAAAAATGTACTCCAAAATACCAGATTGGACCAGGAGAACCAAAACTTCTAAGTAAACACCAAGAAAACAGGAAACATTTAAACCTTGAAATCACACATACCACAGAGCTAAGTTTAGAATTGTATCAAGCAATTTATTAGCAAGCCTCCCACATGGTATATTGATGGATCGTACAAAATGAATATCATTCCTACAACGAAGAGAATGAATGGAATGCACATTGCATAAATACAACATGCCCATGAAGTGACTTTATAGGGCAATACGTACACTGGGCTCAAAAGACAGAACATTTTCTTTGATGCTTGTGAAACCAATGACCAAAGGATACCTTGATTCAATGAGCAATGCAGAAAGAGAGAGGCCACAGGAAGGTTTATCGTTACCTTGCATTGAAGAGGCTTGCGTACTAAGCGTTGCACGTCCAAAGTCACACGGCTGACAATCAGTCCCCTCACTGCCGATGCCTCCAGATGGGGCCTGCAAGAGGCCAAGAACAATACTCTCACCAAACTATATGTAGCACCTCCTCTGTCACCAAGCTGCAATCATTTAACCCAAAACCCAGTCTCATCCTTGGAGAACTGAACAACATGCATTTAACCCTTTTTCTACTGTCAAACAGCCAGGGCAAACTGCCTTGTTCATGGTTTCTGCTAGAAAGACGAGTTACCCGAGCAACATAGGCCACAGATCGGGAGAAGGGGCATGAGATAAGTTCCAAATGCTGCTCATACATTTCTATAAATAACATCATCGAAAATTAAGCTCACTTTCATTGCATCTTCTGAAAATACCTAAGATTCAAACCCACTTTGGAGTTCTATGACAACTGAACTATTTCCAAGGGTAATAATTAATGTGCTGAATTGTCATTGCGTTTCCACCGATATTATACGACCGTAAAGTATGCAATGTTCTAGTGGCATTTTATATCCTGTACCTTTATTGCTTACAAAATGATTTCATTTATTGATGGGGGTAAGGAGTAAGTGACTCCATGGTGGGACGAAGGCAGAACATGCCCATGACCCACCAAGACCATCATGCATGGTGAAGAGCCACATCCTCCTCAAGGTACCCCTGGTTTCGCTGAACATGATGGATCTAGACCTGGTGGTCAATAAACAGCACGGTACATCTCTGTGCTAAGGGTGGTAGCATCTGCAGGGTGTAGGGTAAGAAGTCGCTAAAAAAGAGACTCTAGATACCGGGCAACCTCCAGTTTTATTTAGCCTTACCCATGCATGCAGGGCTCTGCATGGGCAGACACCTTATTTCCCTAGCTACTCATGGGGCCAACTTTGGAATCCTTAAACAAAACAATGGAGGGCACTGAGAGGTGCACTCTTCCCATGGACTCTCGTAGTCCATCTTCTTCCTTGAGGGATGTGATACCATTGGAGAGCCCCGATTATGAGAACTTAAAAAATTGTGATGTTTGTCTTCAAGGAAAAGGGAAGAGAAAGTCATTTCCATGGAGGAGCAAGAAAGCAAGTATGAATCTATTGGAACTGATACATACAGATGTTAGTGGTCCAGTCTGCCCAGCATCAATAGGTGGCTCAAAGTATTATGTGACATTCATAGATGATTTTTCAAACCATATAAGTATTCTGCATTTACAGATCAAGTATTTGCAGCATTTAGGACATATCAGAAGAAAAATGAACTACTGCATGAAACTAAGATCAAGACAATACTAAGTGACAATTGTGGAGAATACACTGGAAATAATTTTTGTAAACCCCTGGAAAATACTGGTATTCAGCATCAGTTAACTGTGGCATCACATCCTCTACAAAATGGGAAATTTGAAAGA
Source organism: Platycnemis pennipes (assembly GCA_933228895.1). Lineage (NCBI taxonomy): Eukaryota > Metazoa > Arthropoda > Insecta > Odonata > Platycnemididae > Platycnemis > Platycnemis pennipes. Next base: position 1,957,257 of record CAKOGI010000002.1, on the reverse strand, counting down.
ATGAATTTGACTTTAATGAATATGGTAAGATGAATGGCGGTGGAATCTGGCTTGCCAAAGACTTTTTGGGCTGAGGCATTGTCCACGGCATGCGTCATATGGAATGTATGTCCATCAAGTGCTTTCAATTATGAAATTCCACAGGAGATTAGGACTGGAAAGAAATTACAGGAAGAGGAATTTAATAAACATAAAGTACTTGGATGTCAATCATGTGGAGTGCATTTTCCTGGGATACGAGAACAATGCCAAGGCCCAGATAGCACAGATGCTTTTGCTGCCATATGCTTTTCATATCGGGATAGTATCCATTGACAAGAATGATTCCAGTCTACCTGGAGTCATTTCATCAACGTATACCATCCATTGGCCGACTGTTGATGAACAAGATATCGACCATGCAAATGGCATCTACGAAAAATATAAGAAGAGATATGAAAGTGCATGAGAAACAAGCGCAGGTGGCTGCTGCCTAGTTTTCCTACGCCACTTTCAAATATATATTGCCATTGGATCTTATATTCCACTTCATATGTTCCATCATAAAACTTACCATTATAATGGTTACATTAAACAATGTGACACATCAGATGATTTCCCAGGGGACACGCAAACCAGCCTTTCTCACTGTTTCACTAATCAGTGAATGAACTATCTAGGAGTAATTTGCATAATAATAATATTTATTTGCCAAGCAATATTATCGTATATTGTATATGGCACACAAAAAATATGCAGACAAAAATAAACATACAGAAATAAATGAAATATAGTTGTCAAACAAATAAAAATATATAGCTGGCAAACAAAACAGAGGACAATAAAAGTTACCTCACATGACAGCGTTAAGATCAGTACAAATTACTTCAGTCTGTGGAGTCGGTCAAGATTTAGAATGTATTCGATATGCCACTCCAGTATTGAAAAGCAGAAATAGGTGTTTATTCGCAATGGTGTTCGGTGTTCCATGTGTCATTCCTATGTGGTAGTCTTCCACGGTGGATGGAAATAGATCTCAAGCTGTGTGCCAACAGGATACTCGTATCCGAGACAAAGGAGATGAAGCGTGTATCTTGCAATTATTTATTTCGTATTAAAAAAAATATGGGCATCGATAAAACTCTCCCAGTCTTATTGATATGTGCCAGCACTACCTTAAAATACATGCATTCGTTTTTTAATTTAAGTAACATATCATGTGTACACCTTTTACAAATACCCGAGGTGGTGTGACTTGTATCTTGTTCGCTGCTGTTTGTATCTAGATAGGAAAATTTACGTGTTGTCTGGGGGGTTATCGATTATGGAACATAAAGGACAAAAGAATACTTATTCGCAGAGATGTTATTTTTTGTGAGAAAAATTTTCCCTTCAAGAAAAACTACCGATAGAAGAATTGAATGTGCAAAGAGAAGAAGATACATCCATACTGGACATCCATAGGATGTCCATGGGACATTGATGTCCAATGGACGTCATTACAATGGTGGGCAGTGAGTGAGGTGGTTAAGGAAGTCATCTGGAAAGATGTATTAGGAAGCCCTGTATAATCAACTGTGACAATCAAGGTGCTCTTTGTATTGCTAACAACAAAATTGCTTCTGATCACAAAGCATATTGGTATTAGTTATCACTTTGTAAAAGAAGAGGTAATGAATGAAGATATTTGCTTTCATTATGTAGATTGAAAAAATATCAGGTATGTTTACTAAAATAGTACCCACCTGAAACTAAGCATAAGGAATTGTGTAATAAGATAGGACCAAAAGAAATTCAATGAATTTGTTTCCAATACTGTAAGTAATTAGAATTTAGTTTGATATGTTTCAATTGTGGTGAATTATCATTAAATGCCCGAAGGGTAAGTGTTAATATGTCGGTCATTTCATGAATAGATGTTGCTTGGAAACATATTGTATTTGCTTATGTTTATAAGATAAGAAATTTATGTTGACTTGTAACTATAGTCACCTGTTCGAGTATAGTTACATGTCAACATAAATTAATCTTATAGACACAAGCAAATACAATATGTTTCCCAGCAACATCTATTCATGAAATGACCGACATATTAACATAAAAGTCAGTCGAAATAAAGGAGTTTATTGGAAAAGGTCCTGATCTTTCAGAACTTGTCTCACCGGCAAGACATTCCCTCTGATGCGGCTGTCATAAACTTCCTGGCTCTCCGCGCAGCGTCGTTTGAATAAATGGAACCCCCTCAATTTTCCCAAGCAAATGGAGCAAACCAGCCAGGGATACAAGGCTTCCTTCACGACCTGAGAATTTAAAAAATCAGCAATGGTTTATTGAATGACAAATATATCCCTAGTCAAACACCCACACGTCTGCTAATAGAAGTGCACGGGAGGAAAGTACAAAAGCTAAACACAAGTGAAGGACTCATATAAAATTAAACGCAATACACTCACCACTAACTGCAGAAGATCTCCTACTGCTTGTTTCACCGAAAATTCATAGTCGCTTTTTTCTTCTAGTATGTCAACTAAATGACAACCGGTACTAAGGCACAGCCTGCATATACGATAATCGCGTAATCCACGCATAGTGACAATTCCCAATAGCTAGCGATTACGACTATGGTTACGCTAGTTACAATACTAAACTAGGAGTGATAATAATACCATGTATTTTCCTCCTAATGAGTATGATGGGCGAAATAACTTGCGTTAAATTGATTTTATTCGTAAAACTGAAATCTGGATGAGAAATTAGGGGTGCGTTCCGAATCACGCATGATGCGCATCGAAGCGCTTCAGGTCGTTCCGAATCGCGCTTTGGCGCGCTTTAAAGCGGCCCCGGAACGAGCATTTCCGGCAAACTGAAGCGCGCATCAAGGCATCAAAAATTTCTGGTGTAGTTGATGCGTAGACCCTGTTGCCCGCGGAAGACGAAAGTTGAGATGGAGACAGTTGAGGTAATGTTGGACGGCTATGAGGCGCCTCTCCAATTTTTATTGACTCCAGAAGAAGCGCATAAGGCGAGAACAGGTTAGTACAGGTTAATTTAACAATTAAATAATTAAACCATCTCCATTAATAATAATTCACTGCATGGTTGTTAGTACTTACTACTTTGATTCACTGGATTTGGCCACATGTTCCATGCTTCCCTGAAATTGATAAATAACTGTGAAATATAGTACAAATTCACATAATCTTCTTCTTTGTCAACGAATTGCATTATAGCGTAAACCCAGTTAGGATGCAAAAGAATTTGAAAATAGGATTAACCACGCTACTATGGCTGCACAGCAAGGCGAATAAACCGTTAGCTTGAAAGTAAATTGAAAAGTAATTGAAGAATATAGGATATCCGCGCTATAAGTCAATGAAGGTGTAATCTCGACGGACTATAATTTTTGGGTGCATAATTGGAGCTCGAAGCACGTTCAAGTATATATGCCTATTTAGTAGCATTTTTTTCAAACATACAAAAATATCGTAGCGTATTTTAATATTTCGGGCTTGGTGTCTTGAATTTTATTGCTACGTGGCCCAACGACATAATGAATACAGTAAATTATTTAGAAATCGAATTTCTGGTTTGCTTTCTCATAAATGTATTGCTCAGACACTGCATTAGAGGTGGGCTACGACGACATTGTCATCGGAGGCGGCCAATCCTATTTGTAGGTTATCTATAATTTTGTGGGATAGTGTACTGCACATTAATGAGAACTCACCGCACACCCTTGAAGTTGTATAAGGTACTATATACATGTTACTTTCGTGCTGCACACGCATCATTGTTGTCGTGAAACATGAAGAAATGCATCAAAATTCAGTTCATGATTCTTAATTTTACTTTTAACTTTATCCGATTTTATATATGTTCCGTTTTTTCATGCAAAGTAATTGATGATTCCTATGTTGCGTTAATGTTTCTGGTGGAAGGAAACTGATATATAAACAAATTTTACAGATTTCAAATATTTAGAAGGGTTAGTGAAGGCTGAAATAAGCAGGAGGAAGTGTGCACCAAAAGAGACTTGTGACGGAAAAGACACTTGTGTGACGGGGAAAGGTAAGTAGTTCAATAGTTAGAATAGTAGTGTAAATGCGTAATGGAATTCTTGTTCCTTGGCATACATTAGTTACCTGTGCTTTCTCTATAAATGGAACTCATGTTATTATTCTTTCTACAGAACAGGAGAAAAATCTCCAATGGAGGCAGGAGCATACACTCTTCTTGCTCGAAACGTACAGGGAGAAGGAGGAGTTGTTCTCATCAGGTCGGGTCCGCCACAGCAAGGTGTGGGAAGACATTTCAAAAGTAGTAAGGGAGACATGTGCGCTTGAGGTGACTGGCAAACAGTGCCAAACAAAAATAAGTGGCCTCAAGCGCACATATGGAGAAATTAAAGCAAAGAAGGCCAAGTCAGGCAATGGGGCCATTACTTGGCCATATATGGAGGTAATATGAATTTCATGAGCTGGTTTATTTGCTAAGTACTATTGTCTATTTGTTGTCTTACACATAAATTTGTTGCAGGTCATGGACTCCATTTTCTCGAAAAAGGCGTGGGTGCAGCCACCATCAACTGCATCCAGTGATGGCCCCATGCCGCCACCAGTTGGCTCTCCAAATGGAGGTTAGTGGGTGATCTCTCTATAAAGGCTTTCATATCTAAGTAGACAGTGGAAAGATAATATAAGCTTCTAATATTGTTGTTATTGAAGAAGCTACACTGCGTAATGATTTGCTGCATTTGTGAAAGATAATTGCGATTCACTTCCATTCTAATATTACTCTGTTGTACAGTTACTGTCAAGCAGCCATGCCATACTTCTTGGTTGATGTTAATATGATTTTCCATGTTAAGGCTGTTCCATCCAGTTGTCCTTAAATTTTGGGGCAGAGCCCTTGACCATAACCGTTGGGCCTGTTTTCTAATGTGTTACATGGAGGCAAGCTAGTTAGGGATATGATGCCCCCCTGCCACACACCCTCGCGGTGGCTTTCAGGGTATCGTGTAGATATAGATGAATAGTGATGTAGAAGTTGAATGAAACATTTTCCTTGCAGGTATTTCAAAGAAGAAAAAAGTGGAGGTGATGATGGAGGAATTGGTGGGAGAGATTAAGAAGGCTAAGGATCGGGCGGAGGAAAGGATGCAGGAGAGGGAGGTGCTGAAGATGGAGAGGGAGAGAAGGAAGCAGGAAGAGGAGGTGGCAAGGCAGAGGCGGCATGAAGAGCGCCAGGCACTTCAAAGAGAAATGCTGGCAGTGTTGAAAGATATTGCCAAAAAATAATATTCATTAATATTTTTTCATTTGATATTAAATTTGAATAAGTTTTTTTTTCATTAAAATTGTTATTTTGCTAAACTGCCTATTTATTCCCATTTCCCTTCTCCTATGCATGCATCGCTGATTCATGTTTAAAATATGGCCAAGGCAGTAGTCACTTGCAGGTTACATGTATGATGATGTTCTTTGTTGTTTGGGCTTCCCCAAGGGAAGGGTTTGGGCAGGGTTTAACTCTCCCCATTGTCATTGCCTTTTGTACGGCGAGTACTTGGGAACATCAGGAGCGATGGAGAGTTTAACCCAGTGGGAAGCCGGAACAACCTTCAACAGGTTATATGCTGTCTTTCTATCAGAATGAGGAAGGTGGTTTACTCTAGGATTAAGTAACTTCCATAGGAACTGCCTGACTATCTGTGAATTCAGAGTGTAGCTTAAAAGGCATGGAAGCAGCATTCCTGTTCGCTGAAATGAGTTTGGTATGCATATGAGTTTGTCATCCACCAACATGGCTGCAGAGGAAAGTTAGATATTACCTTCGGATGGTCCGGTAAGTAGATCCACTACACTGCAAGAGTTTTTGGATGAGGACTATCAGTAAAGCCTTTCAGTGTGGATGGTCCATGTGTCATTGTAATGTACAGTCAAGGGGGAATGCAGGCTTGTCAATGATTTCTCTCAACGTTCTCTTTCTTAGCCTCTCTGCCATCAGCACGTCTTTAGCACTATTATTTAATGGAGTCACCCACCCTCGGAAACCCTTTCATTGGCCCCGGTGTGTTGCTGTACATGTACATGCATGCATGCTTGTACGTGCTTGCATGGTACAGGCACACCCTTGTAGTTGGTACGTTCATTATATTAAGTTGAATGAATTCGTTTTCACTCATATATTTATAATTTTACGTGCTTTTTCCTTTAACATGATTATATTTTTGAGTCTTCATTGTGAATGCCATAATAAATGCTCAAATCCTTCCACTGTCTACATAGATATGAAAGCACACAAAACTGCCAATACCTTTGGCGAGATTTTTTTCAAATGTTAACGTAAAGATGCTAGGAATTATGGTAGCATGATTTAAAATACTGGAAATAAATGGAATGCCACAACTAGCTCATTTTTTTGGCCTGCATTAGAAATGGAGTGATCGAGGATTTTCATTTTCTTAAGAAAACAATCATAAGCAAATATATATATAAGCAAATTTTTAAATAGTAACTGGAGGAATTGATACCAGTCTCGAATATTTATTTGATCAAGACCTCAGAAATGGTGATTAACTTGGGTGTCACGTACACAATCATGCTTACTGTGGCAAAGGCTCTCCTCTAAGAAATTCTCTCAAAATGATCTCTCATAGTGTTCAACATTTGAACAAGGGATATATGATCTGTTCCTTAAAACTGACTCCTGTAGAATCTCCTTAAAAATAAACCAATAAACCCAAGGGCCAATAAACCCAAGGAAGGAAAATTCCAGCCAAGAGTAATCACTAAATAACACCTAGTCAATATCCTTTTTCACCTTAAATGGTGAACCATTTCTTACAGACTCTGTTGGCCAATTTGTAACATAACTATATATATGTACATGATATTGAAAGCCTGATCCACTAAGAATTAGTCGTTACTATGCAATGGTCTCAGTATGCTGAAAACATTCTCAGATTATACGTACCTCTATTAACGTTAAAAACCCTAAGGTCTCCATCATTCATAAGAATAGTATGGATGCAGTCCATAATGTTCCAGACCTCTGGCCACTATCAACATCACCATGCAATCTTTATGCAGGCAAACTAAGTCTGTAACATTTCTTTACTGAATGTGGTGGTGTATGATATCAGGGTTCCAAATTATTCCTATTCTACTCTTTGAAATGGACGGCCTTTCTGAATGAGCTATAACAATTTTCAAGGCTTCATATAAGGACCTGAACACTTACCTCAGCTTCTTCACTGATGAACAGATACTTCTAGTGCTATGTAGAGCAAGATTTCTATAGGAGAGGGATAGAAAATAACTAAAAAATCTGAGTAACTTTTAATATAACACCAATTTATTTCTTTCGTGAAAACAAGGAAAGAATATTGACATCACACAAATTTAATGATGAAGTTACCATTGAATTACATGATAAACTTTTAAAATCTTCTCATTCACAAAAAGCATTACATATTCAATGGAGGAAGAATAACTTCCCTCTAATTTTAGTCAATTGCAACATTAAGTAGATGTAGTGGTCAGTTAAATGATGTGCAAGAAAATAAACAAGATTTACAAGAAATGCAAACACAGCCAATTATGCAAGTGAATTATTGAGTGGATTTATCACATTATAAGTACTATTAAACACTCCATTAAATTACATAGGAAATAGTGATCTAATGCAATAGACATATGACATCACTGACTTCTCACAGATCAAAGCCACTCAATTCCCACACTAGAAAGAGGCACTTCCACATTAATTCGATTTAAGATAATGCATTTCATGGAAATTGAATCACTTCACTGATGTTGCAAAAATCTTGCATTTTGAAGTTGACATGGATGAGCAACACACAAAACACTACGAACTCCAGAACACAAAATTTTCAAAAGGCAATTGTAGTAGGTTTGTTTTCACCAAAACAAACCTACTAACACAAGGCTCTGACAGTGTGACTTGGATATACATGTGGAACCAAACAGATCAGAAAGCAGACATGATCAGAATCCACAGCACTCATGGCATACATACATGCATAACATACAAATGAAAAATATGGCACAATAGTATACAGAGTAGTGACATCAAAAATTAATCACAGTCAGTCACAAAATTAACTTTTCAGTGTCCATTAGCAAGAAGCTTTCAAACACTTAACATTCCATTGAAAAGATCAACCTTACATAACAATTGGTTAAGAGAACAAACATCTTAATAAAGTACATGAGGAGTTTAGAAATTCAAGTTTATGATTTTAAGAGCAAATATGCTGCTTGATAAAATAATCCATTTCATAATAATACTAACCACACTTTCTATGCAATAAAATTTCCCATTATCCGCTGCCTTTTCAACACCCCTAGCTGGCGTATGTCAACATTAGCCACATCAATGGGGGGAGGAACAATGGGAAGTACTTCCTCCTCGTGCCTTGACACTGCCTCCATCAAATTGTCATGTTGCAGCAGACAAACGTTGTGGAGGACGCAACAAGCGATTATAAACTCTGGCACTTTTTCCATCGTCGTCATTGCAAGCTTGTCGCGCAAACTTCGAAACCTTGCCTTTAATAGTCCAAAGGCTCTTTCTATTGTTTGCCTTGCCTGCGACAATCTAAAATTGAAATTAATTTGGGCAGGTGTCAGGTGCCCATTGTCCCTGAAGGGGACCATCATGTGGGGGTGAATGGCATATGCACCATCCCCCAGTAGGTGGCAGTCATCTGTGAAATATTCCTCCCCCCTTGCCATATACTCTGCGATTGTAGAGTTCTTCAACACTCGTGCATCGTGGACAGAAGCTGCATTGCCGGCATAACAATGCGTGAAGCACCCTAAATCATTACACACTGCCTGTAAAAAGAAATTGAAATTTTGAGCTAGTAACCTAAGAAAGACCTAGCAAACAAGTCCATATAACAACCATCATACAACTGATTGAATAAAGTTCCTGTGAGATGAGGTCACCACCATGAGTTCATATCATCCATGCAGTATATTTAATGAGTAACAGTTACGTTTTCCATTTAAAGTCCTCACAAAAGTATGGAGAATTCCACAAAACCATTAATTCTGTGTCAACATAGTTGGACTTCCACGACTCAGTAAAAGTGGAATAGAAGTGGAAAAAGAAATTCCTACCATTTCAGCAGGTCAAAGCAATACATGCATTTCTATTATGTGGAATCCAAGGCAATTATAATGCAACATGATGGAAATTAGGCTCTCAGCTACCTACCTGCAAATGCACAGCATAAACATCTTTCCTTGAAATGTATGACCGTGCATCATCCTTGGGCGCATCGATTTCTATATGAGTTCCATCAATAGCCCCTATGACATCAGGGAACCCAGACTTTAACAGAAATCCCTCCTTCACCCTCTCACACTCATTTCCTCTGGGCCAACAAATAATTCTTGGCGCTATGCAATGTAAGGCATACGTGACCCTACGCAACGATCGTAGAGCAGTAGCCTTACCCACATTGAACTTTTCACACACAGACCTGGGAAGATGAAGACCATTGTTAATCTACATGTAAGTTTCCTATGCTATCAGTGTAAAACACATATCATGAAGGTACTATAGTAAGTAGCATGCCAATATAAATAATTTAATGTTAATGAGACAAACTACTCATTAAGGCCCATATATGTATAGATTAACATTGCTTCAATCACCTTTCAAAATGAAAATTATGCACATTTTGTGACTAGGTCCTGCGTATATGCACGCAAGCTGAAAGTATGATTTTTAATCACTAATTATATCAAACTTCACTTTAGGGCTCACTAATTAACCTACTATCTTATTACTGCATGAACTACACTTTTAACTACTACATACATTTACTATTTTGGAATTACACATGCTTCACAAAGTGAATCGTACAAAGATGAAAAAAGGCATCCATAGTTACCAACCTGTAGCTGTCTGGTGTACCCATGTACCACAAGGCCAACAAAAGTTGCTTGTTGGCTGGCAGGGGTTTCCTTCCACTTCCAGACACAGCCGCCGTTGCCTCTATAGACGGCCCGATTAAGGATAGGACGTGCGCAAATGTAGAAGGCAGCATCCTACATAAAAAATTATACATAACATGTATGGATCAATGCTTTTCAACAAAAATCAATTGAAGAAAGACAACTTTATGCATACATTCAAATACTACTATTTGCATGATATAGTGATCATGTTTTTAATAAAGTAACATCTGTAAATTACGAAGTGAAGTTGTTACACCATTAACTACAAAGTAACAGATCCATGTCATTTATGTCCGAGCATCGGTAATCCATCTCACACATTTCCTATGGGAAGATGAAATCGCGACAACTCACCTAAAATGGCTTTTAAAAGTGGCCTCTGAATAATTAGCCACAACATCCTCCATGTAGCCCTGAATGCGTGGCAGAGGAACACATTCCCCACGAACTTTCCCGGCCAAGGAAAACGCGTAAATTGACGCCATTTCCATGGCTTCATTTGCATGTGAATCTTCATCGGTTGATGAGGAATCATTATCACTAGTACAGTCAGTACTATCGCTGGAATCCAGCATCTCCTTCACCAACTGGGTGAAGACCACGTTTTCCATGCTTCTCTGAAATCGATAAATAACTGTGAAATATTGTACACATTGACGTTCTCTGCTTCATATTTCAACGAATTACACTAAAGCTTACCCTCAGTTCACGATGCGAAAGGATTTGAAAATGTAATTCACCACGCTCCTGGCTACAAACACGTCTGCTCACTTGGAAGTGTAAAAGGTACATGCACTGGCGCAACCTATACCCACTCCTTTCGGGTCGGGCATACTCTCTTCAAACGTCAGCAATTAGTAACCATGGTCACCGTCGTCGCTGTTCGAGGAGGACAACTCACACTGCTGCACAATATTCTACTTAATCGGGACAAAACACAACTTTTACCGATTCTATCGGTCTTCTTTCACCTCATAGTATAAAATGTACGTTACGCGACGTACGTTTTATATTATGTAGAGAGAAAACAGATTGAATCGTTTTCATTTGTATTTTGTTAATTTTAGTGCCTCTATGATGCTCTGGCGGGGGCGATAGTTGTTTGAATTTCATAACTAAAAACCGGGGATAATTTTTAATAATAAAAACATCAATATTCAACGTTCTTGCAAATGAAGCATACTAGTTGGATTTGTGCACACGTTCTTTTAGATGAACACTAATACTTTCCATTCTATCGTGATGTTAATATGTATCTACGCTTTTAAAAATTCGCCAGAAAGACATTGTAATTAAGAGCTCGGATAATCGCATGCTAAACCGCAGATCAGTCAGTCCTCCATCCGCTTCCACCTCACGCAGTCTTTTGAACATGATTATTCTGGCGCCATCTTCGCATCAAGACCGTTCCGATTCGCGCATACGCTTCAAACGCTTCAAAGCGCGTCAGCAATTCGGAACGACAGCTCCAGCGCTCCAACTTGATGCGCATCATGCGTGATTCGGAACGCACCCTAGGAAATACGTTAATTATTCGACACAAATGAACACACGAAGTCTCGTCCAACGTCAATCAATGCACGGTGTCAATTGAACCCAAATAAAAGAAGGCCGTACGGCGAAAAAATTTATATACCAAATTTTGCATATGTGTATCAAATTCACCAATAATTATCTAGTTTATATGGTGCAAAACATATCGCAATTGTAATATTTCTAAACCAGAAGTTAATTAACTTAAATTAACAACGTAGTATCCCGAAGCCGAAGAAATATCTATCCTCCCATTCCTCTCCGATAATTTTAATCGTAAACTTAACCCAAGTGCACGAAATAAACAAAAACTATCTCCCTGTGCTATTTATTTCCAATCTAACCTCCTTGTTTATTTCACCCGGCTAGAAAGCCAAAACAACATTTTTGAGTTCATTTCGCGATGCGAAATAACATTTAATCCGAAGTAATATTTTCGTAAATCTAAACCCAAACGAATAAATGAAGTATGAAGAGGAAAATGAATAGTTCTTATATTCCAAGTGAGTGTCTAGATGGAAATGTAAACCAATTTTTAAATAAAAAAGGAAAATGGACTAAAACCATTGTTATGACCATGATAATGGTTATGACTTAGAACCTAAAATTATATTGCAATACATGGCACCAGAGAGATGTATTACAGATTTAACGTTTGTAAATATCAATTAGGAAATGAGCTATGAGCATTATAGTGGAGCTATACGGGTATTTACGTTAAAAAAATATTTATTCACGGATACTCAACAATCCAATCGCTCAAATGATCTTTGGGCGGATAAGCAATGTCCTTGCCTCATCCAGCAAAAGAATGGCAACAATCAATTACCTATGCAAAACAGAAAGTGGTTAATTGAGTGAGATTGAGATACAGTTTTTGTAAATTAAAATATAGTGTAAAACTAATCTTTTTCCAGCAACAAGATACTATAATGTCACCAACGGCATTTTAAGATTCATTTCAGCCATCGGTCGCTGGGAACCGTCATTTTCTTCATTTGGGTTAAGTTGACTCTTGTTATGAATTCGATCATACCTGTCAAACTTTCCTGATTTCTTATCCAGATGCCCCTGCTAAGTCTTTCAATTTGGGTGTAAAAGGTCATACAGGGTACAGTTCCTGTACCAGATGCACTCAAGAAGGAAGTTTTTACAATGATAGAATGGCTTTTCCAAAAGTTCACTCAACTCAAGTTGAGTGAAATTTTGGAATTCCGAGGATCCTCGGACCAGTGAGGACTTCTTGAATGGAATTGACCAATAGTTTCACGCAGGAGAGACTGGACTAACTGCAATTCCTGGGCTGAATTTCATCTCCTCGTTTCCTTTGGATTACATGCATTTAGTTTGTCTTGGGGTTATGCGAACTATTGTGTTGTGCCTTTGAAATTGCAACATAGGCTCATTAGTTCTATTTCATCAAATCTTCTTTCGCTTCAAGCTTTTATCCCAAGTGAATTCTGTAGAAAGTCTCGTGGCCTAGATCAAATTAAAAGGTGGAAGGCAACAGAATTTCATAAATTTTTACTATATACAGGGCCTGTTGTGATGCAACAAGTGTCACTTCTGGATAAGGAAGACCTGTATAATAATTTTCTTACTATACACATATCATTAAGAATTCTTTTAAGTCCTAACCACTGTCTTGAATACCAAGCTTATGCCAAAGAAATTCTTGAACATTTTGTGAAAACGTCCACAAGTATATATGGCCAACAGTATATCACCCACAATTTCCATGGTGTAGGTATGACATTTAGCTGATGATGTGTCAACGTTTGGATGTCTGGACACTTGCAGTGCTTTTAAATTTGAATACTTTCTTCAGTCAATGAAGAAACTTGGCATTACATACTTGACAATGACATTACATTTTGCCGAAGTAAAATTTCCTTAAGAGGATGACCCACACAGCACAAGTATAGACATACATAATGTATTTATGACGGAAATTCATGTATATTTTATATGATGTATTTTTTACTATGTTATTGCTGTATTACAGCGATAATAGGTTGGGATTTTACATTATGTAAAATTATGTATCCATATCGCAAATATACATGAAGCTGTGAACTCAAAATAACAACCAATACTTTTAATTAGAACGATGCAGAATAGTAAAACCATCATGATGCATTGGGAGTTGTAGCATTGAAGTGGGTATCAAGTGATGGAAAATACTGTTCATTCCCGAATGTAACCACGAATGAAAAAAGGGAAAAGCTTCTCCGAGTGGAGGTAGAACCGGCAGATGATTGCTTCACTTATCCAATAAAGATTATGCATAAATATGGTAAGTGTAGGCTTGTTACATTTTCAAAAATTTTCACTCATCCAATTCCCTTGTTTTCTTTTCTTGGGTAGCAACATTTGCTAGTCTGATAATTTTGATAAACAATGCTCATAAGATCAAAAAGGTAAATGCACATGCATTCTTGTATTACTTTCTCAATGTAGCTGAAGAAATTTGAAGCACATTTTTCCTTTGTTTCAGAAACCTATTCTGAAGCTAGGAGAAATTTACGGCGTGCTGAAGACACATCACATTTGTCAAGTGATGAAGATGAGGTGCAAATGAAAAGGAAGCGAAAAATGGAAATAATTTCACTTCCTGGAGAAGAAAGTGATGAGTCAGAATCATCCCGAGCTCAAAAGAAACCCCAAGTTTTCAGGGGAGGCAGGAGGGAAAGCACACCGTCCTATCCATCCCTGCAAACATTTATGACCGCAAAGAACAGTGGGCAGTACCATGGAACCCAATGTTCTGGTTCACAGTTGGGACAAGAGTTGATTAATTCTGGTGCTCCCTTACACTCAGAAAGATCCCTTTGCAGTCACCCCCCTACTGCCCTACTTAATGATGCGAACCAAAACCCAGCTTCCACCATTTTTGTGAAAGTCTCACAATCATCCTTATCAGGTATAGTAATTGTTCTAATAATATCAATAATGAAATTAAATATAAATTAAATATTTTATATCCATTTTATAATAAGACAGCGGGGCCATATTCTTGTGTTTTAAAGTTTCAAGGCTAAAATTTTTTTTCTCTGTTTCAGGATGTGATAGATTAATTCTTGGCCAGCTGCAGGTCACACTTGCAAACCTTACAGAGTGCATTGAAGCACTTGACAAAAAAGTAGACATACTTTTGGAAAACCAAGGAAGTAGCCAAGAACCAATCACTGACTGTGACGGTGAATTGTCCCTCTTTGGTTTGCTCCCCTTAAAATGTCCCGAGGATTTTGATGTTTTCGATGAGAAATCGAGAGAGGAAAATTTTTGCCAAGAAATTTGTAAGTACCAAATATTTGGGGGGTTCATTTTGCAAAAAATAATTTATGAAATAATCTTGAAGTATTGCAATTTTACTGGTTTGATTAAACATAGAAAACTGTGGTGGGCATCCTCGTGCTGGAAGCACACAAGGAACAAGAATCCTTCTCATTGCATTATTCAATTACCCTGAAATGCAAGTCACAGTAAGGGTGCAGTGATCTATTTGCTTCCCTACTCATAAAATGCAAGCCATTATATTTGGTTTTTCCAGATTAGTGCATAAAATCAGATAAGATCCCAGACAGCACAGCTCGTCGTAGAATGGTGAGGAATTCGTGTACTACTCGTAATTCATACGTGTGAAATTCGTCGCAAACCCAGCTCGACACGTGTCGAACTAGTGTAATTTCGGTCCCATGTCCGCCCAAAATCGTGTATTACTCGTGTCTCGGCCGGCAACAGAGTTAAGCTTCCACAATTACCCGGTAGAGTGCGCCACCGTGACGTCGCTGCCGGCGGCGAATTTAAATTTACTATTCAAGCTTAGGAGCAACTAATGTATCTCCATCGCGTATTTTCGTATTATTATCATACTAATTATGCGTGGGCGAACATCTAAATCTGCAATACTTACACCGCCAAGCAGCCTTCCAGGAACTACAACCAGCCACTACACCACACTTGCAAACCTATAAGGGTGATTACTTTTTATCATGAAACAATTCCCCAAAATTGAATAAGGAATGACTATATCGACTGAAATTTTCATGAAGGGAAAATATTTAAGATAACAGTTAACGAAAATTATTACAAACTTAGGACACTTCATTCTTAACAATCATTTCCCACCCTCTGCCATACTTCACATGAAAGGATAACCTACCTCTACCCCTCGCTTAAGCTTCAAGGTAAACCTATTTATCAAAAGAAATTTGCAGTTGACAAACAATTAAGGTAAACCTAGCAAGATGACAAATATGAGCAGCATTGCAAGCAAAATGGAATGAAAAAATCCCAGCAACAGGACCCAGGACAACGACAACTCAAGTTTTCAGAGGGAAGGGGGCAATGGAAATATATCCAAATAAACATCCAAAATTCAAGTCAAAATTTATTCAGAATGAACATCTACATCATCCTCGAATTGTACTGTGCCCCGAGCAACTTCGCGGCGACTGGCCTGTTTCAGCCAGTTTTGTATCTTTTCTTTGATCCTTTCTTCTGTCACCGATTCCATCCCCATGTGACGGATAACTGCACCTGTAAGTGGAGAAAAAATAACTGAATAATAGAAACTTGCAATATAATATCAACAAATGAAAAAATCACTGACAAACCAATTGTACTACAGCAAAAACACATAAGAAAAATTAATAAAAATGAAACCAGCTTACCATGGACAATACTCAGAAGAGGACTCCGTTCCACAGAGTACTTATTTCCTCTCTGCCCCTTCCACGAGCACATCATTGCCAATCTGTTGCAAATTAATTTCTTCAAAATAGCATGTGTTATGCCTGTTAGATCCCTCCCTCCGACTCTGCTTAAAAGTTTAACCTAAATGAATAAATAATAAACACAAGAAAACATTTAGTGACATTCAAAACAGAATCATGACTGAAGTGATTGCGTTAAAATTCAAGCAGTAACCAGTCGTTTCTAAGTGCCCACATTTTTAACTTCCTCCACGACATCACAAAACATTTAATGACATTAAAAACAGAATCATGAATGAAGTGATTGCCTTAAAATTCAAGCACTGACCAGTAGTTCCTTGGTTTCCACATTTTTTACTTCCTCCATCACCTCACAAAAAAGGTCCCAAGAGTCAATTGGGATCGCAAAGGGAAGATCGGTGGTCTGGTGTCTCTCATTAACGGTGTGAAAGCCTTCATTGAGTCGGCCCAAAACCACCTGCTGCGTCTCCTCCACAGCTATAATTTTAGTAGTTAGACGGCTAACCTGCCCTTCCATCCGACTAAGTCGACCATCAGTTTTCTCCATCCACTTGCAAATAGTGTCAAGTCTTGACATAATTTGCTGGAAATCACTTACACCTGAAATAGAGTAATTATGCATTAACTGTGGGTAAATATTTGCCAAACATACTAAACTCCATTGCGACATGGTGAGGGCGAAATTGTTAATGATGTTACGTTCTCACAAACCTAAAGTGAAACGCCTGTGATGGAAACCACAGCAGAGATGAGTCATCAAGAGAGGTGATTTACTTGAAATCTGGCTTTATATGAGACTCTTACTAAGATGCAAGTGTATTCATTTTAAACATTTATATCAACTAAATTGAAAGTGGCTCCACACAGAGTTCATGCATTGTCCTTTCGTGCATAACGCTAAATAAAAAGTACGTATTAATAGCCTTTAATGAGCAGATTTTAGATTACATTCTCCTGCACATTGTCTTTTACTTTATTCATAAACAGCTTCTTTATTTACACTATCTCGCAATTCAGGCCCGATCGTTAACCGGAATTTTTTTCTTGTCGGAAATTGTCTACTCCCCTTAATTTGGGGAGCAACTCAAGTACTTGAATAATGCCACTTGTTGATATGGGGTGTTCCTGCCTCATCATAAGCTATCTTATCTAACAACATAAATAGTAATAAGTTGCAATAATTTATTTCACTCCTTAATTCAACCACCTATTTCTCTAAAATTTTTCTTCTATTCCCTTGTAAATTTCGATTATCCTCAAACTGCCTGTTACATCAATGGAACAATTACGTACGATGCACTTCAATCAAACGAAATAAGCTATGAAAAACAAATATTCCTTATAATTCAATATATGCTGAATGGACATCTACTCAGCTATGGGAGCACCATCGAATTTGCAGAAGGTCGTTTCCATGTAAAGTGTCTTGCACTTCACATGGAAATGGAAGGTATCACTTGGCTGCGCGAAAAATACAAACCAAAGCTAAGTTCTTGGACTGGATCATCGCATGGCACGAGTTTTAAAAGCGAATAACAACTTGATTAACATGGTCATAACCCCTTGATTGTAAGAGGGAAACAAAAATGTAAAATAATTTGCATAAATAAACAAAACGTAATTGTGGCACTGCGAGCGAAAACAGGACTCAATTAGCGTGAGGTAAAACGTGAGGTAAATAAACGTGAGGTAAAATCTTTCGAACCACATAAGTAACCTCGATTCCTTGTAATGAGCAAAATACACTGTGATCATGAATTTTAACACTACTAGGCAAATATCGCATTAAGGATATACAAAAAAGATACATTGTACGACCAATTCACAATTAATAACTAAAATTTACAACTAAATGTTCAACGAATTGAAGGGGCTTATTCTATGCACTTCGGCGACGGACATTAGTTTTAGTTGGTGAAATGTTTTGGAATAAAGGGCGGGAAAGACATAAACGTAAAAAGAGGGTAAACGTAATGGTAGAAAATAATGAAAATTTCCTATCCCAGTTTTTCCCTGACTGTTACGAGAATTCCCTGACTATTCCAGATTTCCAAAATTCCCGGACAATTCCAGGTTTTCCCTGACGATCGCCACCCTGATATTAGCATTGGCAGTGCGAGATAGATATTTCATCTGAGCAATTAATTCCAAATTATTTGCAAAAACTCACTTCCAGAACTGCATGAACTCGATTGGGGGCCAGAAACCCCACTCCTCTGGCCAGAACCTCCTGAAGCTGTAAAGAAACATTATCCACAGTCAATGTTTTTGAAGTAACAGGCATAAGTGAAACAGGATTTCCCAAGATCAACATCACTAAACACGCTGTAAACATTAATGCCAAGCACTCACATGACGTCCTGCCCCTCTCAGCGACAGTGGACCCGTTACCTTCCCGCATACTTGTGGCTGAGGAAGATCACAATAATGCATTCATTACTACTACAGCTCCATTTCAGAGAATTCATCGTCACTGGCATCTTCCACCTGCTGCAGGAACTCCAGAGACATCTCAGTCGCAAGTCTTAGTCTGTGGCGACTACTGTACTCCATGAAACCTTTTCTCATCCTTGGCATTTGGGCTACCCCTGCTTTGTCCATTGGAGAATCGGAAATTCTATATCAGACACCTACAGTTTTACACCTTGTTTTACAGTGGTCTTCAATGAATGGCAGCAGAGGGAGGGTGACCTCTGGACTGGTAGTGTGGATTAGTGAGTGAAAACGCAAAAGAAAAACTCGCAAGCTACCAGCCCAGGGAACACCCATCTCCTACTGCCATTCATTGGAGACCACTGTGAAATTAGACTCCAGGGGGTGATGAAAAATGAAGTCCACCAGAAGACATTACCCCCTTTTTGTTCTAACACTTTTTTCTTTTACGAGTCTGTTAACCCTGGAAAAATCATATTGAAAAGTGGGAAATGGATGAAATGCATCAAAATTTATGTAAAGAAATGAGCCAGTTATAGTCGTCACTCAAGCATCTGTCTGACTCTAGTCCCAAAGTTATTAAATTAGCATGTAAAAACTGTCAACATGTAGCCACATTAAGATTTTAATAGGTACTTTAAACTCACAAGGAATATCAACATAAATATTTGGATGAAAACCACATCACAAGAAAATTCCAAATTACTTCATATTGACATCTTCATGAAGTCAAATGCACACCTAAAAATGTCTGAAATACTTCTCAGGCAGGTAGTCATGTAGAATGGATGGCCCCATATACAACAATAACCTGAATTTGTTTGCTTTATACCTCTTTGTCTTCAAAACTTCTGGGTTTTCACACAAATTCATAACTAATCCATGGGGCAGCTGAAACCAATCGCCTGGTCAGTCTCTCCCTCTTTATGTGGTGACAGCTTTAGATTGGTATTACACTTCTTCCGAAGAAGTAGTAACTTCTTCATCACTCCAAGGCAAACTAGGTGCATTTCTACAAGGAATGGAGTAAGGTCTATTGGGAATTGACTCACCATTCCCATATTTAGTTCCTCAAAAGGAGATATGCCTACGTGGTGACAAATGTCGACCCAATAACCCAAGTAGAGCAAGAACAGCAGAAATACACCCAAGTAGAATAAATTAGCATTCTCTACATGATGAGATTCTAAAAAATGCTTAAAATGTCCATTCCTTAACTAAAGAAATGGTAAAGTCCCCTGACAAGGTGCTAGAATGTAAATTAGAAACTAGTAAAGATCCTACTTTAAAACTTGTTAAACACTATTAACATTAACAGATAGCCTAGAGAGAAGAAAATTTCAGACTTCGCCAGTGTATATGAAATCAAAGCTGATTTGTTAACAGAGGAGGATTTCATTTTTATATAGGTGAAAGTGATTTTTCCATGAAACGTACATCATCGCTAAGAAAGTCAATGCTAGAGTTAATGCATGAGAGCCATCTTGCTATTGGAAGAACTAAGGCAAGAGCCAGATAATATTTTGGCCAGGAATATCCTATGATGTACAAGATATGGTTCAAAAAAATTTGGCATGTCAGAGTACATGACTATCAGTATGAAAGAATGCATGTTAGCCAATGGTAGCCAATCCCTTTGAAATAAATAGGAGTAGGCAAAGCTGAATTTAAAGATAAACAATACTTAATTGTGATAGAATCTGTTGTTCCACACGCATGTCTGCAATACCTGTAGAAATGAATTCTCAGAAATTTAGAGTCTAAGAGTTTTTTTAAGCATTACTTCTTGAAAGGAAAGTACACTTGAAATCGACCCTTGTACGTAACTTATTCGACGTACTTAACATACATAGAGCCAACAATCAACTGTGGTCAAGAATTTATTCTGTTGAGGAGATGATTTAGAGTTTAATTGTCGACGCACCTATCCTGAAGGATTAATATGCCGAATTTTTAAACTGACAATCGAACATTTTTCCAATACATAAATTGCGAAATCACAATTTCTGAGCAGGAACTTACGCCTTCAAAAATTATGTGACGCTTTTTCATGTATTAATAAGTAACGGATATCGGAACCTCAAGAGAACAATATTAGTATCTTTAACGGCAGCTCATTTGAAAAGTGTTTAAAAACATAATATCTCCGTGATTTGTACGGTATATTGTAATTTCCACGGATTAATGGACCAAGGAGACGAAACACGGGGAGAGCATTGAGGTATGTATACTGAAGGAAGGACGACTTCAAAAGATTCCATAGGTCAGTGCTGTCTCACATTTAAGGCCTGGTTACACGATACATTAACACGTACGGGTTCATGTACATTTGAGTGAATGGTTTCTGATCAACTTGTGCGAATGCATGAACCAAATAGAACAGGTTATATTTTCTGTTTACGCATTATTTCATTTGTACATTTTGGCGTGGTTACACGGTGCATTTCCGCGTTCACGCATTTGCACATTAATTCGTACTGTTTAATGTACCTATCGTGCAACCAGGCCTTTCTAAACATTTACCGCAGATTCTTCCATCATATTACTTGTTTGTACACGCTTGAATGGAAAAAGCCAAAACGTAAAGAATGCCAGTCTACAGTAAGGAGTACGGGGAATGGAAATTACATGGGAGAGTTTCCAACTTCAAGATTGGGATAAAGCGCCTTGAGAAGCTACACCTACGTTAAAAACATTCGCTGTAACCCACGTGAACCACGAGAAGTTTAGCTAATTTAGCAAATGCAAAATCTCCTATTCACGTAACAATTACCTTTACTGAAGAACAGTTACTTAAGTTGCATGAGACCCTATAGTTGCTTGTTTGCATGTTAGCAGTGCATGCTTTGTGATCTTAACCCCCGCCACACACCCTCGCGGTGGCTTGCAGGGCAACGTGTAGATGTAGATGAACAAACCATGAACCCAGACTACTCAAAATGAATTACAATGAAGCCACGTTACAATATATGAATAGTAAATGCTACATGCTTGTTTACACGGATACCTAAATCTTTTACATAAATATAATCCGATACAAAATGATAACCATGAACTTATGCAGCTTACACAATATTATAACATAATGGATGGTCACACGAGCACTGGAAAAATAATTTTACACCAAAAATCATTGACACTTACCTTTTAAGTCTCTGTGATGTCCACAAGTTTCGTGCAGATCTCAGACCAGATGCAGACGGATTCCTTGGGATCCAGGCACAAGATACACCCGACGCTTAGGTAGCCGAGTGGCCTACCCACCAAATGAGACTCCACAAGTGTGGAAAATGGACCCGGTGAAGCCTTCGAAAAGACTCCGGAATGATCAATGATTTTGGTGATGAACGAATGAAAGTGGTTTTAAAAAAAATGGTGAATGTATGGACGGAATGAAAAAAAGGATGATAGAGATAAAACTGAAAAGGATGAATGTAAGAAGACAGAAAATTAATGGAAAATGATACCAAAAAGGAAATATGAAGGGTGAAATGAAGTGTTATCGCAATAAGGCACAAGGCAAAGCACGAGGCAAGAACTAAGCGTCTGAGCACGAGGCAGTAGAACAACTAAGTGGCGGATGTAGCGGAAGGCGGAAGTAGTCATGCGTAATCGATTCTTCGATTCAGATTCTTTCGATTATTTGATCGATTATGAACATTCGATACTATTGTGTAACGATTATTGGAACAGAATCGGCGGGAGAAGAAAAGTATATATATTTATCATAGACCCGAAAACAACGTACATGTGGACCCGTACCTCTTTACATCGGGTACTTTAACCAATTACATACACAAACACAGCACAGACATCCATGCTCCGGGCAGTGAAAAACCTCCCCGGGCGGGATTCGAACCCGCGACCCTTGGATTGACAGGCGTGGGAGTATCAAAAGTTGACGTACTTCTCTCGAAAATTATTTATTTTTATCAAGCGATGCGCATTTCCTTGATTTCCTTTTCCGTCGACATCTGGCGGACAGTAATGGGATGACACCTTCAGAGGGTTCTGCTAGGAGCTTCGTGATTCACCTTGACATTGAGCAAAGATATGCTTTATATTTGGCGACATTGCTGCCAATCGTTCTTCCTTGCGGTTTCATAAATAAAGAACGTAGAATTTCTCGGTAGTATTTTCATAAACAAAACATGTGAAATCAGGTAGAAAAAACTTCCTTTCTTGAGGCACTTATTTCTTGGAAATTGGCAATTGCTGTAGGAATTCATAATTTATATGTATATACTTCCGAGTGTTTCCAAAGATTCTATACTTTGAAATGGGTTGCCGGTTCTCCAAAACCTTCGAGTAAAGGAGAGTGATTACTTATAAATGCCTATCTAATTGAACGAATGCTGTTCGAAGCGAATAATTTATTGTGAACATAGGGCTTCTAAATCCATCTAAACCTAACCTTCCTTGGTAGAATACATATGAGTATTATCTATGAATGTGATATTAAAATGTACATCTTGAACATGACAATTTAAAATGCCAGAGAAATTTCAATAATCTTTCAAGGACCAACTATTCGCACCCGTGTAATACTCGTGACAGAGACGGGTTGTACTCGTGGCGCACGAGTAACGGGAAATCTACCAAAATAACACGAGTAAAACTCGAACGGTGCTGTCTGGGGATGCAAGACCAAAAATTAAAGTAGAGAACCTTGTGTCGTCCTACTCAACTTCATGCTACAATTACTACACTACAAATTAAAATTACCAATAACCTGCCTTGGGAAGCCCACTTTCATTGTCTTTTGAAGAATATAATATGACTAAATGGGCTTAAGGTGAACAAAAACTATTGTCCTTATGTACTTGCAAACTTGTCTCCTCATTGATATTTCCTATTCTGGATTATTGACAGAAATTTGGCAGTTGTCAGAAAAATTCAATTGAATTACATAATGTCTATAGTTTGTTTTTTATAACTATATTACACGACCTCAACTTAATGTTACTACCAGTACCAATTTGTATATGTTCATTTTCTGTTACCTTCTTTCATGTAGATATGTATACTAATTAGAGTAATTCTTGCCTTGCAGGTGAAGATACTTGTAAGTGTAGGTGGGAAGGATTTCCGTTCCACCTACACTTCCATTTCACTTCCACCTACGACGGCTGTTGACTGATGACTTGGCAATGGAGTTTTCATATACTGGGAGAACTACCTCAAAAGAAATTGATCAAGCAAAGAGGCCATTTCAGTCAAGTGGTGTGTGCAGCAAAGTTTATTGTAAGTATTTCATTTTATCCTTATTTGAATACTAATAGATTTTCATTAAAGCTTTATATTAATGACCATCAGATGTGATTCCAATTAATAGCAACTCTTTAGTTAATCTCACCTTTGGCCATGCAACTGAGTGTATAATAAGTACGAAAGCATACAACATGTGAGATACCCAGAAATAGTTACCTTCAATAAATGAAATTTGAAGTCATGTGTAAAGTGAATCCTTAAACGTATATCTTCTTATCCACTTGGATGTAACATAATTTTACTTGCATGATGTGCCAAAATTTTAAACTGAAATTGGACTTAGAGAAAAATCTGGTGCGCTCGCCGGAAAACAGGTTCTCAGCATTATGGAGGAAACTCTTATTTATCTCTCCTAGAGTTCAAAGAATATCAGAGACGTATATTTATAATGGTCATGCTTATTTTTAACCACAAAATGGTTATTAGGAAAATGCTTTAACAGTGCAAATTATCCGTGTCAATCTTAGAGTAAAGTTAATAATCACAAACGACTTAATGCCAGCCAGCAGCTGTATATATATGGCCTCCCTGTCTCATTCCCATAATTGGAAAATGAGTCAGGCCGTATGTCAAAGGATGATAGGATACAAAGTAGTTAAGTGTAGGTTGTAAGGTAGGTGTATATGTAGTATGTGAGATAAAGATATTAATAAGGCAGTAAGTGAGAATCACGATCTTTCATTTTCCTTTTTTTTTTAGATTTTGTTCCTTTGGGGAACAGTTGGCAAAACGGATACGAATAATGGTTGGCCAACCACTGCACCTAGAATAGTAATAATATAGGAATCCTCATGACCAAACGTTGGCCCAGCCGTCTGTGTTACATGGGTATGTTCCAAATACCTTAGCCATAGTGATTATAGAAAACTATATATAATCACTATATATAGTCCTATAATCACTATATATAGTCCTATAATCACTATATATAGTCCTATAATCACTATGTTCCAAATAACTATAGGACTATAGCCATAGTGATTATAGAAAACTATATATAATCACTATATATAGTTCCATAGTATTTTTTTCTAAGGGAGTAAATAGAAAGAACTGTGAACATATGAAAAGATGTTAACAGAAATCAAACCTCTGTTGGATTTCTACTCTTTCCCAGTTTGTCTGTGGGAACTTGATTCATTCTCGAGAGAATGTCACAGAACCCTCTTGTAACTCTTTTTACACAGTTGCCCACAGAGGGCTGACTGACAGATAGGGAAAAATCCTGTCCAACCCCTCTCTGGTAGCCTCCCCCTGCCAGGAAACGGAGGGTAGCAAGTGCCTACATACAACATGTAAGATTTAATATTGAAAACAACAGTTAAAAAATATAACCTGCGAACCTATTGCGTTGATCAGCAGTTGTAAAATTCATCTCAATGACCGTAAGTATTCAACTTAGCGTGAAATCACCAGCAAATCATCTAATCATGTTTTACTCGCCGTATTACACTAAAAAAAGGGCATAACCTGTTTAAAATTGGCTTTTAAGGGAGTGTTTCGCGATGACAAATAATTGTTATGCATAGACGCTACTCATAGAGGAGTCATGACAGGAATGGAAATCACATTATGACAACTCGAGCAGTTACTCAAACATTAGCTTCTGCAATTTAACCGTCACCAAAGTTTTGCCTCGTGAAGATACGAATATAGTTAGTAACAATCAGGTGATTTCTCGAGAAATCACCTGTATGTAATCATGTCAATTATTCACTCGCAATCAGGAATAGAAATATTAATGGCTCCTTATGGGGGTGATTCGCGAAGATAGAAAAATGGCTATGCGGACCTACTACTATGTATACAAATGAATTGCTTCACAATAACATGAGGAAATAATATTTCCAGCTTACCTCAGTACACACGTACGTACGTATACAATGCAAATGAGAACGATACACATCGATCGATTTTCCCCGGCAGAATTAAATAGATATATGAAATACACATTCATAATTAATATGGAATACCTGCACAATGAAATCATTACCCGAGTTTGCACACTTAAGCCTGAAGATTTCCTCCTCAAAGTTGGTCTTACACAGGTAGACGTCTATGGGCTTGGAGACTCTGAAACACAGCCGAAAATCCTCATCTCTCTCCTCAAATTATGAACACTCGGATCTTCCTCCTCTCCCGAGTCTTCCGCCTCCTTTCTTGGTGCATCTCTGTGATCATTGCTAACAGCAATCTTCTCGCTCTCACCCGCCATGACCAAATATGCTACTATCTTAGGGTAAAATAAGAAAACCCACGACTGTTATAGTTCAGACAAAGTCGAAAATTATTTAGATTTCGATCCTGCAGCCTTAGACAAACTGCCAACTCCATAAATATAAGTAATAACAATAAAACCAACCTGCCAATACTCATCCGAACACTGCCGCCAGGCAACTGCTAATGATTAACGATAAAGCATTAGTTTA
This sequence comes from Platycnemis pennipes, assembly GCA_933228895.1. Lineage (NCBI taxonomy): Eukaryota > Metazoa > Arthropoda > Insecta > Odonata > Platycnemididae > Platycnemis > Platycnemis pennipes. The sequence goes on along the minus strand of CAKOGI010000002.1, from coordinate 1,930,881 downwards.
GAAGCTCGGAAATATTTTTAAAAGCTTTCGCCAGTTACAGAATGTTGAAAATGGTTGATCGATTAATTATTCGACTCAAAATATTTGATCCTATTACTATATATCTTTCCAGTAGGTAGGCTGAAATACCAAAACAATACCGCCATTTTGGTCGTTATCAGAATAAGGCCACCTCCAAAGCCGTCCTTATTTTTGGGACGTTATTTATCTACCCTACACGTCATAACGCCGGCCTTATGAGTTCCGTAATCGCTCGGGTCCTTATAATCTCGACCGGTCGTTATAATAACGTCTTTCACCACATAACGCCGTCCTTATAAGTTCCGTAATAAGCCCCCTGGTGTATCTGTGCTAATTCCACTAAAATGCCTAAAGGTGTTTATAAGCCTTTGCAGGATGTCTGTGTAAGGCAAAGTGTAGATTACAAAATATTGTCTCTAATAGAGTTGCTCCAACACCCATTGACAATTCCAACATACTTGGAAAGTCGAAGGATTTATTTTTTATTATAATTTTAATCAGCTCGACGATGGAGTCAATTCCGCATTTACCTTACAGAAATATATTCATGTACTCAATGAATTTATTAATGTATAACACCAGAATATTACTATCAAATGTTTTGTTATAATATTTCTTGAAATATTCTTTAATGCCTATTTAGTAATGATTATATTCATACGCATACCATTTTGGCAACAGCGACCGCAGCGCCACTTGAAGTCAACTAACGCATTTCGTCTGCTATAAGCGCAGAAATTGGTGGATTTAGCGTAAAATACGGTGGGTTGATGCCTTTTTTTCATGTCATTTTATTCCTTGTGAAATTACGCATAAAATATCAGTTTTATGCAAAAATGACATGTCAATATGGTATTTTTAAACGTTATATTCCCATGTGACGGCCATTCTCCCCGTTAATCGCGTGTAATTTCAAACGCAATGTTTGCAAAAAGGAGTATGGATTAGTGTAATTATCTAGACTTTATTAGATAGAGGTACTTTAGTTCTATAAGCGCTGAAAATATAAGAAAATGACACGCCTTTCACTTTTCGGATCAAACTCCTTAATGACTTGTATGATTCCCGTTCACCCTTCCTAGACCTACTGTTCAGGGACACCGTCCCACCATAACGACCTATTGCGTCACACAACGCTAAACCTTTTCCCTCACCTACCACCCCCCTTTCAACGTCCCTTTCACATTTCTTACCCCCTAACATTCTAACAAAGCCAAACCCACCCCTCTTCACCCTTTGGTCTATATACTTGCTGGGAAAAAAATTTTCTGCAGTACACATCTGATGACTCAACAGTCGAAACCTGGGTAGTGGAGATAAATAAAATTGTGGAAAAATCAAGCTTATTCATTTATATTACAATGAATTGTTTCCACCATGTCATGGCTAATAACACCATCTTAACAATTAGTCTCTTCCTCCAGCTTCATTGTTAAATTGCAGGAAACAAATATTGAACATTAACATTCTCTTTAACAAAGATGATACTATGTGTGTAATTTTACCAAGTACTTCAAGAATACCTGCCAAATACTTCAAGAATCTCTACCTAAGTCAATTTCATACACATATATAAATGCAATAAAGAAGTGAATATTATTTCCATATCAAACACTCCATAATTATTCCCTTCCTAAGCGGTGTGAAACGGACCAAGATCACTTTAAGCCTTGTCTTCTACCTCTCCTTTGGCTCTCTCGCCAGTGCCATGGACATCCTTCATGTGCTGCCTCATGTAGTACTTGCTCGTCGAAGTCATTCGACACTTATCGCAACAGAACACCTCCCGCTTTTTGTCGTGGGTCTTGAGGTGAGTCCTGAGGTTGCTCTTGGATATGAACGTCTTCGAGCACACTCTGCAGAGGTAAGGCTTCACTCCGGTGTGCACTGTGACGTGAGTTTTCAGGTGATGCTTCCATCGGTATGTCTTCGAGCACTCCGCACACTTGAACAGCTTCTCCTCTGAGCTGTGGTGGCTCTCCGTGTGATTCCTTAGCTCTTCTTCCGTCTTGAACTTGCTGTGGCACTCTTGGCATTCGTGGCTCTTTTCCTTATGCCACGTTAAGTGCTTCTTCAGGGTCGAAAGGCAGGAGAACTTCTTGTGGCACAGCTCACACTCTAAACGGCAAAGTCCGCCACTGACCATCATGTGCTTGTTCAGGGTCTTCACCGAGTAGAAATTCTTTCCGCAGAGCTCACAAGCGTTGTCGTGTGGCTTTGAATGCACCTCGTAATGCTTCTTGAGTTGTTGTCTTTCCTTGAATGCTTTGGAGCAATGCGTGCACTTGTGCACTCTCACGTTCATGTGCCTCCGCCTATGTCTCTGCAGCAGGTAGGATTCCCTGAACTCCTTCCCGCAAGTCTCGCAGGTGTGCCTGAGTCCTCTGTGTGCCTCCATGTGGGAATTGAGTTGGCCTTTGAGCAGGAAGGACCTCGGGCAGAGGGTGCAGTTTAAACGGCGATTCTCCACGTGCAACTGCAGGTGAGATCTCAGGCTTTCGGCGTTCTTATAAAATTTCCTGCATTTCTGACACTCAAACTGCACCTCCACGTTGTGCACAATGATTTGGTGGGACTTGAGCTCGGACGCCCACTGGAAGCTTTTGGAGCAGACGTCGCAACGGAAAGGCTTCAGTCCCAAGTGGACCGAGTCCACGTGTTTCGTGAGACTGCTCTTAGTGAGGAAACCCATTTCGCACCAATCGCAGATGAACAGCTTCTCTTTTGGTCTCTTGGTGGATGCACCCTCTTGCCAGTTCAACTCCCTCCTCCGAGAGATCTTGAAATCCGAGTCGGATATCTGGAGGTGGGTGGAATGTATGTGGTTGGTCAGAAGGGCCTTGAGGGTGAAAGACTTCCCACAATGGCTGCAGATGAGCTTCCTCCGATTCTGCGCTAACCGAAAGGTCTGGTGGTACTCGAAGATGTCCCCTCCGTGATCAGGACAGGGAAAATTAGGATCATCCTCCTTCCCCTGGCAGTGTCCTCCGACTTCGCAAGGGCCCGTGGTCACGTTCCAGCTGTGGCGGTCCCTTATGTGTGTGCACAGCAAAGGCTTGCAAGTGAAGGAAGCCCCGCACACATCACAAAGGAACCTCTTGCTCAATACCTGATGGCCGCCTGAGGACAGACCCAAGCACACCCCAGCGATGGTACTCGGTCCACTCCTTGCGGTGAGGGTCTGTCTCCGTGAGGCATCATCACTCGTACCAATGGTGATCGTGGCGTTTGAAACCGTTCCTGATGACCCCTCCTCCACAACTGGACTTGATGACAATCTTGAGAAAGAAGTCTGGTGAAAGGCCTCTTGATCTAGAAAAAGAAATGGAAGAAAATTAATTGAGTGCTCCAAACACACACAGGTAGCCATGCATGGAACCCTACTAGGTTCAACACTTAGTTCCTTTTATGCAGTTTTCCACATAATCCCTACTCCAATTTTATCCTTAAAACACCCAATTTTTAACATTTCTTTGTTATATCCATTATACCTTATCTCTTACATCCTCATCCTTGTCTATCCAGCATTCTACCCATAATACTAAGTTTCACTGTACCTTTATTCTCATGTAGCTGGTCCATGCAAATATATATCTTTTTTTAAATTCAGAAAGCAAACAACTTTCCTCTCCAACCACGTTCAACACTTTTCATTTATCTGTTTTTCCATCCATCGCCTGGTAATATATCCCTCTATGTATGTATAAATCTCACACATTTATTACACAAAACATGCTCAACATAAGAAATTGCCCTCACAAAATGCACTTTAAAATTCATCAAACACCAACAAACAACATACACTTCTCTTCCGGCTCGCACCTAACGGACCATACACTTTCACACTTTCTTTCGAGCCACTTCTTAATTCAAATCAGCCACAACACAACACCAATAATCTCTCTTCCTTCAAGAATACTTATTAACCCACACAGACACCAACTAGTTCACAAAATGCCCTTTTTATGCACACATCACTTTTGCGTCTCCACACCACCTCGTCTAACACACAACTCCCCAATTCTCGCTCTCTCCTATTGTTACTTAATTACCTACGCTTGTATACTTCTATTATTACACCTTGAATTGTTTATCTCGCTGGCTCAATTGTTATGTTACAGCCTTTTCCTATTGTTACTTAATTACCAATTCTTGTTTACTTCCATTATTACACCTCACATTGCTTACCTCGGCTGCTCAATTATTACGTTGCAGCCTTTTCTCCGTTCTCCTCTTGCATCACTACTCTCCATCCAAACTTTATTCAGCATTTTAATCTCCAGAAACTGCCTCACATCACAAGCATCCTTGCCAGATTTGAGAATCTTGATGACGAAATTAAATATCTACATGAGCGAATTCATAACCTTGAAGGGCAATTGAATTTTGTTGAGCAGGAATCCCTTAGGAATGTTTTGGTGATACACGGTATACCACTCACAACTGGTGAAGTGTTGGGGGCCTTAGTGTGTCAAGTGGGGATTTCCCTCGGGATAAAGTGTGACATTACTGACGTTGAATACTCATATAGAGTAAACGGGAATTTCACCAACAACAGCTATAAACCTCCTGCTATTAGAGTGCGATTTACCAGGTCCAACCTGGTTCAAGAGATATTTAAGGCGCGTAGAGTCAAAAGAAATTTTTCAACTGCAGATATTGCAGTGGCCTCCCAAATACTCAATATATGTTAAAGAATCACTTGGTGCTCACAACCGTACATTGTATCCGAAAGCTAGAGATTTGAATAAATCTGGCAAATTAAAATATTTATGGATCAGGGGTAGCAAAATATTCGGCAGGAAGGAAGAAGGAAGTGCACGCCTTGTCCTGCACACAAGAAGAAGATCTCACCAACCTTCAATAGTACAGGCCAAATAGTTCAACTGACTAAGGACTTGTAAATATGGCTTCGATTGTCTCCAGTGGTGCAAATGGTGTCTCACTCAAAAGTGATTCCCAGTGTTCCAACTTCAAATCATGTTCAAAAAATTTTGCTAAAAATAGATCTTACAATCACGTAAAACTATGCCTTGTAAACTGTCAGTCCCTTACTCATCATATTGATGAATTTTGTATCCATTTCCTTGAAGAGATATTTGACATAGTATGCATGACTAATATTACATTGACATAGTATGCTAAAAATAGATCTTACAATCACGTAAAACTATGCCTTGTAAACTGTCAGTCCCTTACTCATCATATTGATGAATTTTGTATCCATTTCCTTGAAGAGATATTTGACATAGTATGCATGACTGAAACGTGGCTGAAGCCTATAATCTCCGATGACATGGTGTACATGGCCGATTGCAACCTAGTGCATCATGACAGGATCGGGAAAAAGGTGATGGTGTCGGGGCTTTTATTCACCAGAAACCTAACTACTGTGTACTGACCACCTCCCCATCTGATTATGGTTCTAAGCCCGAATTTATTATTCTAGAAGTCTTTGAGATGAATACTGCAAAACCTCTGCTTGCCATAGTCTATCGCTCACCTAAAATTGGTTACATTAATGATTAGTGAACTTATTCTTGAGTTACTGTCCTACATTTAAAATTACAATAATCAGACTTCAATGCTGATATGCTCTCTGGGATTTCTTACAGCAATCAACTGAAAGACTTCTTATATTGTAATAAAATACATTTGGTCTCTGACCAAGCCACTCACCACACTACATATTAACAGCCATACCTGCCTCGATCTTTGCATCGTGAATGATTTGGACAAAGCATCCTCCTTTTCACAAACTCCTGTTCCATTCCTATCAAACCATGACCAAACATTTGATCAACGATTCCAAATGCAAATACTTTGCCAACACTCTCTCTGGCATTAAAGATTCCAAGCGAGTATGGAAGGAACTAAGGAATCTAGGTATTGTACATCACCGACAAAACTCTCTTGCACAAAATATTACCGTCAATCAAATCAATCTCTACTTTTCTACTATTGCCCACACTGGCATACTCCTTCCTTCCTACTCTAGCCCCTATGTCTAATACAGTCATTCCTTTCAGCGACTGTTATTTCCATTTTGAAATTATCAATACTGATACCCTCAATAAATTCATTTTCCACTCAAGATCGAATTCCACAAGGGTATACAAAATATCTCACACAATGTTGAGAATCTCCTATTGTATCACAATGCCTATAATCCTTGATTTGTTTAATTTTTCACTACAATCCTCCAAATTTCCTACCATTTGGCAATCATCCCTTAAACCAACAACTAAAAATTTTAAAAATCCAGTAAATTCATCAGATTCACCCTCGCCAACAGAAAATGCATTCAAACTTCTTCCTCAACACACTTGGAAAATGCTTATTTCATCGTTAGCTTTCCCAGATACTGATTATTGTTGTCTTGTTTACAACGATCTAAATGAAGAAGATAACAACACACTACAACACGCTTTAAATTCATGCATCAGGTTTATTTTCAATCTTCGCAGAAATGTCCACTTGACCCGCTACTTCAATGAACTTCGATGGCTCAATTCTAAGATCTGATGGAAATACTTCCTTGGGTGCTTCCTATACTCCTTGTTCAAATAAAAATCCCCCAAATATCTTATCAACATGTTTGCTGCCAAACCTTCCACTACGAGTAGAGATATGTGTACCAGATGTGATCCTGAATTTCTATATTTTCCTGGTCAATGAAGTTCTAACTTTTTTATAGTTACTGCATGTCATCTCCGGAATACCTTGCCCAAAATCATAAAAAACTGTTATTCCATTGCTAACTTTAAGATGAAATAATATGACATGTAACTTTTTGATGACTAAATGTTGTATTTATTCTTTGTAAATCAAGAATTGTATATTAATGTATTTGTTATATGATGTCCTAAGTACCTTGCATTTGGTCTTTTTTCCTTGCCAATTATTTTAATTTATATTTAAACTTGTCAACCTGTTTATTGTTTAAAGTGTTTGACTTAATTCTCTTTTTTGTTGCTCGTACAACTATGTACATAGTTTCTTGTCCTTAAGGGGCAATGCCCTGGGACAATTAATTAAGTATTCATTCATTCATATCCATACAAAACAATGTTTACATAGCCTTCCACTAATCTTCTCTCCACTTTCTTGCAAATATTGTCATTAAATTTTATTTAATGATGGTAATTCCTAGTATTGCCCTTTCATAATAGGTAGGTATACTTTCATAATTACTTCTATGCTGACCTCTATTAACCAGCACAACTGTTCCACCTGTTATAATCGGTAAGTAGCATGATCATTAAAATAAATTTTTATATATTTTCCCTTGTAATTAAATAATTTTTGTTTTGTATTTGTGTATACCCTTCATTCTAAATCTAATACAATGGAGCTGCAAGGAATCCTAAAAAGAATATAATCCTTCCACCATTCCTTCATCTAAGTACATAAGATTACAGCAATTAGTAATATCTGCCATGGCCAGGGCTCAAACCTGGCCCTCAGGATGGGAGGCCATTACTCTCCAATGCCGCATCAACTAGATCCCCCCATGAAATACACCAATTGCCACATCCTTTCCTCAGACTACATATGCTTACCATTCAGGCTATCCCTGCGTTCTGCACCATCTCCGTCGTCATCAGAAGACTCAATTTTTATGCAGTGGATGCTCACATCACCAATCTAAAATGGAAAATGGACAAGAATAACTAAGTGAACTATTTTTAACCATAGAGAGAACAGAATGTAATAAAAATTCATATTCCACAGATATCATGGTTCATACATAAGGACATAGCAACGTTATGTTGTAGAATAGTATAGGAACAAAAGGAAGAATGTCCCTGCAGCCTTTCTTTTTCAGGCAGTTTTTGGTTCGTTAGTCAGCCCCACAGGTCACCATTGTCAAATATTAGAGGAAAGATAGGGCACTTGGTGGTGGAGACACGTGCAACCTTGCATCAGTGGTTTTCAGACAGTCACTTGTCTCCAGAGTAAATACATTTGCCGTAAATACTTCACTGGCTCAGCGAGAAATTTCAGGGCCTTGGGTCAGGCGTCTTCGGATTTGTCTTCCTTTTGCTTTTCCTTCCTTCCCTTTCACCCTCTCCCTTGGTTCCCCATGATGATATGGGGTGGGGAGTCCAGATGTTGATTTTCCCCCATTCCATTCTGAGAGAACCACCCTCCATAGGGGTGGAGTATCATCTAATCCCTTTCCTAACCCAATACCCTTCTGGGCAGATAGGAGCATCGGAATTATTTTCGCTGGGAGGGGCCAACCTTGAAAAGGGCCCGGCTCCTAAGAAAAGGACCCAGCTCCTATGAAAAGGGCCCGCTTTTTTTTTGCTGAAAACAGGGGGTAGAGACAAGAATTCCACTAAAAGTGCATATGAAGGTGTTAGAATATGTATCAGAAGTGAAAAGGCAAGCTGGAAACAAGTAAAATTTAATTTTTGTTGATGAAGACTCATTTCTCAAGGGCCCGGGGCAAATTCTGGGGGGGGGGGGGAAGATTGCCCCCTCTGCCCCCCACTTCAGAGGCTGCAGTAAGCAGAAGTATGTCCTAACTTGCTTTTTTCTAAGCCTGCACAGGCACCGAACAATCTGCCTCCCCCTGGTGTAAGTTAGACCCATGCCCGTGGCAAACATCACCACAACCCGTCTTCTCCTGTCAATTGTCCATTGTTGGGATGCCCATTCCCTTCCCCTTTAGGATTACGTAATGCAGTGATAACTAACCTAATGAGTGACATGGCTAACAAAAACTCTTTCACTTTCATACATCTTGACGACGAATAGTTTAACTGATATACATGCTATGATTAAGATTTAACTTTAAGAAAAAGTGGTTGCGGCAAACCTTTGGATCATTGCCTTGGTCGTGGTCACTGCTGAGAGGATCTCTCTCCTGCACAATATTTTCTCCATCATTTTCTTTGGAATTCACGCTCACCTGAAAGACATAGTAGGCATCTTATTAGGCAGCATGAGGTAAGGCAAATCAGAGGCTTAAAAAGGGGGAAATACAAAGTCAGTCGAAGTCAGGTTTTTTAAATTAGAGATACACTATTAGCAGTTCTGCACCATTACCTGTTCTATCTTACCATTACTCACTACAATTTGTTCATCCATGGCATTACTATTATTAGCATACAATCTGACTACAAACACCCATATCATACTCTCTTTCCAAGAGTACTCACATCAAAATCATGGCCAGTTGATGAATTTGCAACTTCACAAAGATTGTTATCAGTGGGGCAGCGTGAGTCCTGGACCATTGAATCCCAGTGAGAACCATCCTCTTCACACTTCACAGCAATCTGTGGGAGTAAATGATAGGTATTGGACTTGATTGGGAGTTTCTGATTACATCCAGGGAACAAAGACTGAGTAAATAATATAAAATAAACTATGGTCAAGAGAGAGGCTATGAATGGAACAACAATTAAAACTAGGTTAAAAGTCAGATTACTTGATTTCACTACTCACTTTAGAATCAACAAAAAGGCCACCTGCATTGGGGTGGTCAGTGCAGTCATTGCCAACTTTCTCACATGAATCATAGCGTAGTGAAGCCTCCACATCATTATCCTCTTCTGACTTCATAGAATTCTGCAAGGAGATATATATTTTGCCAGGCAATTTTTTGATGAGCACATTGACTTATATTCCTAAATGGTCATTTTTTTCTACCTAAAACCACAATTGACACTCTATAGACTTAATTAATTTCCAACATTCCTTTATATGACGTTCAACAGGTCATTTTCTTTTGAAACCATCAAATTGGTACAGGTTCCTTATCATCTCTGGATGATACTTCAACCACTTACATGCATGCACTACACTGATTATTTTCCTGAACCACTGACTAAGAGGTTCGATTCCGCACTCCCTTCAAAGCTGTTGCCGACACAACAACACGATTATAAGATATGACAAAATGAAGAGTGTAATCAATTTTAAAAACATGGAAGCCAGGTTTTGGTAATATGCTGGCCTGACTACCCTGTAAAGTTACAGCTTTAAATCCTTCCCAGTTCATTCCGTTGTGTGTATCCAATCATCAAAAGTTAGATGCTGCATCATAACCTTAGCTGTCGTAGCACTTAAACGGGAGCATCTCTTACTACATCATTTACCTATTCTGTTAATTACATATAACCATACTGCATCATAATAAAATAATCTCCATCCCACCCCCTAATCCTCCTTTCACTAAAAAAATAGGACATGGCCACAAAGTATTTGGATCATATTATACTGATCATGTGAGACATGGAGATTAATAAAACTGCCTTGCTAAAACTTGACCTGGAATCTAGAATTACATTGAAATTATTGCGAGAGGGTGGTGTGCCTCCTCTTCTACTTAACTCCAATTTAAATTCTGCACCACCAAGAGAATGAGTGCATGGACGATTCACAAAATCACCATTGTCAATAAAATGTACAGAGGGGGAAATATTTAACGCAAAGGCGTTTGGTGTCTTTATGCAGCCTATTTGGGAACTAAACTTGACATCTGAGGAAATCTGACAACTTGGCAACACTGGGAAAGCAAGATCAACATCGGGAATATTCAAACCTCATAAGGATGGCAATAGATTTTACACATTGAAGGAATGGGCATACATTTAAGGTCTACATTCGCAAGAGCTGCCTCGAGTTAATATGATTGTTCTCCATTACATCCACCCAGTAGCTAGCAGAAGTTCCAAAGTCATTATAATTTATATAAAGATACTTGCCATCTATTTCATGCTTTGACCCCTTTGAAGTATTTTTCTCGGTTGAAAATTAATGAACTTTCACGATGAGTGATGTTTTCGTTGGGATACAGCTTGCTTGTTTGTTCGAGATATTATCAAATGAAAAACCATATTTTTTCCAGATCCAATTGGTTAAGGATGAATGTCATTTTATTACTTTATTATTCTACTGCTGTTGGCTAGGTTGGCTTGCAAGACTGTTACGTGGCGGAATACCAAATGTTCAAATTCCCATTTTAGAATATTATCTGACAAGGTTTACGTGAAAAAAGAGGAAACTGAATATACATGGATAAAACTTTCAACAAGAAAATCCACCTATCAAAAGTGAGTAAAACATTTCTTCTAAAATATTGACGATACCCAAATTAGATACTTTATTTCCAACACTAACTAAGTCGAGAAAGGGGACTATACACATATTTTAACTTCTTAGTTCACTCTTGCATATTTGCCAAGTTTGTAATAATGCTTAAGGCCAGTTTCCTTCAATAAATCAGAGGTCCTCATTTAGTCAAGGCTACAAATGTATCATTTGATTTTACTTTTTCTGTGAATATAAAGCCCAACAGAGACCGACAAAAATATGCATATGCACAGTACTTATTTTATTTTGTCCCCTCTTTAGTACCTCACAATCAGTATTAATTCCAGAGACAGTGTGTTATAAATTTGCGGAGTAAAAGAGACAAGGTGCACATCATAAAAAAAGATCCTTGAAAAGTCGATCACAGAAAGTCATTTATTACACTTCAGCATATAAATAACTTGGCATCTATTAGGTATGGATTGTATAATAACTGTATTAAAACACTCCTTTACTAAATAATGTTAAATAGAGATTTGTAAGAGAAATGGGGAAATGAAAACGATGGACGCACAAACGATATGAGGTAATTTCAAAGGAGTAATTTATTGTAAGCTTTAGCTTCCGACTTAAGTGACTTGTCTTGTGGATTTCGAACACCCGCAGTTGATGCCTTCTTTTCTCGGAGTTGCCAGTTTTTCACTCTTCCTAAAAGTTCCTGCGAATGTCGCAATGGCATTCAAAAACATTTGTGTCAACTTTTTCCACCACTGTACAAACCACATGCTATTTTCAATCATGCTTGTGACAGGAAATTTAGGCAGTAGGTAGAACAGTTACATTGCAGGTAGGGTTACTAATAAGGTTACTAATATGTATATATCACTTCATAAAGCATAACAGAAATTTTACATCCATGTACTAACACCCATATCACACTCTCTTTCTTGGAGTACTCACATAAAAATCAATATCATGGCCTGTTGAGGAATGAGCCACATCGCAAAGATTGTTATCAGTGGGGCTGCGTGAGTCCTGGACCATTGAATCCCAGTGAGAACCATCCTCTTCACACTTCACAGCAATCTGTGGGAGTAAATGATAGGTATTGGATTTGATTGGGAGTTTCTGATTACATCCAGGGAACAAAGACTGAGTAAATAATATAAAATAAACTATGGTCAAGAGAGAGGCTATGAATGGAACAACAATTAAAACTAGGTTAAAAGTCAGATTACTTGATTTCACTACTCACTTTAGAATCAACAAAAAGGCCACCTGCATTGGGGTGGTCAGTGCAGTCATTGCCAACCGTCTTGCATGAATCATAGCGTAGTGAAGCCTCCACATCATTATCCTCTTCTGATTTCATAGAATTCTGCAAGGAGATATATTTTGCCAGGCAATTTTTTGATGAGCACATTGATTCAAGAGAAAAAAATATAACTCATGACATATACATATTCATAAACGGTCATTTTTTTAATTTAAAACCAAAAGTAAAACACTATAGATTTAATTAATTTCCAACATTTCTTCATATGACATTCGACAGGTCATTTTCTTTTGAAACCATCAACTTGGTACCAGTTCCTTATCATCTCTGTATGATACTTCAACCACTCACATGAATGTTTCACTCCACTGATGTTTTTCCTGAACCACTAACTGAGAGGTTCGTTTCCACATTCCCTTCAAAGCTGTTGCTGACAAAACAACACGCTTATAAGATTTGACTAAATTAAGATTGAATTCAATTTCAAAGACATGGAAGCCAGGTTTTGGTAATATGCCGTTGTGACTACGCAAAGTTCACAGAATTAAATCCTTCCCAGTTCATTCCGTTGAGTGTATCCAATCATCAAAGGTTAGATGCTGCATTATAACCTTAGCTATTGTAGCACTTAAACAGGAGCATCTCTTACTACATTATTTATTTATTTATTTAAACACGTATAACCATACTGAATAATAATAAAATAAACTTCATCCTGCCCCCTCCCTTCACTCAAAAAATCTACCATTGGTAGGACATGGCCACAATGTATTTAGATCATATTATACTGATCATGTGAGACATGGAGATTAATAAAACCTGCCTTGCTAAAACTTGTCCTTGAATCTAGAATTACATTGAAAATATTGCAAGAGCATGGTATGCCTCCTCTTCTACTTAACTACCACATTTGAATTATTCACCATAAAGAGAATGATTGCATGGAAAATTCAGAAAATCACTGATGGTATCAGCCGTAACATTATGGAACCTTGAATTCATGATGGTTGTTCCACTTGGTTGTTCCACATAAAAATTTTTTTTATGTGGAACAACCAAGTATTCTCACTGCAATCACAAAATCACCATTGTCAATAAAATGTACAAACCACATGATGATTTTCAGTCAATCTCGTGAAATGAAAATTAGACAATAGGTAGTAAAGTTATATTGCAGGTAGGGAATAACTAATGTGCATATATCACTTCTGAAAGCATAACCTAAATTTTATATCCATGTACTAACACCATATCACACTCTTTTTCCCAGAGTACTCACACAAAAATCAATATCATGGCCTGTTGAGGAATGAGCCACTTCACAAGGATTGTTATCAGTGAGGCTGTGTGAGTCCTGGACCATTGAATCCCAGTGAGAACCATCCTCTTCACACTTCACAGCAATCTGTGGTGGGGCAATAAGGGTTAACAACATAAAAGACTTTGGATTGTGGATTAAAGGAAATAGGGAGATGTAAGTTGTTAATTTAAGCTCTGTGCTGAGCTCTTTCATTCTATCCTATCTATTCCTCAGCTCAGAATAGATAGATAATATTGCAGTCCGTATTGGTACCATTACAGGAACTGCCTATTCTGCACTCAATGGCATCAGTTGTGACTGAATGGTCACAATCACCTGATAAAAAATAAAACTCAATTGGATTTACATAAAATCTGAACCACATAATTCTTTCTTAATTTGATAATAAAGAAACCATTCATGAATTACTTGGAAACATTTATTTCATGCTAATGAAATTTAGTATGCAATGATCAATCCGTATTGACTTGAATGAAACAAAAATATGGGTCGAAAATGAATGATCTTCAATCCGATTTCCTTCACTCATCAATTTCTGTGTATTATCCTATCATTATGTAGGGAATAGTGAATGTAAAGACGTCATCAGCTTCCTTCCCTAATGGCATGATTAGAAATTGCATGTTATTTGGTATCTTAATGGTGATCCCTACAGTTTGATTTGTCTCATTTAATGGCTGCCCTGGCAGTGCTCTCAACATCTAAAAATTTACCATCAGAGGGAGATGCCTATATTTGAGGAGCAGAGTGTTGAGAGGAGAGTAGTCTCTGTATTATGATTTTCGTGAAACACAAGACAAGCATTCTACCCATAGCCAAGGCTGTTAGCTCACCTTTGGCCATAGCCAGGTCGGTAATCCACTGGCATGCTACCCTAACATCACAGGTTCGAATCTTGCCCACAACGTGGATGTTGTATTTGGCTAAAAGTTAACATCTTGGTAAAATATCTGACAAGGGAAGGTTCCCAACTGTAACCAGCAGATAGCGATCAAACTTCGTCGGTTGGTAGAGAACGAAAATTCAATAGATACGTGTCTTCGGAAAAGCATCCAATAGGCCTTAATTTTCGAGATATTTGCATTGGAAAATCTTTAAAAAACCCTAAATAGATGCATAGCGCAACCCGCCAAAGAAATTATTACATTGAATGTATCAATGACTTGTGAGTTCCGAGCTTTGTGTATGACATTTATTGTTTATGAGGAAAGTGACAGAGAGAGATAGATACAGCATTCATTATAATATTGCCTTGTGCATCTCTTGTGTAGTCATTCACAGTGTGTGACATTCTTTATCTGTGGAAAGAGAAAGGCTACCTTCAGTGTAATGATGACTTGTGCCTCCCAAGTTTTGTCATTTAAGAGTATGCCATTCATTGTTTGTCTGCAGAGAGAGAGTGAGAGACTATTTACGTGCGCGTTCCGAGTTTTGCCATTTTAAGATTATGACCATTATTTGCGAGAGACTGTATTCATATTGGATTTATGTATATTGTATGTATATTGGACCTAATCTCCACAGTTTTGTTATTTTAAGGGTATGAAGTTCATTATCTGTGAGCAAAAGACTGTATACTGACCGATAAACTAGTTTTACATGCCCCATGGTGTCCATTAATTATTTTTAGGTCCTTGCTCATCGGCCGTAGTCTGTAGGTGAGAAGTGTTTGGTAATCAGTTATTGCCAATCCATTTGTAACATCTGATTCCGTATTGACTTGAATTAAACAAAAATATGGGTCGAAAATAAATGATCTTCAATCCGATTTCCTTCATTCATCAATTTCTGTGTATTATCCTATAATTATGTAGGGAATAGTGAAAGTAAAGACATCATCAGCTTTCTTCTCTAGCGGCATGATTAGAAATTGTATGTTATTTGGCATCTAATAACTAGGAATGAAATAGCTTTTGAATGTTTCAGATAAATCAATCATTGTAATTATTTTACTGTGTCATTCATATTCATAAATCAGGATTGCTAGGGAGGAATTCGGTATTTGATTCCGTCGTTCACATCGTGGAATTCGTCTGACATCGGGTGTTACTCATTTCTATTTCCCGATGACCTGGTAAGTTCTCTCGACGATGACTCGTGTACATGACTCATGTGTAGATAGCTCTAGTAGCCGACTACGATCGTACATCGATGTATTAAGGGACGAGATTATGCCGTGTTACATTGCATATGTATTTATTTGATAGAGATACCGATATTTTTATGCAAGCTTACTTCTTAAAGGAATGAATGCGTTTTGGCTTTCACATATTGGATTGTTGGGTGATTGGACGTTATAGCATAATATTATATACTCATAGAGTTAGGGCTAACGATATTAATTCCGAGCCGTTTCGTTACCATATTATTTATCTAAGGTACAGCAACAAAAGCGTAGCAAGATCACTGTGCGACAGACAACCATATTATAATAAATGTGCGGGCACAAGAAATTTGCCCTTAGCAAGTTTGACGGACCAAGTGGGAATGGTCATCGAGAGACAATGGAAACCTTTACGCGACCTGTGAAATAAACGGACCACCTAAAATTTAAAACAACACTTAAGTGTGGGCATAATACATTTCATTTGTAAAATTGTTTTCTATGAAACATTATATCCTTAGTGACTTAGGAATTTTTTGTCTAGGCTTGGAAATATATAAGGGAAAGAGTGAGAGAAAAATGGCTCGGCTACACTCGAAGAGGGGGCTACTACTGGGAATGTTACTGTATGAGTATTTATTTAGTGTACACTCTGAAAAACATTAATTTAAATCCAAAGAAATCTCTGCTTTTCGAAAAGCAGATCGTAACCACTTCAATTTTCTATTCCAATTGGGCCCAACACCCTACTCAGCATCTTGCATTAACAGTATAAAATACTGTAAATACAGCAGGCGCTATGAAAGACCGACTTTTGAACGGATGTTATGGAGCGCTCCGGTTTAGACGTTCTACAGCGTCTCTTGATCGCTCCGGGCGTTGCACTTCACGGAGGACGTTATGCAGCAACGGCGAAGTGAAAACCTCCGATACATAATCGCGACGGGCGCAGAGGTTCTCATCTGGCGTTCTGTAACGTCAAAATCGAAGATTGTTTGTGGGCAGAGCGCTGAGCTGCTGACCGGAGGGTCCCGGGTTCAAATCCCGGCCTTTCTGGACCCCCCCTTCTAAAAATCCTCGCGATTCGATTCTCTGCAAGTTAGAAATTCGTAAGAAATCGCAGGATTGCCCATGGAAAACAGTAGGGTGATTACGTAAAATCCCGTGCTTCATAACGTCGCGCTCTGTAACGTCCAAAAACTTCGCCCCCCCAGCGATTACGTATCTCTAGGGGTGCGGTCCAATAAACGCTACGCGGCGCTCCAGACGCTCCCGCCGAAAACGCTCCAGAGCATCGGTTCACTTTCGCTACCAGTGTTCCGACTGATTCCGAGTGGAAAGCGTTTTGGACCGACGGAAGTGTCATGGCCGACTTTGGTGAGCGCGCATTTGAAGAAATGGAGGCCGATGAGAGGATAGCGTTGCGGATTGCTATTCAATCCATCATGATCCCTCCAAATTATTTGATGGAGGACGATGAAGAGGAGACCATATTGGAAATGCTGTCGGAGGAAATCCGGGAGGAGAGGAACAGCATTCCTCGCATCGAAGGGTTTGTGGAGAGGACCGTGCCTTCATTCTCCGCTGCAGAGTTTCAATCTCACTTCAGGTTACCTTTATTTTATTTATTTTTTAATTTATAAAAATGTGAAGAATAATTTTCCAAGTTAATTTATCAATTGAATGAGTTTAAATATACGTACAACCTTTGCTGATATCTTATTCCACTTCCGCTGTTACAATTCTGCCTTCTGAACTTTAAGGATGCTCCCGGAAACCTTTAATTTCCTAATGACGGAGATAGGAGGAACTCTGAGCAGCAGTGCGTTGGGCAGGGAAAGGATTACGGCTGAAAAGCAGCTGCTGATGGCGTTGTGGCGGCTAGCCACTCCAGATTCATACCGGTACGTGCCCATAATATTTATTTCCTGTACATTATCGTGGCAATGACCAATGGGTCTATACTACGTGGAGATAACACCGATTTTTGTAGGTACGATTTGATTATTGAGGCAGGAACAATTGTACTGTTACCACATCAAATTTCCCCACCATCGACCATAGTTCGTGTCCCATGATTAATCAATGTGCATAGCTGGGCAAAGTTAATCCAAAAATTAACTTCGTTAATGCATTAAAAGCTACTCAAAAAGTTAACTTCGTTAATCGTTATCTTGATGAAAATTTAACGCGAGTTAAAGTTATCCGTTAAAGTTAAAAATCTATATGAAGTTGTAGGCAAATTTGAGTAATATGCCACTTAACATTTCTGCCGTTTCCGTCAGTAAAGTTGGACCTGAAGCTGTTTGTATTTGATTGTGGAAATAGAAACCTTGTAATGCACCGTTACCGGTGGCTGAGATACCAAAAGATTCACCAATATTTTGCTGGCGTAGTTTTGTGCCATTAGATGGTGAAAAAACTATTGCCAGTCCTATTGACATAAGATTCCACAGCTCTTAAAGAAGCCTTAGGTTTTCCTGCTAGTTGATCCTGCCTTTACTTTTTCTTCAAATTGAACGTATTTAGATGCATACGTCTCTTCATGTATTGTTTATTGTTTTGGGTGGAAACGTGAGCCTTGACTGTGTAAATTGTGTCTGTGAAAGTTATGTAAAAGTCTGATTGCAGTACAAACGCTGAGTCCTCTAGATTTAATTCTCGACACAACTCCTTCAAAAAGTTATTACATGGCAATCCAGATGGCTCTGAACAAAAGTAACGGACTTAAATTAACGGAATTAAAAGTTAAATTGTTAAGCAATTTGTTAACTTCGTTAATTTACGATTAACGGATTAACGCTATTCTGCCCAGCTATGTCAATGTGTTAAATTTATGGCTACTGATATTCAGTGTAGTTTGTATATCTAGTGATACATCTATATTTTAAGGCTGGTAGCCCTTGTTTGAAGAATGTGCTAATATACCCTCTTATGTCGTAAGTGATGCTTATGTAATGAAGATAAACTTCTTCCAGGTCAATCAGTCAACGCTTTGGTGTCGGGAAGGCTACTGCCATACGGGCTGTCAGGCGGGTTTGTCACAGCCTCATCAGACTGGCGCCGAAGTATGTTGTGTGGCCGAGTGGTGGAGGTGTTGCTCGGACCATAGAAGAGTTCCAGCAAGGGAGTGGCTTCCCTGGGGTCATTGGGGCCATAGATGGGACCCATATTGGGATACTAGCGCCAAAGGAAAACCCTGAGGCGTACGTGAACAGAAAGGGTTACCATTCCGTTCATCTCCAGGTTTGTATTGACTTGATCATTCTTTGTGCTTCTATTCCATTGCATTCAATGAAGAAACAATTGTAGCTTTTATGAATTATATACGGAAATTCAGTGCTGTATACCACACATTGTAGCTTGACAATAGGTCTTGCAAGTGTAGTCTTTGGAATTTAAAATTTGGTTTTCATGACAGAAATAATCACATTCGTATTTCTTTGGCTCGTTCATTTACCTTCGATTTTTTCTTTTTCATTTCCATAGGCAGTGTGTGACAGCCGATCAGTGTTTACGCACTGCTATGTCGGCAATGTTGGGTCAGTGCACGATGCCAGGGTTTTCCGGCTGTCATCGGTGCATGACTATCTGGCAGACCCAGCCAAGTTCCCCAATAATAGCCACCTCATTGGGGATTCAGCATATGGCCTTCATCCCCAGCTCCTGACTCCATATGCAGACAATGGCCATTTGACTCGGCGTCAAAAAAATTACAATTTTTGCCATTCGTCTGCAAGAATGGCCATTGAGAGGGCTTTTGGTCTGTTGAAAGGCCGGTGGAGGTGTCTCCTTGACACACTTGCTATGCAAATTGTGGAGGAGATACCATATGTAGTCATGTCTGCCTGCGTTCTACATAACGTTTGCCTTCTGCAGAGGGACAGACTGCTGGCCTTGGCCGTTGGTCAACCAATGCAAAACCGGCACCAGGAAGGATTGGAGAGAGGTGGTGAAGGCAGAGGCATTGGAATTGCCAAAAGGAATAATATATGCCTCAATTTGCCACTGAGGGAAGTTTAATTCATATGGACTTGTTCACCTTCACTTTTTTTTTTTTCTACTATTTTTGTTAGTTGACATTTTCCCATGTGAATGTGTAATCAGTTTACTTCCACCTTGTGGGATCTTCTCCTCATCTTTGACGTAGTCATTTTAACCATTTAAGTTTAAAATGTTATATTTAATGATGCATCAATAAATTAAGTTATTGACAGTCCAACTGCCTATTTCTCTGCGGACATATTTGAACTACTCCTATTGTGCCCATCACCAGCAGTATCCATACATGAAGAAAAGGCCAAGAAGATGGGGAAAATTAAATGATAAACACTGGAATGTGAGGGGGAGCTGTAGTACTGAATGGGTGGGTAATAAGCAAAGATAAGGTAAGCAATAGGATTCTGGTGGTGGATAGACACCCCATAAACTTTGAGATGGTGTAGGAAGGGCTGGGAAGGCTATAGAATTCGCCAGGAAAAATTAATTGTAACTCTTTGCTTAGACATTACTATGGGTGTCAGTACACAAGGAAGAGCCCAAGTGAAAATGGGGAGATACCAGGTAGATTACATAATGGTAAGACAAAGGGTTAAAGAAGACTGGGAAATACATGGGTTCCCAGCAGCAGATGCGGGTTCATATCATATCCTAATGACTGTGGGATTCGACCTAAGGTAACAACCATGACGACTGTTATTCAGGTGAAGCTATCCAGGTATCTTAAGGATGCTGTGAACTCAGAAGTAAGGGCAGGAATAATGAGGGACAAGATCGACATAAGGTTCAAAGAGCTTATTTAAAGTAGAATGGTGAAGAAATGGAATGAGAGAGTACAGAAGAGAAGGGAGTACCATGATCTAGTGACATCGTTAGTTGACATTTTCGTATTTGAACATGCCGGAAGTGGAGTTCCATCACGTAGGAGTACCAGGGTCAAGTGAGGAGTAGTGTGTGGGAAAAGGATAGAGAGACTATGGAGGAGGAATAATGCAGTGTGGTTCATACGGTTCCTCTAATGCGCATCATGTATTACTTGTATGTTTACCTGCTTTCTCTCCCAACTAGTAGAATACTAACCATAGGTGCTCTTGATAAGACAGCTTCCTATTTGTGTGCTCCCATTAGTATAGAACAGAATGGCCCTAGATATCCCACTGGTTTTGTAGATCGCACACGAAATCTATTTCGTTCTCAATTATTGCAATTTTAGAATAGTAAGATTTAGAATAGTTAAACATTGCTACCAGGTGGATCAATAAGGCAGTGTGACCATGATCTTCCCTTCCAATGTAAATTCTCCATGACAGGCATTGAAGCAAGTAATATAACCTTGCACATGAAAACTTACTCTAATCTCCTTTGGAATACTTCTCTGATCAATTATAAGCATAGGTGAAGCTAACCAGGTATCTCAAGGACGCTATGAACTCTGAGAAGGGCAGGAATAATATGAGAGGCAAGATTGACATCGGAAACTACAATGCATTGGGAAAAGGAAATCTCCAGCAATGGCGTTCAGAACTAAAGAGATTAATGTTGCTTTAGGTTAAATCTGCAGTAAAGAATCCATTGAGTTGTCAGCCCTTGAAAGTTAGTTAAGTCTATACAGCTTCATAAAGGGAGAAAACAAGGAAGATTTCCCACCCACATTTCCCCAAAAGTGGAACACCTTATAGCTTTTTAAAGGTTTTATTCATATTAACATTTATCACATACAGGATGTCGATCGGCAGCCCAATTTCAAATTCCAGTGTTTCCCGGACGATTACTTGCTAAATTCCCGTATAAATTCCCATTCCCATTTACAAAATTTTCACTATTTAAAACGTATACAAAATTTACAGTATTTAAAACATTTACAAAATTTACACTATTTAAAACCTTAAAAGTACATAAAAAGTACATATAAGTAAAATACATAAAAAAACACATAAAAAATACATAAAAGTACATATAAGTATAAAAGTACATTAAAAGTAAAACTATTTAGGCATGGAAGCCAGGTATTCCAGGAGGCGGTCTTGTCTTTCCATGGCCTCTGCATGGAGCCTGGCACGCTGATCCCTGCTTGCCTGGAGTGACTCCAGCAGGGAATCGATGCTTGCTCTGCCTTTAAGTAGAGGAAAGCAAATTCAGGAAGTACAAGTCACAAGATTAACAGTTTTTTGAAGCCTGAATCCTGCCACTCCTAATTTCTCGGGCCTAATAACAATGTATGAAATAGACAGCCCTGCCTGTACTACCTAGCTGCTATTCTCCTTCATACAACCTAGCATAAAGGCTTAATGAACAGTCCCACAAACAATTCCTTCTCACAATATGGTATGAACTCGAAATGAATAAGAACTCGAAATTGGTATGCAAAATTTTGTACCCGAAAGTACCTCTAATAAAGGGAATTTCAGTTCATTGCGATGTGAAAAGTATCCTCTAGCGTGCCTATTCACAAAGCTTATTGATTGTTTGAAGAAAGAACTTCTAAAATGTAACGTGCTAATGCAAAATTTAATGTGGGGCTAATGCATGCACATTCATGTGGGTTGCAGTGGTACGCTGGGATTGCCATTAATATTTTCAATGTTTTTAAAGCAATTTACCTTCAACACTACCAACCTCAATTAGTGCGTTAAATTTAAACAGCATTCGAGTCTACGATCTGATAGTGAAGCTCACCCTCACAATTTCCACCTTCTACGGCGCATATTAGTTAAAGTAATCGTAAAAACTTGTTTTAAAACCTAGCTGCTCCTCACCTCGTGTTATTTAAGCACGAATCGACACTTACGCACCCGGATACCATGAGCATGATGCATATTTTATGTGGTATCCGGCGTAAATAACTATAATATAACTTACTTAGTAAATACTTACATCACCATATTCAGTACACAAAACTTCGTTCCCCGGCGATACAACCCCTTTGATGCGGCTGTCATAAACTTCCTGATTCTCCACGCAGCGACGCTTGAAAACATGAAACTCTTTCAGCTTTTGCACGCAACTGGAACAAACCATCCAGGGATACAAGGCTTCTTTCACGACCTGAGAAATATGTGATAAGCGATGGGATATTGTTTTAATACATACTTCCATAGTTTCTGCATAATTCTGCCACATAAAACACCCAACAAGTATTAATACGAGCACAAGGGAGAGTGTGCAAAACAAAGACTGGAATAAAATTATGTGCATTACACTCACCACTAACAGAAGCAGATCTTCTACTGCTTGTTTAACCAGGAAGTCGACGTTACTATCTTCTACTAGTATGTCAACCAAATTACAACCTGTACTAAGACACAACCTACAAATACAATGCTCGCGTAATCCACGCATAATGACGATTTCCAACACTCCCAATCAATTAACGTTACGTAACCAAACGGCAAATGAGCTTTTCATCCTAAATGGCACTAGAGGAGAGCTATACTTTCGCAAAACTAAATTCTTTCGTAAATTGCACAGCAGACAATAACTCATAAAATATAAACCTAATAGTCTGACTCGTCATGGCCCAAAAGAATTATCTCTTATCTCAATTTATGCACAAACGTCAAGTCAGCCCAAAATATAAAAGTGAAGTTCGCCTAGCGACCTTGTATTACTTGTAGATGCACGTATTTTTATCTACATTTTACAGTGCGAAAATATTGTAAGGGTGTACTAGTTAACATCTGAGCTCAATAGACCTTAATAAGTGACTTAAAAATCCTACATGAAATGAAGTGGGTAAATCACCTGCTTTTGCTAAAGAATTCCGCCCGAAATCAAAGTTTCGTCAACTTAGCTCATAGAAACAAATAAAGCTTTTAATGCGTCTACTTTAAATTACTATGCTCTCGGGCTGGAAATTGGTTTACAGTTTATTTAAATTTCATTTGGCGTAAATTATGAATATGTTCAAGGTTGAACTCGATGATATTACCATTTAGAGTGACAGCAGAAATTAATGCATAGGTAAGATTGTTATCCTTCATTCCGGCGTCGAAAATATGGACTTTTAAAAAATGAATCTTATGGAGCTATAAGCTCTATGAGAGAAATTTTTTCCGTGCAACGGTGCCCTGTGGCACCTGCCGGTGCTTTTAAAAGTCGGGGCACAAACAGGAGGAATAGGCTCACGCAGAGGTAGTTGCCATTGAAATGTTGTTAAGTGAAAGTCAAGCCAAGCTATTCTTCTCCATTTAGCTGTTACTCATGTATTATTATCTTTAATGCAGCAATAATGTACCTGAAGGTTTGGAGTATTTTAGAAGCCAGCAACAGGAACAATTGAGGTTGGTTTTCACTGCAGTCATGTTTTAAACCTTGGTAATGACTGATATTTGGAAAATTCTCCATCACATGTATGACACAGGTACATGAGTATTTCAATTGCAGTGAAATTGTTTTGGAGGGGGGGTTGCAGCCTATACGCCTTTGAAACCCGGAGAATTGGCTTAACCCAGAGATCTTAATTTGGAAGTAATGTTGGGGCTTGAACTTGGGAGGGAGGTTGGGGCCTGAACTTGGAAGGGATATTGGGAACTGATGTGTGCATGCACGGGAGAGCATAAATGGCAGTGAATGGTTAGTTGAGTATGTTATGTTCTTAGATTTTAGTGTATGTCAAGCTCACATTGATGTTATTCATATTACAATGATCCTCATTTTATGCTTTTCGGTGTTTCAGGACTAATATCCACAAGAGCCTCCAAGGACCATGGAAGGAAAGCATAATAATTTCCATTTGCCTACTATTTATATTGAATTATGTGTTTCCTCTACTGATTATAGATATATACAAATGTGATGCAGAATGTTTTTTTTATGCAAAATGCAGAATTCTAAAAGTTATTGAAATCCAATAAATGTTTTTTTTTATAGTTTCCTTGTTGTTTATCACTAACATATTGTCCTTGTATTCATCAGCATGGATGCCATTGTCATGCTCTGATTACATTTGATCAAACTCCACACTTCTTGCATTGTTTTATAATTAAATTATTTCAATTGGTAATTTGATAATAACTCTTGTGGTTACCCTTATAATTTATCTGGATGTGTATGACACCTTTAACCCTTTCGCTACGAACGCCGTTTATAAACGCCGCAGAATTTTTACTCCTGTGAACGAAGGCCGTGTATAAACGCCGCAGATTTTTCTACGCAAGAGAACGAAGGGCGTCTTAAAACGTCGCTAGGGCCAGGTAAGCAGAAAAGGTCCAAGGTGTCATAAATGTCCCTTCCTCGCGGGTCTGAAGACCCTTCCTCGGCTTAGAGGTGGGGATTATCTCGACCCTTCTTCGCAGCGCGAGCCTCACTCTCGGTAGTTGTTCGCGGTCACTTTTTTGTTTATGCAGTGGAAAAACCAAAATAATATTTGTTTATAATTCGCATTATTGAGTTCCAGAAGTCAATTCCTTATGTTTTTTTGAATCTCTAGAAATTTTAAACGGAACTCTAACGTTATTATTAACAGAGTTCACCTGTCAAAGAGACTTCAAACCGATTTGGTAGAATTCTTCATTGCATGTGAGGAACTAAGACGTATGTTTTTTATGATTTGACGATAAGGTAGTACCGATATTTTTCTCTCCGTTTTACTTGTTTATGAACATGTATTGGAAAACAACTGTAATGGTAATACCACGTGACATTCCGCGAAATCTATTATATCCACATGATAGGCTGAAAATATCGCTGAAGGGTGTGGTTTATGCTAACCCTTTGCGAAAAAACTGTTGAAAAACTGTTAAAAAAACTGTTGAAACTGTAACTGTTCAACAGTTAATTGGGCACTGTTGAATCCAACAGTTACTGTTGAAAAAACTGTTAAATCCAACAGTTACTATTGAAAATAACTGTAGAATCCAACAGTTACTGTTGAAAAAACTGTTCAATTCAACAGTTACTGTTGAAAAAACTGTTGAATCCAACAGTTACTGTCGAAAAAACTGTTCAATTCAACAGTTACTGTTGGAAAAACTGTAGAATCAACAGTTACTGTTGAAAAACTGTTCAATTCAACTGTTACTGTTGGAAAAACTGTAGAATCCAACAGTTACTGTTGAAAATAACTGTAGAATCCAACAGTTACTATTGAAAATAACTGTAGAATCCAACAGTTACTGTTGAAAATAACTGTAGAATCCAACAGTTACTGTTGAAAATAACTGTATAATCCAACAGTTACTGTTGAAAATAACTGTAGAATCCAACAGTTACTATTGAAAAAAACTGTAGAATCCAACAGTTACCATTGAAAATTTCAGCGTTGAATACAATGGTTACTGTTGAAAATGCAGTTGGATCCAACCATCTTCCTGTTGAAAATGACAGTTAATGTAGAAATTTAAACTGTAATTTAATTAAACCAAACAGTAAACTGTTGAAATCTAACAATTAACAGCAGCTAATTCAGATTAATGCTGTTGAACACATGAGTGTATGCATACTGAAAAATTAAATTAAACTCACAAACACAAGGTAAGAATGAGGACCTCCAAAAATTTAACCATGTAAATATTGCATTATTGTAGAATCTTAGCTCGCAGTAAAGGGAGCAAGTGCGGCATATAAAAACTGATTCCCTTTTCCATTGAAAAGGTGACGAAGCATAAATAATACACCACATAACAATGCTATACCAAGGGGCAATACCAAGGATGTAAGCAGTGTAGTGAAAATGAAGGTTCGACCTTAAATTTTGCATTGAAAAAAAAACTAATGGATGCTGCTATAAATTCTTTCCCACACTCAAGTAGGTTACTGCGATTATATAGAGTATTCAAGAAAAAAACAACATACTCTTAACAACAAAAAATGTATTGACACAAAATTTTAAAAATACAAAATACATATATTAACATTATTGAAATGTTATCTTTCCTTTAGACATGTTATTTAATTTCATTCCCACATATTTTAGAAACTCCTTCTCCCCAATTTGCCATGTCTTCATAGAATAATCTGAAATAAAACATATGTACTATAGCTTAGCAAAAAAACAGACATAATTCTTAAAGTAAATGGCTTTGAAGGGGGAGTCACTTAAGCCGTGTCCGAAACGGAAGGGCCGAGGGCCTAGGGGTCTCAAGGGCCCTTGTGCGCACTTGGGGAGAGACTCCCAGAGACATCTACGGCGAAAAAAATTCCGGGAACAAATGAGCTATGATTTTCAGTTGCAGTGGTGGGAAGGCGGTTTTTTTGCTTTCGATCACGGTCAGACTATCGTGATTTCTATGTTATATATGTTCGCTTTCCCTTCAGAAATTCAAAATTTTCAAGTTTTCAATATTGTAAGGTGTTAATGTTTACTGCTAGTGGACTGTAGGTGATATTTTTTGGTAACTAGATCAGTGAATACTTGAATTACATTAAGTAAAATGAATTCATTTCATGTAAAATATTTTCTCCATTTTCTGCATCGCCACATAAAAAACTTGTTTTAAATTAGCTTTCTGAATTGGCACTTAGAATTAGTATAAGTAACTTTCACTCCATGTAAAATATAAACCCTTCTTGCTTACTTACTTGGGTGCTGTCTTTATTTTCAATTTGCCTTTCTTATACTTATATGTATTTTGGATAGAATCTTTCCATTTGCATAAATGGTAAATACCTTTGTTGATAAATTCCAGAGTGTTCGTTATTTTCACATGTAGTCAGTTTCATTTTAAATTAACATAAATTTTGTTTCGTAGTATATACGGATTTCTAGCAAAAGGTTTTTTTTATCGCTGTACTCGGGAACTGATGACCCGAACAATTAAGTTCATATATATTCATAGCATCTTGCAAATAAGATATGGAGTAAGTTTACGGCATTATCTGTTAGTAATTTGAATCAATTTCTTTAATAATACACGCATTGGCGTAACCTACCCCTATCATCAGATTTAAATGCTATTAAAATTATACAGGAAGTTCCTGTTTCTCTAAATGATATTTACACATAATTAATTCAATATTGTGCAGTGTTTCCCGAATGAGAAATGGGTTCACGAGAAACGCTTGTTCAGGGGATAAAAATTATTTCCAAACACGGGTGAGCAAGATGACGTGTTATGCATGAGCATGTTATTAACTCAATTGAACGAAATAAACAACCCCGTGACACCTATTTAATACGATTGCTGCTATCCGTTCTCGTAAAAGTATGTCTCTTTAAAATATACTCTAATAACTACTTAAAAATATTATTGCCTAAAGTCGTAGCTTTTGTCCCAGAGATAAAAAGACACACTTGTAAACGAAGCCCAAGTAAAGCTACTCCTTCAATCTGACTGCGAAATTCAGAATCATGATCGAAACACGTTATTGTGTTGAAATTTACCTCTTAAATAAATAAAACGGCATACATTACATGCATTAAAATTAATTAAATGGCATAGGTGCTGTTTCAAAAAAAGGCTTCTTGGACCGGGATTCAAACCACTTTATTGCCGGAGCAATTTAAAGACCACCCCGCTACCCAGAATTCCCGTATCCAAATAGAATTTTAGGAGGATCAATGCCGTTTTAGAGTTAAATTAGGACACGGAAAACAAGTGCTGAAAAGTGTCGGTGGAAAAATGTGGCTTATCATCCTTCGTAAAAATTATAGGATATATATATATATATATATATATATATATATATATATATATATATATATATATATATATATATATAAATAGCAATAAAGCTGGTCACAGGCGTGACAAAAGTATAAAGGCACATAAAAAGACACTCACAAAAATAATTTCCGATATTTCGGTGGCCACTACCACCTTTCTCAAAGGAGAGGAGAGAACTCTCCTCTCCTTTGAGAAAGGTGGTAGTGGCCACCGAAATATCGGAAATTATTTTTGTGAGTGTCTTTTTATGTGCCTTTATACTTTTGTCACGCCTGTGACCAGCTTTATTGCTATTTGTGTCTCGCACTGCGATTTTCCCGTGAACATTTATATATATATATATATATATATATTCATGACCAGTGGCTTTCTTGATGACCTTATAAACGTTATAAATTCCATCCTTGTCTGATCATAATTAAAGGCGAATGAAACCTAGCTCCTATAGATCATACTAAAATTACATAAGGAATATTGGCTAGGTTGTGATGTTGACAAGCCAAAGGTCCGTGGTCTGATTCCCATCTCTGGACACCTTTCTCCTCGGGAAATTTTTGACACCATTATTGGCCGTGCATAACAGCAAAATAAAATTTTATACATTATATATAGTCATATATAGATTAATATCAATTTACAATATGCCTTCTCCAATTATTACTTTTCACAGTATAAGTAATTTCAATTATGCGTAGAACGTTCAAAATGCACGTTAAATTAACTCCAGATGCATTTTTTCTGTTAGCTGATAAATATAATGCTCAATGTAACTTGCCGCATGGCTACAACGAAAACACATGAAATAATTTCTAGTGGTTGTTTATAACTGTGAGTTTAATATTAGTAAATACACAGTAGGTTACCACCGTACTTTCGCCAATGAATTCCGTTTTACGGAAAATATTTACAATATCCTTCTTTCTCAAGCTAATTATTTTAATACATTTTTCTTAACCCTCTTTGCGGAAAAATAAATGGACTCGAGGATTATTGTAATACAAGAAAATGGAAAGATAATAAAATATTTTACGTCTCTAGACGGTATTGCGACACACGAATGAAGATGCGATATATTCGTCTCTTCAGTTTACGGACACGCGCTAACGAGCTCGAATCAAGCGCGAAGTGAGGCATTATGGGAAATCCACCTCAAGATGGCCGAGCGCGCAACGAGAAGGGTGCGAAAGTACATCGGTTGCAAGGTGAGTAGAAGGAAGTGCATGGCTTGTGTGTATGATGTTGGCATGGAATGAACCACATGTAACAGGTTAGATAGCACCTTTAAAAAATATTATAAGATAGTGCACAGTAAGTGTTGTGGGAAGGCTCATTAAAATAAGTTGAAGACTAAAGCCTACAACTCTTAAATATGCTGTTCACAGTTTTGAACAATAATTTAAATATAATGAACTATGATCATAAATATACATATGCACCTATGGATTTATACTGATAACAAGGAGAAGAGATCTTGTTGAAACCAGGAAAAGTAGGTGAATTTATCTCAGATATCTAAAAAAAAGCACACTATTTTCATCACCCAGGACCTCACTAGCTATAGAAAGAACTAAATGGTAAATGTTCCCTTCTTACATTTACTGCTGGGGACAATCATATGGACAGCATTAGTGATAATCCCATTAACAATGATTGTTGCAGCATCAATATCCATGTCAATGAAAACATTCCAATCCACTTCACACAAAGCCTCAGAAATAGCAGTACAATTACCTGATATAACCAAGAATCAAATGAAAAACGAACAACAGACCCATTTATCATGATATCACAATGTAGGTGTGGATAATAAGAATCAGATGCCAAGGGAATATCACATGCCTTCAAAAGACTTGTGTGAGGGTGTGTGTAATATCAAATGTAACATTGCTTCATATTCATTCAGTACATCATTAGCTGGCCCTAAATTAAGAAAATGTATCATTTGCATATATATCAGACACTGCTCACTCTCCATTGTTTAAAAGAAAGGATTCGTGAGATACATTATTGTTGAAAGCAAGATTTAGGAGAATTAATATCACCATAAATGGGAAAAGAATGCATCAGGGCAAAAGTGGAAGTGTGAAACAATCATTTAACTTCACGTTCCTTGAGTCCAACAAGTGAAAATTCAACGGAAACCATAAATACGTACTTTCCACAGCAACAATGTATTCTTAGGGTTAGAAAGTATTTTAGAAAATATTATTCTATGGATCAATGATACAAACTATCTCTGGGAAGTTTGAGTTTTAAAGAATAGCGAGTGGGAATATATTAAAGTGGTCACTCACCTCTTTTAAAGCTTTTGCTTCTTTCTTGGCCCTTCGCTTGGCAACCGACGGAGGAACAGCTTTACAGGTCACAGATGGCAAATTAAGGCTTGGAACTGCAGTTTCATGCAACCTACGTTTGGGTCGATATCCCAATAATTCAGCTTGCATATCTCGCTTGAAATCATCGGGAGTGAAGTGATCCGAGCACACATGGCATGAGTCCGGATTCCACTTTCCGTCTCTCTTGCATTTCAATATCCATACCTTCCTAATATTAGGATTCTTCGGAAAACTAGACAAGGAAATAGTACGCCAAACATGAACTATTAATGCAACATTCAGTCCATAGTAAGTTTATCAACAGGGCCATTGCTAATTTAGTGTCTCGTCAAAGGAGTTGTAATTAGCTTTCACAGCACCAATTGATTTAAACTGGAGGTTAAATACATAAAACTGACGATGTTAATCTGTCCCTCGACTTGGGATTTACATATTTTAAGGAAAGTATATGATATGGATGATACAACAAAACAAGGAAGACGACGTTTACTTACCTATGGAATGATATTTGTATTCCATTCTTCTTCGCTTTCTCCGAGCTGTTGGAACATGTTGCCACGGTGCAACGCATCTTCAAAATCACTTGAGGAAAACAAATTGCTATTTAATCGCCTGTGAGTTAAAATATACGAGTAAATAACAATTTCAATTCGCTTCTTTCGCCTTTGTCTCACGACTGCAAACCGCAACTATCGGTAGTGACGTCACAGCTTTCGCTCGCCAGCGCTTGAGGCCACCTTTCCTTCTACTCACCTTGCATCGGTTGCACCCTTGGCTCCGAGCCCGTCCCAAGGGCCCTTGACCAGCCCCCTACCGTTTCGGACGCACTTCGCAAGATGGCCGCCGCCGGCCAAGTGCCCTCCAAGGGCGCATAGATGCCGTTTCGGACACGGCTTTACTTTTTATGGCAGTCAACTTTATTTCATCTAATTTGGCCTTCGGAGGAGGAGGAGGTAAATTTTTGGTGGCCATTTTTTTCTTCAAAAAATTGGATGTCCTTCCTGTTATTGAGGAATTCTCCAGCTCTGTTACGGTGAAAATCATCACCATTAACTCCCCAACACCCCGGCTTGCGGTGATGTTCCTCCCCACCATCCTTTCCAATCCAACTCTATCTACCTGAACTCCACTGCCAGGGACTAATTCAGTCATGTGATGAATCTGCAATGTTTATTAAAGACATGTTTTAATTAACCTTTATTACCCATGTCATAAAGGTTCTTCATTCCCAATTTATATAAATGAAAAGAAACCGAACTCTAACTAAATTGTTATCAAAACAGCAAAATGTGGGCAGCGCTCAGGATGTAATTAGTTTAGTGTTAATTAAAATCATGGTAAATGGAAGTTTAAGGTATTATTTAATAGTTAAATATTTTAAATTAAGCCAAGGATACTATGAGACATTAGGTCTTGTGAACACACACCTTTTCACCATCATCCTCCACTGTGTCCGTTGCATCTCAAGATTGCTGTACCAGATTGTCAGGAGAGCCATCATAGGTATAATCCTAATTTAATAGGAAGGGAAATTGTAATATTACATTTCACAAAAGAAATGACTTGCATCTTGGAGATTGGTTCATTGCACATTGAACAATGCCACGTAAAATGTAGCATAGCATCAGCGGTTAATTCATTTGTGACTTAAGAGTGTACTTTCTGAATGTGTTTTAACAGTTCAAAATGCAGAAAGAGGCATTTCATGAAGCAATATGTGACAAAATAAATTTGATATGGAAATATTAAGTTTTTAAGTAAATTGCAGGGAAAAAAATTAAAAATGGGTAACTATAATCCAACACATAACCATGATTACAATAAAAACAAAATGCACTCTTTAAGATAAAATTCCATGAAAAGTCAATCCATCTACGATTTCCCTTTCACATCCACAATGGAAAAATTCCCTTGGGTATTTACCTCTGTTGATTGCACCCCAGAGATCATTGTGGATCTCTGGGGAGCAACCTGGGAAGATGGAAGAACGTCTTCCACAGTGTGTCTGCTACCGGCAGAAATAATGCTCGATACTATATCCTGGCACCTCTCCAAGTCCTTTTTTAGCTCTGTTGCATTTGATAATAGACTGGAAACCTCTGTGAAGAAATTTAGCAGAATAAAGAAAAAGCCAATGTAGTAACTTATCAGCAACAACCCATGACAACACAAAACTTTTATAGAATCTATATGCAGATCATTTTACCTTGAGCTGCCCTAAGTTTTTTTTGCAGTGCATTCACCTCTGCTTTCAGCCTCTCATTGTCTGATTGTAAGGATTTAATTTTCTTTACAAGCACCTCATGCTTGCTGAGGTTGCCTAAGCCACCCTCACCTTCATCATCAGTAGACTATGTAACCAGAAGAGATGTAACATGTTCAATGCTAATAACTTCAATACATAGTACAGTAATAATTGAAGGGTATCACTAAATGAAATGCCTTACAACAATATGAAAATCCTTATTGCCACTTCTGATGGCGTTGAGAATGTTATCATCAGCTGTATCGGCCCTAAAACGTTTAATAGTCTTCTGTCTCTTAATAGTCTTCTCTCTTTTCTGAAAATGAAAAAAAAATTAATTCTTTTCACTGCAATTCAAAAACATGATAACCAACCGAGGTATCCACAATCGTATGACTAACGGTAACTATAAATTGCGACTTTTACTGCATCTTTGATTACATGCTTTGTAAATGTTTTATATAAGTTAATTGTAATATTTTATTATGAAAATCCGATAGATACTATAGTGCCTCGTGGATACTGTAGTTTGCCTGATTACTAATGCCCACCATTCATCTTCAGTGGTATCATAAACGAAATTGAAGATGAGTGGTAATTACCACTGTATTAATACATTATACCTATTAGGTATGAAGTGGATTCTATTCCTAGAAGCTAGTAAAAATTTAAGCTGCGTGGGATATATGGTGTTCTACTGCGCATTTGCACATGTATCACTGTTGATTTGATGCATCTTTGAAGAGCAATTCATTTATCACCTTATCTCGAATTTTGTTGGCATTTTCTTCGTATCTTTCCACGTTCGTGATTTTCATAAATTTAATTACTCATCTTATTATGATCGTTTTACCGCTAGGAACTGAACCATCTCACCCATGAGGAAACCGAAACCCCGCCAAAAAAAACTGAATTAACTCACCTCATTCACATCCTCATCATCACTGATGGCAGTCTTCCTGTGCCTCTCTTTCCTGCTACTTTTTTTCTGGCGAGGTGACCTCATGCAGCACATACGAATCTCTCATGCTACACATTTTCGTATATCCTGGCAATGGAAAAAAACATTTTTTACAAATATTGCTACGACAATATACAAAATCGTCAATATAAAACATGCGGGAGATTATACACAATTACAAAGGGCCTGAGGCAATAGTTGTACTCACCACCGTATGCCAGAAGTCTTGCCGGCACAATGCTCCACGTTGCTTTCAAGAGCTTCTTTTTTAATTCAGATGAACTTAAGACATCGCATTTGGCCAGTTCACCCGGCAATGTCGCTGACTTTTTATTAATGCTCGTAAGTAGTCTTCGTTTTTTTCTTCGTCATCACAAATGACCCAGGCTAGGAATCCAACAGACACAGCCTCCCCCTCATTTACGAATTCAAACAACCCACACTCCGAATCGCTAATTTTCAGCCGTAAATTCGAGGACTCCATTTTCTGACGATAGCCTTTGGACGCCTTTATCGCCTTTGTCAACTTTTGCACGTGTGCCTCACCGCCTCACCATTCACATTCACCATGAGCACCAGTGCAACCTAGCGGAAAGTTCAGGAACCCTACAAATTAGGTAAAAGACGATCGGAAGCGCATTCAGATCAACGTCCTTTTATAAAGTGTTCTTGGTTGGTGAATTGTTAGCACAATAAATACAATATTATGCACATACGTTAACAGGATGACAGATGAGGTATTGATGCTGAATTCTAAGAGAAAAGAGGCCAATACAAGGCTTACCTCCGGGACCCATCGCGGCAAATCCCGAGACAAACTCTTGCCAGGTGGAGGAATGAAGTTGAGCAGGATAAATCCAACAAGACAATCGTGGATTCTGTTGATGATGAAGATGTAAGTTGATATGGCATATTCTTAGGTTTTTCTACTCTTTTGTGAAGGAAATTACCATCCTATGCGGCTCATGAATTTAACTTCGAGTCAGCTATCACACGTCACATTCCGTCTTTTAGGAGAGTTCTGCAAGAGAGGATCAATTCCTTGAAAATCCCTATCAAGTTGACAATGGCCCCTCTGCTGTCTTCAATAGCAATATTTCTCATTCTCAAAACAATAATGTGAGGATCGTAGAGGACTCGGATGATGACGAATCTGTTGAAGAGAAAGCAGAGTCTCTGTGGGAAGAGCATTATTCTGAAGATGAATTAACCAGTATTCCTAGCACCACCTCTTCGGTACGTACAACATTTCTTTCTCAAGTGATGTAAAACATTAAATACGTGATGTATAATGGATCTAAAACTTTTAAAAAATGTCTTTTAGGATCGGGTGCCACTTTATGAGGGCTGCAACATCACTGTAGAAGAGAGTGAATTGCTCATTCTCAGCTATGCTGTGAGGCATGGTCTATCTACTAGAGCACTAGATGACCTAATTAAACTCCTTAACTGCCATATGCCCATTGCCCATGCTCACCCAAGCAGGTATAAACTGCTGAAGAAATATAAGATTGAGACTCCAACTTTGCATTATTTCTGCAAGGTCTGTTTCAGTCTTTTAGAAATTGGGAGTTCTGCTGAGACAGCTGTTACCTGCCGTCAGTGTGAGGAGAGAAATGATGTTATTTCTTTAACGCAGTCTGCATGTTATTTCTTGACTCTTCCATTACGTGATCAAATTAGAAGTGTTATAGAGTCTGAGTACGGTAGTAGACTGTCTCAAGAGAGTGTATTTAGTGATGTTAGAAATGGAACAGTATACAGGAAGCTGGTTAGGGATGGTGTGGTAAATGAAAATGTAGTGACATTGCAGTGGAACACTGATGGTGTGCAGCTCTTCAAATCATCAACCTCCTCAGTGTGGCCCATTCAGGTTGTAATAAATGAACTTCCTTATGAGCTTCAAAGGAGTTCTATTATGCTCGGAGGTCTCTGGGTATCTTCACGAAAACCTAATATGAATACATATTTGAAACCATTTGTGTCAGAACTCATTGATCTGTATCGTGAAGGTTTAGAGTGTAAAATAGGGGGACAAACTAAAATAATTAGAGTTGTTGCACTGCTTTCCACAGTGGATTCTGTGGCCAGACCTCTAATTCAAGGGCTTAAACAATATAATGGAGCTTATGGATGCTCTTATTGTTTGAATGAGGGTATAATGTGGGACGTTGGTAGGGGAAAGGGTAGGGTTTATTTGGGTGATTTGGGAATGCCCCGCACCCTTTCTCAACATGAGGCTGATTGTGAGTATAGGCAACGTACAGGCCAGGTGAGAAGGGGTGTCAAAGGTGCATCAGTTGTGATGCTTCTTGATGTATTTAATGTCATTACCAGCTTTGTGCCTGATTATATGCATTCAGTGTTATTAGGGGTTGTGAAAACATTTGTTTGTGCCTGGTTTGACTCTTCAAACCATGGTAAACCGTGGTATTTAGGTAATAAATTCGCCAGTATTGATTCCCTACTTGTATCCATGAAGCCACCTCATGAGGTTACTCGCCTGCCACGTTCCTTAAAAGATCGTAAATTATGGAAGGCATCAGAATGGCGCTCTTTCTTGTTGTTTTATTCACCAATTTGTATGAAAGAAGCCATGCCGTCTCGGTATTACAGGCATTGGTTTCTCCTTGTATACTCAATACATGTATTTTTAAGAGAAAAAATTACAGACCAATGCCTTGAACAGGCAACAAATGCTATTAGGAAATTTGTGTTGGCAATTACCGAATATTATGGGGAATGTTTCATGACATTTAATGTACACCTCCTCCTACATCTCCCCAAAAGTGTTCAAAGGTGGGGTTCCTTATGGTCATGGTCAGCGTTTCAGTTTGAACATTTTAATGGTGTGATCAGGAAGTTGTTCCATGGTACTTCTTCAGTTCCCCATCAAATATGCAGAACATACTTAAGGATCAAAAATATAACTGGAATAGGACTTAATACCTTAAGAGATGAAAAGTGTTTTGGGCCTGCCAGGATTTTATTTGAGACACTCATTGGGGAGTTTCGTGTGCAAAATGCACATTCACTCGCAAATAATGTGATGACTTTTGGAGCTCCACATTATATTCTCCTAACTCTTGCTCAGAGAGTTTGCATCGAGGCCAAACTGGGGATGAACATCTCAGATTCCTGCAACAGGTTCAAGAGGTTCATCTATCAAGGTGTCCTCTATCACACAACAGACTATGAGCGCTTGGTGAAGAGACACAACAGCACAGTGAGGCTGAGAGAGGGGTCATTTGTTGACATAACTCATGTGCTCCATGTATCAGTGTCGGCTATATTAACAAAATGTGTTCTTCTTGGGTGGCATCTGGCCAATAGCAACCAAAAACTATGTAAAGATAGTGCTCTGAATATTTCTTCTGCATCCTTTTGTTCTACTGTGGTGCACATGGGTCACATGCTATGTTTTCTTCCTGAAGAAATTGTTCAAAAGTGTATGAAAATTGAAATCTTGAATGAGAATGAAATATATGTAATACCACTTCCAAATAAATTTGAAAGGGATTAAACTAAGTGTTGAAGCATATGTATTTAGTTAATTATTCTACTTCCATTTTAATTACTTTTAATAAGAGTTGATTATCGCATTAAATTGCCTCTCTATTCATGGGGTGCATATATAACTTCTGCTGATGGTTACTCAATAGCAAGTTACCATGAAGTCCGGGGATCTACATTAAATGGGTTATATATACTGTAAAAGAATTGTGACTAAAGGAATGAGGGGGTAGTTAATTGCATATAAAGAGTCTGATGAAACTTGTGGAAAATGGCCACCTTTGAATGAATTTGCAGTTTGTATGACATTCCATTATTTAATATTGCTAGCAATTTGAAATGTAACAGATTGTCTTAATTTATAAAT
The DNA here is from genome assembly GCA_933228895.1 of Platycnemis pennipes. NCBI lineage: Eukaryota > Metazoa > Arthropoda > Insecta > Odonata > Platycnemididae > Platycnemis > Platycnemis pennipes. The sequence goes on along the minus strand of CAKOGI010000002.1, from coordinate 1,893,086 downwards.
TATACTTATAATGTTTTGATTTAAACTGTCAAACAATTCCAACAGATAACTATTGCATCTTATCAAATTTCGGCAGGTAATTTATACTGTGAAATTCCAATTTACACAACTGTAGAAATTTCAACAGTAACTGTTAAATCTCAACAGTTACTGTTAAATGTTAACAGTTAACTGTTTAAGGCCAACAGTAACTGTTAAGTTTCAACAGTAACTGTTAAATTTCAACAGTTAACTGTTAAGATTTAACAGTTACTGTTGAAATCCAACAGTTTTTTCGCAAAGGGAACATTAGCAGTCAATAAACTTTACTTTCTTGTAACTTAATCTTTTTGGTGTAACTGTCATTCAGCTATAAAAAGCATTCAAATTTGTTCTGTGTGATGTGGCAAAGAGTGATCATTATGTTGTAATCATTTATGTTAAAACTAGAAGAAAACCGCATACGTGCTTGATGGAATATTTGGAGGTTCAATAAATAATTGCTAGGTGGAAAAATATATCTCGCGCTTCCATTGCGAATATATTTACATAAAAATGTTTCCTGATGATGGAATAGCATCAAAAAAAGTGCATGTGCTTTTATATAAAACACGGGTATGGTAAGATTATGCGCGGACGTCTTCTATTTGAAATAATACAAATAATTATTATTGTAACCATTGATATAATGTCTAATGTGCTAAATATCTTAATATTAACATTAGAATTTCGTGTAAAATCTCTAAATGGTATTTATAAAAACAGGAATTTATTTCTGTATTAACCCTCACTTAAAGTCTTACTATTATTTATTTAACAAAAATCACTGAATTAAAAATAGTTGACCGCGGACACAGGCCGAGTTGGGTTCTCATTAGGAAAAAGGCTAAGATAATCTCTGGTCATTGGCCGAGGAAAGGGTCGGGAACCCCGCTGGGTCCGGTCCCAAAGCGGGGGAAAGACATACCTGCTCGAAGCCTTGCTTCAAGAGAGCTTCGTACACGGAGTGAAAAAATATTCTAGAGGAACCCGTGAGAAGGAAAGCATTTTCCTGCTTAGGACTCCGGCGCGAAAGGGTTAATACTTATTTTGGGGTACTTTCATGTGATAGCAAGCAAATTTATCTTATAAATGCCAGAGGAGGAGCCAAAAAGTAAGTTAAAAGTGGATTTTGTATGATTGTTAATTTTCAGGAAACAGGATGTACTATGCTTAACGCTAAGTAATTAAATGTTCTTAATGCAATGCGGTATTATAATGCTGTGTATGACAAGATATTTTCACACTTTGATTAGTATAAATTTGAAGAAAAGATTTTTCATGTATTTTGAGCAGTTAGTCGTGACCTGCAAAGTCGCACTTTTGTTACAGTGAAAGAGAAAAAAAGCTGGAAAATATATTGTCGGCCGCGGCACCACAATACATGTGCCATGACTAATCATAAACTTTAGTTAGCAAAAATAGATATTCTTCGCGCGAAAATATAGCGTGAAGGAAGCGAGAACGAAGTTTCAATTGGAGCGCTAATAAAGAGATTGATGAGCGCAAACGGAGAGATAACGGATAGTGGAAAGGAAGCGGAAAGTGGAACATCGGAGTGTAAATTAAGAGTCGATTTCGAGCGTCAGGGAGCGCTAACGGAAAGCACGCGTTCTTCTCGGGCGGAAGCAAACAGAAAGTGTTACGAGAGCCTATGGAGAGTACATGCGATGGTCTGAACGTACTTGGAAAGTGATATACTCGTAATCGAAATGGAAATTGAGCCATGACGAAGCGCGTATGGAAATCTTGCCGTATGCTTATAATTGACATCTCGACGTCAATGTTCACTAATGATAATGCGCTATGAAAATTGAAATAAAATTCAAACACAAGAAATACAATCGAAGTTAATTATAAACACAGTTTTGGAATCTTTTAACGAGTTTGAAACAAAGGCATTCCGATTTCGTTAACGAAATATTCAATATTGTGGCGAAGAATATCTAATTTTTCATATCTAAATTTTATGAACATTATAGAGGTGCCACGGCAAACAGTATTATTTCCAGATTTTTATTGCCATCACTGTAACAACAGAGCGACTTTAAACGACAAGACTAACTTCTCAAAATACATGAAAAGCTTTACCTCAAACGGTAAAATTTAAGAACTACGGTTACTTATTTTTAGCAAAGGAAATTGATTACACTGTTCTAATTAATTTCGTCACACACTCGTTCCTAGAATAATTCCGATTAACATTCATTACGAAAGTTGCAAAACAAGAAGAGGGTGGACAATTTAAACTCTTTTGCATCTATTTACCTCTACATTTAATATAATTCATTAATTATAAATTTCCAAGAGGAATCAATGTTTATCTTGCATCCAATGGTGACACTCAGAAATACATTCTTTGGCTTTTTGTCTTCTCCTTAGGTCCTCCACAAAAAGGCACCTGAAAGCAGCACGATCGGAAGGCTTAAATATTGCAACAACAACAAATGTTTCTATTTATTATTTAAAGCAGGAAGGAACTATTAACAGTTAAATTCAATTAATTTACAGCCGCTCCTTTCAATTCAACGACCTTCCGTCAGGACATGGTACAAAAAGCATAAATGTGTATAAGCATACAAAGCACAAATATGAAACAAATAACAAATGAACTCACCCTTGCCTCCTCGGTCACTAACAATAAGATGCACGATGCTATGATGCTAACAATGCGATAAAAATCTCGTCCGTAGTCATCTACATCTATCTACATCTACACGATACCCTGCAAGCCACCGCGAGGGTGTGTGGCAGGGGGTGAAGATCACCAAGCATGCACTACTAAGATGCAAGCAAGCAACTAAAGGGTCTCATGCAACTAGATTGTTAGTATCTATAGTATTTGAGGGGTTAATACATGCATCATGCACTACAGAATACTCTAAAATATTTCCTCTACCTATTCCTTTCCTATGCTGCCTATTCTGTTCTCTTATAGTACGGGGGAAAAATGCCATTTTGAATCTATCTGTACGACAATCATCTATCTCTCTAATCTTATTTATCTGGTCGAATCTAGCATAATACGCTGGTGTTTTTAATATGTGCCTAACATCTTAAGTAAAGCTATCCGATTGAAATATCTTCAATAGATTTAATCTGAACGTTAACCTACGCTCTGATAATGATTCCCACCCTAATTCTTGTATTAATTCTGATACACTACTCAACCTATCGTAACACCTTTTGACGAACCTAGCTGCTCTACGCTGCACACTGTCTAGTTCTCTCATCAAACCTAATTCATTAGGATCCCATACACTGGCTGCATACTCAAGGTGGGGCCTAACTAGTGAAAAGTAGCATCGCTCTTTTGTCTTCTCATCACATTTCCCAAGTACTCTTTTTATAAATCCTAGCTTTCTCTTCGCTCGGCCGCATATTTCCCTTATGTGTCTTCCCCACGATAAATCTTTAGTGATTGTTACACCTAAATATCTTACGGTTTCAACGTTTTCGATCTTCGTGTTATTAATTCTATAGGATCGCTCTATCGAATTATTCCTCCTCCAAAAATTGATAGCCACACACTTTTTAAGGTTGAGTTCTAACTGCCATTTGTCGCACCACTCTTGAATTGCATCTAAATCCTTGCTAAGTGATTTCGTGTCCTCTTCGTTTGATATACCCCTGTACACCACCGCATCGTCTGCAAAAAGTCTAAGGCTACTACTAACTACGGTACCCAAATCGTTTATGTATAAAAGAAATAGAAGCGGACCTACTACGCTACCCTGGGGAACTCCCGATGTGACTTCGATTGTGTCCGACATGATACCATCTATGACAACCCTCTGCTCTCGCCCACTTAAGAATTCTTTTACCCAACATACAACGTCTTTATTTATACCAAAACTCTCTAACTTCAAGATTAATTTGTCATGAGGAACTTTATCGAAAGCCTTTTTAAAATCTAAAAATATCGCATCAACTTCAGTACTGCTTTCGCCGTGGACTAAAATATCGTGTACGAATAAAGCTAATTGCGTCTCGCAAGATCTACCTTTCCGGAACCCATGCTGGCTGTTTATGAGTAATCCCTGACTATCCAAATGTCCCATGATCGAACTGACTACTATGTGCTCAAATATCTTACAAGAGATTGACGTGAGTGAAATGGGTCTGTAGTTACTAGGTTCTTCCCTATCACCGCTTTTAAATATAGGTGTAATGTTAGCTACTTTCCAATCCTTGGGTACTGTGTGGTTCTTTAGTGTTTTATTGAATATTATTTCTAGATAGGGGGCTATTTCAGAAGCTAATGTTTTATATACTCTGGAAGGAATTTGATCGGGACCTGGTGATTTATTTTTACTTATGCTTTTTAACTGCTGCTCTATTCCGCGACATTAAATGTTTATTTCGGACATTTGCTCACTGAAAGTGTTCGGTGGTGGTTCCACAGCGTTTTGTGACAATGAGTTGAATACACTTTGGAAGAAGGTGTTTAAAGTGATGGCTTTTTCTACACTGCTGGTGACTCTGATTCCTTTATCATTTTTAAGTGTGTGCACTGTGGACTTATTTCCCTGAAGCTCTCTCACGTATGACCCAAACGCTTTAGGATTGCTATCTAAATATTCTCCTAACATATTGCTCTTGAAATGTGATAACGCTTGCCGACATGATTTCCTTGCTAATGCTCTCGATTTTTTATAGTTTTGAAGTAGCTCATTTTTTTCCTCTACCGATAGACCCCGTCTGGCATTTTTCATCTTAGCGTGGCTTACCCTTTGTCGCTTTAGTGATTTCCTAACCTCCGCGTTATACCACCTTGGCTCTGTATTATCACTAATATATTTACTTGGTATATATTTATGAACAGCGTTACGGGTGACATCAAGAAATTCTCTCCACGAATCCTCTGTATTTAATCCTTTGCTTTGTTCGCTGAATACATTAAACGCTTCCCTTAATTCCTCTTTCATACCGTCGTAATTAGCCTTGCCAAATAAGTATACCCTCCTCCTTGGTTTATAATGTCTTTCAACGCCTACAACAAATTTCGCATCCACTATTTTATGGTCACTAATTCCTGTGTCTGTAACTGTATTTAGAATTCTCTCGGGTATATTTGTTGCTAATAAGTCTAGAATGCTGTTTCCCCTGGTCGGCTCTGTTACTAGCTGTTGTAAAGAATGTGTCGTAAAGGTGTTCAACAGTGATTCGCAATGTTCCTTATCCTTACCTCCTGCAATGAAACTACACGTATTCCAGTCTATCGAGGGGAGATTGAAATCACCGCCTACTATTATTCCTCTATCATTCTTCCCAGAAAGTAATGTGCGTATCTCTGACTCTAGCTCTATTATAGAATTGACGTCTGCGTCCGGTGGCCTGTAATATGCACCTACATATATCTGTTTTGCGTTACTACTTTTACTTTTAACGGAACACCAAATACTTTCTACATTTCGCTCTGAGATAAGTTCTCTTCTACTGACATACGGGTCCTTCACAGCTATGAAAACTCCTCCTCCGTTTCTGCTTACTCTATCCTTTCTGTATACTGTAAAACACTTCGGAAATACTTCATGATCTGATATGTCCTTCGAAAGCCAGCTTTCTGTACCTACGATTATATCTGCATTAGTACTCTTAATGAGGTGGTGAAATTCTGCTACTTTATTTCTTATACTACGACAATTCACTACTATCACTGAAATTTTTTCTTCCAATCTGTTTCTCTCTTGGTGTTCCTTTCCAACTAAAATTTTCCTCGATAATTTTTTGACGGACAAACTATTTGGTCTACCTATTACCTTTGATGAATTATCATGTTCGTTCTCTACATGTGTTTTTCTCTGACCTTCTAAAACTACTCTGCATGTTCTGTCAAATTCTTGCACGATTTTTCCCCCGCGGATTGACCTGCACTCTGGGCTACCACCTGAGCTAAACCCTACGTGTGTGCTCTAGTATCCTACGCGCCACCCTAGACGATGCCTCGTCCGTGTAGTGGACACCCGAGCGATTCAGGGGCACCCGACACGTTTCCAGCTCCGGCCCGAGGTCCAAAAACTCAGCTCCCTCGCTCCCACAGACTTCACGGAGTCTCCGGTTTATGCCTAAAACTCGGCTCCAAACCATCGACCCCCGATCCGTCCTAGGTACCAAGCTACATATAGTTAGCCTCATATCGATACCCAGACCTCCACGAACACGGTGGAACTCGGTGCATAGATCCCTTACGGAATCCATTACAACCTCGGACCCCCGTTTCGCGGCGTCGTTAGTGCCGACATGGGCGACTACGTGCAGCTTGGAGCAGTTAGTGGCACTGACCGTTGCTTTCAACGCCTTCGTCACCTGGGGCACCGTACCTCCTGGTATACACCAAGAACGTACCCGTTCTTCGTCACCTTTCCCTCGGGATTCACCACCTCCTTCCCGACGGGCCCTGGCACGCATCGAGTCCGCTACCCGGCGGACATTGGAGCTACCTATCACTAATACTCCCTCCCTTCCCTCCCGACTCCCAGTCGGCGAAGTCTCCCGAGGCGGAGCGTTCGATGCGCCGACCTCCGCCAGCCCATCGAACCTATTACTAACGGGGAAAGGCTCAGCCTCTGCCTCTGCATTTCCCTGTTTGTGTAGTGTGACCCCACGACTCCTCCTACGGACCACTTCCCACTCTCCCCCGGATTCGGAGGTAGGCTCCGCGAGAGGCTTGGGTGTGCGGGGAACGTCCTCAACCCTCCAACCCACGCCAGTGCAAGGGCTCGCCCCCGCACCAACGCGTGCGGAAGGCCTTGGCCGACCCCCACTCCCCCTCGACCGTCCCAACGTAGTCACCAGCCGTTTCACGAGAGAGCGAAGACTATCCACCGTCTTCTCGAGCTCATCGACTCGAGCCCGCAAGGGCTCGTATCGGGTGAGTCACGGAAGAGGTTGACAATTGACCTAATGGGAGTCATCCTAATCTAACTCTAAATACCTCTCTCCCTTAGACTCGCAGCGGAGCTATCTGGTAAAAGAATCTACTATTTACTACACACTAATAAATAACTAACAAGCCTCTTGAAGAAACGAGCAAGCAAGCAAATACAGACCACAGATTATCACCAGAAGACAATTAACCCAAGGGAACAGGGACTAGGAGTAAACTACTCAGGTAAAAAAACTACACGGGTGAGTGGTTGCAAGGGTAGCGCTCGGTAGGGAGTCGCGATGGGAGGTGGGTCACGGTTGACCTTGGTTAGGCTGAGGTTTGGGAAGGGAAGCACAAGGGGGGGGGGTAGCTCTGGAATGTATACGAGAGGAATGTAGGCTGTAGGATGCGCAAAACCAGCGATTACGAAGAGATGAAGCAAAAAGTGTCAACAGTAAAGCTAAAGTAAATGTATTAAATATCTACTACTAAAAGAAGCAACGAAAAATACGAACTAGATTAAGCACTAGTCAAGGAAATATAAATATATCTAAAGAAACTATCACCAACTAACTTCAACAATAAGCGATAAAAAATCAACTATATAAATCTACTAGGTTAAAATAAGTTACGCAAACTACAGAGTTAGTATAAACTATATATGTATAAATAAAATTTATGTGTATAAAGCTAAAGTAAATGTATTAAATATCTACTACTAAAAAATCAACGAAAGACGAACTACATTAAGCACTAGTCAAGGAAATATAAACATATCTAAAAAAAACTATTACCAACTAAGTTTAATAACAATAAGCGATAAAAAGATCAACTATATGAATCTACTAGGTTAAAATAAGTTACGCAAACTACAGAGTTACTATAAACTGTATATGAATAATAAACGCAAGTGCAAATTACACCTTACACGTTAGGATGGATTATACGGTTCTACATAGGACTATGAATAAATAACAATAAGATAATATTAAATTAAAAATTCACTTGTAGGAGAACAAGTCTATATATATCACGGAGATTAAACAGCGGTACGGAAGCACGGATATTATGAAACAATAAGTAATGCAGTGTAGCTAGAACGAATAAAGTTAAATTAAAGCCGAGTGAAGTCTAGAAATATATTGTTAACAATAGATTATAATGAACGGTTCTATAACTGAGAAATACTTAGAATAACAAAACTATGGTGATGATAAAATATAAATAAGAAACGTAAATACGCTAACTATGGAATAGCCACAACGATGTTAAACAATAGTGGAAGATTTGTATTTATCTCAGTATATAAAAGTAATAAAGATACTGGTTTAGTTCTACTTATCGCTATCGGCACACACTCTCGGAAGACGCTCGCGGGATGGCAGGGACTACAGCCACAGCAGGCACAGAAAACTCACACACTAACACACTCACTTACTAACTAACTAAACACTCACTACTAAATGCACCCCTACACTATGAAATAGGGGATAGCCTAGGACGACACAATTTTAGAGCTAAAACTACGGACCCAGCTAGGCAACGTTAAAGCTGCTACTGGCGACCAGGTAAAAAGTGAAAGTCACAACTCAAGACGAGAGCTCTCACCACGCGACCGTCCTCTCTGAGCGCAGGTAGAAGAATGACCCGGACCATTGCGAAGTAATAATGGCAATAGACTCATCTACGAAAAAAACGGAACTCTTAAGCAAACATTTCGTAAGAGAAATTTGTATATTTTCAGTGATACAGTGAGCGAACATTCTCTGCTCAACAATATTAACACATTATCAGTATCCAGTTCAAAACATACCTCCTAGAATGAGGATTTTCACATCACAAAATCCATCCGTTCCTTTCGCTTCGTTGCAGTATACTGCAGGAATATATTCCTTCAAATTTAATCCCGGAACGAATGCCAAAAAAAACTTCCTTTTTCATGGTCCACACAAGGCGTTGAGATGTTGAATGACTTGAACGTAACCACAGATCACATTTCTTTTAACATTTAACTATTTTAAGCACATGAGATGGCTTTCCGCTCCACATGCAGTAGCCACCAAAACTACAGGAAATGATGAACACGGAAATTAAACACCACCGTGATATAACATATTATTCCACAATAACCAAGATGGAGGTTTTCACGCACTGCATTTAGAATCAAGGTAGCATCTTAATTCAAAATAGGGTTGCTATGTACTCAGAATTATAATTTTTAACCATTTATTTTCATTTTAAAATATATTAATACCTATTATCTGCTTTATTTCCATATTTATTTACTCGTACTATTATATGAATGAGTTTCAATCTATCAAATGCTTAAGTAGTAGGTGGTGGGAGTGCCTTGTTTATGTAAACATCCGGTTTCATGTTGTTGATTTTCGAATAACTAGAGCCAAGCAAATAAACTAACTAGATACTACACATCATTAACATTCATGAATTATTCAAGCCAGTAATGTAATGATTAATTACAATATGACCATATTTAATGTCCTTGATGCTTTAGCAGGAGTAAGTATCAATTTCTACATGAAAATACAACATATTATCAGAACCTATATGTATTATGTCAACAAAGTCAGTAACAATCTTTGGTCAAGATTAATGCCGACTAAGGCGATTGTCTTGTAGATATGAACTATTATTAATATATTGACGCACAAATTCATAAATGAAAAATATGGATAATATTAAATAAAGAACTTGCTATACAGCTAGCATATACGAAATGTCTGTGAAAAATTTTCAAAGTCAACCCAGTTATATTCCTTAAAAGTCAGTTATATACCTACAAATGTGGCAATGGCATTTACGTCTTTATACTGACTGTCATTTTCGAGAGCAAGCAAAAATATTTCCTTTGTATACAACATTGTTACCACATTAAATATTTCTAAGTGAACGTAGTCACATTCGTTGAAACTCAAGTTGTCCATCAAAGAAAGGTATAAAGTGATATTAACATATATATTGGATGATTATTGTTGACACTTAACGGTCCGTGTAAATGTTTGTTTAAGTACCTATTCAACATTTTTCTTCACAAAATCCATAATTGTGGAAGCACTTTCAACGAAGCGCCGATGGAGTCTTCGTATGCGTCCCGATAAGAGAGATGGAAGCGCTAACGGGGTACGGGAAAATAAGCGCTACCGAAGTGAGAAAGAGCGCTCCGTTCACTCTCATGGAGGAATAATGGAAGAGTGATCCGAGCGAGCGAAATATCAGAGAGTAAACGGAGAGCGATGAGAACTCCCCGTCGCTTTATCACCTCTCCATTGACGCGACCGTCACGCCCAAGCGAGTCGCCGATTTTTACCAGGGGCGCCACAATATTGAATATTTCGTTAAGGAAATCAGAATGTCTTTGTTTCAAACTCGTTAAAAGTTTTCAAATTTTTTTTTATAATTCACTTGGATTGAATTTCTTGCGTTTGAATTTTATTTCAATTTTCATAGCGTATTATCATTAGTGAAGATTGACGTCGAGATTTCAATTATAAGCATACGGCAAGATTTCCATGCGCGTTCCGTCATGGTTCAATTTACATTTCGATTACGAGTATATCACTTTCCAAGTACGTTCCGACCATCGGATGTACTCTCCATAGGCTCTCATATCACTTTGTTTGCTTCCGCCCGAGAAGAACGCGTACCTCCGTTTGCGCTCCGTGACGCTCGAAATGGAAACTTAATTTTCACTCCGATGTTCCACTATCCGCTTCCTTGAACATCCGTTGTCTCTCCGTTTGCGCTCACCAATCTCTTTATCGACGTTCCAATTGAAACTTCGTTCTCGTTTCCTTCACGCTATATTTTCACCAGGATATGCGTGTAAGAATTTTATGTGAATTTATATTAGTTTCTATCGTCTCCGAGGATGTTGAAGAGTTGTTGATATATTTTTGAATCTGCCATATGGACAACGGTATGGAAATTGACAGTGAGTTTCATATTTATAAGATAATATGGAATAATTCTTAATAGAAACAATAAAAATTCAAATCTAATCCTAATCCCGGCAAGCTGGCGTCAATGGGCTTGTAGTAACGGGTCGTCGCCGTATGATGGTAGTACATTCGCTGCTTGCGTGCTCTTTACACACCGCCAGGGCGCGTCATCTCCCATAGTAAAAAGATCGCCTATGTTGGGTTGAGAGGTGAAACTCAACCTAGTAGAGACCACTAGCAACCCTAAATTTGTTCCCCCGAACTAGTAGAGGTTTAAAGGCAATTTCAGCATTGGAGCGCAGGTAGTTCCTCAAATCACCGTTAGATGTCATTACTAGTACTTTTCATAATTCTTTCTTCTCTATATTATTCATCTTTTCTCTTTTTTACTCAACTTTTCAAACTTCGGCGCGAAGGAAAGCATTCCGGAATAGGAAAAAAGAAAAATTAGACAAGTAATGCAACATTTCAAGCACAATTGGCCGATTTCGCATGCACACGGGTAGATATGAAATGGCTATTCAGGCAATTCACTCAATCCTCGCGGTAAATGAGGTTTGCACAACTTCCTATTCCAAGACTGCTTTACTTTACACTCGATATTTATGCATAACCTTCGTGCAGACAATCGCAGTCATAACCAGCCATTTATGAAGCGGCAATAACTCTGAAAATAGATCGATAGGAATGTATACTCAAAGGAAAGGTAGATATGCACACAAAAATCCTTTATTTGGCTGTAGCTGCCAAATGGAGGTTACAATTACAGCAGTGGATCTTTTTCATTGAAAATATCCTTGACATAACATTAAAATTCGAAATTGAACTACCAGTATTTAACACGTGAAAAACAAAAAAAGTACACCAACATGGTGAAATTTAAGTGTGCAAAACTGTGCACTTTGTCCTCCACAGTCCTCTTACCTTTTTTGCCAAATCCCACTTTTGGCACTTTCTTCACACTTTACGTGTTCCAAATTACACTTTTCTGCGCACTCCTCTTACATTTTTTGCCAAATCCCACTTTTGGCACACTTAATTCTTCACACTTTATACGTGTTCCAAATAACACTTTTGTCACACATATTCAGATTTCCTGCACATATCTAACAATTGATTAGCTTAAGCTTAACTGTAAACTTTATTTTCATCAGGGTAATTGTTTCTATTACAAAAGACTGATTTGTCTGTTCACTGAACAACGTCGATTGCCATAATTGAAATGTGTATAAGCTTCACACACTCAATAATGCAGCAAATAGTAGTGACAATAGCATTACATAATTACAAACAATGAATGATAGCCATATGTGAGACATTTAAATGTATGTAATGTATAAATGCTGAATTCTATGAATATTTATCAGCACAATGGTTTTTTTAAATTATCATTCATAGTAACGACAAAAACTAAACAGAAATATGGAGAGGCATGATGAATTTCACTTTTTGACTCACAATCTTATCTTCAATCATATCAAATATCAAGGCATAATGCAAATATACAAACAGTCCGATATAACTAGTTCAAAAAATGAGACATAAAAAGTCATCAATTAAACGTCCCTCACAAAAGACTTCTGAATAGCCCACTGATCCACATCACTGATCCACATCACCAATCCTATGCCATCAAATTACATGATATATAGCAAACAACCATTAAACCCACAAATAATTGGCACATCATTTCCAATTGTCCATTATTCACTGCCCTGTAACATGTCAATTTTTGGGATCTCTCATAAATACAAATACCAACATTGATGCACACGCAAATATGTATTCCAAAGCTTAATGAATATGTCATTAAAACCATCAGGCCAATAGATTTACACAAAAATGGGTAAATGGCTATTAATCCAGGAAAAACTTCCACAGTATTGATGATGTAGGCATTGAAGGCCCTGTAACTTTGTACACTCCAGCACAGATGCACACATACAGGTATAAAGGTCCACCGCACAATGGAAATGTTATAAATGTTATTAGGAGAATAGGTTTAAGTGGTACACAGCTTTGAAAGTCCCAACACTTTACAGCTTCAGTGAATGATCACATGGTAATCAGTGGAGTGGGTTTGTCAAGCAGTGATTCTCCCACATCAGAATAGGCAACAAGCCCAAGTTGGGGTCATAAGTACTAAAAGAACACCCCACATTTTATAATATCAATAAACACTGGTTTGAAATAGGCAGTGTAAAAATCAAGTACATTATAAAACTTCTCGTTTCAGCCCAAAGTACTATGATGTAATGTCCAAGATTTTAATACATAACTCTCATTAAATAATAAATGTAGTACTGAAGTTATGGATGATTATACGGCAACAAAAGCCAAAACTAAGCCATTAATGAGCAGATGCACATATACAATCACCATAGAATCTATGAGAGCACAGAATAAAGTCGCATGAGTGACTTCAGTAGCATTAGTACACTACTTGAAAACAACAGACACAAATTAGGATCTCACACACAGGTTTACAATCAAGACAAAATATTGTTCTCAATAATAGGATCATGATCTGCAGAGAAGAAAGTTCAAGCAAAGTAAAGCTCTTAATTAGCAGTAAGCAGCAGAGGCACACAAAGAACATAAAATTATTTCATTCACAACATTAATGCACACATACATTGAGGCACATCAGTGACATAAACAGGGTTAAAGGAAAAATAATTGGAAACAGGGAATAGACACTTGCAGAATGCAGTAGCCCAAGCCCAGGTCAGGAAACAGAATATTATTCAACTTTTGAAAATGAATAAAAAAAGAAAAGAGTGCATACAACTTACAATCTATCATACAACAGGGACTTGGACAGAATATTTAACTTAACAAAATTGACTGAAATCAAAAACAGAATCACCAAATTAACAGAAAATAATTTCTCTCTAAGGGTTAAAAATATTAACAAGAAAAAGTACACAATATTCAGAACAGTAGGTATGTACCTACATTGTCACTAAAACATAGATGGATTAATACATGTCCACCGTTACTGACAAAATAACGAAATTGGCAATAAAGCATAACACAATGACGAGTGCAAAAACACATAAGAATGAGCACAAAGACATTGGAGAATGGCATTTATCTCAAAGTTAAGTCATGGAAGATTTTAGAAGAAGCAAAGGAAGTGAATTCGCCCTAAAAAAACGGTTGGCTAGCTACCATCAAAGCATTTAAATGCTTTGGGGAGAGTTGAGAGATAAAGGGGTTTTGGCATCTCAATGGAAAAAATTAAATCAGGGCCCTTTGGAAAATTTATTTAATGTCGTCCGGCAGAACTGTGGATCAAACCACACTACTAACAGCAGGCAATTCATTCAGACTTTCAAGACTTTGGTGATGAATGGCTTGCTCTCCAATGACAGCAAAGGCAACTGCATGAATGATTATTGTGAACTACTGACTAATCTAGAGTCATTCTTTCAAGGAGGATCGATCTCAGTGAATCAGCCAGGTTGTAGCACTGACACTACCACACAAGCCATGGAATCATGCACTAGAAACTTAATGTGGCATGACTTGAAGATTGGGGATCTCCATGCTGTATGTAAGGCACTACATAGTGAAAAATGCTGTGAATGAGAGTGACTGTCATCTCTGCCACAAGTCTCGCATCAGGGGAAAGGAGACAGTGGAGGATTCCGTATTTTCCATAGATATAAATGACCGATGTTACCCAGTACAGGAGTTTATTAATGTGCGAGTCCACCTATATAAGACTACCAATGTTTTGTGAATACTAGAGAGCAGTTCCGGCACTTTCGGTTGAAACAATTTAATCGCAACAAGGGTGAGTTGGATGCATGATAAATATTCGAAGTTCGTGACCCTTAAGCTCACATCTACCTATACATAGTTGTGAAATACGGACATTATTAAACAGATGTGTGCGTCATGCCAACTCAAATTTTCATTGCCAAATAAGAATTGCAACAATAAGGTCCTCCAGGTCGAGGTTGGAAAAATTCCGGAAAGAGTAAGCAATACCCACTGTCATAAGATTGCACTAAACTAAATACTTGTTAAATAATTAACATATGAATACCTATTCAGATTGAAGCAAAATTATTTCAAAAATAGCCTCCTATTTGTGTACAGAAGTAGGCCGTGCATTCACTAACTTTCACGGACTGCGTTAACTACGTTTAGAACAACTGCTCTAAAATAATAGTATCTAATAATAAAGGAGTGAATAAACTCACCAGTCAATGTCTAAATAGTTGTCAAACAAATCCTCCCAAGGTAAACAATCTATTGCAAACACAACAGCGTCGCTTCAATCACAATGATCACAACGATAACGGCGTCCACTTATGAACACGATGCGCGCCAGGTGATGACCGTTATGACTAGTGTTTTTAAATCCGTACGCCCGCGCCGAAAACGTAAAAAATGTAAAAAATAAAAAAGTAGTACCGGGTCACATATTGAGGTGGCGCAGCAAACGCAGTCAAAGATCGCCCCGCCCCTGCTGAACCCCCGTGCACACCGCATTCACTCCACTCAAATGAAGTGTTCAGTGCGTACATGAAGATTATGAGCAAGGAGGCTACAAATAACTTAATATTCGTGATTATGAGTTTCATGAAGTTTACGAGATATTTCATTCATATCCTTTACTTTGAATCGAAATGGGATAGTACTTTGCATTAGATGTGGATCTTGTAGTGCTCCTTTATTTAGAATAGCGGATAGGTAAAAATAGTCATAGTTCTGTCCCAATTTTAAGTGTATGAATGTTGAGGACTGTGGATCGGCGTCATTATTTGTGGCCTATCCTAAAAAAAGCTAATGAAAAGTCTTAGCTGTCATATAAAATGAGTAGTGAGGACAACGATTTGTGCCGACTGTGTTTGGCAACCGATGAGTCTCTTCTCGATATTTTCGAGGAGACTGTGGATAATGGGATGTTGGCGTGGAAATGTATCGAGGAAAATCTTCAACTTGGCGTAAGTTATCGTCATCTTGTGCTTAGTTCCTAATACATTACTCTATTTTTACTAAATGGGCGATTCAACACTCTAGAAAATGAATAATATCCCTATCGTTATCAGCATTTTGGTGAATTCGGGCCGTATTCGCGAAGGAATCGTCCTGATGTGGCTAACTTCCTGCGCTTTGTTTCTTAACTGTAAATTTCCTATCTCTTCTAAATGCAGTTTCAATCACTCGCAATTGTCTTGTTCCCAAAAGCTTTCAGTGGAAGATGGGCTACCCCGGACCATATGCAAGCAGTGTATGGAGAAAATGAACGACTTTCATGAGTTTAAGCGGTCATGCCACAGGTCGAAAAACATTCTAACCCACTTCATAGCTTGTAGGAATTCACGGGTAAGTACAAATTTTGCAATTAAATGCTGGAGATGAAGGAGATCCTGTTTGGGTTACCATAGGCAAATGAGTATTGACTGAGTTATGTACGAATCAAGCATCACATTTCAGTTAAATATGCCAAGAAAGATTTTTAGGACTGGACATTTACTGCTGTGACGGAAAGTGTCTGAATTGTGTGCCTCTTTCCTTAAATAGAATTGGCAGAAAACTCTTTGGGGAACGCGTGACGTGTTATCTTGCGAAGAAACTTGTGGCGATGGAATCGTGGGCGAATCGTCGAATGCCATGTTGTTGTCATCTCCAAGATCTGTCTCTTCATGTGAGGTAAGATCCGTGGATTTGTGGTCAGTGATCTTCCCCTGTCGTGTCTCTTCTAACGTCTTTAACCAAGGTCATTATTTGTAGGATTCTTTCGTATTTATGTTCTGAATGTGTATCAATGCATGATACACGGCCTCTTACGTGAAGCATATTTATACAGAGTGCAAATATTGGATTATAAAGTGAAAAATTTGCGAAAAAGAAGTTCTGAATTTGATTAACTAATGCTTATGTCATTAAAAAACTTATTGGCAGAGGGTGTTGAAGCTTTGTCTGATGTATATACCTATTTGAAATACTGTTACCGGGTATTAGATGCACTCTTATTTCACGTCTTGGTGGGAAACTTGTTATTTGTGACAAATAAGGGAACAAATGCTTTTCCTTTTTTTTCAATGCAATGCATTAATGTTTCATTGGAAGGCGGTGGCAATTGATTAGACGGTGGCCTTGATAGTAACGGCGGTAAATGATGGTTTTCAATAGAAATCAAATGTTTAGTGAGTGAGAAGGCTGTCTTGCTGCTGCGAAAGTGGGGTTATGTGATGATGACAATGAGATTTCCCTCACCTAAACTTATGTTGTTGCCTTCGTCTCTCCTTAGATGAACAGTGAAGAGACGGCAGCCTGTGAATCCAAAGTTTTGTCTAGTGAGGAGAGTGATGCAGATGTTCCTTGGTTGTGGTTGGAATCTTCTGATGAAGGGAGTGAATCACTCGAGGTTAGTTGAGAATGAAGGCGAAGCCACAGTCTCTGCTGTGATTTATTCCATGAGCTGTGCGTATCTTTCTTTGGTTGCGCTAAATGAAATATGCACAGGCTACTCAATTATGTTTTGGTATGGGTGTATACAGAGGGACATGATCTGAACTGAAACACTGCTACTTATCCTCTCTTTAAGCTTGATAGCTGCTGAAGCATGCTTGGATGAGATTCAACTTCTGTCACACATCTTTAATTTGGTGGCTAGCATTGTATTATATGCGTGTAGAAGAAGTAAAAAAAAGTTGTTAGTTGAACAATTGAAACAAACAAAAGGTTGAAAATACTTTGAACTACTTACGTTTTTAACACTCCTATTTATTATGCATAGGAACTCTGGTTCATGTCAGTAATCATTGGCAAGTGCATATTTTCAGTGTCAAACTTAGTTGCTACTATAGATGGGTAAATTGCCATAATTTTCAATTGAGGTAAATTACCATGGTTAATTATGGCAATTTTCGGAAATTACAGTAATTTTCCGGTATTTTTAAGTTTTGAGCTGCAAATCCTTATAAGAGGACTCCTAACGAAATCAAATAGCATTGAGGTATAAATGCCGTCGCTTATATCAAACATATCACGACGTTTATCTATTATAACTCATTAAAAAAAATTAAAACGAAGTTGGCAGCAACATGCAATTTGCCTCTCTTTTGTCACACTATGAGAATATTAGTTCCAAAGACATACGTCTGCACAAGGTGCATTTGCTATTTTAAGCTGAATTATATGGAATTAATCATGGACACAATGTAAACAAAATCGTTTTAGCTTCTTAATTTATAATATTACTCATTCCAATGGTTTCTTCGTGAGGAAGAAATTTTCTGAAAATTACTGTTTATTACGGTAATTTTCAGTGGTGTTGGTAATTTACGAAAAATACCATGGTAATTTACGAAAATAACCGCGGTAATTTATCAAGTTGCCCATCTCTAGTTGCTACCTATCATTTGCATCTGATGATATCAGCGTAATACTTCTTATAAATGTTCTTGGGGCCGTGATGGCCTATTAGGCAGAATGCTGAACTACTGGGCCCGTGTTCTCGTTTGAAACGCAACCTCGGTTATCTCCCCAGCAACGAAACCGAGGTTGCGTTTCATTGATTTCCTCATTAGAATGTTTACAAAAAGTTAACGCGAGTCCCGAAAACCTATGGTTTCCTTTGGATACCACTAGAGTTTCAGAAAGAGAATAAGGACCCTGGTCCCTGGTTCAGGTCCCGGGCAAAAGCCTTTCTGGTCAACCCCACCTAAAATCCTCATGATTCGATTTTCTGTGTGTCAGAACTTTGTAGGAAATCGCAGGTGCCCCAGGGTAAGGAACTAGCCCCCCATATCTTGAATCTGTGAACTTCACACGCCGGTCGCTTAGTACGGGATGAGCTCTACTCTCACCTATCAAAAACCAACCTTCGGGTTGAGTACATCTTCATCAAATGGTCTTACAGCGATCGTCAGGGAAAACCTAGAATTGTCAGGGAAGTTTGGAAATCTGGAAAAGTCAGGGAATTCTCGTAACAGTCGGGGAGAAACTGGGATAGGAAATTCTCGTATATTCTACCATTACGTTTACCGGGCAGTCTTTCCCGCCCTTTATTTCACCAAAACATTTCAGCAACTAAAACTAATGTCCGTCGCCGAAGTGCATAGAATAATCCCCGTCAATTTGTTGAACATTCAGTTGTGAATCTTAGTTATTTAGTGGTGAATCAGTCGTACATTGTGCCCCTTTTGTATATCCTTAATGTGATATTTGCCTAGTGGTGTTAAAATTCATGATCACCGTGTATTCTGCTCATCACAAGGAATCCGAGGCTATGTTTGACGGAAGATTTTACCTCGCATTTTTTTTAACTTAAGAGACTCAGAGAGGTCAAGAGGTAGTTGTAGCACACTAACTTGTAGTAAATATGTGCTGGCAGTTTAAAAAACATGAGATTATGATTATTAAAACGGTAATACAAGTACGATCACACGTGTAAACAAAATCTTACGTGAGTTCGTCTTCGATTTCTATACCTTCCTTCTGCTGAAGAGAATGGGTTGAATTGATGTCTCACAGTTCACCAACCACGGATCTGCATTTTGGGTGCAGTGATTGTATCTTGGTGACCGCGGAGTTGCTTTGCATAGTCTTATGAGAGTATTGTTCTTGGACTCTTGCAGGCCCCACCGGGAGGCATTGGCAGTGCGGGGACATGTTCTCAGGGATGTGACTTAGGACATGGAACACTTAGCATGCAAGCCTCTGAGATACAAGGTAATGTAACACCTTCCTTTGGCCTCTTATTCTCTCTCTCTCTCTCTGCATTGCTCTTTGAAACAAGGTGTCATCTGATCGTACTGATGACGATTTCACTAATATCAATCAATACTTAAATCTGGGATGTCTCATTTATACAGAGAGTGAACAATGAACTCTTTTCACGGGCAGTTGGTAGGGGGTGAATAATCATGTAATGTACATTCGATTTATTTTCTTAACAGTATCATTGCTATTCATTGGCATTAGCCATCAATGTACCATTTGATAGGCATGGTACTAAGTTCTTTTGATGCAATTCACAACTAAGCTCTGTGTTGTGTGTGGTTTCAAGATTTAAATGAAATCATTCTGTTTTGTTGATATTTACTTCGATGGTTGGTGCCTCCTAGTCTAACAAAGGATTTTGAGTGAATATGTTGAACTTACAAAGATCACGTCTCCATTATTCAATTGTTTCAATGTTTAAAAATTCTTTTCGTGAAAATGTATTTTTTAGAACATCAGCAAGGAAGCATGTCCATGCTATCACATCACAGCTTCTATGCCTTAACTCTGGATGTTCAAAATTCCAATGATAAGCATTACTTGAAATCCAGGTCCCCTCTCCATGTCAGTGATTCATAACTTGTAATCCTCATGAAAGGGAGACAAGGTTCTATGAATGCTTTGTTGCAGTTTGAAATGACTTAAATATTCCCAAGCTTCTGCAGTCCTTGATAACCAGACGTGTTTTTAGTTCATAAACAGTAAAAATTGACTTGCAAGTTCAAAACAAAGTCCTGTAAAAGGATAGATGATGTCTCTGGACACAGCATCAAGGAGAGCTGGAGTTCCTTCTGGGATTTAAGATTGGAGGTTGATAATACCCAGAAGGAGTCTGGTGTGGACATGAAGCTCCCCAATGTGAAGCATTGTTCCACGGAGTGATGGCCATTGGTGCAGAATTGAGCACCTGAATGGGAGGCGTAGGGGAAATCTTATGGAGCATCATGGCAGAGATCTTCTCTCTTAGGCTGGTTCTCGGATCATTCCAAGATCCCTCAATCATTTTGAGGCTCATTGTATTGCCAAGGTCTCGGATTGGGTTACTCACAGAATTTCTAGCACTAAATATTTTTAGAACTAACGAGTACGTGAAGAATTGGGCTGTTTTTCACAGTGAATAACCTAACTTTTTATCAAGAACAATAATGGCAAAAGGGTAGAAATGTGGTCCCATATACAACTTGTATTACCAAGGGATCAACTTATGAAAGTAACCTTTTTTAGAGATGTGACACGAGATGTGCATATAGTGAAGACAAGACACAAGCTGTAAATAGAATCAAAACAACATGTAACCACTTGGTTATACAGCCGCAGTATGAGTAACAAATGAGCCTACTGAGAGCACAAATAGTGGGAGCATCATTGTATGACATACATTGAGGATAGTAGTCTTTTCACTTCGACGTAAAATATTCTGGCGCAAATGGCCTCTTGGGACTAGGGTGTTCATTAAAGTCACATCTAATTTAGGCAGCATCACAAACACTTTTCGTAGCACAATAATGGTGTCTGTTGTAAAATTAGGAGTATGTATGTACATGTATCTACATTTTTTCAAAAGCAACAGGAGGGTGATAGACATCATGGGAGACTTTTATCCCTCAACTATTAGCTGGAGTAGTAACACTGTTGGGAGAGAATCAAGAAATTATGACTCTAGTTAGGAATTACTGAGAACATTTTTATATCAATCCTGGACCCAAGTTATTTAGAGGTAACAAGGGGATCATCATCATTGGTCAACAATCCTAGGATTGGTTTTATGCAGCTTTCCACTCGATTCTTCTATCGGCCAACCTTTTCATTGTGATGTAATTCTTCTCTTTTACATCCTTCACAACCTGTTCCATGTATCTCATACGAGGCCTGCCTTTTCCAATCTTCCTGTTCACTTTTCCCTCGACGATAGTCTTCATAAGGCCATCGTGTCTCAAGATATGGCCGATTAAGTTGTTCCTTCTCCTTTTTAGAGTTGTTAGCAGACTTCTCTTTTCTCCTACTCTTCTTAGGACTTCCTCATTACTTACTCAGTTAATCCATTAAATCTTTAGCATTCTTCTGTAGCACCACATTTCGAATGCTTTTACCCTTTTCTTCTCCACTGCTGTCATCGTCCATGCGTCACTGCCATAAAGAAACATGCTCCAGATGTATGTTCTGATGAACTGTTTCCTTACTTCTACGCTTGTATTTCCTGCTGTAGGTAGATTCTTCTTTTGATAGAATGCCCTCTTTGCCTGGGCTATTCTACTAACTAACTATTCCTTTCTTGCTTCGTCCATCGCTGGTTACTTGGCTTCCTAGGTAACAGAACTCTTTCACCTCTTCAAGTTTTTGTTTTCCTAGTTTGACATTTGTTTTGGCCTCTTCTTTCTTGCTGCACACCATTATCTTAGTCTTCTTCTTATTTATCTTCAGCTGATATCTGGCCATTGTCAGATCTATTTCTCTGTCTCTGCTATGAGTGCTATGTCATCGGTGAATCGTAGCATGCTTATTTTTTCTCCGTGGATAGTCACTCCAGAAGACTTCTCTTTGATTTCATTGATGGCTCTCTCGATGTAAACATTAAAAATTACGGGAGACAGTGCACAGCCTTGTCTCACTCCTTTCCTTATTCTTGCCTTCTCACAGCTGGGTCCAGATTTAATCACAGTACTTGATTTTTGTACAGACTGTGTATAATTCTTCGGTCATTGTAGGACACTCCAAGTCCTTTCAGAATTCCAAGCACTGAATCCCAATCCACGTTGTCAAAAGCCTTCTCTAAATCCACAAATGCAATGAACGTCGGCTTGTTGTTCTCCATTCTCTTCTCAATGAGTAGCCTAAGGGCCAGTATTGCTTCCCTTGTACCCTTACTTTTCCTGAATCCAAATTGATCTTCATCCAGGAACTCCTCTGCTTTTCGTTCTATTCTTCTGTAGATGATCCTGGTCAGTATCTTTGATGCATGTGTCATCAGGCTTATAGTCCTAAATTTTTTGCATTTCTACACTCTATTCTTCTCGAGAATAGGAATGATGATGTTTTTCTCGAAGTCCCTTGGAATTTCTCCTGTTGAGTAAATGTCGCAGATGGTTTTGTAAGATGAGTTAATGTCTTCTCTCCTGCATTTTTAATTAGTTCTGTAGGAACGTCATCAATACCAGAAGCCTTATTCATCCAAAGGTCTCTTACTGCAGCGTCGAATTCTGATCTTAATATAGATGCCCAGATATCATCCTTTTCCACTTCGCTTTCCTCTTAATAGCTTTTGTGCTGAGATTTTTTCCATTGTATAAGTCTTCCCGATATTCTTTCCATCTCTTCACTTTGTCCTCGTTTTCAATCAAAATTTCTCCATTCTTGTCTCTTACGGCATTGCATCTTGTGCTCCGTTCCTTGAAGTGGTTCCTCACTATCCTGTAGGCAGCTTCCACCTTTCCAAGTGCAAGGTTGCTTTGTACATCTTCGCATAGATTCTTCATCCACATCTCTCTAGCTTCCCTTGCTTTGTGACTTATTTCGTTCGTTTTTCTTTTGTAGTGAAGCCGCCCTTCTTCAGTTTTTGTATTCTTGTACTTTCTTCTTTCTTCAATAGAGTCTAAGACTTCCTCCATGATCCATGGCTTCTTTTTGGCAACTTTTCTTCTTCCTAGAACTTCTTTTGCAGCTTCCTGGAGTCCACATTTATTGTTTTCCCAATGCTTTTCCACTGATTTCTCATTCAGATTCTCTCCTATGTTTTTTCCCACTGCTTTTTGAAATGTCAGCTGATGTTGAGCCTCTTTTTGTTTTTCTACTTGCCATATATATATTTTTTTTCTTCAATTTTAGATGGCATTTCATGAAGTTGATGGTGTCTGGCTTGACTACGTGGAATTCCTTCATGATGAGGTTAAGGAAACAATGCACTTCCACAAATATATTTATTTACTCACGACCATGGTTTCGATCCATAGCATCATCTTCAGGTGGTGAAGGACCTGAAGATGATGCTATGCATCAAAACCATGGTTGTGAGTTAATAAATATATTTGTGGAAGTGCATTGTTTCCTCAACCTCATCGTGGCATTTCATCATCACTAAATTATGGTCTCTGTCGATGTCTGGACCCGGGTAGCTTTTGCAGTCCTTCACCTGGATCGTGATCCTCTGCTTCACTAAAATGTAGTCTATTTGGCATCTTCTTCTGTCTCCTGGCATTTTCCATGTGTATCTTCTTTGGTTGTGATTTTTAAACAATGTGTTAGCGACCACTAACTTATGTTGTCTGCAGAACTCCAGCAGCCTTTCTCCTTTTTCATTTCGGTTTCCCAATCTGTATTTTCCAGTTATTCTTCCATCTTGACCTTCGCTGACGATGGCGTTCCAGTCTCCTAAAATAATTAGGTTTTCCTCTCCTCTTACTTGTTTTATAACTTCCATGATATCTTCATAGACGTCTTCCACTTCTTCATCTTCATAGTCCGTCGTATGCATGTAAACCTGCACCACTACGGTATCTACAGGTTTGGTTTCTATTTTCACCATTATTATCCTTTCATTGTACTGCAGGGAGATCTTCACATGCATTCTGGTGCTCTTTCTGAGTATGATCCGTACTCCAGCATTACCATTTAATGATCCCATATGTATAATCCTGTAGTTTCCACTCCAAAAGTCTCCTTCTTCGGGCCACTTCATTTCACTGATTCCTAATATGTCGAGGTTCATTCTCCGCATAGCTACCTTCAGGTTCTCCAGTCTTCAACAGGTCCGAAGCGATCTCAAATTCCATGTTCCTACCCTAAAAAGTTTATCACATTTGACTGATGTACTCTCGGGTAGTCTCCGCTCGGAGATCCGAATGGGGGACTATTTTACCTCCGGAATATTTTACTCGAGAGGGTGCCATCACGTCTTGATAATAAAGGAAAGAGTGGAGTAGCTCTGACTCCTCGGGATATTAATGTGGTGGTTTCCCCTTGCCTTCCACATCGCAGTACTACAGCTGTTAAAGTAAATGTTACCGCGCCTGTGTAGTGAAATGAGTGTTGCTGTGCCGACCACTGTGGTCTCCACTTTCACTCATATGAAGGAGAGCTGCTGCCCTCTCCTCTGGGTGATGAGAATCGTATTTATTGGCGGCCTCCCGTCACCAAGTCACGGCATCTTCACAGGTTCTGTATTATTTAGAGGCCTATCTTACCCAGGGATAGACCAATACCTCCTTGGAATGCCGTCGCTTTTTGTCCACGTCTGCTTATTTGACGAGTAAACTCGCTTATCTCGCAGCTAACCTCTATATATAGAGGTCGACCCACCATCCGCAACCCGGTGGATACACTCGGTGGCTTTAACCCTTACACTCCCAAGCGGCCGATATATCGGCCGCTAGTTTCGGAGACTATTGTTCAGTAACAAATATGTTTATGCACTTTAAGTTTCTTTTTTATGAAAGAAAACATCTTTCTTCGTCATTTGGTGGCAATTGTAAAATATTTACGGCATTATGAGTATTTTTTAAAGACTTTTTTTTCATCACCTTGCGTGAATATTTTACGTACTGAAGTGAACCGTAGATTGTTCGATTACCGCTTATAAATCTGAACCCTATACAGTCTCCGTTGAAATCTTTTGGAAAAAAGAACTGGAAATGATATATTATCGAAAGATATTTCTTTTCTTCATTACTACTAACATTATGTCGTTATTTCTGATCTATTGCATTTTCATTGCATCCCGGAAAATGCCACCGCGGGTGACTAATTTGCTCTTGATGTTCGCAGTGAAACATATTTTTCCTTACGAGATTCTATGCTACCAACTACTCCTTACAGTTTATATCTTTCTTTTCTAATGCGTTCATGAATCTACGTAATTTTCTAGTCCTGAAATCTATAGCGAATAATCCTCCTCGCGCGTCTGGTACGTGATAAGTTCAGGATATCTTCATTTCAAATATAATCAAAAGGTATTCGTAAAAATAAACTGCATATGAAATGTAATACAGGAGACTAGTATTATAACTATCGGTAAAATACATTGTAGCTTTTCATTTACATCGAAGATAACCATGTAATATCATATGGCGTAGCGAACGATTTTTTTCTCATCACACTGGTGACTAATGCTACGAGGAATCGCCGAAGAAGCCTTGCGTACGCAGTTTTCTATCGTGAAATGATACTTTGTTATCTTCGTAATTGAATCATTTTATCCTTGCTGACTTTGCTTTCTTTGAGTGAACGCCTTTCCAAATGGTCTTCAGTCTCTGACTGCGTGCTTCCCTGTGGAGTTCTTAGTTCGCAACCACACGCGCGTGTTCGCAATCGCTGAAGGTATTCATTTGGTAGTGCATCAATACAAGAATTTTTGTAAAACTTAAGCATTCTTTCACAGTGGTGAATATTTTTTGTAAAAATATAACCACACGATGGCTGGACCATCACATATAGGAGAAAAAGATATTTTGAATATATTAGACGATTCGTCCGATGAAAGTGTGACTGATTTCTTTGAAAGTGACAGTGAGACGGGGAATGACATTGATGAAGATCAACATTCATGCAGCCTTTTGATGAGCAGTGCAGTAATGAAGACAATTGTAATGTAGAAAATGGAGAATGGAGGGAAGTAGTGCCACCAGAAGAATCAACTCCCACACATTACAATTACCAGGAAATGACCGGCCCCAAGCGTGTGCCTCCCCGTAACTCTCCTCCGATTCAATATTTTAAACTATTTTTCTCATATTTTCTCATTACTCTCTTTGTTACTGAAACTAATCGCTACGCCCAACAGTACATCTCCTCTCAGTCTGGAAGATCATCACCATCAGTGAAGTGGGAAAACATTTCATCTGCAGAAATGAAAGGATTCTTGGCATGTATTTTGAACATGGGAATAATCCGGAAACCTACCATTGCTTCGTACTGGTCGCAATCAACATCCCAAAGTACCCCTTGGTTCGGAAAAATGTTTCCGAGGAATCGTTTTCAGCAAATTCTGAGATTTTTTCATTTGGTAGACTCTGAGAAGTGTAAAACACGTAATGATCCCGGTTATGACCCATGTATCCGGTACCAACCCCTTTTAGATCATGCCAATAGAGTATTTAGATACCATTATACCCCTTACGAGGAACTAAGCGTGGATGAAAGTCTAGTAGGGACTAAAAATCGTTCAAGTTTGTTGCAGTACCTTCCAAATAAGCACCATCACCGCTGGGGAATCAAATTTTGGATGCTTTGCGATGCGGTGTCCAATTATTGCCTGGGATTCTTTACGTATAAAGGTAGGGTAAGTGAGGAAGAAAGATTGGAGATAAAGGAACATGGACTGGGATATACGGTGGTGATGAAACTTCGTGGAGTGAATAATTATTTGCACAAGGGCTACCATGTTTTTTTGGACAATTTTTTCATGTCAGTTCCACTGGTGAATACTCTTTATGAAATGGGCACGTATATTACAGGCACTGACAGGAAAAATCGGAAATATCTACCAGAACTTTTCAAGAAGATGTTTTCCGTCGGTGAGAAGGTTTATTGCCATGCTGGATGTGTCTTAGGATGTGCATTTAGGGAAAAAAGTTCCCAAAAAGGACCGGTGATGCTCCTTTCGAGCAAGTCAATAGCAGAGGATAGAGAAGTTACGAGAGTAAGGCAAGGCCGGGAGAAAAAAAATGTAAAGCCAGGAATAATATTAGAATACAACAAGTTCATGGGAGGAGTGGACACATCAGACATGATGCTGTACACATATTTAGATGAAAGGAAAACATTAAAATATTGGAAAAAGGTAGCATTCCATATTATTGGAAGGATGGTGTTGAATAGCTACATATTATACAAAGAAAATTTTAGTGAACCCGGAAAACCTCTTTCGAGACTTTTATACACTACAAATGTGATAGAAGTGTTAGGGACAGAATGGTTGAGGAATAGGGATGAGTCCAGAGGGAGTGGACGTGGTTCACCAGGAATTAGGAAATTGGGTGGCCGTAAAGAGTCCAGATGCTGTGTATGCAGCACAAAGGAACAGAGGAGAAGATCCAGGACAGTGTGCATCCGATGCAACCGGGGATTGCACGGCGAGTGCTTAGCTAAACATAAGTGCTAGCCCCAAAGATCGTGAGTAGCTCACAAATTTACATTTATATTTCATATGTGAAGATCAGAAGTGCAACTAACCTCCTAATTGACATGGAAAGTACTTCCGAGAAATATGCTGTAAAAGCAGTTGTTTTCATGCTGCATGTTATCCGTCAACATTTTACAAATTTCAATATTTATGCTCTGGCAATCCAATTATTTATGGTTATATAACTAATATGTTAACTAAAAAGATGTATTTTATTATATTTACTGCATATTATATGTTGTCTATCATATACATTTTGCCATTCACAAAATTGAACAATTGGACAATTTCATAAGTTACACAGCGAGAGTAGGCCTCAATAGCGCTAGTGTAGAGGTATACTATATAAATTTTTTATACCATAACCTATGGAATAATATAAACAAAATTAAGCCAACTTATTTATAATAAAGTGCACTATATAAATACATACTTTAAAGTTGCATCTAATAACCAAGGTTTACTGAGTGAGCTTTTAAAAAAATTTATTTATAAAAAAATTTTTTTAAAAATTTAACTTTTATTTTTTTATAACAAAACTAAAGAAGCATGAGGAAAAATAAAATTGTGCATGTAAACAGTCAACATTTATTCATAAGTGTATTTTTTTATATTAATATGTGGTAAAATAAAGACAATAGAATTTTTTAAAAGAAGAGAGAAAATTTCTTTAAAAAAGGGCTGGTATTTTTGGACATGTACACAGGAAAAGTGCTTGGGAGCGAAAGGGTTAAGCTCAGCCGCGGTAACTAGGGGATATGAAATAGATTTTTGTTTCAATTACAACCCATCCTGAAATGATATCACATGTTGCTGTTTTGGTGTGTTCCACAATTATAGTTGAATATTCACCACCTTGAAGGCCACTGTTAATGCCACATACTAATCATTATGGCAATTATATTAATTTGGGGGGATTTATTTCACCAGAGTTGGAGCCGAACTTAAAGATCCTCACCGTATATTCGTAAATGAATTCCATGATAATCAACTGAAGAGAATTGGAAAATCCTTTGTAAATATTGCTTGGAGTGGACATCAAACTGTAATTGTTATTAATGAACATAGGAGTAATTTTAAGATGTCCTCACAAATAATATTAAAGCAACTAAATGTAATAAATTGAAAGGACCAGAAAAAATGTATTTGTGAGATTGTTTAAAACCTTTGAAAAAACTGATGAATTTCAGCAATCTACTGTTTTCCAGTTTTGTTGAGAAAGGAAAAGATGGAATCAGAAAGTTCGTTGTATTTATATTTAATGCTCCCAGTTACATGCATGTAATTAAAAGTAAAGGTATATCTGTATTAGGCCTCCTCTACCACTTGACAGAAAGCTCAAAACCACAAATGCTAAAATTTATTTCTTTTGTTTTAGTTTGTATATGTTGGTGATTTTTCTTATTCTTTATATCTTTTCTTACTGCCATAGAGAACTTACTTCAACCAGCTTAAACCATCTTTTCTCACTAATCAACAGTACAATTTACAATTTATTTATTTGTTCACTGCTACTCAACATCTCTACCTCAACACACATCTCTCATACCCAAGTCTTTAACAAACTTTAGAAATTGACTCTTTTGATTAGGTGTTGTTAGTACATCAGCCAATGGAGACTTAGTATGAATAAACTCGACACTAATTATGCCTTCTTCCACTTTCTGCTTTATAAAATTAAACTTAATGTCCATGTGTTTCAGTATCTTTTGATCGGGATTTTTTTTAAAGTTTTCATCATACTTTGTTATCTTCGTAAATAGTTACATTTTGAATCTTTACATTAAATTCTGACAACAGTTTTATGAGCCAGCATACGTCTACTGCTGCTTCACACAAAGAAATTAATTCAGGTTCAGTAGTACTTAGTGCAACTATATTTTGTTCTTTAGATTTCCATATTACAGTATTACCATACCATGGTTGGGAAAGTTACCAAAAAATTAACTGATTAAAGTTAAAGTTGATCTCTGTGAAAAGTAACTACTTAAAGTTAAGTTACCTTTCTGAAAAAGTAACTGATTAAAGTTTAAAAAAAGTAACTTTTACGTTAATACTTACTGTTCAGTTACTTTGGCAAATTGGATGCTGTGGTAATAGATGCCTTGATGGTTTTATGTTTTCACCAACAAATGAAACACTGAAAACTGTCATTGTAGTTTCTTCCATCCTTATCCATTTGTTTAAAAATACTTGAATTGGGGATTTTCGTTGTAATTCCATTTAGTGTCCAGAGCATCGTTGTCAGGTTTTGTATCGTCTGCTGAAAGGATTCGACGATTTTTCAGGGTTGGATTCCAATTCTGGGATTTTTTAGTTGTTGTGAATGAAAGACTTTCTAACAAACCGTGGTGCATCTGTAATTTGCCGCAAAAGATTGTCCTGAGTGGCAAAACATTCTTTAAGGTTAGTTTTTGATATCGATCCCCACATTGCAATGTGAAGTATAACTTCACAATTGTGAAATTGCAGTGGAAATGGCTTAATTATTTAAATAGAGTTACAGTAGATGCTGAGGGTGTGCCTGCGCACATTGTCTCGCGATTCACTGGGGGCTGATGCATTGACGATGCAATGTTGTCGAGTAAGGGCTACTCAACATCATGCGCATTCTGGCACAAGGACAACTCAGCACTGGCACATTGTAATGGATAAGTTACTTTGAATGAACCCTTCCCCTCATTATCCATCATAGGTATTTAGGCGACCCTTCTTTCTCGGCTTCAACTATGTAGTATTGACGACATGATGTCACCGAGCAAGTCATACGAGCCCTCCAGGATATTGTCTTTGTGTGGTTTCGTGTTTTCTCACCTTGAGTCTCGTCTCGTTCCTAAACTTTGGCGGTCACTCCCCTATGCCCCGCTTTTGTTTGGATGTATTCGTCTGTCTGGGCCTATTCACTGTATTCTTGCACAAATACCCTTGCATTCTTAAATACCGTTTTATTTTCTCATTTGTTTGTTGGACAGCCTTTGTGCCCAAATTTGGACCTGTCGACATTCACCAAAAATTTACGAACAAAGTTAACTGAGGTTAGTTTTATATCCATTAATATATAATTTTAATGATTAAAAGTTTGAAGATAACTCCTCTGAAAAGGAACGATTAAATTAAATTGTGAACTACATTTTTAACGAATAATTTTAATTGTTCATTTTTTTAATTGTTAATCCCAACTATGTACCATACCATTTAAAAATGTACCCACTGGTTGATTTTCCATCATCATCACTAGCCCAATCAAAATCTGCATAACCAATTAACGTTCATAACATGCTAGAATTATTCTTAGAGTATATCAGATTATTATCAATGGGGGTGTTTACTTGTAACCGAAATCACAATTTTGTACACCAAATTGTTAGATGGAAACGAAAAAAGAATTTTAGCGAAAAAATTAATCTTATAGCCACAACCATTCACTCAAAAATCAAAAATTAAAATAAGCAAAAGGTGACACCCACTGAAAAAGATGATCTCATAACATTGATGTCATTTTCCTCCCATCCTTGGCTGCTCTTATGGGAAGGGTGTGGAGGGGGTTTTTTGGAAGGTACACTAGAGATTCCTTCTTTATAACCTTTTTACCACCATTACCTTTTTCACATACAAACACAAAATCTTGTGATTCATTCCTCTCCACAGCATCTTTCCTCTGCCTCATCAGGAACTATTGTATCCGCATTCCTGATATCATCAATTTTCTCTGGAACTATTGTACCCGTGTATTTCATCTCAATGATTTTCATATCCTCTGGGGCTGTAGCATCCACATCCTCTGGCGTTGTTGTATTCACATCCTCTACACTGGTACTTTTTGTATCTGGGTTTGCTGCCAATGAAGCACAAAAAAGCATTGGTCCCTCGCATGCTTCTTGTCTCCTCTGAATTTTTCTCTTTTCTTCTTCTCCAAGTTGTCTGTTCTTCACGAATCTTACTTCAATATATCCATGGTTTCTAACGTTGTGATAATGCCTTCATAAGAATGGGGCATAGATAATAATACGTAATTAACCTTTTCCTCTTCACTTAGTTCAGCATCGGCTTCTTTTAATTCAGTGAATATTCCTTCCATTTTGGTGAACTGTTCAGTTAGTAGATAATTATTTCCGTATTTCATCTTGGATAAAATTCTTCTCAGGAACAACTCTGACCATACTCCTTTATTCATGAAGTTCTCTTCTACATTTTTAAACATCACAAAGGTAGATTCTTGCTTCAGATATTTAATGTGACTATTGGCAACTCCAGCTATAATTATCGCCTGCACTTTTGCCTCGATTGTCGAGTTCTTGTTGAGATCCTTACAAAAATCTTAATCTTCAACCGCCTTCAGTACTCCATTCTCCCTAAGGATGCTTTTTAATATAAATGTGCCATTGCTGAATTTTGCTCTGGCGATTGGCACAATCGGGGATCATTCTCTAAGACTCATCATTATTCTTTTATCATCGATCTGAAATTCACCAAACCATGTTACCACTAAACCACACTCTGCTACCAATGTTGGTGATTTTTCTTATTCTATGTATGTCTTTTCTTACTGCCAAAGAGAACTTACATCCACCGGCTTGAAACATTTATTCTCAATAATTAACAATACAATTTACAATTTGTTTATTTGTGCGTTGCTACTCAACAGTATGTATTTGCCACATTTCACATTTTGCTACGTGTACAACTATAAATTGGCAGTGTTTCTGAATGAGGGTAATGGTGTGAAGCACTACATTCCATACGGCATTAAAACCAAGTTTTTCAGCTAATCTCAAATTCAAGGTTGGTGTTGTACCATTTTTGGTACCCCAACAGTGTCTCACAGGCTAAAATGTGGAAGTGAGTGTCAGTCAGCTGTCATCTTTCTTGGTGTGGATTGCTCATTTTATTCTTGTGTTCTTCTACCAAGTAGTTCTTATTACAAGTAAAGCCTTTCTCAGCTTCAACAGTTGAAGGAATGAAGATGCCAAGTGACAAGTAAGTGAAATGTTACTTTTGAAAATGATTCTGATGGTATTTTGAGTTCAGGTTGATGGAGAAAATGATGTCAGTGATCTCAGTCAGATTCATATTTGCCAGCCTATGCTGAAACTGAGAACGTTTATGAAGTTCAGTGCAGCAGACGTAAATTTGTGTGGTATTCGTGATGAATGTATGAAAACAAATCAGGCAAAATCATTTGAGGGTGCACCTGGCCAAATGAAGTGTATTTTTGAAACATGCATCAGTGTGCATGCAATGTGTAGCAGGCCACCAGGTAAAGAAAGAGGACAATAAGAGCCCTCGTCTAATGGAGAGATTTCTTATCTCTTGTCTCTCTGCCTCCACAAACTCTTTCTAAAACAATCCTATCAAGGGTGCTTTATCTGGATTCTGACTGAACCGAACTTCAGACTGAACTGCTAATAAAACAAGTCTATGAATTTGACAGTGAAAAGTTGCGTATTCAAGCAAGGGGATGTGATTGGTCATTTATTTCACTTCATGTTGCAGTTGCCTTTAAGGTAGAACCAGCGCTTCGAAGCACTACTTTCATAAGACGAATATATCATGCCGGAACAACATAAAATTGCTCAAAATGTTGTTAATAATAATTAAAAACGATTTTCAACTATTCAACATGGCTATACGAAACATGATTTCTCTTCCAACTGAAGTAATTTGATGATATGAAGAAAGGCTTTTATATTGACGCCATGTGTCAGAGGCTCTTTAAATACTTTATCAGGAGCAACAATAAAATTTCATAATAATAAATTAAGATATGAAATAAAATAACTGACCTAAAATTAGCTTTGGATCTTTTCTTAGAAACTTAAATATAACAAGTTTATTAGACATATTTTCTGACGATGAAATGGACAACACCGTAAAGAACATGTAAATATTGATATAGAAACCAATTTTTCACACCAGTTGGACACCAGCGTTCGCCTGCGCTACCTCATTGAGATTTGTTGCCTTCTGCTATTAGTTTTCAAGCATTTCTCTTCAGTTTTACAATGCGGTATTTTGTATTGTAGTTACAAATTACACTTGCTCTATTACATTATAATGCGATAATTTTTATAACTGAGCTCTCTTGGGCAGTGCAATTTGCCTTTTTGATTTGCCAATTCCATTTGAGGGCTAGAGTTATGGCTTCATAAGTTCGTTTTAAAGGGAACTTTATGTCTTAATATAGCGAGACTAATTGTTTGTAAAATCTTAAGGGACAGAATACTGATGAAAGTATTTTTCAAATCAACTCTTTCAGTGCATTTATTGATGGATGTCGAATTGTAGAAGTAAATGTTTTGGGTAAGCTGATTATTTGTACTGCGTGTAATTCAGTGTTATCGTTAATTGATATAACAGAAGAAATTCTCATTGGACTGGAATGTAATTGGGGTATAAAATGTAGAGTGAACGGCGTTGTAAATACTGTATTGACATCGAAATCTCAAGCCAGCCCGAAGAGGAATAGGCAGTATTTCGATATTAATTTGAAAGCTACCATTTCTTTTACTTTTACGTTTTACTCTTTCTAGCATAGCCAGTCTATTAAATGAACTAAATTGGGAATCTTTGTCAGATCGCAGGTTTAAATTAAGACTTAATCTCTTGAACAAATTCCAAGACCATATTTTCAGTGATGATGCTAAAAATATGTTGCGGGCCCCAACTTCCTATGGTAGACTGGACCATAATCACAAAATTAGAGAAATCAATTGCCGAACTGACAGATTCAAAATGTCCTTTTTTCCTCATACTATTAGGGATATGAATAACAGTAAATATATCCTGTACGAGTGTAGCAATGGATAACATTGGTAGCTGTATGTTGGTATAAGGACTTATAGCTAACCCAACTAATGGCATGTTTTTGTATGTATGTTTTGCTATTTTTTAATTTTTTTAAATAGCGTAGTTTTGAACAGTACCTATACAAGTACTAATTCTTTTTTTATGCATGATATGTAGTGCATGTTTGGTTAGAATTCACCCCCTGCCACACACCTTTATGATGGCTTACAGGGTATTATGTAGTTGTATATTTCTTATGACAGCTTTAAAATTATTATCACCTTAGTCATATATTATTTTAGCCAAAAAATGAAAAAATAGGTACTATTAATAAAAAGAGGAAAGAATTATCTACACATACTATTGCTGTTTACAGTATGGTGGGTGGAACGTTACCGTTTACATGGATAAAGGCAAGGCTGTAGTGAGTGAAAGGGGAGGGGGTTGTAAACTCCCTCCAAATTTTCATTCAGAGGGTAAATGTATGAAAAGTTGAAGAAGGAAGTAGCATTGAGGTGAGATTATTTGTTGTATATGACAGATAATAAAAAGACAGTAAAGATGAATTACTATTTTGGTACTGTAAAAAACATTGTTTTTCTAGAGGACATAGTCTTTAGACCCCAATCAGTAAATCCCTCCTCAATTTTTGTCCTGGCTACGGGCTTGGTAAAAGGTATACTGATACTACTAGTTCGGGCTGCATGGGTATATGCAATATTGTTCATATTTGATAAGTGTTTATATGGTTTGACCTGTATCAGAAAATTGTAAGGGTTATGAACTATCAGCTAAGTTAACTGCCAATAATCTGCCATGATGATTGGGATCTTGCGAAACAGAAATACAGCTAAGCTACTCTCTTTTGGAGGAACTAGAATTAAGATTTCATCAGAACTCAGAACTTCATTTTCATCAGTTTTCCCTTGAGAAACTATTTTATTCTCTTGGAGAAAGCTTTTATAGTTGATCAGTGACCAGGTTTGGGAAATTGTATTACCAAACATATTAGTGCCTATTAACAGTATGCATCGAGTCTAGTTTCAAATTCCTACAACCATATTATAGACTTATATTCTCAATTTTACTTATTTGGTGAGAAATATATTGTGCAGGTGATAATAAATACGTATTCAAAACAAAGTATTATTTAGTGCCAGGTGAAAACGATCCCTTTATACTAGGAAATATACATTAAAATATTGGAAATATTCTTTTAAAGAACTAATAGACCATCGTGAGTAGCAATAAAGAAGCCACTTTATCATGTAAACAGTGTTATACCTATTAGTTTCAGGGATCTATGATATTCCGTGTATGACGACTGCTAAGTGTAAAATATTTTAGCGCACTCAGGTATTCTTCAAGTAACCAGTACTAACAGGGAGTACAGTACAAATGGTACTAATCAAAGACACACTTCGTAGCATAAATCATCTGCAATCATGACGTAAGGAATAAATAAATGAGGTACTGGGCCACTTCGTTTTGATTACTCCCCTAATATCGTTGCCAGACTTCTGTCACTATGGTGGCTAAGGAACGGAAGTTATAGACTTTTCATCGTTTTTCAATCAAATATTATCCTTAAATGGCCGGAGGTAACCTGAAAATAATATATAGTATCCGTTTATTATTCAGCCACAATATACTAGTTTTTGAGATGGTGTTTTCAGGGGAAATTTTGTGAAATAAAATTTTTCTGGGAGGGACGTCACCATTCTTCCATAAGAGCAATGTAATATGAGGCTGAAAATGACGATTTTCAAATCCTTTAATAAGCATAAATTGGCCAATGACCCCAAAATATTTTTTCATGGATTGACGAAGAAATGATTTCTCTACAATGTATCAAAATATCAAGAAATGTTATCAGAGGAACTTGTAGTAGAGGTTCTACCTTAACACACTCTTCTTGTTTAAAATTATCAAGTATTTTTGATGCAATCTTTCTGGAAAGACAAGGTAGAACTAACTTTTATGACTATAAATGAATTTATAAATACTTGTTATTGCAATAACATTTTCTGGTCCTGTAGATTTATAATGTAGAATTTTTGCTGTGGTACTCTTCACATTGAGTACCAATTGTCAAGTTTGAAACTAAAAGAACATAACTTTTACGAAGTATGTAAGAAATATATTATATAGGCTGCAGCGATTTAAGATAATATCTCTGTTTATATGCATCAATGACACTGCATACTGAGAAGATCTATGTGGTACCATGTTTATTTACTATAGTTTTTCACTTTTCCTTATGAATTAAAATAATTTTATCCTCTCTATATATATATATGCAGGACAAGAAAGTGCTGTTGCTGAGGTCTTTAAAGCATCAATGCCAGCTTCGGATGTGAGAGACTCAGTGTTCATTGTCCCATTACATGTGTCTTCTTCAGTGACAAGGGAGGAACACAAGGAAAAGAGTCATGTTTCATACTCTGGGTCCATGAGGGAGGATGAGATAATAAACTCCATTGTCAGGGAGGAAGGAGAGGGGAGGGAGGCTGTGGCATCGCATGACAGCACTCAACAGAGCATGAGAGTCGTGGAGTGGAGAAAGAAGAATGATGTGCAGTCAATAGAGTGCACAGAAGTGGCAAGGAATGCCAGCCAGATAGCTGAATGGGGCACTGGTGGTGGCACAAGGAACCAATCACCCCTGAGTGGTGAAAACCCACGTGTTAGAAGCCTCAAGTGTGACAAGTGTGGAAGTATATTCTGGTCAAAGTATTTGATTGCCAAACACGTGAAGGTACATGATGTTGTAAGTGTTTTCAAGTGCAGCACATGCAACTTGGACTTTGACCATGAAGGTGAATACAAAGGACATAAGTGTGTTCAGGGAAAGATTAATTCCAGAACGCTCCATAATGCTGACAAAAGGGCGCCTCACTCAGCTGGTTCTGCATCTGGTAGTGGTAGTATTCAGGATGTCAATCCCATTGTGAAGAAGTTATTACCCTGTGAAATGTGCTCCAAGTCCTTTAAGAATTCAAGTGCCCTTGCAATGCACATTCGTACACACACTGGGGAGAGACCATATTCATGCACACTGTGTGGGAAAGCGTTTACACAAAAGGGCAATCTCAGAGCACATATGAGTGTACACGATGGAACGAAACCTTATTCCTGCAGTCATTGTTCCAAATCATTTTCACGTAAAGATCATCTCAATATTCATATGCCAGTTCATACTGGTCTTAAAGCTTTATCCTGTAGTCATTGTTCCAAATCATTTTCACGCAAAGATCGTCTCCATAGTCACATGTCACTTCATACTGGCTTTAAAGCATTTTCCTGCAGTCATTGCTCCAAATCATTTTCACGCAAAGATCAGCTCTGTAGCCACATGTTTGTTCATACTGGCGTTAAAGCTTTTTCCTGCAGTCATTGTTCCAAATCATTTTCACACAAACATAGTCTCAAAAATCACATGTCAGTTCATACTGGCCTTAAGGCTCATTCCTGCAGTCATTGCTCCAAATCATTTTCACGCAAAGATCGTCTCCGTAGTCACATGTCAGTTCATACTGGCATTAAAGCTTTTTCCTGCAGTCATTGCTCCAAATCATTTTCACGCAAAGATCTGCTCTGTAGCCACATGTTTGTTCATACTGGCATTAAAGCTTTTTCCTGCAGTCATTGTTCCAAATCATTTTCACACAAACATAATCTCAAAAATCACATGTCAGTTCATACTGGCCTTAAGGCTCTTTCCTGCAGTCATTGCTCCAAATCATTTTCACGCAATGATCAGCTCCGTAGTCACATGTTAGTTCATACTGGCATTAAACCTTTTTCCTGCAGTCATTGTTCCAAATCCTATTCGTGTAAAACCACTCTTAAGCGGCATATGAAGGTGCACACCTGAGACAAACCTGATTCATATGTTATATGCACAGTCATTCAAAAATGGGCAACCTTAAAAGACACCTTTGACCTAATTCTTGTGAAAAGCCTTAATAATTTAATGTTTGCTCAATACTCATGTGCAAATGCGCTATATTGAACATGAATTGCTGAACCTAGAGAAAAGCATCATTTCATGCCGGAACGTAGAGTTATTGATCTTAGAAACAGGAGTGAGTTCTTTGTGCTCTTTGTGTAGAATCGTCTGTTTGGCTGTATTAAATATAGTTTTGTTTATTCTTTTCCTGACTAATGATTGTAATACTGTATGTTTGGACTGTGATATTTGACAATGCTCTCTCACGGCTTCCCTCTGGCGGTGCCTCGGGAAGCTGTAACCAAAAACCTCCTCCCTCCTTTTCTTCTTTAGCAGAAGAGACGAAGGGATTACTTAATGGTCGGTCTTATTCTCCTGCCCTTAAGATGGTCGTTTCTCCGACTCGAGCTGCACGACATCTGAGGTCCCGTACATACCTCTACGCTTATTACCATGTCGATATTTGTAATTTCAGTAGTGTTTGTTTACTTCTTGTTTGACATATATCGATGCTCTGCTGTTGTTGTTGTTCTGTTGATTGGTAACTAACAATTTTATTAACAATCATTTGCATTTTTTTGATACAATTGCTGAGGATAACATTCCATCCAACACAAAAATTTCATGAGTAAAAACATTCTCTATTTCATTCTGATGCTTGTATTTAAAAACACCCACGATGAATAAATAAGATAGTTTCAAAGGGTTGCAAGATTAGTATTACTACAAATTACAGTGATGAAATAATATCAATTAGATTCTTATATTCTTCCACAAGAAGACATTCTTCCTGATACATCGAAGACTGTCCGGTCCCAGACTGACGAGAAAATCAAGTGTGTCATTTCTTCAGAAGGATTTGTGAGTCAACTGATTTCCTGTTATGAGCTTCTTCACAACTAAGTATTCACGTGAAATAACTTTTTCTATCCGAATAATTCTAAATCACTCTTTTTAACACTTTTATTTCATTGGATTCAATATAGCAATTTCTAGAAATTTTTATCTACCAATATTATGCCTCGATTGACTTCAGTCCAGTTGCCGCCGGGGAAAATGACGAATAGCCGGCGTATAAATTTCTCATAATAATTTGCAATTCATTTTCCCGTTCATTTTTAACAGTTGACAATCGAAATGACGATGATGCAAGATGTGGATGAAATTGGTGGGAATACGAATATAACGTGTATGCAAGTGTTGATCGAATTGTACTACTATGACATTTACTACGTGAGATAGAGTTATACTGCTGCAATACAGAAAAAGGCCCAAAAATCTTACTCAAGAATTTGTCAGGAATAGCCTTCTATCACTAGTTACTTCTACCATGACGAATGGAATTTGAATAGCGTGATATCTTCCGAACAACGCACCTCAACTCGGGAATTTCAACTCTCTTGACAAAATAAATTTGCTCTTCCAGCAATTGCCAGAATTGGAGCCAAATCTGATCTAAATTTCGGGCACACACAAAATGTTTTTATTGCTTTCACGGTCTCCAGTTTATATGTTCCTGCCTGATCCAAACAGTTGGTAGGACTACATAATGCCTCCGGAATTTCAAATAGATTTTCCCAGCATCCATCACACTAGCCCCAACACACTGAATGGTTATGTGTTAGATGGTCGCATGCCGACGACACCCAGATCATACGTTACTAGCGTAGTTGCACAAATATTTATGTATTAAAATAGTGTGACCCTATTAGTCCTCTGTTATGGATGGATGTACAATAATCACAAGATGCAATTGATTTAAAAACACACATCCATTCAAGTCATATTCATTAAATTTGTTACAGCAATATTAATTGTAATGGAAAGTTCTCACCCAAAGCCAGTGACCTTGTGTGCAAACCTGATAATTATTATTCCCCCTGGATCAAAGAGGTTATCCTGATGATGTATTTAGTGGCAGTCGAGCAAGGTACTATATTTTGCAAGGAAATTATCTAAAAACTGCATCTGAATTTATTACTGGCTAGCTGTTCAATAGATATCATGGTATTCTGAATTATTTCTTCTTTATCAACAGAATTTAATATTTAATTTAAATAAACAATGGTAGGTACATATTTATCTTGTCGTCTGAATATTTCCAATGTTTAAGTTATGTAACAAATATTCAAGTCTATCAGCATTTAAATTAAAAATATTTTTAATTATATATTTTCAGATCATAAAAATTCTCTCCATATATTCACCTCTCAATTCAAAAAAGTAATTTATCTAATTGTAATCTTATTTCAAACCTATTTTTTCTTTTTTAATACTTACAACTTGCTCACATGCATGTTCATTACCATACATTTTAAACGTTTTCCACTGATATTAACTAAGTTTCCCTGCTCACGCTGCTGTATGATGGCTAGATACACAACAATGATCTCCCATATTCTTTTCAATGGTGCCATACCAAATACTATTACCTCCTCAATGTCAATTTGTCGTTAATGGCCACGTTTCATGAATGAGGGATATCCTATAGGATGGATATAGCTATATCCATTTACCAACCCCAAAGATGTCTCAAAATCAAACATTTCCTTTTGGCATTTCCACTGCCAAGAGCCCAAGGTTATCACAATAGCATTACATGCTGGAAAGGTCATTAATTACATGATCAGAATAATACAGTACCACACATTCCTTGCTACATCTGGGCCACCAAACCTTCATACAAAATCTGCGACAACCAACAAATTTTCAATGGAAAATTCTTAAAATATTACAACACTTGATGACAAGATAATGAATTGCAACAAAAAAAGCAGGTTTGCAAAGACAAGACCACAAAAATAAAACCAATGTTTTCCTCCTAAACTAAAAAATAAGTACACCATTACTACACATAGTAATGGTGTACCTATACCATGTTTATGATTGTAGTATCCCTCTGTTTTAGATACATTTGTGGAGTGGCTGGGGAAAAAAATATTCCAGAAGAGGAAATTTTACTTTGGGCAAGGAAGTACAAATCGTACATTTCAGACAAAATCATGTACATTAATAGGAAATCTGCAAAAGAAAATGTTGTTAGATTTTAAATGTACCTAATGCTTGACGCTCTTAATCATAATTAAAAGCTATCGTAAAACAAATCTTGTGATGTCATTATTTGTGAGCTATATTTATCTAGTGCAGATACATCCCACTTACGTTACTACCAATTTGATATGTATGTGCATCAGAATGTTAGAAATTGTTTGCTCCCTTACTGATTGTAAGCTGTTTAAAAAAGTGTGAGTAGTATGACCCAGTGATGTCATGTTTGCTGATGAACCTGGTAGTGAACATATAGATATGGTTGGAAAGGTTCAGATCACAATGGTTAAGAGCTCTAAATTGGCCATATGTGATATTCAGTAATTAATTAGACCTTGTTAATCATGCATCGTAGCTGACTGCTTCTGGTTTAGACAGGTATACAGATAAATTCAGTTGCCTAAAGATTATGTTCGGTTGCCTACTGAACCCGGTTGCCTACAGATGATGTTCGGTAGCTTACTGAACCCAGTTGGCTACAGATGAAGTTCGGTTGCCTACTGAACCCGGTTACCTACAGTTGAAGTTCGGTTGCCTACCGAACCTGGATGGCTGTTGCAAAAGACATATAGTCTACCGAACTCGATTGGAAAAATTTCGAACTGGGTTTACGTATATTATATTTTTTTAACGATCCCACCAGTATAAAACATAATATAAAATATAACTAGCCAAAGCCACTATTAGAAATATTAAGTGAATACATCTCACTCTTTGATATGCCTATATCAGGTTACAATGAAATCCAACAAAGAAACAAAACACCTTATCATAAGTTTATTAAATACAACAAAATACTCTGACATATAGAATTACAATTACATTAAAGTTCAAATTATTTCCAAAATCAGATCTATAAGTACCCATTTAACATATCAAAATAATGATTAATGGGGGCGTTTACTCGGAACCGAAATCGCAATTTTGTACACGAAATCGTTAGGTGGAACCGAAAAACGAATTTTAGTGAAAAAATTAATCTTCTAACCACAACCATTCACTCACAAATCAAAAATTAAAATAAGCAAAAGGTGACGCCCACCGAAAATGCTGCTGTGATAACATTGACGTCATTTTCCTCCCGTCCTTGACTGCTTTCAGGGGAGGGGGAAGGGAGTGGAGGGGGCTTCTCGGAAGGTCTGCTCGCACAGATGCTGTCGAAATACCTCCCATTGGCCGAGTCAGCTGTGTCCTCCCCCCATTACGATAAGTCAAAGTAGCTTCGCGGGCTCAGTTGTGATTGGACGAAGTCGATTAACATCAGAGGTTGCACTACGCCCACTTTTCCGAATGGGTTAAAAAAAACATCAGTTTTTCGCCGCTTATAACTCGGGAAATAATTGTCGGATCAGAAAACGGAAAAATACGGGTCCTTTTATTTTACAAACTCTATCAAATTCGGCAATAAAAAATATGGTAAACGACCCCATTTAAAGCTTTAGCTCAACGATGTCCATCACAACAATAGAACATACACAGGATTAGAACACACCATAGGTTCACCAACTGCATTGGCCAGGAGAAAGTCATCGACCAGAAAAATGCTCTCATAGTAATTGCTATTATGCAATAGATTTCCATGAAATTTCACTTTAAGAAAACTGAATTGCATTTCTACCTGGAGTAGTATTGATTTCACTCTCGCAATGACTGCTCCTGTTTCACCCCCACGCCACGTTGAGGCCGCAGTTTGGATTTGAGGGGGGCATGCACTAATACTACTTCTAACTACACGCACTAACCACTACCTACTACCAAAGCAATTGGGAAAGGAAAACTATATACATCAAAACTACTATAATTCTACCAAAAACCTACTGCAAGCACGCTACACACACTCACTCAAATACTCCCCTGGTGAAAATATCCTGTGCAGGAGGCGTGCAGGGAATGTGAGGGAAGTGTGCGGGAAGCGTGAATTCGGACATTTGAATGTGCAGGAAGTGTGCATGTAATGTGTAGTTATCGTGCATGAAGCGTGCGCACGCTTCCTGCACAGTATTGCACGCTTCCTGCACGGTATTGCACGCTTCCTGCACGGTATTGCACGCTTCCTGCACGGTATTGCACGCTTCCTGCACGGTATTGCACGCTTCCTGCACGGTATTGCACACTTTCTGCCCAGGATATTTTCACCAGGGTCATTCATACAACACACACTATGTTCCGTCCCACCATTGTCAAGTTCATTCTACAAGTTCACAGTTCATTTTCCACCCACAAGTGTCTCTGTGGCCTCCTACCTACCTACCTACGATTAGAGATGGGCAACTTGGTAAATTACCGCAGTAATTTTCGTAAATTACCATGGTTCTTTTCGTAGATTACCAACAACCCTGAAAATTACCGTAATAAACGGCAATTTTCAAAAAAGTTCTTTTTCAGAAATTTCTTCCTCACGAAGAAAACATTGGAATGGCTGATATTATAAATTAAGAAGCTAAAACGATTTTGTTTACATTGTGTCCATGATTAATGCCAATTAATTCAGAGTAAAATAACAAATGCACATTGCGCAGAGGCATGTCTTTGGAACGAAAGTTTCTCATAGTAAGACAAAAAGAGGCAAATTGCGTGTTGCTGCCAAATTCGTTTTAATTTTTTTAATGAGTTATAATGATAAACGTCGTGATATGTTTGATATAAGCATCGGCATTTATATCTCAATGCTATTTGATTTCGTTTCGAGTCCTATGATAAGGATTTGCAGCTCAAAACTTAAAATGACGGTAATTTCGAAAATTACCAGGGTAATTTAACTCAATTGAAAATTACGGTAATTTACCCATCTCTACCTACGATGCCGGCCGGCAGATGTCCATCGTGAGCTCAGAAATCTGTCCTACACTCTGCGGAGCTCTGTAACACGCTACTCCCTACCAACTACACTACATCTGAACCTATTATAAATTCACATATCATCTCGACAGAAGCACATGCCAACCAACTACCTAATACAGTCAATCTAAGTCTAAAGCAAGTGTAAATAGCACGCACAAATTGTTCATCTGCAGGTTTGGAGAAGACCATAGTCCACTCTATCAAGCATCTCCGAGTTGTGTTGCTCTGCAAGCTCTCTCCGTCATCCACTCTGGCTCCAAATGCTTCGTCCTCCTCCTCCAAGCCTAAAATACATCATACA
Organism: Platycnemis pennipes; assembly: GCA_933228895.1. Taxonomy (NCBI): domain Eukaryota; kingdom Metazoa; phylum Arthropoda; class Insecta; order Odonata; family Platycnemididae; genus Platycnemis; species Platycnemis pennipes. Next base: position 1,848,449 of record CAKOGI010000002.1, on the reverse strand, counting down.
TACGGTTAACACACTGCTCCAGAGTGGTTCAGGTGCAAATACAAGCAAGCAGGGCCGGCGACAAGGGGGGGCAAAGGGGGCAAATGCCCAGGGGCCCGGGCCATCAGGGGGCCCGGACCAAAATAAATCAATTAAAAATAAAAATTTAAAGTATGAATAAATTTAAATGCCAAAAATAATACTAAATTTTGTTGTTTAAGAAGTAAAAAAGCAAATGAAGGTAGAGTGTTTGTCAGTGTGCAATTGAGAAGTATGACGTTAGCATTGTTGTTTTGGTCATCGTGGGTTTTGGGGTGATGGGGACGATAGAGCGAGAATCGCGGGCGCTGAGACACTCACCTTCCCTCCCTTTGCCGCGAACATTCGCCACTCAGCGACATATGTTGTAACCTGAACGACAAGAAACCCCATCCCCCGTCTAAAGTCTGTTGTTTACATGTTAGTGGACTGTAAATAATCGTTTATTCTACAGTCAAAGTTACAGATTAGCAGTATCAAGCTACTCATTCTAGTGTTGTGTCACAGGGAGGGACCCCCGTGCCCTCCAACCTAGCCTCCCAGTAAGGATTGCAATCCGATAGAGATTTTTCAATCCCGGGATTACGGGATCATCATCAAAAGTTAGACAACATTTTCTGGAATTTAGTCCATCTTGTTTAATGCTGGCGATCACTATGTCTTTAACACGCGCACCGTTAGCTCATTTCCGTTTTTCTTAAGTATTACAAGTGATGACAAATTACTTATTCCAATAAAAAGTATTAGTCAATGGACTCAGACGTCTAACGTGCTACATTTCATTTCCAAGAAAACTTACTTATTAGCGCTGCATGTTAGCGAAAAGGTGTACGTCAATCCCGGGATTCGTATATACTAAATCCCGGGATTTCGGGATTGTCATTGCATCCCATATTCCGGGATTGCAATCCTTAACTCCCGGGTAAAATAAAAAAGGGAAGCAAAGAAATATTTTATATTTAAAATTTTGTGAATATATACGTATTTCAGAAAGGTATTATTTCTTAAACATGATGCATAATTTATCCTTCTGAAATTTTTAAAAATTTGTTTCCTTAAGTAATTTCAAGGCCCATGCACGCACTGTCATGATTTTCTGTGGTTTTTGTTTATAGAAAGGAGAGGAAGAAAAATTTGAACCGATGCACAGTAGGCTGAAATCGAAAAAAAATTGACAACATTCCAAAATGGCTTTTTTGGAGATAGAATCATGAAACTTGGTACTAATAATGATAATTGATTGGCAACCATGGAATGGCATGTCATTGGTCATGTTCTGTCGCTGTTACCGAGATGTAGGGGCTCAAACATAGCCAAAATTACACCCGACTTCATTTTTCTACGTAAATCTTCCTATTAAAGTTGAGGGTGACGCTGTGTGAGGAATTTAGTCGGATAAAAACTAGTAGGTCGTTTAAAACTACACTTTTACTTTACTGTGCTTAACTTTGGGAGTTTTTTTCCTAAATGTAGGTGATATTACGTACAAAATGGCGGACGCAATTTTCACGCAAAAATCATTTTAAGTAGTAAATATCTGGCATGTTAAGGGCCTGCCAAGTCACTCATATTAAATCAATTGTTGATGCTTTTCAAAGGTAGATCTGAAAAAAATTGAAAATTTGTTTGCGACGCCAATAATTAGGTACATTTGATTTTTCGTACGCGCGTGCGGAGCTTGAGACATGTGCCGGGAGCTGGAAATGACGTGACGCGAGTAAGTTTTTTCAAGCCATAAGGAACATAACCCTTCTTATTCGCCTTTTTTAAAATATGTGCCTTGCTATCAATATCTACTGGCTCTACACGTATAAAATCATGCGGGTATAGAAATATTAAGGTCTGTAAGTAAACGCGAAATCGCGTTAAAGGTTTCTTCTCTCAAAAGTAAACTTTTTATTCACACCCTCAAAGCCTTAAAATTCTTGTATTTGTCACATGAAACATTATTTTACGTTCCAGCGGGATACTATTAAGGACTTCTTTCCGTTTATTTGCCCCTTCGCCCCAGCAGTCCAAACCTTTGACCCTACTATAGGAGGTTCATGCAGAAAGGTACATTTTGGACACTGCGGAGCTTTTGGTTGTTCATCGAGAAAATCTACTCAAATCTTTCATTTTTCCTGTGTTATAATATGCATATCCCTGGTTTATGCGTCATATTAGACTTTATTCATCTAGGAAAACTTTAGTTTCTACTTTACTTGAATTATGCACACAGGAAGGAAACAAATTATCGAAAATAGGTTAATATTGAGGACAAACAATATTAATTCTGTTCGTCAAAACCCTTAACATACATTATTTTTACTCATTCCCTGCTGTTATTTTTGATTGAGTGAGCTGTAGTGAAAGCAAAGCTTAGTAGAAGTGAATAATCTGCATTCATTTTAATTTGGTGGTGATATAATTATCTCCGTATCTCCGAAAAGATGGGAGTAGTTGTGCATATGCTAATTTTGAAAAAAAAGTTCGTTTTATATAGGGCTTTTTATAAAAATTTTCATATTCACGTTCGTCCTAGTTTTGATTACTGTAAAATGAAAGTGTAAAGTGTGTTACACCTTCAAAAAGTTTTCATTTTGAAATTGTTTCCCCATCTCATTCCACTGACATGTTTTTAATTTGAAAAAAGGACAATTTATAGTAAATCAAAAGATAATGTATGACAGTGTGCAAGTTTCTTCTGCAGAAAAAGCTGATAATTAGGTAAGTCCTGGTTATAAAATAACCTGAAAGTTCGCAGTTTTTGTCTAAATTGAGTGAGGGGGTTGCTGGGATTTAGGGGGCCCGGACCACTCAGTTGCCCAGGGGCCCGAAAATCCTGTCACCGGGCCTGCAAGCAAGTATCAAAATTCGAACATTCAAGGGGGTCTATTTCACCACTCATACCAGCAGTGCCCAGTATTGTGGATCACTTCAATTAGGCCTTCCATGAATAGGGAAAGCTTACTGAGGTATGGCATATATTGACGTTTTGAGCAAACTGGAGTCATACATATAAAACAATTCTGTATCAAGACCCAATTTAAATAACAACTGCATGAATAATGTGGTCCCTAACTACATTTGGCACTGACCACATCATAACACATGGGTACGCTACATTTATAAAGTTGTAATTTTTCGTGAACTAAAAAAAAATTCACGTGATACACATTCTCACTGATGAACGATGAATATTTTCATGTTACTATCGTTGAAGTAATTGATTTTGAGCCTTTAATTGTAGGAGTATGAAAGAGAAAATGAACAAGTCCAGGGAAATTTGGTAGAAGAAGAAATCTGTCATAAACTCTGAATAGAAGATAAAAAACTGACTACATCTTGAGACAACCGATTAATGAATACAAATGCAGAGCGAAAATTGAACGGGAAAAATACCAAATGAATGCCTTTGGCATGAAATGAATAAAGCCATAAAGACAATTATGGAAATAGAGAAATTATCTATGTCGATATTGAAAGAGGTTGGTCAATATGACGTCCGAGTGGACAGCCGCCCCAAACAACATTTCAATTGTCATTTTGAGGATTAATCCCAGGAGGAACAATCACTAGAAGTATGCCATTGTACACTTAGCTGGTTTAAATATGGAATCGCTCACGAGATATCAACCCTTATGAAAATCTCAGAGTCCTAGGGACTCGCATGGATTCCAACATGGAGGATTCACTGGGAATCGTATTTCTTGTCGAAGGTTTGAGATTCCTTGCGAATCACAGCAAATTCTGACGAGTCCCTGCGAATCACAGGGACTGTAGAGGACTGAGAAGGATTCAAATTAAAAATTACTACATAATACATACATGCTAAATAGTTTATTAACATAAACAATAAAAACATACAATACAAAGCTTTACAAAATACACTGGGGTTCTTGAAGGACTCTGGCCCTAATATTATGAGCTTCCCTCAATTTACTCAATTTTGATCCCAATGCATGATTATAATTTTTTACAGTCACCACCGGAAAATTATTGGCTGTACCAATAATATCGCTAGCATCTGAAATAACATAAGTAATATTTTATTAACACAGAAGGTACATTGCAGTGACAATAGAGTATTTAATTCAAGTATGCAGGTAAGTTACATTGCAAACAATATTTTTAATAAATTGGACATTTTCACATTCTCATTGTCACAAAAATATTCACTGTATGGCAACATGCCATTTTAAAAATTAATTAACATTTTCATTAAGTGTTTGTTGGGATTTGATGGTTGAAATATACTGGTAAATTAAAAACTTTTGTTCTTATAACAGTTGGGCTAAGGTAAGAAATCTTTGATCTGTGGTAATGGATGTGTAAGTTATCACTATTCCTCATACCACGATCATTCATGCAATTGTTAATACTGGAAAGTTAGGCTGGAAAGGAGATTATTTACGAGATTTGTAGTGCTATATGAATACTCAACATACTGTTAATAAATTAAGTTTTCGAAGAAGTGGCCTACATGGCAATGGAAATGATACTCCCATTATGCATTTAATAGTTAAGATTTTTAATACAGTGAAAATTGTCCAAATGCATACACAACGTTATAATCAACAACAAAAACTCACCTAAGATGGCCTTATATGCTGGGGCATATAATGCAGGGCGCCGAGGTCCACTCCCTGAGTTAGTGCCCAATGGTGAACAAGAGAGAAGTGCGTCCTCAGAAAATACTTCCTCTAGTAGTGCCTTTGCCACTGTAAGCCTACTTGTATGCTTCACTCCAGACTTAATTCCCAAGAACGAAGTCCTGCTCAAATATATTTTTGAGCCCGGGATCAATTCCTGCAACTACCATTTAAAACAGTATTAAACAGAAATTCATGAATAAAAGAAATCATCAACATCAAAATTATTGCTATGATTGCCACCCAAGAAAACTTAACAGTACTTAGAAATCAGCTTAATAAACAACTGCAGTAGTTTGCACTAACTGACATTCACGTTACAAGTTTAAAAAGTTACATCTCAGGGTTGCTGCATGATACATATTTTACAAGTTTTTAAATTTCCTGACTTTATCCTGACCAGTTTCGTTTTCTACTGACTTTTGGAATTAATATAAAGAGAGAAAGTCTGCAATTCTACATGGTGAAATTCTAAGGGGGTGAAATATTGGCATAAATGCAATACTAGGAGTATTTATCATTATCTTACAAAGAAATATTCATGTACATCCAAAATACAGGAGTTTAAATAAAAATTAAATTAAAAATAAAATAAAATGCAGTAAATTGCCCATACCAATATTGTAGATCAACAATCAAACAGGATGATTCATTGCAGGATAATGTTCTACACAAGAAAATACCCATTAACAAAAATAACCCAAATTGAACCCATGTAACCATGTTGAAAAAAGGTTGGTTACTGACTAGTTTTAAATTTCCTGACTTCATTGATTTTAATGACCTGTAGCAACCCTGTTTCTCAGGCTCAGGAAAGGGAAAAAAATCATAATTGTACAAATAGACTTAAGAAGGCCCTCACAGACACAACATACAATGAGAACAGGATAAACAAGAATTTGGGAGAATCATGTTTCAGTACCAGTAAAGCATCAAGCAAACAAAATTAAGCCACATACATATGTATGGTTTCCAAATACCATAAAGTGCAAGTGCAGTATCATCTAATAAAATATCTGTGATACAACATGGCAACATTACTTTAGCATAAAATGCAACAAAGTGAACTGCAATATTTATGCCATTGCAGTGATACCATTTTACAGCATGTGAAAAGTCACAATCAATTTTTAAAAAAATGAAACACCTTTGGCGGATTTTGTTGTGCAGCCAAATATTCTTGATTATGAAATCTCTCTAATTTTTCCTAGGCAAAATCCATACCTTTTACTGTAAAAATCTTAAATAAATTTGTGAAGAAAGACTTCCTCGCAGTCATATTTTCTCGACTCCAAAATTTTAGGAGTGTGATGCTTAAAATTATATAAAACTCTATCAAACCCAAAGAATGATTTCAAATCGTGCCATTTATCTTTCCCCAAGGATATTCACGAAAGTTATACGCTCATCCATGATCACTACACTGGCAAGTTATTACAAATCATTAACATCCTCATCTTTCTCAAAGTTTAACTTACGTTTTTGGACATGCACTTGTACTTTAACTGAATAGTATCGTGTCCGTCTCCTGCCGATTCCCCATCCAGAGTGGATTCATCCCGCTCTGGAGTTGGCACATCCACTGCTGAGACGCTGGGGAGCTTAACTGGAGACACTGGCCTCTCTGATTCGCAAGCATTGTGTAAAGGATTACGCTCAGGAGCACTCTGCCTATTTGCGTCTTTCTTCATACGAGCGTAGAGACTCCGGCACTCCTTTATGTAGTCACCAGCTCTCACCAATTCTGGAAACAAATAACAGTCGTATTAATAAATTAAGTACGGTGGCTTGAACCTTTGGTAAACGATCAGAATATTTAAATACCAGTTAGAGCCTTTGTTTCTCCTTTCAGCGCCACGATTTGATCCTCCAAATCTTGGATCCTTTGTTTAAGGCGCCGTATTTCTTCATCCTTCCGATCGCCTTCCCCGCTTACCCGTTCTACTTGACTCTCGCTTGGATTTATAATCCCAAGCCATTCCTCCTCCTGCGCTCCTGCTTGCTCGATTCTGCCACTTGAGATGCACATTTTTTTCGAGCGGCCCTTTAACTGCATTGGGAGAACATTTGATTAATTGCCCGTAAAATTTTACAGTGATTGGAGACCGATTTCTCGGTATTCCTTTAGTTACCTTCTGGACGTCATCATCTTCCCCCCACGAGTCATTATCACTGTCTGAATGTAGGGATTTGGGAATGACTCCACGTCGGTTTCTCCCCATTTCCCTTTCCTCATCCAAAAACCAAACCTTTCCAGTGCTCTCCATTGATGAGCAGGCACTTGTTAATTGAGGTTTACAACCTATTACATATAAAGTCGCATTTAACATTGCAATAGCTTAAGAACATTAAAATGCTGTTTCACAAGAAGCAAATATATGGAAACTTACCTGATATCCCGAGAATTATGGCTTCAAAAAACTGGGGACCACGACCTTTTCTAGAGAAATCATAGGATTTTACTCTGACTTCATCCCTCAATTTTAGGCAGGCTTCGTTGGCCGAACTTATCAAATCGTCATTTTCAATTACTCCCAAAGTGTCATCTGCCTTGTACTTAACAAGGAGATATTTGTTTTCAGAGGCTTTTTTACTATTCATAATGTAGGACCACAGGGCACTATCCTCGCGGTTACAATTCACGCCGACTCAGCGATATTCTAACGTGTTTCAACGTTCCGCCGCTGTACTCACCAAAGATTATAATACACAGGTACTCACCGCTGCACAACAATAATGGCGTCGCCCGTGGCAAGAACGAAGCGCGGCATGGAGACGACTGCAGAGCACCCGATAGTTATCAATATCACCCAAGATATTTCACATTAAGAAATTTTTTCGGAATTTTTTCTGTAGATATTTTACTTATTAGTTGATAACTCATCATCCTCACATTTATATATAAGATATATTATACATACCATACATACCTCTTCCTCTTCGAGATTATATAGATCACTGGGTTTGAGAGTAAACAATTGAATATTGTATTTGTATAACCAAATCATCGGGTGCGTAACGTATCATCGCAGTGTCTTTCGTGGTTATTTTTCGGCTTTCCGGTAGACCGTATGAATGATATTTTATGCCTGTTTAAGAATTTAAATTTAAAGATAATTATCTTGAACCTCGTTGAACTGTTTTACAAGGAGTGTACACCATGCCTAACGAAAGGGATAGCGATTATTTGAAGACTTATTTGAATGAGGTACGTATTAACTTTTTTCAATTGCATTTGTGCTGTACCTCATTGACCGAAAATCTTCTAATGATCTATTCTACTAGGTTTCCTTGTTCAAATTGAAGAAATATGCTAAGCGTAAGTTTGTTCCAAGTGACACTGATGGAAGCAGCTCTGAAGAAGAAGTAGCGACTCCCATAGATCAATTTCCCGGTAAGAACTTTCGTCGTGCCGTAACCAAACTCACGGCATTTTAGGATGTATTTAGATCTGGTCATAAATTAATAATTTTATTTACATTATATGTCAGCGTGCAAAAATAATTGTAGTATATTAAAATCTCTTGCGATAGTGGATCAGACACCGGAAGGAGACCACCTGCCAGAGACATCAGAATTCGGAGCTAATTTTTCATTCACTGGCCACTCTTCCCCTGAGAGTGCAACAATGAATGAGGTACGCAATCGTGATAGGTGCGGAAGTGATACCAGTGCAAGTTCAGAGTGGAGTGACATGAGCTCGGAGTCGAGTGACCAGTTCGACAACGAGGGCAACGGACAAACCTTTCAATCCGGTGAGCTATTGTATTGTAATAGCCCATTGTGTACGGACGAATATGTCCTCATGATTTTAAAGGTTTATTTTGAGAACAAGATGTTGAAGAAATGTTTGTCTGATGTTTTAATGTTAATCAACAAGGCATTGCCCCAGCCTAACAATCTCCCTTGCACAAAACATAAACTAAATAAGTTTATTGATGAATTCCTTGGTAGCACTATATCGAAAATTCACAGGTATTGTGAAAATCAAAATTGTAATGCATATATTGGATTGTGGGATGATACGGATGGGGATAATGCATGTAGCACTTGTGGCACGCGTCATAACTATGGTTTGTTTGTAGAAAATATGCTGCCTGATTTGATAAAGCATTTCCTCGAGAAACGCAAAATGTATAAGTATTTGCAAAGCTCTAGTGGCTCTGATTGTGACGTGATATGTGATATCACGGATGGCAGGTTTTATAAAGATGTAAACATGCACAGACGTCAGTATGACCTGACACTAATGTGGAACACTGATGGGGTTCCTGTTTTTAAAAGCTCTAATGCACAGTTGTGGCCTCTGTTGTTTACAGTGGCTGAGCTGAAGCCACTGGTCAGGAATTGCAATGTTGTTGTGGCTGGTTTATGGTTTGGGAAACGCAAACCAAATATGACCACGTTTCTAAAGCCATTTGTTGAGTCATTGATTCTCCTAGGGGTTAATGGTGTCTCATGGACTCATCCAGAGACTGAAGAGACAATATTGAGTAGAGTAATGTACAGTTGATTCCCAAGCTCGTGCCCCACTTCAAAATATTTCTCAATGGAATGGAGAATATGGCAGTTTTCGGTGCGAGCAAAATGGGGAGGGCTTTCCCAAGACGTACCCGCACAAGGCATGCTTGCCTAAACTTAGAAACGATTCAAATATGAGATATTAGGCCATAAAAGCTAACAACAGGTCTAGGGTGTTTGGTGTAAGAGAACCATCATGTGTGGCATCTGTGCCCCATCTGGACTTGGCTCGGTCTTTTGTGCCTGATTATATGCATTGTGTTTTGCTTGGGGTCACAAGGCAATTTCTCTTCTTGTGGTTTGACTCATCAAACCACAATGAAGAATGGTATATTGGTGGAAAATCCAAAGAAATTCATAAAGTTTTGCTAGGGATTTGTCCACCAAATCAACTTAGCAGGGTACCACGTAGTATTGTTAGTCGTGCTATGTGGAAAGCCAGTGAATTTCGGAATTGGCTTCTTTATTATTCCCTCATCTGCATAAAAGGTTTTATGCCAGAGAAGTTCATTGGACATTGGATTTGCTTGGTTGGTGCCATATGGATCATGCTGAAAGAGCAAATTTCTATTCCAGACCTTAAGGTATCATTTGAACTGCTGAGAGAATTTTTAAAAAGGATTGGACCTTTGTATGGGCCCCGGCAATACAAGTACAATGTTCACTTGCTTCTGCATTTGCCAGAGGCTGTAATAAATTGGGGACCTTTGTGGGCTCATTCATGTTTCATGTTTGAAAAAGTAAATGGGCAGCTTTTACGGTTAATACATGGCACTCAAGAGGTTGCTAAGCAACTGACAAATACAAACAGATTTTTCATGAGATATGAAGTGCTGAGAGGGCAATATGATGGACATGAAACACAAGATTTGGGACTAGGGGGTGGTTGTTCTCGCTCATGTGTGGTGAATCATACCTCTCTTTCTCGTGCTGTGCAGGAGTTAATTTCCAGGTTCCTGGATGATCGCCCCGAAAGCAGAAGACATACAGTGTAATCTAAAATTTTAGTTAAAAACTTGGGCCACATTACTTCAAGAATACATAAAAAAGAAAAGAGGAGAGATAGCTCTTATATATTCTATAGCCATAATGGTCTGGAGAAGAATGGACAGGTTGAATGTTTTATATTCTACGAAAATTTTGGAATGTGTTGTGTTTTTTCCGAGCTGGAGGTGGAAAGTGGCATTTTTGTTGATGAACAGACAAATTACAGTCTGAAGCATATTCACCAATATAAGAAGGGGAACTCTCTTGTGCAAATTACATCTAAATGCATTTTACAGACTCTCATAACTTTAAATAATACATATATTGCTAAGCAGCCCAATATATATGAAAAAAATTTATAGTTGTTGAATTTTACTCTGTGTTAATTTATATATTCCAATTCAATTTTTATTGAATATGTATCAAAACTGACGTGTCCTATATTTGTATTTTGTGTACAAGCTACAGATCCTTGGACAAATAAAGAATATTATTATTATTAGTGTCTGTACAGTTTCACCATGCACTCCCACCTCAACATTAGTGCTCCCAATTCCCCCTGAAGTGTTCAGTGATAGAAGATTTCTTTTTCTCTTGTTTGTATCGGGTGGTCTATCCCTCACTTGCCCCCATTGCCCAACCGCTTTATCACCCAGGTCCCAGTGACACCCCTGACCCTCAACCACCAGACTGTACCCACAGTGTGAAGCCATTATCTTGCTTCTTTTTCTTCTCTCAGGTGACATGCAACTCAACCCTGGCCCTCCCTCTGACCTTAAAGTGCATTCTAGATTTGACATACGGTGTTGGAGTACCGATACCAATTCTATAGTTAGTAAAAGGTTGTTAGTGTGGTTGTAACCACAATAAATAAAGGCATAGATACTGCTAAGAAGTATCTTGTATATTGTTGTGACACTTAAGGAACACTTATCTGACATATTCATTTACTTTACCTCTTTGAGCATCAACAGTTGCTCATTTTGATGTAAACAAAAAATTATTTATAATTTGTCATTGTATAAATATATTTTTATCCCTAAAACTATAATTTCCTGGTTCATTTTGTAGTTTTCATTTTTCTATTTAATAAATATATGTAATGAGCACTATTTCAACTTGTTGTGTCTTCCCAGTCGGCACAAAAAATACGGCCAATAAATGGCCGAGGTTTGGTTTGGTTGTGGCAGTTATGGCTATGGCTCGCCACATTGTGGCCTTGTTGTGGCCCATGTCCGGCTTGCCACAATGCAGCTGGCCTAAGCACCTACGAGCTTCGGCCACACTTCCTCATAACAAGGTTGGCCATAATGGGTATACTCTGTGCATCAAATGTATACCACAATATGATATGGATGATAATTATAATTTGCTATATATATGCATAAATACTAGAAATAAAATATTTTCTATCCATCGATTATTTTGGAAAAAAAAGATATTTAAAATTGGCAAAAATATTCATCGATGTTGTATCATTGAGTAGCATATTGGTTCGGCTTCCGTTTACGTTCGTTTGTGAAGCACATGTGGGTTTGTGGAATTGGCGCAAACTTGAGGTTCAACCGTACAATTGTATAGATCCCGAAAACGCGAGTATTAGAAATATATACGTTTGAAAACGCGAGTATTAGACATATTTGCTGCGGTAAAGCTGGTGATTTCAGTGTTGTAGACTGGTGAAGTGGATATCAGGAAGAGCCATGGAACGTTTTCCCGGCGACGAGGAGACCCTTAGGAAACTAAAGTAATACTCTTTATTATTACACATATTATTTGTCTAAAGGGTGAATTGTGTCTTGCATGCCGTGTTTCAGTTGCCTTTTGTAAGAAATGGATAAGAAGGCGAAAAGGAGACGACTTGTTAGGCGTCAGATTAAAATGAGCCGCCAATCTAAGTTCGTAGACCGTTTAACTGTAGAAGGTCGCGATCTTTTGAACTACGTTCATTCGGAAGAGTGCGCACATCCTTCTTCAAAGGCAGGGCAATCAAGAGATGATTTAGGTCAGTACCCAAGTGCCAGCGGATCATCACTTTCAGCCGAGTGTGAGAGTGAACATAATATTTCTGGGAACAGTAGCGATGGTGCAACTTCGGAATCATCTGAGAGTTACTCGGATACTGCTGTTGATGATTCCTTATCTACGAGTTCGAACTGTGAGGAAATTGATTCCGCCGAAAGTGTAACTGACGATGACAATTTCTTTGGTGGAGCTGCAAATGTAGATTCTGTCCTTGATGTGCTTAGAAAATATGGACATAAATTTAACCCTTCTCGCGAGGGTCTGAAATTCTTGCTGGACGGACTACGTCCTTATTTTGTTGAGTTACCAAGGGATCCTCGAACTTTATTAGGAACTCCTAGATCTGTGGACACCGTAAAGTTAAGCGAGGAAGTTACTTATTTTTATTTCGGTGTGAAAGACGGTGTTAAGCGGAGCTTAGACTCTACAGATATGTCTGTACCCTCAAAGTTGATACTCAACTTCAATGTTGATCCAGTCCCCGTCTGCAAAAGTAGAAAAATTAATATTATTCCCATATTGTGTAAAATTAATGGTTTGCATGACACCCCACCCTTTTTGGTATCGGCTGTACAATGCTCTGTTAAGCCATCACTGAAGGATTTCTTTAAAGACCTTTTACGAGAAGTCAATCAACTGTTGCAGGATGGCTTAGTGTACAGATTTGTTCATTATGATGTGTGTGTCGGACACATTGTGTGTGACAACCCAGCCAAAAACTGGATAAAATCGACAGTTGGGTTCAATGCGTACAGTGGTTGCAATTACTGCACCCAGAAAGGGGAATGGGCAGGTAGAGTAGTGTTTCCTGACATAGGTTGTACTTCTAGGAGTGATGAAAGTTTTCGTATTCAGGAAGATAAAAGTCACCACATGGATGTGTCACCCCTCACTAACTTACCAATAGACATGATCAAGCAGTTCCCTGTTGACTATATGCATGCTGTTCTTTTGGGTGTGACAAGGAAATTAATTGAAGTGTGGATGGGAAGGAAGAAGTTCAGAAAGTCCGTTCTGTCATATTCTCAGTGGGCAAACGTTAGTGAACATATTGTCTCATTTGCAAAGTACTGGCCGTCTGATTTCAATCGAAAACCCAGATCCCTCACTGAGTTAGATCGTTGGAAAGCGACAGAGTTACGGCATTTTCTTCTTTATTATGGGATCATCATAACTAAACTGTATTTGCCAAAAGCAGAGTATGAAAATTTCTGTCTTCTCTTTGTAGGGATTACTGTGTTAATTCGTGAAGATCTTTGCTCCAGTTTAGTTGATTATGCTAAGGAAGTTTTACAGATTTGGGCAAACAACACCAACGAAGTTTATGGCAAGGCAATTATGACTTCAAATTTTCATTGTCTCACACATCTTGCGGATAATACTAAAGACTTTGGGGTGCTCGACAATTTTTCAGCCTTCCCGTATGAAAATTATTTACAAACTCTCTTAAGAAAGATTAGCAAACCATCACTTGCCCTGAAGCAACTTTGCCGTCGACACTTAGAAAGTCCAATAAAACCATCCAAAAAGTGGTTAACTACAACTGAGGTTATAGCTTCCAGTGAGATTGATGGCTCTGGTAGGTTTAAGAAAATGCTGTTTCATGGGCAGAAATTATTTAATAGCTGGAAAGACGGCCATGTTTTGTTAAATTCTGATAGAGTCCTGAAGATTCAGTACTTCACAGTTGTTAGTGGAGAGACATTAGTTCATGGGAGAGTGCTTCAAAATCCTCAGTCTTTGTTTACTTATCCCACAGACTCTAAGGATCTCAAAATTTTTGTGTTTCACAGTGTGGATAACTGTTCCAGTCTAATGAATTTCAGAGTCAGTGAGATCAAATGTAAAGGGGTGTTTCTTCCATGCAAGAACAAATTTGTGTTTCTACCTATGTCCAGGCATAAAGACCACTAAGGGTAACCGTTAGTTAGTATGTTTGCCATTTATATTGTTCGGATGTTTCATTGCGAATGCGACTGATTTTTTTGACCTGATGGTATGGAATGATGTAGATATTACTATGCTGTTGTGTTGAGCTGTGACAATCAGCATCATATGTATTTGTTACTAAGATGGTCTTCATTGCAGATGCTCTAATAGATCCATGAACAAAATACTACTCAATTCTGCTTTGCATATCCTATTGCATTTTTTAAAGCCTTGGAATATATTAACAAAAATGTTGTTGACTTATAACTCCTGTTAAATTGATGTTATATTTTGTAGGCAATATGTAGTAGTGGAATTTCCAGAAGATTATTGCGAAGATGGTAGTCCATCGATCAACTTAATACGTCAGGAGTGGTTGACCCTTGACAACGGTGAATTCATTGTCCATCACCCTGACTACATAAAAAGTGAATCCCTTCAGCAAAAGATTATAAAAGGGGAAGTAAGTGTCACAAGGAAAAGATGTACTCCATATAAGGCTGTGGTCAAATTTCATAGTCACTCCTATGAAAGTGCATGTGAGAAGCTACTGCGGTTGTGTAGTGATAGTGAATTGACAAATGTTTCGGATAGTGAAGTGGAGATGGCCAGCAGTCCAGTGAAACGGAGGCGGACGCACAATTTGGACCCTGACTTCATATACGAGTCAATTGAGAAGGAAACTGAGTTGAGGCACACAGGAAAAATTCACTCTCAAGTGCCCAAGATTCAAAGGTATTCTTACAATTAATTGAATTTCTGCAAATGTGCCATACCCATAACAAGTCTATAATTATTTTAATTAATTTTTTCAGTTTTGCTGAAGAAGAGAATTGCCAACAGAAACGGGCAAATGAGACGAAGTATCTCCTGTCGAGAAGGTGCACCAATGGTGTTGACCACCCTGGGGAAAAAACCGAGTTAAAACGAGGTAAATCGAGTTAAATTTGAACTCGGACCAACTCGTAGGTACGAGTTGTCACCTCGTTTGAGATGGTTTCAACTCTCAAGCCCCGCAAACACATACTACACGCATGGCAAGCAGTCCCGGCGAAAAATTGAAATAACTAGTTTCAACTCGTTCAATGTGGAATTTGTATTAAGTGGTTTCAAATTGCAGACGAGGTAACTTGTCTAAACTCGGTTCACCTCGTTCGAGGTGGATGTCGTATCAAGTGGTTTCACCTCGTATCCAACGCTTCTCGTTTCAAGTTGATTCACCTTGTTCGTCGTGAATTTCGTATCAAGTGGTTTTACCTCGTATCCAACGCTTCTCGTTTTAACCTGATTCACCTCGTTCGTCGTGGATCCCGCATCAAGTGGTTTTACCTCGTATCCAACGCTTCTCGTTTCAAGTTGATTGACATCGTTCGTCGTGGATCCCGCATCAAGTGGTTTAACCTCGTATCCAACGCTTCTCGTTTCAAGTTGATTCACCTCGTTCGTCGTGGATCCCGCATCAAGTGGTTTTACCTCGTATCCAACGCTTCTCGTTTCAAGTTGATTCACCTCGTTCGTCGTGGATCCCGCATCAAGTGGTTTAACCTCGTATCCAACGCTTCTCGTTTCAAGTTGATTCACCTCGTTCGTCGTGGATCCCGCATCAAGTGGTTTAACCTCGTATCCAACGCTTCTCGTTTCAAGTTGATTCACCTCGTTCGTCGTGGATCCCGCATGAAGTGGTTTAACCTAGTATCCAACGCTTCTCGTTTTAACCTGATTCACCTCGTTCGTCGTGGATCCCGTATCAAATTGTTTTACCTCGTATCCAACGATTCTCGTTTCAAGTTGATTCACCTGGTTCGTCGTGGATCCCGTATCAAATTGTTTTACCTCGTATCCAACGCTTCTCGTTTTAACCTGTTTCACCTCGTTCGTCGTGGATCCCGTATCAAATTGTTTTACCTCGTATCCAACGATTCTCGTTTCAAGTTGATTCACCTGGTTCGTCGTGGATCCCGTATCAAATTGTTTTACCTCGTATCCAACGCTTCTCGTTTTAACCTGTTTCACCTCGTTCGTCGTGGATATCGTATCAAATGGTTTTACCTCGTACCCAACGCTTCTCGTTTTAACCTCATTCGTCATGGATCCCGTATCAAATGGTCTTACCTTTACCCAACGCTTCTCGTTTTAACCTGATTCACTTCATTCGTCGTAGATCCCGCATCAAGTGGTTTTACCTCGTATCCAACGCTTGTTTCTGCACACTTGTCCTCGTACCCAATGCTTGTTACATACAAACTAGTGTTACAGCAAACCCCCTATCTTCGATTTTCCCAGGCTAATAAATGCTAAATAAAAAAGGGTCAATATCAATATATCTTTTAAACAATAGTTGAATCCCATTAGTGTGTATTACTTTCCGACTCCAGGCTAAGGATAAGCTTATGAATTGGTATTTATGAAGGTCATTACATGTACCATCTTGCTCTGTTCTCACAGAAAGTACATACATTTAAAGGATAGCTAATACCTACCCTATTGTATACATTCTCTAAGCTCTACAATTAGAACAGTTGAATACTAGTGTCGAAAAACAAAACCTTTTTTCTCTTAAAATATATTTATTGACAGAGGTTATTCAAGAAGATGAGCATGATGAATACAAGCATTCTAACATGGAAAATTTATGAGTTACACCCTGTCATAAAAGTATTTAACACAGAACATAAAACAAATATACTGATAAATAATATATACACCCAGTTCAAAAATCACAGCAGTAAATACTTTAGTATGAACAGAACTAGGGTAACCTGCCCAGTAATGGACACCGTTAAGGAAATTTTAACTTTAAAAATTTTTTGCAGGACCCCATTCATCATTAGAAAAAAATTGATAATCGATTTTGATAACTACAGGCTTCTCTCATTTAATCTGCATATCTTGTTTTTCCTGTAGGTTCATAATTTAACTGAATTTGCATATCTATAAAATCAGCTCAGAATTGCTAGTAATGGACACAGCGAAGCCAGTGATGGACACCCCAATTTTGGACACAGGTTAGAAACATGTGAGAGGGTTTTAATAAAAGAAAGAGTAGCTTTATTCACTTTCAATTCCACTGATATGGCACAAGGACAAAGAAACTTCATCAACCTGGAAGTCCTCTGTTTTGAGTACACAAAAATTTAACTTTAAAGTTATATTTTATTGACACTGAATTCATCGAAAGTAGTGCCGCCCTCTAACAATCTGATATGGTTGTATAATTTGTAAAATTTGACTAAAGCTTATACATTGAACATCTTCAACATTTGGAAAAATGTAAACATTGTCAACCTTAGTGGACTTTCTCAAAAATTTTGCTTTCACTAGACCTGCTTTTACATTCATCACCTCTCCAATGAAGACTTTCTTGGTTTCTCTTTTTGTTTTTTCATTGTACACAAATTCAGCAACGATGAAATTGCCTTTCTCTACAACTCCATTGAAGGGTTTGGAAGATGCCGCTTCATCTTCTTCTTCGCTAGTCCAAAGCTTGGAAGTATCGGATTCGTCATGTACTGAAAAAGATTCATCTTCATCACTCTCTTCAATCGTCATTTTCTTTTGTTCCTTAAATTTATCTGCCTTTCTATTTTTTCTTTCCTGCTTTCTCATCAGTTTTTCTCTTTCCCTTTCCTCTTTTTCTCGTCTTTTCTTCTCTAGAAAACTCTTGAAGGAATCTGATGTAACAACGGAAGGTAGGTTTGGGCCTAGTTTCCTTCTAACCTTTTTTTCTTCAATTTTAGGATAGAAAAAGCATTTCTTAAATGGAGAGGGAGTTTCAATGGCTTTGAATTTTTGTAGGCCTTCTGATTCACTCATAGCAGTTTGAGTATTGGTCTCAACAGTACAATCATCATTGAAAGAAGAAACTGAGACTTCCCTTTGTCCATCAGTCTCCGAAATACACTCACTTTCAGATGCACTGTTAGTTGTTTGCTGTCCTATTTTCTTTAATCTCCAGAGGTTGTACAGTAACATTGCATCTTCCTTCCCTTGCCAATTGTTTGGAAAGCATTCATTAAAACTACATAGCAATTCATTGTCGATACTTTTCTCTAATTCTGTCACAAAAGAAACACCCAATTGCCCTTCCACCATTTGCTCCTGGACACTGTCTTCACGGCATCGAACTTCAATGCATTTGGTGTAGTCCACTGCATTGGCATCAAATGGACAAAGTCCACATTTCCTGAATCCATTAATGATGCTTTCCTTTGTGGTTTTTTGGAAAACCGTGGCCAAAAGTTGAGCAAAAGTGTGTCTGGTAACTTCTTGAGGGAAATTGACATACTTCCACTCCTTCACAACCTTTGACCAGCCTGCCTTGAGAGGTTTGAATACACTCACATCAGCAGGTTGCAGAATGTGAGTGCTGTTTGGGTAGAGACTCACAAGAATTACTCCCAAACTTCGGCACAGTTCACTAGTGTGTAATGTTAAATGTGAACGGTGTCCATCAATGAAGAGAAGGACGGGAAACTTGACACCTTCTTTTTTCAAAGAGGGAACAAAGTGATTCCCGAGGTACTCGAAGAAAATCTCCCCTGTCATCCAACCGGATGGAGTGGCACCAATTCCCCAGGCTGGTGGATGATTTTGGGCGATGGTATTGGGGATCCGCACATATGGGTACAACACCATTGGTGGAACAATCCAACCAGCAGCTGAAAAAGCAGCCATTACCGTTAACTGTTCCTTGCTGTTGTTCTGCACCACACTATAAAAATCACCTTTTCCTTTAGGTCCAATAACTTTTCCATTCTTTGGACAAAGTAGAAACCCAGACTCATCCGCATTAAAAACACGACTGGGGTCTTCTAATATATTTAGTTGGCCTTCTTCTTTTAAGTAAGATTCAAGGTCATTGAACCAACTTCTTATTCCTGCCTCGGTGACCTCAGCTCGTGAGCGTGTTAGGGCTTCAGCAGTTTTTTCTTTTATGTCACTGTGCCGAGACATGAACAACTTCCACCACTTATCACCAGGAATGTTGTCCTTGAACAGTTGTTTACGAGGAGGATGAGGAAGATCTTTCTCCTTGTCGTCAAGAAACTTTTTCACGGTTAAAAACACAATGTATCTTGTTAGAGGAAACCCTTGTTTGGCTAGATCTAAGATCCATTGCTTTATTCGTAACTCTACCTCTGTACCCAGAACTGGCTCTGGTCCCATTTTCCTCTTTTCTTGGCTTTTTCCAGATATTTTTCTTATTAAAGTGGACCTAGAGAAATAACATATCATTTAGCATATAGCCCTAACATCTTACTTCAAATGTAAGTAATCAATATTTGTATATGCTTATTTTCAAATACCTATTTACCTGGGAATTTCAAATTTCTTGCTGGCCTCTTTCTTTGACATGCCATTTCTCACTGCTTCTATGGCTCTGTTCATGTTATCCTCCGTGTAGCGAAAGAAAACCCTTTGAGAATGTTTTTTGTCCATTTTTTTTCTGAATTCAAACTAAATAAAGAAGGGTATCAACCGAATGAAAAGGTTTTCCAAGGGTGTCCACTACTGGAATTGGTCTTCCAGAGATGGACACACCAGGGTCCATTTCTGGAATTCAAGTTAAACTAGGCTGCCAGTAGTGGTCACCCCCTATAAAGTGCTTCAAATTCACTACTTTGGAAATGTGAATCAAAAATATGGAAATTGAATTCATATTTTATGTAGAGGTTGTATTTTAAATGAAAATAAACAACAAACTGAATGGGTAACATCAGATTAAAATAACTACCTACCTAAACACATAAGACAGCAAACATGCTCTTTATGTGGTGACGGCCATGTTTAATATTTTTTGTCACATGTGTGCCAACTTAACTTAATCAAATTCTATCATTTTACCAACCGCATGTATTGCAGCATGTTTTGGCGCAAAATTCAAACCAAAAGCAGTCAAACAACTGATTTTGTGAGCATTTTTGTCCACCTGTGTCCATTACTGGCTGGGTGCCCATTACCGGGCAGCTTACCCTATTATAATATTAAATCTGGGCAAACGAGGAATGACATGAGAGAATTGTGGAACATTATTAATGAATTAGTTTGGAGAAAATGTAATAATAGTATCGATGATAATTTAACCAAGAACATATTTTGGTGAATCTTACTCTGTGAAAGAAATTGCAAACATTGACATCATGACATAGATACTTTCCCAATGGAGTACAACAATTATTTAATGATTTCAATTAATATGTAAATGGGTGCATGATAATAGTTTTATTGTTCATGAAAGTAAAACTAAGTAAAGCTTGTAAAACCTGAAAACAACTGATATTACATACAACAATGTGAAGATACATTCGCACACATGCTTTAATAATTGGGAAAAAAGTGCCAGAATGGGGACATGATAATAGTTTAATAAAAAATGAAAGTAAATCAATGGGTTGCATGTGTAACCAAAAACAAATGATATTACATAGAACAATGTGAAGATACACATTCATGTAAATCAGTTAATATCATACGAACAGGCTAATGTGCTTATGTAATCACCATCATCAGTGCTTATATACAAACATTTTTTCAGAAATGTCAGTCACATTACAGATAAATACTCTAGCCGTGTAAACACAAGGATGCATGTGTGTACCCACATAGCACAAGTACATCTCGGATACATCTCAGAGACGTCTCAAATGTCTCATGTTACCTCTCAGAGACATCTCCAAAGTAGCTCGAGATGTCTCAGAGACGTCTCAGAGAGAGCTCTATGTCCTCTTGTTAGACGTCTCTGAGACATCTCATGAGATGTCTCAGAGACATCTCAGATACATCTCGAAACGTCTCAGAGACATCTCAAAATGTCTCAGAGATGTCTCAGATACATCTCAGAGAGATCTCAAGATGTCTCAGATACATCTCAGAGAGATCTCAAGATGTATCAGATAGCTCTACATCCTCTACTTGATGTCTCACATATATGAGATAAACAACCTTCGACATGGGAATGGAGGGGTTAAAATTGATAACACTGAATGCAATCTAAGTAAAGGAAACATGATTCCAATTTGCAATTTATTTACATACAAAGCAGATAGTCATAATACAGTCACACAAAACATTGTGAAGAATCACAATAATTACATAAAATATAAAAATTACAATAGTCTCACAAAACAAATAAAATCACAATCCCACCCTCTGCTAAACATTCTCTCCATCTTGCCTGAAAATAGAAAAGGGTAGCAAGATCTAAATAAATTTCTATTTAATAATAGCAATCAAAATATTACTTTTAACAATTAAAACTTCCTTGAATATCTTTTTCTGCTTTAACCTCAACATCTATAGGCCATTTTACACGGTGACTGATCATCCGAATGAATTTAAGTGATGACCAGAAATTGCTTCCGCTTAGGGTTGTTTTGCACGGTGAATGATCATTCAAATTAATTCCATGAATGTTATGTGCAGAAAGGATGCGCAGTGGTAGGCCTATCGATAGTACATATTGGTCCATGGGAGATTTCCGACCAACGCAGCTGTATCGATGGTCGAAATGATTTGTTTACGTCATCGGATATATGTGATAGATTAAATGACACTCCATTCGTCCATTACACTCTCATCATCACTACTTCCTGCTGTAACATTAGGATTAATATCAGTTTTATCAGAGGCTGCCGGCGAGGGGGAAGAGAAACTTCTAACCTCCACAATACAGGGTGCCTCAATATCTGCAGAAGCTTTTTTGGAGAGCCTCCTCAAATGTCTAATGCTAACTTGGTATGGTTTTTTCCTGCTTTTACTGCGATTATCCATCCTACAAAAAAAATTACAGCGCTAAGAACTAAATAAATGCACCACATTGTTAACTGTAAACATTGCTAACCTTATTTTCCTATCATCTGTATAATGCCGATGTTAGGTCGTTGAAGATTAAGGACCGAATAGAAGATGGATTCAAAGGAAGGAAATAGGAAGTGCGATGAATGGAGAAGGTTAACAGAAATGAAAATGGGTAAGGAAGGAATATATATAGGATGCTGAATGCGATTCAACCTAGTACTACTTACGTTTAAAGATGGAAACGGCAGAAGTCTCAGCACAAGGCAATCTCGATGACTCCCCAAAACAACGTGCTCGGCAGCAAAGCGTAACCACCGAGAGTTAAGGCTGGCGCGATGAGTCGTGACGTCATCCTGAGTGGTGCTATGGTTGTACGTTCAGCCATAACCACCGAAGCAAAATTCCACCCGGCTCTGTCAGCACGTATACTTTACTTATACAAAGCCGTACGTATGACCGAACGTTAACTTTAAGCCATTAATACTGGTATTGATAAAGGTCTATCTTTGAAATTCGTAAGCTTATTGCCTCTTAAAATTAAATTCAACGGAGAATTGATTCTAGGATAAACGAAACTACCAACGTTATACCACGGAAGCTATGGGAAATGCGAAAATCAATCGTTACTTGCTGAACGATCTAATGACTTGGAATAATTAGGCTCCACAATAAAATCAGCAATTGGAGGCTTTAGTTCACAAAGAGCTAAAGAGACATGAAATCCAAAACTTTGAGTTAAGCAGATAGATCCGGAAATATGAGTTGCAAGAAAAAAAATTGATCTACGCAATGCTTAGCTGAGTTTAGTTGACAAACGCAACTTACATAATCCAAGGCATAAATACTTTTAGTAAAGAGGAACAAAATATTCAATTTCACACTCACCTACTCGGTTTTAAGTACATCTCAGCCAACAGCCAAGCAGATATCATGTTCCTACTTAAGCTATTTAAGGCCTAGGTTGATAGAAAAGAGATACTCAAAACATTTTAATGCAAATAAATTTATTACAACAAATATGTGACAAGAATATACACAATATTTTTTAAAAATTTTCAAACATCTTGCCGTCATTGTCTTTTCCTCAGCCACCAAATCATTATTTTTTGCAATAATTATTTAAAAAATGTTAGTAGCTGCACATAACAGAATTTTACCTACATCTATTGGTCCAAGTTATTCGTCTAGTATTTTCCAGGGATAACGTAGGACACACCTAGCTCTTCATTGCAGTACGATGCTATGTCTACAATGGTATACTTTGGGCAGTTCGGGGACAGGGATGGAACAGTTCCTCATCTCAGCCTTGGCCATTTCAGTGGAGAACACAGTATTTTTCTTGTCTTCTCTTCGTATTCCTCCACAACTCGCAAGATATCATGCGGGTCAAAATGATCTTCACAGACCTTAAAGAGGAAAGTTTCAGTAATATTAATACAGAATACCAATGCAATTTATCTATTATTCCCCCTATTTATGATACGCGAATATGAATTATTCTCTTTCAATTCAGTGAATTAAATTCAAACTAATATCAGAGCTGGGTGAAATAGTTTGGCTAGTCTTCAAAGTCTAGAGATGATTTCCTTCCAACTCTTGGTCATGAAATTTACACAGTCTACATAGTTCGCAAGGGTTTACTGCTAAAAATTATCTACATCAAAGTGGAGATAATAGTCCGCAAGCCATCTAAAAGGTGTGTGACATTGCAACGTCGTCGATTCGCACTAACCTAGTACCCTTTTAACAAATCCCAATTTACGTTTCGCTCGACCAATTATTTCGCGAATGTTTTCCTCACGTGAGATCATAAGTCGACTTATGTTTTTGGGTGGGCAGTCTTCAGCAGAAAGATGTATTTTAATTCACCATTTCATAATTATAAAGAAACTGTTGATTGCATTAGAGAACAAGTATATTTGTGAGCAAGCATATTTACAAAGAGATACCCTCAATCCCACTCAAAATTTAAGCCAGCGAAGGTGAGCTACGCGTATTTTATTTTCCATGGGAAAGTACTTCATAATCAGTCTGTTCATCTGAAATGAAATGCCTACATTTGATCTAATCTACACTTACTTAATACCCTGCGAGCCACCGCGAGGGTGCGTGGCAGGGGGTGAAGCTCACCAAATGTGCGCTACTTACTTGCTACTAAGAGCTACAGTGATACCTACTATTGCATGGAAAAATGCTAGGTATAAGATCCACGTGCAACTAGATGGTTACTGTCAACTTAGTGACGAAGTGGTTACTTGCCAGAAAAGTTGTCTCAATATATAGGTATTTTTCTTCATTTCCCAAGCAAACTAAATTATTAAACATTCTTCATGCACTACAGACTACTCCAACAATTTTTTACCTACCTATCCCTTTGCTATGCTACCTATTGTGTTCTCTAATCTACTTGGGAAAAATTACAGTTTGAATCTATCGGTACGGCATTCTATCTCTCTAATCTTGTTTATCTGATCAAACCTAGCATAATATGCAGGGGTCCTTAAAATATATCTAACGTCGTCACTAAACATAACCCCTGCCACACCCTCGCGATGGCTTGCAGGGTATCGCGTAGATGTAGATGTAAACAAATTGGCTTTGAGTTTACTCAAAAGGTTAAGCCAAAAAATTAACCTGCGTTATGATAGCAATGCTTCTTCGGGGAGAAAAAATATTCGGAAGATTTCAAAATGACAATAGTAGCCATTAATTGCATAATATTATTGGGCATATGCCTTTTAGACCCTTCTTACTAAATTAATTAGCTTGTCTGAAAGTATTCCATGACTTCAATATCCCACCGCGTAAATAGCCATACTTTTTACCGCGACAAATTACGGTTTATAATAAGCATAGAATAAACAGGAGAGTTTAATCGGCATCAACACTTATGAACTCAAGTATTGCTACCAATACGCAGCGAATTTTCAGAATAATTAAGCCAATTTCTAGTTACAAATACAAAAAATAGGAATAATAACTTAAATGATAATACGTTAGTGGGGATAATAACTCAAGCACATACCTTGCTTTAAAACGGACACTTTAGACCCGTTCCTGTAATTTCCGCGGCACTGTGGAACACAACAGGAGGTAGGCATGACACAACACCACTAAATATTCACCAATACAGTGAAAAACAACTTATCAAGCGCGCACAAATACTGCAAAAACCAGCGTTCCAAATGCGACTTTTGTGTTTACCAGTGTCAATCAACAGTCAACAACAATCTGCTATAGCAATTCCGTAGACCCTCTATGGAATATTGTAGCACCACTCACAATGACGTTACTCCGTAAACCTCATGCTTTGCGCAGGCCTTCTCTCTCGGTGGTTACGAGCAAAGACAGCAACAATCAGCTACTCGCGTCAAGGTAAAATTGTGATGCGGTGATGCTTCCACAACGTGATCGAAGGCGTGGAACGCATGGAAGGCATTTCGTCATTTCGTCGTCACTTGTTACGCTTGTTGCTAACCGCACATGCTGACATCTGTCAGGCAATGAAGAAATCATTCTCGTATGGCACTAATTTCAAACTCATCAGGCTGATCTTGGTTTACATATATTATCATCCCTTGTACGCAAGGATGAATGAAAGCGGAGGTTAATATCTTACCATTGATACTCTGACCAAACTTCACCCAAAATTTATCATACATTTATATATTACTCGATTTAATCATTTGTTAAAGTCCATTATATTCCACTTAAACGTTTGTCTTCAACAACTTGCTAAGTCATCTTCTTACACTTTTTCCTGCAACAATCGGGTTAAATGATGTACGAATATGTTGCGATATTAACATGAAAATATGGCAAGGGATGGCACAATGATTTTAACCATACACTCAGCATAAATACATGAAAAGCGGTCTTCTTGGAATAGCGTACTTTCCGGCACGAACACACTATTAATGCTGCATTCATAAATTTTGCAGGTTTTTTTCGCAAATATCGCGGTGGCAGCATTGATAGCCATTAAATGCATCGCTCCAAGTGATTTTGCGCCACATAACGAGGGAAGGTGACTTAAAAAGTGGCAATTGTCAGATAAATAGCTTGCTTATGTGAAATATCTCAATATTTCTCTCAGAGACGTCTCTGAGGCCCCGTTTCCACTACTGACATTCTACCACGGTTATTTCAGCCCTCATAACCTACCTGCGTTCCAGTTAGCTACAAAGTTACCCTTGTAATCACTGCTTTCGTCACATAGCGGTTACCAGTATTCCAGTTCAAAAGAAAATCGACGATCGTTATAGAAATGCGCAAAGATGGTAACACATTGTAAGCACTAGTGTGTAAGCACTTGAAGTTTTATTCAAGAATCTATATTGACTGTTATAATCAAATGTCGTCGGGCTTATCGCGTACGCCCAAGGAGCAAGTCCGTCTCTTCGTTAGCAAAGTTTTTGCAATTCTTTTGTTCGGTCATTGGTCGGAAAATATTATTAAATTATGTAAACCATAGGTAATAACAACTCTGGAGCATCATTGAGCATAGACAAAAATCAAGTATTAAGCCAAACAAAGCCACACCAACCACGTTTTCCTAGATGCATATGCCGCGATCCTACACCGCTATCCGTGATTCAACTGTTTTCCCATAATTCTTACCAGGATTTTGACTAACTTGCGTTCCGATTACAAAAGAGACGCGACGGTAACCACTATTCCCTGATCTAACAAGGGTAACTCAATGCTAGTAGGACTATCTACCATGGTAGGCGTTTTCGAGCGTTTCCATTACTAGCATTGCGCGGGTAGAGAGTTACCGTCGTAGAAATGTCAGTAGTGGAAACGGGGCCTGAGACGCTTCGGATGGCTAAGCATGAGACCACTGCAGCGGTCTCGCGGGTACCTCTCAGAGACGTCTCTGAGAGGTACCGAGACGTCAATGTCTCAAGAGACGTCAATGAGACCTCTCTGAGACATGCGTTGCTATGTGGGTAACTGACAAGTCTGTTAATTTACCAACATATATCTCGTTAATGACTAATGTACAGATAGAGTCCTTTTCAATTATATTTATAATACGACCAAATACACCTGTTTTGGTTTTGATATAACTGTCATTGGTTTTGCACACTCTATAACTGCTAGAACAAAATATCTTCCCATTTAAAAGAAGCCTCTTGTAACTTGTTTCATTTACGTTAACATTTCCTTTGCCCAGCACACAAGCTTTGGTAGTTTCTTTCACTCTCTGTGCCCTTTGATTTCCATAAATCGAATCGGTAAACATTTTTACTTTATCCCTTACAACCGGGAAGGAATCAAGAAGGTGCTCACAGTAAACACTATTCCCTATCTGAGATAGTATATTGCTTGGTCCATGAATCATTTTCTTTATATTAAAAATTCCAGCTTCAAATGGAAAAGTTGATGTGCCCCAGAGAGGTCCTGTCATGAGAACTGACTCAGGCAAGTGTAACAGCAAATGAATATTGAATGTCATGGCCTGCTCCCCATAATAAATTTGCGTCTCCCAGACAAAGCGATTTAAACCTTCTTTGGAAACCTCTACATCCGCTGCGTTCAGATTTTTACCCAGCAAAGTACATATAGAACTCACAAGTTGGGAAAAATGCTTCAGGTACTTTAATGGTAGCACATTCATCAGGCAAGGAATGCTGTAATACACAAACCAATTCCTCCACTCACTCGCCTTCCAGTCCTTTCTTTCTTTGAGGGAACGAGGAAGCCTGTGAATTTCTGATGGAGGTCGGATCCTTGTTAGTCTTTTGTCCATCACATCCAATTGTCTTGGGGAGCCTATGTGAAATTGCTTCCTCGCAGAAGAGAGCCACAACTCCATTAGTTGCCTGACAACTCCCAAGAGGACACAGTGCATATAATCCGGAGGCAAACCCCAGACGAAATTAAACTCCGGCAACCTTTGTAAAATTGAGGGCCCTTTAATTCCCCTACACTTCTGTCCATACCTTTGCACTGCCTCAATATCCTGCAAAATGGAGCTATTACTCCTTTCACTGTACTTACTTACATTCTGGAGGTACTTTATGGTGCGCCCCACCACACCAACACGATGGTGGCAGTAGGTACATCCAAAATAGCCATTGAACTGGGTCGCATTGACAATTAATGGTCGAGCAACAGAGTCGACACTGAAGCACAGTGGTCTCAACTTTGACAACACTCTCTCAGTTCCACACATCCATTTCATACCCCTCTCCCAGAGAGGCTTCATAGTATCAAAAAATATGCCAAGGTAAACTTGCATTATAGGTTCACCTTTCCCCAACCACACACCACATAAAATGGGGGATAGAAAGGCCTTTCCAGCCCTTATTTCATTTATAATCAACTGAATGGGCCACATTGACTTTTTTGATGATTTAAATATTGCTGCCCCATCCACATTTAAATTATAAGACAATTTATGCAACCCTCCAATGAGACAGTCCTTATAATATAGTCCTGAGGCCACACCTGATGCTGGGCTAGTCAAATCACCACATTTATCAGCATTTTCTAACTCTTTTCTTATTGCCCTTTCAACATTGAATATTACAAATGAAGAATCCCCTGTGGTCAACACATCACAGGATGGACATTTAACTTTGGTTTTGACCAACCCATGCCCCTCAGTGGAATTAATAACAGTTCTGCATTTACGGCAGTAAAAGTGCCTACTAGTTCCCTGGCTGAACCACTGAAACACTGTTTTCAGGAAATATTTTGGTGAATGCAACACTTGTTTCCCAGCTAAAACATCAATTAACTTGAATATGTCTATGACACATTTCAAGGTGAGCTGATGCCTCAAAAATATATTCAATACCATGAAAATAATGTCACTACGGGTGATAGTTCCCATAAAAAATGTGTCGTCACCGTCAGTAATGGTCTTGAAAACCGGAGGAAGACCATTACCTTCCTCAACATTGCTTGAGCCAGGTTCGTCATTGGTGTTGTTGATATTCCCTTTCTGTGAGCCTTCACCTTCACTTTCTGCATTGCAGCAGACCTCAGTAGTTATGGACTCTAAAAAAAAGATATGAGACAAGACTGAGAAATGAAAAAAGAAATACTGGCCAAAAAACTAATTGTAAAAATACTGTCTTCCAGAACACAAACAATAAGATCTGTATTGGCATGTTTTAAACATGTTTCATTCTCTCTATGGAGATTTTACATCTGTAGAATATGAGTGTGGAAGTGATTTGCATTTCAAATGAAGTAAAGTAAAATCACTTAATTTAAAATATACGTTACTTCTACAAGTCTAAGTCCACAATCCAAATGAAGTACATATAATTTATTTATTTTAGCCCAAACAGGTTTCTTCCCTCTCTTCTACCCTAACTGATCTTTTGATTATGAATGTTCATCATGATCTTGCCTCTCTTGAAATTGATACTATATTTTATGGTTTATTTTACCACTGTGGTTTAAATGTTAAGGTAACCTACTGAAATGTGTTGCCCCCTACCAAACCCACTCAGAATACAAGAAGTTTTTTGTGAATTGTTTATATCGGAATTTACTAATCTACTTTCCCAAGAAACGAGGTCTGATCAACCAATTAACGATGATGTTCATGGATTTTTCAACTGATATTTAAATATACTTTTATTGCACTTTGAGACTGCTTTCCCAAAAAAACCTTCAATCTTTTCAACTCCTGATTGAGGCCCAGCATGGCTTCGGAAAATATCAGTCATATACTACGGCTATTTTCCAACTGGTGAACGAAATACATGACGCTTGAAATAAAAATGAGTTCCATCTTGGTATATTTTACAATATTTCCATGGATTTTGACGGTACAGACAATAAATTACTCAATTGAAATTGTTAAATATATTTACCTAGCAACGCACAAATAATTTAAGGGTGCAGACGAAATGAATTACTGTAGAGAAGGTATTAAACAGAAGAAAACGAGTGAAAAGTTTCAAATGAAGGAAACGAGTTTATAAACTCGTTTAACTTATTTTATAAAACTTATTTTATAAAAGGATAAATCTTTTCTAGAAAGTGTATTTGAAGATGTACGTGGAATTGCAACAATGAAAATCAACTTAATCAAGACCCCAAAATTACGTGCCCTTAAGTAAGGAATAATTTTCTTAACGTTATCTCTGTGGGATCCATCAAAACTGCGATCAGGAGCACTGGCAGCATCGCCGTCGCCATCAAATGGTTCCATGATTACTTCAGGTTCGGAGAGTCCAAAATTTTCATTATATGCGTCTCTCGGTATCCCACACGTTGATTCACTTCCTCCTGAAGTGAGAGATGTAAAAAATTCTTTATTCAACCATTCCGCGCTTGTTTCTCAAAAAGATCTATTTAGAAAATACGAGGAAAAGTTCACGTCCTCACCTGAATTAAGGGAATCCTGAAGAAACCGCTTTGATGGGCGACTAAAGCTCGCCTTGTATCTTCTTTTCGACCGTTCAGGAATGGATGCCCTTGAGCTTGGGTTTAAGTACGCTTTACGACGTTTAACCGTATTCATGTTAAAGGCGATACAGGTCCCAGTCGGCACAAAAAATACGGCCAATAAATGGCCGCGGTTTGGTTCGCTTGTGGCAGTTATGGCTATGGCTCGCCGCATTGTGGCCTTGTTGTGGCCCGTGTCCGGTTTGCCACAATGCAGCTGGCCTAGCACCTGCGAGCTACGGCCACACTTCCACATAACAAGGTTGGCCATAATGGGTATACTATGTACATCAAATGCATACCACAATATGATATGGATGATAATTATAATTTGCTATACATATGTATAAATACCAGAAATAAAATATTTTCTATTCATTGATTATTTTGGAAAAAAAAAGATATTTAAAATCAGCAAAAATATTCATCGATGTTGTATCATTGAGTAGCGTATTTGTTTGGCTTCCGCTTACGTTCGTTTGTGATGGACATGTGTGTTAGTGGAATTGGCGCAAACTTGAGGTTCAACCGTACAATTGTATAGATCCCGAAAACGCGAGTATTAGAAATATATACGTTTATATTTGCTGCGGTAAAGCTGGTGATTTCAGTGTTGTAGACTGTGGTGAAGTGGATATCAGGAAGAGCCATGGAACGTTGTCCCGGCGACGAGGAGACCCAATAGTGATCTGCTTCTCATACCTGTTTTCAAGAAATCAGCCTGAAGGAATTGCATAAACCGCCTGTAGTGTGAAATTCACTACCTATTTGATGAAAAAAAGTTTAAAATAATCTTGCAAAGTTATATACCTCTCTTTCAGTGGCAATTGTACTAAAGAAATAAAATGAGAAAGTTTGCTGACTATGTAGAATTAGTATCCCTTATTTGAGAGTTAGTAATCCCTCCTTAAGGGATAGAATAACTTCCTAACATTTGGAAATTCTATAATTTCTTCTAATATTAATAACGTATTTCATTTCGGCACAATTATGGCCAGCAAATAAAATTCCAAGTGTGCCCACATTGATTGTGGCCACACTTTGGCCAGGGGGTCAAAACCATTATGGACCCATAATGGCCATACACTATGGCCACAATGCTTAGCCATAGCTTGGCCACAGTTTGGCCGCATTTTCTGTGTCGACTGGGGTGCGTACAATTGGATGCAGCAAGTTCACACGTTAACTTCGCAGTTACTTATGGTTTTTACCTCAGATGGCAGAAGGCACAGTTTTGTCTCACTCACCCCAATAAAGACCTTTTGTTATTATTATTATAACCTATACTGCATGCCTAAATTTCCCTCCACTGTTTACCCATGAATCTCTGTGATTATGCATTCCTTCGTTTCCGACGGAACGGAGGACCTCATTTGGAGATTTTTCCATATCTGAAAATTATTCCAATTATAAAGTAATATTTAGAATATAAATTTAAATATAGTTGAATAATTCCGATTTAGCCCTTTTTTATATTTTTTCTTTAAACCAGCACAGTGGATGTGTCCTTCTTTTCCTCTCAGGTTTATTTTTTCGTTCAGAAAATTCCACCTTTTCGCCCTAGTCCCTTCCGGCTCCCGCTTCCGGCGTCTATGGGTTACACGCCAGAAATCAAGGCTTTCAGTTGCTCAGGTTCGTTGAAAGCGTGGTGGTGCTGTTAACGTGGGTACTAGAGATCTTCAGAGGAATAGCAAAATGTTCGCATTCGTTGAATTCCTAGACGATGGGAAGAAGGTTGTTGTTCCAGTTTCGGACATTAGGTCCTTCGATTTGCAGCAGTGGAGGGCGAAAAAATTTATGATTAAGTGGACCGGTGACGAAGGGGAAGGATTTTATAAAGCAAGGGTGCTCTCTGTTGCTGGTAAGTGGAAATGTGTATTGGACCTTCACCATCTGATAGTTGATGGCCTGTGAAGCCACTATGCTGCTAAGCAGTTTATGTAATAATAACATTTAATTTTCAGACTCGGAGAGCGATATTAATGATATAGCCACGGGAGCGAGGAGGATAAGGGCCCTGCCTATAAGAAACCTCGTGTCGGCTACTTCAGACTCCGAAGAGGAAGAAATGGTATTTTTAATTTCTTCGTTATCATTTTTACATTGGTATTAAACGTGATATTTTTACTAATAAGTAAGGTATATCTTGATCCAATTTGTGGACTACGGACAGGTTGCGCATGTAGCTTGCATGTTTGGTGAGAAATTACCCCCTGCCACACACCCTTGTGGTGGCTTGCAGAGTATTATGTAGATGTAGCTTGCCTCTTTGTACGGGTATCCAATGCAAGCTGCTTTTCTTCGTATTTCAGGAAGCTGAGAGAACCAGTACCTTGAAATTGCAAATGGAGTCCAGTTCAAGCACATCCGGCGATGCCAAACTCCGGGGACGGGTCCTGGAGCTGGAGAAAACCGTAGATGAACTGAGCAAATGTAACAAACAGCTAACCGCAGTTATCGCGGAGTTGAAGCGTCTACCCGAGGAGGTGACGAAGATTATCCGTGATGAAATGAAAAGTTTCAAGGAAGGTATGTGTTAACCATTATGAGCTCCCATCTTTGGATGTGTACGGATGATGCACTTGCCTTTTCGTTTACTACAGTCCACTCTAAAATGCTTTGCTTTATTTTAGGTGCGTTATGTGCGCAAGGTGCGGGGGCCGGCACCGTCCACGGCCCAGTGGTGAACGAGGAAGGAGAGGTAATGCAAGTGTTTTATTTTTATTCGTGTCAGCTAAATTTTTCATATCAAATTTCTAAGCGATATGTTCACGTAAAAATTGGGACAAGTTCTCAGTAGAAAGCCGCGTTGCTTACCTCGACGAAATGGAATTTAAATTCCTGTTGACTAGCATGCTGATGTGAAAAAATTAAACCTCATTTCGTACTTAACTTTCATTGTATAGCTGAATTATTTGCTATAAATTTAATTAAAACAAACATAGCAAGTGGTCCCCTAAGTCCCCTTTCAGTAAATGTACCCATTCGTTTTGGTGGGAACATAAGTTCTCTGTAGGCTGTTAGAGGTTAATTTTTTATTTTAACATGTGTTACAGATTCACATTGGCAGAGGTGTGAAGATACCTCTCCAAACTCTGGAGAATGTGGAGGCGACAGCTTCTTCAAATTCAGTGTTCGTAAAGAATTTAGCAGTTTCCATATGGGGCCACGAGCGACTTTGTCGCTCCTCAGTATTCGGGAAAGCATGCCCCTCCAAGAGGGATGAGCCTGCCAAGCCTCCTTTGACGCCGGAGAAGATAAATGCGATAACAGGTAATGCATTCATGCTATAAAATGAGAAAATGTGTTTAAATTGACAAATGCGTCGTAGTGACTTTGTGTGTATGTGCATTTATGCATTCTGAATACTTGTTAGTTCAGTGTTGGGCAACTGAAAAAGCCTATCTCCCTGGGTGGTTTGTTGAAGTACCCCTGTGTTCGGGTAGGTTGGCTACTGGAGGGGAGTGAACATACCAACTAATGCCAAATAAATGCTTGCTTAGTGCATCTTAGCAGTTCACAAATACTAAAATACATACAGTTTCTTTATCATTGGTAGCAAGTCCTCAGGTAATGCATGCTGTCGAAATCTCACATAATGTCAGTTATTTTTATGTTTCTGATGATGCATACCTGTCAATTTATTCGCTTTGTCTTTTCATTAAGGTTAGTAAAATACATCGTAGAGCATGAAGGCGAAAAAACCCTGCCACACCCCCGAGTGGTGACTTGCATCGTATTATATTGGTAGTAGGTAGCCAGTGAAAGATCTGTGGGCACTTAATTTGAGATTGGTGTAACTTTAACGGTTGGTGGAAATCACAATTTTTAATGATGTTGCTAATGGTAGAATCTTGATTTATTGTTCTCACACTTTAGTCCAACCATTATGGTTGTTGATAGTTACAATATGCGAGTACTTAAATTCCAGGCTGGGAAGGAGGGTCAAAGTAAGAAATCTTATGTGCTTTCCTTCCTTTAAGCTTTATTATGTGCATGACAGCAGTGTTTACATTCCATTAATTCCTCAGTGGGATATGTTGGTTTCATTGGTTTTGGTGAGTTTTTTTTGTGTAGTCAGAGGAGTGTATACTGTCTGTGAAATAGGTCTAAACACCCACATTTACGAGAATCAACCTGAAAGAGAAGATTGATTTGAAGAGAAAATAGTAAATTCGTACACAGAAATGTAACAAATTGCCAAGAACTCAATTCATCATTGATATAAGAATGACAAATGTAGAAATGAACTATCTCTTTTGTGCATTTTACTTCATTGTAATGTTTCCTTTCTCAGGGGATATACTCTCTTATACTCTCTCGGGTGTCTAGATATATTTTACAGATAGTTATATTATAGACAGGGCCACAAGTTGTACCTTTCACTACAGTCACTCCACCATGCATGATACTTTTTGGGTTCCGCATTTCTTTGTCAATCTTTCAGAGTTTCTGAAGTGGTAACAGCTAGTGCTCCTTTGGGTTTGAGGTTATATTCACTATTGCATTTGAATGAAATGGCTATATTACTTAGTTGCAATTATTTGTGAAGTTCTGCTTGCCTTCATTCTTAATTATAATGCCCATGTTCAGACTCCAACCCTCTTGAAGATTCATGATGAAAAATGCTGGTGTGTATGCTTATCTTAGTTTTTCATAGTATCTTGCTATTATATACTCTCTTAGTATTATGCATTATGTTATCATAACCAGTATATTAAATGAATGAAAGTGGGAATCATTGTCAGATCGCAGGTTGAAATTTAGACTTAATCTCTTAAATATATTCCAAGATAATGATTTCAGTGGTGACGTAAAAAATATTGGGCGAACCACAACTTACTATGGTAGACTGGACCATAATCACAAATTTAGAGAAGTCAATTCCAAACTGACAGATTCAAAATGTCCTTTTTTACTCGTACAATTAGGGATATGACTATGTAGTGGTAAATATATCCAGTAGAGTGTATCAATGGATAGAATAGGTAGATGCATGTTGGTATAAGGATATGAAGCTAACCTATCCAACAGGATGTTTTTGCATGTGTAGTTTGCTAGTTTTATCTTTTTATATAGTTAAGTTTAGACTAGCACATTACAGTTGAGCATCTGTAATCCGTCGCAATCGGGACCGAAGTGATGCCAGATCAGGGACTTTGCCGGACTATGAGTCATTCATGGCAACTGGTCTATTTTTTGAAATCTGGAATGTTTTCATTGAAAGGATTCACTTATAACAAAATTAATTGGTTTGCCATTTACTGAGTACAATTTTAAAAAGAGTCACAGAATAATCAGAAAGAAATGGTTTATTAATTCACAAAGCTTTTACTTCGCATCGTGTGTTTCATATTGCTGCACATTCAGAAGTGTAGTATTACTATCGAAAAAGGCTAAATAAAATTTGATATTTCTTATGCTGAGCTTCGCACAACATTTCATACCATGCTTATTTGTTATCAGCTGATTCAGCACGATGTCAACGCATGGGTGTCTTCTGCATTACCTCCCATCACACTACGCATGTTTTACAACTGACTGTGAATTACTATTCCATGAACGTGAAATTTCTCACATCACGTCTTTTAGATTATATCTGTTTCTGAAATGGGTCGGCCTGTTCCATTAGCATTTGGCCAGAAACTGATTAAGCGCTCCACTTTGATGCAATTGAAGACATTCGTTCTAAATCAGCACTTAATCTTCTCTCCTAGTTTTTCTCTCTGTCATCCATTTCTTCATGTCACTTTAACAGTAAAATTTGGAGGATCTTCTGTTTTTGTTTCATAATGTGTTATATTGTCAAAGATCCCACGCAGTATGCTTCTGACAAATGCTTTACCAATGCAACAGCATCAATCCTTTTCAGAACTTGCTCTTCTGCGATTGTTACCATTTTGTACTGATGCCTCCTCTGCCATTGCCACAACTGCTTAGATAGACATGTTTAGGGAGGAAAATAAGCTAAAAAAATAAGATAAAATATGTTATCAAATTATGATTAGTGGTCAATGAAAAATGCATGTGCCATTGAAAGTGGCCAATCTGTACACTAGTATGTATTCCATCGCGGACGTCTTCCATTTGGTATGTTTAGATCAAGTTGCAGAATCATTCCAGTGTACACGACGTATCGGGAATTAATGTTATTCAGATTCTTGGAATGGGATTTAACACTAAGAATGGAATGGGATATTATCTCCGCGGGTTATGAAGCAATGTTTCCATAAAAAAATGTTTCGGCATTTTCCACTAAGTACTGGGTAGGTGGTCATGGCAAACTTGATGGTTTATGGGTGTTTACGGATTAGGGATTCCCGGATTAAGGGTGCTCAACTGTATTACTAATCCTTTTTTATGCAAGACATTTCGTGCATGTTTGGTGAGAATTCACCCCCTGCAACACCTTTACGGTGACTTGCAGGGTATTTTGTAGATGTATGTCAGTAGAAGTGACCTTACTTAAGAGTGCAATGTAGAAAGTATTTGGTGTTCTGTTAAAAGTAAAAGTAGTATAAGGACTTCAAGGTAACCCAACTAAATGCACGTTTTTGCCTGCTTACTTTGCTATTTTTAGCTTTTTCTAATAGTGAAGTGTAGACTAGTATATTAGTACTAATCCTTTTTTATGAATGATATGTAGTGCATGCTTGGTGAGAATTCACCCCCTGCCACACAACTCAATGGTGACTTGCAGTGTATTATGTGAATATATATGTAGAAGGGCAATTAGTGGTTCACTACCCTTAGAAAAAAATACTATGGAACTATATATAGTGATTATATATAGTTTTCTATAATCACTATGGCTATAGTCCTATAGTTATTTGGAACATAGTGATTATAGGACTATATATAGTGATTATAGGACTATATATAGTGATTATATATAGTTTTCTATAATCACTATGGCTAAGGTATTTGGAACATACCCATGTAGCACAGATGGCTGGGCCAACGTTTGGTCATGAGGATTCCTATATTATTATTATTCTAGGTGCAGCGGTTGGCCAACCATTATTCGTATCCGTTTTGCCAACTGTTCCCCAAAGGAACAAAATTGAAAAAAAAAGGAAAATGAAGGATCGTGATTCTCACTTACTGAATGATTAATATCTTTATCTCACATACTACTTATAACCCTACCTTACGATCTACACTAAACTACTTTGTATCCTATCAACCTTTGACATACGGCCTGACACATTTTCCAATTATGGTAATGAGACAGGGAGGCCATATATATACTGCTGCTGGCTGGCATTAAGTCGTTTGTGATTATTAACTTTACTCTAAGATTGAGACGGATAATTTGCACCATTAAAGCATTTCCCTAATAACCATTTTATGGCTAAAATTAAGCATGACCATTATAAATATACATCTCTGATATTCTTTGAACTCTAGGAGAGATAAATAAGAGTTTCCTCCATAATGCTGAGAACCTGTTTTCCGGCGAGCGCACCAGATTTTTCTCTAAGTCCGATACCATCTACGAGGGACTGAGGAAAATCATACAATCATGGATATCCATTTGAATGGATATAAGATGAATGTGACATTTGAATCCATATGAGATGAATAAAAAATAAAATGTTCAGAATGTTTTGCTTTTAAGATACATAATTTGAAACCTCTCTCCTATAGACAGCATGGTCCAGGAGAATATGTCTGTATATGAGAGGTCTATGTAAGTTATGTATGTATAAACTATAGAACTGTATCCTATAGTGATTATAGGAATATACCCTATAGTGATTATAGGACTATAGTACTATACCCCATAGTGATTATAGGACTATAGAACTATACCCCATAGTGATTATAGGACTATAGAACTATACCCCATAGTGATTATAGGACTATAGAACTATACCCTATAGTGATTATAGAAATTTCTATAGTGATTATAGGACTATAGAACTATACCCCATAGTGATTATAGGACTATAGAACTATACCCTATAGTGATTATAGAAATTTCTTTAGTGATTATAGAAATTTCTATAGTGATTATAGAATTCCTATAATCACTATATATAGTTCTATAGTATTTTTGTTTCTTAGGGTAACATTACCCAGTTCTTATGCATTGCATTTTTATGTCATACATGTTCATCTACATGATACCCTACAAGCCACCATGAGGGTGTGTGACGGGTTGAAAGTCACCAAGCATGCACTACCGACATACAAACAAGCAACAATAGAGTCTCATGCAACTAGATTGTTAGTATCTATAGTATTTAAGGTATTAATACAAGCATCATGCACTACAGACTACTCTAAAATATTTCCCCTACCTATCCCTTTGCTATGCTGCCTATTCTGTTCTCTTGTAGTACAGGGGAAAGATGCCACTTTGAATGTATTGGTACGACAATCTATCTCTGTAATCTTATTTATCTGGTCGAATCTTCTACAATACGCTGGTGTTTTTAATATTTGCCTAACATCTTCAGTAAAGCTATCCGATTGAAATTTCTCAAATACATTTAATCTGTACCTTAACTTACACTCTGATAATGATGTTAAGTGTCTTGCTGTGCATTATTAAGAGAATTTCTTTTGGATGTTTTTTTTAAATAAATATGACAATATTTAACTTTACAGATTGCTACATGGATTATCTGAAAAGAAAAGGCACGGACGAGGTGTTGCTGGGGCGAGAAGCGAAAAAAGTGAGGGCATACATATGCTCGAAGATTCAAGATCTGAACCGGAAAAAAAAGTCAAATAAAGATTAATATTTTTTGTGAATTTGCTGCTTTCTTTGTTAATCTCCTCTAAAGTCAAATAAAGATTAATATTTTTGTGTGAATTTGTTGCTTTCTTTGTTAATCTCCTGTTGCATATTTCGTTTTTTCTAATCCACATTGGATGATGTAGGTGTATCATTGTGTTAACTTATTCCTCATGCACATCTTGTATTGCTTTTATACAATGAAGTGCTTGTTTTTTTAGGATCTCTCATGAAGCAGGTAATGTAAAATCCCCAAGGATGTCTAAATGCAGGGTATTATGAAAGGTGAAGTTTTGTTTTACTGGCGCTTTAGGTGGAACTCTGTGATCAATGTTGAGGCAATTTGTTGTAAATAATATCATTTTTGGATAAGGGATAATTTTTGTTGGAATTAGTATCTCAAAAGATGTAGAATGGAAGTAATTTTGAATGAATGCTCTTGAAACCGGGTCATGACAATGGGAAAAGTAATCTTGTATCTGTTCGGCTAAATAATTATTCCAGTTGCGTTTATTGATATTGTCGGTGTGAATTGGGGTGGAACTCATTCTGGTTCTAAGGTGTGGGGTGTCAGTTGAAACTGGTTGATTACCTGTGAAGCGACGTACATGGGGAACCAGCGTCAAACGACAGGGTACAATGCAACGCGGGGTGTGGGGGTCCAGTTGAAACCAGCGAATTCTAGTACGAAGTAGTTAATGCGTGGTAGTGTGTTACTAACGGAGACCAGTTGAAACAGGTTAGTACTTGGTGGATCGAGTTGCTTCCCTTATGGGTCAAACTAGGTAATACGATTTGAATCGAGGTAGCCTGTTCTAGATAAAACGGGCTGATGCTAGGTAAGACGGGTTGATTATTCCACATTTGAAACGAGTTAATACAATCTGAAACAAGGTGGCGTGTTACTAGCTGAAACGGGTTTATGCTAGATAGAACGAAATGCTTCTCGTACAGGTCAAACGATGTAATGCGATATGAATCGTGGTAGCCTGTCCGACATAAAACGGGCTAATGCAAGGTATGACGGGATGATTCTAACACATTTGAAACGAGTTCATACAATCTGAAACAAGGTGGCGTGTTACTAGCTGAAACGAGATGAAACGGGTTTATGCTATCTCGAACGAGCTGCTTCTCGTAAAGATCAAACAAGGTAATGCGATATGAATCAAGGTAGCCTGTTCTACATAAAACGGGCTAATGCAAGGTATGACGGGATGATTCTTACATATTTGAAACGAGTTCATACAATCTGAAACAAGGTGGCGTGTTACTAGATGAAACGGGTTTATGCTATCTCGAACGAGCTGCTTCTCGTAAAGATCAAACGAGGTAATGCGATATGAATCGAGGTACGCTGTTCTAGATAAAATGGGATAATGCTGGGTAAGACGAGTTGATTTTCCCATATTTGAATCGAGTTAATCCAGTATGAAACGAGGTGGCGAGTAACTAGCTGAAACAATGCACTGCGAGATGAAACAACCTATTCCTCTCTATATAAGACAAGGTGATTCGAGATGGATAAAGCTGCCTAGAAACGACAGCTGCTGGTTGATACGAAATCAGTCGAGGTTATACGAGGTCGAGGTACGAGGTAAAGCTAGCAAAAAGCGGCCATAACCGACTTGAAACGAGTTGAAAGAACGAGTTAAGCCGAGTTGAAACCTTGTAAAACCATGCTAGTTCACTCTAACTCGTTTCAACTCGTACAATCCCCAGGGCATGGATCAATTAATGGGACTCTCGAACAAGGAACTGTTCTAGAAGAGAGACAAAATATTACCTCTCGAGCACCCACTATTCAAAGGTATTGTTACTATTTATTGAAAATCCATCAAATTTGCTGTATGTAACAGTTGTATAATTTTTATAAATCGATTTTTCAGTTTTATTCGAGAAAAGACATTCAATCAGATACTCCAACCACATCAATCAAAGGTTTCATCTATGCCACATGCAAGGTACTTATTTAAAATTCATTACACTCTGTGAACCATTGCTGCTTTAAACATTTAATCCATGTCAATGACAACCCTGGGTGGTAAGTGATAATACACAAGTGGTAGCATATATTTTGCTTAGACGTCCTATTTATGTTTGTATTTACTTTCCTAAATTTTCATTTTACAATAACTTAGGCTAATATATTAGGCACAAGACTTACATACACGTGGTACAACATCTTCTCGGAGAGTGAGACGGTGAGGTTGCTCGTCAGCTCTCGCCTACAAAGCTCACGTGATTAATGCGCACATGCTCACTGGAACCATCGTGGCACAACATTAAATATATACCCAACATATACTTTGACATCAAATGTGGTTGTAGAAGCTTGAGCAAAGTTATTTGAAATTTTACATTTATTATTCTGATGTATTTTTGCCAATGCAACTGATTTTTTCTTCAAATGATATTACTATGCCTGCTGTGTTGAACTGTGACAATCATCACCAAATTTATTGGTTACTAAAATGATATCCATTGTAGATGCTCTAATGGATCCATGAAGAGTCCAAGTTCTTCTAGTGGAAACAGATCAGCCAGTGATAGTGTGCCTATAATGGCTGTGGACAAGATTCTGAAAGCCATTAAAAGTAGGTATATGTGTAAATGCCTTGAATAGAGTAGTGATTGTTTTAACAATGAAGTACATTATAGACTCTGGTATGTTACTAACAGAATTAAATTACATTTTCTTAATTTAAAATAAAATTTTCTTCACCTTCACAAATATTCCTTGTACATGGTGGGAATAAGAAATGTAAAATTAATTGATTATTTGCTACTTGCTTTGTGCTTCCTTTCTCAAGAGTTTTTTATCTACTATGTTATGCCAAGGGGTGTGTGGTGGCCTAGTGAGTAGAGCATTTGGCTACTGACCTAATGGTCCTGGGTTCAAATCCCAGGTGAAGCCTTTGGACACCCCCAACATAAAATCCTCATATTGCTAGGTGGCACCGGGAAAGGAACTGTCCCCACCCCTACCCTGAAATTGTGAAATTACATGTTTGTGGATTAGTCTGGGGTGAGCTCTACCCTCACTTACCCAAACCAACCTTCAGGTTGAAGCACTTAGTGGGTGATGTTATGCCAGAAAAATTTCTTGAATATTCATTTTTCTTTCCTTCATCCAGCATCATTTCAAGATGTACGTGAAATGGTGGATGCTGTGAATGCCAGGCTTGATAGCATGGATACACGGATATCCAATATTGAGTTAATCCTGGTGTCTGGCAATAAACCATCATTCAATACGGATATCTTGATGGAGGAGCAACCATCATGTTTACCTGCCCAATTGTGGGATAATTTAGTGGAGATTGATAATAGTATAAAAGAGAGGAAAGAAGAAAGGTCAGCTTTGGTATGTACATATTTACTTTGAATATTTAATTACACTAGGTAATATGAATTTCAAGTACATTATAAAGGAATTCATGTAGATGAATAACCTTTGAGGAAGTGATTTTCTATTGCTGATTTCTTAAGAAATATGTGCTATTAGAAATGGGAATCAGGTGCCAGAAATTTTAATTTGAGTTAAAAACTAAAATTATCTTTGCCACTTTTCAGATGAATTATTTTGTGAAGGTGGGAAACAAAGAGGCGGATTTACCTTCTGCTGTTCGCGCAATATTGCGTCACCTGATGGTTTTGGAGCTTCAAAGAAAAGTTTCATGGATGGGTTCCTCAAACAGAAACTCCATGCAAAACATGCCAACACTGGTTAGGCTTTTGCAAAGTAAGTGCACAAATTGTTTTACAATTTAAACACAGGAGTTGGCAAACCACTGGCTGCCCTTGGCCTGTGATAAAAATTTGTGCACCCTGTGTGACTGATAGCAGTTAATTATTTTAATACTAAAAATCTTGAAAGTGCACACTGAGATTTTACTGCTTAATTTTGTTCCATATTTAATCATCAAAATATTTCTTTGATTATCAGTAATTTTATACCAGGTTTTATCATACAGCCTTCAGTTGAAGTCTCAAACATGGCTGACCCCCACTTAAGCATTTAGTCCAGAAAATTCTCAAATGAAAAATTAAAAAGTTATAAAATTTATAACTCTCATTATAAACATTTTTGCAATTTTTCAATAGGTATTTTATTTAAGAATTCAATTGATTGAAATTATTATAATTCCAGTGTGCTTTCTTCACCACCACTCTGTGCCAGAAGATGAAAAAGGCCGTGCAACAGGCCTAAAGGAATCCATTGCCACAGCAAAGAAATGGTTTTATGGGGCAGCAGATCGGGGAGGTGGTCGAGGACAACGAAGGGAGAAAAGAAACAATTCTCTGTGAAATAACACATTGTTCACCCTAGCTCATTACAGTAATACCTCCCTAAGGCCTTGTATTCCTATATTCAATTGAAGTATATATGACTATATTTGAATTTAATATGGATTGTGATTTCATTTATTACCTTCCCAAGTTTTAAGATAGACTTTAATGAAAGTATCCCTCACGTGTAATGTGCTGAGTAACATTTTAAGTGATTATCAAATACATTGACTAACATGAAAAAAAAATCATTTCAGTTTGAAAACTATGACTTCTTGCCCTAGGAAGAATGTTTACTAGAAGTTCTGACATTAGTTGTGTAATTTCAGTCAGCATCACTAATCCAATACACAGACGTGCAATCAGTAAAATTAAATTTATAGTTAAATTAGTAATGTTCTGTCAACCAGGTGTTCGACAATCTCAGGAGAAAATAATGCATCATATACATTGGTATGCATATCAATTCAAAGTATTACATTTAGGAAATAGTGATCTGCTTCTCATGCCTGTTTTCAAGAAATCAGCCTGAAGGAATTGCATAAACTGCCTGTAGTGTGAAATTCACTATTTGATGAAAAAAAGTTTAAAATAATCTTGCAAAGTCATATACCTCTCTTTCAGTGGCAATTGTACTTAAGAAATACACTGAGAAAGTTTGCTGGCTATGCAGAATTAGTATCCCTTATTTGAGAGTTAGTAATCCCTCCTTTAGGGATAACTTCCTAACATATGGAAATTCTATAATTTCTTCTAATATTAATAATGCATTTCATTTCGGCACAATTATGGCCAGCAAATGAAATTCCAAGTGTGGCCACATTGATTGTGGCCACACTTTGGCCAGGGGGTCAAAACCATTATGGACCCATAATGGCCATACACTATGGCCACAATGCTTAGCCATAGCTTGGCCACAGTTTGGCCACATTTACTGTGTCGACTGGGTTGATATTCTCACATGCCATTTACCACATTTAAAAGTAGTACTATACTAAAATCTCTTCATTGTAAAATATATGATCATATAATTTGAATAGATTCCATTGAACTAAATTATTGACATTTTTAATTATTAATTATTTAAATAAATTTATTAAAAATTATTCAATATAATTTAGTTCCGTGGAATTCATGGGACTCACTGTTATTCTCTGGGATTCCACAGAATCTCCTTGGGAAAATCAGCGATTCCCTGCAAATCCTCTGGACTAACTGAATGAATCTCTGAGAGTCCTTGCGAGCCTCAGGGACTCCATGCGACTCTTAGTGATTCCTTAGGAATCATTAGGACTCCATGATTTTCATAAGGGAAGTCATTTCCGTGAATTATGTAAATCTGTGATTATCTCTTGGGGTTCGAACGTCACTATTTGACGTCATCTTCATCCAACGCAAACGTAT
The DNA here is from genome assembly GCA_933228895.1 of Platycnemis pennipes. Taxonomy (NCBI): domain Eukaryota; kingdom Metazoa; phylum Arthropoda; class Insecta; order Odonata; family Platycnemididae; genus Platycnemis; species Platycnemis pennipes. Next base: position 1,803,680 of record CAKOGI010000002.1, on the reverse strand, counting down.
GTTATCACCAGACAATGCTAAAACGGCGTAATTTCTGAAAATAATACGTAGGAATTCATACTTAAATGAAAGATAAATTTGCATATCAAGACGTATATTTGGCCGTAATAGGCAAAGAGAAGGGTACAATCACATCAATGGATGTTTTTTATCGAATGAAAACACTATTAACGTTGATTAAATTGAACCACCAGTCATTAACATGCGACACAACAAATGCACTGCAATATAGACTAAAGTGAAATTTGTAAAAAAAAAGTGAACATTAGTACACTTGTACACCAATCAGTACCAAAAATATCAAATATGCTGCAGATGATTGAGATTTAAGAATAGTATTTATTAAGACAACAAATGAATTAACATCTGCTGCTTTGTAGATTTATCAGAATAATATAGATTAAAATATTAATAATATTGAAGTATAATAGCATCAGTATCAATCTAACAAGTAGGGTCATGGATGAATTTCAATGCTGGCCCATCTAACATCAATCGCATCATAAAACACTATGTTAAAAGGAGTTAGTATATTCCAAATCATACACAACCATTTTTCATCAGTAAATGAGTTTAAATACAACATATGTAGTATAACAAACTATATAGTTTCAAGTTAATTACCAAACAGTCCCATAACTCTTGTTCAAAAGCACACACTTAATGTGTTGTCAATAACAAGTCCCTGATAATACACAGTACATAATTAGATTGCTGATCCTCACTATCATACAAATGGCTTCACATTCCAGATACCTATGTGAATAATTAGCAAATCCATCCATGAAACAACAAGCACAGAAATGATGAGAACAGCGTTGAATGTCGTCCAAATTTTAATAATGAAACAGATGCACACAAAGCACAGATGCAGACACTAGCACAGACGCACACACAAGTTCAGGTCCATAGCACAATGAAAATGTTCTTATAGTATCATATCACTTCAATGGGTTTTACTGGTACGTTTATAATTTTGGATCAATGTTCAAACTCTTTGAAACTAAAATAAAAAAGTCATTGAAAGGTGGAGAATGAATACTACCAATTCAGAATAGATTTGGAACCCTTGATGGCATCCAAAGTACAGGACAAATACCCAACATTTTATCAGCGCAATCTACACTGATTCACACATAATTTAAGAATATTATAAATCTCTAGCTTCAGCCGACCAATAGGTTCTGTCACAACACAGCTTTTCTTTAATGACCACACATTTTATAATCCTTAAAAATTATAATAAAAGTAATAAACATGTCTGGATGAAATTTCATTCTGCACTTATAATATATTAGACGTACACTCACTTTACCCTTGAAATTGTTTACACTAGCACATCCACAAAGTAAAGGAAGCCAACATTTAGAAACACCGTAGGAACCATAAACATGGATAAATCAAAAAATCACCCTAATTTCTGTTCTAATAAACAAAAAGGCAGTTAGTTGATGTTTAACTGGTAAAAGTTAACATTAGATTAGCTGCGTATCTACGATCGTTTACAAAGAACTGACTTTACAAATCGGGCTTAGGTTACCATATCTCTGTAGGGCGATTACCTAACTCATAACGCCCATATTTCGACGTTACAGAGCGCCCGACGAGAGGCATATCGCCCGTCGCGATTACGGATCGGACGTTATCACTCCGCCGGCGCTGCACAACGCCCGCCGTGAAGTGAGACGCTCGGAGCGACCACGTAACTGCTAGGGGACGTTACAGACCGCCAGAAACGGGACGCTACACATCACTGAGGCTGGGGTCGGTCTTTCATAGCGCCTGCTGTATTTAGAGGATTTTATACTGTTAGTTCTTGATGCTGAGTAGGGTGTTGGGCCCTTGGAGTAGAAAATGCGTATGTATCATTGAAGTGGTTATGAAAATCAGAACTTTCTTTGGATTGAAAGTAATGTTTGTCAGAGTGTACACAATAAATGCTCATACAGTAACATTCCCAGCAGTAGCCCCCTCTGAGTGTAGCCGAGACATTTTTCCTCTCACTCTTTCCCTTATATATTTCTAAGCCTGTATAAAAATTCCTAAGTTTATACTAAGGATAAAAGTTTCATAGAAAATAATTTTTACAAAAGAAATATATTATGCTTCAGACTTTTAGGTGGTCCGTTTATTTCACAGGTCGCGTACAGTTTTCCATTGTCTCACGATGACCATTCCCACTTGGTCCGTCAAACTTGCTAAGGGCAAATTTCTTGTGCCCGCACATTTATTACAATACTTATTACAACCGTACGGTTGTCAGTCCCACAGAGATCTTGCTACGCTTTTGCTCTTGTACCTTAGATAAATAATATGGTAACGAAACGACTCGGAATTAGTAACGTTAGCCCTAACTCTATGAGCATATAATATAATGCTATAACGTCCAATCACCCAACAATCCAATATGTGATATCCAATACGCATTCATTCCTTTAAGGAGTATAAGCCTGCATAAAAATAATCGGCATATCTGTCAAATAAATATATATGCAATGTAACACAGCATGATCTCGTCCCTTAATACATCGATGTACGATCGTAGTCAGCTACTAGAGCTATAGCTATAGATATATCTACACATGACATGAAAATTCAATAATCCTCAATGCTATCTCTCGATGCAGCGGTATTTTTGTGTAGGATATACTATAGATGTTGAATTTTGTAATCTGACAACATCCCTTTATTCAAATTGTAATAGTTCTATTTTTTGTCACTTGTGTCGCCTCTTATTCTTTTTTCATATGTTTTTTTCTGTACTTCCGGTATGTTTCATGTAACATGTGAGCATGTGACTGTTCGTTATTAAACATGTGTGATTATCGTGTTATATCCTGCGTTTATTTTCGCTAATCCAGTCCAAATTTTAACAGGTTATGGGCCCAGGACGTGTAGCGAGATGCGTAGGATATTTTGTGAGTTTTATTTTCCGTGCCGGATGTAAAAGTAGAACGCGCATAATGTGTTTTTTAGCGAAGTCCAAAAGTTGAGGTACGTTGATCGGGCGGGCATATCTGTTGTATCGGTTCTTTGTGCTTAAGAAGATATTTGATATGGTCCCATTAGGGAAACGTATTACTCCGGCGCCAATCGAACGGCTCCGAGGAATGGAGGACTATAGTAACTGGAAGTTCGCGATGCAGTTAGTCTTGCAAAGCGAGAAGTTATGGAAGTATGTCACCGGGGAAGCCTATCAAGGTGAGGCAGCCAGCCAAGCCAGTGCGGAGTTAGACACAGACGCGTTAACCATCGTTTGCCTACATGTGGAAACGCACATTTATCCGCACGTGAGGAACGCGAAAACTGTCAAGGAAGCCTGGGAGAACTTAGCTAAAGTGTTCGAGGACAAGGGTGTGAATCGACGTATTGGCCTCCTTGATCTCCTCCTCGAGGAAAAATTGGAGAAGCACAAGAATATGCACGAGTACGTAACATCGATTATGTCCACAACGCAGAAGCTGGCGGACATTAACAAGGCAGTAGATGACGACTTGATTGCCGTCGTCATGCTCCGCGGTTTGCCGGAGACGTACAGGCCATTGCGAATAGCTTTGGAGAATTCCGGGGCCACCATTACTTCAGAGTTGGTGCGCACGAGACTTCTACAGGAGGACCTAAAGAACTTCAGCGACGAAAGTGAGGGTACGTCTGCCTTGCTTGCCAAAAGTGGTCGCAGCAGTAAGGCTGGTGCATTTTCGGCTGGAGGGCAGGAGTCGAAGAAGAGGTTTAAATGCTTTCGATGCGGAGAGAAAGGCCATTTTAAATCAGAATGTCCTTTGTCTGCAGAAGGCAAGCAGCCACCCAAGAAACCAGGATCCAAGGATGGGAAGAAATCCGGTAACTGGGGGTTTCTGACAGCGCTGGGTGTCTCAGCGTTAAATTCTACGGACTGGTACATTGATTCAGGTGCCTCATCGCACATGACTATGCATAAAAACTGGTTGCATGATTTTGAATTAAGGGAAGGGGCTAAATTTGATGTTAATTGTGCCAACAGTTCGTCAAAATTGACCAGTGCAGGGAAAGGGAAAGCATACATAAATATTAAAGATGGAAGTGTTAAATCCATATCTGATGTTAATTTTGTGCCTAACCTGTCTGCTAATCTCCTCTCTGTGTCAAAAATAGTGGAAAAGGGTTTTACGGTTGTATTTGATTCCACTGGTTGCAATGTTTATGTGGAGTCTGAGTGTGGTGTTCGGGGTAGCCCAGTCATCTCAGGGTCGGAGACTGGTGGAATCTACAGGATGGATGATGTTAAACCTGTTCTAGCGCAGACTGCCTTAGCAGCAGTGGAGGATGTTTCCCAGATGGTATGGCATAGACGACTTGGTCACCTAAATTCTAAAGGGAGGTTACAGTTGAAAAAAGGTAAAGTGCATGGCATTGATTTTGATGTAATAGATTGTGAAAAATCTTGTTCATCTTGTATCAAAGGTAAGCAGCATAGACTGCCTTTCAACAAATCAGGTGGGACTAGGGCGTCCAATGCTCTGGGTCTAATTCATATGGACATTTGTGGGCCTATGCCGGAAAAATCTGTTGGTGGTGCAAGGTATATGTATGTATTGGTAGATGATTATTCTAGAAAGATCTTTGTCTATTTTTTACGTTCTAAGGACCAGACCTTTCAAAAGTTTAAAGAATTTAAAGCTTTGGTGGAAAATCAGATAGGGTCTAGGATTAAAACCATAAGATCTGATAATGGGACAGAATTTGCTAAGAAGGGTTTCAAAGTATTTCTTGAAGAGCATGGCATAGAGCACCAGCTGAGTGTTCCATACACACCTGAGCAAAATGGGGTTGCGGAACGAGCTAATCGAACCTTGTGTGAAATGGCTCATTGTATGCTACTTGATTCAGGGTTGCCCAAAAGCTTGTGGGCTGAGGCATGTGCTACTGCTGCATACATAAAGAATAGGGTACCTCACAGTACTTTGGAGGGCAAAATTCCTGAGGAAGTATGGTCAGGTAAGAGGGTTTATCTGGACCATCTTAGGGTTTTTGGATGCCCCGCTTATGCTCATGTTCCTAGCCACCTGAGGAGAAAATGGGATCCTAAATCTAAAGAGTATGCTCTTGTGGGATATTGTCTGGAAACTAAGGGCTACAGGTTAATTGATCCTAAGAAACCAGGGAAAATCACTAGGGCTAGGGATGTAATTTTTCTGGAAAATTCTAGCTACCAGGGTGAGCGAGAAAAGAACCTGGATATGGATAAAGATTTTAGTGAAGCCAATCAGTTTTCCGTGGGCTCTCTATGGAATTACTCACCTGGGGAAAAGGCAAATGAGAATGCCATTGAAAATTTATTCGTGGAAAATGAGCGGGAAGTAGAGCCTGATAGGCAACATATTGATTCTTCAATATCTAATGATAATGAGCAATGCTTGCCAGAGTCAGCTCCTGTTTCAAATTCAACGAATTCAGTTTTAGAATCAGATGGGGAAATTAAGGAAAAAAATAGTAAAAAGTATCCTACTCGGGAAAGGAGGAAAAAGGAGTACCCTGATTTTGTTTCGTTCCTTGCCAATCAAGAGCTTAATGATCCTAATACTGTGGAGGAAGCTATGTCTAGGCCTGATAGTTGGGACTGGAGGAAAGCCATGGGGAATGAAATGTCATCGCTCAATAAAAACCATGTATGGGAATTGGTAGAGCCACCTCGTGGGGCAAAAGTTGTAGGCAATAAATGGGTATTTAAAATAAAAACTGCAGCTGATGGAACTCCAGAGTACAAGGCCAGATTGGTGGCAAAGGGCTTCAACCAATCATATGGGGTGGATTATTTTGAAACCTTTTCTCCTGTTGTCAGGCGATCCACAATGCGAATTTTGCTTGCACTTGCAACTGAATGGGACTTAAAAATTGAACATTTTGATGTCAAAACTGCTTTTTTGCATGAGAAACTTGATGAAGTTGTTTTCATGGCACAGCCTGAGGGTTTTGTGGCTGAGGGTCGTGAAAATTTGGTCTGTAAGTTAGACAAGGCCATTTATGGCCTGAAACAATCTTCGCGTACTTGGAACAGAAGGGCAGATGAGGTTCTGAAGTCTATTGGCTATTCTAAGTGTTTTGAAGAGCCTTGTGTTTACATCAAAAAGCTAAATGGCTCTCTAGTTATTGTTGCCCTTTATGTTGATGATTTTTATGTATTTCATATCAATGAGAAAGAGAAAAACAGTTTGTTTGAGCAGCTTGAGCTTAATTTTGAGATTAAGGACTTAGGGGAAGCTCAAAATTGTTTAGGAATGAGGATCAAGAGGGATAAAGAAAGTGGATCAATGACAATTGATCAAGAGAGGTTCATCCAAGATGTCCTAGAAAGGTTTAAGATGACCGATTGTAAGCCTGTTAATACACCTATTGGGGCAAATATTTACTCTGAATTGTATTGTACTGATGGTAAAAGATCTGTAGAAGTGCCTTATCAGAGTTTGATTGGTTGTTATACCTGGGAATGTTGTCAGATTAAGGGGTTGTGTTGAATTTTGTAATCTGACAACATCCCTTTATTCAAATTGTAATAGTTCTATTTTTTGTCACTTGTGTCGCCTCTTATTCTTTTTTCATATGTTTTTTTCTGTACTTCCGGTATGTTTCATGTAACATGTGAGCATGTGACTGTTCGTTATTAAACATGTGTGATTATCGTGTTATATCCTGCGTTTATTTTCGCTAATCCAGTCCAAATTTTAACAATAGATTATCATATGATTTAGTTAGAAAGGCTGGAAACTTTATTTCTACAGGCTTTTCAACTGTGAATGAACTATTAGTCATCATATATAAATCAGTTACATGTTAGGGCGTTCATTAAGTAGATGGTTAGGTTATAATGAGGACTATAGAGTGTACATGAATGAGAATTTGTGTAATCGTATAATAAACATGTAACATCTAGTATTCGCATTCATACTTTTTTTTAATTTTGGTACTAGGTGCACCCATGCACACATTCCAGAATGATTTTTTGGTATTACCTAGTTCGTTAGGCTTAAATGGGTACGGCTCCTCTGTAAAAGTGTGAGCTCTTGTCAACGCGTTTTTACGTACGGAATGTGGTTGAATACAACCTCATGAAGACTCAACTGCAGTTGTGTTCAATCATTTAATACGTATCCAAATACGTACTGAATATTTCCTCGTGTATTCAATACGTATTAATTGGGTACGAGAGCCTACCTAGGTATTGAATACGTATCATAATATGTATTGAATACACCCTAGTTCTACTGGTATTCAAGGTTGGACGTAAAGCAGTAATCAATATGAACATAATAAACATTGAATACTTCGTGTAATACTTTCACAATATGTAGGCATTGAGTTCACATTGTGCTGGCCACCATTTATTTAATATCACGCATTCATTAACCATAAATTAATTCTTCATCATCGTTAGCCCTTGTGTTCGTCTGCTACCGAAAATCGATCACATGACCGCTTTCTGGCCTTGGATTGGATGGAAAGATTCGTGCAGGGAACGGAAAGACGGACCGCAGAGAAACTAATGACGCGAGCATAAATTTCTCATACCCTCGGTAGCGCCTCGATTTCGCCGACGTTGAGAACTTCGCCTAGAGATACGTAATCGCTGGGGGGGGGGGGGGGGGGCGAAGTTTTTGGACGTTACAGTTATGAAGACCGGGATTTTACGTAATCACCCTACACGGGCACGATTATAAGGTATGAGGTCCTCGGGACCTTGAAAAAGTGTACAAATAGTGCTCAAGAGCTTTCACAGGGTAATGCTGAATTATGTCTTGTTTAAAAAGGAACGAAGATGAAGCAGTAAGTTTATTTTACAAGTCTCCTATCAGATACCGAAGTACTTCATCGCATACAAATGCCTAAAATTCATAAACTGCCATACGTATAGGAACGAATAACATAACTGACCTTGATTGATGATGTACACCGGTCAACGTACAAACATTCTTGAAACACTTTCTACTGTATTAAGAAGGAGAGATCGCAAACAAACACAATTAGATACGGCACCACGTACTCAACCTCTCATGAGGGTCCCGGGATGTACATTTGAATGCGAACGGCCACTTACCCCACCTCCAGCTAACGGAAAAAACCAAAAAAAAATAATAATAAAATGAAAACGTAGTACGGGGGTCATCTTGGGGTGGCGCAGAACGCAGTCGAAATACGCCCCGCCCACTTGGATCCGGGTGATGCGCATCACCCCCGTTCATCTTCCCGGGCAAACCATTGACTGCGTTCTGAGCCATCTTCAAGTGCCTACCGGAAGTCGGAACTATTTTTTTTTATTTTATACATTTTTTGAGGCTCGTCTGAAATTGGTCGGGGAAGCGAACTTTTGAATTCAAATTTTTAGCAACGCATTAGTCAACACGCAGAGCCTCGAAAGATGGCTGAGTGTTATTCGTGGTGTGTTAGTTCCTGATTGTGGTTTTAGTCGTTTACTGTAGGAGAAAGTGTATCAAGAATGTTTATGCGACGTGTGCTTTGTTAACTCTGAATTCATATCTTGTTATGGTCAGTTTGTTTATACGTAGTTAGCACGATTTATGCCCCGTTTGGCATAGTGAAAGCGTGGAAGCGATTGCTGATGTTCTGAAAAGCTAATGTTAACTTTCAAATAACCATCATTTTGACAAAGTTTTTTCGACTAAGTCTCGCTACTGCCTCATGACCTTGTTAATATTTGCCAGCTAAAGGTTAACGATAATAAGGCGAGTTACATAAACAACAACATTATAGCAATGATCTTGTTTGCTTTGTGGAGGTGGTCTGTGTAAAGTGTTTGTGGACATACATAGGCTGGCTTTCCTTCGCCACTCACGAGTTTCTAGGCAATGGATTATCCCTGATGCCTTCTTGCTGGTCGTAAGTGCCAAGGAAACATTTCGACGTACATCGCATGTTCGTAAAAGTTTTGCCTGTTTCACTCATCATAATGTGTAAGTCTGCTGCTTTCTATCTTCGTCCTCCAATTGTATTATCCAGGTGTTTTTTTGTGAAGCACTTAATTGTATTTGGGGAGCAATACACTACTATTAATAACGTTCTGATGACCCGAGTGACTTAGCTCTTAGGAGTGTGTGTTCGAACCACAGTTCACCTGGACTGTGTTAAAGAAATTATAAAGTGTCCTCGTTTAAATTATATTAATTATGTTCCTAAACTCTTTATTACTGAACCTCGTTGCAAGACAACATTTTTTAAGGGTAGGATTCACCTCCTTGACGATGTATTCAAACTCCTGTCGTTGAAGGTTTCACATGTCCTTGGAAAATTTAGTTCCCATCCTTGTCTGATTTAGTTATTTTGTTGGTTATGTCGTAATAGCTCTATAATGACCTGGGAAATAGATTTTTTCCAAAATGTATACTTTTGTATCAGTATTGTTATTGTACACTTATGTGCTATTAGTATTAGTTGATTATATCCTACACGGTGTTTGTAAATGGGCTTGTTTTGCGGGGTTGCTTGTTTGAATAACTTCAAGGGATATTCCTATCGAGGCTAAAATTTATGATTCATTACAATTTATTAGTTATCGGGGGTTAGGAAATGTATTGTCCTCAAACCAAAACATTGTTTTGTCAGAGCTCATTGCTATGCAGAAATGAGTTTATGCTTGAGTTTTTTTAGTACAATTTTCGATCGCTTTAGAATGAGGGGTATTTAAACACAAAATAATTATCAGAATTCTGTTTTACCAGTTGTACTTTAGATACAATCATGGGTTCGTTATCAATCCTGATTTGGGGAGTTATTTCTCCACCTATCATTGCCATATGACATACATGCGTCTTAAGACATTAAATCAAAGCTGTGTTTAACCTGTTTTCATTGTGATGTGGACCTCATTACTGAATTTTGTGCATCATTGCTAGTGTGTGCATCTATGCTATTAATCCTAAATGATGGCAAGCTCAGGGCATTAATTAACTTCGGTCCTGATATATTTTAATGCAAATTTTTCCTGGATTTCATAGCAATTCATTCAAATTTCTGTAGTTTCAAGCCATATGGCCTGGTAGTGTAGATAAGTAACTTATTTGTTTATGTCCATTGTTATGCACCTGTCATTGATGAAGGATCATTATGACTTTATGTTAATTGAGAATTCTGTGCCATTAAGCCATTCTGTGCCCCTCCATGTTTAATTGGAATAGATGTTATTACAGTTAATTATTAATTTTAATGCCTTTTATGTTGTTGAATCAATTAGCATGCAGTTGATGTGAATTCACTGTTAGCTATGGTAACGTTTTTTTATTAAATCAAATCTGTTGTGAGTCACTTGCTGTATTATTGATAATTTGTGGGACTTGTACAGATCTTAACGAAAAATTATTTCTGTTGTCTGACAATTAGTCGTCGACATAACAAGCAGGTTTTTGTGATGGAGGCTGCAGATGGGTTACTGAATAAAAATAGCTTATTTATATTTTGTTACCTCTATCTTGAAAAATGACGATTGGTCAAATCGTGATTTGACCAATAGATATTCACTGGTGTATTTGTAATTTTTGCTAATCAAATAAACTTCTTCTTGTACAAAAGTTACAAATTTCTATTTCTTTTGAATATGAATTCCTGTCCACGTATTTATTTTCAGAGTTTGCGCCTTGTCATATACATCTTGTGACGATATTTAATTACCATCGATGAAGATAATGCAGTATTTACTTCGTGTATGAAGTAGAACGGTCTTGGAATAGTAAACTTAGTGCAAACTGCCAAGAATTTAGTGATTAGTGTGGCTTCTCAATTAGTAATTAGCCGCATGTATGCGAAATTAGCAAGTTGAGCTTGGACTTTTTCCTTATTTAATCAATCATGCACTGTTTCCCATTCAGGGTTGCTGTACTTTTCGCCGGAAACTTGATTAAAACGAAAAAATTAACGGAATTAATAGTATCAAGAATGTAGGGTATAGTAAAGAAGGAATAACAAATATGTACAAGTTCTGCCATCTAGTGATTGTATGTAGAACTGCGTGCTCCATGGCTGAAATTGCCTTTAAAATGTCAGCTAGTTACGGTAGGCAATCTAAGTTGTGCTAGGTGTTGACACGTCACGTTTTGAGTTTCACCTCCAAATCTAAAATAACTATTTTTTCATTGAGTTGACCGCACGTGATGCGCATCAAAGCGCTTCAGGTCGTTCCGCATCGCGCTTTGGAACGCTTTAACCCTTTCGCGCCGAACATCGGTCATAGCCGACGCAGATTTTTGTACCCTAAAGACCGAACGTCAGTCACGACCGACGTGGATCTTTCGATCCAAAAGACCGAACGTCGGCCATGGCCGACGAGGAGGAGGAAAAGTGACCGCCGCGGAAGCAATAACCTCAGGTATACTGCGACCCCTCGAGACCCGGCTTAGCGTGAGCTAAGACCCTTTCCCAGGCAACTGGGCTCGACCCTCTGCCTCATTTGTAACCCCCCTCACTGCATGACTTCGCGGTTAACTAGTAGTCTATGCACTGGTTTTTCTAAACCATTTTTTTGTTATAAATTCCTTTAATTTAAGCTTTAAAGTGAAATATGCGTTTTTTGCTGAGTTTGTGAAAATTTTGAACGATATTCTAGCGTTAATATTAACGGAGTTATAGTGCAGAACTCTACATAACTTGTAGGTACTACATATGTTCACGGCAAAAAATACACTTTTGCATAAAGTTTTGTTTAAGCTTGGGGTAATCGTGAATCGTTCCTTCTCACTTAAATTTTTATTTTTTCTCATTTGAATTCATACCTATTCAACTATCACATATTTTTATATTTCCGTATTTTTCCTCATCGAAAAGTAGATTTTCTGGTTTTCCTAAGAACTGGATCTTTAGTAACCATTGATTCTCCTTATACGTTGGTGTTCCATTTGAACTTTTGGTAGTTTTATACTTTAATACCCTTATGCGTAAACGCATAGATACGTATTCTCCGGGGCATTTCTTCAATAAAGCACTTGAGCCGGATGACTAGTTTCCCACGCTGTGTCAGGTAGCAGACTTTGGAAAAACCATAGATCCCATTCGTATGGTGCTGCTCTTTGTGTATGCATGGTCTTAATGGGTTAATAGCATTTTCCCTGAATTTCTGGGTCCCCTTTCACTTTCTTCGAAAACCGACTCTGAAGAATTATCATCTACACACCTGTGGTGGTATCTCTTGTGTTTTCATGCTGTGCTTCTCTTCTCAATGCCTTTTCACTGAATTGCTGGGTTCCCCATCCTTTTCGTAGAATTTCTCATTAGGAATCCATTTCTACACCCATGTGCCCATCCATAGGAATATTTGTTTTTCCTTGCTTCTCACTTCAGTCTTGGCTCTAAAGCAAGCAGTGCTCTCTCTGTTCGCCCGAGTTTTAGCCATTTCTTAGTTCAGATAAATTCTCTCTTTGTGATGGCGTTGCAAAACTTTTGTTCGAGTGTAGTCATGTCAAAGGAACATTCTATGCTCGAGGACTCAATATTGGAGTTATTAACTAAAAGTGTAGTGAGGATGAAGACGTCTATTCGGACTCAGATTAGGAGACTTCGGATTATGATCCAGAGACTTCGACTGCTGAAGCCACAGGCGCACTGGATCCCTCAGTTTCATCTTCGGGCGATGCATCAGATACGAGGAAAAGATTGTTACTAAAAGAAGAAAGTTTTCTCCGAAAGGTATGGATTTGTTTTCTGATGGTATTTCTCCAAAAATCCACGAATTTGATTCCTCTTCTTCCGGGTCTAAGGCTGCTGCGTCCGCGAGGTCTCCGATTAGATTATTTTATGAATTTTTTTTTCTCCACTGACTTGCTTATGCTAATGTCAGAAGAAACCTATCGGTTCAAATTCGTTAATATTAACGCTAGAATTTCATTTAAAATTTTGAAGCGCTCAGCAAAACACGTGGAATCCATTTAATAAGTTTAAATTTTTGGAATATACGTAAGGGCTTTTTTAAAAAAACACTGCTAATTCAATCAATTTACCGCGGACTCCTGCTGCGAAAAGGGCTGCTAAAGGGTTGGTTGGTTGAGCCCAGTGGAAGGGGAAAAGGTCTGGTGTCCCGCTGAGTTGGGTCCCAAAACGGTGGGTGGGGCATACCTGCCTACTTCCTCGCCACGAGAGAGCTCCGGACGGGAGAGTCAGGAAATATCTCGTGCTCCTCGTACGACGGGAAAAATTCTCTTCCTATGGCTCCGGCGCGAAAGGGTTAAAGCGACCCCGGAACGAGCATTTCCGGCAAACTGAAGCGCGCATCAAGGCATCAAAAATTTCTGGTGCAGCTGATGCGTAGACCCTGTAGCCCGCGGAAGTTGAAAGTGGAAGTAGAATATGGAGACAATTGAGGTGATGTTGGACGGCCATGAGACGCATCTCCAATTTTTATTAACGCCAGAGGAAGCGCATAAGGCAAGAACAGGTTAATACAGGTAAATTTTGTCAAAATTAGATATTTAAATTGGTATGTGCTGATCAATTGGTTAAAAGGCCACGGTTGTCATATGGACTGTAAAAAATACTGTAAAATAAATAAAAAGTGTTTACTGATTGTTGAGAGAGTAGCCATCACAAGAACTGAGTTGTACTGAATTTTACTATCGCTAAATTGGAATATTTTCGCAACAAATTTAATAATTAATTAATTAAACCATCTCTATTAATAATAATGGGGAACTTGCATGATTTTTTTTTATTTAACAGGCGGACAGAAAATTATTTTCTCAATTCAACAAAGAAAACTGCATGTAAATCTAAGTTTTCCTTCGCGAGATATTGAATGCTAAATATAGCGACATTTTAAAGCGCGCCGAAAACTCCCTCCCCCCCAAGCCACTGCTGAAGAATCCCCGATGACGTCAACAGTGCCTAACAACCGCCCGAAGCAGCTGGGCTAACAGCACACCAACACGAGTGATTCAAGCGAGCCTACTTAACCCAAAAGTGAGCCCACCTCTGATTTTTAATTGAGTAGGGGTATACAGTTGATATTTCACATCAATAATGTGGTATACAGTTGATATTTCACGTCAATAATGAGTAATATGTAGGCAAGATAGTTTAAATCTCGAAAGTTCATCTTACTTTTGCAGTGCCCACTCCATACATCGACCCAACTCCCTAGCATTGTGATTAGCCAGCGAGATGTGTTCGAGGCATCGTTGTTTAACACCTGGCTGTAAAAATACTTCAACCAAGGTGCCCAATAAGCTATTTATTAGGTTGCCTACAAACGCAAGAAGAAACGTATGTACAATGTCAATAAGTGACTGACTAACCCAGACTTCTATCAAAGGTGAGGTGTAAGCGTCCCACTCAAGAGCCCGACGTATCTCTTTCTCCCGTGGAGAAAGTGCGCATCTCGACAGTGATTTGTTGATTACTTCCAAAACATTCATTGCTCTGCGAATCGTCAAAAGCAATTTTTCGGCCCTGAGTGGTGTTTTAGTAATTTTATTGGCAAATTAGGTGACAGATAGTATTGTTACTCGTATCGAGTAACAATACTATCTGTACACGTTAACTGTACAGTTACAGTTACTGTACCTAACTGTACAGTTACAAGTTAGTCAAGATAGTTTAATTTCCGAATCATTTTACGTGCCAGCTGCGTTGAAATGTACTCACTTTGCGATGTGTTTCTTTGAGAACGTGTGTATTAGGTCTGATGCTCTCAAGTTAATAAAACAAAGCCTTTACAAGGTAGATATACATATTTTGCTATTGATTTGGTGCCGAAGTTTTTTTTATCTTAATACAATTACATCGATCTGTAACGTTATGTAGCGGCGTAGTGCAGTGCTCATCATAATCTCTTTAGCATGACATGAGGCAAGTATAAGACCCAGGGTCATTGTGTCTTTTTATATGTATGTAATCGAGACTTGAGAATGGTTTTATGTTTCGGTGGTGTAGTTATAGTGTTGATGTCCATGAGAATTACATTCAGGTAATGCTATACTATACGCTGCCACAAAAGTTGTTTGTGGCCCACATAGGTATTTAATTAAAGGGCTACAAAGTACATTTGAAAAAATTCAGGTCTTTGAATTATTATAGCCATTTACAAACTTTATGCTGGCACTGAATGTGATATGATGATGATTAAAGAACACTGTTTAGCTTATACTAATGCCTTTCCATAGATTGCTGGGTGTCGGACGGTAATGATTTTTAAATCAATAAGCGGGTTCATTTGTGTTGAGTGTTTTGAATAGCAGGTGCTACTTTTCCTTATTCCACTACCATTTAATGTATGGGATAGAATTATGGGATCATGCCCCAATGCCCCCAATGTATTTATTCAGCAAAGAAGGACGATCAAGATCAGGTTTTATGTTTTAAAATTGCACTTTAAATTCCTAAATGAATTTACTGAAGGTAAAAATATTGACATTTCCTTCTGATATTGATGTTAGTGTTGTTTTTCTTGACAAAGACTATTGCAATGTATTTTGCTGAATGTCCGATGATAATAACTAAATCATAGCACAGCACTTAAACCGGTGAATGTTGGTAGAGAGGTAAATGTGAGCATAAGGGTTACGACTTTCAAAATTCAGTGATACTTCTGGCGAAAATAAAGATATGTAATAAGATAAGTAATGCTTCAACTTTCTTTTACCTAACATCCAACAGCATGACGTGGATAAACGTGCTTCGTACTATTGGTTTTGAAAACAAGACAACTGTTCTTGTTATAACGTAATTAATTATTACCAGTATACTATTTAGTTTCATTGAAGAAAATAAATCGTACGCTGGGAAGTCCATTCCCTATAATGAACTTCATACGGACTATTAAATCAAGGGTAAGTTATTCCCGATAAGGCCAATCCTCTAGATTTGTGCCTCGCTCTGATAAACTAACCTTCATTCTCCGCATTAATAAGTATTATAAACAAAGGATTCAAAGTAAATATCTCACATTTATTCTCGTAGTATTCATACAAATCGAAATTTTGAGGCAAACGACGGTAACTTCATGCCGCTGGCTTTAAATGCACACATGTCCACGATGTCACACAAGTATTATCGAAAGCAAATAACGAAAAAATCACTCGCATAACCTCATTGAGCTACATTACTTCTTGTCCAAAGGTTTGTTTGCAAAATTACCGAAGCAAAACTTCTGTACCCATCATCATTTTAAGGTACGAGACTTTCCATTGGTCCTTACGAAGTTCATCAGCTTCGCCTTACAAATTTTTCATAACGAGAGTTTTCTCCCTTCCGGTCAGGAGAAAAAGTTTTCTTTTTTTCCACCGACGTATAGCAATCATTTGTCATAACAAATGCCATGAGGATCATGGCATCAATTTCAGGAATATTGTCCGAACGAGCGGCAACATAATCGTCCATTTTTCTGAAACCTGAAATATTCGAGGTAAAAAGTCTATTCTATCATCCCGAAAGTGCATTTTTAATGTCCCAAGTAATAATCGTGGCACAATAACAATAGGAAAGCTTACCCAAGAATAACAGCACATGAACAAGTGACGGTGAGCGACTAAATTCTCCACCAAAACAATGTTTACAGCATGCGTTGGTGTTTTTCCCGACTCACGGCAGATTAGGCACGGATGACGTCACACCTAGCCTCGGCAGAGCTCGGGTGTCTTCGCGCAGTGGTCGGCTCAGAGAAATTTTGCTTGATTTTTTAAGTCAATTTTTTATTTCTTCTGATGATGAATGGAGATAATTTAGGTATTTTTGCGAGCTAATATTTCCGTTTTACCTGTTCAAAATAGTTTTTATAGCAATCGTCGACCCATGCAAGTTCCCCATTCACTGCATGGTTGTCAGCACTACTATGATTCACTGGATTTGGCCACGTGTTCTATGCTTCTCTGAAATTGATAAATAACTTTGAAATATAGAACAAATTCACATAATCTGCTGCTTTGTCAACGAATTGCATTATAGCGTAACCCCAATTAAGATGCAAAAGAATTTGAAAATAGGATTAACCACGCTACTGTGGCTGCACAGCAAGGCGAATAAACCGTTAGCTTGAAAGTAAATTGAAAAGTAATTACAGAAAATAGAATATTCGCGCTATAAGTACAATAAAGGTGTAATCTCGACGGACTATAATTTTTGGGTGCATAATTGGAGCTCGAAGCATGTACAAGTATATATGCCTATATAGTAGCATTATTTTCAAACACAAAAACATCGTGGCGTATTTAAATATTTCGGGCTTGGTGTCTAGAATTTTATTGTTACATGGCCCAACGACATAATTATATGCACTACATTATTGAGAAATCGAATTTCTAGTTTGCTTTTTCATAAGTATATTGCTACATTCACCTCATAGTTTAAAATGTTACGCGACGTACATTTTATACAAAGTAGGTTGTGAGAGAAAACAGATTGAATCGTCTATCTTTGTATTTTGTTAATGGGTCAATTTTAGTGCCTTTATGGAGCTCTGGCGGGGGCGATAGTTGTTTAAATTTCATAACTAAAAACCGGGGATAATTTTTAATAATAAAAACATCAATATGCAACGTTCTTGCAAATGAAGGATACCAGTTGGATATGTACGCACGTTCTTTTTCATAAACACTAATACTTTCCATTTTATTGTGATGTTAATATGTATCTACGCTTTTAAAAATTCGCCAGAAAGACATTATAATTAAGGGCACGGATAATCGCGTGCTAAAACGCAGAACAGTCAGTCCTCCATTCGCTTCCACCTCACGTAGTCTTTTGAACATGATTATTCTGGCGCCATCTTCGCATCAAGACCGTTCCGATTCGCGCATTCGCTTCAAACGCTTCAAAGCGCGTCAGACCGCGTTCGGAACGACAGCTTCAGCACTCCAACTTGATGCGCATGATGCGTGATTCGGAACGCACCCGTAAAACTATCTTCTACTAAAGAATATCTAATCAACGTCCGACTCGTCACCTGGTGTCTAAGCCGGGAAACACGGCCGTTTTCTAATATCGCGTCGCGGCGAAGAGTCACCGCTAGGGTTTAAACGCTGGAAAAACGTGAGTTTTTACACTTCTTGCATATATTATTTAGCGAAAATGTACTGTGATCGCGGCAAGTTGCGTCCTGAAAATGTTGTCGAAAAACATCGATTTTAAGGTGATGAAAAAGTTTTTGAACGATGTAACTCTCTCGCTCACATTTACCCAATTTTTTCCCTTCAACCGGTTTCGATACACTATAGTATTATCAAGGACGTAAACCTACTGATGATGCTACGGTGTGAAGAAACCGGTTGAAGTAGAGACAGTAGTTTTGCACTCTTAAATTTGACATAACAAGATGGACTTCCACAAAGTGACGGCTACTACCTGTAATCGTCCTAAAAATAACTCAGGAACAAATCGAAAGTGCCATGCATGATTTTAAACAAAAAACAGCAGTACATTTATATATTTATTGGCGTTACTTCAAATTTCAATAATTCACTTGCCTATGTAGCACACAAGAAATACGATTCCATATTTTCGGGATTCTCTCTAGTAGCCAACGTCATTAACGCCAATACGATACAACATGGCATGAGATTCCAGATTTGCATTGGAGCTTTCTTCCTGCACAACACTACATTGTAAAATCCTGATTCGGTTATCCTGATATTCAGTAACCAATGGTCTGCATTAAAAGTAGACTTTTTCAAGAAGGAGCTATTTAAAATGCCATCTAAAGTCATCACTGCACTGAGGAAGACACAATTACACAAAGTTTTTCACATTTATCACAGAGTTGAATCGTTGAATGACGATCTGAATCCCCAGTCCTAATGTCCCAAGACGTTAATGATATAGCGTCCCTGTGAAAATAAATAAACGCGGTCAATTCTTACGTCAAGATTTTAATCAAGACTGACGCTAGATTACAACAAAAACAATGAAAAATTCACGAACCGTCTTCAGCAGACTCGCTTTGTAAAAACAAAAATTTGCCGTACCTTAATCACAATTCCACTTTTAAACTAAGCTCCAATGGCGACGAAATTAATAAAAACGATACGCTTGGAGATCACTTCCATTTCTGTTGCTCTGCGCCGTCCCACTATACATGATCAAATTCACAAACATTACTGCCATTTTGAATGCATAAGTCGACTTTGCGTTGCGATTATCGATATATTTCCAAAAACCGCGAACTATGAATATTCGGGTTAAAGTTGTGATTCATAGTTGTGGATAGAGCTATATTCAAATAAATAAGTACCAAAACTTTAGTGTGTTTAAACGGTATGAATTTCATCCTTAAAAATGAAAACGCAGTTCTTTCACGACGTACTTTTTTATCTTAGAATTTTATTTCCCATATTAATATTCTTAATATAGGGGGGTTTTAACTTTAATACAATTTGAATTTTCAGTCCTTACTGAATTATTTAATGATTATAAAGGATGTGAAAATTTTAGTGTTTCGGCCCTTGGGCAAGTCCTTCACTACAACTAGTCTTTTTGAGTCTTCTCTTAGCTAAAAATCTTGAATTACAATTGCAGCGCACCAAGCTGAACACAGAGAAAGTGCTAAAAGAGATGATATCCAACTTACATGGCCAAGCGCGACAAGCACAGCACTGTAATCAGTAGACCTCCTTTCACCATATCCCAATGTTGGCCCAATGGCTTAAAAATAAGCCATGTAAATGACACCGTAATGAACTGTTATGCAGGTTATCAACATATTTATTGCGAGAGATCGAAAAAGAACGAGTAAAACCTTCATGCAAAGAGTAATGTGCGGCGTTAATTGCGGTAAAATATGTGAAATTGTAGGAAAAGCCGAGTCTTGGCGACAACGTTGCATGAACGTTGAACAACGTTACACTATGACGTTGCTTTTGGAGGTTCATGCAACGTTGTGACAACGACCTCTGCTACATGGGAAGGTTGGTGTTCTGTGTTGGCGATCACTTTTATTCCTATAAGCATGGCAAAACTTCCATTTCTGCTGTACATATCGTGATATTCTTTGTTGCTTCCATATGATGATATTCTTTGTTGCTTCCATATTGTGATATTCCTTGGTCACGTCCGAAGTGTTCTGTTTCTCAAAAGATGAGTTGGACACACTGGCTAACATTAAACCTCAATGAAATTAAGATGACGTTATTGAACCAAAAATAAATATACGCAACAAGAAAAAATATGATGTTTGGAAGGTGAGAGATGGTTTTCATGAGCCGATGAAAGAGTGCAAGTATACTTTTAATTGGTTATAACCAATTGTATAATTTCATTTTATTATAATGCTAGGATTAATGGTAGAAAATCATTGTAACCCAGTAACTATGGCAGTATTTTCAAAATACTATCGTCATCGGATAAGGCGATTCAGCTTTTGGTCAGAAAACGATATCTGCGCGTGTTACTGGCGCACAAATTTCATGAAAATCTGTGATCGTGTACGACCGTGAACCAACTTCTTGTACAATATCTCGGTCAAATCTCGCCGTTCAATTTATGGTACAAGATATTGTACACGAAATGGTACCGTGTACAACGGCCTTAAAAGAAATACTTGAGATATTTGATATATAATTATAAAATGAACCTATTACCATATAGGTGGAATTTTAGTAATTGCTAGACACGGTATTTTTTCTAAAATCAAAACGAAGAATTATATAATCATCTAGTTAATGCATCATGCTATATAAATAATATCATTGATATTGTTAAGATAGATTCAAATAATAATGTAGCATATGTTTTCACCAAATATTTATGCAAAAACGCATTTGTGAAACTCAAGAGAATTACTAATTTTAGAAAATGTTCCTTGTGTCTGAATGTTTTGTCAATATATATGTAAGTAGACGTGTCAGAATTTTATGTGAATTTATATTAGTTTCTATCGTCTCCGAGGATGTTGAAGAGTTGTTACTATATTTTTGTATCTGCTATATGTTTAACGGTATGGAAAGTTTAATATTTATATGATAATATGGAATAATTCTTAATGGAATCAATAAAAATTCAAATCTAATCCCAATCCCGGCAAGCTGGCGTTCACGGGCTTGTAGTACTGTGCCGTCACCGTCTGATGGTAGTACCATCGTCTCCCTCTCTCTCTCTGAGCTTGCGTGCTCTGTACACACCGCATCCACTCCACTCAAATGAAGTGTTCAGTGCGTACATGAAGATTATGAGTTTCATGAAGTTTACGAGGTATTTCATCCATATCCTTTCATTTGAATCGAAATGGGATAGTACTTTTCTAAATCATTAGATGTGGATCTTGTAGTGCTCCTTTATTTAGAATAGTGGATAGGTAAAAGTAGTCGTATAGTTCTGTCCCAATTCTAAGTGTATGAATGTTAAGGCCTGTGGATCGGCGTCATTATTTGTGGCCCATCCTAAAAAAAGCTGATGAAAAGTCTTAGCTGTCATATAAAATGAGTGGTGAGGACAACGATTTGTGCCGACTGTGTTTGACAACCGATCAGCCTCTTCTCGATATTTTCGAGGAGACGGTGGACAATGGGATGTTGGCGTGGAAATGTATCGAGGAAAATCTTCAACTTGGCGTAAGTTATCGTCATCTTGTGCTTAGTTCCTAATACATTACTCTATTTTTACTAAATGGGCGATTCAATACTCTAGAAAATGAATAATATCCCTATCGTTATCAGCATTTTGGTGAATTCGGGCCGTATTCGCGAAGGAATCGTCCTGATGTGGCTAACTTCCTGCGCTTTGTTTCTTAACTGTCAATTTCCTATCTCTTCTAAATGCAGTTTCAATCACTCGCAATTGTCTTGTTCTCAAAAGCTTTCAGTGGAAGATGGGCTACCCCGGACTATATGCGAGCAGTGTATGAAGAAAATGAACGAGTTTCATGAGTTTAAGCGGTCATGCCACAGGTCGAAAAACATTCTGACCCACTTCATAGCTTGTAGGAATTCACGGGTAAGTACAAATTTTGCAATCAATTGATGGAGATGAAGGAGATCTTGTTTGGGTTACCATAGGCAAAGATTATTGACTGAGTTATGTACGTATGAAGCATCACATTTCAGTTAAATATGCCAAGAAAGGTTTTCAGGACTGGACATTTACTACTGTGACGGAAAGTGTCTGAATTGTGTGCCTCTTTCCTTAAATATAATTGGCAGAAGACTCTTTGGGGAACGCGCGACGTGTTATCTCTCGAAGAAACTTGTGGCAATGGAATCGTGAGCGAATCATCGAATGCCATGTTGTTGTTATCTCCAAGATCTGTGTATTCATGTGAGGTAAGATCCGTGGATTTGTGGTCAGTGATCTTCCCCTGTCGTGTCTCCTCTAAAGTCTTTAACCAAGGTCATTATTTGTAGGATTCTTTCGTATTTCTGTTCTGAATGTGTATCAATGCAAGATACACGGCCTCTTACGTGAACTATAGTTTAGTTTTAAGGTTTAGTTAAGTTTGTTACACGTACGAGTTAATAGGTAAATGTATGAACGCGAAAATGCACCGTGTAACCACACCAAAATGTACAAATGAATGAATGCGTGAACAGAAAATAAAACTTGTTCTATTTGGTTCATGCATTCGAACAAGTTGCGCTGAAACCATTCATGCAAATGTAAATGAACCCGTACTTGTTAATGTATCGTGTAACCAGGCCTTTACAGAGTGTAAATATTGGATTATAGAGTGTAAATATGCGAAAAAGTAGTTCTGGATTTGTTTAACTAAAGCTTACTTCAGTAAATAACGTATTGGCAGAGGGTCTTGAAGCTTTGTCTGATGTATATACCTATTTGAAATATTGTTACCGGGTATTAGATGCGCTCTTTTTTCACTTCTTGGTGGGAAACTTGTTATTTGTGACAAATAAGGGAACAAATGTTATTACTTTTTTCCAATGCAATGCATTAATGTTTCATTGGAAGGCGGTGGCAAGTGATTGGACGGTGGCCTTAGTGGTACATGATGGTGTTCAATAGAAATCAATGTTTAATGAGTGAGAAGGCTGTCTTTCTGCTGCGAAAGTGCTGTTATGTGATGATGACGATGAGATTTTCCTCACCTAAACTTATATTGTCGCCTTGACCTCTCCTTAGGTCAACAGTGAAGAGACGGCTGCCTGTGAATCCAAAGTTTTGTCTAGTGAGGAGAGTGATGCAGATGTTCCTTGGTTGTGGTTGGAATCTTCTGATGAAGGGAGTGAATCACTCGAGGTTAGTTGAGGATGAAGGCGAAGCCACAGTCTCTGCGGTGATTTATTCCATGAGCTGTGCGTATCTTTCTTTGGTTGCGCTAAATGAAATATGCACAGGCTACTCAATTATGTTTTGGTATGGGTGTATACAGAGGGACATGATCTGAACTGAAACACTGCTACTTATCCTCTCTTTAAGCTTGATAGCTGCTGAAGCATGCTTGGATGAGATTCAACTTCTGTCACACATCTTTAATTTGGTGGCTAGCATTGTATTATATGCATGTAGATGAAGTAAAAAAAAGTTTTTAGTTGAACAATTGAAACAAACAAAAGGTTGAAAATACTTTGAACTACTTACAGTTTTACCACTCCTATTCATGATGCACAGGAACTCTTGTTCATGTCTGGTAGATCATTGGCAAGTCCATATTTTCTGTGTCTAACTTAGTTGCTACATATCATTTGCATCTGATAATAAAAGTGTATTACTTCTTATAAATGTTCTTGGGGGGTCTGGTGGCCTAGTGAGTAGAATGCAGAGGTACAGTTGAGCATCTTTAATCCAGCACAGTCGGGACCGAAGTGATTCCGGATTAAGGATTTTGCCGGACTATGGGTCATGCATGGCAACTAGTCTATTGCTGACATCAGGAATGTTTTCATTGAAAGGAGTCCATTATTTATAACAAAATATATTGGTTTGCCATTTACTGAACATTATTTTAAAAAGAGTTACTGAGAATAATCAGAAAGAAATGGTTTCTTAATACACAAAGTTATTATTTAAAATTATCAAAGTTGCACAGTAAGTGAAAATAACGGAATCGAAGCATAGTGCATATTGCTGCACAGGTAAAAGTTTCATATTGTTATTGGAAAAGGGCATAAAATTTGATATTTCTTACGCTGTGCTTTGCTTAACATAATTTCCTACCACGCTTGATTTATCAGCTGATTCAGCACGATGCCAACGCGTGGGTGTCGTGTGTACGGCTGCCCATCACTACCTTGCCACGGGTGACTGGACTGGATTATTCTTTAAAGACCATCATCAATACTAGTCTTCCTTCAACAATTTCAGGCTGATCATCTTCATCCCCATTCGAGTTTATTGTTATTAATTACCATTTCAATGATTTCGTCATCTATGATATGTTGTGTGGTGAGAATATCGTGGCCACTAACTATCCTTTCGTCTAAATTTACCAATTCCATTTTCTTTAATTCAGGGTTATGGATGATGTTGGAAACTCCATCATCATATTTTTATCCTCAGAAACATGAAAGTTTTTAAATCCCCACTTATTTCGTCTATATCAAACCTTAAAGCAGGCAACAATTTAAACCATGCGTGTTTTAGAATGGACGGTGAAATGCTATTGCCTGCACGTGAAATTTCCCGAATCATGTCTTTTGTATTGATCATGTCTATTTCTGAAATAGTTTATCCTGCTCCATTAGCATTTAGCCAGAAATACTAACTATAAGCCCTTAACTTCGACGCAGTCGAAACCAGGCTATCTAAATCAGCACTTAAATCCTCTCTCATAGTTTTTCTCTCTGTTATCTACTTCTTCGTGTCACTTTAACAGTAAAATTTTGATGATTTTTCTCTTTCAGCTTCTTAATGTGCTATATTGTTGAAGATCCCACGTAGTATGTTTCGGTCAAATGCTTTACTGATGCAATGGCATCAAGTTTTTTCACAATTTGCACTTTTTCTGCGATGGTTAATGTTTTGTGCTGTTGCCACAACCGTATGGATGAGACATGTTTTGGGTGAAACATAAGAATATAACCAATAATTTTATCAAATTATGTCTAGTGGTCAATCAGAAATTCGCGTGCCATTGAAAGTGGCCGATCTGTAAATTAGTCTAGTCCGTCTCGGCGATGTCTTCAAATTTATGTTTACTTCAAGTTCTAGAATAACTTTCAGTGTACACGAAGTACCAGAAATTATTATGTTTAAATTATTCTAATTCTCGAAATGGGAAAATTAACGTTAAGAATGGTATCTCGGTATTAATATAAGAATTCTTATAATATCTCGGCTGGTTATGAAGCAGCGTTCCGGTTAAAAATGTTTCAGCATTTTCCACTAAGTACCCGGTAGTTGGTCATGGCAAAATTGCCGGATAATGGTGTTCCCGGATTAGGGGTTCCCGGATTAAGGGTGCTCAACTGTATTGGTCCGTGGTTCAAATCCCGGGCAAAAGCCTTTCTGGACAACCCCACCTAAAATTCTCACGATTCGATTTTCTGCGTGTCAGAGCTTTGTAGGAAATCGCAGGTGGCCCAGGGAAAGGAACTGGCCCCCCTTACCCTGAATGTGTGAATTTCACATGCCATTGGCTTAGTATGGGGTGAGCTCTACTCCACGCCCCGGCATCTCCCTATCCCACTCGCACTGCTCCCCCTTATTGTCCGCTTAGTTCCTGCTTTCGGTCGTTGGCGCCACTTGTTCATTCGCCCAGCATTTGCCTTGTGCAAGCACACAAAGTAAACGTCTTACGGTGTTTCACTGCGGCAGTCCACATTTTTGTGAAACTGTTCCTGCGAAAAATATCTGGTTTTCTTTTATCAAAATCATCATTAAGTGTTTTAGAGTTTGAAAACCAGACTGTATTGGTAGAACACTATGGTCGGTAGGAGATACATCACATCGGGTTGTACCTTGGAAGAAGGAGGTGCTCCTTCTTCCATGGTTGTACCTCTGACTGTGAGCATAATTCGAACACCGAAAAGGTGCATTGCTTTGTGGTCCTGAGGGAAGGAAGAAGGTGAGTGGCAGAAGTGCATTCCTCACGATAGTTTCTTAGTGAAGCATCCACAAGTTAGGTGTGAGGACTTTTTCGAGACGGATATACTTCGCGAGAAGATACTCACCGACAATGAAGGAAATGTCATAGGTTTGGTAAGATTTACTACTTTTTATAGAATTTTAAGTTATTTATCTTAATTTACCTATGAATTGAATCTCCTTGGTGGCCAATTATTTTCTCTTTCACCATTTCATGTCTGTGCAATTAAGTTCTGAATACCATTTGTGGTAATTGCTGCTATCAATGTTGCTCCTATTTATGTTCTATTGATGTCGCTTAGAACAATTCGATTTCATTATCTCTCAATGATGTTTTTGAAGAGCAAGTTACTCATCGAACACAGGATAATTGATTAATGAAATTGAATGATATAAATGAAATGTTCTCGGGTTTGGAACCGAGTGAGGTTTTTCATGGCCGACTTTACGATGAGTAACTCGCTCATCTAAACATCGGCAATGAAAAGTCTCACCCGGTGTCAAACCCGAGTGAATTTCATTAATCAATTATCCTGTGTTCGATGAGTAACTTGCTCTTCAAAACATCATTGAGAGATAATGAAATCGAATTGTTCTAAGTGACATTAATAGAACATAAATAGGAGCAACATTGATAGCAGCAATTACCACAAATGGTATTGAGAACGTAATTGCACAGACATGAAATGGTGAAAGAGAAAATAATTGGCCACCAAGGGAATTCAATTCATAGGTAAATTAAGATAATAACTTAAAATTCTATAAAAAGTAGTAAATCTTACCATGCCTATGACATTTCCTCCATTGTCGGTGAGTATCTTCTCGCGAAGTATATCCGTCTCGAAAAAGTCCTCACACCTAACTTGTGGATGCTTCACTAAGAAACTATTGTGAGGAATGCACTTCTGCCACTCACCGCGGCGGCTTCCTCCCTCAGGACCACAAAGCAATGCACCTTTTCGGTGTTCGAATTATGCTCACAGTCAGAGGTACAACCATGGAAGAAGGAGCACCTCCTTCTTCCAAGGTACAACCCGATGTGATGTTTCTCCTACCGACCATAGTGTTCTACCAATACAGTCTGGTTTTCAAACTCTAAAACACTTAATGATGATTTTGATAAAAGAAAACCAGATATTTTTCGCAGGAACAGGTTCATAAAAATGTGGTTTGCCGCAGTGTAACACCGTAAGACGTTTACTTTGTGTGCTTGCACAAGGCAAATGCTGGGCGAATGAACAAGTGGCGCCAACGACCGAAAGCAGGAACTAAGCGGACAAAAAGGGGATGTGCGTCGATCCCATGTTGCCGGGGGCTGCTCTACTCTCACCTATCAAAAACCAACCTTCGGGTTGAGCACATCTTCATCAAATGGTCTTACAGGGTGGCAATCGTCAGGGAAAACCGGGAAAACCTAGAATTGTCAGGGAATTTTGGAAATCTGGAAAAGTCAGGGAATAGTCAGGGAATTCTCGTAACAGTCGGGGAGAAACTGGGATAGGAAATTCTCGTTATTTTTCTACCATTATTTTTACTGGGCAGTCTTTCCCACCTATTATCTCACCAACTAAAACTAATGTCCGTCGCCAAAGTGCATAGAATAAGCCCCGTCAATTTGTTGAACATTCAGTTGTGAATCTTAGTTATTTAGTTGTGAATCAGTCGTACAATGTATTCCTTTTGTATATCCTTTATGTGATATTTACCTAGTAGTGTTAAAATTCATGATCACTGTGTATTCTGCTCATCACAAGCAATCCGAGAATGTTTTTCGGAAGATTGTACCTTGCATTTTTTTTTAACTTCGGAGACTCAGAGAGGTCAAGAGGTAGTTGTAGCACACTAACTTGTAGTAAATACGTTCTGGCAGTTTTAAAAATATTAGATTATGATTATTAAAACGGTAATACAAGTTCGATCACACGTGTAAACAAAATCTTACGTGAGTTTGTCTTCAATTTCCATACCTTCCTTCGTGAGACCATAAGAAGAGTTCTCCTCCCCTCCACACCTTTCACGCTTCACGTAATTATTGAATGGCCCCCTTAGCTCCCTCTCGAAGCAATTTAGGCAGGTCACAAACCATCCCAAATATGACATTCCTATATGTGACGCTGCCGTTACTAATTGCCTCCTGTTTTCATTCACAGTGGCATGATTACATTTTGTTTGTTTATACAAATATTTTTACATTTTTGGTTCCCTCTTACAATCAAGGGGTTATGACTGTCTAGGCAATATATTGCCTTTACGCAGCAATTAATTATTGCCCCCAAAATGAAAGTGGACTGTATTTTGATAGAGAAAGAGAGAGAACGCCCCAGTATCGCTCCTACCTTCTCGTAGGCCACAGCAATAGTTCTACTCTCGTCCTCCTGTCCTTGTTTCGGCCGTCCAATCCGCTCGTCAGGAACTCACATTGTCAACTCTTGGTCCCGGACCCCCTGCTCTCTCGAAATCGAATCGAAAAACGATCCATGGAATCGAGGGCGTTTTTCTTTTGTTTTCGTAGGCCACGACACCTGGCGACCTCTCTCTCATACATTACGAAACATACTCCCCCCCAAAATTTGAGCATCAAACTTTAAAAAATTAAGTAACTACTAACAACAACAAAAAAATACCAATCTCATGGTTGGATCAATTGCATCATACATTAAATATTTGGTCTTTGTTAGGGTGAAGGAAAGAAAGGTTCTTTTTTCACTCTGGAGGGGGCATTCACCAGAGACTTGTTTGGGAAGGAAGCCCTCGGAAAGGTATGTGGGAGCACCAAAGACCAAATACACTAAATTAAAGAATTAAATCTAACGCTTTATGCTTTAGGAGTAACCTGATCTCCTCCAGCTAAATTAAATACATTGTTGAGAGAAAAAAAAATATAACTATACTAGGAAATTAGTTCCCACTAATTTCCTACTGGCAGTTTCATAACCTTTGCTACGGGACGTTTGAACACCCCATCCTTTGTCCGTAGTGTTACTACCCGAACTCTGTTATCTGGGCCGGGGTGGACCTCTTCCACTCTAGCCAAAGGCCATTGCAAAGGAAACATATGTTTCTCCTTCAATACCACAAGGTCATCTACTGCTAAATTTTCTTCTTCTTTCGCCCATTTATTTCTCACTTGAAGCGTGTTCAAATATTCGGTGGACCATCTATTCCAAAAGTGTTGCGTTATTTGCTTCACCAACTGCCACCTTGAAAGTCTATTTGAGCTCAAATCAAGTAGGGGCGGTTCCGGCAAGCCTACCAAGGGAGCACCAATTAAAAAATGTCCCGGGGTCAAAGCTTCATATTCAGAGGGGTCGTGCGACATTGGCGTGAGTGGCCTTGAATTTAAAACCGCTTCGATTTTAGCGAAAACTGTGGATAGCTCCTCAAAGGTTAGAATTCTATTCCCAATAATTCTTTTCAACAAACTCTTTGCTGATTTCATATTAGCCTCCCAAAGTCCCCCAAAGTGAGGGGCTGCTGGAGGATTGAAATGCCACTTAATATTTCTTTGCGAAAGGGAATCCATCATGTTACCTGAACTTAACAAATCCCGCCATTGACGATTAATTCCCGTTATATATCGATTGGCTCCCACAAAATTGGATCCACAATCTGAATATATGTCCGTGCATAAACCTCGTCGAGATATAAAGCGATCTAGAGTGGCAATAAATGCCTCAGTTGTTAAGTTCGACACTAGCTCCAAATGGGTCGCCTTAGTAGGTAAGCATACGAACAAACACAGATATGCCTTCCAGGATTTGGATGATCTCCTTGAAGATTCCCTTATAAGGAAATGTCCAACGAAATCTACGCCTGTGTATAAAAACGGACGTGTTGCCACCACTCGTGGGGATGGTAAATCACCCATTTTCGGTACCTTACACGAAGCCTTCAATTTAGTGCAGGTAACGCAGTTTCTAATTCGCTGTCGAACCACGGAACGCGCTGATAAAATCCAATATTTCAATCCTAATAAATATTGCAATGTCATGGGTCCCACATGCAAATACATTTTATGATAATGGTCCACGATCAATGTGGTTAGATAAGCTTCCTTGGGCAACAGCAATGGGTGCTTGCGATTGTAGGCTAAATCAGCGTTATTTAGCCTTCCACCCACTCTGAGACAACCCTCAGAATCGATAAATGGAGACAATTTCTGAAGCCTTTTGGAACAGATATGTCCCCCTTTCAGATATTCAATATCTTGCTTAAAATAAGACCACTGAGTTACTCTTATGCATACTTTGAAAGCGTTATTGATCTCTTTAACACTTAAATTACTTTCTTTGCATAAGTCTGATGACCTTTTTGCTAATGCAATGAATCGGAGACAATAAGCAATAACTCGTTTAAGTTTAGACGAGGAGGAAAAACGCTCCAGGAGTGCAATGTCTAGCGTGTCTTCATCTGCGACAGCAACATTCGATTTCAGAGATTTCATTTCAGGGAGTACATCATTTGCTCCTGTTAATGCACTAATTTCCCATTGATCAGCACTATTAGATACCCAGGGAGGTGCGTTCCACCATAAATCATCGTTAATTATTTGTTGGGGTAGCAATCCCCGACTGCCAGAATCAGCAGGGTTATCTTTACCAGATATATGATTCCACATTATACCCACATGACTTTCTGATATTTGAGCTACCCTATTCGCCACAAAGGTTCTTAATAACTGTGTTGGAGTATTTATCCAAGAAAGGACTGTTTTGGAGTCAGTCCAGGCATAAACACACTCAATATTTATTTTCTGCGAGAGAGAAGAGAATACGAACTTAATAAGTTTCGTCAGCAAAACTGCTCCCAGAAGTTCTAGCCTCGGGATCGTTAAAGTTTTAATAGGCGCGACTTTTGTCTTGGCCATCATTAAATGGACTCGTCCCTTTGTATGGAGTCCTCCACAGCGCAAATACACCACTGCGCAATAGCCCCGCTCGCATCGCAGAAACCCAATAATTGGTGGTGTTGTGTGTCGCTTACTTCACTACCTAATGCACCGCGAGGTAATTTTATGTTTTCCAACCAAGGCAATTGGTTTACAAAATGCTTCCACGAGTCAATTACATCGGAAGGCAAATCTTCGTCCCATCCGATATTTAATTTCCAAAGACCCTGCATAAAATGTTTCACCCAAAAGACGACCGGACTAATCCATCCTAATGGATCAAATAGTTGTGCCAAATTTGAAAGAACGCCTCTTTTTGAGGGTGGTTTTGACGCTATCCTCACGCTGTAAGAAAAGAAATCCAACTTAGGATCCCAACATAAACCTAATATTTTTAAATTTGAGTATTCCTCATTATTAAATTCCACTTTGCGTTGCACAAGCTCCGGTGAAATGGCCCTTAGAACATCCACGGAGTTTGTGGCCCACTTATGAAGTTGAAAACCTCCAGCTTTTAACATTCCATTCAATTGTGCTATAAGCTCTATTGCCTTGGTGCTCGTAGAGCTTCCCGAGATTAAATCGTCCACAAATACATCGTTTGGGAGTACTAAAGCTGCGAGGGGAAAGTGTTCCGCTTCGTCATGAGATAATTGCTGAAGTACTCTTATAGCCAAATATGGAGAGGACGTTAAACCAAATGTTACTGTGTTTAATTCAAATTCTTGCAAAGCGGAATGTTCGTTAGCGCGCCAAACTATATGTTGGTAAGCCCTATGCTCCGGACGTAACAAAATCCTTCTATACATTTTTGAAATATCGGCTACAAATGCCACAGCATGTAGACGAAACCTTAAGATTAAACCAGCAATGTCTTTATGCAATTTCGGACCCTTTAAAAGTAGTTCATTCAAACTATGCCCTGATGAGGTGCGAGCTGAAGCGTCAAACACTACGCGCACTTTCGTGGTTGAGCTAGACTCCTTAATCACCGCATGATATGGAATGACATATTTCCCTGATCCCCATTGAGACCTTGACATATGCTCCATGTGAGATATTCACTTAAGGATTTATTATATTCTGCTCGCAAATAGGTGTCATGTGCTAATTTCCTCTCGAGATTAGAATACCTCTATAATGCCTGGGCCTGAGATTGTCCGAGAGAAGTCTCAGGGGACTCGTCCTTAAATAAAATGGGTACAACATACCGCCCATTGTCCTCTCTATAATGAAGTGACGTGAACTGCGATTCTGCCCTTTCGTCATTTTCGGAGGCAGGCGGATTGCTCGGAATCTCTTCGACCTTCCAGAAATGTTCTAGCAACGAGCCCAAGTCACTTTCCTCGTTCGTGACAATACACGAGGAAATGTTTGCACCAGTATGCAAAGAATTGGAGGTAGCTTTTACAGGACCTATTAGAATGTAACCAAAAATCGAAGGCCACGCAGTAGGATTACCTTCGTAGCGAATGGTGGGTCCATCAACCATAATTTGCGAGTATAATTCTGCGCCGATTAAAATATCAATATCCCCCGGCTTATGGAACTCGGGATCCGCCAATATCAAATAGCGGAAACGATCACATACACTATCGGGCATTAGAGCGCTAGGTTGCCTCGAGGTAATTTTTTGAATGACTATGGCAGTAGTGGTTAGTTCCTCGCCCCCTTGACGAGGCCGAATTACCAAAGACGTAATGCCTTTCGTAGTAGTGACGGGATTATCTGCAAGGCCCTTGCATGCGACCATGGATTGCTTTCTCGAGAGACCCAGTCTTTGCTGGCAAGCGGTGGTGATGAAACTAGCTTGCGACGCCGGGTCAATCAAAACACGTACATTGTTGAATATGCCAGACGCCGACTTCACGGCAACAATAGCCGTTCCCAATAATACAATGGAATTTTGAGAAACAATATGACTCGTTGGACAAGCTAATTCGTCCTGCATATTGCTTTCAGCGTTAGATAATGCCCGTTCCGTCACGTCATTCGCATTAAATTCTCCCCGCCCTCTCTGGTCGCTTTTTGCCGTGCTAAATGGTTGCGAGGCTATCCGCGAAGAACTTCCAGATACTTTGGTAGTGCACAACAATGTATGGTGCCCCTTTGAACAATTACGACAAGATACACGGGATCGGCAGGCACTTGCTTTATGCTTTCCACCTAAGCAATTGTAACAAATATTCTTAGACTTAACAAAGTCCCTTCTTTTATCCACCGACATTAAAATAAATGTGTTACATAGATATAAACGGTGCTGTTCCGTGCATAGCGGGCATGAAAATAAATTAACATTCTCACTGGCTGCCAAGAGTGAAGTTCTTGGAATTGCGAGGTTCCGTTTTGCTTGAATTAATCTCGCATTTGACGGAGTACTTGACCTCAACCCTGATGAGCGAAGTATATTGATATGCTTGTGTCCAAATTTGACTAGGTCATCAATGCGGGGAAATTCAATTTCATGATGTTCCATTTCAAACTGCTTGCGCGAGTATTTATCTAACGTTCTTACCGCAAGAACGAATAAGATAAAATCGGCCAACTGAGGGATATTCATGGCCTTCAAAGCATTCACGTTTTCAGACAAATTTTCAATTAATGACTGGAAACCTTCTATCGAGTCGTTATTCAGAACGGGAGCATTTATAATTTTCTCTAGGTACTGTAAAGCTAATAATCGCTTATTCTCATATTGACGAACCAAGTTTTTCCACACGATAGCGTAATTTTCAGATATCAATGGAAGACCAGTCACTATTTTCCGCGCATTCCCCTTTACACTCCCAATTAAGGGTGTTCAACGCATTATGAATCGTCCGATTTAACGGTTTCTCATCTCACCATGATCTCAAGGCTCTAGTAGTTCTTGTGAGTTGCCATCAGCGTCGCCACCGTGGAAAGTGGAATGGGGAGTTGAGGGGAGGGGCCTGATGTGTCGCAGCTGGGATTTTTCGGGGGCGGCGACTGGAGAGCTTGCGAAATCGGCAAAGCGATCAAGTTACTGAAAACACAGATAAAGGCAAGAGCTCTCTTTCCGGAGCCGAGTGTGAAATGTTTTCATCGTTCTAATTGTAGTCGAAAGTAAGAAAGGTCAGCAATTACCTAAAAGTGAAAACACCTAAAGGGTTCTGGGACTGTCGGCGTTGCCTTGGAATTTATAGTTCAGCTTTTAGTGGTTGTCAAATGTTATGGACTGCAGTTATTGAATTAGTCCTCCATGATTTATTTTACATGCACGTTGCCCTCGTAAAGTAATTGTGAGCATTTTTAATGAGCTTATTTAATTAAGCTCTAATATCGTCTTTCCCCTAACATATGCGACTAACGCCGACTCTTGTCTTTCATTAATGTGAAAGTTCAATGTTATTTCTCTACAGTTACCTACGATTTACAGGGCCAAAGCGCTCACGGATTTTCCACTAATAGTTACCAGAGTACTTTTTCTTGAATCTCAATGGCGGAGGCAACAAAAAATTTCGTGTATGAACGTTGTGAATTTACGTTTTTCGTTTATCTATATGATTTTACGGTTAAATTGAATACGCTTTTATACACACCAGAAACGAAACGGACTAAACGGTATTAATGGTCAATGCCCCTCATTTATTAACACGCCATTTTAAATTGAGATTATTAGTGAAAAAAACTTTTTTCTTCGCAGGTAATTCACCATATTTACAATAATTCCCTCAATTATAAACCCAATGACTGGTTTGACAGAGTTGAGCTCCGCCGTACTAAGGCGGAAGGCGAGTGAAATTCTCACATTCAGGGTAAAGAGGCCAGTTTTCCGACTTACACAACAAAGCTCTGATACTGAAATTCATACCGCGAGATCATGCCAAGGTGCCTCGTCCGGAATTGAATCTGTACCTGAACGCTCTACCCACTTGGCTACCATGCACTCATTAGTTACAATTTGTAATTATGATGAGCAGTATGATCACTCTGAAAATTAACTTAACCATTCGTAAATAAGGTATTTCTTCCATTCTGGGCATTGTTACACAAAATTAAAAGTTGAGCATTATTTCCTAGTAACATAAATGGCGTAAATAACAGCCTTCAGTAGAAAGTCGTATACAAATTACCAACTAGCATTAGCACAGGAAATCAAAATGGTTACATAAAGCAGTAATACAATGAAAATACAGTTTATGAGCACATAAAATCAATATATTAACATTGCTCTCAGAAAGAGTATAACAACTAATTATTAAAGTTCACTGATTATCTTCACCATTACTGCATAGCTGTTTAACGGATCTTCACGCCCTTCGGATAACGAGGATCCATGATTTCGGGAAGTAGGTGCTCCATATAATTTTTTTTATTTATCTCCATCTTTTCGTTCCGAAATTCGTCCTCTCCTTCAATCCTCTGAAATAGCATTCCAAACGGAATCCACACCAAAAACACAGTATTTTTTTCCATAATATGCAGCTGACCCTGCACTTGATAATATAAATAGCTATTTTTCTTTAATGTTACTTCTTTACTTTCACAGTAGGATACTATTTTCCTATTTATTGCCTATATAGGAGAAATACCCCCGCACTTATTTAAGCATTTCACTTCTATTATCGCTTTCCAATTGGCAATCTGGCGGGGTGGCCAGAAAAGGCAGTTTTTTGTCCACAAAGAGACCAGCTAGAAAAACTTTGTCCCCGCTGTGCCTTTCATACCCTGCTATTGCCTTGAGTTAGCTACTTCCCCGTATTGCGTGGCTTTACTTCCTGCAAACGAAGGGTAAAGGAAATCTTTGGCTATGTTTGCGCGGGGAGTTGTGCGGCGTAATTTACAAATACGCACGAAAGAAGAAGCAGTTAAACACTTCAATCTTTTTGACATCCACATCTTGCAGCGGCGCTGATCCCTTATGATTTCCTCCAGCCTCTTTCTGTCACGGCCGCTGAGTCTTAGAGACTTGAGGAACTCTTCTCTCTCTTGGTTTTCGGTCTCCAGATCGACTACTTAACTTTGAAGACTAGAGGAATCAAAGGTGGTCTTGCAGGGATTCGTCCTGCCAATGGCAACATCCTGGCTTAGGAGATTAGTCATGAAATGAATATAATTAATGAAAGACAAAATACTGAGAAATATAAATAAAGAGAAGATCAGGAAACCACTGGAACGATGGCTATTACCACAGCAGCTCCAAGGAGGTTTCTCATTCCTAATGTCTCTCATCACCTTTCCTTTTCAGTATTTTCCTTCGCGAAGAATATTATAGCCTCAGATAGTTCAGTTTCCATCTCACACTGTTCTATAACGAAGGCATGAATACAATATCAGTAATGAATTTGTGAAAATTGTTTACGAAGGAGCCCTTACATTTAATTATCTCGTAAATTTAATATTGCGAAATAAATGCTTTTTCGGTTTTTTCCCTGCGAATCCAATTCTGCACGTTGCAATCTCTCCTCTTCGTTTTGTAGTATCCTTTACGATTCAGCGCGTTTCTATAAGGCTTCGTGGACTCTTCCATAACGCCGTCCCTTCTGGACCCTGGAGAACACAGCCACACGCACCCTTCCTCAAGAGCTCCCTCATGAAAACTAAAAAAAATCCACCCGTCGTACAGTGGCGAATTTTCGAGAATTATTTACCAAAACCATAAAATTGAAATTTTGTTTTGAAGGGTTCCGGAGGTTTGCAACCGTTAGCTAAATTATGTGAGCATCTACAGGGCTACGGATTTGTGGAAAATCCTTTCCTTCCGTACCCTTTCCGTACTCATTGGCCTTGCTGCTGCCGTCTTTTTCGGAGTTTCACTAGCTAATTATAACTAAGTTTTATTCATCAGTATTCGCGTTCGCCGGGTTGCGGATGGTGGGTCGACCTATAGATATAGAGGATATGCGAGTTTACTCGTCGAATAAGCAGTCGTGGACGAAAAGCGACGGCAGTCCGAGGGTGAATTTGTCTATCCCTGGGTAAGGTAGGCCTTCAATTAAAACAGATCCTGTGAAGATACCGCCAACAATTACGCTTCCCATCACCCGGAGGAGAGGGCAGGAGCTCTTCTTTACATGAGTGAAGGTGGAGACCACAGTGGTCGGTAGAGCGACACTCATTTCACTAGGGGGGTGGTAACATTTACTTTAGCGGCTACAGTACTGCGATGTGGAAGGAAAGGGGAAAGCACCACATTATTATCCCGAGGAGTCGCAGCTACTCTACTCTTTTCTTTATATCAAGACGTGATGGAACCCTCTAGAGTAAAATATTCCGGAGGTAAAATAGTCCCAATTCGGATCTCTGGGCGGGGCTACCCGAGACACTACACCAGTCAAGTGTGATAAACATTTTAGGGTAGGAAATTGGAACGTGCGATCACTTTGGACATACGGAAGATTGGAGAACCTGAAGGTGGAAATGCGGAGAATGGACCTCGACTATAGGAATCAGTGAAATGAGATGGCCCGAAGAAGGAGACTTTTGGAGCGGAAGTTACAGAATTATTCACACCGGATCACTGAATGGTCACGCTGGAGTAGGCACAATGCTCAGGAAGAGTGCAGGACTGCGTGTGAAGAGCTTCCTGCACTACAGTGAGAGGATTATAATGGTGAAGATTGAGACCAAGCCTACGGATACCATTGTGGTGCAAGTTTACATGCCTACGTCGGTCAACGAAGATGAATGAGTGGAAGACGCCTCCGAAGATATCACAGAAGTTATAAAACTGGTAAGACGAAAAGAAAACCTAATTATTTTAGGCGACTGGAACGCTGTCGTCGACGAAGGTTAATATGGAAGAATATCTGGAAAATATGGGTTGGAAAACCGAAACGAAAGAGGAGAAAGATTACTGGAGTTCTGCAAATAACATAAATTAAGTAGTGGTTCCAACACATTGTTTATAGATCACAACTGACGTAATAAAAGTCACAAACGAAGTAACTAAAGATGGATGAAGCACGAAAGATCAGTAAAATAGCCCAAGAAAAGAGAACATTCTATCAAGAGAAGAATCTACTCACAGCTAGAAATACAAGCGTAGAAGTAAGGAAACAATTCATCAGGACGTACGTCTGGAGCATGTTTCTTAGCGGCAGTGAGGCATGGACGATGACAGCAGCGGAGAAGAATAGGGTGGAAGCATTCGAAATGTGGTGTTACAGAAGAATGATGAAGATTAAATGGATCGACCGAGTAATTAACATGGAAGTCCTACGAAGAGTGAGAGAAAACAGAAGTATCCTGAATACTAAAAAGAAACGGGACAACTTAATTGGCCATATCTTGAGAGACGATGGCCTGATGAAGACAATCGTCGAAGGGAAATCGAACGGGAAGATTGTAGGTAGGCCTCGTATGTGATACATAAAACAGGTTGTAAAGGATGTAAAAAAGAGGCTTTACGCTGATATGAAAAGGTTACCCGATAGAAGATCCGAGTGGAAGGCTGCGTCAAACCAATCCTAGAATTGCTGACCGATGATAATGATGATGAATATTTTATAACTAAAAAACTGAAATATTGCATTAAATGGAGCATTTTCCAAAACTTTGAGCAGACATCAAGTTATTAATTAAGCAGTGTTAAGTCATCTGATTGGATGACGTTACAGCCCAGTATCCTATAATTCGTCGAATTTATTTTACCAAGAAATAAATGAACTTTTTAAAATCAGAGGTAGCGCTCATTTTCAACAGAAACTTTTTTGCTGTTTCGCATATCTTGTGCAATATCCGAGTTTTAATATTAGGAACCGTATAATTGAAAGTTCTAAGTGTGATCATATGACACAAAAGTGATAAATATTTGTGAATGTTAGCCACTTTTGGGGCATAAGATGTCCACTTTTTCGACCTCATGAAAATACTCCGGGGATATTCCTATGTTTTATTTTTGGAAATGAAACATTTTCTTTTAAATTTCATGACCAAGTGGCTATAAGGAACTAGAGACTTAAAAAATGTCGGTAAAGAAACAAAAAATGGCTTGATAGAGACATCAGCGTTTCAATCCATAGGCCTCAGCTATTTGCAATTGAATGAATATGCAACTAATCGTCTATTTGTTTCTTTCAAAGGAACTAGTTCACGTTCAAGCGACGTCAGAGCGAAATTTCTGTGTGCTTAAGCGGTGAGCTCAACTGTCAAATGCTGTACAAATGATCCTCCGAGTAACTAGCCTGCGTTTAATGTCGTTGTACATGTGATAAATACCGAAGGGTCCATGGAATAGAGTGAAGTAATAATCATGAATGGGCAAGTTCAATCATTTTAAGTCATCGTCAGGTATACGTTATCGTTAAATGAGTCTCAGTTGCTATACCATCAGGATGTAGTAAGGTCGGTGGCTCTGTTCTGCAAGAGCATAAGTTTCCCTAATTACGAGCTGTCACTAAGTCTAAGATACGGTTGCTGCTTTGTGGAAACAAATTATGATTCCTCGTGCGAACATCTGCCTTCCGTTTCATACTGTTGAATTCGTGCCAAATCTTGTAGGCTACTTGATTTTTCCCCCTAACGATTTGAAATGTAGCCCCCTAATCATGCTAACCATATTATTATTGAATTGCAACGCTGGCGATAGCTTGAGCAAATTTGGTAATTCTTTTTTATCTTTTGTGTCGACATTGATAAGGGTAGCGCCTTACAGCGGGATATGTTGTTCAATAAGTGCGGATATGGTGCCGGAAAGGTTCAAATCCTTATATCATGTCGTACAAGTTGATTGTGCCTCATGTAATAATATTTAATTTAGTCAACTAAGTAAATGCTATTACGAAAAAATGTAATTTAACGTGTAACTGTAAATAATAACTACGTATGGGTTTGAATCTCATTTGGACTCAGTTCGCATTGTAACCCATTCTATGTAACCCATAAACAAATGTTCATAAGATCTTATAAGACATAAATTATGATAAAAACGAAGAAAATTGTGTCAGTTCCTCATCGGGATAAGGTACACAAAAATGTGTTATACCAAAAATGCTACGTGGCTATTTCTCCAGAAGTGCTAAAAATGCACACGAAAGTATGACACCTCTTGACATTTTATTTCAATTTTTGATCGCGATGTAGGCTATATTTTCATTTTCAGTGAAAATATACTCGCGATAAATAAAGAATCACAGTCACCAAATAATACACAATAATCTCGGAAAGGTTTTTGGCAATTATATTTTTTACGGGGTACCATTCTCAACCATAAACGAAATGTATTGGAGCTAATATCCTGACAAAGAGTGAAAAATCATCTTATCTCCTCTTCCCAAGGCATAAAGCTAAGGAAATATCACGAAAAACATTGAGAATATGCACCAACCAAATAGCATATCATTATATAACAGGGGTGAATAATGTGGGTGGGGTGGATGTCCATGATAACGGAGTTGGCAACTACGAAATTAAAGCCAGGAGGGAAGGATGTTCGTGCCTACTTTTTAACGCTGCGCTTGATAAGTGCGTCGTCAACAATTGGAAATTGCAGAGGATCGTAATCGATAGTAACATTACATTACTAAATTTTCAATCATGCATGACGTTAGGTCTACTGCGAGCGGAGGACATCACGGTTGGATGCGATAGCAAAGGAACAAGAATCACGAAATAGGGCCGCACACAGGAAAGGGAGTCTATCAGATTCCATGAGGCAGGATATTGCTTCTCATACTATTGTAACAGGTGACGGTAGAAAATGGTATAATAAATCTACATCTATGTGATTCCCTGCAAGCCACCGCGAGGGTGTGCGGCAGGGGGTGGAGATCACCAAACATGCACAAGACTACTGCATGGAACTATTGACATGCAATAGGCTACTACATGGAAACATGCTACATGCAGCTTGACTGTTATTAACTACTTAGTAATAAAGGGATTGGTTGTTAACACATGCATTATGCACTCCAGACAACTCTACAATATTTCACCTTACTATCCCTTTGCAATGATGCGTATTGTGTTCTCTTATAGTACGGGGAAAAATGACATTTTGAATCTATCAGTACGACAATCTCTCTCTTTCTAATCTTATTAATCCGGTTGAATCTAAACCAATACGCTTGTTTTTAATAGGTATGTGCCTAACATATCTTCCGTAAAGCTATCCGTTTTAAATTTCTATAATAGATTTAAAATGTGGCTCACAAGAGATATTTATGTGCAAGAAGTACAATCTCGCCTTGCATTATCGTTATTTCTTGGTTTTTATTTGTGAATGCGTGAGTTATGTCCACAAATTTTCCTGCAAAAATGTAGGATTGTTTTTCAATTATCAATGTTGATGAGACTAACATTTAATTTACATTTTTTGAATGGACTTCAAACTAT
This sequence comes from Platycnemis pennipes, assembly GCA_933228895.1. Classification (NCBI taxonomy): domain Eukaryota; kingdom Metazoa; phylum Arthropoda; class Insecta; order Odonata; family Platycnemididae; genus Platycnemis; species Platycnemis pennipes. The sequence goes on along the minus strand of CAKOGI010000002.1, from coordinate 1,762,567 downwards.
AAAGTCATTGATTGTAAAAAGCTTTCGGGATTCTTCCGCGTTGTCATTGTGTAAAATGGCGACGTTTCCCCCACTGTACTGCGGGCGTCCTCAGGCCAGGCTGAAGTGAAAATGCTCCGAAGTTGACGCTTATTTATACTTGTCTTCTGAGGTGGCCGCTGCTCGCTGATTGGCTGTTGGTGTTCGTGTGAATACTCGTTTCCACGTGTTGGAGAGTGGGTAGCTGTCCTCTCTATTCATATTGTTGGGCCTCTTGGAAATTTCAACTGCTTCCCTTATAATTCTAGGGAAATATCGCTTTTCCCTCGAGAGGATTTTTGGTTCCATTAAATTCACAGAATGGTTTGGTTCCATCGAAACGTGCTCCGCAATAGCCGATTTCACGGAGAAAATATCGCGAGTTCTCGCGAAGCATAATATACTGACTAGATTCGGATGCGACAATAAATTATCCAGTCTCCTCATCAGAGCGAAGGATCGCCTCCCGCCCGAAATTCACGAAGGCGTTTACGAGGTCATCTGCAGCTGTGGAAAATCCTACGTAGGGCAAACAAAGAGAGCTGTACAATGCCGAATGAAAGAACACTCACGGGCCCTCAGAAACGGACAAGGGGAGAAATCGGCTATTGCGGAGCAGGTTTCGATGGAACCAAACCATTCCGTGAATTTAATGGAACCAAAAATCCTCTCGAGGGAAAAGCGATATTTCCCTAGAATTATAAGGGAAGCAGTTGAAATTTCCAAGAGGCCCAACAATATGAATAGAGAGGACAGCTACCCACTCTCCAACACGTGGAAACGAGTATTCACACGAACACCAACAGCCAATCAGCGAGCAGCGGCCACCTCAGAAGACAAGTATAAATAAGCGTCAACTTCGGAGCATTTTCACTTCAGCCTGGCCTGAGGACGCCCGCAGTACAGTGGGGGAAACGTCGCCATTTTACACAATGACAACGCGGAAGAATCCCGAAATCTTTTTACAATCATCGGAACGCCGCGAAAATCTTCGCCAGATATAAAGTCATTGTTATTTGGCAGTTGAAAACTAAATAAAAATCGTTCGAAGCATTGTAATAGTCTCATTTTAATTATCCAATTTCAATGAATTAGCAGTTTCAATTAACACCCAACAATACGAAAACTCAATATTTTGCAATTGTTCTAAATAGCAATGTCAAAATATGAAACTAACGACACGATATTTCGTATTAAATAAACAAATTGGTGTGAATAAATAGCATAAAAATTAGTTTGTGGAGGTTTTGAAAGAAATAGGTTGATCCTTTTCTCGACGCCCAGACACACAGTGGAATATCTCGCCAAGATCGCTCAGACTCTCCGTCAACCTTCCACACGCCTCTCCGAGCGAGGATGAAACTTGATCGCTTAGAGATAAGGAAGCCTTCCCCCCTCCGCCTCTCCGAGGCGAGAGAAAGCGGTGGAATGGGGAGAGGAGGGGAAGATTGGGCGGGAACAATATGAGTGGAAAGCCTCAGCTTGCGTTTAGTTCGGTGAATGCGATGCATCATCTCGCAATTTTAGATGCTGCAGGAATGGGTCGTAAGACGAGCACATGGCATTATTCTCTTCTTTAATATGAAGGATTATAGATTGGCTGTGTCGATTGAATTTTCCATTTACGTTCATGCGCCGCTGCGATACGCGCTCAAAAACGCCTAAAAACAGTGAAGTTTAACAAACGATTTCTTAATTTACAAGCCTCTGAGAAGAAATGGGTTCGAATTGTCCAAAGACTGAACCTTTGTGCACAATTAAATGAAAAAAAATGGACGTATCTATCATAATAATAGCATGGCATTTAAAATAAAAATAGTCTGCAGCGGCATTTTTTGGCGAGGTGTTGAACACCCTTAAGTAATGAAACTTCTCAATATCCGTCAACTGAGTACTCTCGTGTATCAAGCTACAGAAAACATCGTAAAAAGGTTTGAAGTTAGCCAATTCCCCGTCAAATACAGGAATATTTATCTTCGGCAACCTGGCCGTTTGCGAATGAGTAGGCACCCACATACTAGCATTACTAACTTCCGTGGGTAGCATCTGACTTGCCACCGCTTTGATTTCATAATACAGCTCTTCCACACGATCGCTAATGCTTAATTCCTCATCGAAATCCAAGTTAAACTCGATCATATCCTCACGAATTTCATCAGTAAGAGGTAAAAACGAACTATATTTTTCCTCCAGAGCTGCATACCTGCATTTAAGCATCGGGATATCTATCTGATCCTCACGTGTGAGGGCATAAAGCCGTTCTAACGTATTAATTATGGCGTCTCGACGAGCTTTCTTTAATTTTAGGAGGCGATGACCGCGTGAATCACTCATTGCCTCAGCTTCTTGTCCCTTTTCGTTACCCATTGTTCACCTAACTACTGCAGATAATCACTAGGTCGCGTACGAGGTCGAACGGCCGAAATCCAGTAACACTTGGCAATAACCAAATATATTCACCACACAAGCAATAAAGACACTAAGCATAAGGACACAAAATCCAACCATGAGATGTATGTACCAGAAACTACTTTATCCGGCCCGAAGGACCAAATAATGTCTAGGCAATATATTGCCTTTACGCAGCAATTAATTATTGCCCCCAAAATGAAAGTGGACTGTATTTTGATAGAGAAAGAGAGAGAACGCCCCAGTATCGCTCCTACCTTCTCGTAGGCCACAGCAATAGTTCTACTCTCGTCCTCCTGTCCTTGTTTCGGCCGTCCAATCCGCTCGTCAGGAACTCACATTGTCAACTCTTGGTCCCGGACCCCCTGCTCTCTCGAAATCGAATCGAAAAACGATCCATGGAATCGAGGGCGTTTTTCTTTTGTTTTCGTAGGCCACGACACCTGGCGACCTCTCTCTCATACATTACGAAACAATGACCATGTTAATCAAATTTTTATTCGCTTCTGAAACTCGTGCCATCCGATTTGATCCAGTCCAAGAACTTGGCTTTGGTTTGTATTTTTGCGTAGCTTAGTGATACCTGTGCCGGAGTCCACCAGTAAATTTTCCATTAACTTTCCCTTCGATGCCTTTTCAGTAATCTTCAACTTCCCAGAACTACCACAACACACCACCTCTTCCTTGAAGAATTAGACATTGTCAGGTTGTAATTTTCCTAAGGAAACTTACATGGCACGGAAATATGATACACGGCCGTGAAAAATGTATTAAAAGTGTGTACAATTTGTGTGAGGGCTTAACTGGTGAAGGTTTCACATATTTTTTCATTAGGGCGGAGGTTCTAAATATTTTTTCATCCTTATAGCTTTTAATGTATTGATTTCAGCACTTAACATTTTCTGAGTTTTGAAAAAAATTTAATTCAGCAGAAATAAAATAGAGACCTTTTGGCGATCGGTCAGGGAAATTGGTAAAGCCATCAGGGAAAAGTCAGGGAATTTGAAAATTGGTTATCGGTAGCCACCCTGTCTTATAAATATGAAGCCCAATTTACAATTTGTCTGTAGGCTGAATATAACAAGTTAATTTTGGTAACTGCTTCAGATTCCTGTAGAGTCAGAGGAGAGTGAAGGAGTCGATAATTCATTGGATGTGGATTCTGGGCATCACCTGAAGACCGGGGTCCCTGGTGTTGATTCTGAGGTGAGTAGTAGGGCAGTTTCGTTTATTTTTATTGTGTTGGTCAAATGTTTAAAAACCCTGTAATGTGTATGTAAAACCATTTAGTCAAGCCCACTTATATCAAACCCGTTTATAACAAAGTTCCAGGTATAACGAAGTGAAGGCTATTCCTCGTCAAAGAGAAGCTCTGAAAAACTGGTCCACATAAAACAAAGTTACGTTACTACAAAGTAAATATTCAGCCCCTCAACTTCCTTATAAATGGGTCTGACTGTAATTTAAAAATGATTTTAAGTATTTTCCCTAATTTTTCAAAAAAAGTACAGAAATAAAACACAATAGCATTTAATTGCATGGCATTCTATGCTACATAGTACGTGTATGTTATAACAAATGTATATACTGTGGGGGAAATAATTAACTCAAAGGTGTTAGGCATCTTAATTGCAGCCCATGCGGGAACTAAATGAAATCCAACAACTTGGTATCATTGAGAAAGTGAGTTCAACACCAGGAGTATTGTAACCGCATCTGAATGGCAATAGTTTTTCCGCATTGAAGTGAAATAACTATTGAAGTGAACTGCCTATTCTGGCCATTAACGACATATAAGAACAAAATTAGCTGTCGATGGTTTTCTTGCGGGGCTTGATTCATCGTGGATCTGAATCCCGGTATCGTAGAAAATCATTTCCAACATTCAATTGATTAAAACTATCATGGTACATGTCTAAATGATGTGGTTTTTGGGTTGCTCCGCATTGTCGTAGTTGTCCACCTATGTTTTCCCTCCACTGCTGGAGTCTTCTTCTGGGCAGGGTTGGGGGTTAATTTGAAATTCATGATAAAGGGTCAGGTATGCAAATTATGTTGTCTCTTGTGGTGAATTTGAAATTCATAATAAAAGGTCAGGTATACAAAAAAAGACATCTCCATAAGTAAAAAGTAACAGTTAGGTATGCAAAAAAGTTATCCCGTTCTGTGGGAAAGAAGTAAACAATTTTATGTGAGGTATTCCATTACATTTATTTTTTGGTGAAAATTATATCCATAATTAACAGTGAATTATGTAAAAAAAGTTATAGCTTACGTTATTTTTGAAATTGATATTTAAAACTAAGTTACGTCCATGATATATCTCTTTTGGTGTTAATCAGTTATTACATTTCCAATTACGTTTCTCATTTCTATTATTCCATTATACATTCAAAGTGAGTCATTACATTATTTTATTGCATAGCTGTTACTACAGTTGAGCACCTTTAATCCGGCACAGTCGGGACCGAAGTGATGCCGGATTAGGGATTTTGCCGGACTATGGGTCATGCATGGCAACTGGTCTATTTCTGACGTCCAGGATGTTTTCATTGAAAGGAGTTAATTATTTATAACAAAATATATTCGTTTGCCATTTACTGAACATTATTTTAAAAAGAGTTACTGAGAATAATCAGAAAGAATGGTTAATACACAAAGTTATTATTTAAAATTATCGAAGTTGCGCAGTGAGTGAATATAACGGAATCTAAGCTATGTGCATATTGCTGCACATGTAAAAGTTTCATATTGTTATTGGAAAAGGGTATAAAAATTGATATTTCTTACGCTGTACTTTGCGTAACATAATTTCCTACCGCGCTCGATTTGTTATCAGCTGATTCAGCGCGATGCCAATGCGTGAGTGTCGTGGCCGCCCATCACTACGTCACCGCGGGCGACCGGACTGGATTATTCTTGAAAGACCATCATCAAGAGTAGTCTTCCTTCAACAATTTCAAGCTGATCATCGTTATCCCCACTCGGATTTATTGTTATTAATTACCATTTCAATGATTTCATCATCTATGATATGTTGTGTGGTGAGAATATCGTGGCCGCTAACTATCCTTTCGTCTAAATTTACCAATTCCATTTCCTTTAATTCAGGGTTATGGATGATGTTTGCAAACTCCATCATCATATTTTTATCCTCAGAAACATGAACTTTTTTAAATCCCCAATATTATTTCGTCTATATCAAACCTTAAAGCAGTCCACAATTTAAACCACGCGTGTTTTTAGAACGGACGGTGAAATGCTATTGCCTGCACGTGAAATTCCCGAATCACGTCTTTAGGATTGATCACGTCTATTTCTAAAAGAGTTTATCCTGCTCCATTAGCATTTGGCCAGAAATACTACCCTGTTAAAAATTCCCCATTGCATGTCCTTATAGGGAATTGGCAATGGGGAAACATGAAATCCTTATAGGAAAACATGAAATCCCTATAGGGAAATGAAATTCCCTGTAGGGAATTTCATGTCCTTATAGGGATTTTTAATGGAGTTCCCCATAGGGAACATAAAATCCCTATAGGGGATTTCATGTCCCTATAGGGAATTTCATTTACCTATAGGTGTCCCTATAGGGAATGCCAATTCCCTATAAGGAATTCCATGTCCCTATAAAGATTTTCTATGGGGAATTTTTGACAGGGTAAGGCCTTCACTCCGACGCAATATTTCGTATTCGATATCGAAACCAGGCTATCTAAAACAGCACTTAAATCTTCTTTCATAGTTTTTCTCTCTGTTATCTACTTCTGATCGTGTCACTTTAACAGTAAAATTTTGATGATTTTTCTCTTTCACCTTCTTAATGTGCTATATTGTTGAAGATCCCAGTATGTTTCAGTCAAACGTTTTACTGATGCAACGGCGTCAAGCTTTTTCACAACTTGCACTTTTTCTGCGATGGTTAACGTTTTGTGCTGTTGCCACAACTGTATGGATGAGACATGTTTTGCGTGAAATATTAGAATAAAACCAATAATTTTATCAAATTACGTCTAGTGGCCAATCAAAAATGAGCGCGCCATTGAAAGTGGCCGATCTGTAAATTAGTCGTATTCCGTCTCGGCGATGTCGTCAAATTTATGTTTACTTCAAGTTCCAGAATAATTCCAGTGTAGGCGAAGTACCAGAAATTATTATGTTAAATTATTCTGATTCTCGAAATAGGAAAATTAACGTTAAGAATGGTATCTCGGAATTAATATAAGAATAATATCTCGGCAGGTTATGAAGCAATGTTCCGGTTAAAAACGTTTCGGCATTTTCCATTAAGTACCAGATAGTCATGGCAAAATTGCCGGATTATAGGTGCTCCCGGATTAGGGGTTCCCGGATTAAGGGTGCTCAACTGTATTACTTTATATTTCCATAATTGATCCCTTAAGAAAAAGTAGTACTGGAAGTACTGGAAAAAAATAGTATTGGGAAGTACTCGTGTACTATTTTCACGGAGGTGAGTACTCTAGTATTGGAAGTATTGAAGAAAACTAGTACTCGTGTACTAGAGGTAGTACACAGAACTAGTACTCATATAAGTATTGGGAAGTAGTACTCGTGTACTAGAGGTAGTACACGTAACTAGTACTCGTGGAAGTATTGGGAAGTAGTACTAGTGTACTGGAGGTAGTACACAGAACTAGCACTTGTGGAAGTATTGGGAAGCAGAACTCGTGTACTAGAGGTAGTACAGATAACTAGTACTCGTGTAATAGAGGTGGTGCACAAAACTAGTACATACATACCCCTATTGGAACTTACTCATAAGTCTCATAAGATATTTTCTCATAAGAAATTGGCAATTAGATCTTATGAGAAATTTTCTCATAAGATTTTGGGCGGGGAACCGTTCCAGGGGGAACCTCCCTGGAACCATTCCAGTGGGATCGGTTCCCTGCAGTTCTCTTAACACAAGGTTGTATATTTTAAGAATAGTCTTAGGACCGGGTTTTTTTTCTCTTGAATATCGTATATTATGTTATTTCTTTCACTTTGTTTCTATTTATAACCTTTTTATTTTGAATATTATTATTATTTTTAAAAATTTTACAATGACGCCGATCGGCGGCAACCCGTTCCGCAGGATGGTTTTCAAATACGTTACTGATCAGCCTTTAACATTTCTCTATTATTCTTGCACTTTGAAATTGTTTATTCTCTTCTAACTTAAAATTTACATTAAATAAATTATTTTTCTTGTTAAAAATTATATTAACTTTTTTAGCATCACCTACTTCAGGAGGCCCGTTTCCTAAACTCCACAGTCGTCCCTAAACATTATTTTTATTCTTGTATGTGTTACATATTTTTTCCTCTAAGACAAATAAGGTTTTTTGTAAAACCCTAATATTTTTATTAAAATTGAAGATGATTACTATTCCAAAATATAGAGTTTTTTCTACAAATGGAGTCGCATGCATCAACTGATGATATTTCAGTGCCAACGAAATCCGGTCGGAATAAAGGTTTTTTTATTTGTGGTAAATTGCAAATTTGCGTCTTCTTTTCGATATGTTCGAATACGACAGAATATCACCAGAATCTACTGAATTTAGTATTCATAACATTATTTAGTCTGTAATTTACATTTTTCCTTACCATGACCCTGGTTAGTAACTATGGGAAACTCAGAAACCGGCATCTAGACACAGCTTATAGGTTCATATTCACACATGGGTGGATATTCACACAAGGCAACAACGTCCTTTCTTACTCATTTACTTGAGCAGTTGCAGCATCATTTTCTTTGGACTCTAGAACCCTTCCCGCTTGAATTTGAAATGGTAGTGCTTTTTCCTTACCTAGGGCTTGAACAGGCATTTCATGAAAATCGCTTCTGAAGATAAGACCCCCAATAACTCTCGCGACACGTCTGAAGATTCACGACTGAATTTGCTGTGGAGTATTTGTAAGATGTTTAGCAGTATTTGAAATATATTTCTCCATACTTTTATTAACCATTTCAAACTTCTTCTTTTACCTGGATAATAAGAGAAAATCATCTATACGGTCTATTCCTCCCATGTATTTATTATGTTCAGCAACCATCCGTAGTTTCTTAGTAATCTTTCCTTTTCAGTTGGACTCTTCTATAATATTTGCATTATGCTCTGATGAAATCAAGAGAACATCTCTTTTGCTTTTCCAATTTCATATGGATATTCCCTCTTTCCTATACTGAGCTAAAATCTCAGTTTATCAATTTTTTCTTCGCAACTTTAGGAGGTTTACCTTTCCTCATTATTTGCAACGTCCTAGTTGAATATAATTTCTTTTGTAGAAGATTTTCCGGCATAGTAACAGTTTGTGACTATTGTAAAAGTCCATACATACAGGATGATCAAAATTGGAGTAGCTAGACAAATGAATGAACGACTTTTTCTGAGTGACCTACTCCACCAACATAAGTATCCCTTGAATGGGGTCGTTTACCATATTTTTTATTGCCGAATATGATAGAGTTTGTAAAATAAAAAGACCCGTATTTTTCCGTTTTTTGATCCGTCAATTATTTCTCGAGTTATAGGTGTTGAAAAACTGATGTTTTTAACTCTTTCGGAAAAGTGGGTGTGGTGCAATCCCTGATGAATAACGACTTCGTCCAATCACAACTGAGCCCGCGAAGCTACTTCACCTTATTGCAAAGGGGGGGACACAGCTGACTCTGCCAATAGGAGCAGTTACGACAGCATCTGTGCGAGCAGACCTTCCAAAAATCCCCCTCCACTCCCTCCCCTTCCCCCATAAGAGCAGTCAAGGACGGGAGGAAAGTGACGTCAATGTTATCACAGCAGCATTTTCGTTGGGCGTCACCTTTTGCTTATTTTAATTTTTGATTTATGAGTGAATGGTTATGGTTAGAAGATTAATTTTTTCACTTAATTTCTTTTTTCGTTTCCATCTAACAATTTCGTGTACAAAATTGCGATTTCGGTTCCGAGTAAACGCCCCCATTGGTATACACTAAGCAATCCAAAACGAGTCCATTTGGTTCAGTAAGCTGGTGCAATTTCAATCCATATTTATGCTTCTCGTTTTTTGTGCACTGCCGTAAGTATACCTGAAATGCCTGAGGCCTGACGGATGTCATATTTGTGTTCGTTATCGTCTGAGATGGCATCGGTTTCCTCGTCTTACGAATTATTACAGATTACAAAATTAGAGTCTGATTCACTAACAACCGTATTTTCATCTGGCTCTTCAAGGAACCGGGCAATGTCTTAATCGGCAACACGAGTTGTGGTGTAATGATATGTGCTCCTTTTCCGATGTTTAGACAATTTATACTCAGTATTCACATTCACTCAGAGCCGTTGAATTTGTAACAAAGCTGCTCCAAGAACAGAAAGAACGAAGGATACAGCTAAAAAAAAGTGCCTACAAAACGTGATCGAAAGTTAGGATGCGGAATCAATTATGTCAAAGTCACGTTGGTAGTCCTAAAAGAAAGTATTTTCATTGATAAGATGTATAACTTTTATCCATTTAATAGATTATACAAAGGATTTTAGGAACAAATACAATGATATCGAACAGAAGGTGTCTGGGCGTTGAAAAATTAGCAGAGAAAAAAATTGGACGAGGGAAAAAAAGGAGCAAACTTAAAATGTATTACCGAATCAACTAATCGTAATTTGTGAGAACGAGTTACAATGTTACATAGACAAACCAATGTAAGGACTGGCAGAAAGTCGTAGGACAACGCTGAGGAGCGGATTCGAAAAAAAATACAATTTGATATGCCGGTAACGTAAGACGCCGAAAGGCGGCGGCCGTTCCTGAGGCAAGTTCGAAGCGCCGCCTATCGGCGGTGGCCGCACTGAATGTGTTAAGAGAATTACAAAAAATTAATTGTAATTACAAAAAACCCTATAAGCTGCTCCTGGAGATACGTCCTGGAACTCCCACCTACTCCTACTCCAAAAAAACTGAGGAACTAGAGAAAGCTGAAATAACACACAACACGACCTCGGATCGGATATAGCATATCACACTTAATTTAATTAGGCATAATTTGGCACACGCCCACTATACACATAACTCGACCGAACTAAACCGTGAACGTCTAGCGTTTCTTGATGTCACATAACAAATTCACAATTTTAGTAACCCTTATTTTTTAGTTAGAATTTTAAACAAACAGGACAGTTTATAAATCTGTAATATATTTATTGACACTACTTCCAGTTTCAATAATTGTATTCACTTGCCTTTGTAACACATAAGATTCCAAATCTGAGGCATAATCTCAAAAATAACCAATGTGACAACAACAATACTAAATAAACCACATGGCACGAGAATGAAAAGCTGTGATCGAGCTTGCTTAATGCATAAGATTTTATTTTAATGGTTGATCAAAGTGTTCAACAACCAGAAATCTTTTTTTTTTTTAATAACGCTCCTCTAAAAAGTGAAACTATATTTTTCCAACGGGGAGTTCATTTAAATATCATCGAAAGTCGTCACTGCACTGTCACAACACACAAAAAATATTCACGTTCATCATGTAGCTGAATGATCTGAATTCCCATTGGATCATTCCGAATGTTTCAATTTGTTTAACACTTTAATGTGCCTGAAAAATGATAAATACAGTCAATTCTGGTGTCAGCAATTCAAAAAGCCTCCATGGAAAGCAGGTGAAAACAATTACAAATTCGTTGAACACAATCGCTTGTCATAACGATCATTTACTCACCGTAATGTCATTGTCCATTAGAATTTAAAAGTAAGCTTCCATGATCACTAATTACAAGAAAACGTAATTACTTCAGGAGATAATTCTTTATCACGTTTCTCGCTATGATGACAGCCATGTTGAATTTCGAAGTGGTCTTGCAATTAATCGATAGTAGTCTGTTCGATATTGGTCGATACAACCAACCGGATACAACTTTCCACAAACCACGAACTATAAAAATGTGAATATTCACGTTAAAATTACTCGTGGGCACGAAAGTTGTTATTTATAATAATAATAATAATAACGTTTATTATATTCAAGGATTTACATCCCCTATGAACAGTGGTAAGTAAGAAATGTTACAATAGAGCTCACAGTGTGATATTATAACAAAAAAACTAAGGGTTCGATAGAATATTACAAAAAAACATTGAGTACTAAGTGACTATTGTTTGAGGTATTTGTTTTTTTGGTCAGCGATAGAAAGACAACAGGCAGTAATAATAAACATAAGCTGAATACAATAAAATTGGTTACTTAAAATATAGAACATCACTTGGTAGATAAAACAAAACAAGAGATTTTCCTTTGAATATTACAAATAAAGGGATTTTTCTTTCAGTAGTTTTAAGAGTTCCCTCTTGAATATGTTCAAGGATGGAGAGTCTTTGATATTTTTCGGGAGGTTGTTCCATATATGCGATCCTACGACTGTGACCGAATTTTGATAAGTCGTGGATCTAATTTGGGGCCCATAAAGATAATTAGGATCCATCCTAGTTACTACATTAAGGGACTTTACCTTAATTGGATAAAATTCAACTAAATAATGGGGTTCATTGTGTTTAAAGAGGGAGTACATGAAACAGGCCATCATGAATTTGCGCCTTGTTTTTAGATCAAGCCAAGAAAGCTTATCGAGGTAGGGAGAAATATGATCCTCCCTCCGCAGATCGAAGACGTACCTGACACAAGAATTTAAGAGACGCTGGAGCTTGATATTGAGTTCCTCCATTAAATCATGAAATACCAAGTTGCAGTAATCGAAATGTGGAAAAATAAGGGAGGAAATCAGCCGTGTCCTAATATAGGTGGGCAGCAGGGTTTTGTGTAATTTCAGCTGATGAAGGATTGCATTAACCCTATTGGCTACACTCATTATGTGTTCCTTCCATGACAAATTATATGTTATCGTAACACCTAAATTTTTACACTGTTGGAGTAGGGAACACTAGTATTTTGCACCTTAATCGTGGGCAGCGTAACAAGGTTGAGTTTAGCAATGACCCTGGAATTTCCGATGATCATAGCTTTTGTTTTGTTACTGTTTAATAGAAGATAATTTTCCTGAGCCCACAAACTGATGGCAGAAACGTCATCATTCACCTTATTTATCGTTTCCATGAGGTCTTTTGGGTAACAATGGCAATAGATTTGTAGATCGTCAGCGTACATCATATACTTACAGTTTGAAATACAGTTTGGGAGATCGCGAACATATAATGAAAACAATAGTGGACCAAGCACCGACCCTTGTGGTACACCACATGAAATAGGAAGCCATTTTGACCGGTTTTCATGAGAGTCTTTCACTGACTGCCGTCGCCCATGTAAGTACGAAAAGAACCAATTTAGGGAGGAACAGGAAAAATTCAGATTTTTCATTTTTTGAAGTAATAGTGCATGATTTACGCGGTCAAATGCTTTGCTAAAATCAAATAGTACCAGGATAGTTAACAGTTGTTTTTCCATGGCGTATCTTATGTCATCTGTGACTTTAATGAGAGTGGACTGCGTTGAAAAGTTCTTACGAAAACCAGATTGGAATGGGTCAAACAGTTTGTTTACATTGAGGTACTCCACAATCTGTTTGTGGACAATTTTCTCAAGGCATTTTGAGGCGGCGCAAAGTAAGGAAATGGGGGGATAGTCCGCCGCTGACGAGGGATTTTTAACTTTTTTGATGGGTCGAATTAAGGAGGACTTCCAGTCAGACGGAAATATGCCAGTCATTAAAGAGGAGTTAAAGATATTGAGCAGAGCAGGAAGCACAGTTGATGATGATACTTTTAGAAATTTTATCGAGATATCGTCTACACCAACCGAGTTGGATCTAGAGGAGAGTAGAGCTTTCTGCCACATTTCAGGTGTGATGTGATGAAAGTAAAAATTTTTGTCGTCGAACGGAACAACGGCATCCACAGACGAAATACTGAAAATGGCAGCACCGGTGTTGCTGGAAGGGGAAATACCACTCGAGGAGAAGCATTCATTCAGTTCGTTCAAGGAAAAACCACTTAATGAAAATTTATCTGGCTGTCTGATGAGACCAAGGTATTTCTGTTCTCTCCATATTTCTTTTGAATTTGTAAGTTGTGAAAAGGTAGCCATGTAGTACCCTCTCTTAGTTTTCGTTATTAAGCCTTTGACAAAATTACGCTGTTTTATGAATATTTTGTAGAGAGTTGGGTTTTTCATCCGGATGAAAGCACGTCTCAATCTGTCACTTTCTCTAATTTCTCGTTTTATTTCCTGCGTTATCCACGGAGCTGAGGGTCGTTTAGGTATTAGTGAACGTTTTGGGGCAAAGCTGTCAAGACAGCTAATAAAATTGGAGTTGAAAAAATTGACCTTTTCATCAACATTAGGAGAAGTAAACAGCTTTTCCCAATCAACCTCGGCCAATTTTGTCTGAAATCTTTCTACATCCATGTTCCTAGCTTGTCTAAAAGTAATAGCAGGTGACTGAGAAATGGCAGTATGAAATTTATACGTTACGGCAATTTTGTCGTGGGCCGAGAGAAACGTGACAGGTGACTGACAGTAGGATGAGACTTTGTCTTGGGAATCAACTATACATAGGTCAAGAAGCGTATGACAGTTTTCGGTATGATGGGTTGCATTCAATGGGATCAAGTACAAGTCATTACAGTAAATGAAGTTTCTCAGAAATGTACTATAATAACCATCACGAAGCAAATCAGCATTGAAGTCCCCAACAATGATTACATTTTTATAGGTGGGACAAAACTTCAAATAAGCATTTTCAATGTCTGATAAATGCCCCACTTTAGGTGGTCGATAAACAATAAACAATAACAGTTTCGACAGGTTTCCCCCCGTTATTTCAATTACCAGGAATTCCGGCCGGGCCTCATAGATCGGAGGCGAGGTTGCCAGGACCTTTGAGTGCAGGCGATGATGTATGAAGGCCGACTCCGCCACCAACTTTGCCAACTCTATCGTGGTGGAGAAGATGATAGTTGTCAAGTTCCACCATTTCGTCTGGAGTACTCGGCTTTGACCACGTTTCGGTCAAACAAATTATATCAGCTGGGTGACAGGTAAAGTGGTTCCGGAACTCATCAATATGACATATGAGGGACTGACAGTTGACAAGGGAGACGGTTATTTCACTCAGACTGGTTTTCACTTTTGGAAGTAGCGGGGGGGGCCTGATGCTAATATATGTTACAAAGGTCTTCTTCCTTGGATATTTGAATGCGCTCGCCGCCTTCTCGGACTCGTACAAACACTCGACCATTTCGCACCCACAAATATTTAATTTTACCTTCCGTTTTCAAGTTTTTAGCAGCGGCGTATATCTTCCTGTTTAACTGAGACAACGATTCATTGACGTACACACTGAGGTGGTTTGGGCCGGCATTGACGTTTATGTCACCAAGTGTTAGGTGGGGCTTATTTCGCTTGGCTTGAATTAATGCAGAGGCGGTACCGGACTTGACGAAGCGTACAATTAACGGAGTTGGTTTTGGTGACTGGGAGGAATGGAATAAGTGAGCGGGCTGTTTCACGCGAAAGGAGAAGTCGATGTCGTTAGGGTCGACCTTGACCCCCAGGCTGAGGCTAACTTGGCACACGAGTTGTTCCACGTTTTCCTCATCGGAAATTGGGATGCCACGAATCTCTATGGTATTGCGTAACCGATCCTGTTCAATTAGGTTTAAGTGTTGTTCTAATTCACTGAACTTCTTCTGGAGACATACGTTTTCGCTAGTCAAATGACTCAGAGAGTCTTTAATTTGGGTTAGCGTGGAGTTGATAACTTCAAGCGATTTAGAGTAATCACTAAACTTGTCATTCCAGGTAGAGATAGATTTGCGAATAGCAATCTGCTCCTTGCGAATCTCTTTCACTGCACTGAGCACCTCCTCCAATATACCACTGGCACTGTCACTGGGATACACTCCCGGGCCTGTTTTGATCGGTGTATCGTCGCCTCGTGCTGACCGCGCCGTGGTGAGACAAGAGTCGCAGGTCCACGTTTTATGAAGCTCGCCGATTAATTGGAGATCCTCTTCGGTAATTGAAGCACAGTTGCTGTGATAGACGTTACGGCACCTGGTACATGACACAGAGGACTGACCACGTCTGACCGTTTGCGAGCAAGCGACACAGCTGGGCATTGCGAGGCAGCGGGAACGGAGGAAGCAGACACCACAAACCGCACCGTTCAAGGGCTGAGCTCAGAATGGTTTATAACTGTTCTTTTTAAGAAAGAAGTTTCCTATAATTTATTTGAACTGAACGGAATTACCGTTCTGACACCTTTGGTCTTTTAGAAATGGGGATGAGTGTAGATTGGAGGCTTTAAAGATGTATAGGAGGATGGAGAAAGTGAGCTCAATAATAATTTGATACTATCTTTCTTTAACCTGAGCTGGATGTGACAAAATTACACTGTCTTCCCCCAGCTAAGCTGGGATGGAAGACAAATGAGAATGCTGTAAATGGTTGGGGAAGAGAGGAATCTTTTGGGAGTGATTCAAAGAGGATAGAAAAGGTGGATGGAAGAGATGGGTAGTGGGAAGTTAAAAAATGTTATTGAAGGAAGAATCGCGTCTGGCTTCTGGATGGCAGGAAGATTATGAGCCAAATAAATGTATTTAAGGAAGCGAGTACAAGTAAAACATCAAAAATGTACCTGAAAGGTGGATAACCATTACGTGAATTGATAGTATTGGTTCATCCTAATGTGAAATAAAAATGATTAGCATTGTGATTTGGAAACCAATACTAGACATATTAGGTTCAATGCTCAATATATCATGGTATCAAAGAGTAGTACCTACACACTTATTATTGTGATTACTTCTTCTTCCAATACTTACCGACAATGAAGTATTGGTGCCAAACAGACTAGTACACAATGCTAGTATTGTGAATATTTCTCCATCCAGTACTTGCCTACATTGAAGTACTGGTGCCACGGACTAGTACATGATGCTAGTATTGTGAATACTTCCCTGCTGAGTACTAATTCAGTGATCCCAATACTAAGTATTGAATTTTGAGTACTGGGGGCAGAATCTGAATACTATAGTACTGAGATTCATGTACTTAGTATTCGGGTCTGTGTACTTAGTATTGGGCTCTGTGTACTACTTTTTTGTAAGGGATGCTCATTGTGGCATATTTGATGATGTAGGTATGCAGTAAATGTTATCTGTCCCTTCATTGAGGACGATTCTTGAAATTGACTGTGTGAACACAAGTTGGTGCTAACCCTGGTAAGGTTTTCTATTGCGATTGAGTTACCATGGTTGGCAATTGTTACTGGTATTTTAAGTGTGTGTGAACGCAAGTAATAGTAGAAAGGAAATTTGTTTGGAAAATGGAAGTGGAAATGGAGGTACAGTGTTTGAAGATGAAGGGATGGGGTCACAATATGATTTGGAAATGTTCTTACTGACAACGATATTTATTTAATCACACTGTAATATATTTTAGTAATTGTATGACTACGTTCCACTGATTCGGTTGTTCAATAATGGTATTAAGTAGTGTTCATTACCCATAAATCCTGAGTATGCACGGTTTTGTATTTATTATATGTGTTTTTTCTGTGCAGAAAATAAATATGCCGAAATTAAATGACTAGAAGTTGCAAACAGTAGGAGGAAATTCGTTAAAACTTTCACGGTTCATGTTATCCGGCATCGTTGTTTTTTGGGTAAACCTGCGTCACAGTATAAAAATGACCAACAGTTTCGTCTCTGCTGTTGGAGACTTCCTCAGGGTAATGACATTCCTTGGTTTGTGCGTATATTTATATTCTCGTAGAGGTGGGGGAGTGGATGAGGGTGGAGGTGGGGGTTTCTCGATTTTTCTTTTGGTTCACGAAATAACTGGAAGCCAGGATGAGCTTACCATTTGTCCTTGGTCTCCATTAAAATTTCTAGCATACTTCCTAATTTCGAGGGCCTCTCTTATTAACCTCATCTTGAAATGTATTTTCAAGACTAGAGAGGTGAACAATTAATTAGTGATGGATGGATCCATGTTTTTTTTCATATCCAGAATCGGATCATTGCCTTGGTTTCAGATCTTCGTCTTGGTTTCGGATCCTTTGTTTCAGATGCTCGGTTCTGATTTTCATTCCTTTTCTAATGCTTGATTTTTAATATATATCAAAAAACACCCACAATAGTACTTACAAAAAAACAAGTAAATTTATTGCAGAAAAATATACTTTTTATCATCTGTGTGGATCTTTCCTTGGATCAAGATTTAGGGATGCAATACCTAAATGTTATTACTTCTAATATAAACTTCATTTCCCTCATCAAATAATACATTTTTAAACCTGTACTACTATTCTGTAAAGAGCAGTTAAAAGAAAAATTATAAGTTCATTTTCATTAATATTTGATTTATTTTCAGAAGATAAGATCTTGGTGATGCCATATTATATCACTCTCTATCCAGAAAGGTTTTAATTAGGGATGGGTTGGTTCCACTTTTTTTCGCTTGCAGTTCCGGTTCGGTTCTTAACTTTGGTTCACCGTTCCGATTCTTGGTTCCGGTTCTTCATTTACCACTTGCTTTGCATTGTTCAATGGTAAGATAAGGTAATCAATAATCATTTTCAGAGACATACTGCTTGAAAAAGAATACTTCATTATATTTTTGTGTTAGTCATTTTAACGACTGAATTACAATAATTCGTGGCAACTTCGAAGGATCTAAGTATACTATTTCACCAGGTTTTAATGTGAAGCCTCCACTTTCAGAGTGTGAGCAGGTTTTAAACTGGTTTTGGTGACAATTATTTCGGTACCGATTAATGTTTGCCTCGGTTCCAGTTCTAAGCTCAAGAATCGGTAGAACCGAAGAACCAAACCGACCAATCCCTAGTTTTAATGTAATTATTGGAAAAAGACTTCCAAGTGTATCACATGCCAAGAATAATATAATATGGAATATTTAATAATAAACAAAATCAAAAGCCTAAAATCAAATCAGTGCACTATGGGTTGCTGTCCTAAATCAAATCATTGAATGCTTTCAAATTGTTTTTTAGAAACAAAAATTTTTTAACGCAGTTAGGATATTACACTTATGGAATATGTCATGATTCCATTTATATGATGAAAACGTTATGATAGATTATTTCAAGCTGCTAAACTATTAATTTTGCAATTTCTTATTAATAATAACTTTTAAAATGGAATTTGTCAGTTGTATACTCGCAAGAAGAGGTTGTGTAACTCTGATCATGAAATGAGAGGAGCCTTTTTTTCATGGAACGAGAAGAAAAATGAAGAAATATGCATCTTGGCTTTTTTTCTCCATTGACATGAGTTTGCGAGAAAAAAGTAGAATGACATTCGGGGCCTGCATCCTCCAAACTCAGGTTTGCTGAAAATAGCAGAATGGGGTACTGTACTACAGGTAATGGAGTTCAATTCTTATCGCTGTTAAAATTTCTTTCTTTCAGCCATTTGAATAAAAAATTTTATTATTTTAAATTTCCAACTCTTGTTGAGGACACTGGTTTTTTTGTACTTTAAACTATATTTAAAAATGCATCACTCAAAAGTACATTGTAGACTTAATGTAATGCTTCCATGATTTTATTTCTGTAATAAAATATTTTGTTTGGCTAATGCCAAATTTTATTATTTTGTTTAATTTGCTGACTTATGAATTGACATGAAATTTCAGATAATCTGCTGTTTTTAACTGCCTGCTTGCCTTACCCCAAGAATACAGCATAGACTGTATTCCTAGGCAGTGTTAAGGATCGAACTTGTGCACGACAGTACACTAGCTCTCATTTTTGACAACTACACTATCATCGGTTCATGAGAATCAGGCGAATATAGGTGACTCGCATGAAATTCTGCTTAATTTTTTTCCACGCATCTGGAGATTATCATGTGGAGAAAAAAGCCTAGAGATGTATTTATTTATTTTGTTCTAGAGGCACAGAAAACAATTTTCATCCCATTTCATGACCCAAGTCACAAATACTCTCCTTGTCAGTATCTACCGTATCTACATTCTATTTGCGGGGTGCATTGGCCACTAAGCCACGAAATTCAAAAATCTCCATTCTGAATATGACTTTATAGCCTTCAGATCTGATTTCGCTTGCAAATGAAATGAAAGACATGTGGATCTATGGAATCTGAACCGACCATCCCTAATTTTGAGTGATGTATTCGTAAATCTAATTTAAACAATCATCATCAGTATTTCAATCCTAGGATTGGTTTACTGCAACCCTCCATCCTGCCCTATTCAGTGTTAACTTCCTCACGCCCTGATATGTTTTCCCTTTAATGTCCTTTCTCTGCCCTATATACTTGTCCCTTGGTCCTCCTCGTGGGACCTTCCCTTAAATCTTCCCTTCTATTATATCAGAATTTTTTGATGAAGTGCTTCCTTGTTTGCAGCCGTAGGTTATTTGAGCATAGTAGTTGTCTTTTCTTCATAAACGCTTCTTTAGCTTGTTCTATTCTTCGCTTGATGTCTGTCGAGCTTCTTCCATCCCAAGTTCAGTGCTGCTGAAGTAGGTGAAGTTCTCCACTTGTTCCAATTTCACCCCTCGAATTGTGATATTTCCCCTAAGCTTCTCTCTTCCACACACTAGGATTTTAGCTTTCTTGTTGATGCTTATATTCTTGAAGTACTTGGTCCATTGCGGTCAGGGATGCTTGCAAGTCCTCTTGACTTTCTGCTACCACTGCAATGTCATCTGCAAACCTAACATGTTTATTTCTTCACCATTCACCTCGAAGCCCTTGATACCATTTTCCTCTGCATCTCTTGTTGCTTCTTCCAGGTATATATTGAAGAACGCTGGGGAGAGGTGGCTTCCTTGACTGATTCCTTTATTTATTTTGGCTTCTATCTTCGGTCCATTTTTCATTCACATTGTGGTGACCTGGTTCTTGTAGAGGCTATATATGATTCTCCTATTCTTGTAGTCTATTCCAATTCTTCCAGTATCTTAAACATCTTGTTACATTCAACGTTGTCAAAGGCCTTTTCCAAGTCCATGAATGTAACATATAACGGCTTGCTTACGTGTATAATTTTCTTGGCCAGTATCCTTAAGCTGAGTATTGCCTCCCTAGCTCCTCGGTTTTCCTGAATCCGAATTGATTTTTCGAAAGATTCACTTCGATCTTTCCATCCATTCTTCTGTCAATTAATCTAGTGAGTATTTTTGATTTGTGTGACACCAGGCTTAATGTTCTGTGTTCTTCACATTTCTCTATCCTTGTCTTCTTCGGGATTGTGATCATTTCACTCTTCTGGAAGTCGTCTAGTAGTCTTCCACTGTCATACCTATCTTTGATTATTCCAAAGAGGGTATCTCTTGCTCTGACCCCGAGTGTCTTGATGATTTCTCCAATTATTTTGTCCCTTCCTGGAGCTTTGTTGTTCCTTAGGCCTTTTACGGCTCTGTCAAATTTGCTTCTCAGTATCTCGGGCCCCCATTCATCTTCATCCTCCCTGATTTCTTCTTCGGTTTAGTCAGCTTCCAGTGGTTTGGGTGCTTGATACAGCTCTTCGATGTTTTGCTTCCATCTCTTCTCTATGTCCTCCTGTTCTATTAGTGTCTTTCCATTCGAGTCTCTTATGTTGTGGGATCTTGTTTTCCTTTCTCCAAATTGTCTTGTCACCAGTTTATAAGCCATTTTGACATTTCCTTTCTTTATGTTGCTATTTATATCCTAGCAGCAGTTTTCTATCCATTTATCCTTGCCTTTATTGCACTCTATTTACTTGGTTTCTCAACTTCTTATATTGGGCCTTCTCAGTTTCAGTCTTTGAATTCTTGTTTTTTCTTCTTTCCTCTATAATGTCTCTTATTTGGGTCATTATCCATGGTTGTTTTGTTTCAAACTCTTTACTCACAAGTTACTCTTCTGCTACCTCTGTAATGATCTTCTTTATTTCATTCCATCTTCCTGTAACTGTTGTCTCCTTCACCTCTAATGTTGCATCGATGGCTTAGGTGAACCTTTATCTTACTTCTTTTTCCTCCAGTTTTTTTGTGTTCCATCTTGGTTTCTTCGTAATTCTCTTCAACTTCTGGTATCGTAGGCAGCTGTTCATGATCACCAGGTTATGGTCACTATTTATATCTACTCCGAGATAGCTCTTGCACTGCTTAACTTGGTTATTATATCCCGTTCTGACAAGGATATCCATCTGGTATCTTCCTCTGTCCCCCTGCATCATCCGTGCATATCTCCTTCGCCGATGTAGATCAAAGAGGGTGTTTGCTATTACCATGTTCTTTTCTTTACAGAACTCTACCAGCCTCTGGCATTTCTTTTTCCTTTCACCGTGTCTAGGATCTCTTCCAGTTGCTCATATATTTCTTCTATTTTCTCTTCAGAGTGGCTCGACATCTGCATACATACCTGCACTATCACTGTGTCCACATGTTCTTCTTCTAACATGATCATCAGAATCCTTTCGTTGTATTGCCAATAGGACTTCAATCTTCTTGACAATAACAATATAAAAAAAAATTTTAAACAATGAAAATATAAAGTGAGTATTCAGATGTAAGGGTTTGAAATTGAAGATGATAAATTTATGGATGCAATGACTGAAAGAAAAAAATTTAACTGCGATAGGGATCAAACCTAGCGCAGTACACTACCTCTCATTGTCCATCTGATCCCAGAGAATGTAGGCTACCCATGTGACATTCATTCATGTCTTTTTTCTCACAATTCCTGGGTCATTCCTGGGGAAAATTCATGTTTTTTTTTATTTTGCTTCTAGTCACACAGAAAAATTATCATCTAATTTTGTGACCTTATGCTACCCTACTCTCCATTGTTATTTTGACTTAATTTTACTCTCGTTCGATATCACTAGCATCTTTATGATGGTTCTGGGTAGGCCCTGTGAATGCAAGTTAGTTTTAACTACCATATTAACCATTGTTCTACCCAGGGAGTGTGTAAATAATTAATATAATATCCCTGCTTCTACCAGTAATGTATACGGGGATAAAATGGAACTTGTGCATGTGAGATCTACACACCGCTTTTATCCACTCACTGTAGTAATTAGTCGGTTCCTGAAGTTAACAAGATATTTCCTTCTCAAGGAATGTGAATCGCAAGGGAGAGTACTTTGCTAAATCACTAGATGTGGATTTTCTAGTGTTCCTGTATTTAGAATGGAGAGGGAAAAATAGTCACATTGCTCTATCCAATTTCTAAGAGTTTGATGTATAGGCCTGTGGATCAGCATCATCATTTGTGGCCCATCCAATAAAAATCTAAAAAAAAAGTCTTAGCTGTTGTATAAAATGAGTAGCAAGGACAACGTTCTGATGTAACAACTGTGTTTGGCAATCGGTGAGCCTTTTCTTGATATTATCAAGGAGATGGTGTATAATGGAATGGTGGTGTGGAAATTTATAGAGGAAAATCTTCAACTTGGCATAAGTTATTGTCGTCTTTTGCTTAGTTTCTAATAGATTTTCTAATACCTCTGTTTTTACTATATCAGTGATTCTACATTTTAAGAAATTGGATCATATCCATACCGTGATCACCATTTCCTCTAAACCCTTTAAGCAGTATCATCATTTGTAGAATTATTTCATGTTTATATCCTAGATGTGTATTAATCCTTGATATTCCACCACTCCTGTGAAACATAGTCATTCAGTGTAAATATTGTATTATAAAGTGTAAATGTATGAATAAAAGGTTCTGAATTTGATTAATTAATGCTTACATCATTAAATAACTTATTGGCAGAGGGTCTTGAAGCTTTGTCTGATGATATACCTATTTTGAAATATTGTTATGGGGTATTTGATGTGCTTATGTGTCATGTCTTGGCCGTACACTTGTTATTAGTGATAAATAAGAGAACAAATGTTTTTCCTTTTTTTTAAGAAATATATTGTCAGAATTTGCATTAGAAAGCAATGGTAAGTGATTGGATGTTGACCATAGTCCCACATCATGGTGTTTTATAGAAATCAATATTTAGTGAGTGAGAAGGCTGTCTTGCTTCTGCGAAAGTGGGGTTATGTGGTCATGATGATGAGATTTCCCTCATCTAAACTTATATTGTTGCCTTGACCTCTCCTTAGATCAACAATGAAGAGACGGCTGCCTGTGAATCCGAAGTTTTGTCTAGTGAGGAGAGTGATGCAGATGTTCCTTTGTTGCGGTTGGAATCTTCTGATGAAGGGAGTGAATCACTCGAGGTTAGTTGAGAATTTAGGAAAAGCCACACATTCTCTGCAGTTATTCTTTCCACGAACTGTGCATATTTTCCCTTGGTTGCACTAAATGTAATATGCAAAGGCTAGTCAATTATATTTTTGTGTAGGTATGTACAGTGGTACATGATCTGAGCTGAAACACAGATTATAATCCTCTATTTAAGCTTGATAGCTGCTGCAGCATGCTTGGAGGAGATTCAACCCCTGTCACACACCTTTAATTTGGTGGCTGGAATTGAATTATGCACATGTAGATGAAGTAAAAAGAAGTTGTTAGTGGATCAATTGAAACAAGCAAAAGGTTGAAAATACTTTGAACTACTTATATTTTTACCGCTCCTATTCATGGTGCATAGTCACTCATGAATATGTTGTACATATTCATGAGTATCACATAGTCTTGTTCATGTCTGATAGATCATTGACATGTTTATATTTTCTGTGTCCTACTTAGTTGCTATGTATCTTTTGAAGGTGAAAATCTCAGTGAAACTCTTCTCATGAATATTGGTATCAATATCATGCCTAACTTACAATTTGTCAGTAAATAGAAGTTAACAAGTTAACTTTGCTAACTGCTTCTGTTTCCTGTAAAGTCAGAGGAGGGTAATGGATTGTAGAATTCAATAGATGTGGATTCTGGGCATCACTTGAAGACCAAGGTCCCTGGTGTTGATTCTGAGGTGAACAGTAGGGCAGTTTCGTTTATTTTTATTGTCTTGGTCAAATGTTTATTAATCCTTGAGTGTGTATGTAAAACCATTCCATTTAAAATTGATTTTCAGTATTTTTCCTAATTCATTAAAAAGGGAAAAATAAGTACAGAAAGAAAATATGATGGCAAAGTATTGCATGGTGTTTAATACTAAATTGGAACCACAGTAGTACAAGTATGGTCTATTGTGAGAACCCGCCATTATGAGAGGTAGGAGCACCGTCAATTGACCCTATGATTGCCATGTAAAAACATACAGTTTGTACGAGACCCTTTTGGTGTTGGCTCCTGCCATTGCGAGAGTTTCCGTCATTGGCAAACAAACACCAAAAGTGGTCTACATCTGCCATTCCTTGCGATCTATTGGCAATGCAATTAATATGAAGTGTTATGTACCAACTGCACATTATAAATTACCATCCAATTAATTTATTGTTAAATTGGTAGAAATACTGCAGCATTAGCAATTACAAATACGCATTTGATCTCCTTTTGTTTCCCGGGCAGTCGAGAGCACATTCGCCCACCTGTGAGTTGAGAATGGTTGAGAGCATTTCCAAGATAGACACCAAGGTCCAAGAACACAAAACACTTAGGTGTTGGAAGGGAAAAATGGCAAGCTACTCAATTGTCCCTCCTAAAATTGTTTTTATATTTTCTTTCACTCTATATTTATCAATGTTGAACATTTTCCTTGGTTAATTTGATAAATTACTAGATTATTGAAGTTAGCAAATTATTATTTGTTACCTATACTTGTAACTGCTTGATGTAATGTGATGAATGCGGTGCCAAAGGAGAAGAGATCTTAGTTTATCGACTTTTAATATGTCTATTCCTTTCTATGTTTTTGCCATTATTGAGCAAT
Source organism: Platycnemis pennipes (assembly GCA_933228895.1). NCBI lineage: Eukaryota > Metazoa > Arthropoda > Insecta > Odonata > Platycnemididae > Platycnemis > Platycnemis pennipes. Next base: position 1,737,333 of record CAKOGI010000002.1, on the reverse strand, counting down.
TATATGAATTATACTTAATACATTTCTTGGTATAGGAGGCCATTCATTAGAACCATTTTTTCCGTCCTTTGTATCATACTACCGTCATGCATATACACCTGATAAAATTACTGTAAGTACGTCGAGGGCCTAACAAAATCTTTAAAATGAACTTATTGTGATACACTGCTATTTCAATATAATTGTTATGCGTGGTAAAGCAGATTGTTTTTCAATGTGGAGATTAGATTAAAAAGAAGGTGGAGGTACTCTACGAGTCCCTGGGGCACTTAGACCTATTGTCCATTGTGCTAACCACCATTCAGGAGATCACCCATAGAGACTGATCGCCCGGCTAAAAGCCAAGAGTTCTCCTATGAGGATCCCTTTAATTTCATTGGGTTCCAGAAAAGGTGAGCCAAGATATCTGTTCCGAGTCCTCATTATGGCTGGGCACTCGAAGAGGAGATGTGAGGTTGATTCATCCTCTTCTTCACACCATCTGCATCTAGCTGAATCAGTGATCTTCAGGAGATGGAGGTGTCTCATCACTTGATAGTGTCCGGTGAACAGTCCCACTATCATACATAATTGACTCCTGTTTAGTAAGATTAATTTCTTTGCTAGACCAGGTTTAGGTCCCTCTATGTGAAGTTTGGTCTGTCTTAACTTCAGTGTTTTCCGCCAGATCTCAGCATGTCGAGCAAGGCATGCAGATCTCCATTTGCCCCATTGAGGGAGCAATAGGTACGAATGGTTCTGGACCGAACAGTCTTCGGTTGGCTTCTGCTTTGGCCAGCTCATCCGCCATTTAATTTCCGGCAATGCCTGCATGACCTGATACCCAGAAGAGCTCAGTTTTACTGTAGCTGCCTAGTGTGTTGAGTGCATTTCTACACTTCCAGCAGCAGCCACGATCTGCACCATGGTGATGCAAGAGCTCTGAGGACAGCTTGGCTGTCGGTGCAGATACGAGTTGGTTTGTCATACAAGCCAGCCTCTTTTGCTGTATATGCACAGGTCTGAAGTGCATAAACCTCAGCCTGAAACACTGTCGCATATTCCCCGAGAGGGATTGATATTTTCATAGACAAGCTGTTGCTGTATATACCAGCACCTGCTCTATCTTCTTTCGTGGAGCCATCTGTATACCGTACAAAGGTCATTATGTAGTCCGTCCTCTCCTTTCTCTGCCCACTCCTCTCTAGTTGGGAAGTGTATTTTGAAGAGGATGGGTGATTGGTTGAACGTCGCAATCATTGTGTCAGAGCCCATTTAAAAAATCAGGCTCGACTTCCTGAGCTCCATCCAAAGAATTCTGTGACTGGAAGAACTTCCCATGTCGTACCACTGTCCTAGGCTTTTATGACGATATGCTGATACTCTATCCTGGACCTCAACTTCCACATATAGTGGAGTGAGGTTTAGGAGGGTCTCGATTGCCGAGGTTGGGGTTGTCTTCATTGCCCCCGAAATTCCCATACAGGCCATTCTCTGCAAGTGGTTTAGTTTGTCCCTGGCAACATCCTGCCAGGTCCTTGTCTACCAGACAAGTGAGCAGTGCAGAAAGCTAGGCTTCACTACTACTGTATATGTATAGCCAGTACATGGCTTTCGGTTTTAGCCCCCCAGGTTTTTCCCAGAGCTTTCCTGCAGGACCATAGAGTGGCACAACCTTTCTTTGTTTTCGCCTCTAGATGTTCTCCCCAGTTAAGCTTGGAGTCTAGAATAATCCCAAGGTATTTAACTGATGAGGAAGATTGTAAACACCTTCCTTGTAGTAGGGAAAGTTTTAGACCTTCCCTTTTTCTCTTATTGGTAAACAATATGAGTTTTGTTTTTTGAGGATTCACCATCAGCCCTGATTCAGAACACCATCTCGTTGTTCTGTCCAGGGCTTTCTGTGTAAGTCCAGAAACAGTATCAAGGTATTTTCCGGAGATCACCATCGCTACATCATCTGCATATCCCTGAGTATATACACCTGTTTTGTTCAGGCTCTGTAAGAGGGTGTCAACTACTAGGTTCCATAGGAGTGGGGATAAAACCCCACCCTGAGGACATCCTCGCGTCACAGACACCTTCATGGAGGTGTTCCTCAAGGTGACCTTAATGATTCTTTGTTCCAGCATGTTTCTGATCTAATTAACTATGTGGTCGTGGATGCCATGCCTTCTTGCAGCAATGCAGATTTGATCGTAGGATGTGTTGTTGAAGGCTCCCTCAATGTCGAGGAAGACTCTCATCCCATACATAACCATGTTCCAGCACCTTTTCAATCCTACAGGTGAGATTGTGAAGTGCAGTTTCTACGGAGGTTTCCTTTCGAATAAGCGTGTTGGTGCGGGTGTAGGGGATGGTCTCTTAAGGGCCCATCTCTTATGTACCTATCCACCACCTTTTCTAATGCCTTCAGAGAGAAGGACATTAGGCTGATTCCACGAAAGGAGTCAGCTTAAGCATAGTCTGTCTTCCCTGGTTTGGGGATAAAGACGACTTTTGTAGTCCTCCAGATCTTTGGGACATAACCATATGCTAGGCAGGAGCGAAAAATTCTGACCGTGGGGAGAAGCAGAATCTCCTGCCGTTCCTGAAGTAATGCCGGAAAGACCCCATCCTCTCCAGCAGATTTATATGGGCTAAAGCTTGTTATACAGGGTGTCTACCAGTCCGGAAAAGTCGGGAATCCGGGAAAAAGTTGGGAATTTATTAACGTCGGGAAAAAATCTGGAAAAGGTCGGGAATTCGCTGAAAAATAATCAAATATCGGGAAAAATGGTTGCTTGCAAATCGTCAGGATAAAAATTGGAACGGCAGGCATAGCATTACGAAATGAGATATAGTTTCCCATTTTCTTTATTTGTCATAAACAAAGAGGTGTTATTTTAAACCACTCTGGTCAGTATTTGTGAGTTCGTGACTTTCGTCGTTCGATTGCACTAGACATGGGCACCGTTTCCTGCATGCCGCCGCGAGACAAATCAGCTCGGCCGGTTGCAGGTTGAAGATCGTAATCTTCCCTCCTGCCCATGAATGCTATTACGAAAGAATGAATTGACCGTGGTTATTACAACGCTCCCAAAGATTCAGGCAATCCATAGATCGTACCCTAGTACGATTGTCACATTTTGCGTTTAGCCATGCCTCTGAGGGTGTAACCCGATTAAATTCTACTAGAAATATTATATTTAAACCATCGCGTCCTAAGTTCCTATGCTGCGCATCATCATCATCGGGTTGGATTAATTAACATTACTGTGGAATTGGTATGTTTTCTTTCTCTCATCCATTCAGTAAAGCTTACCGTTTGCCATTTTGTTATTAGCATTTCCCATTGAATGGGGTCGTTTACCATATATTTTTTATTGCCGAATCTGATAGAGTTTGTAAAATAAAAGGACCCGTATTTTTCCGTTTTCTGCTCCGACAATTATTTCCCGAGTTATAAGCGGCGAAAAACTGATGTTTTTAACCCTTTCAGAAAAGTGGGTGTGGTGCTACCTCTGACGTATATCGACTTCGTCCAATCACAACTGAGCCCGCGAAGCTACTTCGCCTTATCGCAAAGGGGGGACACAGCTGACTCGGCCAATGGGAGCGATTTCGACAGTTATTGTGCGAGAAGACCTTCCGAGAACCCCCCTCCACTGCCTTCCCCCTCCCTTGAAAGCAGTCAAGGACGGGAGGAAAATGACGTCAATGTTATCACAGCAGCATTTTCGGTGGGCGTCACCTTTTGCTTATTTTAATTTTTAATTTATGAGTGAATGGTTGTGGTTAGAAGATTAATTTTTTCACTAAAATTCGTTTTTCGTTTCCATCTAACGATTTCGAGTACAAAATTGCGATTTCGGTTCCGAGTAAACGCCCCCATTGTGTTGCTTTTATACGCAAGCATAACGTCTTCCTGAAAGAACAGAGATCAGCCCCTGGAAAGTAAAAACATTATATCACGTTTTGGTGTTTTCCCGGCGGATTAGATGAGTGAAAGTTTTTCGGGTCTTCCACCGGGTCCGAGGCTCCATCTCTGCCGACGTTTCCGAAGTCGTTTTCTGAAACTTAGGCAGAGATGGAGCCTTTGTCCCGAGAAACTTTCACTCATCATATTACGTTGTCGCCGACGACGCCATACGTGCCGCCGCCTACGAATATGTCGTTGGCTCCTGGATGATATACTGGAGAACTCGCCGTTTGCCAGCTAGTGCGGTGGAATGTCTTTGTTATTCATCTGATGGCGAGCTAGCTACCTCGAAAGCCGCGGGAAAGTCTAGTTCATCTGTCGGCATGCGCGAGTTTACAACAAAATCGTTCGTTTTTACTGGAGAACTCGGCATTCGCCAGCTCGAGTTGAGTTGGTTCGTCAGTCTTCGAGTTGGTGTGTGCTCCAGAGATGCCTTTCTTTAGACTGGCGAAGGACATCATTTCATTCAGAGGCTCCTTTCACACGGAACGGCGCGAACCCGACCGCCGTGTACGGAGCACAGTGGTGCAGGATCCCTAATAATTGGTATTTATAAGTCTAGAAAAACTTTCTATGTAGGGTTTTTGTTCATATACGTTGGATACACCGATTGACGAATTCAAAACAATCTTAAGTAAGGACATATCGCTGTTGCTACTCCTCTAGTAGATAAGATAAAATGTAAACTGATAACAAGTGCATCATATGAAAAGGAGCAGGCACAGCTTCACCTTCAATTCTCTCTAATATAAAATGTATTGCCCCGATTCTTAATCTGAAAAATGGGTTTCGTAGAAACTGAAGGAAAGTTCTATTTGACTGTTTATTAATTAATTGCAAATATAATTTGAAAAATCAATTTTTACATAATTTCGTTCAAAAATAAAGAAAATATATTTGAAATTCACTTATATTTTTGCAAAATAATTAATTTGTGAAAATATTAACATCGAATTTGAGTTCAGAGATCGCGAAAACCTTTGTTCTATAATTTTGAATGAAACGAGAATTTTGAGTTTGTGTAAATCTAAGTAATAAAAATACTGCAAATACTTTGGTGAAAAAACTAATTAGCAAAAATATGTACATCAAATTAGCATTCAGCTACTGAGAAAACGGATATTTGTTCACACGAATCGTGATGTTTTAAATAAAAGTTAATTTAAGTAAAAAAATTGCAAAACTTTTTGAAAAAAAATTAGTTTACAAAAGTTTTGAATCTAAATTCATATTCAGCGACCTCGAAAACCTATATAGACCATATTTCATATAAATTGGACATTTTTAAATCCAAAATACCAATTATTAGGGATCCTGCAGCGCTGTGCGGCGTGCCGCCGTGAATTCCTCCAAAACAGCCGTGAATTTCACGGTACAGTCCATTTCCAGTATACGGCATTTTAATTTCTAGTAGGAGTTTAACCATGAATTAAGTAGATGAGGGGCTGTGCTTGTACTTTTAACCCTTTCGCTACGAACGCCGTTTATAAACGCCGCAGATTTTTCACTCCTGTGAACGAAGGCCGTTTATAAACGCCGCAGATTTTTCTACGCAAGAGAACGAAGGGCGTCTTAAAACGTCGCTGGGGTCAGGTAGGCAGAAAAGGTCCAAGGTGTCATAAAGGACCCTTCCTCGCGGGTCTGAAGACCCTTCCTCGGCTTAGAGGCGGGGATTATCTCGACCCTTCTTCGCAGCGCGAGCCTCACCCTCGGCAGTTCTTCGCGGTCACTTGTTTGTTTATGCAGTGGGAAAACCAAAATAATATTTGTTTCTAAATCGCATTATTGAGTTCCAGAAGTTAATTCCTTATGTTTTTTTTAATCTCTAGAAATTTTAAACGGAACTCTAACGTTATTATTAACCCTTTCGCGCCGGAGTTCTACGCAGGAAAATGCTTTCCTTCTCACGGGTTCCTCTAGAATATTTTTCCACTCCCTGTACGGAGCTCTCTTGAAGCAAGGCTTCGAGCAGGTATGTCTTTACCCCGCTTTGGGACCGGACCCAGCGGGGTTCCCGACCCTTTCCTCAGCCACTGACCAGAGATTATCTTCGCCCTTCTCCAAATGAGAACCCACCTCGGCTTCTGTTCACGGTCAACTATTTTTAATTCAGTGATTTTTGTTAAATAAATAATAGTAAGACTTTAACTGGGGGTTAATACACAAATAAATTCCTGTTGTTATAAATACCATTTAGAGATTTTAAACGAAATTCTAATGTTAATATTAAGATATTTAGCACAATAGACATAATATCAATGGTTACAATAATAATTATTTCTGTTGTTTCGCAATAAAAGACGTCCGCGCATAATCCAACCATACCCGTGTTTTATATAAAAGCACATGCACTTTTTTGGTGCTATACCTTCATCAGGAAATATTTTTATGTAAATATATTCGCAATGGTAGCGCGAGATAGATTTTTCTGCCTAGCAATTATTTATTGTATCTCCCAATATTCCATCACGCACGCATGCGGTTTTCTTCTAGTTTTAACATAAATGATTACAACATAATTATCACTCTTAGCCACATTACACAGAATAAATTTGAATGCTGAACACCAAAAAGATTCAGTTACAAGAAAGTAAAGTTTGACTGCTAATAAATTAGCATAAACCACACCCTTCAGCGGGATTTTCAACCTATAATGTAGATATAATAGATTTCGCGGTATATTGTGTGGTATTACCATTACAGTTGTTTTCCAATATATGTTCATAAACAAGTAAAACGGAGAGAAAAATATCGGTACCACCTTATCGTCAAATCATAAAAAAACATACGTCTTTGTTCCTCATTGCAATGAAAAATTCTCCAAAATCGGTTTGAATCTCATTGACAGGTGAACTCTGTTAATAATAACGTTAGAGTTCCGTTTAAAATTTCTAGAGATTCAAAAAAACATAATGAATTAACTTCTGGAACTCAATAATGCGATTTAGAAGCAAATATGATTTTGGTTTTTCAAATGCATAAATAAAAAAGTGACCGCGAACAACTGCCGAGGGTGAGGCTCGCGCTGCGAAGAAGGGTCGAGATAATCCCCGCCTCGAAGCCGAGGAAGGGTCTTCAGACCCGCGAGGAAGGGTCCTTTATGACACCTTGGACCTTTTCTGCTTACCTGACCCCAGCGACGTTTTAAGACGCCCTTCGTTCTCTTGCGTAGAAAAATCTGCGGCGTTTATAAACGGCCTTCGTTCACAGGAGTGAAAAATCTGCGGCGTTTATAAACGGCCTTCGTTCACAGGAGTGAAAAATCTGCGGCGTTTATAAACGGCGTTCGTAGCGAAAGGGTTAACAGAGTTCACCTGTCAATGAGATTCAAACCGATTTTGGAGAATTTTTCATTGCAATGAGGAACAAAGACGTATGTTTTTTTATGATTTGACGAATAGGTAGTACCGATATTTTTCTCTCCGTTTTACTTGTTTATGAACATATATTGGAAAACAACTGTAATGGTAATACCACACAACATACCGCGAAATCTATTATATCTACATTATAGGTTGAAAATCCCGCTGAAGGGTGTGGTTTATGCTAATTTATTAGCAGTCAATAAACTTTACTTTCTTGTAACTGAATCTTTTTGGTGTTCAGCATTCAAATTTGTTCTGTGTAATGTGGCTAAGAGTGATAATTATGTTGTAATCATTTATGTTAAAACTAGAAGAAAACCGCATGCGTGCGTGATGGAATATTGGGAGATACAATAAATAATTGCTAGGCAGAAAAATCTATCTCGCGCTACCATTGCGAATATATTTACATAAAAATATTTCCTGATGAAGGTATAGCACCAAAAAAGTGCATGTGCTTTTATATAAAACACGGGTATGGTTGGATTATGCGCGGACGTCTTTTATTGCGAAACAACAGAAATAATTATTATTGTAACCATTGATATTATGTCTATTGTGCTAAATATCTTAATATTAACATTAGAATTTCGTTTAAAATCTCTAAATGGTATTTATAACAACAGGAATTTATTTGTGTATTAACCCCCAGTTAAAGTCTTACTATTATTTATTTAACAAAAATCACTGAATTAAAAATAGTTGACCGCGGACAGAAGCCGAGGTGGGTTCTCATTTGGAGAAGGGCGAAGATAATCTCTGGTCAGTGGCCGAGGAAAGGGTCGGGAACCCCGCTGGGTCCGGTCCCAAAGCGGGGGAAAGACATACCTGCTCGAAGCCTTGCTTCAAGAGAGCTCCGTACAGGGAGTGGAAAAATATTCTAGAGGAACCCGTGAGAAGGCAAGCATTTTCCTGCGTAGGACTCCGGCGCGAAAGGGTTAATAATGTGGATATAATAAGATGGCCAATACCAAGTGAAAAATTGGACAGGACCGGGCATTGAACTATTGACCGTCACGATGACACTTTAAGCAGTTAGCCTTTTTGGCCTGGAATATTAAAATTTTTGTCTTGAAAAGTCTTGAAAAGTCTTGAAAAAGTCTTGAATTTCTTTTTCATATATTAGTAGACACCATGGTTATAGTCCACTTAATAGCATTATACGTTACGATGCTGGTGGCCAATCTCCATTCCGTCTGTGCAGGACATAATGGGAGTCCTCCATGAATCGTGCATCTCCTCTGTCTTCATGGAGCTTGGAAAGTGGGTCTCCAGCAATAGCTCCAATGCTTTCTTGTCAGAAGACGTGGGAACTCTGTTGTTTCCCGAGGGAAGCAACAGAGTTCCCACCCCCGCCTCTGGGTCTTTTGGTATAATCTTATGGAATCTGGAAAGTTGTGGAGCCGATTCAATAGTTCCACAGAAGGTTTTCCAAGATTCCCTTTTCGCGCGCTTAATGGTCGCTTTGTATTTCCGCTGGGCAAGCTTAAAGTTGTCCCAGTCTGGAGCTCGAGCAGTTCACTTTGCTTTATTGAGGAGTTTTCTGGTCTCCTTGCGGAGGCCTTCTAATTGCAAGCCCCGCCAGGGAAGCTAGCTCCCCGTTCTACTGGTCCTGATGGGACAGCTGGCTTCATAGGATGTGATGATGCTCTCCTGAAGATAGTCCGCAGCGGCATCAATCTCATCCACACTCATAAACTTACACTGAGGTGCCAGATCCAGGAATTCTCTCAGCTTCTCTCTATACTGTCCCCAGTCGGTTTTCCTTGGGTTCCTGTATGTTTTTGCCTATCACTGGCTTCTTGAATGGCGAAGAGGATGTGTCGGTGATCGGACAGAGTAATCTCCTTCGACACCCTCCATTCGACCACGCTCTGCATCACGGAGTTAGTGCAGAGTGTGACATCTATCACTTCCTCTCTCACATTATTAGAAAAAGTAGGATGTGATCCTCTGTTAAGAATGTGCAACTCAGTTACCATGAGATATTCTAGAAGGGCCTCACCTCTGCCGTTCGTGTCCCCACTGCCCCACACAACATGGTGCGAGTTGGAGTCACATCCGACTAGGAGGTCCCATTTCCTGATTTTACAATGACTTACCAGTTTCTCCAACTCGACATTCGGTGGTGGGTCCGGCGCATCATAGGGAAGGTATGAGGAGCAGATGACCAACCTCTTATTTTCACCGCCTCCAAGCATCAGCATAACTGCTGTCAGGTCCATGGTGGTGAATTCTGGTAAATGCATAGCATTTAATCAATTGACATAGATACAAGTTCTAGGTGTATCAACTGTGGTACAAGAAAAAGTTTTACCCATAGTCATGCTTAATCCCCTGATTATCCCCTGGAAGGCCCAGGGTTCCTGAATCAGGGCTATCTTAATCTTACCTTCAGATAGGATCCTCTGGAGGACCCCTGAGTCAGCTTTCCTGTATTAGAGGTTGGCTTGGAGGCAGTGAATACCTGCCATCCTAATGAGTTCCATCTCCCTCCTTGTCCTCATCAGCCTTGGCTTCCGAGGATTTGGAGGGCTTCTCAGAGCCCGTCCTTTTACCTAGAAAGGTTATGTTCAATTTCCTCATGCCTATGTAGGCATTGAAATTTGGCCCCAAGATGAAGCTGGCAGATGGTTCGTCCAACCCTAAGATAAACCTCGTTCCATGTGCAGCTTCGCTCCTTTCATAAGGTCTCCACATGTCGGTATGAAGCCCTGGGTTTACCTTCCTTATTCTTTCGAGGACGACTTTGATGTCGAATTTGTTGGGCGCTGGGACCCACATCATCATCCTCCTCCTTTTGGTAAGGTTGTCAGTATGGACAACCTGTAAGGTGGTCTCCCCAATGGGTCCCATCTTGTTGACTGCCTCTGTCACCCATGAGGCAGAGAATTCATTGCCGCAGGCAATTTCCACTGCACCATTGATTAGTCTGGTGCCTTCGTTCCTCGAGTGCTCCTGACCCTCTGGGATTTCATCCCAGAGTTCGTCGAGCCGCCGATCGATGTCGTCATACATCTCCTCCTTTACCAACACCTCCGGGTATCCAACTGGCACTATGGCCATCTTTTTAAGGTCCCTTGTTACCTGAGCATAGGTTTGCTTAGGTATTTTCTTGGGCCTCTTATTGTCCCTTGACTCGTTACTGGGGGTATCTCCAGGAGTCCGTCCCCCTTTCTGTGGTGCTACAATTTGGAGTCATAGAGCCAACCCCACCACGCCTAGGGCTTTTGCCAGTTACTTTGTCCCCGGCATTGCCCCTGGCAGGGGGATGTGCAGAGACCCCAGCTGCACCTTTAGCCCTGTCCCCAGCTTCCTCCTGGCTGCGCCGCTGAGCTTGGGCTCCGTGGATAACCTTTGCAACTTTGTTGAGATGCTACCCAGAGTAATGTTGGAGGCCCCAGAGTCCGACTCCATCTCCACGGGTGAACCTGGTGCCTCTTTCATAGTAGACTACGAGGAGTCGGAAAGAATGCCTCCCTCCTCTTTCCCCAAACGGTTTGTGGGGTGGCTAGGGAGAGTGGGGTTTCCAGAAGGGCCCCCCAAAGGTAAGGTAAGGGTTGAAGGGTAGGAGCTCCCGCTGGGTTCCCTTGGACTCCCCAGCAGTGCTTCCTTGTCCGTTTTTGAATTTGGACTACTGGAGTCCTTGGTCGGAGTTCGTCCAGCGTCCTCCACATAAGTTTTATTAGAATTAAGGTCCATAATAGTCCCACGAGTAGCTAGGGAAATAAAGGGTCCACCCACACAGAGCCCCGAATGCATGGGTAAGGCTAAATAAAACCGTAGGTCGCCCTGTTTCCGGAGTTTCTCTGTTGGCGACTTCTTACCCTCCTCCCCGCAGATGCGGTCACCCTTGGCACAGAGACGGACCGTGGTGATGGGAGCTGTTGATTGACTGCCAGGTCTAGATCCGTCATGTTCAGCAAAAACCAGGGGCACCTCGAGGAGGATGTGGCTCTTCACCACGCATGATGGTCTTGGTGGTTCATGGGCATGTTCTGTCCTCGCCCCACTCTGGAGTCCCTTACTCCTTATCCCCATTTGCTCCGTTCTGTTCAATAGAAGTTTTTGGGAGCTACATGAAGCTATGTATGTAAGCTAATTGAGGCGCTCGTGGCTAGATAATAGTAAGCCACATTTAGGAGATTTTACAGGAGAGACATCTGAAAGTTCGAAAAATTCCATAAATTAGGTGTGGTGTCTTGGTGCAAGGTGGGAAATAACTACTATTTATTTATATATGTGTATATATAGATTTTAACTCTATAAACTTTATGTGTCATTCTATGTCAATTCCACCAGAATATTTGCAAAAATGACCTTTGGGTCACCGATTTTGACTAAATTTGCGAGTACTGCTTTATTTGATGAGAAAATGAAAACTCCAAAGCCGTTGTTCTCAAAACGCAAGTGTTTACGAGAAATGGCAATGTTGCAAAATTCGAATTTTGCAAAAGTTATTACACATTTTACGATATATATCTCTGAAACTATTTTAGATACAGACATGCTAAATCGGTAGTCTTAAATGTCTTGAATTTGAAAAATGTAATAAGAGATTATTTAGTGAAATATAAACAATTTATAAAGTTTATAACAGTTTTAATTTTTCAAATTGACTTTTGACGATGTACACCCGTCAACAATAAAAAGTTACCACCTCGGAGGCCGAATTTTTCAGTCCCGAGTTGAAGGAGATTTGACAACAGTGCATCTCTGTCCCTTTAAATGCCCCGAGCAGCACAGCAAGACCGAGGCACGGTCCTCCTCCTTCCCTTGCCATGGTTTGTGGTGAGACCCTTCCTGCATGACCTGGAGAGAGATTATTGCGTTGGAGAGGGAGGGCCGCAAGGGTGCCTTGTGACAATTAGTCGGCCCCAAGGAGTGAGGGCTCCCGAAAAAAGCCTTCTTTTAGATTGCTGCTCGGAGTTTCTCCCTTGAAGATGGGTCGCTTAGGTTTCCGCGACTACGGCTCTTGAGAGAGTGACTACCCAAATGTAAATGCAGCTCGAAGCAAGAGTTCTCATTAACACCGTCGATATATGTCATTTCCGAAACGTTCCAAAATACTCAATTTTTTCCTTTATTTCGTCGTAGAAACTGTTGATTTTATAACATGAATAACATAGATGAATATTTTTATCAGCATTTATATATCTGTTAACGATCGGTGTTATTTTTAAATTATTGGTGAATTTTATTTGACTGAGCGATGAGCTCGAAAACTGCGCTTGTATAGTAAATGGCAAAAATACTTAAGCTACAACTGACACATACAGATTTCAACAAGAAAAGAGAAGACTTATTGGACGTCTTTACGTAATATAAGTGTTAAGTTCCAAGCTTAATTGCGTAATAAATGAGGAAAAATTATCGCGGATATATTTAGAATTTATTTCAAATTACACACAATCCTCGCACTCTCGCATACTCGTCTGGTTAATTCTTAGAATGAATACTTATCGGCAATTCATATCGTAGTATATACTATTTCAAAAATTAAAAAAAACTCACTTAATAAATAAAAGTATTAACGAGATTATTAGGAACAGATTGAGCGTCTCTTAGATGCATTGGTCAAAACTGTAAGTGTTTTCGTATTTGAAGGTCCCTGTTCGAAACCCAGCAGGCCGTATTTGAGTACTGCGTGTACTGGAGTACTACTACCTCTACTCAAAGGTTTTAAAATTTTCTCGTATTGTTAAACGGAAATGTGTATTAAGGACAGGACGGGTAATTTTACAACGTGACCGGAACACATTCAGCGTAATTAGAAGGAATACGTGGAATTACTGAACGACTGTGCAAAAAGGCCTAGAAGATTTTTATGGAGTCGCCCGTGGGATATGCGAGGAGAATATATTGTCGGAGGATTTCGTAGAAACTGTACTGACATCTAAAACGGAAAAGAGTAACAAGGGAATGCGAAGGCAACTGAATCTCTCAAGCTGCTAAGCTTATGCTTAAAATCATCAACTGAGGCATGGAAAAGAGAGCAATAAATGAATGAAGCCGCCTTGTCCGCGATATCTGCTAGAGGACGAGTCAACCAAGCCTCTCATTTATACCCCTCTTTGACGAAACGTCTCTTTAACCAACGTAATTCTCCTTCTGACTTCAATGTTGGCAGAATACTCCTTTTCCATACTAACCGGGATACTAAATTACTCCCCCTGCTCTATGATCTAACCCCTGTCTTCTAAATTAAAAACACCCTTCATGCATGCAAAATTTCATTACTTGAGCATTCTTATGATTTAAGTCCTTGGGTGAATAGTTGACCAGGGCTTGATCGCCCGCAAACCTTATCAACTTTCCCCTACCTATACACCTCTATCGAACCCCCCCACCATTCCCTCCGAATATGAATTAAAAAGTGCCGGTGACTACGCAAAGCCTTACGCAACCCCTCTCTCTTCTACCACCTCATCTAATTCCCCGTCCGCTTCTCTCACCAGCACTTTCTCGGTAATGCATGAACTTTGACTCAGTCTTCTGTTCTTCCAATTTATTCCTGTTTTACGCAATAGTTCCATTTACCCTTTCCACTTCACTCTGTCGAAAATATTTTTGAAATTAACAATACACGCAGATATATTCTGATTATACTCTAATCCTTTCCACTCATTCCAGTTTTGCCGATTGAAAAACTGCTTTCCGTTGACAAAATCTAAATTTTCTACAGAAAAAATTTCTCCTTCCCCTCTCTCCCTCTCCAAGAAAACTACATGCCCAGACATGGGCGATAAGTGACCACGGACCACTTCGCTGACGAACTATCCTTAAATAATGCCGAGACGAGAAATGGGTCTGGATGCGAAGATTTTTTCACCTAAAGAATCAACCCCGACACGTTTTATGACACCCACCACTCCATCCACGACACCGCGTGTCTTCTTCCTACCGGTTCAAGTCTCTTTCAGGGCCCAAGCACAATGGGTATTTAAGGAGCAGGTAAAGCATGGCCGGTTTTTCCTCTCTTAGGACTGACAAAGGTGGACAAGGATTTTTGCAGTGCGGGGGGGGGGGGGGGGTGGACCGCAAGGGTGCCCTGCGACAATCGGCTGCGAGGAGTGAGGCCTCCCGAAACGCAGCCTTCTTTTCGATTGCTGCTCCGAGGGCCTTCCTCGAAGATGATCGTGTAGGTTTCGCGACTGCTGAGAGGGTGACGACCCAAATATGATTGCGGCTCGAAGCAAGAATTGTCATTAACACCGTTGATATGTCCTAGTCAAAATCGTTCCCAAAATATTCCCAAATACTCCGTTGTTGCCTTTATTTCGTCGTAGGAAATAATGAGATCATTAAATATTTGAGATAAGAGCTCGAAAAATGCGCCTGTATAGTAAATGATAAAAATAATAATGCTACAACTGTTACAGGCAGATTTCGATAACAATAGATAAGACGTTCTGAACGTCTTTACGGCATATAAGTATTAAGTTCCAAGCTTAATTGGGTAATAAATTAGGAAAAATTATCGCGGATATATTTAGAATTTCTTTCAAATTACATACAATCCTCGCATTCTCGCATACTCGCCTGGTTATTTCTTAGAATGAATACTCGGCAATTCATATCGCAGTATATGCTACTTTAAAAAAAGGACAGGACTTGTAAATCTGCAATGTGACCAGAACAAATTCAACGTAATTATAGGGAATACTTGGAATTACTGAACTACTGTGCAGAGAGGTCGGAGGATTTTTATGGGCTCGCTTGTAGGATATGCAAGGAGAATATACTGTCGGAGTATTCGAAAAAACTGTATTGCCATCTAAAACGTAAAAGAGAGTAACAAGGGAATGCGAAAACTGCTGAATCTCTCATGCTGCTACGTTAGTACTTAGAATCATCAATAGCTGTATGAAAAAGAGAGCAATGAATTTCTAGGTGAGGATCAATTCAATTTTCCAAGGGAATTAAACACGTGATGTGATTGCAGTGATGAGAATCATTATTATCATTAGTTTTGGTTCCACACACTTTGGTTCCTCTTCAGCCCCTCATACCTCCCATCATTTTATCCAAGCTACCCGTTCTTCGCCTCACTCTACCCCGTTTAACCAATATCCTTCACTCAATCACATATTTCAATTCACCGTCGCCCTTTTTATTTTCTCTGTTCACCAATCAAAATTCTTTCCACTTCTGCCATTTCCAACACTTCATCATTTGTCCTCCTTTTGACCCACTTTAATTTCTCCATCCTTCTACGTACTCACATCTTAAAAGCTCTGAGAATATTTCCATCTTCATTCCATGAAGCCTATGTTTAAGCGTCATATAGTGCCACGCTCCATATCAAACTCTTCACTAGTATTTTCTTTACTTCCCTGCTTAACGCCCCTGTCAACAGTTCACGTCTACGACTAAAAGCTTATCTTGCCAATACAATTTTCCTTCTGTCATCAATGCTGCTATACCCCTTTTTCTCCAATACACTATTTAGATAGCGGAAGGTGGAAATGTCAAGAAATGGAGAGCCTGCCCAAATTCAAACCTTGCTTGGAATAGCGCGCATAACAGCACATTTGTAGATCTGTGGTTAATTTCCCGGATGAGTTTTTTTGTTGTGTTCTGGCTTGATTCTATTTTCACCACCTGCTTACTGTTCGGGGTTGTGGGTATCATAAAACGTGTCGGGAATGTTTCTGAGGGTGAAAAAATATACCGACCGACTTCTGAACGTATCGGAATTATTTCCGAAAGTAGGGTATCAGCTAAGGGCTCAAAGGCTTCTCTGATTATGCCGTTCTACGCAACTCTCTTTTAGAGAGAATTATGTAATGAGGCTGGAAAAACTTAGAGACTTCTCCTTTGTAAGAAGCTCGGCTCACATAAGCCGATAGCTATTGATTATCATAAATTAATTCCAGGAGTTCGAGCGTTACAAAAATACTGAAGATCATATTAGCAGCTGATCTAATTTCATTTAGACGTTATACGTGAGCAGTTGAAGCAGTGATCATGTGAAAAAAACCACGGAATAATAAAACTACGGCTTTCTGTTTACACCTTCCTAAGACTTTCTTCACACCTACGTTTTGCGACATGAACGTTGGATGAATCTGAGTTAATTGGTGACTTAGTGATCAATAAATGTAGGCGTTTTGAAGTGTTAAGTTTAGAGGACAAAATTTCAACCAGAACATTGCATATTTTACGGTCTTATAATACCCGTGGAAGCACAACGACCATTTAGCACGTTAATCATTACCCTCGGAAAATCGTCCAGTTGTCATAGGACTCCAAAGTGGTCTCGGAATAAATGATAGGTATTTTCGAAAGAGGTTATAAAGCGAGTATCATTTTCTATCATGTTTCTACTAGAAATGTGGTGAAAAGTGATTGGAACTCATCTCGTGCCCCTTCTCCCGTTCTGTGGCCACGGGTACCTATGTGTCTCGGGCGACTCGTCTTCTAGCAAATATCGTGGTCATGGGTCAAGGCGGTCTGCTGTTCACTTGAGAAAGGGCGAAAAGGGAATTGTTCTCGAGGGAAGGGCACCCCCAATAAATGGCGAGAGCAGCGAGAGCTCTGGGCATTTAAACTCTGCGCCAAGGGACAGTGTTGTCAAATCTCCTTCAACCAGTGACTTAGAAAAATTCGGCCTCCGAGGTGGTAACATTTTATTGTGAACGGGTGTACCTATGCCTTTGATTTTACTCGTTTTTTATATGTTGTAGACACAACCCTCCTCTGCAACTTAAAAAAGTTTGCCAGAGGTAATATTTTATTTAAGAAAGAATACTATTTTTGAGTGAAGGCGTAACGCCTTCCGGAACCACGGCGCCCGGCTAACGGCAAGACCGTATGGTAGTCTGTCTCTGACGTTCTTGATCAAATGCAGGGTATCACGAAAGGTAAATATTCATCGATTTGTATCCAATGGGTGCTGAAATGAGTTCCTTTCCTTGCCCAGTTGTCCCCACATTTCCAAAATAGTCCAGTTTCCTGTTGACCGAAGCACCATCAAAAGCAATGCCTTTGCTCCTGATCATTCTAGGAGAAAGATCGATTTTAAAAGAATTTTTACCAAAACCTCCCCTTTCACTGGCCCTAGTGAGGCAGACAGCAATTATCTGGGTGTGTCCGCTAAAAAATTAGCACCAGTGTATGATCTACCATCTTTGTGACAGAGTTATCATTGAGTCGATCGTCTCCAAATTTCACCCAGGCAACTTTGCTCCTGTTGGTTGAGCACAATGATAAACTTTGTGACGCCGATATTTTATCCCAAAATATGATTCCAAGTTTTTGAATATTCATTTTACCATAAAGCTGCAGCTTAAGCAGCTCGATAATCTCCCATCAAATCCCCAAGGTTTACACTGACGATCATGGTATCCAGTGAGGATAAATAGTGCCTCACAGCCCTCACATTTGGCAGTGGAAAAATGTCACTAATACGAGGAAACTTATATCTCCCAGGTGAGCGCACATGAAAAAGCATGCACAACAGCATCCAGTCTTCGGAATACCTTGTTCCATTCATCTCACTGAGCTTGGATGCATGGAGGAATTCTTTCAACGCAATCACCTGATTTCTTGCTATATTTGGGCAGGCTTCTAGGTTTTACAGGAACGAACATGCCTGCCACTTATCGTTTCATGAACCTCCATTTACAGCCGTATTCTCTTCTTTACTCTCTTTGCATCTTATTCTTTAGTCTGCTTAGGGATCTCGATAGAATGCCCTCTTTGCTTGGGCTATCTACTGATCTTTCTCGCTTCATCAATCCTTAGTTACTTCGTTTGTGACTTTTACTACGTCGGTTGTAATTTTTAAACAATATGTTGGCAACCACTACTTAAATTATGTTGTGTGCAGAACTCCAGTAGTCTTTCTCCTCTTTCGTTTTGGTTTCCCAATCCATATTTTCCAGATAATCTTCCATATTTACATTTGTTGACTACAGCATTCCAGTCTCCTAAAATAATTAGGTTTTCTTTTCGTCTTACTAGTTTTATAACTTGCATTATATCTTCGTAGACATCTTCCACATATTCATCTTCGTAGTCCGATGTAGCATATGATCGTGCACCACAATGCTATCAGAAGGCTTGGTCTCAATCTTCACCATTATAATCCTCTCACTGTAGTGCAGGAAACTCTTCTCACGCAGTCCTGCAATCTTCCTGATCACTATGCCTACTACAGCGTTACCATTCAGAGTTCCGGTGTGAATAATTCTGTAACTTCCGCTCCAAAAGTCTCCTTCTTTGGGCCATCTCATTTCACTGATTCATATTGTATTGAGGTCCATTCTCCACATTTACACGTTACGGGCCTCGATAATAGATCTTCATAACGCGTGTGCTAGCATTATTGTATTTTTTGATTTAACTTTTGTCAGCGAGAACGTTATCTCCATTCTTCGTTTTTAACACAGCACTTCAAATCTCTTATTACAATCAGTGGAGTGAATTTTATAGATGGTTATTGTTAACCCTGCGCCACTCTAGGGGTAAGGGTTAGTGATAAAGATTGCGATAATGCGAAAGATTGATCAGTGATTCCCCACCAGGTTCTCCAATCTTCTGTACGTCCAAAGTGATCGCTTGTTCCAATTTCCTAACCTAAAATTTTTATCTCACTTGACTGATGTACTGTCTCTGGTAGGTTTCACCCAGAGATCCAAATGGGAGACTATTTTACTTCCGGAATATTTTACTCGAGAGGGTTCCATCACGTCTTGATATAAAAAAAGAGTGGAGTACCTGCACCTTCTTGCGATAATAATGTGGTGGTTTCCCCTTCCCTTCCACATCACAGTGCTACAGGACTTAAAGTAAATGTTACCACGCCTGTAGTGAAATTAATGTCATTATACTGACCACTGTGTTCTCAGTTGGCGGCAAATGTAGGATTATTCAAGCTTTCTGGACAATATTTTAATTAGCCTCTTTAAAAAGGCTCACTAATTACTATACGAGCGGGCAACGTGCATCTTGCTAAAATAAGTGAACAAATGGATGATATTATTATAAATCGTGGAGGACTAATTCAATAACTGCAGTCCATAACATTTGACAACTACTAAAAACTGAACTATAAATCCGAAGGCAATGCCGACAATCCCAAAACCCTTAAGATGTTTTCAATTTTAGGTAATTGCTGACCTTTATTACTTTCAACTACAATGAGGAAGAGGAAAACATATTTCATACTCAGCTTCAAAAGGAGAGCTCTTGACTTTATCTGTGTTCTGAGTAACCTGATCCCCCTGCCGATTACCCAAGCTCTCCTGTTCTCGCCTCTGAAAAATCCCAGCTGGGACACATCAGGTCCCTCCCCTCAACTCCCCATTCCACTTCCCTCGGTGACGACGCTGATGGCAACTCACAAGAACTACTAGAGGCGTGAGATCATGGTGAGATGAGAGACCGTTTAATTGAAGGTTTCAAAATGCATTGAACAATGTTAAGGATAAAATAGCGATCAGGCCGGTATCATGTTTTTGTAACTAGTTTTTCTTTCACCAGATGTCATTATTTAACATTATTTCATAAAATTAACAATAATTCGATTGTCCTCATTTTTTGGCTCCATGATCAGCCATCAGGTATCTAAGCTACACAAGTTATGAATTCCGTAAATAGAAAATAATGTGTACCTATCAAGAGAGGAACTGAATGATATACTTATAGATGTAGTGTATATTCTGCTTGCATTTATGTCGGTGAACAATGCCTTGCTTAAATCTTAGTAGATTTATAGCTGTATACATTCACAATGGAAATAAATATATCTAGGAGACATTACAGTATGTTTTCCGTATTAACCTTGGTAATGGAATTTGATGGAATTTGGTAATCAGCCTTGAATGGCCTGTAATTATAGTCTCCAATTTTTGTGAACCTTAGTATTGCTTCTGTTTCTTCAGTCCATGTTATGTGGTGTGTGTAAATTTATTGTATTATTTTTTTATGACTTCTTTATCTTTCATATGCCAGGATATGTGATTCATAGTGAATCACTGTTAAATTTGTCTTTATATTTAAATTAGAGTCAATCAGGGTTCACTTGAAAGATATGAATTCCGTTTCTCTTTCCAGGTGGGTGATGTGACTATCCATGGTATGGAAGTTGAGTCTTCTGGAAATGAGCAACATGGCCCTGGAAATTGTGTTAGTGAGAAAGGTAGGCATTGAGTAAATAATTGGCAGTCATAGGGACATTGGTGTTTATCAAGGGGGATCTTAGATAGGTTGGTTGTAGATTGTAGTTTTAGTGGAGTTCCTCTCAAGGAGGCCCTAAGGCACCTCCTTATCCATTGGGCCAACCATCCTTCAGGTGAATCACCCATAGAGGCAAAATGCCTTGCTGATAGTCAAGGGTCCCCTTTTGGTAAATACCTATTTCCCATGGGGTCCTTGAAATGTTGAACCAGACCACCTGCGTTTTTAGCTTGTTTGATTTTAAAAATGTTAAATTAAAGATTTTTTCGTAGAATTGAAATTTAACTTCGACTCTTGTTTCAAAGGCCTTGCAAAGGTCTGAGTTGAAAAAAATTGTCATAATTTGAAATTTAAAAATGTAATCTGAGTGTTTGTGGATGAAACATTATGTTATTCATCAGTGGAATCCTACATTTGACGTGCAGAATGAATGATATTTTAATTATTTTAATATTATATAATTTTTTCTATTGGAATTCTTGGAAGCAAGAGGCTATCTGAGATGCATTGCAATCCCAGGAACTCTGGTCTCTTCTCACGAGAGTCATAGTTACTCCCGCCTGTCATTAATTAATTTTTTTTAAATAATTAAATTTTGATTTCTTTTTATAAAATTAAATAAAAACATAATAAAAATTGATAATAATTAATTAACATTGATGTTATAATTCATTGTTAGTGAGAACATGAAAGAAGCAAGAGTATGGGTTCTAAATATTGCATGAAAAAAACGGAAATAAGCCGATATAAAGTGAGAACTATCACAAAAAGGAATCAGGCTAAGGGAATTCAATGCTCTCTAAAACTGGAAAATTCCTTCTTAGCTACCGAAAAGTATAAGAAATACTGGGTAGAGAACCTGCTAGCATGCCATAACATTTCTGCGTCTGGTGAGATTCTTTGTAGCCTTTTACTTAATATTATTTTCCAGGCCAAGTAGCTGTCTCTGAGCAAGATGCCATGTCCAAATATAAAACAAGCCCATTCTTGGCGGAGGAGTCCAATACCCTTTCAAACGCTGCAAGTGCACCTGGAGGAAAGGATGCATCGAGGAGGCGAACTCAAACTGAGCTAAGAGGATCAGGTGCAGACATGAGTAGAGGTGGGGGTGGTAGTAGTTGGTTTTTTGGTCTGCGAAAAGTGAGGGAGAGATTTATTTGTGTTGAATGTGGAGCTACGTTCCTCTGCAAGCTGACTCTGTCGAGCCACATCAGAGTTCACCAGAGCAGGATAGATGACACGCTTGCTGCTAAGGTAGGGCAGGGTCTGGAGAATGGGCATGGTACAAAATTTCCCCGCTCCAATTATGAAGAGGGGTTAGGCACGTGTCGTGAATTGGGTGGTGAGGGGTTCATCTGCGTACAATGTGGAAAGTCTTGCGCTCGGAAGGCTGAACTCATAAATCATATACGTTCCCATAATAAGCACCCGTGGAGTCACATGAGGACCCAATACGGTAAGAGACCTTTTGAGTGTGAGGTGTGCAACAAAACGTTCTCTGAGATTTGGAACCTTAGGAGTCACATGAGGACCCATGACGGAAAGAGAACTTTTGAATGTGAGGTGTGCAACAAAACGTTCTCACAGGGTGGGAACCTGAGGAGACACATGAGGACGCATGACGGAAAGAGGCCTTTTGAGTGTGATGGGTGCAAGAAAAAGTTCTCCCGCTTTGGGAACCTGAGGAGACACATGAGGACCCATGACGGAAATAGGCCGTTTGAATGTCAACTGTGCCACAAGAAATTCTCCCAGAGTGGGAACCTGAGGAGACACATGAGGACCCATGACGGAAACAGACCTTTTGAGTGTGATGGGTGCAAGAAAAAGTTCTCTGAGATTTGGAACCTGAGGGTTCACATGAGGACCCATGACGGAAAGAGACCTTTTGAGTGTGAGGTGTGCAAGAAAACGTTCTCCCAGGGTGGGAACCTGAGGGTTCACATGAGGACCCATGACGGAAAGAGACGTTTAGAGTGTGAGGTGTGCAAGAAAACGTTCTCCCAGGGTGGGAACCTGAGGGTTCACATGAGGACCCATGACGGAAAGAGACCTTTTGAGTGTGAGGTGTGCAAGAAAACGTTCTCCCAGGGTGGGAACCTGAGGGTTCACATGAGGACCCATGATGGAAAGGAACCTTTTAAGTGTGAGTTGTGCAACAAAAGGTTCTCCCTCCGTGGGAACCTGAGGAGACACATGAGGACTCATGACGTTAAGAGGCCTTTTTGAGTGAGCTGTACCAACAGTAGCTCTCCCAGAGTGGTCACCTAAAGGGTCACATGGCTCGGCACAAAGAGAATAGTCATGAATGTCATGAATGCCACTAATCGTTTAGGACGTAGTCGATTCTGAGGAGCCACGTGTACATGGGCGCCGAGAGGGGGTGCAAGGGGGTGCACTTGCACCCCCCTGGCTCATGAAACATTTTGTGAAGTGATTGTATCCACTACTATTGTAATTTGAATAGGAACAGTGTATTTAGAAAAGTAAAACATTGCAAATAAGAACAATTAAATAAAGTCTTTTTTAAGAAAACTACTATTGTTTTACTGCTTAAACAAAAGCTTCAAACTTCTTGATTCTTCACCAAATATGTCTATTACTGAGTTAATAAATTTTTTGTTTGAATCTATTCTCTTCATGTGAGCACTGAGCATACAAAGGCCTCATAATCTGTTGTCTTCCATTGTATTTCGGGTCCAAGTCTTGACCCGCCTTCTGGTTCTAAACGGACGTTCAATTTTGCAGGTCGTTGCTGGCAGGGTCAGGCCAATCTTTATTGCATACACTATAGCTGGGAATAATGGGGTGGCATGTATAATCAAGTCACCATAATCAACTTAGTTGGCATCTGCTTCTAATTCATTTTTCCACATTTCAAACCATGTTACCGCTCCAGCTCTAAAAGTACCGCTCCAGCTCGGTAAGAGATTGCCTTATACACTTTATACACTACGCCTTTGTGTCACGTAAAGGTTTACTTGTCTAAATTTTTCATTTCCTTTAGGTGAAGCTGCATAAGTGAGAAAACCTCTTCTTGTAATTGAGAGAAGTGATCTCTTAACCCTTTCGCGCCGGAGTCCTACGCAGGAAAATGCTCTCCTTCTCACGGGTTCCTCTAGAATATTTTTCCACTCCCTATACGGAGCTCTCTTGAAGCAAGGATACGAGCAAGTATGTCTTTCCCCCGCTTTGGGACCGGACCCAGCGGGGTTCCCGACCCTTTCCTCGGCCACTGACCAGAGATTATCTTCGCCCTTTTCCAAATGAGAACCCACCTCGGCCTCTGTCCGCGGTCAACTATTTTTAATTCAGTAATTTTTGTTAAATAAATAATAGTAAGACTTTAAGTGGGGGTTAATACATAAATAAATTCCTGTTGTTTTAAATACCATTAAGAGATTTTAAACGAAATTCTAATGTTAATATTAAGATATTTAGCACAATAGGCATCATATCAATGGTTACAATAATAAATTATTTGGAGTTGTTTCATAATAGAAGACGTCCGCGCATAATTCAACCATACCCGTGTTTTATATAAAAGCACATGCACTTTTTTCGGTGCTATACCTTCACCAGGAACCATTTTTATGTAAATATATCCGCAATGGTAGCGCGAGATAAATTTTTCCGCGTAGCAATTATTTATTGAACCTCCCAACATTCCATCAAGCACGCATGCGGTTTTCTTCTAGTTTGAACATAAATGATTACAACATAATGATCACTCTTTGATATCTTCTTGCTAAAATAATTTCCCATTCTTCTTTTGATCCGGAATTTGTTCTTCTGAGAACTAAGCAGAAGCTTCAATGAGGCAAATTTACTCCCAACTGAGGCCGAAGAATTTGTTTGGCGATAAAACATGATTTTCCTAGAAAACGTTAATGTACCTGGTGAATGGGTTTCATGAGCTTTGGTGCTTGGGTGGAGCATAGGAATTATGACGCCCCACTGCTGGCACTCAGAAGCGGCCTGTCACGCGAAAATGTAATTATCCTTATTCCTGAGGCTAAAGGAATTTGCAGGACCGGACCACATTCCTTGGATCCACCCTTATCCTCAGTGCATGCCACACTAACAACATGAGTGCTCGGACAATCATTCTTTGGTGCAGTAGATTTACAAAAAAAATTGTTCTTCGCGTAGAAAAGAACGTTCAAAAATGAAGGACTAGAATCTATCCCTTACATATTTTTGCGTATCATGCATTCCATTTACAATATCAATAAAAACCTACCGTCAATATCAACAGATTTATCCATCTAGAGCAAATTTGAATACTTTTCAGCTTTAAAGATACTTTTTATAGCTGAATGGCAGTTACGCCAAAAAGATTCAGTTACAAGTAAGTAAAGTTTATTGACTGCTTAACCAGCATAAACCACACCCTTCAGCAGGATTTTTAGCCTATCATGTGCATATAATAGATTTCGCGGTATGTCACGTGATATAACCATTACACTCGTTTTCCAATATATGTTCATAAACAAGTAAAACGGAGAGAAAAATATCGGTACTACCTTATCGTCAAATCATAAAAAACATGCGTCTTAGTTTCTCACATGCAATGAAAAATTCTCCCAAATCGGTTTGGAGTCTACTTGACAGGTGAACTCTGTTAATAATAACGTTAGAGTTCCGTTTAAAATTTCTAGAGATTCAAAAAAACATCAGGAATTAACTTCTGGAACTCAATAATGCGAATTAGAAACAAATAGGATTTTGGTTTTTCCTATGCATAAACAAAAAAGTGACCGCGAACAACTGCCGAGAGTGAGGCTCGCGCTGCGAAGAAGGGTCGAGATAATCCCCGCCTCTAAGCCGAGGAAGGGTCTTCAGAGCCGCGAGGAAGGGTCCTTTATGACACCTTATACCTTTTCTGCCTACCTGACCCGAGCGACGTTTTAAGACGCCCTTCGTTCTCTTGCGTAGAAAAATCTGCGGCGTTTATAAACGGCCTTCGTTCACAGGAGTGAAAAATCAGTGGCGTTTATAAACGGCGTTCGTAGCGAAAGGGTTAAGGACGAGATGAGTGAATCTAAGTAGGGTATGAAGATTGTTATCCTGAAGAAATCTTCTAAATTCTCACACATGTGATCAGCCTTGTGAAATTGTCTATCAAAAACTCGAGATCGCTTCATTTCAATACCTAACTCATTGGAAATATCTTCTGCCTTCTTAACAATTGTGGAAAATTCTGTAGAAACATCTTCCCGGTGAGTTTGAAACACATTTGTTAACTTATTAGTAAGCTCAAGCACGGCTTTTACTATATTCATATTAACTCCCTGAAGTTGTTTACAATAAGGTTCTAGATTCACGGAGTGCGTAGCAATCACTACTAGTGTTACAATATAGTTTGGGGTAGTTGCTGCTACGCTAAGTTGATAAGCTGTGGTCCTGGTTTGTTGATTGGTTGCGATTTGTGCGGGATCCTTTAAAGCTAGCACGATCATCAGAAAGTTTTCAAAAATATTCTAATGCTCTTATATTCTGAGGACCATCGTGTTTCGCACAAAAGGGGGATTTTTGGAATCTTGTGCCATCGTGACGTGCTTCCTCTAAAAAATGTTATTATTTCCTTTGTTGTACCCGCAGTCTTTCGACTTCACTAACATTTTTCAAATAATTTATGACAAGATTCAATACATGACTTCCACAATGGAAGAATATTGCCATCGGGTATTTGTCATTAATTAATTTTTGGACTCCGCCATGACGACCAGCCATAGTGGAGCAGCCATCATACCCTTGGCCAACAAGCTTGTTCAAATCGACATTGCTTCTGTTCAAGAACTGAATTATTGGACATGAATTAAAGATACTTAGCAAGTATTCCACATAAAAATTTATTTCGAAAGAGTCAACATGTTTCACTGCACGCAGCATCATCAGGACTAACATAGAAGTTAAGGCCGTGTTACACGGAGAATGATCATGCGAATGAAATCATGCGCATGAAGTTCATGCGTCATGTAATGGAAGAGGCTGTTTTACACGGTGAATGATCATGCGAATGAACTACTTGAGTAATCTGCGCCAAAAGCATGCGCAGTGGTAGGTATATCGATAGTAACAATCGATTATGGGAGAATTCCGACCAATGCAGCTAGTGGTCGGACTTGCATGTTTACAATTGCGTCTTGTTTGTTTAATTCAATTTGAGCGAAGAAAGCTTAGTGGAGACTTTGAAGTGTAGAGAATCTGAAGCGGAGCTCTGGATGATGGACCGGCCTCGTTTAATTTTAGCGCCTTGAGTTGAAATGCCTTGAGTTGATCACCATCGAATTATGTCATCAAACAACTTGGCTAATATTTGTTTACAATGCTAGCTCAAATCCACATTTGTAAGAGATATTACATCAGTGCTATGTCAACTAACCTGCACTACATCCAGTGAGGAGGTATGAGGTCGCACAGCAATTGTGTCCTCAAGGAAAGCCATGGCGGCATAATAAAAAAGGGAAGGTGTCCGAACCTGAAATATTCATTTGTAAGTAACAGCGCGAGGGAATAAGATATTCAGTTTGAACCAAAGAAAGATAGTTGCATTTTAGTTTAACAAAAGGATGTCCTTACCGAATCGGCACCTGCTCCACTTCTTTTTGTTATCTCCACCTTCCTCTTCCCTGCCATATAATTAGTCCGCAGAGAATGCCATTTCCTGCGGCAATCTTCAGCAGTGGAGTTAGGCCTATCAATAGAGAAACACTTCAGTTCATAGCTCTCAAATAATTATAAGAAAAATACATTATAGGACTACACTATGGTGCTGGGAGGGTTTGTTTTGGATTAACTGCGGGAGGTCAAGGAGTGGGGAATTGAAGGGAAAAACGTGGTCATTAGTGATGTTTTCTTTCATATTCACAGCCGAAAGGATGAACAATTGTTCCCAAATGTCCATTCTGGTCCCAATTTTCTCTCTTCGAAGCATTTCTGGGATAAAATCAGCCTGGTGTCCTTCTGCCAAGAGGTGAGCCGCGAACTGGGATTTCCCCTCCTTCTTTTCAAAGTCCTTCTTGTGCTCGCCTGCTCGGACCCTCAAGCTTCTTCCCGTCTGTCAAATATAAGACGCCATACAATCAACACATTTTAACCTGTAAATTCCACTTCGGTCACTGATGTTGATGGAGTCTTTCACAATGGGAAGCAGGTATTTAAGGTTTGTTTTGTTATGGAAGGCTGGTTTGATGCCAAGGTGGCTCAGGAATTTACCGACTCTTAGAGAAACAGGCCGATATAATTTATTTTCCGCCAGCGTTGAGCTTTTACTGGTTTGACTGAATAAATCTGCCTAAGGGAATTTTCTTTTTTCTTTCTTGCTACCAGGTTATCTATCATAGCCTCCGGGAAACCATTAGTTCTGGCTATAGATTTGATGAGGGATATCCCCTTACAATATTCTTCATTGGTGAGGGGAACGATAATGGCTCTGTGGACCATGCTGTGGAAGGCTACTAGCTTTTGACTAAGGGGATGTTTTGAGGTGGCATGGATAACATGATCGGTGCATGTTGGTTTTCTATAAATACCAAACATGTATTTTCCATCCCGAATGGATATTGTTAAGTCAAGGAAATTTAGTCTGACATTGTCTTTGATTTCAACTGTAAATTTAATGTTATCATTAAGGGTATTTACTATTTCCAAAAAATTCATCACTTGCCGTCTGGTTCCTGTCCATAGACACAAAATGTCATCCACATAACGGAACCAATAGTGGACTTTCTTCAGAAGTGGGTGGTTGAATTGAAATAAATCTTTTTCCAAATTATTCAGAAATATTTCTGCCAATAAGGGTGATAGGGGGGAACCTATAGCCAAACAGTTCTCCTGTTGATAATGGTTGCCATTGAAAACAAAATAATTTTGTTTAACACAGAGTTTAATGAGATGCATTAGTTCCTTTACTATATTTTGAGGGGCTTGGGATTGCGTCAACACTTCCTCTGCAAGCTCCACTGCTTTCTCTTTGGGGACACTGGGAAAAAGGCTCACTATATCGAAGGACACTAACATACATATCTTAGGAGTTGTCGCTTTCTGTAAGTCGGTGGCTAGTTCAATGGAATTTTTTATACTGTGTGTGCTACTGCAATGAGAATACTCCAAAAATTTGCACTTCAACACTCTGGCAAGAGTGTGCGCCGGCGATGAACCGGGCACGTCACCGGGCGGATGGGGATGTCAGTTTTATGCACTTTTGGCATACCGTAAAAACTAGGGGCTAGGGGATTCATCACTATCACTCTCCGTATTTCCGCTGGTGACAAAAGCACTTGGACATTCGAAAGGGCGTTTTTACACTCTTTCTGATATTTAGCCGTGGGGTCATCCTTCAATAACACTATTTCATTTGCCTTGATGAAGTCTATGCACTTCTCGATGTAGCTCTGGCGGTCCAAAATCACTACAGAATTCCCTTTATCCGCTTTCATTGCTAATAGACCATTATCAATCAAAGATCTTCTCAAAGAGTTGACGGTAGAAACTTCATCTGTGTGTTGGGCACCGTTAGTTGACATTGTCACTTCCTCAGCTTTGAAAATTGAGCCAAGGGTGAGAGCTACGACATATTTAATTGTAAAATCTTCACTTCTCACTGCCATTTCACAATCTACTACAAGGTCTTTCATTTCCTCTGCCCCGTTAGGAAAATGGAGGCGTTTACTCGGAACCGAAATCGCAATTTTGTTCACGAAATCGTTAGATGGAAACGAAAAACGAATTTAAGTGAAAAAATTAATCTTCTAACCACAACCATTCACTCATAAATCAAAAATTAAAATAAGCAAAAGGTGACGCCCACCGAAAATGCTGCATTGACGTCATTTTCCTCCCGTCTTTGACTGCTTTTATGGGAGGGGAAGGGAGTGGAGGGGGATCCTCGCAAGGTCTGCTCGCACAGATCCTGTCGCAATCGCTCCCATTGGCTGAGTCAGCTGTGTCCCCCCCATTGCGATAAGGTGAAGTAGCTTCGCGGGCTCAGATGTGATTGGACGAAGTCGATATACGTCAGAGGTTGCACCACGCCCAATTTTCCGAAAGGGTTGAAAACATCAGTTTTTCGCCTCTTATAACTCGGGAAAATATTGACAAATCAGAAAACGGAAAAAAATACGGGTCTTTTTATTTTACAAACTCTATCAGATTCGGCAATAAGAAAATATGGTAAACCAGGGGCGCGATCATGGTTCTTTTCGGCGCGTTATCGCTATCGCTAACCTTAGCGCTAAATCCCGCTGTAGCGCATTCTTCGCGATCATGGTTCTCTGGCCTTGCGCTACAATGGCAAGATAGCGTCTGCGCACTATGAAATACAAAAAATCAACACCCGCGTGAGAGGCTAAGAATTTCGACCAATCAGAACCACGGAAATAATGGCGGTCAGTTGAAAACATTTGAAAGCGGTAACTATGAAATGTTTACTTTTTCGATTCCCCGCGGAAATTACCTCAAATATCAAGTACGAAAGAAGATCTGAGGAATCAAGTTTTTAAAATTGATTCAGAGAGAACGTGTTATGGAAGGAACTAAATTCGCTAGGTAAGTATTCTTTTAAATACCTCATTATTTATATTTCAGTTGTGTTGCTCTAATGGAAATGATCTTTCGGAAATATTTAATTTAAAATATGAGCGAGTTGAATTGTGTATGCAGGTGATGCCTCTGAAGGTGAACAAATTCATTAATGTACTGCTAAAATATTTTGCTGAAAATTCAGCCAATTACATAGATGTTATTATCAATCTCCATTTTAATGTAAGCCATTTACTTGGAAGCATATTTAAACCAATAATTTTCAATTCAAATTAACAATAGCTCATAATAATGCAGACATGCCAAATATTTATGCTACCAATCTCTCTGATTTGCACAGTCAGTATAGTGCTGGATGAATGTACGGTAAATTTTGGAGCCAGCACCTCCATTGCCATACCCCCAGAACCTTACAGGGTTGAAAGAGTGAAAAGGAAGGCAAGCCATCGTGAGTAGAAAATAGTAAATTAGAATTATATTCTGAAATATATCAATCCAAGCCCAAAAAGTAATTAATACCATTATCTACTATGTTACAGTACCATGCCCAAGGGAGAAAAAAAGCATGAAAGATCAGCTGGCTGATTCTAGAAGGGAATTAGTAATCCTCCAAGAGAAGCAAAATGATATATTCCAGGTAGTGATAGGTTTAATCATTACCTTTGTCATTATATGGCAGTATTCATGACATGTGTCTTTTTAACATTTCAGACAGTATCAG
Source organism: Platycnemis pennipes (assembly GCA_933228895.1). Taxonomy (NCBI): domain Eukaryota; kingdom Metazoa; phylum Arthropoda; class Insecta; order Odonata; family Platycnemididae; genus Platycnemis; species Platycnemis pennipes. The sequence goes on along the minus strand of CAKOGI010000002.1, from coordinate 1,706,576 downwards.
AAAGGCTATCAGAGATTCGAGATGAGTCCAGAAAAAGAAATAACTTACTCAAACGACTCTGTGAGGCAGTTGAAAAAATCAGTGAAGACAAAATATAATATAATAATACAAGTATCTTTTTTTTAATGGGTGGGATTTTTTTGCGAAGCATATTTAAAAATAATTCCATTGTTTTCATTTCAAAATACATTTATTTAACAGAATATTTCAATTCATTTGACAATATGGTATGCATGCTTTCATTCAATCAACCCTAAGCCTATAAGTATAATAAAATACCTAGGAAACAGAAGAAATACCTACTAGAAATTGAAATGTTCCATTATCAATGCCCTCCTAACACGGTGGCCCTCAGCAATACGGGCCCGACCTTCTGCCCTAACTTCTTCCTCAGGGTCCACCACATTGAGGACTGGTACACCCTCATCTTCATCATGCAGCTCTGGCAAACGGTACCTCAACCGCATATTATGCAAAACAGCACATGCCAGAATTATCTTGGATGCTTTTCTAGGCTCATACATTAGAATTCTCTGGGGGGATAGGCATCGCCATGTAGCCTTCATGACACCAAATAATCTTTCCACTATTGCCCGAGCTTTGCAGTGTGCGATGGTATACCTATTTTCTGGGGACATGGGCTCAGCGTGAGGCAGTGGTGTAAGCAGCCAAGGCTCATTGGGGTACCCTGAGTCACCTTCACAAATAATAGATTATCATACTATAATCAAGGCTAACTTTTGAGAACATGCTTTATGAAAAACTGATCCCTCAAATGTTTAAAAAAAAAGCAGACCAATACTGGTATCCCTGAGTTGTAGGTTAGAATAGGCCATATTAAGAATAAATCAATCTATTTTCTCCATAATAATTACTCAAACTTCTCCTGCATTTATCAAAACCCATAACTTATCAATGAAACACCAGAGCTTTTTAATGTTAGATGCAATAATAACAGAAATAATTAGGAAGTGAAGAAATGAATTAAGTAAATTCTAGTGGCAGTTATGATCTTAGATGATCGTACCTAAAATCCATATATTCCTCTCACCCCTACCATGCCACATCTCCATTATTGCTCTGGCTGGACACTGCATCCAAATTCCAGCATCATGACGAGACCCCGGAAATTTTGCGCACACATTAAAAATTTTCATGTCAGCACCACATATCTAATTAAAGAAGAATTAGTGAGAATAATGGACCATTTATTTGAGACTGAGATAAATTAAAAATTGACTAACATATCCCACATGATCCTATATGTCTCAGACTAACATTTAGGGAAATTGAAACATGTACCTACCATTTGAACATTGAGGGAGTGATACCCATGCCTATTTATATAATTCTCTTCATGCTCTTTGGGGGCAAGGATGGGTATGTGAGTGCAATCAATGGCAGCCATTGCACCTGGAAAAGGATTGTTGGCGAGCCTAAAATTTCTTTGTGCCTTATTCCGGTCAACTTGTGTTGCTGGAAACTTAATCCACTGCTGCACCAAGTGACGATGCATTGCTGCAATTACTTCACCCAATACAAGGGATGTGGTAGATTGGCTTACTGATATTAAAAAATCTTGTCCAACAGGCCGCTGGTAGGAACCAGTGGCAAAAAACCTGAGAGCACACAATACCTGTTGTAATGACAATGTAAATTATTTTAGGAAGGTACTACCGAGTGTGAAATTTGACAAGTAGTGTCCAGAAAGATAAATGCCTGCAATTCCACAGATAGTCCATGTGACCGTGACCGTGTAATGTAAGGTCTGAGTTCATTGCTCAAGTCTCTGGCCATAATCTTTGATACTCGAAAGAGCTGATGAAATTGGTCCTCTTCCAGAGTGAAAGGATCCATAGTATCCCTTAATCTCCTCCTCTGAATTCTAACATCCAGTCTGGCAACATAGTACTCCACAAAATCATCCAGAAAAAGCAATGCTTGAGCCATTACTGTGTAGCTGTTAGTAAGACATAAGGGGTTGTTGCAGAAATACACACTAGGTACCCTCAGTGAAATACTATAAAAAAGTTGCTCTAGTTCGTGAACTCACTTTCTACAAACTATGAGTGCAAGCCAAATGTATTTTTAATCAATATAGAACTGTCTCCAGGCCTTAAATTAGAGATCAAAAGTGCATCAGTAGATGTTAGAATAATGTAGTCATTAACCCTTTAACGCCTGAATTAATATTTTTTTCTGATTTGCTTTATAATAAATATTTTGTCTTATTGCCTTCTTCTAATTCATAATCCCAAATATCATAGCAATATTCATTATATTTTCTGAGATATGGGGTGTACCATATATGGTACGCTGGGCGCTTGTAGGGTATATGTTGTAATGCAGAGTTATCTGCTCCTTTATGCATTCATGCAGTTTATTTCAAAATAAAATTACTGTTCAAATTATTTTAAACGTATTATTCAAAGAATGGGCAAAGACAGAGATTATGCATATATATATTTTAAATCCTGAAAATGGAATCATAGGAAATGGATAAGATATATATTCTCAGAAACATAACTCTTTACAAATTGGATAATTATTATTCAGTGGAAATAATGTGAATTACATTTTTCAAAGCGTTACTGTGCAAATCTATGAAATCTTTATGATTTATGGAATTATTTATGATTTATGGTTTAAATCTTTATGATGTATGGAACTTGATAAAACAGTCAATACAGCAACCCACATTGCACTTTATGCACTCATATCTAGCTCCACACAGTCCACACCTTCTCTTTTTTTCAGCAATACTTGCTACGAAATAATTGTAGCCATCTTTGCGGGCAGTGTCACTAACCTGGCTATTTATGCTACTTTGCCTCATTGGTGGTCTTCTTGGCCCCCTTGGAATAGACCCATAACGAATAAGATAGGTCAAAACAATGTGCCTTCTAAATTCTAATTGTGGTATAGATTTCCCTACCTTTCTCATAAGAATCCACGTATTATGAATCGCTGTATCGATCAACCAGGTAAACAATGGCCACCACCATTTCTTGCTCCGGAAATCGATGCGGTAATTTCCTACATTTTCATCTATACGATCAGTGCTTATTATACTGGCTAATCGCATATGGTCGGGGAATAGCTACTCGTTACTTTTTCGATCGACAATACCGTCCTACCGGTGAGACTGGATTTATGCCATAAGTAGTTGATGCCACTATAACCAATGAATTATCCATTCAACGAATCAAGCATATACCATCACATGATACTTTACTTTCCATAAGTCCTCGGGACATTTTTTTCATAGACAGTGAGGGCATGAGATGGCTATTTTTCGGAATCCTATTCTCGCGCACTGTGCCCGTGCCACCCAGTCCCCTTTGTTTTAGATGCTGAAGAAGGTTGATCCCCGTAAATAGGTTGTCAAATACAACTGATGCGATAAGTTCTTTATCGATGGTGGAAAATTTTCAAGCATTTTGATCATAGGAGTTGTCGCTTTACCACACTTAGCCTCATAGTCCGTGTTTGGCTGATCTGGAGATCATAAAAGAGCCATCTGGTGTATTCAAGCACCATATTTTGTAGCCAAATCGAATGGGCTTACCCTTGATGAATTGCTTACAGCTATGGCAGCCGTAATAGGGAACCTTGCACTCATAGTCGATGTGTCTCTCCGGCCAAAATTTCATCAGGTACTTATTTTGAAGCATGTTAGAGAAAGGTCTCAGTTTCCACATCTTATCATTACTATCCATGCGGTTATTATCTGCACAGTGTATAAATCAGCATATTTGAAGGAAAAGATCCCTTCGTATGGCCTTTAGGATGAGATAATTTCGAAAATCTTTTTCTTTCTTCCAGTAACTTCGCTTACTTGTCACTACACTATACCCTGAGAGTACCAGAATTGCTATAAAAACTTGCAATTCAGCATGTTAAACATTAGTATCTGAACAGTTTTTGAGCATCTGAACAGTGTATATTTAGAAGTTTCTTTGTAAAGGAAATTAATCATATCAACATCAAACATTCTTGCAAAAATATCTACCGAGGATATTTCTCGCTCTATGGTGAAGTTGGGCTCAGGAAAAGCACCAAATTTCCGCTGCTCAAAATTCCCATCAGTCCATGATACCTCGACTGCCTTCGACTTCCATGATACCTCGACTGCCTTCGACTTGGCCCCTGGATTAAATGTCCGTACAGAGAGATGCTTGGTTTCTTGCCGATCCAGATTAGTGTCTGTAGTATGCAGACGAGCCAGATGATCATGAAGAAGACTGGGAAGGGCATCTGTCGCGAAAATCAGTGTCACTGTCAGTGCCCAGAACAAGATCGCTGTGAAATACCACTTCAGCTGGATTGAGTAACTGCCTCCCGGAAAAATTGTCTGTTAGACCGCCACTATCTTCGTCAGCTGAATTCTCGTCTGAATTAATATTTGGCTCTGGAGGTTCAACAAATATCTCTCTCACATCTAACGTCTGTTCTTCCTCCAATACTATAAGAACTTCTTCAAGTATTAGGGTCCTATAACCATGACAATATTGGAAATAACTATAAGAATCAAACCTTATCCAAAAATAAATTAACCAATATAACACATAAAAACCGGTTCAAAGATATGCGACCCTGGCATTTATTATCTGAGAGTGGTATCTCGAGTAAAGATATTTTTTGTAGAATTTTCGAAAATAAATCTCAGTAGGATAATTTACAACATAGCAAAATACTGCACAAAACAAATTGCATCGTAGAAAAATAGTATTTCAAACAAAGAGATCAAGTTTATATAGCTATAGCTGCAGTATTACACAAAAAAATTAGAAAAAATCTCGAGGATCCTAAATGACCACGTAGGCGCCTAGCGTACCATATAAGGTACATCAAATTGTTTTCTCACCAAATTACCACAAAAATAGCATAAGAGTCATTAGTGATCGATATAATGGTAAAAGTATATGTTAACCTTGAATGAGGTTAACAATATGAGCAAAAAAGCTGTTATCAAAGAAGAAATGGAGCACTAACATCGAGCACAACGCCATAATTCCCCACTTCAGCTAGTAGTCTCTCACACTCCTTCCTCCAACCATGCACAGTGACAATTGATTCTAACAGAAAGAAACCAGGAAAACTACTATGCATTGAGCAAGGATTCATCGTGCTAGCCACGCGATTTCGATGCAAATGTAACAATGTAAACATATATTAGAGCCGCCGAAACTTCACCCTGCATTACGTACCATATATGGTACGCTAGGCGTTAACGGGTTAAGTCAAAAAATAAAAGTAGCAAAACTAATAACAATTTACATAATACTGTTGTGGGCGTTTGCAAAGAGAGACCAAATTAAGATAAGTGTCTGCAGTTCCACAGAAGCCCAAGAGACCACTGCAATATGGTAGTGTCTGTTTAGTGAAAATATCCTGATCCGTCTTTTTTGTTGTTCAAAGAGGAGAAAAAATTAATCCACCAGGGCAAAAGGGATCCATTGCAACCCCTTGAATGCCTCACCTGAATTCTCCCTTTATTTCTAACAACATAATGTTACACAACACTATCCAAAAATAACACAGCAATTGTCATGAAGCTTTGGCAAGTGATGTAGCAGAAATAAACAAAAGAAACCATCAATGGCAGGGCTTCCCAATTTCCATAACAGAATATTATGATTATTAACTCTTTAGTCATTAAAAACAAGGTGAAATTTCAGTGCAAGGTACCAGCCTTACATTTAATCAGGGGGCGACTATCCTATGGCAGAGCCAGAGGAAATTAAATAACATAAGCAGGACAAAAGTTAGAACGCACAGGAAATTAAAGTGAGATTTTACTGAATATGAGACTTGAACGCAGGGATAATTTTATTCACTCAGTAATCAACACGAAGGTTGGTTTGATTAGTGACGGTGGAGTTAACATAGTAATAAATAATAACCTCGGTAAGGATTAATGTCAAAGAAAATCAGTAATTTCTAGAGGGAAGGTTATCCAAAGATGGAACTTAAAAGTAAAAGCAGCAACCCAAAAATCGCCAATCGAATTACGACTGATGTAAGGAAAACATAGATTTACGGCCACAAATGATTTGTAAATGAATTAACACAAGCGATGTACATAACATACGTCCAAATTGTAGTACATGGCATTCTTCGGGAATAACATGCAGTTCAGCAAAAACATTGTATAAATTGTCACAAGAGACACAACCAAACCAAACATATTTGAACTGTAAGCATAAAATGTTTATGTTTAAAATGTAAGTTAACACTACCTCCTCACGTGAGAATATACCTTTCATTCAAGTACAACATTCAATAGCACCATTCAAGTTCTAAAACGCGATTGACAAGGCATTGAAATTAATGTTTTGACAGCAGTAAATCGTCTTCTTGTGTGTTTACGGAAGACATTAAACTAAGTAAAAATCACTGCACTAAGTAACAGCAACACAAATATCACTAATAACCTTGTAAATATAAATATTATAGACCACAATATCACAGCGATCTCTTACCATAATTATGATTGGTTGATACGTACAAATTAAGAAACGATATTTCACTTTGAGCAAATATTTTTAATAAAAAATAAATACGACATACGTAACCTTGATTAATAAGTTAAGTAATTGTCCACTATGGGCAAAACAAGCTGGAAATCAGGAAATTGAAATCTGATGTGTAACACGCTTTCCACCATATTTCTTCATAACGCGGAGTGAACGCCACCTTTACAAAAGCTTTACCATATCGCTACGAAACAGGTTTTCCTGAGCCCGTAGCGCGAAATTTGAAGAACCATGATCGCACTTTCGTTAACTTTTGCGTTAGCTGCCGATAACGATAACGCCATCGCGTTATGAAGAACCATGATCGCGCCCCAGGGTGTCTACCAGTCGGGAAAAGTGGGAATCCGGGAAAAAGTCGGGAATTTATTAACGTTGGGAAAAAATCTGGAAAAGGTCGGGAATTCGCTGAAAAATAATCAAATATCGGGAAAACTGGTTGCTTGCAAATCATCAGGATAAAAATTGGAACGGCAGACATAGCATTACGAAATGAGATATAGTTTCCCTTTTTCTTTATTTGTCATAAACAAAGAGGTGTTATTTTAAAACTCTCTGGTCAGTATTTGTGAGTTCGTGACTTTCGTCGTTCGATTGCACTAGACATGGGCACCGTTTCCTGCATGCCGGCGCGTGATAAATCGGCTTGGTCGGTTGCAGGTTGAAGATCGTATACTTCCCTCCTGCCCATGAATGCTATTACGAAAGAATGACCTTGACCGTGGTTATTCCAACGCTCCCAAAGATTCAGGCAATCCATAAATCGTACCCTAGTACGATTGTCACATTTTGCATTTTGCCATGCCTCTTGAGGGTGTAACTCGATTAAATTCCACTAGAAATATTATATTTAAACCATCACGTCCTAAGTTCCTGTGCTGCGTATTTTTATCATCGGGTTGGATTAATTTACTTTACTGTGGAATTGGTATGTTTTCTTTCTCTCATCCATTCAGTAAAGCTTACCGTTTGCCATTTTGTTATTAGCATTTCCCATTGAATTGTGTTGCTTTTATACGCAAGCATAACGTCTTCGTGAAAGAACAGAGATCAACCCCTGGAAAGTAAAAACATTATATTACGTTTTGGTGTTTTCCCGGCGGATTAGATGAGTGAAAAGTTCTCGGGTCTTCCACCGGGTCCGAGGCTCCATCTCTGCCGACGTTTCCGAAAACGAATAGTTTTCCATCTTCAGGGCTGTGAAGATGTCCCTGGCTCACATCCCTGAAGATGGAAACGAGTCGTTTTCCGAAACGTAGACAGAGATGGAGCCTTTGCCCCGGTGGAAGACCCGAGAAACTTTCACTCATTATATTACGTTGCCGCCGACGACGCCATACGTGCCGCCGCCGACGAATATGTCGTTGGCTCCTGGATGATATTCCTACTGTAGAACTCACCATTTCCCTGCTAGTGCGGTGGAATGTTTGTTATTCATCTGATAAAGAGCTCGCTAGCTCGAAATCCGCGGGAAAGTCTAGCTGATCTGTCGGCATGTGCGAGTTTACAACATTATCGTTCGTTTTTACTGGAGAACTCGGCATTCGCCAGCTCGAGTTGAGTTGGTTCGTCAGTCTTCGAGTTGGTGTGTGCTCCAGAGATGCCTTTCTTTAGACTGGCGAAGGACATCATTTCATTCAGAGGCTCCTTTCACACGGAACGGCGCGAACCCGACCGCCGTGTACGGAGCACAGTGGTGCAGGATCCCTAATAATTGGTATTTATGAGTCTAGAAAAACTTTCTATGTAGGGTTTTTGTTCATATACTTTGGATACACCGATTGACGAATTCAAAACCATCTTAAGTAAGGAAATATTGTTGTTGCTACTCCTCTAGTAGATAAGGTAAAATGTTGCACTGGTAACAAGTGCATCATATGAAAAGGAGCAGGCACAGCTTCACCTTCAATTCTCTCTAATATACCATGTATATATTGCCCCGATTCTTGTTCTGAAAAATGGGTATTTTAACTGAAGGTGAGTGCTATTTAATTGTGTATTAATGTATTGCAATTATAATTTGAAAAATTATTTTTTTACATAATTTCTTGTTAAAAAATAAAGAAAATTTTTTGAAAATTCACTTTTATACTTATGCACAATAAACAATTTGTGAAAATATTAACATCGAATTTGTGTTCAGAGATCGAGAAAACCTTTGTTCTATACTTTTTAATGATACGAGAATTTTGAGTTTTTGTAAATCCAAGTTATAAAAATATTGCAAATACTTTTGTGAAAAAAGTAATTGGCGAAAATATGAACATCAAATTAACATTCAGCGACTGGGAAAACGTATATTTGTTCAGACGAATCGTGATGTTTTAAATAAGAGTTAATTTAGGTAAAAAAATTGCAAAACTTTTTGCGAATAAATTAGTTTATAAAATTTTTGAATCTAAATTCATATTCAGCCACCTCGAAAACCTATAGGGGCCAAATTTCATATAATTTGAACATTTTTAAACCAAAATACCAATTACTATGAATCCTGCACCGCAGCACAGCGTGCCGCTGTGAATTCCTGAAAAACAGCCGTGAATTTCGCGGTACAGTCCAATTCGAGTATACGGCATTTTAATTTAAAGTAAGAGTTTAATCGTGAATGAAGTAGATAAGGTGCTGTGCTTGTACTTTTAATAGTGTGGATATAAGAAGATGGCCAATTCCAAGTGAAAAATTAGACAGGACGGGGCATTGAACTACTGACCGTCACGATGACACATTAAGAAGTTAGCCTTTTTGGTCTGGAATTTTAAAATTTTTGTCTTGAAAAAGTCTTGAATTTCTTTTCCATATATTAGTAGACACCATGTAAACGATCCCATTGGGGAAGTATTTGAGGCCTTTACTTAAAAGCTCTAATTCTTTAGGTTGAAAAATGTGGTTGCTTAGGTTCATTACTCTCTCATAAAAGGAACAAGGGGTGGGCATTTCCGAACTCACAGTTTCCTTTTCTTTTTGTTGCTGCTGGCGTCGGTGTAGGCCTTCTAGTTTCTTATTCACCGTCTGCAGTTTCTTGAAGGCGATTTCACTTGCTAAACTCTGGACCCTGTCATCAAAAGCCGTCCATTCCGCACCGTGCAACGAATGTACCAGTTCGGTGTGGAGGAGGTGCTGATGATGCACGATGTTGTCCCGTTTGGTGTACCATTCCTGTATTTCTCTCTTGATCCAGGTTTTCTGCGCACTCTTCTGGGCTAGTCTAGCCGCTCTAGACGAAGAACTCGTTCGTACGTTGACAAACTTCGGGATGAGGTTCCTTGATAGACATTCACTGTTAAAATGGATGTTTATCATGCGCAATTTTTTGCGCAGAAATGCTTCGAAGATAGAAAAAGGGGACCAGAATGGGCATTGGGGAACAATTGTACATTCTTTCGGCTGTGAATATGAAAGAAAACATCACTAATGACCACGTATTTCCCTTCCATTCCCCACTCCTTGACCTCCCGCGGTTAATCCAAAACAAACCCTCCCAGCACCTGAAGTCCGTCACCCGTCCCACCTCCCCTTCCTCTCCACAGACCAAAGCTCAGCTCAAAATTCCCAAACCTTTCCTCACCCCTGCCTTCAACTCTCTCCCCCACCCTTCTAACCCAGGACAATATTCACCCGCCACCCCCACCCTCCTTACGTGATTATATATTCTGGCATGTTTAACTTCTACATCTACATCTACATAATACCCTTAAAGCCACCATAAAGGTGTGTGGCAGGGGGTGAACTCTCACCAAACATGCACTACATATCATGCATAAAAATTTGTGGTTAAAAATTAAAATAGTAAAGCATACATGCAAAAACATGGTGTTAGTTGGGTTAGCTTTAAGTCCTTATACCAACATGCAGCTACCAATGTTATCCATTGCTACTGTCGTACTGGATACATTTACTGTTATTCATATCCCTAATAGTACGAGGAAAAAAGGACATTTTGAATCTGTCAGTTCGGCAATCTATTTCCCTAATTTTGTGATTATTGTCCAGTCTACCATAGTAAGTTGGGGTCCGCAAAATATTTTTAACATCATCACTGAAAATATGGTCTTGGAATTTATTGAAGAGATTAAGTCTAAATTTCAACCTTCGATCTGACAATGATTCCCAATTAATTCATTTAATAGGCTGGTTACGCTAATAAGGTTATCATACCGACCCTTGACAAATCTTGCCGATCTTCGCTGCACACGTTCGAGTTCGTTATTTAGACCGATTTCGTAGGGATCCCATACACTGGCAGCATATTCCAAATGAGGTCTTACAAGGGAAAAGTAGCTGATTTCTCGTACATGATCGTCACATTTACCCAGTACTCTTTTGACGAATCCCAGTTTACGATTCGCTTGACTCATTATTTCACGAATGTGTTTACCCCAGGAAAGATCATTTGTCAGTCTTATTCCAAGATATTTAATGGATTCCACGTTTGTTAATTCATTATTACTTATTTTGTAAGTGCTAGGAGGAGAGCTATTCTTTTTCCAAAAATTCATAACAAGACATTATTTAAAGTTTAGTTCTAATTGCCATGTATCACACCAAGTTTCAACTGCTTGTAGGTCAATATTTAAATATTCCCTATCGTTTGGGCATAAATTTCCCTGTATACTACTGCGTCATCGGCAAATAGACGAAGCTTACTTTTTACCACCTTATGGATATCATTTTTGTACAAAAGGAATAGGAGTGGACCTATCACACTACCTTGTGGGACACCCGAAGTGACTTTAATTGCCGGTGAGGTAACACCGTCCAAAACAACCCTTTCCACCCGATCATGCAGAAAACCATTAATCCATGATATAATGTTACTGTCTAACCCATAAGATTTTAATTTCAAAATTAGTTTGCTATGAGACACCTTGTCAAAAGCTTTCTTGAAGTCGAGAAATATAGCATCCACTGGAATATTATTTTCTCCAGAAACTAAAATATCGTGGGAAAAGAGAGCAAGTTGAGTTTCACACGATCTGCTCTTTCGGAATCCATGCTGTACATTGGACAATAAATTCTGGCTATCTAGGTGTCCCATGAATGAACTGACAATTAATTATATGTTCTAGGACCTTGCATGAAATGGATGTGAGGGATATGGGTCTGTAATTAGATGGCTGCTCCCTGTCACCACTTTTAAAAATAGGTGTTACATCGGCTGATTTCCAGTCCATTGGTACGATGTGTTCGGTCAAGGATTTATTAAATACTATTTCAAGGTAGGGGGAAATTTCGGAGGCTAACTCTCTATACACGCGAGAGGGAATTTGATCAGGGCCAGGAGATTTGTTGGGGCTTATATCTTTAAGTAACTTCTCAATACAAATATAGGAAATTTCTATTGGTGGCATCAGCCGCTGATAGAGGCCAGGTTAACGACAGTTGAATCGCCGGAAGATGGGTTAATAATTTTTGGAAGAAGGAATTTAGCAAGTTAACTTTGTCAAGAGTGTTTGTGGCCATTTCCCATTTATCATTTTTAAGCGAATGGACGGCAGACTTATTGCCTTGCACTTCCCTTACGTAGGACCAAAAGACTTGGAATTTCCTTCAATTGATCCCCAAGTGTTTTTCTTTTGAAATCTGCGAATGCATTACTAAGGGCTGTCTTTTCAGTGGATTTTGAAATTTTATTATTGTCAATTATTACATTACGCTCATCAGTGGGCATATATTTACTAATTCTTTTCATTTTAGCATGACATATTCGCTGCCGTCTCAGGGATTTTCTCACTTCGGCATTGTACCACCTAGGTTCCGTGCTTTCTTTTTTAGAATTTACTAAGGGTATATCTATTGATCCCAGAACGCATGATATTAATGAACGACTTCCATGAATCGTTGGTACATACGTTTATGGAAGACTTTTTGAAATCCGATAAGGAATCTCTTAAATAAATTTTGAAGTTAGCAGGGTCTGCTCTTTTAAAAATGTAAATCTTTCTTTATTGTTTAAAATTTTTATCTAAAGATAGTGAGAATATTGCAGTTATAACTCTGTGGTCACTGATTCCATCAACCGTGTCAATCATTGTCACATGTTGTGGGATGTTGGTTGCCAGTAAATCAAGAGTGTTATCTCCTCTATTAGGTGCTGTAGCTAATTGTGTCAGAGAGTTATTGGAGAACACATCTAATAGAGTCTCACAGATGTCCTTGTCCCTTCCTCCAGCTTTGAAGCAGTATGTTCTCCAGTCTATTGATGGTGCATTGAAATCTCCACCTATTATTATATTACGCTCGCTGTTTTGGGACGTTATAGAATTTATCTGATTTCCCAGTTCTAATAATGACTCAACATCAGTGTTTGGGGGCCTATAGAATGCGCAGACAGATATTGATTTGGATTTAGGGCATTTTAATGAACACCAAACACATTCTAAGGGGTTGTCGGGAAATATTACTGCTTAGCTAATGATTGAGTTCTTGACTGCAATGAAAACACCACCACCTGCTCTGTTATTTCTATCTTTTCTATATATTTTAAAAGATTTGGGGAATATTTCTGAATCAGGAATGTCATCCGTCAGCCAATTTTCAGTTCCTATAATTACATCTGCATCAGTAGTATGTATAAGGTGATGGGACTCAGGTATCTTGTTTTTAAGACTTCGGCAATTAACTAGCGCAAGGGAAATATTTTCACCTCGACTATTATTAAGGCTACAAGGGAGAGCTGTGGTCATGTCTGAAGTATTTTGAAGTTCGATTCTGCTTTCACGAAAGTTAGCCGATAAAGTGACTGGCAACGAGAAGTAAAAATGCCTTTTTGAAGGGGGCTCCCTAGCTGCGACCTCTCTCATATATAACGACTTTTTAGTGTAGTTCTACGATTCCCCGCATAGGTGGCGGTATGAAAAAGTGGAAAGGGAAGGCCCTCTCCCCCTCCTCTAGATGTAACATGATAGCTTGCCGAGCTTCTCTCGCGTCCCTCTAAGTGGTTTGTTTTGATGAGTAACCGGAAGTTGCGATATCTCCCCCTCGGTCAACCCAGATGTCTCTCAACCTGACCTTTTCTTATTCCTGACCTGATGAAGGGGTCTCAAATCTTCCAGTACAGTCTCTGGGCATCGTTATCACTTTTCATAATGGAAGAATCATTCCTCCCGACTTGCACTTGCAATGTTGTTTTGTTTAGACCCCCTCCCTCCCCAATTGGCAAGTGAAAGTCCCTATTTATCGGTTCTCGCAGGGCACAAGCCGGAAAGCTTGGAATCGGAAGAAGAGAGGGGAAAGAGAAGGTTTGACTGCGGAAAGGCAAAAAGCGAACTTTGATAATTTTTATTAGCAGTCGTAGCTGATAAGCGAGAGGCAGGGATGATGGTGAGGGAGATCCTCATCCTGGACAAGTCTTGTGGGTATTATCCCTCCTCAGACCGAGAACAATGCCGTAAATTTAAAGGTCAGCCTCGAACATATTGGTGACCTGCCTAAATTAAAAATTTCAGGCTAGAGAAGAAATTTTTGAAATTGTTACAAAAATTCTATGGCTGCATATTCCGAATATCGACGAGTTTTTTTTTCAACCCCTTGGAGAATACATATTCGCTTTCCTTATGAATTTTATGCATCCATTGCCGTTCTAGCTGATAACCTAAAATCTTGTAGGTACAGGCACTTCCAAAAAAAAGTTAACACTTCAGAGCCGAAATTTTTCTAAGTCTCGAGTTGACGGTGATTTGACAACGCTGCGTCACGGCTTCCCTCTGGCGGAGCCTCGAGAAGCTCTGACCGAAAACAAACCCCTTTCCCTCCTCCCCCCTCCTTTACCCTTTTACCAGATGGGACAAAGGGATTACTGAACGGTCGGTCTTCTCATATCCTAAAGAAGGAGGCTATGGTGGGCACTCTATTTTCCCGACTCGCGCTGAACGACATTTGAAGTCCTGAACATATCTCTACGCTCGCCACCGTCGCATAGTGGACGGAAATCGGAAAAAGCTGGACAAAATTCAAAAATAGCTTTCTTTGATATATAACTTGAAACTTCACAAAAATACTCAAAAAGACTGCGAATTAAGGGTGTTCAACACTTCGCCAAATAATGCCGCTGCAGACTATTTTTATTTTAAATGCCATGCTCGTATTATGATAGATACGTCCATTTTGTTTTCATTATATTATGCGCAAAGGTTGAGTATTTGGTCCTATCCAGGAAATATCTTCTCTGAGCCTTGCAAATCAAGAAATCGCATGTTAAACTTTACTGTTTTTATGCGTTTTTGAACGCCTATCGCAGCGGTGTATAAACGTAAATGGAAAATTCCTTCGACACAGCCAATCTATAATCCTACATATTAAAGAAGAGACTAATGCCATGTGCTCTTCTTACGACCCATTCCTGCAGCATCTAAAATTGCGAGACGATGAATCGCGTTCACCGAACTAAACGCAAGCTGAGGCGTTCCCCTCATATTTTTCCCGCCCAATCTTCCCCTCCTCTCCCCATTCCACCGCTTCATCTCGCCTCCGAGACGCTCCGAAAGGGAGAGGCGGAGGGGGGAGGGCTTCCTTATCTCTAAGCGATCAAGTTTCATCCTCGCTCGAAGAGCAGTGTGGAAGGTTGACGGAGGGTCTGAGCGATCTAGGCGAGATATTCCCCTGTGTGTCTGGGCGTCGAGAAAAGGATCAACCTATTTCTTTCAAAACCTCCACAAACTAATTTTTATGCTATTTATTCACACCAATTTGTTTTTTTAATACGAAATATCGTGTCGTTAGTTTCATATTCTGACATTGCTATTTAGAACAATTGCAAAATATTGAGTTTTCGTATTGTTGGGCGATAATTGAAACTGATAATTAATTGAAATTGGATAATTAAAATGAGACTATTACAATGCTTCGAACGATTTTTATTTAGTTTTCAACTGCCAAATAACAATGACTTTATAGTTTGAAGTTCATTCAAAAAATGTAAATTAAATGTTAGTCTCATTAACATTAATAATTGAAAAACAATCCTACATTTTTGCAGGAAAATTTGTGGACTTAACTCACGCGTTCACAAATTAAAACCAAGAAATAACGATAATGCAAGGCGAGATTGTACTTCTTGCACATAAATATCTCTTGTGAGCCACATTTAAAATCTATTATAGAAATTTAAAACGGATAGCTTTACTGAAGATATGTTAGGCACATACCTATTAAAAACAAGCGTATTGGTTTAGATTCAACCGGATTAATAAGATTAGAAAGAGAGAGATTGTCGTACTGATAGATTCAAAATGTAATTTTTCCCCGTACTATAAGAGAACACAATACGCATCATTGCAAAGGGATAGTTAGGTGAAATATTGTAGAGTTGTCTGGAGTGCATAATGTATGTATTAACAACCAATCCCTTTATTACTAAGTAGTTAATAACAGTCAAACTCTGTGTAGCATGTTTCCATGTAGTAGCCTATTGCATGTCAATAGTTCCATGCAGTAGTCTTGTGCATGTTTGGTGATCTCCACCCCCTGCCGCACACCCTCGCGGTGGCTTGCAGGGAATCACATAGATGTAGATTTGTTATACCATTTTCTACCGTCACCTGCTACGATAGTATGAGAAGCAATATCCTGCCTCATGGAATCTGATAGACTCCCTTTCCTGTGTGCGGCCCTATTTCGTGATTCTTGTTCCTTTGCTATCGCATCCAACCGTGATGTCCTCCGCTCGCAGTAGACCTATCGTCATGCATGATTGAAAATTTAGTAATGTAATGTTACTATAATTTACGATCCTGTGCAATTTCCAATTGTTGACTACGCACTTATCAAGCGCACTGTTAAAAAGTAGCCACGAACATCCTTCCCTCCTAGCTTTTATTTCGTAGTTGCCAACTCCGTTTTCATGGACATGCACCCCACCCACATTATACACCCCTGTTATATAATGATATGCTATTTGGTTAGTGCATATTCTCAATGTTTTTCGTGATATTGCCTTAGCTTTTTGCCTTGGGAAGAGGAGATAAGGGGCCCACATATGTTATAACGGCGAACACTAAATTATCTTACCAATGCACTATGAGCATTTAATTATTTTCGTCATTTTGGCAATAGCGAGTTCCTATCTTTCTCTCACTTAACGTGCGATTGATGGTCAGAGATACTGAAATATAATATTTGTTTCTTGAACCTTGGCATGCTTTCTCAAATGATTTTTTACTCTTGGTCAGGAGCTCCAATACATTTTGTTTATGGTACAGAATGGTACCCCGTAAAAAATATATATTTGCCAAAAACCTTTCCGAGATTATCGTGGATTATTTGGTGACTGTGATTCTTTTTTTATCGCGAGTATATTTTCACTGAAAATGAAAATATAGCCTACGTCACGATCAAAAATTAAGAGAAAATGTCAAGAGGTGTCACACTTTCGTGAGTATTTTTAGGTCTTCTTGAGAAATAGCCACGTAGCATGTTGGTAAAGCATATTTTTGTGTACCTGTAACCCAATGAGGAACTGACACACTTTTCTTCGTTTTTATCTTAATATATGTCTCATAAGATCTCATGAACATTTGTTCATGGGTCACTTAGCATGGGTTACAATGCGAACCGAGTCCAAATGAGATTCAGACCCATACGTAGTCATTATTTACAATTACACGTTAAATTAAATTTTTTCATAATAGCATTTACTTAGTTGACTAAATTAAATATTATTACATGAGTCACAATCAACTTGTACGACATGATATGAGGATTTGAACCTTTACCGTACCATAGCCACACTTATTGAACAACATATCCCGCTGTAAGGCGCTGCCCTTATCAATGTCGACATAAAAAAGCATTACGAAATTTGCTCACACTATTGCCTGCATTGCATTTCAATAATAACATGGTTAGTATGATTAGGGGGCTACACTTCAAAACGTTAGGGGGAAAAAATCAAGTAGCGTGCAGGATTTGGCACGAATTGAACAGTATGAGACGGAAGGTAGATTTTCCCACGAGGAATCATAATTTGTTTCCACAAGGCAGCAACCGCATCTTAGACTAGTGACTGCTCGTAATTAGGGTAACTTTTGCTCTTGCAGAACAGAGCCACCGACCTTACTACATATTGATGGTGTAGCAACTGAGACTCTTTTAACGATAACGTACTTATACCTGACGATGACTTAAAATGATAAAACTCGGTCATTCATGATTTGGAATGCATCTACATCTACATCTACACGATACCCTGCAAGCCACCGCGAGGGTGTGTGGCAGGGGGTGAAGGTCACCAAGCATTCACTACTAGCATGCAAGCAAGCAACTAAAGGGTCTCATGCAACTAGATTGTTAGTATCTATAGTATTTGAGGGGTTAATACATGCATCATGCACTACAGAATACTCTAAAATATTTCCCCTACCTATCCCTTTCCTATGCTGCCTATTCTGTTCTCTTATAGTACGGGGGAAAAATGCCATTTTGAATCTATCTGTACGACAATCTATCTCTCTAATCTTATTTATCTGGTCGAATCTAGCATAATACGCTGGTGTTTTTAATATGTGCCTAACATCTTCAGTAAAGCTATCCGATTGAAATTTCTGCAATAGATTAAATCTGAACTTTAATCTACGCTCTGATAATGATTCCCACCCAAATTCTTGTATTAATTCTGATACACTACTCAACCTATCGTAACACCTTTTGACGAACCTAGCTGCTCTACGCTGCACACTGTCTAGTTCTCTCATCAAACCTAATTCATTAGGATCCCATACACTGGCTGCATACTCAAGGTGGGGCCTAACTAGTGAAAAGTAGCATCGCTCTTTTGTCTTCTCATCACATTTCCCAAGTACTCTTTTTATAAATCCTAGCTTTCTCTTCGCTCGGCCGCATATTTCCCTTATGTGTCTTCCCCACGATAAATCTTTAGTGATTGTTACACCTAAATATCTTACGGTTTCAACGTTTTCGATCTTCGTGTTATTAATTCTATAGGATCGCTCTGCTATTAATTCACTATGCTATTAATTCACTCTATTCCATGGGCCCTTCGGCATTTATGACATGTACAACGCCATTAACCGCAGGCTAGTTACTCGGAGGATCATTTGTACAGCATTTGACAGTTTAGCTCACCGCTTATGCACGAAGAAATTCGCTCTGACGTCGCTTGAACATGAACTAGTTCAGCGGCGTCGGAAGTGAGGGGCAGGGGGGGCATTCGGCCCCCCCCCCAGAATTTGCCCCGGGCCCTTGAAAAATTATTCTTCATTAATAAAAATCAAATTTCACTTGTTTCCATCTTGCCTTTTCCCTTTTGACGCATATTCTACCATCTTCATATGCACTTTTAGGGGAATTCTAGTCTCTACCCCCTCCTATCCGCAAAAAATGCGGGCCCTTTTCAAGGTAGGCCCCTCCTAGCGAATATAGTTCCGACGCCCCTGAACTTGTTCCTTTGAAAGAAACAAATAGACGATTAGTTGCATATTCATTCAATTGCAAATAGCTGAGGCGTATTGATGGAAACACTGATGTCTCTATCAAACCATTTTTTTGTTTCTTTACCGACATTTTTTTAATTCTCTAGTTCCTTGTAGCCACTTGGTTATGAAATTTACAAGAAAATGTTTCATTTCCAAAAATAAAATATAGGAATATCCCCGGAGTATTTTCATGAGGACGAAAAAGTGGACACGTTATGCCCCAAAAGTGGCTACTATTAACTCATTCACAATTTTTTATCTCTTTCGTGTTATATGATCACACTTAGAACTTTCAATTATACCGTTCCTAATATTAAAACTCGGATATTGCACAAGATATGCGAAACAGCAAAAACGTTTCTGTTCAAAATGAGCGCAACCTCTGATTTTGAAAAGTTCATTTATTTCTTGGTAAAGTAAATTCGACAAATTATAAAATACTGGGCTGTAACGTCATCCAATCAGATGACTTAACACTGCTTAATTAATAATTTAATGCCTGCTCAAAGTTTTGGAAAATGCTCCATTTAATGCAATATTTCAGTTTTTTAGTTACAAAATTTTCATCATCATCATCGGTCAGCAATTCTAGGATTGGTTTGACACATTCTTCCACTCGGATCTTCTATCGGCCAACGTTTTCATATCAGCGTAATGGCTCTTTTTTACATCCTTTACAACCTGTTCCATGTATCACATACGAGGCCTACCTACAATCTTCCCGTTCAATTTTCCTTCGACGATTGTCTTCATCAGGCCATTGTGTCTCAAGATATGGCCGATTAAGTTGTCCCGTTTCTTTTTAGTTTTCAGGATACTTCTCTTTTGTCCCACTCTTCTTAGCACTTCCTCGTTACTTACTCGGTCGATCCATTAAATCTTCATCATTCTTCTGTAACACCACATTTCGAATGCTTACACTCTTTTCTTCTCCGCTGCTGTCATCGTCCATGCTGCCGCTAAGAAACATGCTTCAGACGTACGTCCTGATGAATTGTTTCCTTACTTCTACACTTGTATTTCTAGCTGTTAGTAGATTCTTCTCTTGATAGAATGCCCTCTTTGCTTGAGCTATTTTACTGATCTTTCGTGCTTCAACCATCTTTAGTTGCTTCGTTTGTGACTTTTACTACGGCGGTCGTGATTTTTAAACAATGTGTTGACAACCGCTACTTAAATTATGTTGTCTGCAGAACTCCAGTATTCTCTCTCCTCTTTCGTTTCGATTTTCCAAACCATATTTCCAGATATTCTTCCATATTAACTTTTGTCAACGACAGCGTTCCAGTCGCCTAAAATAATTAGGTTTTCTTTTCGTTTTACCAGTTTTATAACTGCCGTGATATCTTCGGAGGCGTCATCCACTCATTCATCTTCGTAGACCGACGTAGACATGTAAACGTGCACCACAATGGTATCCGTAGGCTTGTTCTCAATCTTCACATCATAATCCTGTCACTGTAGTGCAGGAAGCTCTTCACGCGCAGTCCTGCACTCTTCCTGAGCATTATGCCTACTCCAGTGTTACCATTCAGTGATCCGGTTTGAATAATTCTGTAACTTCCGCTCCAGAAGTCCCCTTCGGGCCATCTCATTTCACTGATTCCTAATACATCGAGGTCCACTCTCTTAATTTCCACCTTCAGGTTCAATATTCCGTATGTCCAAAGTGATCACACGTTCCAATTTCCTACCCTAAAATGTTTATCACACTTGACTGATGTAGTGTCTCGGGTAGTCCCCGCCCAGAGATCCGAATTGGGACTATTTTCTCTCCGGAATATTTTACTCTAGAGGGTTCCATCACGTCTTGATAGAAAGAAAAGAGTGGAGTAGCTGCGACTCCTCGGGATAATAATGTGGTGGTTTCTCCTTGCCTTCCACATCGCAGTACTATAGCCGCTAAAGTAAATGTTACCACGCCTGTTATGAAATGGGTGTCGGTCTACCGACTACTGTGGTCTCCACCTTCATTCATAAGAATAAGAGCTGCTGCTCTCCCCTCCGGGTGCTGAGAAGGGTAATTGTTGGCGGAATCTTCACAGGATCTGTATCAATTGAAGGCCCACCTTACCCAGGGATAGCTTTTCGTCCACGACTGCTTATTTAACGAGAAAACTCGCTTATCTCGTAGCTAACCTCTATATCTAGAGAAGGACCAGCCATCCGCAACGGGGCGAACGCACTTGGTGGCTTTAAGCTCAGCCGCGAGTATAAAATATTGCATACTGATAAATAAAACGTCGTATAATTAAATTAAAATATTCTCAGTGCACATCTTCCGCAGTAATTTTGCTTCATGGGTGCCCGATATGCACCGAAAAAGCATACATGAAGTAGTTTTTGTTATTTCAGTGTCATATGCGACTAGTGAAACTCTCCGGAAAAGACAGCAGCAGCAAGACCAATGAGTAGGGAAAGGGTACGGAAGGAAACGATTTTCCACAAACCTGTATCCCTGTAGATGCTCACATAATTTAGCTAACGGTTGCAAACATCCGGAACCCATCAAACGAAATTTCAATTTTATGGTTTTGTTAAGGAATTCTCAAAAATTCGCCACTGTACGACGGGTGGATTTTTTTTTAGTTTTGATTATCTCTTGAGGAAGGGTGCGTGTGGCTGTGTTCTCCAGCGTCCAGAAGTGACGGCGTTATGGAAGAGTCCACGAAGCCTTATAGAAAAGCGCAGTATCGTAAAGGATACAACAAAACGAAGAGGAGAGATTGCAACGTGCAGAATTCGATTCGCAGGGAAAAAACCGAAAAAGGCATTTATTTCGCAATATTAAATTTACGAGATAATTAAATGTAAGGGCTCCTTCGTACGCTCCTTCGTAAAAAAAATTCGTAAACAAATCGTGGATCCTTGTTATCCGAAGGGCGTGAGGATCCGGTAAACAGCTATGCAGTAATGGTAAATATAATCAGTGAACTTTAATAATTTGTTGTTACACTCTTTCTAAGAGTAATGTAAATATATTGATTTTATGTGCTCATAAACTGTATTTTCATTGTATTACTGCTTTATATAACCATTTTGATTTCCTGTGCTAAGGTTAGTTGGTAATTTGTATACGAATTTCTACTGCAGGCTGTTATTTATGCCATTTATGTTTCTGTTTTCTCAACTTTTAATTTTGTGTACCAATGCACAGAATGGAAGATATACCTTATTTACGAATGGTTAAGTTAATTTTCAGGGTGATCATATTTAACTTGCTCATTATAATTACTAATTGTAACTAGTGAGTGCATAGTAGCCCAGTGGGTAGAGCGTTCAGTAACAGATTCAATTCCGGACGAAGCACTTTGGCATGATATCGCGGTTTGAATTTCAGTATCACAGTTGTGTAAGTCGGAAAACTGGCCTCTTTACCCTGAATGTGTGAATTTCACTCACCTTCCACCTTAGTACGGCGGAACTCAACCCTGTCAAACCAGTCATTGGGTTTAATTGAGGGAATTATTGTAAATATGGTGAATTACCTGCGAAGAAAAAAGTTTTTTCACTAATAATCTCAATTTAAAACGGCGTGTTAATAAATGTTGAGCATTGACCATTAATACCGTTTAGTCCGTTTCGTTTCTGGTGTGTATAAAAGCGTATTCAATTTAACCGTAAAATCATAATGATAACCGAAAAACGTAAATGCACAACGTTCATAAACGAAATTTTTTGTTGCCTCCGCCATTGATATTCAAGTAAAAGTACTCTGGTAACAGTTAGAGGAAAATATATGAGCGCTTTGGCCCTGTAAATAGTAGGACACTGTAGAGAAATAACATTGAACTTTCACATTAATGAAAGACAAGAGTCGGAGTTAGTCGCATATGCTAGGGGGAAAGACGACATTTTAATTAACCTCATTAAAAATGCTCACAATTACTTTACGAGGGCAACGTGCATCCCGCTAAAATAAATCATGGATGACTAATTTAATAACTTCAGTCCATAACATTTGACAACCATTAAAAACTGCACTACAAATCCAAGTCAACGCCGACAATCCCAGAACCCTTTAGGTGTTTTCAATTTTAGGTAATTGCTGACCTTTCTTACTCTCGACCACAACGAAGACGAGGAAAACAATTCACACTCGGCTCCGAAAAGAGAGCTCTCGACCTTATCTGTTTTCTGAGAAACTTGATCGCCTTGCGTATTTCGCAAGCCCTCCTGTCGCCGCCCCCGAAAAATCCCAGCTGCGACATATCAGGTCCCTCCCCTCAACTCCCAATTCCACTTTCCACGGTGGCGACGCTGATGGCAACTCACAAGAACTACTAGAGCCGCGAGATCATGGTGAGATGAGAAGCCGTTAAATCGGACTATTCAAAATGCGTTGAACACCCTTAAGGAATAATACATCATTTGACATGCTTTTCATCTATTAGTCAGATAAAGGGGCTCGAACATGACCAAATTTCCAAATAAACACCTGAACTAATTTTTCTCCGAATGTCTTCCAAGTTAAGTTGATCGTGACGGTATGTGAGGAATTTGATTAAATAAGGAATAGCATGATCTATTAACACAAGACTGCCTTTAAATTACCAAAGCTTCAAATATTTTTGAAGCATTTTAGCGCAATTCCGTTAAAAATGTCAGACGCTGTTCTCGGATAAAATGTTTACATAATATAGAGAATATCTACCGTTTTTGGGAGAGACCTGTCAAATGACATATATCAGAGAACTCGTTGAAGACTCATAAACACGAAATTGAAGAGAAATTAAAAAATAAATCTACGACACCGAAAATACATATGATTTTCCAATCGCGCGTCCGGGGCATGGCTCCACGCGGCTGGGGCTGGAAGATCTGTGACTCGCTTACTTTACTCAAGTGACACGGACCCAAGGCTTCCATTTCGTCGTTTTTCAGCGGCACTCATTGTCCGAAAACTTCACTGATCTATGTTGAAGAAATTGTGAGAATATTGAATCGTGCGTCCGGTTAAGTTAACGCGGAATCACTTTATTTTTCTTCGCGTGCGCTCCGGGAACATACTTCTTATTCACGCCCTTGAAAAGAGTGTAGTCTTTCTAGGGCCCATGTAACATTCAGAAATACACTGGTTTTTCTTTTGAATTACTTTTGCCCCCTTCTTTTTATTCACACGGTAAAAGATGCACCGACGATTTCAGAGCCTTGGTATTCGTTTTCCCTGCCACCTTTTCCCCTTTCCTCAAAGGAGATCTGAATGCCAAATGGGGGGCGGCATGTTCCCTCTGACCACTCTGTTCAGTCCCTGTACTGAGACAATGGGGAGGACCGGTCTCCCCGTAGGAATATCTTTCAACTGCCCAAAAACCTTACTCCATACGTTTTATTGCATCCACGACCCCTTCTACGCGGTATGCCTCGGTTCAACATCCTGAGTCTATGCCCTTGCAGCTCAGTGCCCAGGCATGAGGGGTGTTCCGGAAGCAGGTAAAACTTCGCAGACGTCTGCCCATCCACTCTTCCACCTGAGTGCTTTTAAGTTTGTTTCTACTCACATTACCGGGCGAATATTTCAAAACATTTAAATGCCCACGAGTGAACACATTTATCAACATGGTTTCATGATTTAGGTTTGATAGTCTCTTATTAATTTCATATGTGGTGTGAAGGAAGTAACAATTCATTCACAAAAATCAATTAATTCCGTCCATTAAAGAAATACATCCAAAGCTTTTGGCGGTATTGTTTAGCATGCAATAT
The DNA here is from genome assembly GCA_933228895.1 of Platycnemis pennipes. NCBI lineage: Eukaryota > Metazoa > Arthropoda > Insecta > Odonata > Platycnemididae > Platycnemis > Platycnemis pennipes. The sequence continues at coordinate 1,681,906 of CAKOGI010000002.1, read as the reverse complement.
GGTCGAATAATAGAGCACCTTTCAATTAGAAGGAAATATAGGTACAGCTTAACAATTTGCAATTACTATTCTCAGTTGCGATAAAGGTTCTTAAGGAAATTTACTAATTGCCGTCCACCCACTTCGCAAACCGAGCAATTGGCCCCTCGAGAGGAGATCACCGTATGGCGGCCGGGTGCCCGCGCGTCACTTGTTCAAACCCTTTCTGAGAGGGAATTACCAGCTAGCCATCCTTCCTCGCTGCCCCTCCCCTTCGGTAGGAGGAGAATAGTGGGTGGCGATCCTTCGGCAGGGTTAGGAGGACACGCGGCTCAACGTCGCGGTCGGGAATAAGGGTAAGGCGGGAGTCGGGGGTATTTTGCGACCACCTGCAGGTATCCTATAAACAATGGGTATTCGGGAATATTCGTATGTTATCACAGTCCTTTTCCTTTGAAGAACGGAAAAAGGCATTGAATAACCAATTATAGCGTAACATTAGTTACAGTTTGACCAACGGAAATGTCTTCACATGCTTACGGAGCTCTTGCAATCAGTGAAATCTCATACGAATAATTATTTAGTTGTGGTCGCATGCGCGCGCAATTAAATGTATTAAGACCTGGAACCTTTAGTGATCATAAAATAGTAAATGCGAAATTTATTGTAGGCGTTGAAAGACATTATAAACCAAGGAAGAGGGTATACTTATTTTGCAAGGCTAATTACGACGGTATAAAGAGATTTTAAGGGAATCGTTTAATATATTTAACGAACAAAGCAAAGGATTAGATACAGAGGATTCGTGGAGAGAATTTCTTGAGGACACCCGTAAAGCAGTTAATGAATACATACCAAGTAAATTCATAAGTGATATTACAGAGGCAAGGTGGTATAATGCGGAGGTTAGGAAATCACTGAAGTGACAAAGGGTATGCCACGCTAGGATGAAAAATGCAGGACAGGGTCTATCGGTAGAGGAAAAAAAAGTTAGATCAAAACTATAAAAAATCGAGAGCATTAGCAAGGAAATCATGTCGGCAAGCGTTATAACATTTCAAGAGCAAGATGTTAGGAGAATATTTAGATAGCAATCCTAAAACGTTTTGGTCATATGTGAGAGAGCTTCGGGCAAATAGGTCCACAGTGCACACACTTAAAAACGATAAAAGAATTAGAGTCTCCAGCAGTGTAGAAAAAGCCAATTTTTTAAACACATTCTTCCAAAGCGTTAGATTAGACATTACACCAGATTTTAGGGAAACGGCTGCGTGGTCAATAACAGATTTGTATTGGTATTATACAAACAATAATCTCATGGGCATAATTATTATAATTCAAATTAGGACTCCTAAACTCTAAATGCTAAGGTTAACTCGTGTAAATGCCACCACAATTGGGAACGTTATTTACTTCATCCTGAAAATCGAGCATTTTTTTGCGCCAATATAGCGAAAACGTTAAAATGTTCTTATCAGCCTGCTCCTAGTCTTAAGATATGGGATCGCATATTTTCAAAGCTTCTGACCACATCGATGTGAGAATTAAATATGCCTATGAACTCGCTCTGAAATGGCACGAACGTGAAACAACACCAATTAATGAAGAAACTAATTATTTAAGGGATACATACATATTGGAGGGTGATAACAACCAATGATGATATTTGATTTCCTATTCAAAGTAAAACGTCGATTTTTAATGTTATGCAAATGCGTGACGACGATTTTTTCTGTGACGATGGTTGAAGGCATAGGGATACGTTCGGGACTTCAGACGTCGTGCAGGTCGAGTCGAAGAAAACGACAATCTCGGGACACAGGACCGACCCACATTAGACGGAAATCGAAAAAAGCTGGACAAAAACCTAAAATAACCTTTTTTGAGATATATACTTAGATATATACTTTTTGAGATATATACGGACACTGTTCTCACACAAAACTTTTTACATAAAGTAGAGAATATCTAACGTTTTAGGGAAACACTTTTCACACAGATTCTTTGAAAAGTTTGCTACTTAAGGAATAATGCATCACTTGTCATGATTCTCATCCGTTAGAGCGACACAAGGGCTCAACATCACGAAATTTTAAAAAAATCCTGTAATAAAATTTATCCGAATATCTTACAAGTTGATGATGACGTTGTGGGAGGAATTTTATCAAATAAAAATAGCATAATCTATTAACACTATACTTTGCTTTTACTTGCCTGAGCTGCAAATATTTTTTGAATCGTTTATTTGCTATTCCATTACTTATAATGGCGGACACTGTTCTCAGACAAAACTTTGCATAAAGTAGAGAATATCTAACAATTTAGGGAGACACTTGTCAAGTCACTTATATCTGATAATTCGCTGAAAATCGTACACACGAAAGTGAAGAGGAATTAAAAGTAAGTTTGCGACACCGAAAAATACATATGATTTTCCGACCGCGCGTTTGGGGTTTGGCTCCACGCGTCGGGAGCTGGAATTGACCCGACTCGCTTACATTGCTGAAGTGACATGGACCCTAAGGCTTCCAATTCGTTGTTTTTGAGCTGTATCCATTGTCAGTAACCTCATCACCCTTATTTGATGAAATCGCGAGCATATTGAGCCGTGCGACGGGATAAGATTACGCGGAATCGAGTTATTTTTCTTTGCGTACACTCCGGGAACATACTTCTTATTCACGTCCTTCAGCCCTTGTAAAGAGTGGAGTCTTTCCAGGGCCCTTGTGAACTAGATATCCTCTAGTTTTTCTAAGTAATGGAATAGCAATTAAATGATTAAAATAATATTTGTAGCTCAGGCAATTTAAAGGCATAACATTGTGTTAATAGGCAAATGATGCAGGTGTTTATTTGGAAATTTGGTTATGTTTGAGCCCCTATATCTGGCTAACAGATAAGAATCATGTCAAATGATGCATTATTCCTTAATTAGCAGTATTTTCTCAGTATTTATGTGAAGTTTCAAGTCTATATCTCAAAGAAAGCTATTTTGGAAATTAGTCCAGTTTTTTTCGCGACGGTGGCGAGCGTAGAGATGTGTTCAGGACTTTAGTCTCGCAGCGCGAGTCGGAAGAAACAACCATGGAGTCCCCACAATAGCCCCCTTCTTTAGGGCATAACAAGACCGACCGTGCAGTAATCCCTTCTGCTAAACAGGGAAAGGTGTGGACGGGGGTGGAGGGAAGGGGGTTTGCTTTCGGTTAGAAATTCGCGATGCTCCGCCAGAGGGAAGCCGTGACGCAGCGTTGTCAAATCACCGTCAACTCGAGACTGAAAAATTTCGGCTCTGAAGTGTTAACTTTTTTTTGGAAGTGCCTGTACCTATGCCCCGATCGGGTTGAATGTATTTGAGATTGCCACTAACTAACCGCGGTATTTCCCAAAAGCGTCAACGGCGAGGTATAAGCGCAACGATGCCGCAGAGGAAATATCGTCCGCCTTTACCAGGAATCAAACCTGGATATCTCTAGATTTTCGCTTGCTCGTCTATATTTTAAATAAATAAATAAACATTTATTTTCATGGACTCATTGGTCCTCTAGACATTGATAAATGAAAAACTGAAAAATACAACTCAAAAATCCTGACATAATATGTCTATAATATCTATCCCAAATCTTTTATAATATATAGAAAAGACAGACAAAACCGAACAGGTGGTGGTGTTATCATTGCAGTCAAGAACTCAATCAATAGCAAGCAGAAATCATTCCTGAAAATCCCTTGGAAAGTGTTTGGTGTTCATTAACTTGCCATAAATCCAAATCAATATCTGTCTGCACATTCTATGGACCCCCAAACACTGATGTTGACTCACTATTAGAACTGGAAAAGCAGATAAATTGTATCACGTCCTGTAACAGCGATCATAACGTAATGATAGGTGGAGATTTCAATGCACCATCAATAGACTGGAGAAATTACTACTTCAAAGCTGGAGGAAAGGACAAGGCTATCTGTGAGACTATTAGATGTATTCTCCAACAACTTCCTGACACAATTAGCTACAGCACATAATAGAGGGGATAACATTCTTGATTTACTGGCAGCCAACATCCCACAAAAAGTTACTAAGATTGACACCGTTAATGGAATCAGTGACCACAGAGTTCTGACTGCAAAATTTTCTCTAAATTTAGATAATAACTTTAAACAGAAAGGAAAGATTTATATTTTTAAAATAGCTGACCTTGCTAACTTTAAAATTTATTTAAGAGAATCCTTATCGGATTTCAAAAAGTCTTCCATTAACGTATGTACCAACGGTTCGTGGAAGTCATTAGTATTTTTTTAATAAAGAAAGCACTAAACCTAGGTGTTACAATGCCGAAGTGAGAAGATCCCTGAGACAGAAACGGCAGCCATAATCGGAAAATTAGAGAAATTGATTTCCGAATCAACATATTTAAAATGTGTTTATTTCCTCGTTCAATTAGTGATGTGAATAGCTGTAATTACATTCAGTTGTATATATATATGTAAAGTTACCCATGAACTGCATGGGTAGAGTCAAAGACCCTTTTTTTAAACTTTTGTTAACTTTTTGGTTAGTTTGTGGGTGCCACTCTTTTTAAAAAGCATGAGATGCAAAGCATGCTTGGTGTGCTTCGCCCCCTGCCACACACTCTTTAGATTGCTTGAAGGCTGTTGTGTATATGTAGTAGCACATCTTATTACCGGATTAATGTCCTAATTTTCCAATTTCAGCTCCGGAAATGGTTCCCATTGTCCTCAAAAAATCTGTAAGTCATTTAAAGGGCTGATAATACCTGCAAGAGTACAACGGATCAGGTGACGTCATCTCGTGGCCATGGCGACCAGTGCTTTAAGCGCAGATTTGGGCAAAAAAGAGCTTCTTTTCGCCTGCGTAGTCACTGGGGCCTTAGAGCAACACAAGGACATGCTGGACTCCTTGGGAGACGTGGATGTGAGGGGTATGAGGCAGAGGACCCTCTTATGCGTTGCGGTTTGTTTGGGGAAGGTGGACTGGGTGGAGGTGCTGCTGGAAAAGGGAGCGAACCCTGGGCTCAGGGATGGAGAGGGGGTGAGCGTGAGTGAGCTGGCCCAGGGATTGGCGGAGAAGTACCCTGAGCACGAAGACCGCCAGTATTAGCAAATTGATTCGTCTGGTGATGATAGGAAGGGACAGTGTAGCACTAGTGGGCTGTAATACTACGTCTACATGTCAGGATACAGGAATGGAGGCCATGGGACAGGAGATGACATCTGGTTTTAGTCGGAAGGTGGCATCAATGTGCTAGTCGATGAATCAAGTCCAGAGTAGAATAGCGACAATAGATACACTGAGAGAAGCAATTACGACCATTCGCGATTACATAGATGACGTCAAAATGGGAATGGTGACAGTTGGTATTTTGGGGAAAGAAATTGCAGCGATCCGCATTTCCGTTGAAGACGTGAAGACGGAAATGATGACAATTTATAACCATACGTTACAAGAAGTGGCAACCGTTAGAGGTTCCGTTGAGGATGTAAAATCCGGAATGGCGACCATTTGCGATTCTATTGATGACGTAAACACAAGAATGACGACTATTGATACACAGCTACAAGAAATTGCAGCCTTTCACGATTCCGTCGATGATTTAAAAGCTGGATTTGCGGCCCAAGATGTGCTTTTGTCGGCCCTCGAGAACCCCATGACGTCAATGGTGAATAGGAAGAGGACCGGAGCTGAGACATCAAGTGTCGCTGAGAAAGTCTTGCAGTCGGATCCTCGAACAGAAGAAGAATTAAAGAAAGAATGCGTGGAGGCGATGATGTGCAAGACTCGCATCTTGAAGAGTGACGAAGGGAAAGTAACAAAGGCGAGGGTAATATACGAGAAACTCTATTCTAAAGGCGATGAGATGGCTTGTCTGTTTAAATTCCTCAAGATCCATGACGACGTGTCTGTTGTGATCGATTTCAACTCACTTTATATCGGAGGAATGAAATCGTCATTCACAGACCACGACGGAGAGGAGAGGGATGGCAGTGATTTATACTATTTCGCCGACTTCGAAGAGAAGAATGTGTACCTGGCAGGAGGATGTGTAGATGGGAACTGGAACATTGCCTTTTTAGCAGGTGCACTGGCGCAGATGTCAGTGTGTCTGGCTTTCGATAACGGAGGGAGGCCATACGCCAAGGGAGATGACGTCACGGAGCGACAAATGAAGAACGCGATAAAGGAGGCGGAGGAGTTCAGGAGGAATGGAGGAAGAGTTGATTTGTTCATTCATATTTCATTGGGAATGGAGACTCAGCGTGGGAAGGAAATCTATTTAACAGCAGCTGTTCCTTCCATTATCGCATTTTATGAATCGACGGAGGGAACGTCCGAATTGCAGCAACAAGCTCCTTCTCTGCTGGAGTTGTTCCGAGACAGCGTGATGCCGGCTCTCCTCGCCAAGGCACAGGTATGTGTTTCCATGACAACGCCATACGTAATGTATCCGTTGCCTATTACTTTAAACGTCGCTTCAATTATTTAATAGCCTTTTGAGCACATCGCTTTATTTTTAATTTGTATTTGGATTTCATTCCTCTATTTTCACTTTGTGGCAAGTGGAATAACCCTTAAGAAAATTAACTTAACCAAACTTAATGAAAAACTGTCGATTTAACTTAAGGAAATACTGAGTCGGATACTTTAAGAGTGATTAAGTAAATTGAAACAGTTTCCAAACTTAAGAAAAAAACTGAGCAAAGAACTTTTCATTAAAAGTTAAGTAACTTAAGCAAACAATTTCCAAACTTAAGAAAAAACTGAGTCAAGAACTTTTGATTAAAAGTTAAGTAACTTAAGCAAACAGTTTCAAAACTTAAGAAAAAACTGAGTCAAGAACTTTTGATTAAAAGTTTATACAAAACTGTATCGTAAAGTAAGAAACTGAGGACAGTGTTACTGTGGAAAAAATAACTAATGAAAACTTTACAGGAACTGTTCCCATAATCAAGTGAAAATAATCTCCAGTATGCATCGATTCAGTTCACTTCACTTTCTGCTAAAATTGGAATCCTTGTTGCTCAGTCACTTACCAAGAATATCCACAGCTTCAGCCATTTGTAAGTATCATTAGAGAAGTTCTGTACGAAATAATATCATGTTGAGCCTCCCACAAACCTCCCCAAGCAGAATTTTGATGCTGGCCCGTTGTCGGGTCAACACCAGGCAAAGTCGGCTGTGCATCAGCCCGATGTCGGGCCAACACCGGCCAAAGTCGGTTGTGTATCGGCCAGATGTCGGCTGGTGACATTGGCCCAGTGTGTTATGCCAGAATGATAACGTTTGCCGGTGGAAAACCGACATTGGCTGCCAATGTTGGCCCAGCATCGGCATGATGTCGGCTAGTGTCGGGATGAAGTCGGCTCTACGTTGGGGTCATGTCTTCCCAGTGCCAGGGTTATGTTGGGCCAACACAGGCTGATGTCGGTTATGAGTTGGCTTGATGTCGGCTGCTGACACAGGCCCGATGTGGGCTGTAGACATTGGCTAAATGCCGGCTACTAATGCTGTCCCAATGTTGGAATGCTAACGTTTGCCAGTGGTACAACGGCTTCCAATGTCTTCCCAGCATTGGTTACCAACATCAGGATAGGACAACATTGGCACAACATAAAATGGTGAAATGACAATTTCAGAGGATTGGTGTTTGAAAAGTTTTGGCCTTGTGTTTGAAAGGTCGGATAGTGTTAAATTCAAATTAGGAACTAAATAACAAAGGAAATCTATAGCAGATGTAGAATACCAGGAGAAATACATATGCGTACATGTATTCAGTTAAAAAGAAATTAAGCTAGACTACATTTGGGGTATGTAACCTAAGAAATGGGTACTTAAATTAATACTAAAACAATTCAGTCAGAGACAATCGAGGAATATGTACTCTCGTATCACCTAGATTAAAAAACTATGTATTCCACATAATTACTTATGACTATACATGCTTTAAAAAGGGAATACAAATTATCACTGAAAGCTGATATGTTAAAGAAATGCACCTCTGAAGTAGCATCACTTGGCATCATATGAGGGTTATAAAGAGCAGTTAGCTAAATTCAACCATTATGAAGTTACAATTTAAGTAGACTTGCACAAACCCCCAGTAGCAGCAACAGTTGGGCCAACGTTGGGGAACAGTTATGTCAACTTGTATTTATGTCTGTTTTCCGACCGTTATGGCCCAACATTTACCCAAGTATTCACTAACAATCATACAACCAATATTCCTATTAAGCTGTGTTGGAATATGCCAATGCGAAAATCCTTGTACTAATTTCCTTCACCTTTCTCTAATGTAGCATAACTGAAGATCAGGTTTGATTTAAAAGAATACTGATATTTTAGCACGACCTCAAATAGTATACTCAGTATCTTCAGTATAAATAACAGTGACGGAATGGGCTTCCACAAAGTGACGGCTACAAACAATAATCGTCATAATATAACTTTCAGGAAACACTCGAAAGCACCGCGTACGAATTTAAACAAAAACAGCTTTATAACTAATTTAATATTTATTAGCACTACTTCAAATTTCAATGATTGCATTCACTTGCCTATGTAGCACACATTTGAAATAAGATTCCACATTTCAGGCATTATCCAACGCGAGTTAAGTCACACCACATGGCATTGGAATCAACAGCTGCAATCGAGCTTGCTTCTTGCACAACACTAATTTTTAAAAGGTTTATCTAAGTATTCAGTAACCAAGGATCTTTTACAAGAATAATGGTCCACTCAAAATTAAAAGTAGATATTTTGAAGAGGGAGTTCTTTGAAATCTCATCGAAAGCCATGACTGCACTGGGGAAGACAAATACACCATAAGTCTCACATTCATTACAAAGTTGATTTGAATCTTCATTAGGTCATTCCTAATGTCCCAATACGTTAATGGTATAACGTGCCTGTAAAAATAAATAAAGTCACTACTTTTGCTAAGAATTCAATCAAGACTACACAGAAGGCAAATCTAAACAATAACAAAGTCGTGAAGTTTCTTCAGCAGTCTCGCTTCGTAAAGACAAAATTACTTACCGTACATTATTCGAAAATTCCAGTTTAAAAGTAAGCTTCTTTGGTGACGAACTTCATAAAAACGCTATGCTTCGAGATCAATTTCATTTCAGTTGCTTGCCTCCGAGTTGACTTCACATGATCATATCATCATATTATTCACAACTACGAACCGAAAAACGCAAATCACAACTGCCATTTTGAATGTAGAATTCGATTGGATTGGCATTGCGATTATATCGACATGTCGATACCTTTCACAGCCGCGAACTATGAAATGAATATTCGGGTTAAAGTTATTCGTGTGCACCAAAGTTGTAATTTATCGTTGATGATAGTGTTCTAATTAAAAAACATAAGTTTTCTAAACTGTAGTGAGTTTGAACGTATGTACTTTGAATTTCATCATTGGAAATTAAAACGCAATAGTTAACTTGTTGAGTTGACATGGAGTTATTGATCCTAGAATTTTACTTCTCGTATTAATATATTTAAGTAAGCAATGGTTTTAATTTTAACTAGAACTGAATTGCCAGTCCGTACTGAATTTTTTTAATGATTGTCACGGAGGTGAAAATTTAGTCTTTCGGCACATCGGCAAGTCACCTCTGCTCATGTGGCCATGATATGATTTTCAAGAACTCAAAATGAAACATCGGGCCACCATCGTACCGATGTCGGCAACTGGTGTCAGCAATGCTACTTGAAGCTGGTGTTGGCCCAATGTCGGCAAAGTCGGCCAACCATAGCCGATGTCGGCCCAACGTCAGCTTCGTAGGTTGGCCGACTTTGCCGACACAAAGACGACATTGGGCCAACACCAGGCCGGTAGTTGATGTTGCCTGGGTCTACCCCAGAGTTAGACAATATAGTGACACTATCTTGAAATCAGTTGTGTAGGATGAGGAACAAAGGAAGAGTAATTGAATTAAAAACAACTAGTTTGAATCAATATCTTAACTTTAATACATTAAAAAATAAAACACAAAAACTGTAAACAGTAAAGGGAAGAATTTGGGCATCTCTTAAATTATGCAAAGCGTGAAATGAGCAGGTGAGTCCCAACTGGTAAATTCACACCAAAATTCAACCCTTACCATTTAGATTGAAAACACCAGTAGGTATCTCTTTAAAAACATTTCTAGCATCAACCTGACAAATTTTATTCTACTGCAATTTTGGACAGTATCTTTGTGGTCCTATCGCGATTTTTTCACAAAGTGGTTGCCACTAATTTAAGAGTGAAAACTGTTGACAAGTTAAACTACTTTGAGTTCCTCATAAGTTACTTTATAGGTGTCAATAACTTACGGCAGAAACTGTTCAGGGGGCTTAAGTACTTACAGGCCAGAAAGTTTCTTTAAAGTTATCAGTAACTTATGCAGAGAAACTGTTGAGCGATCTTAAGTACTTATAAAACCTTAAAGTAACTTAAATGATCACTAAAAGTTTCTGAAAAAAACTTTAAGGATGGCTAAAGTTACTTAACTCTCTTTTAAATTAACTTTGAAATTTTAAAGTAACTTAAACCATTTCAAAAGTTAATTTTCTTAAGGGAAAATAGGGGTTTCTAGAGCAGTTTCTCTATAAGTACGCAATATAATGAGAGCCAATGCAAAGGGTGTGTGACAGGGCTTCAATATCGCCATACATGCGCAACTTACATGTCACTAGTGCTATTACAAATGAAAATTGTCAGATCTGGTCCAAGACCAGTGATTAAAATAATTAATTTAGTTATATTTTTTACTTATGTTCTTATGTTTTGATTTATATGTTTTAATTAAGCATTTTTTCTTACTATAATATTTTAGGTATTTACATTTATTTTTATGCTACCTTTAATGTTAAACATTTTATGCTTTCTCCCTTGAGGTAATATATTATCCATAGTGATGGGTAATCGGTTGCCTCCAATATTTAAACTTGACCGGTTTCTGATAAATTGGGTAGATATCAATTACCTACTTATCCAAGAATATTTTGTTTTGTATGTATTGTTTATGAAGGATTATTGTCGTGGAATATGAGGCCATGTTGACTGGAATGCAGTCAAGATGAAATCATTAACAACCTTCCCACAGCGATGCTTCAATACAGGAACAGTACAATAGCAATTGAAGACATTAAACATTGCTCTGAGTAAGTTACAGAGCATTGCAAGGTTCGTTTATATTAGTCATATGTGAATACCTTAACCCAGAATATTTTTTTTGTGTTACATGTATATTTGGTGAAGGATTATGGCCATAGAATATGAGGCATGTTAACTGGAGTGCAGTCAAGTTGAATCCCTTCAATGCAGCAAGAATACCTTAACAATAAAAGCAGTTGTATATTGCTTTGAGCAGTTACATTTAAAAGGTAATTATTTAGCATATGTGTATTGGTTTTTTTCTCGGAAATTTATATAACCGTACGATGTAATATTGTGCTCTCATGATGTATATTCATGCACGCATGAATGCGTTCATGTCACAGCCTGTGTATGTACACACAGTTTATCCTATTCTTGTTCATGCCTGCTGTTTCATTTCCTCTTTTATTGCTAAGTTTGCTGCCACGTTTGATGTGAAACCTTTCTTTGCCAATTCCAATGTAAACCCACAGGCACAGTCCTTTGTTTAATGTGTCCTAAGTATATACACATAAGATTTACGGTCAGTCCCTTGTACAACTAATATTAATTTTCATTCGTTACTTGCAGGTGTGACCTCTATCTTCCTCACTGAAGTAGCGTATGATGGCATCAGCAGGTTTTAACACTTGAACTCATGGGACTTTGTGGTGATCGGAGTTGCGGACTGTAGTTAGTGGACTGATATCCTGATTCTTGATTGATGAATGGTGTGTTCATCCATCTGTCACCACCATGAATTTTTTGTTGAATGAGATTTATAAGACTGCATTTTGGTGTTACGGAAAGAAGATAAAGCTTAGCCTTCCTATTTATTTTATTAGCAATTTAAAATTTTCCACAATATTTTGTTTGTTTTTAATCCATCCTCAATGGCTTTGTAACTTTTTATTGGGGATGTATCTAATATTAGATTAGCCAATATATATTGGCTATTACTTGGGCAATTTGTTTTTAAGTTCATGTCTGGTGTCCTTATTCCAGTATTACGTAAATTATTTAGCACTGGTTCAATGCATTTTCAAAGAGAGCCTTTGTTAGTTTTTGTATTTCTGATAAAGCCAGACATAAAGTGGCCCCATTGTAATGTTTTAGTATTATTTTGAGAATAGCTTATCGGGTATACATTGAGAAGTCTCATATTTTTTACGTTATATGGATATGTATTTTATGTTGGTTATGATATGGAGTGTATTTTGTCAATTTAAAGCCCATAGAATGTTCATTTCTTTGATACCTGACCGTTTTCCAATTTTCAATAGTTATTTAAACATGTATTGTCCCCTCTCTACGAATATATGACCACTCCATTTTCTTTTCATCCCCTTTTCCATCTCCTTTTTTGAGACCTTGTGATTTTCAAAGTGAATTAAACAAGTTTCAATAACACCTTAATATGGATAATTGGATGAAAGATATACTTATCCCATTAGATGATTTCATATCCTGGGTAAAGAATTGTATTACTGATATCTCTGCAAGTATTCAAGTATTAAATCTTTCGTCATTCATTAGGTTATATAAGTCAATTCAGGATATCCACCATATAGAAGTCCATCATGTGTAAATATGGTTTGGTTTTGTCATTTTTAAAATTTTTTTCTTGCTAGTCATTATTGCGAAAGTCCAATTTTGCTGACACATTTTGAAATTCTTAAATTGTGTTATGTTCAGGGTTGTATATTTATATCTTGCCTAATTTCCTATTGTATGGAGTTGCCTGCATTATAAGACCTATTGTTTTAATATACATAAAAGATTGAGAAAGGTAATCTCTGTAGTTTGTAGTCTTGTACATTAGTGATTAATAAAATGGCTCCCCTTGGATTCAGATTGCAATGAACTTATCTCAGCCAGCACAGCAGATATTCCTTACGGAAATGAAAGGGAAAACATGGGGAGAATATATCGCTAGAGAAATAACAGGGTAATAATTTCGCTATCTTTTAGGTTCACAGAGAGCCCATAACATCACTTGGATGTAATGCTAATAATGCAGTGAATTTACTTTTAAATTATATTCGGACGACTCACGCGGTTGGAGATGTAATTGATATTTTTGTTCCACCATGCAAGAAACAATTTTAACATACAATCAAGCATTTGAAATTCTTGAGGTGGACCCATGGGTGGACTTCTGTGCGCGAAAGGTTGTTATTGTGTGAGTACTGCTACTTCAATTTTAAGTATTTTTGTCCCTTAGCCCTATTTAGGAATCATATTTTACTTTGTTATTAGATCAACTTTATAAGAATTTAGCTGCACGTTTTAGGGGACGAGATGTCCTTAATACCCTCTTTGAGACGTTCCCCGTCTGCTAAACGGAAGAGAAGACCGAGAACACTATCGATATTATTGATATTATCGATATGATTGAAATCGAAATGCGCTTCCGCTAGCAACCACTAATCTCCCGCATTCTCGTTGACTCTCGTGCCTCGTGCAAACGTGCCAGCTATACAAGTGATTGAAGTGGACAAGGTATCCTGTACCATCCGAGCCGTAATTCACGCCTTGAAAGTTAAATCGACAAATATTGTGGTAATTCGGTCTGTATTTCAAGTGAGTATCATATATTTCTCTTTCGTATTATTTTCTGCATATTAGTCTGGTTATCGAGATTTTGACTCTGTAACCACGCCGTGTTGATTTACTATTACCAGTTACTAATACATTATATACTGGAATGACTGTATTATATAACAGCATTTCTTTACATGTTCGAGAATAATAATATATGAAATGTGCATTTCTTACCTATGTTCTAGCGGAATCACGCGAGTTGAAATCGACATTGTTGGTGTTGGTGATCTAATCCTCAGCATTGTGAGTGAGTATCATTCTTTTCTCGTTATTTCGTTATTACAGTGAGTGGTTTGTTTGCAGAACGCTCGATAACTGCATGACTTTTCGGTCACATGGCGGATTAACGTGTTTTCTCCACCAATTTGTTACGAAATGCTTGAGGTGCGATTCCCTTTCTAAGCGAAAACTTAATAAAATATGAATTTCTTCAACATGAACTAGCCACACAAAACACTGAACACTAAAGTTCAGTGGGAAAGGTTGACTACCCCATTGGGCTTAAGTTTACCACATTCTTCTCCTAGAATGGCTGACCACAAAGTATTTCACCGTGAATCATATCCGCCTTTATTCTTAACATGGAAAGCTATGTTGCGGGTTTGCCCGCTATTACTTAACATGTATGGCACTGAATATTGGAAAGCAGTATTGTAATTGTTAACCTTGTTTGGAAATTAAAACTTAGCTTCCATATTTTGTGCAATGTCCTTGAATTTCTCAAATGGAAACGCACTTTAATGTGCTATATTTGCAATGAGTGAGAGGTTTTCTGATTTCAGTTTTATAAAGAGCCTCGCGTAAATCTTGAGGGCGAACCAGGGCCCGTATTTTGTAACTCGTGTCACTGGTGATGTGCATCGCCGCTCTTCCGATTCTGTAACGATATGAGGTGATGTTCTTCACCCCAAGCGGCGATATCACATCGCATCCTCCACAGCCTTATCTCATCACCTCCTAAATGTATTGAGGTTAGCGAGAAACAATCATCGTGAGTCAATCGCGTTTATGTTGTGTGACTGACGAAATTGCAATGGAAAAAATGGCTCGTGCATATAGTAATAACAATTACAATGGTATATATATTGTCACTTAACTCTCAATTAATGTTTCTGACTAAAGTAAGATACGAATTGTGCCAGCTTATCCCAAATTTTGCATACCATCCAACATTTAAGGGGCAAAAAGGTGAATACAAGCATTGAAATAAATATTTGTTAAATTGCTTGAACATAAATATTATCAAACATCTTCCCTGAGAAACCATTGCTACAAGCACGAACATACGCTCGTGACTACAAGCACTTTTTTTGTACGTTACTTGCCAGCCTAGATGTCATGTGATTCACCTAGCTCTCTGTATTGCCTAATATCATATTGCAATTACTAGACTACGAAATTTTTCATAGCACTCATTACCGGGTGCAGAAACTTCACCCGACTACAGAATTGGAAACGATAAGGGTGGGTGAAGTTTTTTGGTGATGTCCATCACTGGTGATAGATATCACCCTAGTTTCAGAATACGGACCCAGGGTCAGCTTCAAGCTTCAATTATGACTATTATGAAAGGGTAAGGTAACTTCAGCTGAAATTAATTTTTAAATTGGTGGTTGGTGACTTTGTGCTGTTAGAAGTTAAGTGAACTGTCATGAGACCTCAGGAAATAAGTTGTTTATGTAGTACATACATATACATGTGTTACAATCCTGAGGAAGCCATCCACTTTAATATATATTGCATTTTACTTTGATTGTAAGCATCACATCTTGTGTGAACATACCTATTTAGATATGTTATATGCCAATAAGATTCGTCAAATATAGGCCTCCCCTCCCCTCCTTTCACGCTCGACATAATTATTGAATGGCACTCTTACAATCAAGGGGTTACAACCACGTTAATCAAATTGTTATTCGCTTTTAAACGTCACTCATGCCGTCAAATTTTGATCCAGTGTAACAACTTGGGCTTGGTTTATATTTTTCGGTCAACCTGTGCCGGAGTCCGCCAGTAAATTGGCCATTAACTTTCCCTTCGATGCCTTTTCAGTAATCTTAAACTTCCCAGAGCTACCATGACACGCTACCTCTTCCTTGAAGAATTAGATATTGTCAATTTGTAATTTTACCGAAGGAAACATACACGGCCACAGAAATACGATACGCGGCTGCGTACCCGTGGCCACGAAAAATGTATTATAAGTGTGTATAATTTGTGTTAGGGCTTAACTTGTGGAGGTTTAATATGTTTTTTCATTCTTATAGCTTATATGTATTGATTTCAGCTTTTAACATTTTCTGAGATTTGAAGAAAATTTAATTCAGCAGCAATTAAATATTCCGAAAATAGCAGACCTTTTGGCGATCATCAGGGAAATTGGTAAGGCCATCAGGGAAAAGTCAGGGAATAGTCAGGGAATTTGAAAATTGGATATCAGTAGCCACCCTGTTCTAGCTTCATGTCAACATTAATACCTTTGCAATATTATAATATTACTACTGACAAGTAATTAGACAACAGTTTCACCAGCACGTTACAAACAGGCATCTCCAGAGATGTCTCTTCAGACATGTGCTGGTGAATATGTTGTCTGCTGAAACCACATTCCATGCAGTGTTGTATTTGCAGTGATTAATTCGGTGCTTACCTGTGAATTTAAAAAAATCTGAATTGGTGCATTAAGTGAACAAGCACTTAAGACGTCCTGAGCAATTAACTCTTTTGATGTGCTAGATTAATTCTAGTCAGTCATGAGATGAAGAATGTGTACTTGTCTAATACTCATACATGTCTGTAATTTAATTATTTTGCCATTACTACTAAATGTTGTTTACAGGAATAAGCATACAACCCTTATTATTTTTAAGTGCTGATAATTTGCTATCAATATGTATGTCATGTGGAGTAAAACTTGGCTTTTTTATAGGTTGTTAAGCAGATCTACAAAAATAGGCCAATCTAGGTATATAACTGGCTTTACATATCTTTGTTTTTGCATCTCTGAAATGATGAACAGAAGGTATCCCTTAGCATCTTTGAGTAAGAGGCGCAGGCGTCAGCTTAGAGCAACTGAAGCAAATGCTGTTGTGGAAGACCATTTACCTGGCATGGTAAATGCTATTCTTGAGGCTCGAGATGATTTACGTGATATTCGTCCTGTAGATGTTTTAATGGAAGATGAGCATGACATTATTTCTGAGGATAATGAAAGTATGCATGGGTCTGGCACAGACACTTTCCCAGAAGCTGAGGTCTCTGAATCAGATATTTCTGAGTCAGATGTCTCTGACTCAGATGCTTCTGAGACAGATGATGCTGAGGGTGATGTTGACTTCCTCCTGAAACTGACTCAATGGGCTAGTAAAGGTGTATCTGTTTCGAAAATTAATGAAATTCTCAGTATTCTCCGGGGACACCATTGTTTTACCTATTTACCTGCTGACTCGAGAACTCTACTGAAGACCCCTCGTACAATTAATATTAAAAATATTGATGGTGGCTCTTACTGTCACATAGGTGTTGAGAAAGTATTACTATCTTCAATAAAAGATAACCCCTCCATACTGGAACCAGGTACAATAAAATTGCAATGTAACTTTGATGGCCTTCCATTATGTAAAAGTTCAAACATTCAGGTATGGCCTATAATAATGAGCCTAGAAGAATTTCCTTCCATTCCACCCTTTGTTGTGGGTGTTTATCATGGGAATGAAAAGCTAAAATCATGCTCCGAATATGAATGTAACTTGCTATGTCTGTGATGCTCCTGCGCGTGCGTATGTAGCTCAGATAAAATCTCACACGGGGTACTTTGGATGCAGCAAATGTACTGTGGAAGGCCAATATTTTAACAGGAGAGTAGTTTTTGATGACCATAATGCTCGATTAGGGACTGATGAGAGCTTTTCGCGTATGGAGGATGAAGATCACCATGTTGGAAATTCACCTTTGTTGAGTATTCCTGAAACTAAAATGGTCACACAATTCCCTTACGAGTATATGCACCTCGTTTGTCTTGGAGTGATGAGGAAGCTGCTTCTTGCCTGGGTGAAAGGTAGCCTCAGTGTTAGGATGCATGCCAGGAAAGTGACAGTAGTGAATGAGCGTATTCTTGCAATTGTTAGGCATGTACCTTTAGAATTTGCAAGAAAACCTCGGGTAATGCAAGAGGTTATGAGGTGGAAGGCAACAGAATTGAGGCTGTTCCTTGTGTACACAGGTCCATATTTGCTCGAAGGAATTCTTTCACCATCGGCATTCAAGCACTTTCTGGCTCTGCATTATGCCATTCGAGCTCTTATCTCTGCTGATTACTCACATAACTTGGAGTATGCGAAGACTTTGTCAAAAAATTTGAAGTTCTCTATGGAAAGGAAAGTTTATCTTATAATGTGCATGGCCTTCTCCACTTAGGAGATGATTGCAAGGTTCATGGACCTTTAGATAGGTTCAGTGCCTTCACATTTTAGAATCAGCTCTCCCAAATTAAACGGCTTGTGAGAAAACCAAACCTTCCCTTGCCTTAAATAGTCCGGAGATTGCATAAGCAGTCAATCTTCTCACAGTGTGTGCATCCCATTTCCAAGATTCGAGAACGTATGGGCAATCTGAGAATATTGCCATTTGGGCGGGAAGGTCCTCAGTATTCACAATATCCTCTCAATAATGCAGTTGTGTCTGATAAAGCTCCAAATAACTGCATTATAATTAAAAGTGGGGAGATAGTGATAGTGGATTTCATTGCAACAAGAAATGGGGAGATTTGTGTAGTAGGTAAGCCATTCGAGAAGGTTTCCCTGTTTTACGATTGTCCTGCACCTTCAGATAATACGGGGATATATATGGCCAGTAATTTGCTTAGTTACCAAATGTGGGATTTTATGGATGTCCGAGGAAAAGCAATTTTGATTCCATCTTCCACCTTGCTATCCCAATATTATGTTGCTGAAATTCTACACAGTTAAATGGCATTATAAAGAGTAAGTTGTAATTAGTTAGGCTGTAAAGGGTTATCAGTAGCTCAGTGATCTTTCATTTAGCTATGTTTTAATTTTGTTTTTGTCATTTCAGAATGCCGTGGGTGGTTGTGGAGTTTCTTCCTCACCGAGGGTTTGATGCAATTACTGTACAAACGGTACCACTTTGCTGGCTTATGAGGGAGCCTCACGATCAGTTTATTTTGTATCCACCCATTGAATGTCCTCCTGCAGTGGTCCTGAAGATGATTAAGAAAGAGCAGCAGCCATCAGAATCTTGGGACATGCTTCAGTGTAAATATGTCACATCTCCATTTGGTTAGTTTTCCTGAATTTTGCGATGATGTGATACAATTGTTCATCAACTACTCTTTACACATCATTCTGTAATCTCTCATTTTAGATGATATCGTTGGTGCCACTCAATTGGAGAAAAAAGTTGCAGATTGTGAGGATACTGACCTGGAGTCTTTTGTGGCTGCCTTCAGTAGTGGGGGGGAGAAAAGAAAGAGGGTGGCTAAGGACATTAGATACCCTAATGAGCCACTCTCAGACTCAGATTGCATGGACAGTGAGGACATGATAAGCAATCCACCTTCTCCTCCAGGTATTCTTTCCTCTCAGATTGTATATAGTTTATAGTCTTCTTAATGATCCATGGTCATCTCAATATTGATTTTTTCCTTCTAGATAACATGCTCAATAGGGCAAATGTTGGCGCTGCTATCAAAAGGGTAGCCACAAAGCTTCCGAATCCTCTCAAGAGGCCTGGTGAAGCTCCTGCGTCAACTATTGGGCATATGAGGATAGAGAAGTGGAAGTCTTCCAGCAGTTGTGCTGTTTCAGCTGCTACATATACACCTATCAGACTACCTGGAGTGGACATAACAAAGCCTTTCTCATCAAAGCAGCCCAGTGTGAGCCCCTCTTCAGCCTCGGCCACTAGCCAGCAAAGGGCTCATGAGGCAAGCCAAGTTGACTTCCAGGAACAGGAACTCTTCAGTGACAGTATCACGATAGAAGACGAAGTGGCAACTGGGTCTACCAATTGCCCTACTACTGGTAAGCGATTAAGTTTATTTATTTTACATAAGCTTATCACGTGATGTCATAGGGTTAATAATGAATTATTTTATATGTTCACATTGTATTTTTCATGTTTTAGAATTGAAGTTTTAATTAATCATTAATCACTGAAGTGTTGGATGATTTCAAAAAGGAGATGAGGAATGTCTTGAGGAGGGAGTTATGGGCCCAAATAGCCCAAAGTACAGAGGAAGTGAAGGAAGCCATAAGTGCGATCACTTTCAAAATGGACTCAATACAATTCCACACCAAAGGGGATGATGAAGAGGGAGAGTTGAAGCACCGACTCCCGATGGAAACTGTTCAGGAGGCGACTGATTTTGAAGATGAAATTTGCTCTAATTTCAAGTACAGAAAGTTTATGGTATGGCATTTAACCTTTACATGGTTTCAAGTAATGTTTTTTTCTTTTGTTTGCAAGGGGCTAAAATGATTTTCTTTATTTTAGTTCCAGTACCTACGTGAGAGGTCCTCTAATATGCTGTTCAGGAATCTGACAGGAAATTTTTTTCAAACTGCCTTGAACAAGACAGTTAATGATATCCTGTCCCTGCTGTTCATTAATCAGCTTGGAATGCAATTCTGCATGAAGGGAAGAAACCCAAAAAAGATACCATTTGAGAGCTGTTTCCCCTCCATAATAAATTTGGTTTTTGGTAACTAGCATTACCTATGTTATGAATCGCAAGCTGTGCTAACCAAATGAAATATTCAGTAGCTAATGTCATGCTGTTTTTTGCAGAGGTGCTGAAAACAAAGGGAAACACTGGGCCCCAGATCGAGCTCCTTACAGTAGGAAGGAGCATGGGAGAATGGTTTCGACTGGCAAGGATGCGGGCAGGGGTTACGTCAAATGTTAATGATGGTGCAGAAGATGTTCCTAATTAAAAATCATTTGTTATAGACTTCTGAATTTATTCTGTGTAAAAATATCCCAATGTGAGAAATCCTTTTTCTGTTCCGAGTTAGCGATACTGACAAGCGAATTGTAGGCATGTTGGTTCTTTTAGGGATGTATTATTGACCATTTTCGGGTTGATTTTTTTAAATACTCAGTTGGCTACATCCCTTGGTTGTAAGTTGCAAGAGAGTGTTAAGTGTTGGATGAACGAATCTCTGTTCGATATCTTTATTAGTTCCTTAATTTCGGTATCAGTTGCATAAAGGGTTGAACGAACGAATCTCTGTTCGTTATCTTTATTACAAGAGTTTAATATTAGTAAATTTGGTCATTAAGAAAGTGAAAAGTATTTAAAAAGTACGCCTTAAGGAAGCTAACGTCATACCGATTTGGCCGTTAGATGGCAGTAGTGTGCTGTTAAAAAATCGCTGTTAGTTCCTCCTATGCCCGCTACGTAGCGCCCTTTTCGATGCCAGAGACACAGCCGTGTCCAGCCCCCTGAAACTCCCTATCCCATCCCATTGGTGCGCATGTCCCCTTAAAGAAGTCGTTTCCTTAATCCGCCGCACGATTCTCGTGGTGGCGCCACGGGTCCTGAAGTGCAACAGTCACTGGCAATTCCCATGTATTGAAGGCAGTTTGTGTGTGTCGGTTGAGATAATAATGAAGTTTTTGTGATTAATGTTAACGTTCTTTTCACGTTTTTCCATGTATTAGTTTCATACATCACTATTTTTACGTCTAACACCAATCTTCGTCGAAATATGGTAGATAAACCGGAATATAAGCAGAATGCCCTAAGTAAACAACATAAGCCAGAATTACAAAGTGAAGAAAATTCACAATTGAGATTTATGTTGCTGGGAGAAGTTATTTTAAAAAAGTGTTTTTTTTCAATTCATTACAAGGTGTTATTGATTTTCTATTTGCACACAAATCAGGAGTGTGATTTGTGTTCCTGTTACAAGCTTTTTACTTACAATGCACCAGTTTTCATTTCATTATAAAGTTATTTATTTTTACTTCACATTCCCTTCAGAATTTTGATTTTTGCTGATGTGAAAAGCTTCCTTTTCTACAATTTATATGCCTATGTATTATTTTAATTAATTGTAAAGAACAATTTTATTTAGAGCAATAAATGCAATTTGTTGATTTGTTTAAACTTGTTGTTAAGAAAATATTTTTCTTTCTTTGTTTTGAAATTCATTTACTTTACAGTACTCATTAATCTTGTTTCCCATATATCATTGAAGAACTATTTTTGGAGGGGAAGGGGATTCGAAGGGTTCGAATGTTGTGACCCTATCAATTTTCATAGATGGTTCAACAAACAGCTGATCTATACATGTAATCTCCTGATTAAAAAAAATAATTTCTGTTTGGCTTTTGTTATATAGTAACTGCATCAAAACCATAGGAACTTGCCAATTTTGATCAAGGTGATGATTTTGTTTGAGGTCCGTTTTGATGTCATCGTGAGTTTTCGAAGGTGATCCGTAAGTGAGGTCATCTTCAGTTCATCACGAGTTTTATGTTCTCCTTGGGCATGTTTTGAAGTTTCTCAAGGGTGTTGTATTTATTGTGTGCAGTTTAAAAATAATATGCTTGTTCTTGACCTGTTTACCTTCTACTTAAACCTAGGCCATTTGCTGCAAACTACTTATCTATAGCTCTAATTATATGCGCCAAATTATGTATGTAAGAGTCATTTGCCATTTTTTCTCACCTAATCACTCCAAGTATTTTCCTAGTATTTATAGTTTTCTATGTTGATTGCATTGTGATTATACAGGGCTGCTTTGCTATTAGTAACATTTAATGTGTCTATATAGACATGCAACATGTGTGTCTACATATGTTGCAGTCTGCAGCTATGAGGATGCTTTAAGTGTTAGATTCTTAATTTCCTTCTGAAATAAAAGATCGAACATAATAATCATATCTATTACTTTCATATGAGCCCCCCTCTCCCAAAGCTATGGAAATACTGCCAAAGAATCTATTTTTACAGGTTGTTTGTATCATACAAGATTGATAATAATAAGACGAATTTCAACAGTTCCATTCTCTATTTTGCTATTGTTTCATATGTAATTGCCCACACTATCATTAATGCACGGCAATGGGTAACAGCATAGTCTTATACCATCGGTGCATGTATTCTGTACTGTTTTAAAATCTTAAATTGATGGCAAAACATGCAATGATAATAGTCGCTCGAGACGACGTAGTGAGATTCCGGGTGATGCTAACTCTGGATGAAGATTAGCACCCGCCGATATTTGGGATAGCGTCAACCAAGCAATCATCTCTGGCTAACTGAAAAAAACATCCTCCGAAACAACTGTCATCTTCTCCTAGTCGCAATGCATTGCTTTCTCTGTTATGACAGTTGTCGGTATTATGGTAGTAATTGACTAAAACTAGCAGATGACGCAGAAATACCATCTTTTAATTTCATCTATATTTCGTTTCTAAGCGTCTTAGAGCCAACAGTAAGTTTTAAAATGTTCAATGTATATGGAGTTTCATATTAATAGACAGGTTCTTGGTGATTAACTTCATTATCACCGTAAATTAATTCGGAATTACTGTTGTTACGTATAGAAGTCCATAGTGAACTTGCACTTCTGGACTGGTGGCGCCTCTATCGGCCTCCGCTGGAAACGACTTCATTAAGTGAACATGCCTGGACGGTAAGTTTCCAGACCTTCTCTTCTCTACGAGTCGTTCCGAATGGAGAGAGGGGTAACCTCAAAGGCAACCTGTCATGGCGAAATGCGCAACACATGACCGCGAATAGCAAAGGATTTGAAATATTACTGAACAATGTGAATAATTATACATTCAGAAATATAGAACAATGCTGAAACAACTGTAATATGAGTACAGTTTCCCATTATTATAACAAAGGGTTGAAATACAAGGGCAACGTGCAATATTAATGATCATGTATTTGAAAAATAATATTTAAAGGTAAATTCGTGACCCATCCATATTAAAAAACTTCGATAATCAACGTAATAAGTAAAGATTTTGGAACTGTTTATAATACTATTCATATATGTGATATCTCTGGGTAAAACTAGAGAATTACCTCGGAAATATAGCTTCTATCATTTTCCAAGTGTATAAAAAACGCGTAATGTTGGCGTATGTATTAGGATGCAGGAAGAGGAAAACTCAGGGGAAACATTTATTTCTGTAATCCTTTACATAAGGAAAGAGTTTGTAACTGGTTCAATGTATCCTTCGAATGCAAAACGGGGTAATCTCAAGGACAACCTATATGGCAACCTCAATTTCAAAAATTTTCATCATTCGGGATGTAAAGAGACCGTCTGTTATTACGTATTACATATAAAAGGGTAACCTAAACTTATTATGTTTGATAAAATAACAATGTAAAAAATAATTTGGAGCTTTTACCTTGATTATTCCAATTCAATATTGGGTAACCTCGAAGGCAACCTAAAAGGCAACCTCTGTTTTGGAAATTACTATCATTCGGGATGTAAACAAAACATTATGTTAATACATATTTCATGCTTATTAGAGTAACCTAAGGTTATTATGTTCATATAATTCACAACACGGACACAGAATTTGGACATTTTCCTTAATTATTCCATTTCAATTCAGGGTAAGCTCAAAGGCAACCTCAGTTTTGAAAATTTTTATCATTCGTTTTGTAAACAAAACAGTCTGTTACTACACATTTCATGCCTAAAAGTGTAACCTAAAGATATTATATTTATATAAGTCACAAACCGGACACAATTTTTGATTTTTTTCTATTATTATTCCATTTCAATATTGGGTAACCTCAAAGGCAACCTTAAGGTTGCCTTTGGGGTTACCCTATATTGAAATGGCCTTTAATCCCAAAGGCAACCTTAAGGTTGCCTTTGGGGTTAAAGGCAACCTTAATTAAGGGCAACCTCTGTTTTGAAAATTCCTATGTCGGGATGTAAACATACCGTCTGTTATAACATAATGCATAATGAATAGAGTAACCTAAGGTATATAATGTTTATATAATTCACAATACAAACACAGAATTTGGACGTTTTTCTATAATTATTCCATTTCAATTGAGGGTAACCTCAAAGGTAACCTTAAGATCAACCGCTGTTTTGAAAATTTCTATCTTTCTGGATGTAAACAAACCGTCTGTTATAACATATTACATAATGAATAAAGTAACCTAAGGTATATAATGTTTATATAATTCACAATACAAACACAGAATTTGGACGTTTTTCTATAATTATTCCATTTTAATTGAGGGTAACCTCAAAGGTAACCTTAAGATCAACCGCTGTTTTGAAAATTGCTATCTTTCTGGATGTAAACAAACCGTCTGTATTAACATATTGCATAATGAATAGAGTAACCTAAGGTATATAATGTTTATATAATTCACAATACAAACACAGAATTTGGACGTTTTTCTATAATTATTCCATTTAAATTGAGGGTAACCTCAAAGGTAACCTTAAGATCAACCGCTGTTTTGAAAATTTCTATCTTTCTGGATGTAAACAAACCGTCTGTTATAACATATTGCATAATGAATAGAGTAACCTAAGGTATATAATGTTTATATAATTCACAATACAAACACAGAATTTGGACGTTTTTCTATAATTATTCCATATCAATATAGGGTAATCTCAAAGGTAACCTAAAGATCAACCGCTATTTTGAAAATTTCTATCTTTCTGGATGTAAACAAACCGTCTGTTATAACATATTACATAATGAATAAAGTAACCTAAGGTATATAATGTTTATATAATTCACAATACAAACAGAGAATTTTGACGTTTTTCTATAATTATTCCATTTCAATTGAGGGTAATCTCAAAGGTAACCTTAAGATCAACCGCTGTTTTGAAAATTTCTATCTTTCTGGATGTAAACAAACCGTCTGTTATAACATATTACATAATGAATAGAGTAACCTAAGGTATATAATATTTATATAATTCACAATACAAACACAGAATTTGGACGTTTTTCTATAATTATTCCATATCAATATAGGGTAATCTCAAAGGTAACCTTAAGATCAACCGCTATTTTGAAAATTTCTATCTTTCTGGATGAAAACAAACCGTCTGTTATAACATATTACATAATGAATAAAGTAACCTAAGGTATATAATGTTTATATAATTCACAATACAAACACAGAATTTGGACGTTTTTATATATTTATTCCATTTAAATTGAGGGTAACCTCAAAGGTAACCTTAAGATCAATCCCTGTTTTGAAAATTTCTATCTTTCTGGATGTAAACAAACCGTCTGTTATAACATATTACATAATGAATAAAGTAACCTAAGGTATATAATGTTTATATAATTCACAATACAAACACATAATTTGGACGTTTTTATATATTTATTCCATTTAAATTGAGGGTAACCTCAAAGGTAACCTTAAGATCAATCCCTGTTTTGAAAATTTCTATCTTTCTGGATGTAAACAAACCGTCTGTTATAACATATTGCATAATGAATAGAGTAACCTAAGGTATATAATGTTTATATAATTCACAATACAAACACATAATTTGGACGTTTTTCTATAATTATTCCATTTCAATTGAGGGTAACCTCAAAGGTAACCTTAAGATCAACCGCTGTTTTGAAAATTTCTATCTTTCTGGATGTAAACAAACCGTCTGTTATAACATATTACATAATGAATAAAGTAACCTAAGGTATATAATGTTTATATAATTCACAATACAAACACAGAATTTGGACGTTTTTCTATAATTATTCCATTTCAATTGAGGGTAACCTCAAAGGTAACCTTAAGATCAACCGCTGTTTTGAAAATTTCTATCTTTCTGGATGTAAACAAACCGTCTGTTATAACATATTACATAATGAATAAAGTAACCTAAGGTATATAATATTTATATAATTCACAATACAAACACAGAATTTGGACGTTTTTCTATAATTATTCCATTTCAATTGAGGGTTACCTCAAAGGTAACCTTAAGATCAACCGCTGTTTTGAAAATTTCTATCTTTCTGGATGTAAACAAACCGTCTGTTATAACATATTACATAATGAATAAAGTAACCTAAGGTATATAATGTTTATATAATTCACAATACAAACACAGAATTTGGACGTTTTTCTATAATTATTCCATTTCAATTGAGGGTAACCTCAAAGGTAACCTTAAGATCAACCGCTGTTTTGAAAATTTCTATCTTTCTGGATGTAAACAAACCGTCTGTTATAACATATTACATAATGAATAAAGTAACCTAAGGTATATAATATTTATATAATTCACAATACAAACACAGAATTTGGACGTTTTTCTATAATTATTCCATTTCAATTGAGGGTTACCTCAAAGGTAACCTTAAGATCAACCGCTGTTTTGAAAATTTCTATCTTTCTGGATGTAAACAAACCGTCTGTTATAACATATTACATAATGAATAAAGTAACCTAAGGTATATAATATTTATATAATTCACAATACAAACACAGAATTTGGACGTTTTTCTATAATTATTCCATTTCAATTGAGGGTTACCTCAAAGGTAACCTTAAGATCAACCGCTGTTTTGAAAATTTCTATCTTTCTGGATGTAAACAAACCGTCTGTTATAACATATTACATAATGAATAAAGTAACCTAAGGTATATAATATTTATATAATTCACAATACAAACACAGAATTTGGACGTTTTTCTATAATTATTCCATTTCAATTGAGGGTTACCTCAAAGGTAACCTTAAGATCAACCGCTGTTTTGAAAATTTCTATCTTTCTGGATGTAAACAAACCGTCTGTTATAACATATTACATAATGAATAAAGTAACCTAAGGTATATAATGTTTATATAATTCACAATACAAACACAGAATTTGGACGTTTTTCTATAATTATTCCATTTCAATTGAGGGTTACCTCAAAGGTAACCTTAAGATCAACCGCTGTTTTGAAAATTTCTATCTTTCTGGATGTAAACAAACCGTCTGTTATAACATATTACATAATGAATAAAGTAACCTAAGGTATATAATATTTATATAATTCACAATACAAACACAGAATTTGGACGTTTTTCTATAATTATTCCATTTCAATTGAGGGTTACCTCAAAGGTAACCTTAAGATCAACCGCTGTTTTGAAAATTTCTATCTTTCTGGATGTAAACAAACCGTCTGTTATAACATATTACATAATGAATAAAGTAACCTAAGGTATATAATATTTATATAATTCACAATACAAACACAGAATTTGGACGTTTTTCTATAATTATTCCATTTCAATTGAGGGTAACCTCAAAGGTAACCTTAAGATCAACCGCTGTTTTGAAAATTTCTATCTTTCTGGATGTAAACAAACCGTCTGTTATAACATATTACATAATGAATAAAGTAACCTAAGGTATATAATATTTATATAATTCACAATACAAACACAGAATTTGGACGTTTTTCTATAATTATTCCATTTCAATTGAGGGTTACCTCAAAGGTAACCTTAAGATCAACCGCTGTTTTGAAAATTTCTATCTTTCTGGATGTAAACAAACCGTCTGTTATAACATATTACATAATGAATAAAGTAACCTAAGGTATATAATATTTATATAATTCACAATACAAACACAGAATTTGGACGTTTTTCTATAATTATTCCATTTCAATTGAGGGTTACCTCAAAGGTAACCTTAAGATCAACCGCTGTTTTGAAAATTTCTATCTTTCTGGATGTAAACAAACCGTCTGTTATAACATATTACATAATGAATAAAGTAACCTAAGGTATATAATGTTTATATAATTCACCATTCAAACACAGAATTTGGACGTTTTTCTATAATTATTCCATTTCAATTGAGGGTAATCTCAAAGGTAACCTTAAGATCAACCGCTGTTTTGAAAATTTCTATCTTTCTGGATGTAAACAAACCGTCTGTTATAACATATTACATAATGAATAAAGTAACCTAAGGTATATAATGTTTATATAATTCACCATTCAAACACAGAATTTGGACGTTTTTCTATAATTATTCCATTTCAATTGAGGGTAATCTCAAAGGTAACCTTAAGATCAACCGCTGTTTTGAAAATTTCTATCTTTCTGGATGTAAACAAACCGTCTGTTATAACATATTGCATAATGAATAGAGTAACCTAAGGTATATAGTATTTATATAATTCGCAATACAAACACAGAATTTGGACGTTTTTGTATAATTATTCCAATTCAATATAGGGTAACCTCAAGGGCAACCATGATGGCAACCTCAGTTTCGAAAGTTTTATAATTCAGCATGTAAACAAACCGTCTGCAATTACGTACTGCATGCTGAATAGAGTAACCTAAGCTTATTATGTTTATATAATTCACAGTACGAACAAAGAATTTGGACCTTTCCCTGATTGTTGGAATTCAACATAGGGTAACCTTGATGGCAACTTCAGTTTAGAAAGTTTTATCATTCAGCATGTAAACAAACCGTTTGCTATTACATACTGCATGCAGAATAGAGTAACATAAGCTTATTATTTTTGTATAATTCACAATGTAAAAAAAGAAATTGGAAAATTTTCCATAATTATTCCAATTCAAAAAAGGGTAACCTCATGGACAACCTTCATGGCAACCTCACTTGTCTTATTCTCCAGGCAATCAAAATGTCTCAAGTGACCTGTAATGTAACTTGTATACAGATCAAAGCAACCTCAGCTTATTACATAAATTCATTTAAAGCAATGAAACAAACAATGTGTGTGAAACAAAGAATTTCCAATTCTTTAAAGAATATTGTAAAAAATGTAAACATGAGTTTTTTTGTTAAGGCCAGTAAAGTGAATTGACCACTCAAGAGAGTTTGCAAGCTGTAGCCATAAAATTGCCCTATACTATATGAGATAAGGTAATACATATTTTAATACAAACATAGGTTTGTAAATCCAGGTATAATTCAAACATATGTTTGTATTAGAGGAGCTAGAATTAACATTTACTCCAATAATAACTACCAATATAGATGCCAGGATACATTATAGGTATCTTATAAAATTGCCTGCCTCGTGAAATTAAGGTTAGCAGTTGCACAGTGGGATTTAAAATGAAGGTAAAGCATATTTTATTGTCCAATGCCTTCTACTCTGTTGATGAGTTTTAAAACCATGATATTTTTTGTACCTTTGACTTGTTCTATATATGTATTTATTACTGTTCTTGTACCAAAGAAATTATTTTACACATTGCATCTTCTTCTTTTCAAGATTTATCGTTTGATTGCTCCACGGCAATATTAAATATATAATGCTCTTTATTCTGACTAACTATTTCCTGCCATGCCTGTCAAAACCAGCACTCAGGAACTGACTGATTTCTTTTTCACCCATCTCCTTCTGTCGCCATTGTTAGCATATCGAATTAAAAATTTTAACTTCACTGATACAAAGTTGGCAGACATTTTTTAAAACAAGAACTGCTTCCATTTATGAGAGCCTGAATACTTTTGATGAACTGTATCAATGTACTCATGCAATCAAATATAGTACTCTATTCCCTCTATCCACAGCTCTGTAAGATTGAAAATTATTGGAAAGTCCTCCAGAGAATGATTGATCTCTCATTCAGGGGCTGACTGGAATTTGATTTCCTTTAAAGCATACCTGACTGCTGCGTGCATTTTAGGACAACTCCATTTTAATATTGTCATCATATTATCAAGCATTAAAGAATATTGCCATATATGCTTTAATGCTTGTGTTCCTAAGAAGATGCTGATGCTGATGAAGATGCTAGGTTGATGATTTTGGTCCTTGAAAAATTTTGGGACATATTTGGTATCTTTTGCATGTTAATTATATATAGTTAGCATTCAATACCAAATATATTTGACCACATAAGACAAATGTGAAGAGTTTCTATTGTACTCCAGACATTATTACACTCGAGTGTATCATGATCATAATATGTCATTCCTGGGAATAATGGTCTTGATAAAGAAGTTGATAATTAAACAAAAATCATTGTTAAGGAACACAAAAAGAAGAACTTCAAAGGAAGGGTTACCCTTTAGAACATCCATTTGTATACAATAATGCAGCAAAAAATTCCATATATTTTTCCATATATATTCCATATCTTGTGGTTAATTTAAGCATTGTAAGCTGTGGTCACATCAATTTTGCCTATAGGGTTACATTGTATTGCAGCTGCAGAATATAATGATGTTTCATCGTTAATTGATTCATGCTCTTCGATTACATAAACAATAATAGATCCAAATTTTAAGATGAGATTACCAACAAGATTCCCTTAGTTTTAATCCGAATAACATTATAAACACTTTAAAAGTTTTGATTATGATGCTAATGGAAAAAAACAACATAAGAAGATGAGGTTGCCATCAAGGTTACCCTATGTTGCATCCAAAAATTATGCATGAATTTTCAATGTTTTTGTTTATGTCAGCACGGTTACCATCAAGGTTGCCTTAGTTTGCATCTTAATAACATTATAAACATTTAAACGTTTTGATTATGATGCTAATGGAAAAAAACAACATAAGAAAATGAGGTTGCCATCAAGGTTACCCTATATTGCATCCAAAAATTATGCATGAATTTTCAATGTTTTTGTTTATGTCAGCAAGATTACCATCAAGGTTGCCAGTGTTCATCCTAATAACTTTATAAACAATTTAAACGTTTTGATTATGATGCTAATGGAAAAAAACAACATAAGAAGATGAGGTTGCCATCAAGGTTACCCTATGTTGCATCCAAAAATTATGCATGAATTTTCAATGTTTTTGTTTATGTCAGCACGGTTACCATCAAGGTTGCCTTCGTTTGCATCCTAATAACATTATAAACAATTTAAACGTTTTGATTATGATGCTAATGGAAAAAAACAACATAAGAAAATGAGGTTGCCATCAAGGTTACCCTATATTGCATCCAAAAATTATGCATGAATTTTCAATGTTTTTGTTTATGTCAGCAAGATTACCATCAAGGTTGCCAGTGTTCATCCTAATAACTTTATAAACAATTTAAACGTTTTGATTATGATGCTAATGGAAAAAAACAACATAAGAAGATGAGGTTGCCATCAAGGTTACCCTATATTGCATCCAAAAATTATGCATGAATTTTCAATGTTTTTGTTTATGTCAGCACGGTTACCATCAAGGTTGCCAGTGTTCATCCTAATAACTTTATAAACAATTTAAACGTTTTGATTATGATGCTAATGGAAAAAAACAACATAAGAAGATGAGGTTGCCATCAAGGTTACCCTATATTGCATCCAAAAATTATGCATGAATTTTCAATGTTTTTGTTTATGTCAGCACGGTTACCATCAAGGTTGCCAGTGTTCATCCTAATAACTTTATAAACAATTTAAACGTTTTGATTATGATGCTAATGGAAAAAAACAACATAAGAAGATGAGGTTGCCATCAAGGTTACCCTATATTGCATCCAAAAATTATGCATGAATTTTCAATGTTTTTGTTTATGTCAGCACGGTTACCATCAAGGTTGCCTTAGTTTGCATCCTAATAACATTATAAACAATTTAAACGTTTTGATTATGATGCTAATGGAAAAAAACAACATAAGAAGATGAGGTTGCCATCAAGGTTACCCTATATTGCATCCAAAAATTATGCATGAATTTTCAATGTTTTTGTTTATGTCAGCACGGTTACCATCAAGGTTGCCAGTGTTCATCCTAATAACTTTATAAACAATTTAAACGTTTTGATTATGATGCTAATGGAAAAAAACAACATAAGAAGATGAGGTTGCCATCAAGGTTACCCTATATTGCATCCAAAAATTATGCATGAATTTTCAATGTTTTTGTTTATGTCAGCAAGATTACCATCAAGGTTGCCAGTGTTCATCCTAATAACTTTATAAACAATTTAAACGTTTTGATTATGATGCTAATGGAAAAAAACAACATAAGAAGATGAGGTTGCCATCAAGGTTACCCTATGTTGCATCCAAAAATTATGCATGAATTTTCAATGTTTTTGTTTATGTCAGCACGGTTACCATCAAGGTTGCCTTCGTTTGCATCCTAATAACATTATAAACAATTTAAACGTTTTGATTATGATGCTAATGGAAAAAAACAACATAAGAAAATGAGGTTGCCATCAAGGTTACCCTATATTGCATCCAAAAATTATGCATGAATTTTCAATGTTTTTGTTTATGTCAGCAAGATTACCATCAAGGTTGCCAGTGTTCATCCTAATAACTTTATAAACAATTTAAACGTTTTGATTATGATGCTAATGGAAAAAAACAACATAAGAAGATGAGGTTGCCATCAAGGTTACCCTATATTGCATCCAAAAATTATGCATGAATTTTCAATGTTTTTGTTTATGTCAGCACGGTTACCATCAAGGTTGCCAGTGTTCATCCTAATAACTTTATAAACAATTTAAACGTTTTGATTATGATGCTAATGGAAAAAAACAACATAAGAAGATGAGGTTGCCATCAAGGTTACCCTATATTGCATCCAAAAATTATGCATGAATTTTCAATGTTTTTGTTTATGTCAGCACGGTTACCATCAAGGTTGCCAGTGTTCATCCTAATAACTTTATAAACAATTTAAACGTTTTGATTATGATGCTAATGGAAAAAAACAACATAAGAAGATGAGGTTGCCATCAAGGTTACCCTATATTGCATCCAAAAATTATGCATGAATTTTCAATGTTTTTGTTTATGTCAGCACGGTTACCATCAAGGTTGCCAGTGTTCATCCTAATAACTTTATAAACAATTTAAACGTTTTGATTATGATGCTAATGGAAAAAAACAACATAAGAAGATGAGGTTGCCATCAAGGTTACCCTATATTGCATCCAAAAATTATGCATGAATTTTCAATGTTTTTGTTTATGTCAGCACGGTTACCATCAAGGTTGCCAGTGTTCATCCTAATAACTTTATAAACAATTTAAACGTTTTGATTATGATGCTAATGGAAAAAAACAACATAAGAAGATGAGGTTGCCATCAAGGTTACCCTATATTGCATCCAAAAATTATGCATGAATTTTCAATGTTTTTGTTTATGTCAGCACGGTTACCATCAAGGTTGCCTTAGTTTGCATCCTAATAACATTATAAACAATTTAAACGTTTTGATTATGATGCTAATGGAAAAAAACAACATAAGAAGATGAGGTTGCCATCAAGGTTACCCTATATTGCATCCAAAAATTATGCATGAATTTTCAATGTTTTTGTTTATGTCAGCACGGTTACCATCAAGGTTGCCAGTGTTCATCCTAATAACTTTATAAACAATTTAAACGTTTTGATTATGATGCTAATGGAAAAAAACAACATAAGAAAATGAGGTTGCCATCAAGGTTACCCTATATTGCATCCAAAAATTATGCATGAATTTTCAATGTTTTTGTTTATGTCAGCAAGATTACCATCAAGGTTGCCAGTGTTCATCCTAATAACTTTATAAACAATTTAAACGTTTTGATTATGATGCTAATGGAAAAAAACAACATAAGAAGATGAGGTTGCCATCAAGGTTACCCTATGTTGCATCCAAAAATTATGCATGAATTTTCAATGTTTTTGTTTATGTCAGCACGGTTACCATCAAGGTTGCCTTCGTTTGCATCCTAATAACATTATAAACAATTTAAACGTTTTGATTATGATGCTAATGGAAAAAAACAACATAAGAAAATGAGGTTGCCATCAAGGTTACCCTATATTGCATCCAAAAATTATGCATGAATTTTCAATGTTTTTGTTTATGTCAGCAAGATTACCATCAAGGTTGCCAGTGTTCATCCTAATAACTTTATAAACAATTTAAACGTTTTGATTATGATGCTAATGGAAAAAAACAACATAAGAAGATGAGGTTGCCATCAAGGTTACCCTATATTGCATCCAAAAATTATGCATGAATTTTCAATGTTTTTGTTTATGTCAGCACGGTTACCATCAAGGTTGCCAGTGTTCATCCTAATAACTTTATAAACAATTTAAACGTTTTGATTATGATGCTAATGGAAAAAAACAACATAAGAAGATGAGGTTGCCATCAAGGTTACCCTATATTGCATCCAAAAATTATGCATGAATTTTCAATGTTTTTGTTTATGTCAGCACGGTTACCATCAAGGTTGCCAGTGTTCATCCTAATAACTTTATAAACAATTTAAACGTTTTGATTATGATGCTAATGGAAAAAAACAACATAAGAAGATGAGGTTGCCATCAAGGTTACCCTATATTGCATCCAAAAATTATGCATGAATTTTCAATGTTTTTGTTTATGTCAGCACGGTTACCATCAAGGTTGCCTTAGTTTGCATCCTAATAACATTATAAACAATTTAAACGTTTTGATTATGATGCTAATGGAAAAAAACAACATAAGAAGATGAGGTTGCCATCAAGGTTACCCTATATTGCATCCAAAAATTATGCATGAATTTTCAATGTTTTTGTTTATGTCAGCACGGTTACCATCAAGGTTGCCTTAGTTTGCATCTTAATAACATTATAAACAATTTAAACGTTTTGATTATGGTGCTAATGGAAAAAAACAACATAAGAAAATGAGGTTGCCATCAAGGTTACCCTATATTGCATCCAAAAATTATGCATGAATTTTCAATGTTTTTGTTTATGTCAGCAAGATTACCATCAAGGTTGCCAGTGTTCATCCTAATAACTTTATAAACAATTTAAACGTTTTGATTATGATGCTAATGGAAAAAAACAACATAAGAAGATGAGGTTGCCATCAAGGTTACCCTATATTGCATCCAAAAATTATGCATGAATTTTCAATGTTTTTGTTTATATCAGCACGGTTACCATCAAGGTTGCCTTAGTTTGCATCTTAATAACATTATAAACAATTTAAACGTTTTGATTATAATGCTAATGGAAAAAAACAACATAAGAAAATGAGGTTGCCATCAAGGTTACCCTATATTGCATCCAAAAATATGCATGAATTTTCAATGTTTTTGTTTGTCAGCAAGATTACCATCAGGGTGCCAGTGTTCATCCTAATAACATTATAAACAATTTAAACGTTTTGATTATGATGCTAATGGAAAAAAAACAACATAAGAAGATGAGGTTGCCATCAAGGTTACCCTATATTGCATCCAAAAATTATGCATGAATTTTCAATGTTTTTGTTTATGTCAGCACGGTTACCAAAAGGTTGCCTTAGTTTGCATCTTAATAACATTATAAACACTTTAAACGTTTTGATTATGATGCTAATGGAAAAAAACAACATAAGAAGATTAGGTTGCCATCAAGGTTACCCTTATTGCATCCAAAAATTATGCATGAATTTTCAATAGTTTTGTTTATGACGGTAATAATCTGAGGGTACTTTTATGTAGATATATTTCACCTGAAGACAATTATAAACTATATCACCATTGATGGGTATACGCCTTTGTGGTTTGCTTATTACGTGCATTAAGCGTTATAAATTGAGGCTGTATCACGTCCCATGTTGTGCTTATCCGTAGTTGAAAATGTTACCAAGAGGCAGCGCTGGAAGCAGGTTGCCTTTGAGGTTACTCGTAGTTGAAAATGATACCGATAGGAGGCGCTGGAAAGCAGGTTACCCTCTGAGGTTACCCCTCTCTCCATTCTCTAAAACCCGAGACACGAAAATTATATTAGAGGATTATTGAGTCGGCCGCTAGACGCGCTGTCACCCACCGCGCATTTAATTGAGTTTACAAAAGTCGCCACTCGCGGCGCTAGTTGAGCAGCGATCCGTTTGTCACGGGGATTAACATGGCAATAGTGGGAAACAGAACTGATGTTTTGCGTAAATCAGATATATACTGCATGTGCTACTATTGTCAACACTGCAGGAACACTTTGAACTTTACTGTCATCAACCAGAATGCAATTTCACAGCCGAAACTCAAAGAGGAACCATTAATCAGCGTTAAATTGGGACGTATACACCGCTAATGCACTCGCAAGCAATACACATGATACACAAGTAACTCACGTATCCACCACGTCCCAAGAACTTTTTCGTCGTCCCAAACAGGGGCGGTTTCATATCGATGGAGGCCCTCGGCTGCAAACAAATTTTGGGTCCCTTCGTGAATAGTGAAAAGGACTGAGAATGCGAAGAGGGTCAGGCGCCTCGGCAATCCCCGACCAAGCTGGGCCGCCTATAAAGTGTTTGGTATCCTTGATACAATATGTCTACCGGCAAAGGAAAGAAATTGGTTATCGCAGTAATTACCGTAACTGGATATTTTCCAAAGAGAAATAATTCTTACATTCCCCTAGGTGGATGCATAGAAATTCTATGGAAGTTGTGGGATATTCATTTAGACCTAAATATAGGTATCACTAGAATTTGAATCCTCCCATCAATATCGAAAATACAATCATAACAAAAGAATTAGCAGAGATAAGCAACGCTTGGCACTTTAGGACTTAAATCAGGAAATATAAAGTCTAAGAATAATAGCAACTAACAACAACAATACTGCACATGGCGATCATTTGATGTCAATGAAAACTCCATTACCAAACTTCTAAAAATAGGATGTAAATAAGCAGTACAGTAATCATGCTGACAATTTGGTCCTATTTATTTGAAATCAAAACGTTACACTTTACTTTATATGTTATAACATACTATTGTCACTCAGAAAATACATTATAAACTTTTATTTGCCCAGTAGAGCAAATACAGAAAAACAACATACGATGCAAGTAATAAATTGCATTTTGTATGATACACATTACACAGAGAGTATTGTGATATTGAAACGATAATAAAATGTACATTCAACCTAAGAATGTGATTCTTTCCCAAGCAGCAGATGATATCCATCGGATATCTAAATAAGGTTGATATATCCAAAACACGTTGTTATTACACGAGGGATATTTAGACAACGTTGCATAGACATCCTATTTGTAACATCCATGATGAGTCGTAAGAATAACGTTACGTAGACATCCTGTTTGTAACATCCATATTAAGTTGTAAAAATAACATTACATAGATATCCAAGTTGTACTATCAACGATATAATCTTAATTGACATTTATATAGATAGTCCATGCGTGTTAAACCAAATCTGAAACTAAACTGAAAATTACACCACGTATTAAACTGAGAAAGACAAACAAAATATTAATATTATCATTATTTTAAAATTTAAAATAATTATTTTCAAAAATATGATATTATCATTAAAATGTATCCTGTATGTCACGTTGCAAACAATCAATATATAGCATTCCTCTGCCTTCGACCAAAAGGCACCATCTAATCTGTTTTCATGCTCTTTGTGCGGAAAATGTTTGACACTTATCAAACCTTATGTTTGGAGGTTTAAGTTTGGCACCCATTCGCCTACCGCTAAAGTTCGAGATCTTGGATGTAACGAGAGAAATTTCGCGCGCTTCTCGTGCTTCGCGGAATTTGGGGAATCGACGGAGCGCGACCGAGAGAGAGTCAGAAGCACGTGTGTGGTATCTCAATAAGCGGGCCCTGTAAACACAAAAAGCTTCAGCAGCGCTGCTGGAGGGTCTCAAGGTTGCAAGAGCAACTCGCTTTACTTGAAGAGCAGCAATAGCGTATGGGCAGCGTTTCAAAATAGCGCGCTACCGAAACATGCCACTGTCGCGTACAAACAGCGCATGCGCATTGCATGTCTGCAACTCGCCACAGTGGCGCTGCTAACGCATTTCCGAGCAGCTCTTAACCCATCCCACAGCCTCTTTCACTTCATGTTCTGCGCGGTTAAGGAAAGGTTGACTTTGGAAGCAAGTTGAAGGGCGAGAAACGTGCAGCCATTGACGGTCGTTACCCGACTTTTTCAAGGTAAGAATATTATATCTTTAGATATTCATCACATATATATAGGTATTTTAGGAAATAATTTAGTACGGTTACTTTAACGACTAAAAATCTTACGGCGCATATCGTTCAGATGAATTAAGGAAATAGTCATTGTAGTGGCTGCACATTTAATTGCAGTATTAGAAAATATTACAAATATCAAAAACTGTACTGAAAGGAGGCCTGCTTTTATTTGACACACGTGGCTAAGCATATCGTACTATAGAATAGTTAAAGTAAATATTTGTTAATTTTAGTGGAACCACGTGGGTTCGATAAGGTATTCAATTCGAAGCACTTCTTCCATTTCGAATCTGTGGTTAACCATCTTACTAGGTCGGAACTTACTACGTTATCATCTGAAAGATTATGCCGTTCTTGTGCTTAGTTGTGCAAGGATCATATTTAAATAAAACCCTCAATGTGGGTTTTTGGATGAGGCAAGTAGACTTTTTCTCGATGCTCAGCCGTGTATTTGCAAATACTAACGTTGAATTATTCCGTCCAATTACTGCTTGTATTTTTAAGATGTGGTTAAGTGTCTTACTACGTTCGTTCAGTTACTAAGTTTTCATCTTTGTGGAACCACATGGGCTCAATGAGGAAGAAATTATTTGTGTAGCCTTCTTGATTCAATGTAGTGAGTATATTGGAATGATTATTACGTTGCTGTGCTTAATTTTCCAAGGATCCGATTTAAATAAAACCTCGAGGTGGGTTGTTGGATGAGGCAAGTGGATTTTTGTCTGGATGCTCAGCAGTTTATTTGCAAATACTAAAGTTGAATTATTCCGTCCAATTACTGCTTGTAGTTTTTAGATGTGGTCAAGTGTCTTACTACGTTCGTTCAGTTACTAAATTTTCATCTTTGTGGAACCACATGGGCTCAATATTGAGCCCATGAGGGCCCATCCTCATATGAGGAAGAAATTATTTGTGTAGATTCATAGATTTCAAAAGACATATAATAGTATTTAACTTCGTGTAAACATTCGTATCTGGTAGGCAGTATTCATTACAGATTAAATCTCGAGTAAATTCATAGGCAATGTTTTCACCAACGACGTGAAAGTTACTTTGTGAACTTCGATGTACTATGTCACATTAGATCATGCCTATAAGGTTAGGGGAATTAATTGTCGTACTAAGAGTTATAAAATATTCTATCCGCGAACAACAATAGATCAGAACCTCTTATCATTATAACTATGGGAAATAGCTCTTCGCTACGTTGCGTAGAACCATGTTCGCACAAGAGCTATTTGTACAATTAACATAACATGTAGTTTTGGTTTGTTTTCTGCATTCTAATACCGCTGTGAATGAATTTTATTTTTGACATGTTAATACAAGTCAACTACTGATCCATTCTGCCACCCAGTATTTTGTGGTTTGCTGTGTACTATGTATATGCGTTTCTAAGTAATTTAATGCATGATATGTGTTGTATGTTGTTGCTACACTTTCACGTTGGAGTGTGAGCAGGTATTAAGTGCTTAATATCTGAGAAATTGGATTTTTATTCCTTAATTTTCTGTGTGATAGTTACTATGTCAATTGATGAAATTAGGCCCGTTTCACATGGTGCTATATCCAGCATAAGGTCGAGTATATAAGCAAGTATGCTAGTTTTCTAGTATCGTGTGAATAGAAGCAGTATGCTGTGTAGCAAGCATGCTCGCTAGTATACTCCCTGAGCTACTGGATTTAGTACTTGATGCGGTACTAGATTTCTAGGACACAGTACATCGGCCAATCAAGTCATGTTACAGATGCTGTGCAAACTTTTTTTTTTTAATTAGTATGGAATCATATGGAATAACTGCTTAATGGCAAGCACAAGGTCAATGATCGTGTTAAACCTCCCAGGATGGTTACAATCGTGCTAGACTCCGTCCTCAATATCAACTAGCGGTCAGCACACTAGGTCTTGTGCTGGATCAAGTATCGTGTGAAACGGGCTATTAACCTTATTATAATCTTGATACTTGCAGTGATTTGACGATTTTGCATGCTTCCATTAAGGGGGCTCTACCTGCGTGATTTCTCAAATTTGTGTTGCTTTGCATTAGTATTAAACTGAGAGAAACATTAATTCCTTAACTTGCGGTTTCACCTTTACTAGGTTTTGGCAGGATTCTTCAAACCTGACAAATGGCTTCAAAAAGAAAATCATTTGGAAATATTTCCAGACGTTCACAAAATAAAGTGATTAAGGAAGATTTAGACACTTACTTTGATTGTATGGCAGTATCATGTTATGAGAGTGAAGGTAATGCTTTTGCTGAGGATGTTCAGAATGATGATCAATTTGAATCGGAAAGGCACATATCTGAAGTCGTGAATGCATCAGATGATTCTAATTCAATTTGTTCCATAGATATGGACATTTCTTTAAACCATACTCATAGTGAAGATGATAGCTGCAGCCAAAGCCCAAGTTTGTCAGTGGTTGATATAACTGAACAGACAAATGAAGACCTAGGAGAAGAATCAGGAGAGACTAGGATAGCTTTAGGCACCTGGGCGATTCAGAATAATATTACTCATTCTGCATTATCAAGTCTATTAGCCCTGCTGAAGAATGCTCCTCCTGAAAGCTTATCTAATTTGCCCTCTGATCCCAGAACACTGCTTAAAACTGCAGTTTACTCTAAAGTTAGAAGTATGCCCCCTGGAAAATATTACCACTTTGGATTGAGACCAGGGATTTATCAGGCCCTCAAATCATTTGAAACAATGCCTACTGATATAAAATTGCTTATTGGGATTGATGGTTTGCCTCTAACTAAAAGCTCACAGAGTCAATTGTGGCCTATATTGGCACATTTGCTTCCAATAGGAAAATTCAGTGTGTTTCCGATAGGGATATACCATGGGTATGAGAAGCCTGTCAGTTCTAGCCATTATCTTGAAGAATTTGTTATGGAGGTGCGTGAAGTTGTACGTGATGGTTTAGAAGTTGCTAACCATGGCAGCCTACAAGTACAGGTATTGGGTGTCTGCTGTGATGCACCTGCCAAATCTTTTGCCTTGTGTGTAAAAGGTCACAGAGGGTACTACTCGTGCACCAGATGCAAAATTGAGGGTAAATACTTGAAGAACAGGGTATGCTTTCCAGGCATGTGTGCTGAGTCTAGAACACATGAGGATTTCTTAAAGCAAAGTGATGAAGAGTATCATCAGGGAGTATCCATGTTAACTGAAATTCCTAACTTTGACCTTGTGTACTCAATTCCTGTGGATTTCATGCACCTAGTGTGCCTTGGTGCTGTACGTCGACTAATTAATATTTGGATGTCTGGAAAATTGCAAACTCGTTTCCCTACAAACGTAGTTAAACAAGTGTCAACTGAATTGCTGTTAACAGTTCCATCCATACCAATTGAGTTTGCACGTCGTCCTCGAAAGCTTGAAGATGTAAGAAGATGGAAAGCTACTGAGTTTCGTCAGTTTCTGTTGTATACTGGCCCTTTAGTGTTATTACAGAAATGTATATCAAATAATGTATATGTTAACTTTATGACTCTACATGTCGCCATGAGGATATTATTGAAGACTAGCAGTAAGGATCTTGTGAATTATGCATGTAGTTTGTTGAGCCATTTTGTATTGACATTTGAAATGATATATGGAGAAGAACAAGTGTCCCATAATGTACATAATTTGCTGCATCTCGGAGATGATTATTCAAATTTTGGACCATTAGATAATTGCAGCGCATTTAATTTTGAGAGTTATATGAAAATTCTGAAGCGTCAAGTTAGGTCACCTCAGAAACCCCCGGAACAAATCATAAGGAGGCACAGTGAGAAAGCTTTCACTACCAGAGACTGCATTACTTCACCTACGTATCAGAGGTCTCATTCCGAGGGGCCTTTGACTCCTAGCTGCAGCAGATCTAGATCTCAGTACAAAAGAGTGATCCTGAATGGTTTCACACTAACCTCAACAAGTCCAAATAACGTTTGTGGTACAGTCAGTGGCTATATAATTGTAATAGAGAACATAACTTTCTGCCTAAATTCTAATTCAATGGTTGTCATAGGGAGAGAGTATGTGCATAAATCTGATTTTTATGACTCGCCTTGCAAAAGCTCGTTAATAGGGGTTTTTAAAGTGGAAAATTTATCTGACTTAAGAAGTTGGAGTGTGTCAGAAATAAAAGTAAAATATGTTCACCTGAGGCACAGGTCACACATTATTGTGTATCCATTGCTTCATACTAAGAATTTTTAAATGACTTTGTGCGCTTGGATCACCAAAGATGCCATCATCAACATTACCGTATGTACGTTAGTAATTTGTAAATCGCTATTCTTCTGAACCCTACTGTGATTGGCAGTGGATGGAAATCAATATGAAAGATTATTACTTTTTCAGATTTGTCAATCATGTGGATTGTGGTGAATTTCACCGATGAGAACAGCGTGGAGGTGGTGCCAAGAGAATGGTTTAAAAGTGGTATTTGTATGTGGCCAGACTGTAGAGGGATGGAGAAATTGCGGAGGATGGTGGAAAACAAGGAAACTCCACTTCACTCATGGGTGAAATGCAGAGCGAGGCAGATAGGAGAAAAATGTTACAG
Organism: Platycnemis pennipes; assembly: GCA_933228895.1. Classification (NCBI taxonomy): domain Eukaryota; kingdom Metazoa; phylum Arthropoda; class Insecta; order Odonata; family Platycnemididae; genus Platycnemis; species Platycnemis pennipes. The sequence continues at coordinate 1,638,662 of CAKOGI010000002.1, read as the reverse complement.
TAAGTAGAATAGCATTTATGATCCCTTGTCATTCTGTGTTGTCATCATTTGCATTCCTTGCTAATACATTTTACCGACAATGACATACCAGGCTTCCTAGTTACAGACCAAAAACTGATTTCCGTGTACTTAGTACTTTTAATAGTACATTGTCTTTTCCTTGAAGACATTTCTAAATTATGGATGAAATGTCTGTTATTTGTTTTGAGATGATTTGGAAAGTAATATTGTTGGAAATAGTATCAACAAAAATTACTTATTGAAATGAATTACTTCTCTCTCTGATAATTTTATCTTTGCATGCATACAAGTCCTTGTAATGTCTGTTTTAGAACCATCGGGTGCCAACTTCAAGTAAACAGCACTGACTACTCTTTTCCCAATCAATCTTCTTAAATTCATCAATAACCCTTAAAGCATTTTTATTTTCTAAAACACTACGACTTGAATTTCTAGTAAAAGCATTATGGTAAATGTATGTTTTATTTATACTACTCTCTATCAATTTAACCCTCTCCCTCCTAACTCGGCCGAAACCGGCCGTATGGCGTTCTCTGCCTTCTCGCCGAATTTAAATGCCCAGTATCCCCAGAATTCAGACTATTAATTCCCGAGTGGCACCAGCATGCTGGTGCTGCAGCAGTGCTCCTAAGTGAACATCTCTAAATATAATCTATAAATTCTGAAACCCTTTCGTCAAATTTATAAATGATTTTTATTAAAAATAGATTATTAAAACTAATGGACATACCTCCAGGTTCATAGCTTATGGTTTACGGCTGGCCTCCATTTCTTAAACGACTTATCTACAGTACTCGAAGCAACATCCTACTTTACACAATGGTAAATCACATTGAAGACATTTCCAAGAGGTCTCTACACTCCTTCCAGCTCATGTCTTCCTTTTTTGGGCACTACAGCAAACACACACTCTTTTTCTTCCGTCAATTTTCACAAGTTGGTGGGGAGGCACCGGAAAACTAGCGGCATGAGCTTAGGTTCTTTTGCGGCCTAAAATCATGCGAGAGGAGTAGTTCCCTATCATATTTCTGTATAGAGCTAGCCGAAAATCCTTTTGTATTGTTCCATGCCTTAAGATTGCGGGAGCATTTGTTTCTTTATAAAGTTTGTAACTCGTTACAATGACTGTGTTTACTACATACGCGAAAATATATTTCCGCCACTTCGTCTTCCTTCCAAAATGATAATAAGACCTTTTTCATCGGATCTATCAACTCCACCCAGTAAGGTGTTATACCTTACCATGGGTTCTGGGCACGGAATAAGAATATGTTTACATATTTCCCAACCCAGTTTTCCTGGGAAACATCACACTCAGGTTGGTAACGTCACATCAGTAACGTCAACCCAATGCCTATCTATTTTTCCAGCCTTTCGTTGGCGATATTCTGTCTATTTATTAACATATTAACATTTCCTACTATTCTGTGAAAACACTCTTCACCTCCTAACATACATTTCAAATAATCTAATTCATTCCATCTTACGGGTAAGTCGTGCTTTGGCCCCCTCCCTCCAACAAAACCGCGTGGAACTTCGTAATGCAATGAATATATTCCCATTTAGGGCGGAGTGCATTATCACCTGTCGCATCACTGACACTGGGGGTATTATCCTCTTCTATATCACAATCACCAGAACTGGCTCGTTCAAGCAATTCCTCCTCTTCGTCTGAAGAGCCTCCGCACTGTATCACTAAGGGAAACATTTCTACCCACTTCTCTCGCTATATCATCTGCACTCAAAGAAGCCATGGTCAAAACTGAGGGGCATTTGGAAGAAGTTTCTTGCTCTGAAACTATTCTACATTTTCCACGAACACCAGATAAGGAAAACGCATGTTTAGCGATGACAAATCCTCGGGGCCAGACATCTTTAAGAAATTCTAAGGTCAACTTGGGTCTGTTTCTTTTCAGTATAACATTTAAGTCTCTTTTCCCTGCAATAACGCTCCCTCGCATAGACCTCACAGGTCAAGGGAACTGGTCTTATGACCTAAGGAGCCATCACTCAGCGCTTCACTCGAAAGGGGCCTGAGAATGCGTCCGGCGTACCAAAAGATTTTTTTTCTTTTTTTGCGCCACATGTCTCTTTGAGCGTGATGTAGGAATGGGCGTTTAGTTAGAAAAACAAATGCTCCCTAGAGGCGGCGGAAGCGTGGAAGGACCGAAAGAAAGCTCTTCTCAAGCCAATGCTGGTCACCCATTTTCGGCTATCTTACAGGAGAGAGAGAGAGAGATGACGCCTGGGCCGCCTAAGCAAGCCATAGCAGCCGTGGTGTTTTCATCTTCTATTCTCTCATCACAAAGTGTCCCATTCATTCATTCAAGAAACCATGGCTCATCACGTCTCAGCGAACAAGCCCTCCTCTACAATGACTCCAGAACCTTCTTTCGTTTCTTCGCTGGTGATAATATGCTATCCCAAAGACTCATTAGGTCTTCGGGATCTTGTGGGTGTTGTGACAGATATTATGAGGTTCTGTTTCATCTCAGAGGAACTAAGGATAAGAGAGATGCGTGCATTAGCGACGATAAACACTTTCAAGCTGAAATGGAATCATATAAGGCTCAAAAGATTGCCCTTAGTACAGCAGGGGAAGACGGCCGGTTTCGGCCGACTTAGGAGGGAGAGGATTAAAAACCACCGGCCGGTTTCGGCCGGGTTAGGAGGGAGAGCGAATTGAGGCATTTAACTTTGATAGGGAGAGGGTTAATAGGCTCTTTGAAAATAGCAAGGGAGAAAAGTATATTGGCGGAAGTGACAACGGATATAAATTCTGAAGTTGAGGGAGGAAAGAGAAAACGGTACAGAAATGGGTGGATATCCAGTGGTAGTGACGATGACATAGATGACACTGTGGTTTCAAAAAAGATTCCACAACCACCTGTGTTTTCACAGACCACACCAATTCAAACTGGTGTGGTGGTAACTTCAACACCCTGTGATACAGTTTCACATTCACTGCTCGCCTCATCATCTTTGCAGAAATCTGACATTTCGGGGAAATATAAACCAATGACAGGTGGACAATAAGTTTTACTTTTCATTATCATTTTTATCTGATCATGTATATTGCAAAACACTTAAGAACTTTTTTTTACAGGTTTTGAAAAGGAAGTTCTCAGAAACTTGGCTTTTCTTAGAAGATCTTTGGTAGATGTACAGGAGAGGTTAACGGCTATTGAGGGAAAAAGTACCACACCAGCTGTTGTGGAAGACAACACGAATGAAACTGTTCTTGCAGAATATCCTATCAAGGACTCCATTCATCTTCAGGCAATTGAAGAAAAACTACATGATCCTTCCTACAAAGAAAATATGGTAAGAAATATTTAACATTTGACGATGTCGAAGGACACCTTAATGGAGCCTTTGAAATTAATGGCAGTGGAATAGTTCTCAACTATCACTATAGCCCCTTCTATTCTTGTGGCCATGTCTACCCTCAGAAAGGTTTAGTGGACCTTGGTAAAACTAACATCTCATGAAGTTTGGCCGCATAGGAAATAATTGCTTTACAAATAATTGGTTTTAAACTGGAGGTTTTAATTTATAGCCTCATATATTGCACTGAGAGCAGAATGAGGATAGTTTGAAAATCATTTAAAACTCATTAACATTAATTTGAAAGTAGAGGGGCCACTGTATTGGTAATCAACATTTGGAGGCTAGTCATTTCTAAAATAATAATTTCTTTTTTTTTTCAGGTTACAAAGTTGTCCTACATAGGAGGAAATTCAGCAAAGGATTTTGTGGTCCGGATTTTGAGAACGGTCCTTACTGACGAAGTTGCTGCCGAGTTCAGTTGGCTAGGGCTGAAAAAGAAGAAGATTTTTGCTGATTTAAAACTAAAGAATGTAATATTTGGTATGTGTGCCTTTTTGTCATGTTTCTGCATATTCAAATCCTTGATTAAGGATTACTGAAAGCATTTCAAAGAAGTAGTAATATTACCTTACGATTATTCAGTTCATATATGTGTTGTTTATTATTAAACTTGTGCATTAAATATTTTCAGATGCTGTTAGGCGCTCCAAGTGGGCTGCAGGTGTCACCAAAAAAGATTTGGAAATGTTTGCGAAAGACTGGCTGAGGCATGCCAAGTTTCGTGCTGATAGGAGGGAGAAGAAAGAGAAGTCTGTCATCATAGATGACCATGAAAATGAGAATATAAATATCGCATGATGCAGTGGCAATTTGATTGATTTTTGTGTAATACATTAAGAGTTAATAAAAAAAATTTATTGTGGAAAAGGTTAATGTACAGGCACTTCCAAAAAAAAAGTTAACACTTCAGAGCCGAAATTTTTCTAAGTCTCGAGTTGACGGTGATTAGACAACGCTGCGTCACGGCTTCCCTCTGGCGGAGCCTCGAGAAGCTCTGACCGAAAACAAACCCCTTTCCCTCCTCCCCCCTCCTTTACCCTTTTACCAGATGGGACAAAGGGATTACTGAACGGTCGGTCTTCTCATATCCTAAAGAAGGGGGCTATGGTGGGCACTCTATTTTTCCGACTCGCGCTGAACGACATTTGAAGTCCTGAACATATCTCTACGCTCGCCATAGTGGACGGAAATCGGAAAAAGCTGGACAAAATTCAAAAATAGCTTTCTTTGATATATAACTTGAAACTTCACAAAAATACTCAAAAAAGACTGCTAATTAAGGAATAATACATCATTTGACATGCTTTTCAACCATTAGTCAGATACAGGAGCTCGAACATGACCAAATTTCCAAATAAACACCTGAACTAATTTTTCTCCGAATGTCTTCCAAGTTAAGTTGATCGTGACGGTATGTGAGGAATTTGATTAAATAAGGAATAGCATGATCTATTAACACAAGACTTTGCCTTTAAATTACCAAAGCTTCAAATATTTTTGAAGCATTTTAGCGCAATTCCGTTAAAAATGTCAGACGCTGTTCTCGGATAAAATGTTTACATAATATAGAGAATATCTACCGTTTTTGGGAGAGACCTGTCAAATGACTTATATCAGAGAACTCGTTGAAGACTCATAAACACGAAATTGAAGAGAAATTAAAAAATAAATCTACGACACCGAAAATACATATGATTTTCCGATCGCGCGTCCGGGGCATGGCTCCGCGCGGCTGGGGCTGGAAGATCTGTGACTCGCTTACTTTACTCAAGTGACACGGACCCAAGGCTTCCATTTCGTCGTTTTTCAGCGGCACTCATTGTCCGAAAACTTCACTGATCTATGTTGAAGAAATTGTGAGAATATTGAATCGTGCGACCTGATAACTTTACGCGGAATCACTTTATTTTTCTTAGCGTGCGCTCCGTAAACATACTTCTTATTCACGCCCTTGAAAAGAGTGTAGTCTTTCTAAGGCCCATGTAACATTCAGAAATACACTGGTTTTTCTTTTGAATTACTTTTGCCCCCTTCTTTTTATTCACACGGTAAAAGATGCACCGACGATTTCAGAGCCTTGGTCTTCGTTTTCCCTGCCATCTTTTCCCCTTTCCTCAAAGGAGATCTGAATGCCAAATGGGGGGCGGCATGTTCCCTCTGACCACTCTGTTCAGTCCCTGTTCTGAGACAATGGGGAGGACCGGTCTCCCCGTAGGAATATCTTTCCACTGCCCAAAAACCTTACTCCATACGTTTTATTGCACCCACGACCCCTTCTACGCGGTATGCCTCGGTTCAACATCCTGAGTCTATGCCCTTGCAGCCCAGTGCCCAGGCATGAGGGGTGTTCCGGAAGCAGGTAAAACTTCGCAGACGTCTGCCCATCCACTCTTCCACCTGAGTGCTTTTAAGTTTGTTTCTACTCACATTACCGGGCGAATATTTCAAAACATTTAAATGCCCTCGAGTGAACACGTTTATCAACATGGTTTCATCATTTAGTTATGATAGTCTCTTATTAATTTCATATGTGGTGTGAAGGAAGTAACAATTCAACATGATTTCATGATTTAGGTTTGATAGTCTCTTATTAATTTCATATGTGGTGTGAAGGAAGTAACAATTCATTTACAAAAATGAATTAATTCCGTCCATTAAAGAAATATATCCAAAGCTTTTGGCGGTATTGTTTAGCATTCAATATGGTCGAATAATAGAGCACCTTTCCATTAGAAGGAAATATAGGTACAGCTTAACAATTTGCAATTACTATTCTCAGTTGCGATAAAGGTTCTTAAGGAAATTTACTAATTGCCGTCCACCCACTTCGCAAACCGAGCAATTGGCCCCTCGAGAGGAGATCACCGTATGGCGGCCGGGTGCCCGCGCGTCACGTGTGCAAACCCTTTCTGAGAGGGAATTACCAGCTAGCCATCCTTCCTCGCTGCCCCTCCCCTTCGGTAGGAGGAGAATAGTGGGTGGCGATCCTTCGGCAGGGTTAGGAGGACACGCGGCTCAACGCCGCGGTCGGGAATAAGGGTAAGGCGAGAGTCGGGGGTATTTTGCGACCACCTGCAGGTATCCTATAAACAATGGGTATTCGGGAATATTCGTATGTTGTCACAGTCCTTTTCCTTTGAAGAACGGAAAAAGGCATTGAATAACCAATTATAGCGTAACATTAGTAACAGTTTGACCAACGGAAATGTCTTCACATGCTTACGGAGCTCTTGCAATTAGTTAAATCTCATACGAATAATTATTTAGTTGTGGTCGCATGCGCGCGCAATTAAATGTATTAAGACCTGTAACCTTTAGTGATCATAAAATAGTAAATGCGAAATTTATTGTAGGCGTTGAAAGACATTTTAAACCAAGGAAGAGGGTATACTTATTTTGCAAGGCTAATTACGACGGTATGAAAGAGGAATTAAGGGAATCGTTTAATATACTTAGCGAACAAAGCAAAGGATTAGATACAGAGGATTCGTGGAGAGAATTTCCGTAAAGCAGTTAATGAATACATACCAAGTAAATTCATAAGTGATAATACAGAGCCAAGGTGGTATAATGCGGAGGTTAGGAAATCACTGAAGTGACAAAGGGTATGCCACGCTAGGATGAAAAATGCAGGACAGGGTCTATTGGTAGAGGAAAAAAAAGTTAGATCAAAGCTATAAAAAATCGAGAGCATTAGCAAGGAAATCATGTCGGCAAGCGTTATAACATTTCAAGAGCAAGATGTTAGGAGAATATTTAGATAGCAATCCTAAAACGTTTTGGTCATATGTGAGAGAGCTTCGGGCAAATAGGTCCACAGTGCACACACTTAAAAACGATAAAGGAATTAGAGTCACCAGCAGTGTAGAAAAAGCCAATTTTTTAAACACCTTCTTCCAAAGCGTTAGATTAGACATTAGACCAGATTTTAGGGAAACGGCTGCGTGGTCAATAACAGATTTGTATTGGTATTATACAAGCAATAATCTCATGGGCATTATTATTATTATTCAAATTAGGACTCCTAAACTATAAATGCTAAGGTTAACTCGTGGAAATGCCACCACTATTGGGAACGTTATTTACTTCATCCTGAAAACGAGCATTTTACTGCGCCAATACGGCGAAAACGTTAAAATGTTCTTATCAGCCTGCTCCTAGTCTTAAGATTTGGGATCGCATATTTTCAAAGCTTCTGACCACATCGATGTGAGAATTAAATATGCCTATGAACTCGCTCTGAAATGGCACGAACGTGAAACAACACCAATTAATTAAGAAACTAATTATTAAAGGGACACATACAAATTGGAGGGTGTTAATAACCAATGATGATATTTGATTTCCTATTCAAAGTAAAACGTCGATTTTTAATGTCATGCAAATGCGTGACGACGATTTTTTCTGTGACGATGGTTGAAGGCATAGGGATACGTTCGGGACTTCAGACGTCGTGCAGGTCGAGTCGAAGAAAACGACAATCTCGGGACACAGGACCGACCCACATTAGACGGAAATCGAAAAAAGCTGGACAAAAACCTAAAATAACTTTTTTTGAAATATATACTTAGATATATACTTTTTGAGATATATACGGACACTGTTCTCACACAAAACTTTTTACATAAAGTAGAGAATATCTAACGTTTTAGGGAGACATTTTTCACACAGATTCTTTGATAAGTTTGCTACTTAAGGAATAATGCATCACTTGTCATGATTCTCATCCGTTAGAGCGACACAAGGGCTCAACATCACGAAATTTTAAAAAAATCCTATAATAAAATTTATCCGAATATCTTACAAGTTGATGATGACGTTGTGGGAGGAATTTGTTCAAATAAAAATAGCATAATCTATTAACACTATACTTTGCTTTTACTTGCCTGAGCTGCAAATATTTTTTGAATCGTTTATTTGCTATTCCATTACTTATAATGGCGGACACTGTTCTCAGACAAAACTTTGCATAAAGTAGAGAATATCTAACGTTTTAGGGAGACACTTGTCAAGTCACTTATATCTGATAATTCGCTGAAAATCGTACACACGAAAGTGAAGAGGAATTAAAAGTAAGTTTGCGACACCGAAAATTACATATGATTTTCCGACCGCGCGTTTGGGGTTTGGCTCCACGCGTCGGGAGCTGGAATTGACGTGACTCGCTTACATTGCTGAAGTGACATGGACCCTAAGGCTTCCAATTCGTTGTTTTTGAGCTGTATCCATTGTCAGTAACCTCCATCACTCTTATTTGATGAAATCGCGAGCATATTGAGCCGTGCGACGGGATAAGATTACGCGGAATCGAGTTATTTTTCTTTGCGTACACTCCGGGAACATACTTCTTATTCACGCCCTTCAGCCCTTGAAAAGAGTGGAGTCTTTCCAGGGCCCTTGTGAACTAGATATACTCCAGTTTTTCTAAGTAATGGAATACAATTAAATGATTAAAAAATATTTGTAGCTCAGGAAATTTAAAGGTATAGCATTGTGTTAATAGGCAAATGATGCAGGTGTTTATTTGGAAATTTGGTTATGTTTGAGCCCCTATATCTGGCTAACAGATAAGAATCATGTCAAATGATACATCCTTAATTAGCAATATTTTCTCGGTATTTATGTGAAGTTTCAAGTTCATATCTCAAAGAAAGCTATTTTGGAAATTAGTCCAGTTTTTTTCGCGACGGTGGCGAGCGTAGAGATATGTTCAGGACTTCAGTCTCGCAGCGCGAGTCGGAAGAAACAACCATGGAGTCCCCACAATAGCCCCCTTCTTTAGGGCATAACAAGACCGACCGTGCAGTAATCCCTTCTGCTAAACAGGGAAAGGTGAGGACGGGGGAGGAGGGAAGAGGGCTTGTTTTCGGTTAGAAATTCGCGAAGCTCCGCCAGAGGGAAGCCGTGACGCAGCGTTGTCAAATCACCGTCAACTCGAGACTTAGAAAAATTTCGGCTCTGAAGTGTTAAGTTTTTTTTGGAAGTGCCTGTACTTCATCTTTTTTGTCACCTTTACCATCAATTCAAGAAGCGGCACATATTTCCTTAAAAGGTGTTATTCCAAACAGTATCCATAGGTAACATATGTTCATACAGAATTGAAGAGCACAAATGTTTTGTCTGTATGTGCTGGTATTACCAAAAACCATAATAAGCGAACCTGTGATCTACTCGTTAGATGTTGTGAAGATATCTATGAGATGTTGTTATATGGACCTCGATGTCCACTGTTGGACATCGCTGCAACGTTGTTTGGTGGGTCCTTTGGATATTTGACAGATATCCATGCAACGTTAATTGGATTAACTTGGATATTACATGGATGTCATATGGTAACGCCGGCAATGTTGTCCGGATGTTGTAGGGATATTGATTGCTGCTTGGGTTAGATACAATCGTGGGACAAATTTCCCTAATATTCGGCAATTAAATATTACATATCTTTATGCACGAGTTTTTTCCAAATCAGCCTTAAAGGAATAAACACTTGCAGTTAACAATAACTTCATGTAAAGTGTAAATGGAAATCAGACTCGGGTAAAACTCTTTGTGCAGAGGTTCTAACATCCTCCCCTCATCGTAATCCAATGCAAGTGAAAATATCCTGAGAGCCTGGAAAGTAGGAAATAAATTACAAGTACGGAATGAGCAGAAACTGGTTTACCTAACAGCACAAAAAAAACTCATAGAGAGGCTAAGGACTTACATCATCCTGACAAAGGTAGAAGACAGAAAACAAATCTCATCGCAAGAAAAAAGAGCATCGCAACCATCTCACTGTTTACACACACAATACCTTTACAACCCCTACAACGCGTTACATTCACTGGCGATAGCTAACCAGTACAAGCATCCAATGACCTCATAGCATTCACCTTGCGTAGAGTAATTAATATATGATACAATTTAAGAATTTCACCTTATCATACTTAACCTGAGAGGACTTCTTACTTTCGCCTTGAACAAGCTTCTGTTCCGTAAGCCCAGCTCCTTATTCCGCTTTTTGGCACTTTCATAACTAGCGTCGCACCCAGGAACACAACAACGGCGGTTAGTCCTCATCGTAAAATACTTGCCAAGAAGACGTAAACAGTTTTCACTGGCAAAAACACTACATAAAATAGATTTCGGCCGAGCAAAACACAACCACTTGCACTACCGCTAATGGACGAAGTCGGAAAGGACCGGATCGGTCGACTATCAGCGCCGCTATGCGGCCGATTTTGGCGAACGAATAAAAAGCGCGCCAAGTGACAGCAGAAATCCGCTTTCCCCTTGAGTTCTGGGGCCTCCTCATGTAGCCTCCTTGGCCAGGGAAATGATTTCTGTCGTATTTCGGAAACCTTTCGCTTCGATTTCTCCAGCTTTTCTCTAACTTGCTATTGCCATATACAGAAATCATTTCCCTTTCCGTATACGATTTCTCCGTTTTATATGGAAGGTTTCTGTATATGTTGGTTCTATTTACAACCTTGCGCTGGCTGGCTGTCATTTCCCCCAGTCCGAATTATTCCTGCAGTGTGGATGTTACTTGACCCACCTTTTCTATGTTCTCACATATTTATGCATTTCAAATGAGAATGTCTGATTTCCAATGTAGGACACTCTTGGCCACATCCTGTAGTATTGGCGTACTTTTTCTTGAAAATTTAGTTATTTCATATCCGGAGTATTATGTGAAGTGAGCAACTTGCCACAAATTAAAATCTCGTTGACTAATCTTTGAACTTATTTTATGTGCCTTTGACTTACACCCTTTTTGTGATACTAAGGATGAGCCGATGCCATTAATCCAATACTTTACTTCCCTGGTGAAAATGGCCGCAGACGGCCACAGGAAATTTATGTGGCCATCTGCGGCCATCCTGTGGCCATCTGCGGCCATCCTGTGGCCGCTGTGTCCAGTCTGTGGCCATCTCTGTGGCCATGGACATGAATAACCCGTGGCCATAGGAGGCACCTGTGGCCAAGGCCACAGAACTTTTTGCCACCTGAGATCATGGCCACTGTCTCTAACTGATACACTTTTCTTATAGTATGTACATACCATTGGATATTCCTCATTTTTGGAAGATATTTTTCCTACGTTTGTCCTGCACGGTTATTTCTTAGCCGTTGGGCCAACATTGGAAGGTTGTGATGGGAGGGCTACTGGATTACAGTGCTGTGCATGCCGCGCATGGCCACACACAAGCTGTATATCATCTCACTAAGCACATTTGCTTTGCTCAACTCCGGTATGATGTTTTAGATGAACAAAAACTCGTAAGAAGTTTAGTTATAGTAAAGGACTTGCCGAAGAGCTGAAACACTTAATTTTCGCTTCCTTGATAATCATTTAATGAATTCAGTACCTACGGACAGGAAATTCAGTTCTGGTTAAACTTAAAACCATTGCTTTTTTAAAATATTAATACAAGAAATAAAGTTCTAGGAAAAAAATTTGATGTCTTTAAACAAGTGCAAATTAATTTTAAATGATACAATTCAAAGTACATACGTTCAAACACACTACAGTTTAGAAAACTTATTTTTTTAATAAGAGCACCATCATCAACGATAAATCACAACTTTGGTGCACACGAACAACTTTAACCGAATATTCATTCAAAAGTTCGCGGCTTTGTAAGGTATCGACTATATCGATATAATCGCAATGCTAATCGGCTTCTACATTCAAAATGGCGGTTGCGAATTGTTGTTTCAACGTTCATGCATGAATGGTTGTGAATAATTTGATCATGCAAAGTCAGCTCGCAGGCAAGCAACTGGAATGAAATTGATCTCGAAGCATAGCGTTTTTATGAAGTTCGTCACATAGAAGCTTACTTTAAAATTGGAATTGGCAAATAAGATACGGTGAGTAAATTTTTGTCTTTAGGAAGTGAGACTGCTGAAGAAAATTCACGAATTTTCAATGTTTTTGTTTAGATCTGCCCTTCATATAGTCTTTCTTTTCACAATTCTTAACATAAGAAGTGACAGCATTTATTTTTTTACAGGCACGTTATATCAATAACATACTGGGACGATTGCAGGAATTAGGAAAAGATCACAATTCAACTTTGCGATTAATGCAAAAATGTTTTGTGTTTGTGTCTTCCTCAGTGCAGTTATGACTTCCATTGAGTTTTCTAAGAACTCCTTCTTCAAAAAATATACTTTTACTTTGAGTGGACCATTGTTCTTTTAAAAGACTTGGTTACTGAATACCCTGATAAACCTTTTAAAATGCAGTGTTGTGCAAGAAGCAAGCTGGATTGCAACTGTTGATTCCCATGCCATGTGGTGTGACTTTGGCTTATGTCGCGTTGGGTATTGCCAGAAATGTGAAATCGTATTTCAATTGTGTGCTATATAGCCAAGTGAATGCAGTCATTGAAATTTGAAGTAGTGCCAATAAATATTTAAATATACAGCTGTTTTTGTTTAAAATCGTAGATGGTGCTTTCGAGTTGTTCCTTGAAGTTATATTATGGCGATTATTGGTTGTAGCCGTCACTTTGTGGAAGTCCATTCCGTCGTCTGTTCCTTACTGTCTGATGTCGTACTAAAATATCAGTATTCTTTTAAATCCAACCTGATCTTCAGCCATGTTAGCTTTAGTTAGTAAAACCAAGACTACAGTAAGTGCAGCCTTAAGGTTGGTTTGATTATTGAGAATTCTTTATTGTTTTTTTTTGTATTCATGCTGCATCTATTATTCTATTTGCCTGCATATGCCCGTTAGTTGTTGGAGTTTCCTTGATAAGAAATTTCAATATGAAATCTTTTGAGGTTAGGGGATTGTAGCTTTGTTTACTAATGCTGTACCTGATTTTTGAAAGTTAAATTTGGTTCATGTGTTTGGGTATTCCATGCAAAAGTTGAAGTAGGTGGATGTAAAGGGTGTAATAAGGTTCCACAAGTATCTGCTCATTAAATATTGGGATCAAAGCTGGTGTTGTTGAACTTTCAAAAGATAGTTGGGGACACTAAGAGTAGTGTGTTCCATATCCTAAAGTAGTAGTGCAAACATAAATTTCATTATTGTATTTAACTGTATTTTGGATTTAGTTTTAGTCGTCTACGCATATTGTTTTGGACGTCCACAGCTACAGGTCCCTATCAGCCACTAAATTTTTCTATTTACCCATACAGGACTGTACGTGTATATAGTAGTATTTCTGTCCTAACTATAGGTATGTGAGTTGGGTAGGGTACTACCACAGGGCCACAGGTGGCCACACACGGCCACAGATGGCCACACACGGCCACAGATGGCCACACACGGCCACAGGTGGCCACACACGGCCACAGGCTAATGGCCACACATTATGACCAAATAACCACACACGGCCACACAATGTTGTGTGGCCACGTGTGGCCGTGGCCTGAAACTTGTGTGGCTCTTTGTGGCCATGGCCACATAAATGTCCTGTGGCCATTTTCACCAGGGTTCTCAATGCAAAAATTTTACCGCTACCATTATTTTTTTACCACTCTATCCTTTAATACGGGCATTTAGTGGTGACAATAATTATCATAAGTTATTTTATATTGCAAGCTTCGTTACTATGAAATGATATTTATTTTACTATATTTTTATATATCACAGCTAGTCTTAAGCCTATTACCAAAAGAAAATGAAACTTCCATTTTGGGCATTGATAGGCCATCTATGCCAAATTGCATGTAAAATAACATTATAATATTTGTACAGGAGTCATTAAAATTATTGTTTAATAGATGGGGGTCTAAAAAAGTGTAAAATAAAGGAAAATTTAATTTGACAACTGAATACTAAAATTTCTTTCCTTTCTCCAATTACATGATTGCATAGTTATAGAATCAAAAATCGTCTAATGAAGCCGATACTCGAAATATTGTATACCACCCAGAATCGAGTGGTATCGTGTGATCAACTGGCATCCAATCCCATCCCTTTTTGATACTAAATCCAGTTCATGTGTTATCGCTTACAGATTCCTATAGTCTCTTTACCTAAACCTTGAATGTGCTTCCCTGAATTTGTGGTTATTAGTGTTAAATATTTATTATTTCCCACATTCGTCTTTGATCTCACAATTCATTTATATTATGTGTCATTTTTCCTCCAATTACATCCCTGAAAATGTCTGTCATAAACCACGAATTTTTTGTTCTTTAATGAGGTCATATTATATTTAGCATGGAGATTAAATGTTCTCATAACGATATAGGAGCGATCATATTCGCTGGTGTGTGGCACCGGGTAAACTGTCATCAGTTATTCATTAGCTATCAGAGAATATACTTTCTACCAATCAAACATGCTGAAATTACTTTTCCATTTGTACTCCACTTCTCTGAATTCAGGATTAAAAATGCAATTTTATACGTCACCGCAAGAGATAACATTTTTGACATACCTGTCCAATAAATGTGAACTTCATATCTACCGCAACAGACAACATTTTTGGCATACCTTTAATTTTGTCCTGAATTTTATGGTCACCGCTAGAGACAACATTTTTAGCATAACTGTCTATTAAATGTGAACTTCATATCTAAAAATAAAAACTTCAAAAAAATTCAATTTTTAACTTCATAAAAATTCCAGTTCCATCACTAGGTATAACGTACGTTTTATTATTAAAGCAGCATCATCATGTCGATAAAAATTTGCCTGGTTACCTCTACACATCCCATACCTCATTTCCCTGGCTTGGATTTCATAATCTACCTGTTACACTTCATCTGCCATCAACAGAACATAAACAGAGGGCCTGCAATGCGTCCTAAAACTGTAAATGAAATTAATTGCACATACTTACCACGGGATCAATCATTTTCAGCATCTATTGATAGCTAGATTTTTTCAGAGGGGTCCTTCACTCAAAATTGCTATTTTTTGTCAAAAATATATACTTTTCGTAGTGCGATATGACATCAGTAGGTGCTGCTTGCTTGTTTAAATTAAATCTGCTGAAGAAATCTTATTGCACTTGCACTTAATAATTCCCTGTGACACTAAATGTGAAAGAAATTGAGTTCAGGTGTGTAGCTACAACAGGAATCCAGCACACTGGCGTATGAAATGTCACAACACGGCCAGTTCACCACGATATACGTCTTCTTCATTGCCGACATAAGATCATCGGCTTCCCCTTCTGTTGTTTCAATCAGTAAGCTGAAATGCACGGCTTCTGCCTCGCTTATGAACTTAAGAAATCTGCACCTGTCGTCGTTAATTGTTTGTAATTTCGTAAGGGCCTTGGCGGCGGCGGCAACTAGCTTTTTCCATTTTTCTCGCACTTCACACAACTCGATAAAAATGCTGGTTTCGATGCTTTCAAGAACGTATTTCGGCGGTAATTATTTATATTATAACTGTAGCTTTTTCTTTCGGGAAATGCTGCGTGCGATTCATTTTCGACTCGACGTATCACTCCTCCTACTGGGAGCATTATCAAGAGAATAAGTGTTAAACGGCTTCGTCGCATTCTTATATAGGAGTATTCGTGTCCGTTGCCCCATTGTTGTGCCGAATTGAATTCGGACGGAAGATGTTAGCCGTTGTGCATCAGAATGGTCCAGGAAACCTTTCCAAACACGGCTCAGGTTATAACCATCCTCCCTATTGAAATTATTCGGCCTTTTAGCTATTTCTACTGCTTCTCGTATTAGGCGCGGATAATAATCCCGAAAAAGCTACTGTTACAGATAAAAGAAGCTGCGAAAACCTTCAAGCAAAAATTATTTATATTAGTAGTACTGGTTGTCATTGGTTACTATGCTTATCAATCCACTCCTCGCATGCGAGCCTTATTGGGCGAAGATGGTTGCTATATACTTTTTAATGTTGTTTATTCGCACCACATATTTTCATCGAAAATACGTGGTGCGGAAACTTCTAGACAATATTTAAGGTATGCCAAAAATGTTATCTGTTGTGGTAGGTATGAAGTTCACATTTATTAGACAGGTATGCCAATAATGTTATCTCTTGTGGTGACCATAAAATTCTGGACAAAATATAAGGTATGCCAAAAATGTTATCAAATGCAGTTGACATGAAGTTCACATATATTAAACAGGCATGCCAAAAATGTTATCTCAATTGTGTCACATATGAAGTTCACATTTATATAGAATTCGGCTTCGTGATTATCATCCCAGCTAGCACAGAGCGAACCGTCTCCCCCGAATCTGCAGAGACTGTCCCCAGAAACCAAGGACACCGTCTCCCTAAGAAAAGGAGACGGGGTGAAGATACAATGAAGATCCCGGGGAGATACGGTGAAGAAATGTCCGCGAAACTGGAGAGACGGTCTCCAATTATATAAACGCGGACCGGATTGGCTCGCTAGGAACCAATGAGAAGGGTTTCTACGAATAAAAACGATGATACGATGCGATAACTCCGCGTTACTACGTGCATTGGTGAGGTGAACCTTTGCGCCATCTACTGGCAATTATACGTACTGTCAGCGGAAAGCTACGGGCACCCACCCAAAATTGTAAATAAAAACATTTTTTCTTCTATTAGTTTATTTAACAACAAATAAGAACAAGGAACATCAGATAATCATGACGGTTAAGCTACAAATATATATCCCCACAGAGAAGAAACTGCATATCCCAGGTACACTGAACGTCAAGGAACTGCATCCGAGCCTGAAAAGTAAAAGAACTTTGGATCAAGAAAACGCTAATTGGATGTTAATAATGTTTTGAGATAGCAGAACACTTGCATCCACTGAGATAAAAACGGACCAGGGGCCAATAAAATAACATGCAATGCTCATTAGCTAATAAATTTTGAAAAAAACATCAATTTGATAGAATGTCAGTCATCAGCAGATAGTACTTAACACCTCCCGTCGATATCAATGGATAATCTAGTGACTTTAGTCACTATTATCAATTATTATTAGTCAATTATTACCCAACGAAAACATTAGGGCAAAACGCGAGAAATCATAACTGAGCAACCATAGCATCGACAACATTTACGAGTAGGTAGGTATGACATTATTTAATTTTAAGTTTCAATTAACATAACGTGTAAGGCCATTCGGGTTGATGCCGCTCATCTCACCGTGAACAGTTGTACTTCTACGCAACAATGAAAGAAAAAGAAACCCGTGGAAATTGCAACTTATTGCCTTTAATATAGGTGTCACGATGCAATTGCACACAATGTTTACGACTCCTGTAATAACCAATTATTTACGCCCATAATGGAACTGTACTTTCAAGATAAAGCACATGAGCGCACGAATATTTAACTAGATAACTATTTATTTATACGCGAGGATTATAGTTACATGCAAATTTTTTGCTATAATTATGCCCCACAATAGATATAGACGGGAGTGTAGCGTACAGGCTAGGAGAAATCATGATAAAGTCCCGAAAATTGGCTAAGATACACAATAAATCAGAAGGTACTTACCTTAAACCGGTGAAAAGAGAGACAGTTTTCCACGAAATTCAAAGATCCGGCAGGCACCAACAAGGCTTTTCAAAGAGCATTATAATTATAATATTATAATGCGCTACCAAACTATAATGGCGATTGTCGGGACCAACGTCACGCCAAACAATGTTGCTACAGCGACGTTGATTGGTTGGTTTGGTATCGCCGGGAGTTCCGCTTTTCGGGATACAGTCAGTGAAATCACTGTATTAATAATTGTCAAATTCGTCTTATAGTTAACCGTAAATGAAGAAATGAGGGAAACGAAAGGGAAATGGTTACCGTTTCCCCAGAATCTCCTATATTTCTTCAAGAGACCGTTTCCCTTGTGCTAGCTGGGATATGTAATTATTTATGCAACGATAGATGATTTTGTTCCTACAAAGTTATATATCACGTCTGTATAATGATTTACATATGGCTGCTTTCCATAAGATTTTGAACTTGGCTGAAAACCTTAGAATTTTCTTGCAGAGACTCATGGCAGATTTTTCATTAGCATTCTCTAATAAACCTTATGTGAAAAGTAAATAATTGTACTTTTTTAAGCACCCACACAGCACACAAACGTTCGCGGAATGTCACACGAACGTTCGTTTGGAACCGAAGGAATGTTACGGAAACTAACCACAAAAACGTTCCCAAATGATACCCATGTCGCCCGACCGGAACGTTGAGCGGACGTTCGCGCCATCCACGTTCCCATTTGGTAGCAACATATTGTTCAGCCCGAAACTTTGCACAGAAGTTCGCGGCTACAAAACGAATAATGCTCTGTGCATGCACGGTACAGGGATTATCAAATGGGAAGACACATGTTTTATAAATAAAAAATAAATAATTATGGCCATGTGTAAAGAGAATGATAGATTTTAATACAGGATAATTTATCATCACATCTTTCCTGTTCACCAGCTTTCGCATCATATTAAATACAGATTGGCAAACTGTTAGGAGTACTTGCATGGTCAGCTTTTTCACCTATGAATGTAAACAAAGCATGGATGTAGATATAATGACATGAAATTAAAGTTGATAACTATAACAGAGGGGTCAAGGGATACATAGGGGAATGTAACATGAGCCTATGAAGTTTGCTGATTGCTTTGAACACGATTGACTGCACGTAATGTTACACTTAGGGATTACGAATGCAGCTGTTATTACAAATGTGGGTACCAACTGTAGGTACTTATTTATTATACGATCTTTAAGGCTCACCGTGCAAAAGTCATCAAACAAGAAGGCTTCATGAAGCCTGTATCTGCAGGTACATTTTAAGCGTTAAAATAGTTTATGTAATGCATAATATGCAAGATGACCATTGATTATTAGAGAAAAGAAACTTACCCTGAATAAAGCTCTGTAAAACTGATGAGTTTATGCTTCATCATTAGTGAGGTTCACATTTATTGCCATGTGAAAAAAATTCACCAGGACCGGGAAGAAAATCACGGACCTTTTGCTTCCCGGACCACTGCGCAGACCACTACCGTATCCAGCATCGATAATTCATATGGCAATTTTTCCAAGGTTCAAGATGCTAGGTTTTGAGCCCCCAACGGTTCATTAAGGATGGCAACGCAAGGGAGAAAGGGGTTCAAAGAAGCCACGACCAAAGGTGAACCTCAATCCGGCACTAGCTCCTTGAACCTCGGTAAATTTCCCAAGTGAATTACCGATCCTGGATAGCATAAAGGGCTGTGCAGTGGCCCGGAAAGCCAAAGGTCTGTGGTTCGATTCCCGGACCAGGTGAATGTCTTCACATGGCAATTACTGTGAATTTCACTGCCGTTCCCGCGGCAGGTTAGAAATATACCACATTAGTGAGGTCCAAATTAGGTACAATGAATAATGTGCAAGCCAGTGTGGGTAATTAATGTAGAAATTCGAATAACTTACCATTAACGGAGAAAATTTTCTTTAGCAAAAATGCATTAATAGCTTAAGCAATGCATAAGCTTAACCCTTTAGCTGCGGAAAATGTGCATGGACGTATTCTCGGGCAACTGCGGGAGAAACGATATTGTACGTGTGACCTTGTCCTGCTTCCAGGGCGCAGACACCCTTCTTACTTTTATGACCCAAACCCTTTGTTAGCACCCATTTGCCACCCTCCCTCTTCACCTAACCCCTGTCCCTACCCCGCCATTTATAGAGTTCGCTTTCCAACGCCATGAGGTTCCATCTTTCCCTCCTTAATGCCTGCTCAGTGAGTTTCAGTGGTCATAGTTTTCTCACGTTCGTGTCCAGCAGCATTACAAACACTCGTCTATTGTGATTTCCCCTTTTCGCGTGTTTGAGAAATTATTCGCCTTTATGATGGCCGATGGATGTCATCCTGGCAACGCAAAGAGACGGAAAGTTATTGCTGACGAACAAGTCCTTGATATTTTATTTCATTCCGATAGCGAGAAAGAAAATTTTTCTGAATCGTCTAAATGAAAATGCGTAAAAAAATAAAATTTTTTAACGCATTTTCAAAAATACGAATATTAAAAATGAATATGTTTACCTTAATTTAATCTACTTCCCTAAGAAAACCATTAATAGTTTCATTCAGTGTTCTAAATTTCAGGTATTCAAGACCACAAAAATTATTGATACATAAGAACCTATTTAGGTGAAAATCGTCGGATTCATGCAGTGTTTGGTATCAAATTGAACCGAAAAATGCAATGAAAATTCATATCATATATTCTATCAACAATACGGAAAAGTTTAAAAAATTATTTCTGTAGTTTACAAATCCACCAATTTGCCCACACCCTGTGGTCACCAGTGGCCGAACGAAGAGACGAGAATAAAGGAAGGGTAGCGAGAGGACTGGATGGGTTCTTCTATCTGCTCAACCCCTCCCGAACGAGGAGAAGGACAGTCTTGAGCCCCTTTTCCTCCACACAGAGTGGTCGACGAAAATTCTAGCTGCCGCAGCTGAAGGGTTAAGCAGTGTTCGAGATCCGAATGATAATCGATTAAGAGTGAACAGAAATTCCAGGTTAAAAAAGAAAAAAGTTGTAATTTATTGACCTAAATGTATAAATACACATAAAATGTTCACGTTGACACATGATCTACACAGAAAAATTCACCAATGCGGCCATCGGGGTAGGTCTCCCAAGTTATGTCAAGTGCTGCAGGACTGCCTGGTGGGAGACTACCACTATCTCCATCCTCCTCCTCCATATACACGGGGGAGTCCAAGTTGTCCTCCACAGGGGATATAATCTCCTGAAAAAAGATTTATAAATTAATACCATTCATAACTAGACGAAAAATGAGCTCAGGAAATACATTTGACATACAACCATTTGGGGTCTCTCTGAGGTGGTGGACTCAGTACTTTCCAATTCCTTAGATAACTTTCTCTTCTTTCTCCGCCCACTCCTCCGTCGGGGTTGGCCCTTTTTTGTGGTCTCCGGCCTCTCCATCTTCCTCGACATGTTTCGACTCCTGCGGATATTTCCGCACATCAAATTGATGTGGTGATGGAAGGAGGCTAGGGATGGTATATCTTCTCTCTTCCACCCCTTGCACACCACATCATAAATGTACACTGCAACAGTTATGGGATGCAAGAGTTAACAAGGATTACGTCGCATTCATCTGATTCAATAAAGTATGAAAACGGAGTGCCAAAGCTCACAGAGAACAGACACATCAAATTATCAATGAAAACCATCGATGAGTTGACTAAATATAAATAACATACAATTTATTGCCGTAAGGCAGAAGAGTTGCATAGAAATCGGGTACTGCTGAAGTAAAACATGATATACTTTAGACACAAAATGATACACAAGAAAAAGAAGTTTTTACCCTCACCCATTTATACATAGCAAATGCAGCTGATTTATAGAAGTGAATTGTATCGTGGGAGGAGATAGGAGAACTGTTTCATGTGAAACGAAAGTTACTGTAATTGCTGGTCATGGTAAAGCCAATTGAGATGCACCATTGGTCATATTGGCAAATGACTTTCCGAACGGACTGATTATTTATGAAGTACGAGGCTTGTCCGTAAAAAAAGTACCGTTTGGGAAAAAAATCTTAAAAACATTTTTTTCCAAGGCAAGATTTATGTTACATGAAAGGGTATATTGTGAACACTGGTTCATCCATCATTGAATTTTCTAACCCAATTTCTCAACATCCCATCAGTCATTACACTTTCACCATGAATATCTACAAGTTGACGATGAATTTCAGCTGGCTTAAAATTCCTTGCGTTCAAAAACCATATTACAAAACTCACTTCACAGTCGGCGGGATCAGATATTGTTTTTAACATTTCAAACAATCACTAACAAATGTAAACACAACACAATCTGGCTGTAATAGCATCAGTCGAAAGACAATGAACCATTAAGATGAGTACACATGCAAGGAACTGCGACACTAGCATTGTGGTGGCGGTACAACGAAACGGTACTTAATTTCTGGACATGCCTCGTATTGTTTATTCCATCAAGCGGGGAGGTGCCATCAGCATAAAGGCTGAGTTTGCTCTAGTGAATGGAGTACGGAAGATCATTTGCAAATTACTTGATCATCACATTGGCATAACAGAAGATACTCACTTTTCACAGCACCTAAGATATTACTTGGGATCCCCTTAAAATGACCCGTGCCCAGTGTTGACATTTGGGCCAATGCATCTACCCCGACTATGTTCTTCAGGAGACGACGGGAGAGGTCCATTGGATTTTTCCCAAACTGAGCCGTCAAATTGGCTCTGTCCACTTCTTTAATAAACACTCCACTTCCAGCTACCAACTCCACCTGCAAACACATATGAAAGAAAATAGATACAATTTACATTAAGTATGTGTCTTAAGTATCCTTTTTTGTTCTCTGCTTTCCCCATTGTGGACGTTAATCATCAACAGATTGAGTATAGAGAAAGATATTCTTACCAAAGCTCCAGTCTGAATATCTTCCACTGAATGTGACCAGTGCTGCTTCCCTTCATTCTGGAATTAAAACAATGTAGTCACCACATTACATTCACAGAGAGCCTGGCAAGGAAATTTAAGTCCAACTTATGCAGTTAATTTTTTCAATAAAATTCCATTTGGAATAAAAAATTGTTTCACTGGTATCACTGCAAGTGGAGAAAGCACACTGTTGGGTAGTCAATCACCCATCAACCTGGAATAACTATCCGTCACTGGTAAAAACTCACCATGTCCGTGCCCTGAGGAGCAGGGTATGACATCTGAACTCCATTCATCATTTGATAAACCTTCATGATGTCACCAAGCACGGCTAATCCGGCAGCTGAAGCTGTAGAAACACATTTGGAAAAATAATGATATCTGTTATCGGTACCAGATACTTAAGCCTGAATCACATGATAATTTTTTAAGTCCCTTTTCAGGGATAGCCCAAATGATAGCTTAAAAATGATCGTCTGACTTGATCACTTCATGGATAGCGGCAATGATAGGGATTGCTATCACTTTTCTCATCATTTGAGCATGTCCTTTTTTCTGTCCCTCAGGCCTTAGGTGCTTCCGTCATTTAGCCTATCAGAGTGCACACTCGAAGACAGCGGAGTAGTTTACCATATTAAAGGATAATATCTCGCAAACAGAAATGTATTCCTGCACAAATTTTAGTAAATAGGATTAATGCCATACCTATGAATTTCTTGGGACTGGACTGCCATTCCATTATTCACAGATATCGAGGTAATGTTTACTTACCTTTTGTTGCTACGGATGATGAAATAAATACACAAAAGTTATAGAATCAGAGAACTAAGAGAATAGACGGTAAAAATGATCATGTGAGCGGCGAAATGATAGCTTGAGCTATCAATTTTCGGTCCCTGAAAGCTATAGCTTAAAAATATCCCTGTAAAGGGACAAGAAAAATGATCGTGTGATTTGGGCTTAAGATTTATTACTCAATGAAGTACTTTACCTTTGTAGGCATCCGGCTTTCGGAGGACATTCAATATAAAGCTTTGCTCTTCTTGAGTCACCTTCATCATTGCCATAGTCCCATAAGAAACATCGGAGCCTGAAACATTTTAAAATCATTCAATTACTTGGTTAATGGTATAATCATTTCTGAACAGTCACATTGAAATCCAAGAGGCTTGCCTTTATTATGTGAAGTTCCATTACAACCAAATGGTTGAGGAGTTTGGGCTGATGTACTTGGCTCATCACTCAAACCTGAGGAAAATGCATTGCAAGAAAATGTAATCACCTATAATCACAGCAATCAGTAGTCAAATTCCTGTTAACACATCTCACCAGCAAGACTGGGACATTCACGTAAACTAGTAGAGGAGCAAATTATTCTCAACATAGGTGATAAAAGCAAGAAATAGAATCAACTTCATCTGAAATCATCTATGCCTAGACAAAAGTTGAATGAAAAAATAAGCGACATAATTTTTCACCTAAAGGTGAAAATTGCAATCCTCTACCTTAAGTTGAAGCGATGTAAGTAAGGGTAATAGCATACCTCTGCACCAAATTCAATGGTTTTCCCATAGTAATTAATTTTAGGTTCTTTTAAATGAGGTTAATGCTATTTTGAGATAAAATGAATCTATAAACCTTCTCAGGCATGTAAGGAATCATGGCTAAAAATTTGGTACAGATTGATTCAGTAGCTTTTTTGTCTATTGCGAGCAACGAAAAACTTCTTCACCTTTATATATGTCCGGTAAACATATGATGCAAGATGATGAGTATCTGTTACAGCTGCCAAGACAACAGGGGTGGTTAGTATTTAGAGAAGGTCAATAAAGTCCAAGCAAATCATATGCTTGTCCTGTTTTCACTAGTTCTTTCTACCTCGGCATAATACATTACAAAGACAACTCACTTTTTGATGCGACCTTCTCACTTGCAGCGAGATTTCTTGAAGAGGGTAAAAAATTTGCTTTCACTCATACCACTGCAAGTGTACAAGGCTAACTGTTCGATACTAACTTGAAGTTGCACTGCACTTGTGAAGGTCATGAGGTGCCGACGACAGTTTTTGTCCAATTTCACAGGTGGTAGCCACCACAGCTTCCAGAGATGCTTCCTTTTTCTCCATCAGCTCCTTAGTCAGTCCTGTTGTTGACATTTCCTTGATGGCTTTCTTTGCCTTTCCAACAATTTGCAGGCCAACTCCGATTTCTTTTGGTTTTGACATTCTCAGTCTTCCCAAAAATTTTTTATCAGCTGGAAAAGAAATAAAATACAGTGAATTTCACAACCATGCAAGTGAGTATGTAATGGTGGATAATGGGGACACTACATGAGGTGTGGTAAAGTAGAACATGGCTATGGAGAAATTCGCTGAATAATGGCTAGATAAAGTTTCATGCCGTATTGTACTTGCACTTGAAGATTCAGATCTTCTGGGCTTTCCTCCGCATTGTTCCACGATTCCAGGGATAACAGTTTTGCCGGCATTGAAGCCAGCTTCTTCAGGTCAATGCAGTCATTTGGCCATCTGCATCAACAATTTGACCTGAAGAAGCCAACTGCAATGCTGGTGAAACTGTTGTCCCAGGAATCGTGGACCAATGCATAGGAAAACCCAGAAGACCTGCATCTTCACTACAATCAACCCGTGAAAGCCTACACAATAAGTACTTGCACTTCTTTGCCTGTCTCCAGCATCCCCACCACAAAATCCTGCGGCATCACACTGCATTTCAATATTGAGTTAGCATTCTTATTTTTCTGTATGAATGCGACCAGGCATAAGTTCATCAAACTCACTCTGGATGCCATATCTAACAATTCCTACCAAACATAGATTACAAATGACTACTAGCATCTTTCCCCTGACTCATATCCCTCTCAAGCATTGACTGAAACCCATTATCTGCATAAAATCTTTGAACCACCGGAGTAAAACATTTGAAAAATGAATCCCACAGTATTTTTTGATGTACCGGAAACATGAAGACAGCCAAAAAAGCAACTGCTATGTCCATATAAAGAACCATGACATATTAATGCTATCGCCTCCGTATATCTACATTTTAACTCACATACATTTGACACACATTTTCTTTGTCTACATTTTAACTCACATACATTTAACACACATACAAACCAAAATCTACATTCAGATTTTGAGCATTTTTCCATGTACTCACATTATTTGGTTGTTTTCAACAATGTAGTCCTTATTTATTTTGAATGCCAAGACAGTATCATGAAATTGACATTTTTAAAATTGGACAAGATGAGAAACTAAGGTTGCCTGGGTGCAAAATTTTCTGAGACCAGAAGAATTAGGAAAACTCCCAAATGAAAAACACCAATTTCCCTGTGTCTGCTCCATCCTTCACTCCGTACTTACCTTTATCACTAATTCCACTTCGAGCGCCATCAGGCTCATTTCCAGAAGACTCAACTTCCGCACCAAGGATGCTGACATCACCCACCTTAAATGAGAAACACATTGAACAACTTTCAATTGAACCTTGCTGGACTCCTAATGAATATTAGATACATATTAATTTAATATGGCTGCATTAGGAATTGCAAGGTGGCCTAGTGGGTAGAGCGCTGAGTTACTGATCGAAGGGTCATGGTTCAAATCTGGGTGAAGCCTTTGGATGCCCCCAAATGTAAAATCCTCGGAGTGCGAGGTGGCCCAGGGAAAGGAACTGGCCCCCCTTATACCCTGTATGTGTGAAAATTCACACGTCTGTGGCTCAGTCCGGGGTGAGCTCTACTTTCACCTATCAAAACCAACCTTTGGGTTGAATCACTGAGTGCATTAGGAATCACAGTTCGAGGAATATTAATGGAAAACAAGGCTCAAGAGAAAAAAGAACACAATTAAATTTCATACACAGCACGTCATAGTTTGGTGAAAATGAAGGAATAATAGGATCTCTTCAAGGTTGATCACTGATCTTTCTAGATTGAAATGAAAAAAATACTTCAAGTTTCCTGCATATATTTCTTTTCATTATATGTGCCTAAAACAATAAATGTTCTCAAAACTAAAAATTCTTTAGCAATATAAAATACACCAAGAATACCCACAATATCATCAAGTTTATCCTTCAGTGCATTTCCTGAAATTGACAACTAATTTTCAATTTCTGGAGTTCATAAATTGTGTAGTTAAATATCTAGCGGTGATCATGAATCTTCATAATTTTGCACCCCATTGTTGTTATTTTATGCTATAACATTTCATAATCGGGTGTGATGCACTGATGTGACAAGAAAAATCTAAAGTTACAAAAATGTTTCCAGACTTGGTGCTTCATACTCTTCAACGGAATATCTTATGCAAGTGATATTCAAAACACTGAATAGTCCACATAAGCCGCTACAAAAATTAAAATGACATCTCGCATACAGCTATTCTGTGGAGGAAATGCATCACAGGAAGAAACTGCAAAACACTGGTTTCTTAGCATGGATGAAAAATGGGTTTCACTTTGATTGCGTAAAGCCGAAAATGAAACAATGTTTGGACACATATGAGATGACTATTCGGAATGTGTTCTATGGTAAATACATCAAATACATGCCGTATTTCTGGGTTTACCAAATTGTCCATAGCATACTTGGAAGATGATTGCAAACAAAGTGATTGAAGATGATACAGACATATGAACAGAAGAACATAAGAACAGCGGAGGGGTGGAGGTAACATATTGAGGCATGGTGTGGGGAGAGGGGGGGGGGAGCCACTTGCTGTTGACTTGGATGTAGAGATGGGTAAATTACCGTAATTTTCAATTGAGGTAAATCACGGTAATTTTCGAAAATTACAGTAATTTTCCAGTAATTTTAAGTTTTGAGCTGCAAATTCTTATCAGAGGACACCAAACGAAATAAAATAGCATTGAGATATAAATGCTGACGTTTATATCAAACATATCATGACCTTTATCAATAATAACTCATTAAAAAATTAAAACAAAGTTGGCAGCAGCACGCAATTTGCCTCTCTTTTGTCACACTATGAGAAATTTTCGTTCCAAAGACATACCTCAGTGCAATGTGCATTTGTTCTTTTACTCTGAATTAATTGGAATTAATCATGGACACAATGTAAAAAAACGTTTTAGCTTCTTAATTTATAATGTTACCAATTTCAATGGTTTCTTCACGAGGAAGAAATTTTCTGAAAAATAACTTTTCTGAAAATTACCATTTATTACGGTAATTTTCAGGGGTGTTGGTAATTTACGAAAAATACCATGGTAATTTACCAAAATTGCCGTGGTAATTTACCAATTTGCCCATCTCTGCTTGGACGAGGAGTTCATTTGTAAGGAAGATGGAGGGGGGATGGGGCTTGGAGGTGGAAACGCTTTCCCTAGGTTGAAGGTTAGTGGAGATTGGTGGGGTGCAGAGGGGTTGGGGGGGTGGGGGGGCTGGTGTGGTAGGGAACATATTACGAAGGATGATGATTTAAGCTCTGCCATGTCATTCAAAATATTTACATTCTGAGATTTGGAGTGTTTTAAAATTTCGTATCAATATTTATATCCACTCTTTAAGTACAAAGCTTATGCACAAGAGTGAACCTTTTGTTCTAACTTACGCATTTCCTTGCATGCAGCAAAATAATAATTAGGCCTCCGCATATTCTTTACACCAATTGTTACACCTCTTAAAATATTTAGAAGTTCCTTGTTACATTC
Organism: Platycnemis pennipes; assembly: GCA_933228895.1. Lineage (NCBI taxonomy): Eukaryota > Metazoa > Arthropoda > Insecta > Odonata > Platycnemididae > Platycnemis > Platycnemis pennipes. Next base: position 1,610,169 of record CAKOGI010000002.1, on the reverse strand, counting down.
AACCCAATTATTATTGCATTTATCATTTAAGGACACATTCAGTTCCTAGTGCCATTGTATCTGTTTTCATAAATGGTAAGAATTTCTTTGAAAAGTAAAAAGAGAGGAAATGTCCAGTGTTGCCAAAACTGTAACATCGTCATAATCATGCCTCTAAAATAAAGGAGTGGAAGTTAAGCAATTTGTACAATGCACTGTTTAAAGCACATGCCCTGGTTAATGATGATTAGGCCTCCCACTAAGAGCAAACAATCTCTATCCCTCATATCTATTAAGGAGACCTAAATTATAGAATTCCCTTAAGTAGGTATTAACATATAAATTACACATCTTCAGGAAAAATGTCCAACTTCAGTTCCTCCTAAACGGCAAGTAAACGGCAGCTTAACCTACAATGTGTAACCTACAATTTCTTCACGTTTCCAGAAACTGCTCCGCATATTCTTTACACCAATTGTTACACCTCTTAAAATATTTAGTGTATATAAAAGTTCCTTGTTACATTCAACCCAATTGCAGCATAAAACCTAATTGATAAGCATACCACACTGACACACGATTTATATTCTACGAGTGGATTCAACATTAATAAATATAACGCGATAATACTTACATCATCACATCCTGTACTCCGAACTAGGTTTACCGGCAACACATTCCTTCTGATGCGGCTGTCATAAACTTCCTGGCTCTCCACACAGCGACGCTTGAAGAAATGGAACTCCCTCAACTTTTCCAAGCAAATGGAACAAACCAGCCAGGGATACAAGACTTCCTTCCGAACCTGATAAATTTTAAATTAGCTATGGCTTATTGAATGACTATATAGAGTCCCACGTCAACCACCCAAACAATACTAGTGCGGAAGAGGAAAGTACAACAAAGATAAGCACAAGTGAAAGACTGGTATGAAATTCAATGCAGTACACTCACCACTAACTGTAGCAGATCTTCTACTGCTTTTTTCACCACGAATCCGTCATTCCTACTTTCTTCTAGTATGTCAACTAAACGACAACCTTTACAAAGGCACAACCTACATATACGACGCTCGCGTAATCTACGCATAGTGACACTTTCCAATAGCTCGCAATGAATACTATAGTTACGCTCGTTACATCAACAAACTAACAAACGAAATATTTACGATATATTTCCTCCTAATGAGTATATGAGGAAAATTAATCTTCCTGAAATAAAATCCGTTCGTAATATTGAAACCGGGATAAGAAATTAGGAAATATAACGCTAAATATTCACCAGGAATGAACGCGCGAAATACACACTTGAAAACATAACAAACGTCAACTTAACCCAAATGAAGAAAATGACGATCAATGCGCGAAGGGTCGATGAAATAAAAGAGTTTTATAATGCTGTTAGATATATGTATATAAGGTCTTTTAGAGAAAGGAGGGCGCTAAGCCTCAATCCCTTCCATACCCATCCTTATACCTTTCCTCCCGGTCTGAAGCGCCTATTAGTGCGGAAACAGACTTGAAAACACCCATGAGAAAGGAGGGCAACAATCGCAGCTATGCAAAAAGCTGTGTGGTTGTTGCCCTTCTTGCGCTGGATGAAGCGAGAGCCTTGCATATCTGCTCAAATACCATTACAAATGACAATTTGAGCGATTGGATAATTGATTTTTAGTAATAAATTCTTTTTTAGCGTAAATAATCGTACCTGTGCAAAACTACTTCGCGGTCAATCTGAATGGCGATTGAGATACAGTTTTTTGAAATTGAAATATATACTAATACTAATCTTTTTCGAAACCACAAAAAACTTTAACTACAGCATAAGCCTCATTTATTTCAGAAATCCGTCGCGCATAGACCGTCTTTTTCTTCCTTCGGGTTAAGTTGACGTTTGTTTTGCTTATAGGTGTGTATTTCGCGCGGTCATTCCTGCGTTAACGTTGAATTTCGTTTATTTGTCATCAGTGTTTCAGTTTTACGAAAGGATTTTATTTCATAGATGTATATTTTGCTCCTCTACTCATTAGGAGTAAAATACATGGTCATTTTTTCGTTGGTTAGTTAGTTCATGTAATTAGCGTAAATATAGTTTTCATTGCGAGCTATTGGGAAGTGTCACTATGCGTGAATTACACATCGTATATGTAGGTTGTGCCTTGGTACCGGTTGTCGTTTAGTAGACATAAGTAGAAGAAAGTAGGGACGACGAGTTCATGGTGAAACAAGCAGTAAAAGATCTGCTGCAGTTAGTGGTGAGTGTACTGCATTGAATTTCATACCTGTTCTTCACTTGTGCTTATCTTTTGTACTTTCCACACCCGCACTAGTATTGTTTGGGTGGTTGACGTGGGACTCTATTTTGTCATTCAATAAACCATAGCTAATTTCAAATTTATCAGGTTCGGAAGGAAGCTTAGTATCCGTGGTTGGTTTTTTCCATTGGCTTGGAAAAGTTGAGGGAGTTCCATTTTTTCAAACGACGCTGCGTGGAGAGCCAGGAAGTTTATGACGGCCGCATCAGAGGGAATATCTGGCCGGTAAACCAAGTTCAGAATGTGATTATGTAAGTATTTACCACGTTATATTTTTAACTTATACACGATTACACTGGGTGGAAATGGAAGGACAAGTTATACACTCACGCCAGTTCAGTTCTGTAACAACGTTTATTAGCAGAACAGGAAGAAAAAATCTGACGTTACGCAAGTCACTTGTCTCTACGAAAACCACACAAATAACAATGACGTGAGATTAAAACACATTGAAATATATTAAACACACCCTCTTTGATCCAGCGATCACTTAATACCTATTTTTCCAACAAGATCACCAAAATGAGTTCCCCCAAAGGGCTTGTAAACACATCAGCCCGCAATTCATGGGATGACACTTGCTTCATAGACGGTTTTTGTCTTTCAACCAAATCCCTAATACTGTGCCATGCAATGTCTCTTTGGTTACTACTTTTCTGAAAATCTTAAGTCCCTGCAAGGAAGGTGGCACCTTGATTGTCACAAAACTGATTCACAACTACTTCCTGGCCATTCAGTTCATGTAATAAGTTTTGGGGCATTCCATGTCAATTCATCCAGAAAAATGAAGTTTTGACTACACCGACTCAAATTTTGATGAAACTTGGCATGATTTATCTTTTCATTTAGATATGAAAGAATCCAAAGTTTTTCTTCTCTATCTCAACTCGTTTTGTTTTTACAACCACTTAAAGTGTAAGTCAAACTGTAGTTTTTCCATTACTGAGGACTCAGTGGGCACTTGTAACTCCAGAGGAAAAAAAATCGTATGTTTCTTATTTATAACTCAATTGTTATAAAATTTTGCAGTTTTATGAAAGAAACCATGAGGAATCCAGAAAAAAATTCATTGCATTCTCAAAGGTATCATGCATTCTCAAAACACTTCAGTTTCCCAAGATTTAAGAAAATTTCTTGCCTAAAACATGGTTGTATCATCATCATCATTCGTCAACAATCCTAGGATTGGTTCGATGCAGCTTTCCACTCAATTCTTCTAACGGCCAACCTTTTCCTTGTGACGTAATTCTTCTCTTTTAGATCCTTCACTACCTGTTCCATGTATCTCATATGAGGCCTGCCTTTTCCAATTCAATTTTCCCTTGGTGATAGTCTTAATTAGGCCATTGTGTCTCAAGATATGGCCGATTAAGTTGTCCCTTCTTCTTTTTAGATTTGTCAGCAGACTTCTCTTTTCTCCTACTCTTCTTAGCACTTCCTTGTTACTTACTCGGTCGATCCATTTAATCTCCATCATTCTTCTGTAGCACCACATTTCGAATGCTTTTACCCTTTTCTTCTCCACTGCTGTCATTGTCCATGCTTCACTGCCATAAAGAAACATGCTACAGATGTATGTTCTGATGAACTGTTTCCTTACTTCTACGGTTGTATTTACTGCTGTAACTAGTTTCTTCTTATTTATCTTCAGCTGATATCTGGCCATTGTCCTTTCCATGGTTACTAAACAAAGGTAATCCTTGGTTCACCGCGTAATGTTAATCCAACTGTTAATAATCACCTAGCTGGGTTATCATAACAACATATTAAATATTATTAAATGTATCACCACTAGAGAAACCATTACTACATACAGAGAACATGCATGTTCGTGACTACAAGCACTTAATTTGCACATTACTTGCCTGCCTCACGGTCATGTGATTCAACTGGCTCTCTTTATTTGCTAATCTCATATTGCCATTACTAGATGGTGCAATTTTTCACAGCACTCCTCATCATGAGTGAAGAAACTTCACCACCCAGTTACAGAATCGGAAACTATAAGGGCGGTTGAAGTTTTTCAGTGATGTCCATCACTGGTGATAGATTTCACCCAAGTAACAGAATACGGCCCCAGGTCACAATGCATACACTGTGCTAGTTCATGTACTAAAACAGTCCTAAATTCACAGGTTAAATAAAGACAAGTTTAATTTTAAAGCATGCCTTGTCCGTCCCATCAAAATATCATCCTGAAACCATACGTAACAACTTTAATAAATGAATGGGAGCTTGGCAATACAATAGAACCAGTTATAATTTCGTCCATCCACACGAACATAAATCACATGGTTTCATACATCGTGAAACCAGGCCCTATAAGCCAGGGGCGTAGATATTTTTTTCTATGGGGGGGTTCAGTCCTCAATAAGAATATCTTTTAGTATAATTGAATGCTGTTGGATTCTCATCAGAGTATTTTTGTCCATGTAACCATTCTAGATCTTCTTTAAATCGCTCTATGATACCTTGCTGATGCATAGTATGGAATTAGCGGATAATAAAAATTTTCAGACTTACTAGTTAATCATGTACATTCTTTTTTTATATTAGTAATTCTTGTTTGAAGGGTGGGTTCAGACACCTTCGATCCCCCCCCTATCTATGCCCCTGCTATAAACCTTGACTGAACTTGTAGCTATAGCTAGTTAGTTATAACTGTGCTCCAAAAATCTAGGCAATTAAAATAATTACGCACAGAGGCATTAAGGAAAAATTCATCATACTCTTACCAAGATCTAAATCATAACAATTATGTTTAAAAGCATTTACACTTGCCATTACCTCTCACAAACAGTATAACTCGTTTAGGACTTTAGTACGCACACGATTAAAAGCTTACTAACATTGCTAACTGTGGGTCGGCGGATTCATAATAAACAAATCCAGAACTCAACCTTCATGATTCATTCCATGTGAATACTGTTCTCATAGCCGAAAGTGTTCCATTATTATTTTCAGTGGCCAGTTCATTTATAATGCAAAGGAGTGTTCTAAAATTTTTATTTTCGATCTCAAAAAAAGTATGATCATGGCTTTGTGAATCAACAGTGATTTCACATTTCATTTTTAGTGATGTCTACCAAACGGTATAAGCCAATACTGGAGGTATGTATCTTGAAGGCATCGTCGCCGCCTAATAGCTAGTGCTACTTCCAGTGATGTTCCATTGAGAATGGTCCAGGACATCACAGTAGCTGAAGCGGATGTGAATGAGGATTCATATGATGTTCAGGCTAATGTAGCAGAATTTCATTCCTCAGCTGAAGACTCTGTGGAGTCTTTTGATGATTCTAGCGACTCTGAAGAGTCTGAGGGTGATGGCTTCATCACACTCTGTGAGGCATTGACAGAGTGGGGGGTGTCTCTCTTCGGAAATTCAGCGACCTGTTGAAGCTTCACAGGAAACATCCTTGTTTTCTATCCCTCCCAGCAGATGCACAGACAATGTTGAAGACACCGCGTTCCGTCACTACTAAGAGTATTGGTGGAGGGACATATTCCAATATTGGCATAAGGGAAAATTTAATTTGCATATTAAAAAAAGAACCTGTCATAGGGGATCGAAGCAGCCTTAGCCTGCAATGTAATGTTGATGGCCTTCCGTTAGCCAGTAGTTCTGGGAGTCAAGTTTAGCCAATACTGATGAGTGTCGAGAGTTGTGCGGAAATCTCACCATTTGTTGTGGGTATTTTTCATGGCTATGAGAAACCTCATTCATGCACAGAATTTTTGAAGGAGTACGTTGATGAAGTTAAAACATTGAAAGATGTTGGTTTTGATTTTAACAATCATATATTGTACGTGTTTTTAGGTTAAATAATTCCACAGAGGGCAGTTTATTTGAGAGTGTATATATTCACCGACTACTCACAAACCACAACTTTTTATGTTAACGACACCAAGCAACAAAAAAAATAATCAACAATAAAAAAAACTCAACGTGTACAAAAAACTGTCAGTAGTGCCAACTCATATATATGTTTATTACCAACACATGTTTGATATTAGAACATTAATTGAAATTTAATTTTCCTTTCTAGAAACTCTACCCTTTCACCTTTGCCTGGGGTCCATGGGTATGTGGACAATACACATGTTGCCACAAGGGCCCCAAGAGCACCTCTACGTCAATAGGAAGTCATACCACTCAATTAATTGCCAAGTCGTAAGTAGATTTTGATTAATGTACTTTGATAAAGTGGATTTTTTATTTGTATCTGATTGTAAACGTTTTTCTTAGCTTTGTGATGCTGACCTCCTAGTTATGAGTGTCCTCATGAGATTTCCTGGGAGCAATCACGACTCTTTTTTATGGGCTAGCTCTGCAGTTTTAGAACGTTTGCTGGAGATGTGGGCAACTGTTGGAGTTGAGTGCTTGGGTATGTGTTTATGACTCGTTGCTTGTTTGATTAAATAATGTGAAGAAAATTAAATGTTAAGCATGGTTATTCAAATATATTTCATTCGGTTATATTTATATAATTCCCAGGTATTATGATTAGAGGAAAATCATTTTCCTCATTACTTGTCTATTTGCGGCGAGTTACTTAAAAGTTATATAAATTCCATCAGATGTAGAATAGGAAGCTTCTTTCCCCTTCATTGTTTAATATTTGAATCGGTAGTAATGAGTTCCTCAATACAAATGTAAATTAATTTTTTAGTGATGGTGTAGTTGTATTTCTTGATAATTGTTCCTTCTAAAACCCATTAGTAGTGCATTGGGTAATCATAGATATCATGGGTGATTTAAACATGCATGTAATGGGTTGAGTAAAACATATCAAAAGTTTTGAATAAAAACATTGAAATTTCATTTGCATTGTTTAGTTAATGATAAGTAACTTTAACTAACCTGTCACATTTGAAATATCATAGAATGTTATTTGAAGTAACTTTAACCTTATCATCAGTGAGTTTATTTCTTTTGTTAGATTGATTAAGGATATATAAAGACATCTTACAAACTAATATAGGGAGAACATGTGGCATATCTTTTATGCAGTCTTTTGCTGTCATGAGTGGTTCAAATGCTTCCTTAATTCAAGAATAAATATCCCCACACATGATGACAACATAAAGCCAATATTTACTAAATGTAAATCATAACATACTATGAATTTTATCTAAAAAAACATTTTATAGAGGTTTATTGTAAAGCTCTAGTGTATATTATAAACCCAGATATAAATTGTTATTGGTGGAACAAAAATAATCAAGTACCTATTTAAATCTCATGGCCTTCAATTTATGCTATTATTGAAGCAAGATATACAATGAAATTTACTTTCATTCTTAGGAAGATCGACTGGTAACTTTAAAGTATGCATTTCTCATTTTTATAAATTATTTCAAGTAATTTTTACTGATTGTTGATTTTTAAAAATGTTTCTTATGTGGCTCACTTTTAATGGAATGTCACATATACGGTACATGTGAAATCTACTCTGTCTAATAAGACACATGCAAAATCACAACAACTCTGTAGTACGAAGTGTGTGCGAGGGCCTAACCGTTAAAGAGAACGATCTCTATACAAATTGAAAAATTGCTTTAACGGAGATTCATTGGTGTGTTATTAGACCTATATATCATTTGACTGTGATGCATCCACTGCATAATCCCTGTTTCTCAGTCGAAAACTATCAACATTGTTGTTGAATATAGATCTGCAAAATGTGCTATAGTAACTTCATTTTTAGATCATGTATTATTATAATCATTAGTGTGTATTAATTGCCAACTGTTAATAATATGGAGAAACTGGTGCATGCACATATTTGTTTGGTTTTTGTGTACAATTTGTAATACCTATTTGAAATTTGGTTGTTGATTCATTCTCGCCAACGCTTTAGAGACAAAATTCAATGAATAACTTCACCTGTTTTTAATTAGTCAAAGTAAACTGAATGCAAGTCATCATATCTGTATCGATTACTTCCATGGCATAATTTACTTTCCATTTATTTGTTCAATCCGTGATGCAAAGTATGGCCCTCATCAAAACATATAAAAGCAGTTCTCCAATGCAATGCAAACTACCGATACCCTCCCTACGACAAACCTTGATAGAACAAAATTGTTATTCTTCCACTCATGACAACTTTGTTAGATGGATGCGGAAGTATGATTTTGCATAGTTGATAATGATATATAGTTTTCTTTTGCAATCTTCACATCATTAATTTCATACATAATTGTTAACTATGATGTTGTAGGTGATTCTGGATACCCCCATGAATAGGCCTGGGCGATATAACGATATATCGTAAAATATCGCGATATTTTAATATATCGCGAATCCGATATTGAGTTTTCAAAATTGACGATATATCGTTGCTCGATAAATATCGTCTTATCGTGTCCCGATATTTTATCGGGGCGCGATAATTTATCGGGGCCCGATATTTTATCGGAGCACGATAATTTATCGGGGCCCGATATTTTATCGGGGTACGATAAGATATCGGGGCACGATAATATATCGGGGCACGATAAATATCATGATATCGCGTCCCGATAAAATATCACGATATCGCGCCCCGATAAAATATCACGACATATTATCACGATAAATATCACGATAAAATATCGTGATATCGGAAAAAGCCGTTGAGTTGGCCTTCGCAAGTACGTTTGAAAACTTACTGTTCTGCTATCTGCTAATGCAAATTCTCAGCAGTTCTCTCTCGCTCTCTCTTTCAATTCCAGTGGTCTGATAGTTTATAGGTGACATCATGTTCAAAATTTGAAAGGAACTGAAAACAACTGTTTGCTAATTAGTGTATGTATTGTCCGCTGATCTAAATATATGGAAACAAACTCAGCAAACAAACCATTCTACTTGCTAGAATAATGTGATCTTACTTTAGATGATTACCAAAAGTAACTTTCAGTAACATGCATTGTACTGATTGCTTTACACGTAGTACCTAATGCCCAAATATATTGCATGCCTAAATATATTATTGTCCATTTGATCTACATCGCCAATGCTGACGTCACCACCCGCTTTCAGCTGCCGGTCATTAAGACGATCAAGTTCATTACATTCCGAAGTGAATTCTTCATAGTCACCCTGTTTCATTTCCATCTTCCGGAGGATTTATGAAAATATTGATTTCATTCCTTGCGTATTTTAACCCAAATCTTATTTCTCGGGAAGGATTTCAGTAGAAGTCAGCAGTTTGAGACTAAATTAGGTAAATACATTAGTTTCATCAGCTCACGAAAAAAAGTTCTTTCTCTTTAGGAAATAACATATACATTTCGTCTGCGTATGGCTGCCTGGAGGTCTGAATTGCCGTGGGCGACCGCCCGCAGATAGTGTGCAGTCGAAATGATCAATGTGAGATGTGATGATGATCTGCACCCAATGTGAGTCTGGCTCGCCATCGACATTGTGCCTGTGTGCGGCTGGCCTGCGTTTAGTTTGCGGGCGCATGTCTGCGACACGGCCGACTTTTGCATGAGCTTCGATCGAAATCAATATGCTGTGCGTCTCTCTGTCGTTTAAAATTCGCCTGCACAAACAATGTGGCTAGTCTGATCACCAACCTGTTCCGGTCAGGCTGCTATGAAACAAGTCGCACACAGTTGGTTCGGGCCATACGGGACAGACATCACGTACCAGTTCTGTTTGCGTCGTATTCCGTAAATACCGTTGATCAACTGTGAAACCTCACCGACGCTCGGTGAAAGGGTAATTTCTGTTAAATTAATTGGACTGATTGTAATTTTTACCCAAAAAATGATTAAATATATTTGGGCATTACTACGTGTAAAGCAATCAGAACAATGCATGTTACTGAAGGTTACTTTTGGTAATCATCTAAAGTAAGATCACATTATTCTAGCAAGCCGAATAGTTTGATTCGATATCTTTAGATGAACGGACAATACATACACTAATTTACAAACAGCTGTTTACAGTTCCTTCCAAAATTAGAGCATGACGTCACCCATAAATTATCAGACCGCTTAAATTGAAAGAGAGAGTGAGAGAGAACTGTTGAGAATTTGAATTAGCAGATAGTAGAATAGTAAGTTTTCAAACGTACTTGCTCCAGCTGAAGCGAAGGCCAACCCAACGGCTTTTTCCGACACGATTAACCAGCGCAATATCACGATAGTTTATCGGGCGCGATTACGCGATATTTGCACGAGCGCCATATCACAATCTTTTATCGTGATATTTTATCGGGACGCGATATCATGATATTTTATTGCGATATTTATCGTGCCCCGATATCTTATCGTGCCCCGATATCTTATCGTGCCCCGATATCTTATCGTGTCCCGATAAATTATCGTGCCCCGATAAATTATCGTGCCCCGATAAATTATCGTGCCCCGATAAAATATCGTGCCCCGATATATTATCGTGCCCCGATAAAATATCGTGGCGATAATTTATCGATATTTATCGTCACGATATAATTTATCGTTATCGCCACCTTACGATATGCTAAAATTATCGTATCCCGATATTGAATTATCAATATCGCCCAGGCCTACCCATGAACCCTGGCTGCAGACTCCCGTCATGAATGCCCTCCCAGGATCTCGTGAGGCTCATTACACAATATAAGGGCCCACACAGCTGTGGAGCAGTGCATCGGGCTGTTAAAGGCGAGATTCCGGCATCTGCTCCGGCACAGAGTGCTGGAGTACAAACTAGAAAAGGCAGGTGGGATTGTCAATGCATGTTGTGTGCTCCACAACATGTGTGTGAAAGCATGGCTGCCTCCACCTTTGGATGTAGATGATGTGGAAGTTGAGGAAATCCAAGAGGAGGTAGGGGCAGCTGAAATCCCACCTGCCAGACACCGCCTTCAAGCAGCTCGACAGATTAGAGAAAATATTATCCGCCTTCTTCCTTGGTGAGCAAAATTTACATTGCGCAATTATTGTAAAGCCTTAATCTTTGAAACAAACACTATATTCCTCCTTTCCCCTTCCTTATAGACTCAGGCAATGAGAGCCCAGTCGGCACAAGGGATACATGTATCTGTGGAGAAAAAGGATCTGCGAAGTATTGTGGATCTCATATGTGATGTAGCCATGGCATATCTCTAATCCGCCCAAATTTCCGCCAATCGGCGATACCACGTAAGAGTCTTTCGAATATTAATATGTCTTAAAAGTGTCTTTTACAATATAACAATGCAAAAATAAATAGAATATAGATTATCTGATAATTTTTATTCGAGTTGTTAAAATTTCGTAAGAATATAATGCAGACTTCGGAATATGGGCGGAGCCCAACTGCCGGATGTAAGAGTTCGTCTGAATCAAAATATAATGACAATAAAGGGTTACATAAATGGGTTAAGGGTTAAATACATTTTATCGAGTCTATAATATTTAAGTAATTTTGCTTTTATTTGTTCATTTGTGTAATTGTATGCACTTGCCTGCTGCCCAATACTGATTTTCACAGACATGTCGAGGCGCCGCTGACTACTGTAGTCATGCGCGCGTGCCTCCTTCAGTTTCCCGAGAAGCCATTGGAACCACTGTTTGCGTGAGCCTTGTCGAGTGAGCATTGACTGAGTTAACTCCTGGATTTCTATATTACTTTTGACCTCTGCACCGTTTTGGACTTCTCTCCCGGTTTTGACCTCTGCACCGTTTGGACTTCTCTCCCGGTTTTGACCTCTGCACCGTTTGGACTTCTCTCCCGGTTTTGACCCCTGCGCTCTTCTTGACCTTCTCTACCGGCTTCGACACTTCACCTCCAAACTGATTTTTGGATTTATACCGCGGAACGTTTGTGGCGTCAGTTGGACCGCCATCTTTGACCACGTCTGAACACGTTTTTAGCAATTTCTAAATAGCTGCGGTGGCTGCGGATCTGTATTTGTACCTGAATTAACCCTTGCAATTCAAGGTAAGTACTTAATTACGTAAATCAAAATAAGTCACTGTGATAATTATGAAATTCCGTTTTGTTACCGTGTGCTGGTTAAAAACAATTCCTTGAAGGGTTCTCGTTGTTAATGTGTCTTATAATGATGTATTATTGTTAAATTAATATCCTGCTTGGTTTTGTACTGAGATAAAAGCACGATTTTGTGAAATTTTTATATTTTCCAACAAACTCATTTAGGACATGGGGCATTCGGATAGTTGGGGATAATGATCGTTCATTTCGGAAAGTTTGCTATAACCGTAGATTTTCAGGTGTTCTATACAGTTTCTTGCATGAAACTAATCTTGAAGTTAAGAGAGTTACGGAAAAAATAATAAAGGCGGTATATGTTGGACTTTTCAATTGTTTTGAGAGAATAGTAAAGGCGGTATATCGTCGGCGGATTCTTGAAAACTACTAAATTGTGTTTAGATGTTTTTTTGTATTATTAATATTATTTTAAGTTTTTTGTGTTTCCCGTAAAATTTCATATTTAGCGCATGGGAGGTTTCAGGAATCCGCCGACAATATGCTAGATCAAGGAATTCTAACGTGGGCGCGAGCTGGTAGTTATCGGTTGTTTGAAATCCGGCACTGGAATTGCCATAAGGAAGGGACATGTGCCCTTCCATTCTTCAGTTAATCAAAGATATACGTTCCGTAGTTAGTAATATACTACTTATTTGCAGAGGACGCGGTTGTGTGCAAGGGAATTTCGGACGAAGATAGGGAATCACTTAGCGGGGGAATGCATTTCAAATTCGTTGCGATAAGTGGCATTGAGAACTATTCCAACCAACATTCTTATATTCCTTTTTCCTGGCGTATTTAAGGACTGTAAAAGAGCGAAATGCCACGTTAATCAATTGCTACTGTTGATGTACTACCAATTTAGTTAAAGGTTTCATGAATCCATACCCATTATTTTCCTCGAGTAGTTTTGTCCAGATTTTGCTTGGATGTGTTACTAGTATTTCTGCCTGCCTAACAGTATGTACATTTATATTAATTTTTCTCACATCAATACACGTTGAGGTAAAGAATTTAATGTCAGAATGCTGGAATGGAAGGACCTAGGTTTATTGAAACGTGTCAGAATATATTGCAAGGTGGTGCATTGCTGACATTGAATGCGAAATGGCACTCGTAACTTAGGTCTTTCATTAACAATTAGGCATGCCTCGTTTGTCTAAGCATATTTTGTAATTACAATGTGACTGCTATGTGCTAACTTATACCAAAACTTTATTTTTATTGGTTAATGGCATAACGGATACGTTCTTGGTTTGTCTTTCCACGTTTCATGACCTCTTGTTTTGTGTCAGTGGTTGGCATTTGTTACACTTAAAAGTAGTTCTACATTTCAATTTCAATGTCACGTAAGATGTTTTTGGTTTGAATGTTTGCAGTGGCTTCACTAAGTGGTTTCTATATTTTGCAGGGTAAACTTGACGTTTGAGCCAAAAGAATTTGGTGTATTATCTTTGTTTTACTGGCTGTTTATATTACAACGTATTCATGCCTAACAGACGTTATCCGCTAGAATATTTATGTCAGAGGCAGAGGCGTAGACTTAGAGCTTAGGCAATTCAGGGAATTCCTGCAATTGCGAATGAAGAGGTTGAGGATGCAGTTGGGCATGATGACTTCAATGCTGATGATCAATTGCTTGATGATCAGAATAATTTACCAATAAACTTCGGTGAGGATGAGGCAGGGGGTGAGTTTCTGGATGGTGATGAAGCCATAAGCTCAGAGACCGAAGGGGAATCAGATGGTGATGAAGGAAATGATCTTCAGGCAGCTATTGCTGGTTGGGCCAGTGAGGGAGTTACAGTGAGAAAAACAAATGAGATACTGAAAATACTTAAGGGTCACCACTGCTTTCGGTATCTTCCTACTGATACCAGAACTCTTCTCCAGTCACCTAGAAGTGTTCCTGTGCGGATAATTTCTGGAGGATCATATTGCCACATTGGCATAAAGAAGAATATCAGTCTTCTCATTGATGAGAATCCTTCAATAATGGAGAGAGAAATTTTAAACTTGCAGTGTGGTATTGATGGCCTGCCTCTAGCTAAAAGTTCTGGAAGCCAGGTTTGGCCCATTATGATGCACTGGAAGATTATCCTACAATTCATCCTTTTGTTGTTGGCATCTTTCATGGGAATGAGAAACCCAGGTCATGCTCTGAGTATCTGGAGGAGTTTGTGGCTGAGATGAGAGAGCTGAAGGCCGAAGGCATAGAGCATGGTGGTATTACACGTGAGGTTGCTATCACTGCTTATGTATGTGATGCACCAGCACGTGCCTTTGTTGCCCAAATTAAGTCCCATACAGGTTACTTTGGCTGTGGGAAATGCACCATTCAGGGGGATTACTTAGAGAATCGGGTGATTTTTGATGAGATTGATGCTCCCTTGAGAACAGATGCAAGCTTCTCTCGCAGAGATGATGAGGATCATCATGTGGGTAATTCACCATTGGAGGCGATACCTGGAACTAATGTGGTGACTCAATTTCCATTTGAGTACATGCACCTTGTTTGCTTGGGTGTCATGAGGAAACTCCTTCTGGCCTGGCTGAAGGGGAGTCTCAATGTCAGATTGGAAGCCAGAAAAGTGAACATCTTAAATGACAGAATTGAATCAATCATGGGACAGGTGCCATCTGAGTTTGCCAGGAAACCTCGGTTGGTGCGCGACTTGCTGCGGTGGAAAGCCACAGAATTTAGAACATTTCTGGCATATACTGGTCCTTTCCTGATGCTAAATGTATTGTCCCCATCAGTGTACAAGCATTTCATGTCATTGCACTATGCCATAAGAGTCTTGCTTTCCCAGCAATACCGCCACCATTTGCAGCATGCTAAGACTCTGCTAGAGTACTTCGTCAAGAAATTCGCTAAACTTTATGGTAGGAAGAACATGTCCTACAATGTCCATGGACTCCTGCACCTGGTTGCAGATTCCCAAAAGTTTGGCCCACTTGATACATTCAGCTCATTCAAGTTCGAAAACAAGCTGTCCCAAATCAAACATCTAGTTCGTAAGCCCTCTTTGCCTCTCCCACAGATTGTGAAGAGACTTCATGAAAGGTCCTTCTTTAAAAATGAGAAGGAACTTACTCGAAAGACTCGAGAGTGTAGGGCCAACCGTCAAGATTTGGACACATTTAGGCTGGAGGTCCCTTGTTTCTCCCAATACTGGCACAATTCCTTCCTTATCACTACAAGCTCTCCGAACAACTGCATAATCTCTGAAGGTGGGGATGTCATCGTAGTTGAGGTGATCGCATCAAGGAGTGGGGAAGTATTTGTAGTGGGTAGGTTATTTGAATCTGTAATGGCTTTCTTTGATACCCCGGCACCTTCACAAAATGTCGGAATATATTCTGCCAGTAATTTGGGTGAACGCCAACTTTGGGCTATAAATCACATCAAGAGCAAGGCCATGATGATTGCAGGGGAGAATCATATTTTCTATGTGGTTGGGCTTCTCCACCATTAACCCTTTCGCGCCGAACGTCGGTCATGGCCGACGCAGATTTTTGTACGCTAAAGACCGAACGTCGGTCATGACCGACGTGGATTTTTCGACCCAAAAGACCGAACGTCGGCCATGGCCGACGAGGAGGAGGAAAAGTGACCACCGCGGAAGCAATAACCTCAGGTATACTGCGACCCCTCGAGACCCGGCTTAGCGTGAGCTAAGACTCTTTCCCGGGCAACTGGGCTCGACCCTCTGCCTCATTTGTAACCCCCCTCGCTGCATGACTTCGCGGTTAACTAGTAGTCTATGCACTGGTTTTTGTAAACCATTTTTTTGTTATACATTCCTTTAATTTAAGCTTTAAAGTGAAATATGCGTATTTTGCTGAGTTTGTGAAAATTTTGAACGATATTCTAGCGTTAATATTAACGGAGTTATAGTGCAGTACTCTACATAACTTGTAGGTTATACATATGTTCACGGCAAAAAACACACTTTTGGATAAAGTTTTGTTTTAGCTTGGGGTGATCGTGATTCGTTCCTTCTCACTTAAATTTTTTATTTTTTCTCATATTTGAATTCATACCTATTCAACTATCACATATATTTCCGTATTTTTCCTCATCGAAAAGTAGATTTTCTGGTTTTCTTAAGAACTGGATCTTTAGTAACCATTGATTCTTCTTATACGTTGGTGTTCCATTTGAACTATTGGTAGTTTTATACTTTAATACCCTTATGCGTAAACGCATACGTATTCTCCGGGGCATTTCTTCAATAAAGCACTTGAGCCGGATGACTAGTTTTCCACGCTGTTTCAGGTAGCAGACTGGAAAAACCATAGATCCCATTCGTATGGTGCTGCTCTTTGTGTATGCATGGTCTTAATGGGTTAATAGCATTTTCGCCGAATTTCTAGGTCCCCTTTCACTTTCTTCGAAAACCGACTCTGAAGAATTATCATCTACACACCTGTGGTGGTATCTCTTGTGTTTTCATGCTGTGCTTCTCTTCTCAATGCCTTTTCACTGAATTGCTGGATTCCTCATCCTTTTCGTAGAATTTCTCATTAGGAATCCATTTCTACACCCATGTGCCCATCCATATGAATATTTGTTTTTCCTTGCTTTTCACTTCAGTCTTGGCTCTAATGCAAGCAGTGCTCTCTCTGTTCGCTCGAGTTTTAGCCATTTCTTAGTTCAGATAAATTCTCTCTTTATGGTGGCGTTGCAAAACTTTTGTTCGAGTGTAGTCATGTCAAAGGAACATTCTATGCTTGAGGACTCAATATTGGAGTTATTAACTAAAAGTGTAGTGAGGATGAAGACGTCTATTCGGACTCAGATGAGGAGACTTCGGATTATGATCCAGAGACTTCGGATTATGATCCAGAGACTTCGACTGCTGAAGCAACAGGCGCAATGGATCCCTCAGTTTCATCTTCGGGCGATGCATCAGATACGAGGAAAAGATTGTTACCAAAAGAAGAAAGCTTTCTCCGAAAGGTATGGATTTGTTTTCTGATGGTATTTCTCCAAAAATCCACGAATTTGATTCCTCTTCTTCCGGGTCTAAGGCTGCTGCGACCGCGAGTTCTCCAATCAGATTATTTTATGAATTTTTTTTCTCCACTGATTTGCTTATGCTAATGTCAGAAGAAACCTATAGGTTCAAACTCGTTAATATTAACGCTAGAATTTCATTTAAAATTTTGAAGCGCTCAGCAAAACACGTGGAATCCATTTAATAAGTTTAAAATTTTGGAATATACGTAAGGGCTTTTTTTAAAAAAACACTGCTAATTCAATCAATTTACCGCGGACTCCTGCTGCGAAAAAGGCTGCTAAAGGGTTGGTTGGTCGAGCCCAGTGGACGGGGAAAGGGTCCGGTGTCCCGCTGAGTTGGGTCCCAAAACGGTGGGTGGGGCATACCTGCCTACTTCCTCGCCACGAGAGAGCTCCGGACGGGAGAGTCAAGAAATATCTCTTGCTCCTCGTACGACGGGAAAAATTCTCTTCCTATGGCTCCGGAACGAAAGGGTTAAGGTAATGATCAAGGTGTGTAAGTAATCGGAATGTATTTCTTTATGGGTAGGGTGGGTTTTCTTTATGGTGGGTCATTTCTTTCTAATCCATGAATTGCTTAAAATTCATTCTCATTCCAGATTAATGAGGCCATTCTGTCATACTCCGGTCATTGTATTGCCATGGTCTTTTTTCTCCCTTGTTACTGCTTCACTTCATATCTTTAATATTATTGTGACACTTCTCGATGTTTTTTTATAATCGGTTCGGACAAGGAAGTTCATAAATTTTAAAAGTGTGAATAATTGAAGAAATTCCTTCTTTAGGATGTCCTGGATTGTGTTGGAGTTCTATCCTCACAGGAATTACAGCGAAAATACTGTGCAGGCAATTCCATCCAGTTGGTTGCACAAATTTAATGATAGGCTTGTGGCAGACTATCCTCCAGAGGGGACTTGTGATCAATTGGTGAGGAAACTCATAAGGAAGAAAGTGACTCCTGGAAAAGAATGGGATCAACTTCCAGTGAAGTTTGCTTCCGAAGGATATGGTATGGTGCCTCAAATGTTCACAGTATTAGTTTACTTTTGGAAGACTAGTGTTTATATATGTATGTATTGTATGATTTTTCTCTTAGATGACTTCATAGCTGCCATAGCGGTGGAGATGAAGGCAGCTGATGCGGAAGACACCGATTTGGAAGGTTTCTTTGAAGCCATAAGGACTGGGAAGCGCATCCGAAAACAAATGCGACTTATCTATCCAGGCGAGCCGGAAACATCGCTTGAAGTTACAGAGGATGAACTGAGTGATCCTCCATCATCACCAAGTAAGTAAACCCAATTGCAGTTCTACATTATGGCACATCACATAAATATAAGCCAAGTGTCAAGTCCTCACAGCAATCGTCGGATCTCACAAAAGCTCTTGTATGCAGCAACATTATCTTAATTAAATGTTTTCATGTTAAAAACAACCAGTGATAATTTTGGTGAATTTGGCATTGCATGTAGTGGGAGACCACTAAAGTGGCTGCCAATGCATGAACATCAGATAAATAAATTCTCTGCTCCAATAGTATGTTTACTAAAATGTTTTCATGGCTGTATTTGTATTCTTTACTTTTTCTCATATTTTCTTTTGTTGGATTTGCAGCTCCTTCCTCAAGGCTGCCAGTGCCAGTGAAGGTGAGGAGACCAGTTGCTCCACAGGGGGTCACAAGCAAAGTTGGACTCGATTGCAGAGTGCCACCTCTGAAGGGAGGCACCTCCATCCTTAAAAAACCCATGGCTGGTATTAGGCAACCTCTGTCGTGTGAAATCTTACCAAGAGCGAGCTGCTTCAGAGGTGCCTATTCCAAAAGCATAAATAATCCTGTGAGCATGACAAATCCAAGCTTGAAGCCTGGGACTAGCTTGCCGATATCTTCGTCCCTTCCTCCAAGGCCTCAACCTGTTCCCAGGGTGATAGAAGTCCGCAACATTCCTGTGGCTAGGACTGAAATACCTTTTGCTAGTAGCATGGAGAATATGCCAGCCAGGGCAGTTGAGCCTGGCAATGCTGTGGGTGGTGAAGAGGTTCTGAATCTCATCCCCACATTGATGGCGGCATTCAATGGTGTGCTATTTATTGCTATTATGTGTCTTATGAATCAATGGAAGGTTTTGGTTTTTATTGATGTCACTGTCTTCCTTTTCCATCAGGATTAAAGGTGTCTGTTGAGGAAGCAAAAAGAGTTGGAGCAACAGTAAAAGCTCAGATAGCACAACTTGCTCTAACTGAGGAAGAGCATTTCAAATTAATAATGGCAAGGTTAGAGCAGGTGAATAACAATTCCCCTGCTGTGCCTATGCACACTCTGGCAGAGGCCACGGAGCTTGGTGCATTGCACAAGTTGCCAATCTCAACTTTTGAGGAGATGGAGGACTTTGCTGTAGACATCTCCTCCCATTTGGAATATAAAAGCTTCATGGTAGGTTCCTATTTTTAGTATCTTCCATTAACACAGCCAATAATAATGTGTAACATCCAATACAAAATAGAAATTCCTCTCAAATGGATTAATACGTTAAAAACTATGGTGCTCAAGAATTTTGATGTCTATAAGAAACCTGGTTACATTTCAGTTGCAATACTTGGGCGACAGAAGTACAAATCTTTTGCGCCAGAATTTATCGGAGGGGATGCTGACAACGGCACTGAACAGGACCGTCAATGAAGTGTGTGTCCTCCTAATGACGAATGACATGGCAAGGGTCATGTGTCTTAAAAGGAGGAGCAAAGAGAAGGCTTGCTTGGAGGATATTTGCCCTCAGATAATAGAACTCATCTTTGGTAAGAAATGAACTTACTCTTTATGCATTCCTGCCTAGAAACTGTGATACTGTGAAGACCCCTATCTTTTGTGATACCTAATTGTAATTATTTTTTTTAACAGAGACTGTTAAGGCTAAGACACTTTCTTCCCAACCACTCAATATGGTCACTGTTAAAAGAAGTATCGGTGAGTGGTTGAGACAGGCACGGCACAGAGTGGGACGTGGGATTCCATAAAATGGTACAGTAGGTAATGAGCTGGAGCCAGATTGTTGTTAAAATTTGAAACTAGTGTTAATGAGTGTATTCAATGTAGATACTGTCATATATACATCTTGTTTCAGGGTGTTTTTTCCTTAAATTGGTGATAATATGCTTATGTTGACAGCATAACAGTTAGCACTAGTATTTCTATTCGTTGTAACAATTGGTCTATTTTTGATCAAGTATTTGTAGTATTAATAGATTTTTTCATCTTGCCATTAGTTTTTCAAATACGTTGTAACCCCTGGGCCTGCCATACTGCTTGTATATTGTATCCTATGAAGCTATTTTTATTTAATCTTGTTGAATCTAGCTTCTTAATGATTTTACATAATTGTGACCTTTCATGGGAATTTGAGTTTGAAATTTAAACTAAAGTGAAATGTACAGCTTAACTAATCATGTGCAGGTTCTTTGACTAAGACATGTCCTTGTCACATGAGTAGCTTCTATTGTGTTGGGGCCATTGCAAACTAAACTCTTTATCCTAACTTTCATTAAATATATGTGGATTTTATCATTTGTTCTAATTTCTTGTTTTCTACATTTTTTATAGAACCTATGTACAGTGGAACCGCAGTAGTACAAGCATGGCCTATTGTGAGACCCCCGCCATTACGAGGGATTGCAGGGGCTCCGTCAATCAACCCTATGATTGCCATGTAAAACAATATGGTTTTTACGAGACCCTTTGGTGTTGGCCCCCGCCATTGCGAGAGTTTCCGTCACCGGCAATGAAACACCAAAAGTGGCCAACATCTACCATAGCTTCCGATCTGTTTGCAATGCAATTAATATGAAGTGTTACGTATCAACTCCAAATAGTTATAAATCATCATCCAATTAATTTAATGTTAATATTAGTGGAAATACTGCAGGATTAGCAGTTAGGAATATGTATTTGATCTTCTTTTGTTTCCCGGGTGGTCGACAGCACACTTGCTTGTGTGTGAGTTAGGAGCATTTCCAATGATAAACACCATGGCCCCAAAACGGGAAACACTTGTGTCGGAAGGGAAAATGGCAAGGTACTTAACTGTCTCTCCTAAATTAGTTTTCATATTTTCTTTCACTCTCTCTTGATCAATGTTGAACATTTTCCTGAGTTAATCTTACAATTTACGAGATTATTGTAGTAAGCAAATTATTATTTGTTACCTATACAGTGGAGCACCTTTAATCCGGCACAGTCTGGACCGAAGTGATGTCGGATTAGGGATTTTGCCGGACTCTGGGCAACTGGTCTATTTTTTGACATCCGAATGTTTTCATTGAAAGAAGTCAATTATTTATAACAATATATTCGTTTTCCATTCACTGAGTATTTTTTTAAATCACAGAATAATTAGAAAGAAATGGTTTCTTAACACATTCAACCCGGAATATTTCTAGTGTGCAATCATGAAAAACGGAAAGGTTTTTCCTCCACATTAATTTGGCCAGTCAATTAAATGTAATTATAAAATTAGTTTAAAATAATTTTGAATAACAAAACTCAATAATGTATTAAAGACATGAGTTCGTGTCTTTCAGAGACGTCTTTAGTGAGGTCATCATAGAGGTCATTAACAGACGCGAATGCGTGTCCTTCGGTGTCTTGGAGATGCACCTCGGACGCGCATTCGCGTCCGTCGGGTTGAACGTGTTAATTCGCAAAGTTATTGCTTAAAAGTAATGAAGTTCCGCAGTGAGTGAAGATAATGAAATCTAAGCATCGCGTACATCTCATTGCTGCACATTTAAAAGTATAATATTGTTGTTGGAAAAGGGTATTTATAGAACGTTTTGTACTGATGCCTCACTCCTCTGCTGTTGCCACAACTGTATGGATTAGACATAATTAGGGAGAAACATAAGCAGATTACAAATAATTTTATCAAATGACGTCTAGTGGTCAATCAAAAATGCGTAGAAATTTGCCAATCTGTAAATTAGCCATAGTCAGTCTCGGTGATGTCCTCAAATTTAAATGTGTACTTCAAGTTGCATAATAATTTCAGTGTTCACGAAGTACCAGAAATTAATATGTTTAAATTATTCCGATTCTATGAATGGGAAAAATTAAGGTTGATAATTGGATATTATCTCGACAGGTAATGAAGCAATGTTTCGGTAAAAGGGTGCTCAACTGTATTTGTAACTGCTTGATGTATATGTGATGAATGCTGTGCCAAAGGAGTAGCGCTCTTAGTTTATTGACTTACAATACGTCTATATTCCTTTCTATATTTGGCTGCCATTATTGAGCAATTAAAAGAATTAATACTTAACACATTTGTTGGTAAAGGAGGGCTCTTCATTAGACCCATTTTTTCAGTCCTTTGTATCATACTGCTGTTGCGCTAAACACCTGACAAAATACTGTAGTACGTCGAGGGCCTAACAAAATCTTTAAAAAGAACTTTCCCCTTCCTCCGGTGCTCAGGCTCTCCGGATGGAAATAATTCCGCCACCATACCACCCGATTCCTAGAAAATAGTTGACTATAGGTTTCATGGCGATTCCACACCAACCTCTGTAAGACGATACTTCACTATGGCGAGGGTTTTCTTGGGCACTGTGAGGTCTCGTTTTAAAGAGGTTGCACTGCACATACAAACTGCATTTTTGTGGACCAGTGCTGTCGAAGGTTGACAAAGGGTTTGACCCTGAAATTCTTAGTACATTATGATTTTCTTGTGTGAACAAATAAATATTTTTCCTGAAGCAAAAGCTTGTTTTCCTTTATTGCTTGTTTTCCTTTATTGCTTTTATTTTCAGTGCAGTCTTGCAGAAGAAGCGGTTACCGGTTGGTACTGTAAATTTTGTAAATAGGCTGGGTAAAGAGAGATGGTCAAGTTTTTGGGATTTGCAGATGCTAATTGGTGTCATGGAATTAAGTTTTTAACTATGAAAACATTCGTCGCTTGAGTGGCCGTAAAATAGAATTTCAAATGAAGCCGATAGGTGGCACCACGCTTCCTACCGCCAGTGGCGCTCTAGCCAAATAAGTTTGTTAGCTGTGCTCTGGTTGGCTCGAGCGAAATTCGTGCACCAATAGGAGAATTTGTTTTGCTTGGTTGAAACGTATGTCCCCTAGAACGATCTTATAAGCATGCCTCTCATTGGTTCGAGCGTGAAGATTGGCCAATCGGAGGAGTCGCTCTAATGTAGAAATTGTGTGTAACTGCACCACTTCCACCACTTATCTCTTTCGTGGCGGACATCTATCTACGGGATATCTCCTTTCACCTCCGGCTCGATCCCTTCCGTATCCTTAACGCCGGGATAGGAGATCCTTTGCCCCCATTGGCTATCCCGATTTCAACAGATAGTATCTGTTGATTTAGGGATATATACCTCCTTGTGCCGGCTGGGAGAGAATAGCCCAGATGCACTGTGTAACGTCGGACAAATACTACGGGAGAACACTAATTTCCATAAAGAAGATGCTACTTCTCAGACTCTCCTTTATTCTTCCTTCTGCACAAAATCAACAACCTGTTAGAGGCCGAGGTAGAACAAACGTAATTCACAGGTTCAGATAATGAACAGTACTTTAATGTACGTACTTGGATTACAAGAACGTGCACATCAGAACGTGTACATCGAGAGACTGACAAAAAGACAGAGACAGCTGACCAGGCATGGGCCGAATCACGAACAAAAGAAATAGGATAGTAGCAGTAGAAAACAACTGCACAACGTATTGATGCTTGAGTTATATCACAACAAGTACAAACACTCAACACACCCCCTTAAATTAAGCATCATATATGTTCACAACATTCATAATCCTAGAAAAATATAAATGCTTTTCTTTACATAAAGGTTTGGTGAGAATATCAGCAACCAAGTCATCTGTTGGATTGTATTTCATTTTTACAATCTGACGCCCAATTACATCTTTAACAAAATGGTGTTTCATATCAATATGTTTACTGCGTTTCAAAGTTTGCTTGTTCTCAGCCATACATTGAGCAGACAAATTGTCATTCAATATTTCTATCACACCAAGTTTCAGCTCCAACTCTTGACTTAAATTATTAATAAAACATGCTTCTTTCACTACATTAGTTATGGCTAAATATTCAGCCTCTGTGCTGGATAATGCTACAGTTTTTTGTTTTACAGATTCCCAACTAAAAGTTGAGGTACCAAGTTGCATGATATAACCTGTTTGTGAACATCTATCACCAGGCACACCACCATAAGAAGCATCAACATACCCTTTAATATTTAAATTTCCAGATTTAACATAAACCAAACCATGATTCTGAGTACCTATTAGATAACGCATTACTCTCTTTATAGCTGACCAATGAGACTCATCATAGGCCGTACTATACTGACTTAATTTATTGATTGCAAATGCTATATCAGGCCTCGTGTTAACTGCTAAATACATAAGCCCACCAATTATTTCCTGATATGGTACAGTTCCACTATACATAAAAGTGAGATCTGTGGCTTTGGTCAATACCAATCCAGCAGCCATAGGTGTAGGAGCAGGTTTAAGATCAGTCATACAAAATCTTTCTAACAGCCTTTTAACATATTGAGCCTGGTCAAGAGAAATAATTCCCTTTTCTCTTTTTCTGATCACACGCATTCCCAAACAATCTTTCACATTACCAAGTAACTTCACATCAAAGTTTTTGTACAGTGAATCACACAAGATTTTACTGTCTTGTTTACAGTTTGAGAATATATAAATATCATCTACATACAAAGCCACTATGGTAAGATTTTTATTTCTATGACACACATAAACACATGATTCAGATTTTAACTGTTTGAAACCTGTTTTAATTATAACGTCAGAAATTTTTCTATTCCATATCCTACTGGATTGCTTTAATCCATAAATGCTCTTTCGCAATAAACATACTTTTCCTGGAACTGAAAAACCCTCTGGCTGTTCCATGTATATTTTCTCATTAAGATCTGCATTTAGAAAGGCTGTGGTTATATCCATGTGACTTATATCCAGATCCATTTCATTAGCAAACGCAAATAACAATCTCAGTGTGGTGTAACTAACAACTGGAGAAAATGTTTCATGAAAATCAATCCCATAAGTTTGAGAAAAACCTCGGGCTACCAGGCGAGCTTTGTGCTTTTCAAATTCACCTGAACTTCCATTTTTTAATTTAAAAACCCATTTAGATTTTACAACGTTACAATCTGATGGTCGGTCCACTAGTTCCCATACTCTATGATTCATTAAAGAATTATATTCGGATTGCATAGCTGACTTCCACATGGGATCCAATAAAGCGTCCTTAGTCGATTTAGGAATATTGACAGACATATCAGTCAAAGCCTGAAAGGACATGTCATAGTCAGCATGCCAACGAGGTGGCTGTCGCATGCGTGAGGGTCTATTACAACCCGCAACATTAGGGATATCATTGACAATAGGTGCATTTTGAATATTGTTTTCTGACAAAGTACCAACATCATTCATAGCATCCACATTTTGAACATTTCTATCTGAAAAAATGATAACATTATTGTCAATTTCAAGCTTATTTCTATCCATATCTTTGTTTTCACTTGCAATAGGAATATCACCAGCCATTAGGGTCTCAATAAATTTGACTTCCCTAGACATGTAAACCTTTTTAGGATCATGTATATCACCTAATCTGTATCCTTTCTTCCCGGGACCATATCCCAACATAATTACTTCTTTTGATTTGGGATCTAACTTCCCTCGCTTTCTCTTTGGAACATGAATGAAGGCTTTGCAACCAAAAACCCTAAGGTGAGATAAATTAACTCTTTTGCCTGACCAAACTTCCTCGGGTATTTGAAAGTTGAGAGATGCCGTTGGGCATCTATTCTTTAGATAGATCGCTGTGGAGACGGCCTCTCCCCAATAGCGCTTGTTTAACTTAGAATCACACAACATAGTTCTAGCGCAGTCAAAAATAGTTCTACCTGCCCTTTCAGATAAACCATCCTGTTCTGGTGTATCCGGACACGTTGTTTCATGAGAAATACCATGAACTCTAAGAAATTCTGACATTTGCCCATTAATATATTCACCACCACAATCCGATCTTAGGCATTTAATCACATGACCTGTCTGTTTTTCAACTGACGACTTAAATTCCTTAAACTTATAAAACACTTCATTTTTGGTTTTCATAAGATAGCCAAAAGTTTTCCTGGAAAAATCATCTGTAAAAGTAACAAGATATCTGGCACCACCCCACGTCACAACTCCCTTTTCAGGATAGCAGACATCAGAATGAATGCGTTCTAACAAGCCAGATGCTCGACCAACTGTTTGATGAAATGGTCTTTTGCTATGCTTACCCTGAATACATGGAATACACTCTGTGTGTTGTCCTTCAACAAACTTTATGCCATCAGCTAAATCCTTGAGCTTAGACAAATATTTGTAATTAAGGTGCCCTGTCCTTTTATGCCAAATTTCCTTAGATACATTGGAGACATTCATCATAAAGGGTAAAACCTTGTTCACATCGTCTACAACATGAGGAATTTGTTTAGGAATATCAGAGACAATACCTTTAGATGGACATACAAGAGATGCACTTGCCATAGTAGATATCTTAGGCATTCCATTGTCACAAACAGTTGCTGTGGTTTTTCCATTTTGGTCTAATTTATAAATGCCACCAACAGCACTACCTGTAAGCTGACTTGTACCTGTAATGTTAACTTCATTTTCATCAAACACATTAACACCATATCTGTCAAACACAAGTACTTTACCTTTTTCTGCAATTTTAGAAACTGACAATAAATTTGCAGCACTCTGTTTACAAAGCAACACATCAGTAATTGTACCATTAACTAGAGAACTATTACTACTAAAAATAAAGGGCACATTTCCAACACCTTGGCATGACATTACAGAACCATTAGCCGTTAAGATATCAGCATTCACAGAAGTTTTGAGGTCATCAATCCAATCACCACGAGATGTCAGATGTTGACTTCCACCACTATCGAAGAACCACTGATTTTTTGGCATTTTAATTCTACTATATGTCGCAGCAGTCATGAGAACTAAGCCATCATTGCCATCAAATTTCTTGGAATTTTTTGATGTATCTTGATAATTTGAGGAAATTTTGTTTTTCAGTATTTTCCACTTAGTGCACTGAGGTCGTTTATGTCCTTCTTTCTTACAGTAATGACAAATAATGTTGTTGGGAACAGTTTTCTTGTTTGAATTAGGGGCATGAGAAGCACTTGACCTGAATTTGACGGATGCTAGTGAAGATTCGCACGCATTGGCACTTCTTCGACAGTCCTCCTCTATCAAAAGCTTTTTTACTTCCTCACTTCTAACTTCAGTGTGAGTGGACGCAAAACCTTGCACCAAAGTCTCAAAAGACTCCGATAGACCACTTAACAAAATTTTCCCAACTTTGTCATCAGGGACAACGACGCCGATATCTGCCAGCTGATTCACAACGGAAAGGATCCCATTAATGTATTCGGACATGGAACTAAAATCTTCGTAACGCATTCTCATTAACTGTCTCTCTAACATTAGTTCACGAGTCAGCCCTGAGCTGCCAAAAGCCTTTTGTAGATTATTCCATGCTTCTTTGGCTGTGCTACAGGCGTAAATGTGAGAAGCACATACGGGTTTTACAGCCAAGCTGATCTTTGCTAGCGCGCGTCGATCTTTGACTGGATCTATGTCCTGACCAGTAACACTTTCCCACATGCCATAATCTATGAGTAGCATCTTCATTTGCCATTTCCACGTGTTGTAGTTCCTTTCGCATTCCAACTTCTCAATACCCGGCACGCCTGCCGGTGCAACGAACACCGACTGTGCGAAGTCAACGGGTGTCGAATGGTGAACAGTTGCAGCAGCATTTGAATGTTCCTGTTCGTTATCCGACATTTTCGCTCAAAACGCAAGTTCAAATATATTGCGAGAATGCGGAAAGTGAATACGTTAATTAATATTGCAGTCGTGACACTCTGGGCACATAACCTGTTAGAGGCCGAGGTAGAACAAACGTAATTCACAGGTTCAGATAATGAACAGTACTTTAATGTACGTACTTGGATTACAAGAACGTGCACATCAGAACGTGTACATCGAGAGACTGACAAAAAGACAGAGACAGCTGACCAGGCATGGGCCGAATCACCCCCGTTCATCTTCCCGGGCAAACCATTGACTGCGTTCTGAGCCATCTTAAATCGCCTACCGGAAGTCGGAACTACTTCTTTATTTTTTAAATATTTTTTTTTTCTACCGGAATCGGAACTATTTTTTTTATTTTTTACACTTTTTGTAGCTCGTCTGTAATGGGTCGGGGAAGCGAACGTTGGCATTCAAATTTGTTGCAACGCATTAGTCATCACGCAGAGCAAGATGGTTGTGTGTTATTCGTGGTGTTTTAGTTCCTGATTGTGTTGTTGTCGTTTACTGTAGGAGAAAGTGTATCAAGAATGTTTATGCGACGTGTGCTTTGTTAATTCTGAATTCATATCTTGTTATGGTCAGTTTGTTTAAACGTAGTTAGCACGATTTATGCCCCGTTTGGCATAGTGAAAGTGTGGTAGCGATTGCTGATGTGCTGAAAAGCTAATGTTAACTTTCAAATAACCGTCATTTTGACGAAGTTTTTTCGACTAAATCTCGCTACTGTCTCATGACCTTGTAAAGACTTTCCAGCTAAAGGTTAACGTTAATAAGGCGAGTGACATAAACAACAACATTATAGCAATGATCTTAGTTGCTTTGTGGAGGTGGTCTGTGTAAAGTGTTTGTGGACATACATAGGTTGGCTTTCCTTCGCCACTCACGAGTTTCTAGGCAATGGATTGTCCCTGATGTCTTCTTGCTGGTCGTAAGTGCCAAGGAAACATTTCGACGTACATCGCATGTTCGTAAAAGTTTTGCCTGTTTCACTCATCATAATGTGTAAGTCTGCTGCTTTCTACCTTCGTCCTCCAATTGTATTATCCAGGTATTTTTTTGTGAAGCACTTAATTGTATTTGGGGAGCAATACACTACTATTAATAACGTTCTGATGACCCGAGTGACTTCCTTAGCTCTTAGGGGTGTGTGTTCGAACCACAGTTCACCTGGACTGTGTTAAAGAAATTTTCCTAAGTATCCTCATTTAAATTACATTAATTATGTTCCTAAACTCTTTATTACTGAACCTCGTTGCAAGACAACATTTTTTAAGGGTAGGATTCACCTCCTTGACGATGTATTCAAACTCCTGTCGTTGAAGGTTTCACATGTCCTTGGAAAATTTAGTTCCCATCCTTGTCTGATTTAGTTATTTGGTTGGTTATGTCGTAATTGCTCTATAATGACCTGGGAAATAGCTTTTTTTCAAAATGTATACTTTTGTATCAGTATTTGTATTGTAAACTTAAGTGCTATTAGTATTAATTGATTATATCCTACACGGTGTTTGTAAATGGGCTTGTTTTGTGGGGTTGCCTGTTTGAATAACTTCAAGGGATATTCCTATCGAGGCTAAAAATTATGATTCATTACTATTTATTAGTTATCGGGGGTTAGGAAATGTATGGTCCTCAAATCAAAACATTGTTTTGTCAGAGCTGTTTGCTCTGCAGAAATGAGTTTATGCTTGAGTTTTATCAAAGCTGTGTTTAACCTGTTTTCATTGTGATGTGGACCTCATCACTGAAGTTTGTGCACCTGTGCTAGTGTGTGCATCTGTGTTATTAATCCTAAATGATGGCGAGCTCAGGGCATTAATTAACTTCGGTCCTGATATATTTTAATGCAAATTTTTCCTGGATTTCATAGCAATTCATCCAAATTTCTGTAGTTTCAAAGCATATTGGCCTGGTAGTGTAGATACGTAACTTATTTGTTTATGTCCATTGTTATGAACCTGTCATTGATGAAGGATCATTATGCCTTTATGTCAATTGAGAATTCTGTGCCATTGAGCCATTCTGTGCCCCTTCATGTTTAATTGGAATAGATGTTATTACAGTTAAATATTAATTTTAATGCCTTTTATGTTGTTGAATTAACTAGCATGCAGTTGATGTGAATTCACTGTTAGCTATGGTAACCCTGGGGATTGTACGAGTTGAAACGAGTTAGAGTGAACTCGCATGGTTTTACAAGGTTTCAAATCGGTTTAACTCGTTCTTTCAACTCGTTTCAAGTCGGTTATGGCCGCTTTTTGCTTGCTTTACCTCGTGCGTTGACTTCGTATAACCTCGATTGATGTCGTATCAACCTGTAGCTGTCGTTTCTGGGCAGCTTGATCCTTCTCGAGTCATCTCGCCTTATGTAGAGAGGAAGTGGTTGTTTCATCTCGTAATGCATGGTTTCAGTTGGTAACACGCTACCTCGTTTCACGTTGTATTAACTCGTTTCAACTGTGCAAGAATCAACTCGTCTTACCTAGCAATAACCCGTTTTATCTAGAACAGACAACCTCGATTCATCTCGCATTACCTAGTTTGACGTGTACGAAAAGCAACTCGTTCGATCTAGCTCTTAACCTGTTTCAACTGGTTTCAGCTAGTAACGCGCTACCTCGTTTCACATTGTATTAACTCGTTTCAACTGTGCAAGAATCAACTCGTCTTACCTAGCATTATCTCGTTTTATGTAGAACAGACTACCTTGATTCATATCGTATGACCTCGTTTAACCTGTACGAGAAGCAACTGGTTTAAACTCGCACTATCCTATTTCACCTAGTAACACGCTACCTCGTTTCACATTGCATTAGCTTTTTCGCACGAAATCATGGTTTTAACTGGACCCCCAGACCCCCGCGTCGCATCAAGCCCTCTGGTTTGAACCTGGTTCCTCATTGACGTCGCTTCACAGTATATCTACCATTTTGATAACAAAGAGTAGCAACTGGAACCCCATACCTAATTTCACACGGTATCAACTCCTTAGAACCAGAATCCGTCACCTCCTTAGATCACTTCACTTCCTACTGACCTGAACACAGCAATAAACACAACTGGAATACATTATTCAGCCGTACATTTCATTGACTAACCTGTACAGATACAAGATTAATTATCCCCAATGTCACAACCACTTCCAACAGCATTCATCGAAAATTACCTCTATTCCACTCATTTTGAGATACTAATTTGAACCAAAATTATCCCTTATTCAAAGATGTATCTAATATTATTTACAACGAATTGCCTCAACAGTGGTCACCGAGTTGCACCTAAAGCACCAGTAAAACAAAATTTCACTCATCGTAATATCATGCACTCAAACACCCTTGGGGAATGAACACTACGTGCTTCATGAGAGATCACCAAAAACCAAGCACTTCATTCCATAAAAGCAAAACAGGATGCGCATAAGGAATAAGTTACCACAATGATACTCCTACATCAACAACTGTGGATTTGAAAATACGAAATAGGCAAGAGGATATTAAGAAACAAATCAACAAATTTACAAAAGAAGTATTAGGCATCTTTATTAAACTTTGTTTCCAGTTCAAGTCTTGAATTGTTGAGCATATATATGCCCTCACACTTTTAGCTTCTCGCCCCGGCAAAACCTCGTCGGTTCCTCTTCTTTTAAGATAATCCACATAGCAATCTGTAAAGATAAATTCATAACTTACTCTGGTATCCCATGCAGCATTTCCGCTGGTAGAAAACAACATAATATTTGGATTACCACACAAAGAATTAATCCAATAATTTCTTAAATACCAATAGAGTATGACAAAGCGTACATATTTAAATGTGCCTCGAAATATAATTATTAGGGTACTTAAATGTAATTCCTACTAATTTCAGGATATTCAAAATAGGAGAACAGCTTACCTGTCGTGCATAAAATACAAAAAATACAATGGCAGGCCGGAGATAACTGAAACAGCGAAATCCATTGGATAAATTAGACGATTTGTTTACAAAATACTGTGACATGAATTCCCCTTCGAAACTGGACATTTGAAAAGTGTTCAGTACCTATCCACATTAAAGTAAGCAGGAACAACTTATGACTACGACAGCTCTTAGTTCAGCTGAAACTTACCTCCTAGAAGAATTTCAAATCACAATATCCATCCGTTCCTTTTGCTTCATCGTGGGATTCCTCGCAATAAAATCCAAGAACGTAGGCGAAAACTTCATACAGTTTACGAACTAAATTGTCCACTCGATGGCGTACAAATTTTAAATATCTCTAACGTAGCCGCAGCACACTATTCTCATATTAATTACTCTTATAACGCAGATAAGATACATTTCCTCAACATGCAGTAGCACACAAAAACTTCACGATTTTATACACAACGAAAAGTATACGCTTCGGTGAGCGAATTTCACACGAACACATGGAATTTCACTTTACAGGAGGCCATAGGTAAACACAATTATCAAAGATGGACGTTTCATGCACTAGTTCCTGAGTCAAGTTAGCATCTTAATTCAAAATAGAGTTGTTGATAGATTCAATAATTCTTATTTTCTATCCATACATTCTCATTTGAAAAATACGTATATATTTATTATTTCTTTTACTTCCATATTTTTATTGTCACACTATTAAATGAAGGAGTTTCAATTGCGTTTATAAGAATGGGAGAGCTATTTTTTTTGTAAACATCCGGTTTCATGTTGTTGTTGAAATCCTTCCAAGTAAATAAACAAACTATAGAGACTGTAGAGACTACATACTAAAAATAGTAATTTATTTAAACCATTAATACAATATGTAATAGCAGTATGGCCATATTTAATTTTCTTAATGTATTTACAGGAGTAAATTCAAATTTCTACGAGCTATTACAACATATGTTGTAATTGCTCATAGAAATTATACCATAATTATTAC
Organism: Platycnemis pennipes; assembly: GCA_933228895.1. Classification (NCBI taxonomy): domain Eukaryota; kingdom Metazoa; phylum Arthropoda; class Insecta; order Odonata; family Platycnemididae; genus Platycnemis; species Platycnemis pennipes. Next base: position 1,577,044 of record CAKOGI010000002.1, on the reverse strand, counting down.
CAGAACATTGCATGTATGTTAAGACCGGGATATTTATTAACAATTTTTGTCAAGAATATTTCGCATCAGTGCGATTGGTTTCGGATTGGATTGATTTAGATTGGCAATTATAGTGGCGATATGAACTATTATGACCGTTCATATAGCTATTATATATAATTGATATATTAACACGACTTACAAACGTCATAAATGAAAATACTGGATATTAAAAATGAATTAATTAGCTACCTATATAGAAAGCAAATATTTAATTTATGTCAAAATATTACGAAGTGAACGCAGTGATATAGGTATCTTTTAGTCATCTTGTCTATTTACGTTATGACATTTGTATCTATAATGGAACTACGAGTTTTAGTATACTACGTAAAACTGCTTGATACGAGATCCACCTCCTCAAACGAGGTGAATCAGGATAAAACGAGAAGCCTTGGATACGAGGTAAAACCACTTCATACGGAATCCACGACGAACGAGGTGAATCAGGTTAAAACGAGAAGCGCTGGGTACGAGGTAAAACCACTTGATACGGAATCCACGACGAACGAGGTGAGTCAGGTTAAAACGAGAAGCGTTGGATACAAGGTAAAACCACTTGATACGAGATCCACAACCAACGAGGTGAAATCAAGTTAAAACGAGAATCTTTGGATACGAGGTAAAACCACTTCCACGACGAACGAGGTGAATCAGGTTAAAACGAGAAGCGTTGGATACGAGGTAAAACCACTTGATACGACATCTACCTCGAACGAGGTGAATCAGGTTAAAACGAGAAGCTTTGGATACGAGGTAAAACACCTTGATGCGACATCCACCTCGAACGAGGTGAACCGAGTTTAGACAAGTTACCTCGTCTGCAATTTGAAACCACTTGATACGACATCCACCCCGAGCGAGGTGAACCGAGGTTAGACACGTTACCTCGTCTGCAATTTGAAACCACTTGATACGGCATCCACCTCGAACGAGGTGAACCGAGTTTAGACAAGGTCCCTCGTCTGCAATTTGAAACCACTTGATACGACATCCACCTCGAACGAGGTGAACCGAGTTTAGACAAGTTACCTCGTTTGCAATTTGAAACCACTTGATACGACATCCACCTCGAACGAGGTGAACCGAGTTTAGACAAGGTCCCTCGTCTGCAATTTGAAACCACTTGATACGACATCCACCTCGAACGAGGTGAACCGAGTTTAGACAAGGTCCCTCGTCTGCAATTTGAAACCACTTAATACAAATTTCACATTGAACGAGTTGAAACTAGGTATTTCGATTCATCGCCGGGACTGCTTGCCTTGCGTGTTGTATGTGTTTGCGGGGCCTGAGAGTTGAAACCATCTCAAACGAGGTGACAACTCGTACCTACGAGTTGGTCCGAGTTCAAATTTAACTGGATTCACCTCGTTTTAACTCGGTTTTTTCTCCAGGGAACATTTTTTATTAAATAAAATCTGTTGTAAGTGAGTAACTTGCTTATCATTGATATTTTGTGGGACTTGTGCAGATCTTAATGAAAAATTATTTCTGTTTCTGACAATTAATCGTTTACATAACAGGCAGGTTTTTGTAATGGAGGCTGCAGATGGGTTACTGAATAAAAATAGCTTATTTATATTTTGTTACCTCTATCTTGAAAAATGACGATTGCTCAAATCGTGATTTGACCAATAGATGTTCACTGGTGTATTTGTAATTTTTGCCAATCAAATAAACTTCTTCTTGTACAAAAGGTACAAATTTCTATTTCTTTTGAATATGAATTCCTGTCCACGTATTTATTTTCAGAGTTTGCGCCTTGTCATATACATCTGGTGGCGATATTTAATTTCCATCGATGAAGACAATGCAGTATTTACTTCGTGTATGAAGTAGAACGGTCTTGGAATAGTAAACTTAGTGCAAACTGCCAAGAATTTAGTGATAAGTGTGGCTTCTCAATTAGTAATTAGCCGTATGTATGCGAAATTAGCAAGTTGAGCTTGGACTTTTTCCTTATTTAATCAATCATGCACTGTTTCCCATTCAGGGTTTCTGTACTTAACGCCGAAAACTTGATTAAAACGAAAAAATTAACGGACTTAATAGTATCAAGAATAAATGTTATAGTAGAGAAGGAATGATGAATCTGTACAAGTGCTGCCATCTAGCGGTTGTATGTGGAACTGCGTGCTCCATGGCTGAAATTGCCTTTAAAATCTCAGCTAGTTACGGTAGGCATTTTAAGATGTGCTATGTGTCGACACGTCACGTTTTGAGTTTCACCTCCAAATCTAAAATAACTATTTTTTCATTGAGTTGACCGCCCGTGGGCCGAATCACGAACAAAAGAATAAGGATAGTAGCAGTAGAAAACAACTGCACAACGTATTGATGCTTGAGTTATATCACAACAAGTACAAACACTCAACACAACCAATAAACAAACCAACAATCCCCCAGCAACCCACCAACATCTCTCAAACAAACAAAACAAATATCAGATGTTACAACTGCTGTTATAAAGTTTTTATTGATTATTCCAATTTGTTTTTTTGGTTCATTTTCTTATCTTTTTAAAATTTTGAGCAAAATAGTTTCTCTCGTTTCGTTCTGTTAGAAAGTATAAGAGTTCCAATTGGTTATTTTCTTATGTTAAATATATATCTTAATCAAATATCAAAATTTTTGGGAGCCTACAATATTTCCTTTACATTTTATATTTGCCAGTTGTAAGAGCTCACCCCATCATTATAATCTTTGTTGTTAACTGTAATAATTAGTTTATCGATTGAAAAAGTTAACAATTATCGATAGTCTATGATCAACTATGTCATTGAATCAGCTGATATGCCGAGCAGTCACGAATCTGAATTCGGGTGGCAGTGACGTTTAGTATTTTATGTCTTCAGTAATTTGTCACGTTAAGTGGCTACGCAAATAAATGTTAAGTCAATACCACTTTTCTATTTGTTCCATATCCCATTCAAGATGTTTATATATGGCCTAAATGCATGGGCGTAGCCACGGTGGGGCAGGGTGGGGCACTCGCCCCCCCTTTGGCTCATTAGTGAAATGCAGGTCAAGTAGCTGAAGGTGCCCATTGAGATTCAACTAGAGGGAGAAATTTAATAGATACATATTGTTGCAAGGAAACTTAACATTATTTTTCATGAAGGGGCAAAAGGAAACTTGTCATGGAACGTTAACTTATTTTTGCCCCCCCCCCCACCTGGAAAACATCCTGGCTACGCCACTGCCTACATGTGATCCAGGGAGAAAACCTGTATTAATCCTCAAGGGAAGAGGAGGTTATGGGTAGAGTGAATGTTATCACTGCATTGAGATAGAGTTTAATGAGTAGCCAAAGAGTTACTCAGTAAAGAACATGTGCTATGAATTATGGTAGGTTTGGAATTGAAATGTATGAAAATTTATTGATTGTAGATTTAGACAAAAATTACCCTGAAACCTAGCAACATTAGTACATTGCATGTAATAATAATGGTTGAAATGGTTTTATGAACCTAGATACCAGAGACGTATTAACAACATTCATTCTCATAGCTCTTTTTTCCCCTTATTTGCCGTTAACTAGGTTATCATTTCCATAAGAAAGGAAGTAAATAGTAATGCAGATGAACCATTGTTACCCATATTAAAAATGTTTTTCAATTTTAAAAGACCACAGGGTATTTGTTCTAGGCTTGCCTAACCAGCTTTTGAAGGATGCTAAAATACAAAATAGTAGTGTTGACTCTTATCATAGCATTGAATGATTTCTTGTACATCCACTTTCTATTTTGTCGCAAACATATGTATATTGTTTAACGGCTTTAATGATCTCCTATCTTAAATGATTATGTTATGTCATTTTATCAACAAGTATACATTTTAAAGTTAGTGGAAGAGCTGACATTAGTTTGCATCAAAACTTGACTGTGCTTGTAATAACACCAAAATCTAAATAAATAATCAGACAAAAAACCTTTTTTTTCTTTTATTATATAAAATGTAACATTTTAACTATAAAATAACCAAAAATATAACAAAATTAAAATAAAAAATGAAATAAAAAATTAAAATTCATCTTCTAAAGAAATCAATGAAGCTGTAAAAAGAAACGAGGTCATATGTAAGGTTTACAGTATTGTAATTATTAATGTAAAAATTTAGCTACACGTTATCACCAACAAAATGGCAATCATAAATAATATTTGTAAAATTAAATGAGAATAACTTACAAATTTAGAGCCTGGACAATTATCCCCCTGTCTGCTCCAGGAAGAGCGCAACCTGACTGCTGCTGGCGGAGCTTCCAGCTGCTTATGCTCCTCTTGAAGAGGCGACGGAAGTTACCTCGGCAGCTGTGGCAGTTCTCACAGTTGATCGCTGCAACCGGAGATTGCATGACATCATGCTGTTGTGGGTAGGAAAATGACTCCTGCACGCGAGGCTAGATGTATTAACCAATAACATTTCGGGAAACAATTGAGTTTCTTGAAGCATCCAAGGGAACCGGGAAGATCTCTCATTAATTTTGCTCTGGCCAACGCTAGCGGTTTAACTCAGCGTCGACGTCAAATCATGTCTTTTGAAAGGCATGTTCGTTTCATGCATTGTAAAGATGTTTCTTATTTAATGAGATAAATTGTTAATTTCATTTGTGTTCATTGGTGATATGTAAAATTGATACTCTTCGTGAAAGATAATTCTAAGATAATCTCAGCGGTTGATCTTAAACAGCGTGGTTGAAATGAATCCCTTCTGCCAGTGGCATAGCCAGGATGTTCTCCAGGGGGGCAAAAATAAGTTTACATTCCATAACACAAGTTTTTTTTTTGCCCCTTCATGAAAAATATTAAGATTTCTTAACACATTTTGTATCTATTATATTTTTCCCTCTCGTTGAATGTCAATGGGCACCTTCAGCTAGTTGACATGCAATTTTTCATTTGACTAATGAGCCTGGGAGTGGCAAGTGCCCCACCCTGCCCCACTGTGGTTATGCCCATGCCTTCTGCGGTGTGTGTTATTTCCATCATTATTCAATATAGAGATGATATTCTTCGTGAAAAATAATTCTAAGGTAATCTCAGCGGCTGATCAGTCCTTAAACGGTTGGGTGGAAATGAATCCCCTGGGGATTGTACGAGTTGAAACGAGTTAGAGTGAACTAGCATGGTTTTACAAGGTTTCAAATCGGTTTAACTCGTTCTTTCAACTCGTTTCAAGTCGGTTATGGCCGCTTTTTGCTTGCTTTACCTCGTGCGTTGACTTCGTATAACCTCGATTGATGTCGTATCAACCAGTAGCTGTCGTTTCTGGGCAGCTTGATCCTTCTCGAGTCATCTCGTATTGTGTAGAGAGGAAGTGGTTGTTTCATCTCGTAATGCATGGTTTCAGTTGGTAACACGCTACCTCGTTTCACGTTGTATTAACTCGTTTCAACTGTGCAAGAATCAACTCGTCTTACCTAGCAATAACCCGTTTTATCTAGAACAGACAACCTCGATTCATCTCGCATTACCTAGTTTGACGCGTGCGAAAAGCAACTCGTTCGATCTAGCTTTAACCTGTTTCAACTGGTTTCAGCTAGTAACGCGCTACCTCGTTTCACATTGTATTAACTCGTTTCAACTGTGCAAGAATCAACTCGTCTTACCTAGCATTATCCCGTTTTATGTAGAACAGACTACCTTGATTCATATCGTATTACCTCGTTTAACCTGTACGAGAAGCAACTTGTTTAAACTCGCACTATCCTATTTCACCTAGTAACACGCTACCTCGTTTCACATCGCATTACCTTTTTCGCACGAAATCATGGTTTCAACTGGACCCCCAGACCCCGCGTCGCATCAAGCCCTCTGGTTTGAACCTGGTTCCTCATTGACGTCGCTTCACAGTATACCTACCATTTTGATAACAAAGAGTTGCAACTGGAACCCCATACCTAATTTCACACGGTATCAACTCCTTAGAACCAGAATCCGTCACCTCCTTACATCACTTCACTTCCTACTGACCTGAACACAGCAATAAACACAACTGGAATACATTATTCAGCCGTACATTTCATTTACTAACCTGTACAGATACAAGATTTATTATCCTCAATGTCACAACCACTTCCAACAGCATTCATCGAAAATTACTTCTATTCCACTCATTTTGAGATACTAATTTGAACCAAAATTATCCCTTATTCCAAGATGTATCTAATATTATTTACAACGAATTGCCTCAACATTGATCACCGAGTTGCACCTAAAGCACCAGTAAAACAAAATTTCACTGATCATAATATCATGCACTTAAACACCCTTGGGGAATGAACACTACGTGCTTCATGAGAGATCACCAAAAACCAAGCACTTCATTGTATAAAAGCAATACAGGATGCGCATAAGGAATAAGTTACCACAATGATACACCTACATCAACAAATGTGGATTTGAAAATACGAAATAGGCAAGAGGAGATTAAGAAACAAATCAACAAATTTACAAAAGAAGTATTAGGCATCTTTATTAAATTTTTTTCCAGTTCAAGTCTTGAATTGTTGAGCATATATATGCCCTCACACTTTTAGCTTCTCGCCCCGGCAAAACCTCGTCGGTTCCTCTTCTTTTAAGATAATCCACATAGCAATCTGTAAAGATAAATTCATAACTTACTCTGGTATCCCATGCAGCATTTCCGCTGGTAGAAAACAACATAATATTTGGATTACCACACAAAGAATTAATCCAATAATTTCTTAAATACCAATAGAGTATGACAAAGCGTACATATTTAAATGTGCCTCGAAATATAATTATTAGTGTACTTAAATGTAATTCCTACTAATTTCAGGATATTCAAAATAGGAGAACAGCTTACCTGTCGTACATAAAATACAATGGCAAGCCGGAGATAACTGAAACAGCGAAATCCATTGGATAAATTAGACGATTTGTTTACAAAATACTGTGACATGAATTCCCCTTCGAAACTGGACATTTGAAAAGTGTTCAGTACCTATCCACATTAAAGTAAGCAGGAATAACTTATGACTACGACAGCTCTTAGTTCAGCTGAAACTTACCTCCTAGAAGAATTTCAAATCACAATATCCATCCGTTCCTTTTGCTTCATCGTGGGATTCCTCGCAATATAATCCAAGAACGTAGGTGAAAACTTCATACAGTTTACGAACTAAATTGTCCACTCGATGGCGTACACATTTTAAATATCTCCAACGTAGCCGCAGCACACTATCCTCATATTAATTAGTCTTATAACGCAGATAAGATAAATTTCCTCAACACGCAGTAGCACACAAAAACTTCACGATTTTATACACAACGAAAAGTATACGCTTCGGTGAGCGAATTTCACTTTACAGAAGGCCATAGGTAAACACAATTATCAAAGATGGACGTTTCACCACTAGTTCCTGAGTCAAGTTAGCGTCTTAATTCAAAATAGAGTTGTTGGATATTCAATAATTCTTATTTTCTATCGATACATTCTCATTTGAAAAATACATATATATTTATTTTTTCTTTTACTTCCATATTTTTATTGTCACACTATTAAATGAAGGAGTTTCAATTGCGTTTATAATAATGGGAGAGCTCATTAATTGTAAACATCCGGTTACATGTTGTTGTTGAAAACCTTCCAAGTAAATAAACAAACTATAGAGACTGTAGAGACTACATACTAAAAATAGTAATTTATTTAAACCAATAATACAATATGTAATAGCAGTATGGCCATATTTAATTTTCTTAATGTATTTACAGGAGTAAATTCAAATTTCTACGAGCTATTACAACATATGTTGTAATTGCTCATAGAAATTATACCATAATTATTACCAGAACATTGCATGTATGTTAAGACCGGGATATTCATTAACAATTTTTGTCAAGAATATTTCGCATCAGTGCGATTGGTTTCGGATTGGATTGATTCAGATTGGCGATTATAGTGGCGATATGAACTATTATGACCGTTCATATAGCTATTATATATAATTGATATATTAACACGACTTACAAACGTCAAAAATGAAAATACTGGATATTAAAAATGAATTAATTAGCTACCTATATAGAAAGCAAATATTTAATTTATGTCAAAATATTACGAAGTGAGCCCGGTGATATAGGTATCTTTTAGTCATTTTGTCTATTTATGTTATGACATTTGTATCTATAATGGAACTACGAGGCTTAGTATACTACGTAAAACTGCTTGATACGAGATCCACCTCAAACGAGGTGAATCAGGATAAAACGAGAAGCCAATTGGATACGAGGTAAAACCACTTCATACGGAATCCACGACGAACGAGGTGAATCAGGTTAAAACGAGAAGCGTTGGATGCGAGGTAAAACCACTTGATACGAGATCCACAACCAACGAGGTGAAATCAAGTTAAAACGAGAAACTTTGGATACGAGGTAACACCACTTCATACGGAATCCACGACGAACGAGGTGAATCAGGTTAAAACGAGGAGCGTAGGATACGAGGTAAAACCACTTGATACGAGATCCACAACCAACGAGGTGAAATCAAGTTAAAACGAGAATCTTTGGATACGAGGTAAAACCATGCTTCCACGACGAACGAGGTGAATCAGGTTACAACGAGAAGCGTTGGATACGAGGTAAAACCACTTGATACGACATCTACCTCTAACGAGGTGAATCAGGTTAAAACGAGAAGCTTTGGATACGAGGTAAAACACCTTGATGCGACATCCACCTCGAACGAGGTGAACCGAGTTTAGACAAGTTACCTCGTCTGCAATTTGAAACCACTTGATACGACATCCATCGCGAACGAGGTGAACCGAGTTTAGACAAGGTCCCTCGTCTGCATATTGAAACCACTTGATACGACATCCACCTCGAACGAGGTGAACCGAGTTTAGACAAGGTCCCTCGTCTGCAATTTGAAACCACTTAATACAAATTCCACATTGAACGAGTTGAAACTAGGTATTTCGATTTTTTGCCGGGACTGCTTGCCTTGCGTGTTGTATGTGTTTGCGGGGCCTGAGAGTTGAAACCATCTCAAACGAGGTGACAACTCGTACCTACGAGTTGGTCCGAGTTCAAATTTAACTGGATTTACCTCGTTTTAACTCGGTTTTTTCCCCAGGGTCCCTTCAGACTTGTCTTTTTCATCGTTATTCTATGTACCCACCCATGTAGCACAGACGGTTGGGCCAACGTTGGGGAATGGTTGGATTACCATTATTCATGTCTGTTTTGCCATCTGTTCCCCAACCGTTGGCCCAACCGTTCCCCAACCATTGGCCCAACTGTTCCCCAATGGAATAAAATTGTAAAACAGGGAAAAGATCGAGGTTCTCACTTAATGAATGATGATTAGTTGTACCTCGCACACTACAGATACACCTACCTTACAACCTACACTCAACTATTGTATATCATATGATCCTTTGATATACGACCTGACACTATCCAATTATGAGCAGGAGACTAGTAGGGCTATTCTGTAACAGATTACGCCAGCGCTATTATGACGTAGGGCATTATTTTGGAGAGATCGGTGGATATAGCGACCCCTGGGGGGTCGCTATTTAGCACCAAAAATAACGCCAGCCTATGGCTCCCGTTATCTCAGATAGAGACCCCTTCAATGACTTTATTGAACTTGGAAATCATGCTGTTGTTTATTTTACTGTAGCCATGAACCTAAAAATATTGTATTCACGTTCATATTTGATTCCTCAACTTCAGAAAGGATGTTAATTTAATTAAACGTATCTTATTCGATGTTTACCTGGTATCCAAAGACATTTTCATGCATATAAGCGATTTCATACACTTGCATATGCGAACATATGTGAACTATCTTTATTTCACCCTACAAAACATAATACGAAAGCTAAGCCCTAAATGCGGCAATCATGAACATCTATAAACACATATATGAGATGAGTTGATTGCTAAAATAGGTTATAACCTTTTACATTGTGGCGTACATTTGGATAGAATGTACAAAAAATTAAATTTTTGAATTATATCTACTCCAAATATTAAACGAATCAATATTTATTTTTGCATAATTAGCTGGTGAGAAATGTAAAATAGGAAAATATAAAATAGGCTATTATGACATGGTGACAATCAAACTTATAAAGATATAACGTTATAAGCTGTGCAGCTGGCAATCATTTCATGCTGTTTAGCTCAATAAAGGGGCTATTTCTCCTAGGAGATATTTTGGCTGCTTGCTGTTCAGCAACGTTGCAGCTGCTATCCTTTAAGTCAGAGGAGGTTCCTTTTTTAAATCCCTTCTCTACATCCTGTCATTCTAGGATTTCATACAATTTTTCACATACTATCATGAAAATATTAACGGAATTTAACACGTATTTCAATCATCGGTTCAGTAAAAAAAATATTCCCCGTCTAACGAGTAATTACTAATGTTTCAATTGGATACTTCACATTATTTTAACCTTGTAAACAACTAACTTTGCATGATGAAGGGTTTCAATGTATTTTTCATCAGAAAAATTTGTCAAAATATCAAAATGAATATAAAAGACCATTCACAATTCAAAATTGAGCACAGCAACACCGCTAACTCACGATTGAACAACATTAACATCAACCCGAATTCTGTTGTCTGCTGAACAAAAACTTTGTCAACATTTGCTTCATGATATTCAACTGTTTCTACTTTGTCACAAACAATATTTTGTGTATATTTCATTTTTGAGAGTCTATATAAAGAATAAAGTTTTTATTAAAGTTTTAAGAAATTCTTGAGGCATAATTCAATAAATTCTACCCTAATAACACAGATTTAATTAAAACTGTTTGTTCTTGCTGCCTCCTATTGGCCGCTTGGAATCTGCCCTAATACTTTTCTCATACTCTCAAGAGATTACGCCACAGTGCTATATTGTGCCCTTGGATTGGGCATAACATAGCGCGGCGGTATTTACAGAATTGGAAAAGGTGTAATTTCCGAAGAGAAATAGTGGATGCGTAATATAGTGCAGTCAAGTTACAGAATAGGCCTATAGGAGGCCATATATATACACCTGCTGGCTGGCATTAAGTCCTTTGTGATTATTAACTTTACCTAAAGATTGACATGGATAATTTGTGCCATTAAAGCATTTCCCTAATAACCATTTTGTGGTTAAAATTAAGCATGACCATTATAAATATACGTAACTGATATTTTTTCAACTCCAGGAGAGATAAATAAGAGTTTCCTCCATAATGCTGAGAACCTGTTTCCTGGTGAGTGCGCCAGTATTTCCTATAAGTCCAAATGCCATCTGCGAGGGACTGAGAAAAATCATCCGTGGACCAATGTTGAATCGCTCTTTAAGATCGTGAATTGCATTTAAAACCACATTTCAGATGTACTTTAACTCTCCTCGATCCTCCTGGCCTTAAGATTTTTTTGGCGAGCGCACCCGTATTTTCTCCAAGTCAGATACCATCTACGAGGGACTGAGAAAAATCGTCCATTCATGGATATCCATTTGATTGGATATGAGAGGAATATGACACTAAATCCACATGAGATGAATAAAAATGTAATTTTCAGATCTAGGAGACTTCTAAGATATTTTCTAGACATCTTGTGAACATTTAAGACATTGAAGATATACTGTAGATGTCTAGTAGATATTTTGTGCTATGTGGGTACTAATGATGATAGTGATAAACACATAATGTATATATGCTAGCACAGTATGTTCATTGAAAGGAACTGAGCTCAGGTAAATGGTAGAATATTAGGTCAACGAGGGAGGAAAGCGGATGAGAACAGATGCATAAAATCTAGTAATATATGAAGAGAAATGTGCAAATAGGTGCATGAAAAAATTAGTACTTAAAGGATCATTATTCTGAGTTTTTCGATGCGGATTGACTACATCTCGGCTAAAACTCTTGGATAACAAATGCCATGTAGCTGAGAATGTGCTAAGTGAGATAATATAGCTGCGTGCTTAGCTTAGCTGTTCTGTAATCAGGTCTTACACCATCTCCAAACGTTGGCCCAATGGATCATAAATATCCGTGCGAATGGCACCGTTTCCCAACGTTGGCCCAATGGGCATAAAGTAACCGAACCATTCCTCAACTGTGGCACCATTTCCCAAAGTTGGCCCAACCGTCTGTGCTACATGGGTAGAGATGATATTCTTCGTGAAAAATAATTCTAACGTAATCTCAGTTACTGATCAGTCTCTAAACTGTGTGGTCGAAATTAATCCCTTCATTACCTTCTTTGGTGGTAGCCCTGGCGAAAATGTGAGCGTTTTCTGAGCGTTTAAGAACTCACCACGGACGTGTTCATGAACTGCAAAGAACATGCTAAGAACACCATCCCAGTGTGTTCTCGAGCGAAAATGTGAACGCCTTGGAGTGTTCTCAAACACTCTACAGAGCGTTTCGCCAAGCGTTTAGCAATGTTCCCGATTGTTTGTCAATGTTCTCGAGCGTTTGTGAACGCCCTGTGAGTCACTATCTTCAGCGTTTCGGAGCGTTTACATGCATTTGAGAACATCCTGTCTAGGGTGTTGAGAGCGTTCTTAAACATGACGTAACATTCTATTGTGTGTTTTGCATCGTTCTGGAACGCTGTGGGAACACTTCCCAGTGCGTTTATGAATGTTTGCAGCGAATAAATTAAATAAAGAATAAATCATCATGATTCAGGTCTTACAGGGTCTATTGATGAAATGGAAAACAGATAGTTTGCTGTTATAACAAAGCGATTATATTTAACTAAAAATTCAAATATTTACACATATACACATACACAATACAATCACAATTCATGGAGGACACTCATGGCCGCCTGGATGGGTCCAATCTCATATTCAGCCACCACCACGTCTGAACCCAAGAAGGTCCTTGTGGCTACATCCTGGGGCAGCTCAGGAGCAGGAATATCATCTATCTGAGGGAGATGATCTCTCAAGGCACTTGTTGAAGAGGTATTCTGTTGAGCACCTCTTTTCACGTATGTCCTCTTCTGGCCCCCTCTCTGGAGAGCCTTCTCGGTAGACTTTCTACGCATCTCAGCAATAAGGGGTGCGGTATCACCACCTGCCATCTGGAGTTTATGTATCCTGGCCCGCATCCCACGAGGCCCCTTCATGTCCACACACCGCTTACTTAGATATACTGGTAGGCCTTGTACATATTGTTCTATCTCGGCTGGAGAATATTTTCCTCTGTTCTCCAGCCATTTTCGATGGAGAACTGCAAAAGAAATAACACAGGGGTTAGTTCCAAAATATTTCATCCATGTCATGCTTGAATTGAAAATATCCTTTCAAAACTTAGAAAGAAATGACTTACTTCTAGCTGCAGTCAAGAATTTGGGGGGGAATATCTTCTGCCCCTCACCCTTTGGCTTTGCCCTCATCAGGGGAGCTTGCTCCCTGAATCTGCCCTGGAGCAGGGCAGATCCCCACACAGCATGGTCTGTGGTGTGCTGCATGTGGGTTAGTGAGGATTTCAGAACCATTTCACCCTCCCCTATGTCCACCTGTTAGCAAATATGCAAAGCCAAATTAAACCAAAGACCTTTGTTTTCTTGTCTATATACGGTTATTTTAAGAGTCTCATCCACACAAATAAATTTTCCTGTGATGCCGAACTATCAACACTGTAAATCTAGTGTGTCACAGTGCTAAAGGTGCATAGTTTTTATCACCCAATTAAAAGTATGTGTTTTGACACTAACACACATGTATCTATTTTATTTCACAGTCACCCATTTATATTTGTGTCACTTTTAAAATCACACTTTTTATCTGTGTGTGTTTAGAGCTACACAGTCTTGAATATTAAAAAAGGCACATACTTACCTACAGATATGTGACTGCCACACACTTTGATCTACAGAGCATCTTAATGGCAGAGAAATGATTAAGTACAACAACTAAACAATAGTGACGATTGAGCTTTCTTACCTCAGAGTCTTCCTCCAGTGTTGTCCCTATGCTGGCCCCACTTTTGACATTACATGGCCCAGATGCTGATTGCCCTGCAAGAAAAGAGAAGGTGGTTAGAATTACAATTGTCACAACCAACAAATCCTAAGTATTATTTTGAGATTGCATGGAACCGTATCTTTTGATTCCATATTCAAATCTTTCTTTTCTTTTTAAAATGAAGCTCAGAATGTAATTCTTGGGTTTTCTTTGCGTCAGCATTAAATGAGTAACAGGGTACCCTCTCATAGATTTTACCTTTCCTTCCTTTTTGAATAATCAACAAACCAGCAGAACATATATGCAGTTTTTATCCTGCCCAACTTCACATTTGAAGTGTAAACCACCACAACCTCCATTTATCACCAGGGTCATGCATCAAGCCATTCTAGCATAAAGCACAGAGCAACCAGGCAAAAAAGTTCACATATGTGGTTGCACTCCAAATTTGAAGAGAAATAAATAAAGAAATGGACTAAACTCTCCTACGCCAAAACTTTAAAAACCAGGAAGTAATCACATTACTTCACAAGATTACTTCATACTTAATGAAGTTATGTTAAAGCATGCTCTTAGATCTATAAATATTACAATATTGAAGTTCATACTATATGCCTTAGTTTGATTGTTCAAGTGAAATTGAATGCACACATTCTTGAATATAATTTTTGTTGACTGGACTGGGTGACTTACTCATTAACTCCTCAACCTTCTCTCTTAAGGTTTTATTCTCTTCCTCAAGACATGCTAACTTGTTGTGAATGGCAGTCATATTTGAGTCCAATGTCTTGAATCCTTCTTTGATCCAAGTCTCTAATCTAGAAGAGAAGCTTGAGTTGAACGAATTCTTCTCTGCCAGTGCTGATTCTAATTTTTGGACTTTCTCCAAGGCTGCTATTAAGTCTGTATTTTGATTCTGAGGAATACTCAGTTTTGCATTCTCCATGTATTTTTCTATGCCTAATACAGCATTAGTTCTTTTTAAATTCTTCTTACGAATCTAAAAAAAGAAAGGTTAAGTTTTATCAGCAATGATATGAAACAGAGTAATTCGTAGATAAGGCACTGATCACATTGTTACACACCCGGTCAATTTTTTCTCTCATGATGATGCTCATATCTTGTTCTGTTGACCCAGCTTCTGTATCCGGCTCATCACTTGGTACATCAGGGTTGCCAAATCGTATCCTTCTACCAGAAATGCTGTGCAGGTCTTCCTTTGTTGCTGAAAAAATTAAGACATTATAAAACTTTAGAAAGTAATTCATGCAACAAGATTCATCCACATGGTGTACACCATATCATCGTGGTAGATAACTATCTTCATTCTTCCCACCATGATTGACTATGGTAAAATTCATTCAGAATGTCAGTTTGGATGGCTCTAATTCATTGCTTGGTAGTATTTCATGGAATGAAACAATGCTCAAAATCAAGCACAGGGAAAGGCAGGGGATAGTATTTTACCATATACAAAGTCCGTACCTAAAGCCCTTCTACTTTCAGATGATTAGTTGCTTTTAAGTTATAAACTGAATCATTTCATTATTATGAAGTGATACACAGAGATGCTGACTTTTGGCCATTGAAATTGCTCAAATTTAGCAGTGAAATCGGACCCATTTGCACATAAAAATGTGCTGAAAATAGCCAAAATTCACAGAATTTTGCAATGAAATATTTGAACTGTAGTGGTGAAACATTGGGAAACTATTTTTAATACTTAAAATGCTTAATAGTCCAAAATCTAGCAATTTTTATTGAAAGATTTCTTTGTTTTATTAGTATGGCTGTTGGTGATCATTCTAACAATTGTAAGATGTTCAAAATAGTAAATTAAATAGATTTTAGGAAAATAAAATTTCATTTCAGGACTTGTGGCACAAACAAATACATGGAATAAAAGTTTGCAATTTTACGCTTCGCAAACAGTCAGGGTCACGAGTGATACATAACCATAATTCAAAGTGAACACAAACCAGGAGGGTACTCACCTGCAATTTTACCAATCAGGCAGTAATAATGATCCTCTTGTCCAGAATGAAGATTTTGGTTCGTAGTAGCCACATACCACGTATTCAAATCATAATCGTGGAACGATTCTGGACAGAAAGGTTTTCTCTTGGTTTTGCCTTTCTTGCTCGTATACTCATACTGCAGCTTAGAAACAGTGATGTCTTCCGTTCCAAATGGTGGGGCGTACTTCACATGCGCTACCCAAGACTTGTAGTTAGAATTTTCAGCCATTAAGCAACGAATATAGTCAAAATTACACAGAGATTCAACAACGACTGCCTCGACTTCGCTTAGCTTGGGTTGGCGTCAGTTGGCGTGGCGTGGATCGGCGGTTGTCGTCACTTCGTTGTTTTTCGGAACTGCCAACTTCTCCATGGTAGCAATGTTAGTATCACTCTAAAGAAGATGAAATTTGTGCAACTATGTCTCCGCTACTCTCATTAATGACATATTTAGAATATTTATTGTTTTTAAACGTATGCTTATGGCTGAAAAAAGAAGCCGAAGGTACCTCATCTTCCGAATGGGCACACTTCAGAAGTTGGTAGGCACGACCACGACGAAAATGCGATGTTGGATGCATGAATATAGAATTGGTTGGATGTATGTTGCTGATTTAAAGGTGTAAATCCGATTAATTTGCAGCTTCTTGGTACAGATATGGGTCGCTACCGACGTTACCTCATTTCTAACGTGAGAGTACCTCGATCTACTCTCTGCATGCGCAGAAAGAGAAGGGAGAACGCAATCCTACAACTTCAGAGTCAGGTTGGTTACTGCTGCAGCACTTGTTGAATTTCCGCTTAAAAGCCGGAATCTATTTAAAAATTTGTGAAACCTTTCTTTGTTGCAGAACATTCATGCTATAAATGTAGAGAGTGGAGGACATGCACTTAGAAATGAAACACACGGAGAAGAAACACTGAGGTGTGTGGGCCAAACTCAGGTAAGCATAACCTAACAGTATCTCTTCAGGCAAAAATATGTAGAGATCTTTTTCTATGCTCGGATTTAGGATGGTTCATTCGTATCCAAAATAGTTAAAACGACAAATAATTTCTTATTCTTGTTTCCAGGGTACTCAACGTGATGGTACATTAAATAATTTGGAAGCACAAATTGAACAGGTATGACTATTAAGGCGTACTTATGATATCACTTGAAAATTCACTTTCGTGGTGCAAATGTCAATTTATCATGAGTTTGAGTCTGATGTAATCTACTAGCTGTCGCAATGACTTCTCCTTTTGTAGTCTTAGAGTTGTGACTCTGATGTCATCTCATAAAGAGTTCACTACTTTATCTTGTTTTCATTGCCTTGTCTTGCTAATGCCAAGAATTTGAAGTTATATTCATGGCGGTTTTTTTTTCTAATTGACCTAGGAGCCTAGGATTGCACAAGAAAATGTATCAGCGCCTGCAAGTCTGGACATAGAGAATGAGCATTCCATTTCTGCAGACTCACCAACGATGATACTTGAGGATAAAAATGAGAACAGCAACTTCAGAGGTGGATTTCCAACTAGCACACCGATTGCGCAAGACCCTAAAGAAGAGGAACAGTCACCGCTCTGCTCTCACACTCAATGCACTGCTAATGATGTCATATTAATGTGCTTGGCCCTTAGTTTCCGCCATAGCTTAACTTGGGTAGCAATGACAGATATTTTTAAAATGATAAATGCAATATTTGGCAATCAAGTAATTAAGGCAAGTAAGTATAGCTTTCTGAAAGCATTACAGGAGAAAGAATCCTTGAATATGTCTTATCATGTTTATTGTCCTGTTTGCTCATTTTATATTGGGAAGACAGATCATTTAAAGGGTTCTATGCTGTGCCAGATTTGCAAAAAAGATGTAAATACTGCAGTTAAAGCCAATTACTTTATGACCCTTTCACTTGAATCTCAACTGAAGCAGTTGTTGCAAGATACAAGCATCGCAGAAATGATATTAAATTATCGGTTTTCACGTTCAAAACAAAACAGCAACAACCTAGAAGATATCTATGATGGCTCAGTTTATAAAAGGCTCCCCTCTCATGGTAATGTTTTGTCACATCCAGAAAACTTTTCTTATAGTTTTTTTACTGATGGTGTAGCCCTGGGGAAACAATCTCGGAGAAAGACCTTATGGCCAATTTATATTTCAATAAATGAACTGCCTCTCAAAGAAAGAAATAAAACTATGTTGCTTTGTGGACTGTATGTTGGTCCGGAGGATCCAGATCAATCTGTGTTTTTGAAACCTTTTGTAGATGAGGCTAATCAACTCTCAAACCAAGGGTTCACTTGGACACATAAAGGGAAGGAAATGAAAAGTAAAGTTATTCCTCTTATAGCAATTGCAGACTCTGTTGCCCGTTGTAAGCTTTTAAATTTACAAACCTTCTCAGCACATTACGGTTGCACATTTTGCTATCAAAAGCAAACTCGAACTCTGAAGAGACTTAAATTCACAATACCAACAACTCCTGTGCAAGAGCGTACTGTTGAATCCCATGCGCAAGATTTAGTGAAGGTTTATGAACAACGCTTTGCATCTAAGGAAGAAGACAGGGTAGTCAAGGGCGTAAAAGGTCCATCCTGTGTTCAAGATATGAATTATTTCAATCTTTTTGAAGGATTTGTTGTTGACTACATGCACAATATTCCACTTGGTGTTGTCAAAACATACTTTACTTTAATAACTGACAGCACTAGGATGAAATTCTGGTATACTTTGGATAATGAACAGTTTGCAATGGAGGATGTTTTAAGTCTAATTGAGGAGAGGCTGAAAACAATATCACCCCCTTCATCAATAACAAGAACGCCAAGGAGTGTGAAAGATGCAGCAAACTGGAGAGCTAATGAGTGGAGATCATTCCTTCTTTTTTATGGCATCCCTTGCCTGAAAGGTATTTTGAAAAAAAAGTATGTGATTCATTTTGGTATGTTGTCAAAAGCTACTAATTTATTGCTACAAAAATCAGTTAGCTTAAGTGATGTAAAGGAAGCTCACAGACTTCTTTTATTGTTTACTTTTTATTTTCAAAAATATTTTGGAGAAGAGCATATGTACTACAATATTCACCTTTTATCTCATATCTGTAAAGGGGTGCTAAATTATGGTGGTATTTGGACCCATAATGCATTTATGTATGAGGGGAAAAATCGCCAATTACTTCAGCTCAGTAAAAACCCTTGCAGTGTTGTTTTGGAAATATCTAGAAGGTATCTTATGCTGAAAGCTTTGCCATGGTTATGTGAAACTTTAGCTTCAACTGACCACACCTTGTTTTTCAGTGAGCATATATTAGATCAAAAATTGGTGAGATTTATGCGTGGAGGTTCTTGTGTACTTTTGGGAAAAGCAGAACCGTTAATTGTGAATGACCATGAAAAATTTCTCCTTGTTGAAGAAGGATTAGAAATTTCAAAATGCTGCTCTTATAAAAGAATGCTGTGTAATGGAATGAGAGTTACAACTTCACTGTATTCCTCAAACAAAAAAAAACAATGATTCAGTGATAATGGCATCTGATAACAGTAGTTACATTATTCAGAACATTTGTGTTCAGAACGAGGCAGTTGTTCTGCTAGTGCAAGAAATTTTATTAGTAGATAGTTGTGTATTGTCTAGTGATGATGTAGAACTAAACCACATTCATAAGATAAGAGACTTTGGCAGATTTATGTGCTTAAAACCTGAATCTATTTTGGCCCAGTGTGTTTTCATTGACACACCATCTGGCACCTTCCTTTCCAAAATGCCTCATGGTTGTTATGTTGATTGATAAGGCTTTGGATAACATAGCAAAATGGTCTTTCAGTCTAAACATTGAATAATGTTCCTAAATGTTATATTTTGCTATAAACCTATAAACTTTTTTGTTCTCTGTTTATGTGCCTTTTATTGGAACTCTGTGTATGTAAAAATAATTACTTTTTAATAAAAGAACTTGTACAATATTTCATTTGATTTTCAAATGGTAATCATTATCATGGCTATCAACGATTAGTAAGTGCCGTAAATGATCAGTGTGAAAAGTATGGAATGAAGATTAATCGCTTCTTCTTCTGCTCATGCAAAACTCACAATTCAGAGAGAAACAAGATTTATTTGTCAACTGTAAACCTTTAAAGGCATTTTCTCCAATTTGACTTACAATTCCTTGCACATTTGCGATAGAGATGACCTCATGGTGGACTTCCGTTGTTTACTCTGACCATCAGTGCACATGAGTGAGACTGCGAGTGGACTTGTGTTGATTTTGTTTGTTTTTTTCTCAAATGGATTTGCAATTGAAATGGTAATACTGCATCATGGCTTAAGGAGCGTTCCAATGTGTTTCAAAACATTCTCAGCAACGTTCATCGGGTGTTCATCTGCGTTCCATAACAGCCTAGGCGGACAGCGTTCTTGAGTGTTCCAGAACAAATGAAAAAACACTCTTAATAGACATTTTCTCGGGCGTTCATCTGTGTTCCAAAACAGCCCAGTCGGATAGCGTTCTTGAGTGTTCCAGAACGGAAAGGCAAACACACTCAGTAGGCGTTCTTCTGTGTTCCCCGAGCGTTTCTGAACTGGGTGGTCAGAACAGCGTTTATGAACATGCGAGAACAGTGAGGGAAACACAGATGAACGTGGAAGAACACCAACAAATGCTATGAAAACACCGAAGAACGCAAAGGAACGCTAAAAGAACACCTGTAAACGCACTCCAGCAGTGTTCTCAGCCTCCTTCATTTTCGCCAGGGAGGCTATAATATTTTCTCTCCTTTTATTCGTGATGTTATTTACGCCTTGTAGTGAAAAAATGAAGGGCTGAGAGGTGCAGCAGTGTGAGCAATTGGTGGCTTACATGGAGAGCCACTCCAAGTTTGCTGCTGGGAAGGAGGCGAGGAAGGTCATGGCAGAGCAGTGGGAGAGGCTTACAAAGGACCTGAATTCCCTCCCAAATGGAGCAATAAAACTCCTAAGCAGTGGCAAACTGTAAGTGGAATTCGAATCTGTTCACAATTTTAGTGGGCTGTAATAGTTGCACCTTCGTACGCTATCTATGATTTCTCTTTCCGTACAGGTTTGGAGAGATTTAAAGTCAAAGGCCTCGTTACGGGCCTCCCAAATAAGGAGGGAGAGGATGGCCACAGGAAATTTCCCTCTGCAAGCTACTATGCTGGACCACATGGAGAGGAGGATAGTGGGTGAGGAGTATGTCCTAGGCAACCAAGAGTGCATGGATGGCACCCCTGAGGATGAGGTATGTACTTTTGTTTTTAGATTTGACATTCCACTTTTCCTACAATATCCTCTTATTTGAGTTGCAGGAAGGCCTTGGAATTATTAGTATTTAATAATAATATGAACTACTAGTTTAACAGATTGTGTGTAATAATTTATTTTCTTATTTCTACAGATGACGCAGGTACTGTTCCAAGAGGGGCACTCTGTGGTGATTTCAGTGATAGAAGTTATTTCTTATCCCAATAGGCTTTCTTCTGTTAGCTGGAGCATTCCAGCGAACTTTCTTTCTTCAAGTTCATCACTATACTCATGCATTTTTATTCTTCTAGCAACGGCAGCACTATCAGATAATGGAGGGCTGGTGACCGGCACATCTTGTGGTGTTCATGTGACTAATGAAGGGGATGAGGATACAGATGAAGCAGCCTTGTTTTAGACCACACTAGTTACAAAAGACCTCTAGTCAGGGAATCACAGAGGCAAAGGTCAGGTAATGAGTTTTTCAAGAAAATATTTTCAACCTCAATAGCAAGCCTTTACTGGCACTTCAGTTGTGATAGTTATAAACCCTATGAAGAAAAGAGTAGTACAAGTATTATGAAAGCTCTTAGTAAAACTAGGTGTCTTCATCTAATCTATCACTACTGTGAAATGTTATTTATTAAAATCAAAACAAATCTTCTAAAAGACTAATACCACTAAAACTGTTGTATTTCTTGATACAATAATGTGTGATATCGTTCAAAAGCCTCCCCAGTAAATTAATAGATAGAACATCAAGTTCCCTGCACCAATTGACTTTAAATAAGTACTTGTTCAGTGTGACAAACTTGCATTTCCTGAAATTATGTTTAGATAGAATGAAGTCAGTATATTTGCCTGCTGTTGATATCGCCAGAAAATTGATTTACTCTCTTTGCTTGTATTCCCCCCCCCTTGTGTAAAGAAGTATCTATAGCCCTGTCTTTTACTCAAGTAACATTGATAGCACTAACTTTTTCCTTGTTTTGAATCAACGAAATATTAATCAACTTTTCCTAATTTCTCAGATCCTTATAATTTATATTTGACATTTTTGGCACCTCTGTTTGTAGTCAATACTTAAAACGTCCTACATTCTTTTATTCTCTTTTAGTAAGCACAGGCTGCAGGGAGAGGTTTTCTGTGCATTTGACCAATGCTCGGGAGCAGTTTACAGAAACTTCGAGAAGGAATGCTGCTGCATTGGAGGTTATGTTGCAATTTATTCATAAGTTTAAATATACTCTTCCTTTGCTCTCACATGCTAAGTACCTCTTTGTTATATTTCCAGATGATGGCTGATGCCATTACCAAACTTTCAGATGCCTCACAAATTCACGCTGAAGCTGCCAGGCAAGCAGCGGAAAATGACAGGGAGCGAAATGAAATTTTGAAAAGCATAGCAGATTCTTAGCAGAATATGAGTGTTGCAAGGAATAACTTGGGCTGAATTTTATTTTATATGAATATATTTGCCAAATAAAGTGTTACGTAGCAAACGAACATAAATGGATATTTGTTGCATAATAAATCTACCTCTGGCCATACTGCTTAGCACTCCATTTTGCACTCGGATAGCAAGTGCACGCCCTTCCAAAGGATTTCCCTGGTCGTCAGTCTCCTCTTCAGGGTTTGCAATATTAGCTAATGTTCCTTCTTCGATTTCCCAGTCTGCTACTTCAAGGTCTGTTAAGCGGTGGTCAATTCTCATGTTGTGTAACACAGTGCAAGCATTGACAATTTTTCCTGCCTGCTGGTACATTAGCAAGAAGTTCCACAGAGAAAAAATCATTCGCCTTGACCGGGACTCGAACCTGGACCCCCAGATTTTCGGCCAAAAGCTCTTCCAGTTGAGCTACCAAGACGTCCTCTTTCTCTGTGGAAATGAACGAGGCTTAAAGGAACTAGGTGTTACCGGACTGCGGGACATATCATGTCACAATGCAGCCGTGGTCGTGTGCAAGGCGCCACTGTCCACGAGGTTAAGCCGAATTTGAAACACTAAGGTGCTTACTTAAACGAATTCAAAGACCGCAGACGTCTTGGTAGCTCAACTGGTAGAGCACTTGGCCGGAAATCAGGGGGTCCGGGTTCGAGTCCCGGTCAAGGTGAATGATTTTTTTCTCTGTGGAACATGTTGCTATAGTGCAATTTTCAGCGGGTGACGCCGCTAAAGTTTCCGCGGCCAGTTTGCGGTCTTTGAATTCTGGTTCATTAGCCTCCATTGGGATGAAAGACGCCTAAATTCCACCTTCAGGACCCCGAAGAGATGCTCAACGCAGCTCCTTGCCCTGCACAATTCCTCGTTGTACTGGTATCTTGGGGTTCCAGGTTGTTCACTGGTAAGTGTGGTCATTAACCAGAGCTCCAGAGGATATCCATCATCAGCTGTAAAAATAAAACCGCACATATCAGTGTGATTTTGGGATACACGATTTATGTCTTAATCAGCTATGAATAGAGTGTCAGGTGATAGTGGACAATCTCTTTGAGCATGGCCAGTGAAGGGCTGCCAGAAAATATCAAACAAGAAGTAGAGAAAGGAAAAATAGATGCTTTGGGGCTGGGTAAAGTGAGATGGAGGGACACTTGGAGAGATAGCTGTCAATGTTTAAGGGCAGTTCAAGGCGAAATGGCAGGATAACGGGGACTATAGTAGTGATATTTATAGGGTAGTTTAGGGGAGATGAGTAAACATGGGGAAGTAATGGTATTTAATGTTTAACCTCCAGCAGTGTGTCTTAAGACATAATTATGTTCATGGATGACCAGGCATTGATTAATCGACCAGACAAGAGATAATTATTAGTACATGCATTAATGGAATGAAGTTAGAAATTTGGGATGAAGCTTAAGAAAAAGCTTCATCTCTATGAACCATAAGAAAATAATGGTAATGAAATCTTCTAGCACAAAGACAGGAACGAGGGAAAGAACTGAAACAATTTGTGCATATATTGTATCATCATCATGTGATGATGACGCAATGCAATAAAGCACTGATTTTAGGAATAAAAATATTTATGTGGACTTGACAAATGGTAATTTTTTGGAGGTTTTTTAATAGTGTAGATTGATAACATCACACAATGAGGATCCAACAAATAAATGAAGTAATGCTAGGCGATTGAATAGGAGAAATAAAAACAACATACTGATTAGCCATGTATTCCTCTCCCCATTATCATAATAACACCTCATCACTTGACGGACAGCGGAATTTCTCCAGATGTAAGCGTCATGCCTAGCTCCAGGGAAGCGAGCATTTATATTTAAAAATTTCAAATGAGTGTCGCATATCTGAAACAAAAGATGTCATAATCAATGGCTATGCTACAGGAGATAAGGTTGGTAACTAAAGTTTACTAATATATTATGACTACTGGTTTGACACTTACCACCTGTACATTAGGAGAATGGTCACCCCAATGATTGACATATGCTTCTTCATGATTTGGAGCTATTATGTTTACATAGGTGCAGTCCAGTGCTCCGAGAGTGCCTTCAGAATGTTGAGGAGAAACTAAAGTTTTCTCGAGCAGCTTGTCGCTCTTCAGGGAGTTAATTTATTTGCAATATAAATATTCATTTACCTATTCCTAGCTTTTTCTTTTTCTTACTCGCGCAACAATTTTGTCACTGAGAACAGTCGGAACACGAAGTTTCCTGTCAACTGCAGTACGCTGATTTATCACTTGGTCTGGCACAACTATTTGTTTCAACACAGCTCTTTATATTGCTCACCACTGACAACAATATCATACTCAGTTAAGTGTTTTAAATCCTAGGAGTGCATATTGACCATATATTCCTGAATTTGTAATGTAAATCTACATTTTATATCTTACCATAATTCACAGGAATGCTTATATTTTTGAACACGCTCGACAACAGTGTGGATTACCGACATATTGCTGTGTACAATACCGCTACTGAATGTCGCCAGTAATCAACCCAGTCCTTCTAAAAAACTATGCCCAGAAGAACCTGGTTTTGCGAAGCAAGTTATGGAATACTTAGCTGAAGATGAAATTGAAGTGGAAAGTGACATTGAAGGAGATTATGTTATCAGAAGCGATCACGATACGGATACCGCTGCTAGTGAAGGAGAGAGTACAGATGAGGAAAGAAGTGATGTGGTGAAAGAAGGTTTTCCCAAGCAATTACAATTTTTTACAGGAGAAATCACTGTAGGTGGTCATTCAGTGCACCAAAGAGGAAAATACGTACACCCTTGCATAAAATCGTCACTGAAAAACCTGGTTTGAAGGATTCCATTATATCGTTGGGTAAGAATCTTGAGCTATAGATTATTGGTCTCATTGTCTGAGTTTTGATGAAGGAATGTTACAATTTATATTGACCCACTTCAGAAGGAGAATCTCCAATCCTAGACAAGTACGATTTAAGTATAAAGCAGATTCTCCACCTACCGTTGGAAAACCACCAACTGGAGAAGAAGGCGACATGTAGACTGTGACCATCATACAAGAAACAAAAACCCTCTTTCATATGTTACCGATTCAGGAAGCTAGTGTGCTTAGAATTCATACAGTAAATTGGCAAAGACTGTGTTCAAACGGAGATGAGAGATAATTTGTGAAAAAAATGTAATTTTGATCATGTGCATGTTACAAAAAAAGAAATACCTATATGGCATATTTCCATTTGTGTATTATTATACATTCCCACTTAAATATATTTTTATTATTTATTATTATTATAAGTATTCTACCGGTGAAGGTAGGTTTAAATGGACATTTTGATTCTTCCCACCCCCTAAATTTCACACGATGTCCCTCTTCAGCCCCTCCTGCCACCCATCATTCCATCCAAGCTACCCGTTCTTCTCCTCCTCTTCCCTGCTTACCCAACACTCTTCCCTCAATCACTTCCTTCAAAACACCATCCCCTTTTATTACCTTTTCCATCCACACCTTTTGCCTTCTCCTAATTTCATCTATCAAAACTTAAATATATAAGGCTCTGTTTTTATAATTGGTAGAATATTAAAATTTAAAGATGATAACAATAAATTGGTGATTTTTTTTTCAAATTTTGAGCATTGATCCAAATAACAATTTTCCCTGAAAAATTGTTTGATATTGGTGATTTAAAAAATTAAATACAAGTTTACTGAGTTTACAAGTGCTGAGAGGCACAAAAATCAAATTATTTAATAAAAATGGCATAGCAACATTTTATTATTATTTAACATATTGTGGTCGTCAAGACCGCACGTCGCTGGTAGTGTCACAAAAAAATGCACATCACTAGTTAAGGGTTAAATATATTATGTGTATTTGAATTGACGCTTGCTTGAATTTGAATACTGTTTAATGTTAAATGTGAACTTGTAATTTATGTTCCATGTACTTTTTCATTGAACCTGTATGCAGTGTGAAATCACAATTAGATTATAAGCAATTGTATTTTTAATGATTGTTATAATTAATGAACATTGTTTCTATGAATATGGTATGCATGAATAAATCAAATTACAGTTTTAATGAGCATACTATCTAAATGCGATTTTCGTACAACCCTGTTTCAGGCATGAGTTTAAAAGAGGATTGGGATAGGTAAACGTAATTGCTTTTTAGAAATTGATTGAAATGTGATTACCCTACTCAATTTCTCAATCATTTCTCATACCATAAAATCCTAAAATTATTGCATGATTTCTCAGTTTGACCTGTGATGTCTAATGAATTACTTGGGGATTTCTCAGTTTGAACTAGGATGTAACATGAATTTCTTGGGGATTTCTCACCGAGTTGGGAAAGGGATTTTGTGAGAAAGTGCCCCATTTCTCATACACAGTCTTTTTAATTTCTCAGGAAATTTTTTTCACTAGAGTAGTTCTTCATAAATGAGTGAGTAATATTACAGAATAGTGACTTCTTTCTCAAATCCATTTATTAAAGTCTGCATATGGAGCCCAATGGAACACAAACTATTCACACAAAAATGATGCACAAAATCACAAGAAACTGGGATAGTCACACATGCAGAAGGGCTCAACTCAGATGTACGAAATACAATCATTCACATTTTTCCTGCAAGTTGTTCACCTGAAACGGAACCAGTAGGATGAATTTCAACAGATAAGAATAAATATAAATAAATACACTTAATTACGGGACCGAGATGAATATGAAAAGACTGCACGGCCAGGGCAACCAATAAAATGAGAAGTTTTGTTGCGTGAAACTCTTCTGAAGTCCACATTTTGAAGGGAACCATACACTGGTAAGGTAGTTCAATTTGTGATCCAGATGCAGTTTACATGTCATCACAATATATCCCGCATTTCAAGGGTTGTGCATGTTAAAATGAATGCTAATGCCTTTCATGCAGAGGCATGGAGGAAAATGTCGACCCCATTGGTACGTAAATTTAACACACACACTGTTATTTCAACGGCAACGGCACACACTGTTATTTTAACTGGCATTGGGAAATGTATTCCAATGCTTTTAACACTGACTTATACTTAATGTACTCCGTCTTTGCTGCTTCCTGCATCACTACGCCAAATACAAATGAAAACGCTGCCCTAGCATCGGCAGCTGGCTGAATATCAAATACATGATAAAAGGCCACAATCTGCAGAATGGTTTGAATGACGCTTCCGGAAAATACAGGAGCACCGTCTACATAAATAAAAGCTTTCAGGTTTTCTTTGGAGGGATGCCCAACAGCGATAATCCTAGGAGGGTCTGAAGTCCTTGGCACCATCGCGTTGAACAGTGCAATGTCCTACAAAGGGGATAAAGAATGAAATGACAGGGAAATGCAAATATAAGACAAAACTCAAGGTGAAATAATATTACAAAGAATGACATTCTTTGATAGGAGTCTTTCTTTTGAGTAGGTATCATATAATACCAATAATAAAACACATATATTACTTTTACTGATGGCGACAGTACAGATGATGCAAAGTTTGTAGTGTTGTAAATTTATTACTGCAAAATCTCAGATGTAGCGTTACTCACCTCAAACACCTCTAAGACGTAGCTGCATCTTTCCCGCTTCTCCAAAGGTTTCCTAGGCCCAAAAAATGTTGGTGCAGACATGCATAATAACACCTCCACAGAAGCCTGTTCTAAATATAGCAAGAATCCACATATGTTAAAATTCAACCTCCAAAAATCAAGGTACACATTTAATTAATAGGAGAATGATAAGTACCATCATTGAGTGTGACAGGAAAGACTTTTGATTTTGTGGCAAAATAACTGCACATCCCAGGGAGCGCATTAAGCCATCTTATTTCCAGATCTTCCTTTGAGCATTGCATTATTTCTTTTTGCATGAATTCCCACATCACCTATTTAAGTAAAAATACATTAAATATGACTGTGCACTACATTTATCCACACTCTGAATGACAATATGTTCCTCAAGGGGCACGTAAACTTTGGAATGATGTTTGTGCATACAGCTTTATATGCTGAACTTGTGAGCCCTAAACAGGTCTAGTTAGAGTGGTGGTGGCTGCATCCTCATCATTAATGCAACTTTTTGAGCATTACCTGGCAGTAAGAGTGATTTGAATGCCTCCAGGGAAGAAACTACAATACATCATGAAAAAGCAAGTCAATACCACAATAACATCCACTCCTTGATACAACAAGTAACTCTTAAACAGTTGCCTCATTGGGCAGTTACCACAACTCTAGTTGATTTCTGGGTCTCAAAGATTTGCTACGTAAAGGTGCATGCACACACAGCATCAAAACATGTACGCATTCCCTTAAAAGCATCTGCCCTATGGGTAAAGGAAGCATGTAAGAACCTACCAAGTCGTTGTGTTTTAGGCAGGGAAAGTCTCGTACATGTTGGGCATAGCTCTGTTTTTTGGCCAGCACCACCCTATTGGGTCGGCATGCCTGAAGGAGAGTCTTCAGATTGGAAATCGAAGGTGGCGTTTCATTCATTTCAGACGAAATTTGAGCTTTCCAACTCTCAAATTGTTCATCGTGCTCAGCGGTTTGGCTTTGTTCCTTAGCATGATAATCCACTCTATGCTTCTGCCTAGCATAATAATTATGATTGCGCTTAATCTCCTTCAGAGACTTTATAAGGCCTTGCTGCAAGGAAAACAATAAAATTATTGTCTCCTACATTCCCGAAGGCTGAAAATATATAAATGTTATGGAAATAAAAATTGAAAAGTACTATGGATGGGTCGGTTCCACTTTTTTTTGATTCCGGTTCGGTCCTTAACTTCGGTTCTCTGTTCCAATTCTCGGTTCTGGTTCTTAATTTACCACTTACTTTGCATTTCTCAGTGGTAAGATTAGATAATCAATAATCATTTTCAGAGATATAATGCTTGAAAAAGAATACCTACTTCATTATACTTTGTGTTATATATACTATATTATGATACAATTTACGAAAATGATATGAGGACTCGCACCTCCAAAGGATATGGACGTAACATACACCTATCATTCAGAATATCCTTATTAAGGCGGTATTTCATCATTTACTAGAATTGGCTGTAATAAAATAAATCATATAGTCATTTTAATGACTGAATTAGAATAATTTGCAGCAACTTTAAATCATCTAAGTACACTATTTCACCAGGTTTTAATGTGGAGCCTCCACTTCCAGAGTGTGAGCATATTTCAAACTGATTTTCGCGCCAATTATTTCGGTACTGATTATTTTTGGCCTCTGTTCCAGTTCTAAGCTCAAGAACCGGTGGAACCGAGAACTGAAGAACCGAACCGACCCATCCCTAAAAAGTGCTATCTTTCCATTCATAATTTAACAAGAGAAAGGGGAAAAGAACCTACCACGCCTTTGCCAGTTGAAATTTGCAACAGTGGATATCGAGCTAGAGCCCTTGTTGCCACTTCTGAGAAATCGGTATCTGTCAACAAATCTAAATTAACCATGCTCCACAAAATCCATCGGAGGATGAATTGTCGGTCATGGCTTGTCATGAGGTTCTCCTCTTCAATTCTCTTCATCGTGTCGTGCTGGAGACGAGTAGGCACGCAAAATTCATATAGTTCAGTCTGTAAATTAGAAATCAAAATACCAATAACAGAATCAAATGATGAGAAGGGATTCATATCTGAAGGCTAACAAATAAACTTACTCTACTCATCCGTCCTGTTATTTCAAGGAACCTGCAGTTAGTTGAACTTAAATTTGTTGCACAAATAGGAGAAACTATGGAGCTGTGGTTGTGTGGAGTATCTAGAACCTTTGGATGAAATGTAAAAAGATGCATAATTTTTAATATGAGCAATTAATGATTTACCAAATTTAATTGATGATATATTCACCTCAGTATTAGACGAGGAGGTCGTACAAATTACCGAGTCTGGCACAGATGCTGGTACTTTTCCACCCATCTCTTCCTCTAGTCCTGAAGAAGTTTCATCCATACTGGGGCAACAAAACTCCACAGATGGTGGAGGCATAAAATCGACATCATCTGTAGAATTTAGTTCTTCAGTCTTTTTAGATGATAAAACCAGCATTCCATTAGGTGAAACTAGAAATGTCATCTGTGAATTGAAAGTAGTAGTTCATCATTTCCAAGCCTGGGTATTGGTTTAATTCCATGCAAGAACAAATTACCGTAACGTCAAGAAATTACTCACTGTTTTGTTTAACTCAGATAGGTTACTGACGGTCACACTTGTGTCACTGCCAGCCGGAATTTCTCCACTACTTGGGTCCACCTGAGTACCATCCCCTGCACGGTAAGTGAATATGTAAGGTGGAAATATCAGTACAATGAGAAAATATATACTGTATCCCACCACTGAATGTTTCAACACTGAGGGATTATGGATGTCTTACCATTAATTTTACGATGCTTTGCTGGGAGGCAGCCGCACTCCGAGCATTGAAAATTTGTTCCCACTCTGTTGTAGCAATATTCACCACATTCACCACAATCTTCACCAAGGCAAGCTCCTCGTCTGACACCTCTAAAATCTTGCCCAATGACAACATCCATGGTGACAGGATCATGCTGATTCTTTACTGGTTGACGATCACCTTGAAGCGGGCAGGGGAATAGCTGAATCATCATTTGGAATTCATTCCAAACATGAGTTTTCATCGTAAAAACCATACATACAATTGCAGACATACCGACTTACAGAGCTCAGTTTCACTCTGTCTCCAATACAATAGGTGATCTATAAGTAGGGCTTCTTCCAATAATGATTTATCAACATGAAAATTTTGAAATGCATCTAGACAGACAAACCACCTCACACATCTTAGTTTTACAAGAAATTTGCAGCACTCCTCTTCATGGGTAAGCAACACTTATTCCCAATCGTGCAAGAAAAGAAAGGAAACCAAACATACAACTGATCGCAGTCAATGGGAGTCAAATTCTCAGCAATGACGACCTCATAAGAAGAAAAGGGAATATCCTTCCCCAAAGTGTGCACATTTCGACAAATAAATGAGTTTATCCAGAATATATACTATAAGCATCATAACGCCAATCTTAGGAACATCATCTCCACATCTTAACATAGCGAAACATTGATTCCATTTGAATGTTGACCACACCATTGTTATCCATTGTATCCACAGTATTAATGGCCCCAATAATTTTGAATATAAGCACTCAATGAAATCTACATCTACTTGATACCCTGCAAGCCACCGCGAGGGTGTGTGGCAGGGGGAGAAGATCACCAAGCATATACTATTGACATGCAAACAAACAACTATAGAGTCTCATGCAACTAGATTGTTGGTATCTATAGTATTTAAGGGATTTAATTACTAATGAGATATTAAAGAATATTTCAGAAAAATATAACATAACCTTTGACAGTAATATTCCGGTGCTATACATTAGTAAATTCATTGAGTACATGAATTTATTTCAGTAACGTAAATGTTGAATTGAGTTCTTCTTCAAGCAGATTAAATTTATCATAAAAAATAAATCCTTCGACTTTCCATCATATTTCTTGTGATACTTATGACTTTCAATAGCTTAGGTAATTTTCTTTGTGAAGTAAGGATCACTTAGCAGGCATATGCTCATACTTAAATTAATAAGATTCCTCAGACAACTTGACTCAAGCAGTCACGAGCCAACCGCCTTAACACATGACTACTCTAATATTTCCCCTACCTATCCCTTTGCTATGCTGCCTATTCTGTTCTCTTATAGTACGGGGGAAGTCAAACGATTTATTATTCTGTCGGAAAACACGCAGCAAAACAAGCGAGGAGATCTGAAGTCAAGGTAATTACTCCAATATTCATCAATGTAATCTATATGGGGACCCAATTTACATGGCAAAATGCATACTAAACTCCAAGTTTGATCACCTGTTTGGTGTAAGTGAGAAAAAGGCTTTTAGTGAGATTCGAAAATTTGTGATGGATTAGTTTCCTCAGAACTGCAATCCTGATCCAATAAAAAACCATTAAAATAATCATGAGACATAACTCAACCCTAACTAAAAATGACATAATAGTAGCTGAATATGATTAACAATTCGGAGAAGAGTACGACCTTAAAATGGGTCTAGCATAAGTTCTCCAACAACAAGAAAATATTTAATTGTATTTACAATTGAGGATATACTGATTCTGCAAGCCTTGCTTAATTCATGAAATAATGCAGCATAAACCTTTTTTAATTTTCTAATTTGTCATTGTATCGGGCTAAGCAGTCTAAGAAGTCTCCTGTTTTCCCTTGTAATGTGCCTCATTTGATGTAAATAAGCTATGCAGTAATAACAAGGATGAGTTGCAACAAAACGTTCTTTTAAGGCACCAAAAACATGTTGGGGCATTTTGTCCCCCAAAGAAAGCTACAACAGCACCATAAAATACAGATCCATTCAAGACTGAACCTTCAAGTTTTTTCAATTCTGTAACTAGAAGCTCCAAAACTCCATTTAGTCTACCTTTCAGGTATTCAGATTCAACATACATATTGAGGTGATTAAGATCTAGCTTTGATCTAAATCTTGGATGAATATTTACTAAAGTGATATAAAAGTACCCCATACACACAGGATGAGTCGAGGCAATATCGACTATATTAAGTTCATCAAAGTATCTGGAGAGCATTTGGTATAAATTTAACAACTTATGGTTTGAAACATATGGGCAATCCGCCTCAAAAAGAATAATTTGAACAGGGACCCAGGCTTCCAGCTAAGCAACACATGGAGACCAATCCTCAAATGCATACAAGAGGAAAGGGGAAACTCTCGAGGCGCCCTTCTGAAGGTTGGTCAATGGGCCAATCAGGAGACACCTGACCCCAGGAGAGGGGTGTATAAGGAGGACGACAATTTCTGCGTACGGCATTCAGAAGCCCTGAAGACTATTGCCGAGTAGGGAATTGAAACGTCGGCGGACATGGACGAATTAACCCGGTGGAGGACCCGAGAGACCTTCACGCAGCAGATATGCCAGGAAAGCACCAGATCTTTCTTCATATGGGCACTCGATGTACTACTTATTTATTTTTGCATCAGGTCTCAAATTCTTCTCAATAAGTTTTGGATAGTCTGGATGAGGCAAAAAGCTTTTCAAGGATTTTCAAAACAGAAACACAGTAAGAATTTTCAGACCTAATTCCCGCACCCCTATTTTCCAGCATTCTCTTTCATCTCTCATATGCCACATTTGTTCTATGTTTCGCTTTGTTCAAATGTGGAGATGATGTTCCTAAGATTGGCTTTATGATGCCACAAGGTTAGCCAAGTTTTTCTCTATTGGGCAAATCACACACCAATTATCTCTGTAACAAGACATTTGTCTGGAAGTCGTTTCTACTCCAGCAAACCAGGTAAAACACTCAGCTAAGTTCTGTTCTAACATCAAAGTAGTCCCTCAACAACTACTCCACGCACTGGCAGGCAAAGACTGGTGGGCTGAACTCAGCCCCTAACCCACACCACCGCTTTCTGCTGCCATGTGATAGTCTACATGCTTTTCCACTTGTCCATCTTCTGCCCATTCCCCTCCTATGTCAACTTGGCTTAACATTAGAAGTAAAAAGTGCGAGCATGCACAAGGTACACAAGGCAGGCCGTAAATCAACACTGCGTGGACTTGATTGGACTTTAAATAGATATGGCACAAATATTGTATTCTAAGTTGCAGTTGACAAATAATGCAACTAAATATAAATACCATGTATTCAATTGTAATTTACAGTACATCACCCTGAAGAAATATTACTCGTAATACCAAGCGTATACCATGGAGAGTATTTTTAAATAAACAATTATTAGCTCTGATGGAGCGTTTCTTCTTTAGCATTTTGTCTACTAAATCCTCCTGATAGCCATTTTTTGAGGCTAAAAACTTTATCGTTTTTAGTTCTTTATCAAAATGAGTAGGTCACAACAGGATATCTACTAATACTGTAAAGAAAGATAAGGAGTCAAAATGGTGTAGATTACCTTACCTCTGGAAAGTGTAAGTGTAAGTGCAAGTGTACCTCTCTTTACCGGTGGCTCACAAAAATTTCTAACTTGTTCCCCAAAAATAGATACAGAATGGCCTTTTATAACCAAAACAATCTTAAAACTCTCCTCAATAATACTAAAGACAAGGCAAATAAGTTAGAGGGTAGTGGGATCTACAAAACGATGTGCAATGATTGCGATGCCATTTATGTGGGACAGACAGATAGGTTCCTGACCAGAGCAGAAGAGCACAAAAGATGATATCGCAATGGGTTGTTAAACCAATCCCACTTTGCGAAGCACCTGTGGGAAGCCGGACACAACAGTGACTTCGTGCCCAGGATTCTGCATCACTCCAAAAAAGGGAAAAAGATGGATTTACTGGAAGAGTTGGAGATTAAGAGAAATTTGAACACGGGACAAATACTTAATGAAATTGTTTTTAAAAAGCACTCACCCCTCCTAACCACCGCACTATTGGAAGAGAGGACTTTGAGTCCTGAAATTCGCATGTTAAAATAAGACATAAATAAATAAATAAGACACTATCCTTCCACAATGTAACCCCCACCGGTCAGTGACCTCCCCTCCCCCATTCCCCCTGGCCGTCCCTGCAACCCATTCAAAAACAACAAAGTCATACAACGTAACCCCTCCCCCCATCCTCTCCCTTCACCCTTAGCCAAAATGTATATATATCCGGTTGTCATGCATAAACTTTGTACTTGAAGATGATGCCTTAGCGTCCAAACGCATTCTATCAACAAATAAGTCTGTGAAAATTTACATAGGTAGCATCTTCTTATTCTTTACAAGGCATGTTGTCCATCAAAACGACCAGTGCTTATCACTGGAATTGTCAGCATTTGAAATTAAAGCGTTGAATGAAAGTGATATCTCAAATGGCTTCCTTTTAGATCTTTCAAAAATTACATTTTCAACCCTGAATTACTGAATACTAATTGAAACAGGGGAATAATGGGGAGAAATCTTAATCAAAATTCAAAAAATCTACTCCAAAATACCAGATTGGACCAGGAGAACCAAAACTTCTAAGTAAACACCAAGAAAACAGGAAACATTTAAACCTTGAAATCACACATACCACAGAGCTAAGTTTAGAATTGTATCAAGCCAATTTATTAGGAAGCCTCCCACATGGTATATTGATGGATCGTACAAAATGAATATCATTTCTACAACTAAAAGAATGAATGGAATACACATTGCAAAAATACAACATGCCCATGAAGTGACTTTATAGGGCAATACGTACACTGGGCTCAAAAGACAGAACATTTTCTTTGATGCTTGTGAAACCAATGACCAAAGGATACCTTGATTCAATGAGCAATGCAGAAAGAGAGAGGCCACAGGAAGGTTTATCGTTACCTTGCATTGAAGAGGCTTGCGTACTAAGCGTTGCACGTCCGAAGTCACACGGCTGACAATCAGTCCCCTCACAGCCGATGCCTCCAGATGGGGCCTGCAAGAGGCCAAGAACAATACTCTCACCAAACTATATGTAGCACCTCCTCTGTCACCAAGCTGCAATCATTTAACCCAAAACCCAGTCTCATCCTTGGAGAACTGAACAACATGCATTTAACCCTTTTTCTACTGTCAAACAGCCAGGGCAAACTGCCTTGCTAATGGTTTCTGCTAGAAAGAAGAGTTACCCGAGCAACATAGGCCACAGATCGGGAGAAGGGGCATGAGATAAGTTCCAAACGCTGCTCACCACATTTCTATAACTAACATCATAGAAAATTAAACTCACTTTCATTGCATCTTCTGCAAATACCTAAGATTCAAACCCACTTTGGAGTTCTATGACAACTGAACTATTTCCAAGGGTAATAATTAATGTGCTGAATTGTCATTGCGTTTCCACCGATATTATATGACCGTAAAATATGCAATGTTCTAGTGGCATTTTATATCCTGTACCTTTATTGCTTACAAAATGATTTCATTTATTGATGGGGGTAAGGAGTAAGTGACTCCATGGTGGGACGAAGGCAGAACATGCCCATGACCCACCAAGACCATCATGCATGGTGAAGAGCCACATCTTCCTCAAGGTACCCCTGGTTTCGCTGAACATGATGGATCTAGACCTGGTGGTCAATAAACAGCACGGTACATCTCTGTGCTAAGGGTGGTAGCATCTGCAGGGTGTAGGGTAAGAAGTCGCTAAAAAGAGACTCTGGATACTGGGCAACCTCCAGTTTTATTTAGCCTTACCCATGCATGCAGGGCTCTGCATGGGCAGACACCTTATTCCCTAGCTACTCATGGGGCCAAATTTGGAACCCTTAAACAAAACAATGGAGGGCGCTGAGAGGTGCACTCTTCCCATGGACTCTCGTAGACCATCTTCTTCCTTGAGGGATGTGATACCATTGGAGAGCCCCGATTATGAGAACTTAAAAATTTGTGATGTTTGCCTTCAAGGAAAAGGGAAGAGAAAGTCATTTCCAAGGAGGAGCAAGAAAGAAAGTATGAAACTATTGGAACTGATACATACAGATGTTAGTGGTCCAGTATGCCCAGCATCAATAGGTGGCTCAAAGTATTATGTGACATTCATAGATGATTTTTCAAACCATATAAGTATTCTGCATTTACAGATCAAGTATTTGCAGAATTTAGGACATATCAGCAGAAAAATGAACTACTGCATGAAACTAAGATCAAGACAATACTAAGTGACAATTGTGGAGAATACACTGGAAATAATTTTTGTAAACCCCTGGAAAATACTGGTATTCAGCATCAGTTAACTGTGGCATCACATCCTCTACAAAATGGGAAATTTGAAAGAATTAATTTGACTTTAATGAATATGGTAAGATGTATGGCGGTGGAATCTGGCTTGCCAAAGATTTTTTGGGCTGAGGCATTGTCCACGGCATGCGTCACATGGAATGTATGTCCATCAAGTGCTTTCAATTATGAAATTCCACAGGAGATTAGGAATGGAAAGAAATTACAGGAAGAGGAATTTAATAAACTTAAAGTACTTGGATGTCAATCATGGGCAGGAATAAAAACTGGAATGGAAGTAACAAACTGAATTCTAGAAGTGTGGAGTGCATTTTCCTGGGATACGAGAACTATGCCAAGGCCCAGATAGCACAGATGCTTTTGCTGCCATATGCTTTTCATATCGGGAGAGTATCCATTGACAAGAATGATTCCAGTCTACCTGGAGTCATTTCATCAATGTATACCATCCATTGGCCGACTGTTGATGAACAAGATATCTACCATGCAAATGTCATCTACGAAAAATATAAGAAGAGATATGAAAGTGCAGGAGAAACAAGCGCAGGTGGCTGCTGCCTAGGTTTCCTACGCCACTTTCAAATATATATTGCCATTGGATCTTATATTCCACTTTATATGTTCCATCATAAAACTTACCATTATAATGGTTACATTAAACAATGTGACACATCAGATGATTTCCCAAGGGACACGCAAACCAGCCTTCCTCACTGTTTCACTAATCAGTGAATGAACTATCTTGGAGTCATTTGCATAATAATAATATTTATTTGCCAAGCAATATTATCGTATATTGTATATGGCACACAAAAATATGCAGACAAAAATAAACATACAGAAATAAATGAAATATAGTTGTCAAACAAATAAAAATATATAGCTGGCAAACAAAACAGAGGACAATAAAAGTTACCTCACATGACAGCGTTAAGATCAGTACAAATTACTTCAGTCTGCGGAGTCGGTCAAGATTTAGAATGTATTCGATATGCCACTCCAGTATTGAAAAGCAGAAATAGGTGTTTATTCGCAATGGTGTTCGGTGTTCCATGTGTCATTCCTATGCGGTAGTCTTCCACAGTGGATGGAAATAGATCTCAAGCTGTGTGCCAACAGGATACTCGTATCCGAGACAAAGGAGATAAAGTGTGTATCTTGCAATTATTTATTTCGTATTCAAAAAAATATGGGCATCGATAAAACTCTCCCAGTCTTATTGATAATGTGCCAGCACTACCTTAAAATACATGCATTCTTTTTTTAATTTAAGTAACATATCATGTGTACACCTTTTACAAATACCCGAGGTGGTGTGACTTGTATCTTGTTCGCTGCTCTTTGTATGTAGATAGGAAAATTTACGTGCTGTCTGGTGGGTTATCGATTATGGAACATAAAGGACAAAATAATACTTATTGGCAGAGATGTTATTTTTTGTGAGAAAAAT
Organism: Platycnemis pennipes; assembly: GCA_933228895.1. Lineage (NCBI taxonomy): Eukaryota > Metazoa > Arthropoda > Insecta > Odonata > Platycnemididae > Platycnemis > Platycnemis pennipes. The sequence continues at coordinate 1,538,103 of CAKOGI010000002.1, read as the reverse complement.
TTTCCCTTCAAGAAAAACTACCGATAGAAGAATTGAATGTGCAAAGAGAAGAAGATACATCCATACTGGACATCCATAGGATGTCCATGGGACATTGATGTCCAATGGACGTCTTTACAATGGTGGGCAGTGAGTGAGGTGGTTAAGGAAGTCATCTGGAAAGATGTATTAGGAAGCCCTGTATAATCAACTGTGACAATCAAGGTGCTCTTTGTATTGCTAACAACAAAATTGCTTCTGATCACAAAGCATATTGGTATTAGTTATCACTTTGTAAAAGAAGAGGCAATGAATGAAGATATTTGCTTTTATTATGTAGATTGAAAAAATATCAGGTATGTTTACTAAAATAGTACCCACCTGAAACTAAGCATAAGGAATTATGTAATAAGATAGGACCAAAAGAAATTCAATGAATTTGTTTCCAATACTGTACGTAATTAGAATTTAGTTTGATATGTTTCAATTCTGATGAATTATCATTAAATGCCCGAAGGGTAAGTGTTAATATGTCGGTCATTTCATGAATAGATGTTGCTTGGAAACATATTGTATTTGCTTATGTTTATAAGATAAGAAATTTATGTTGACTTGTAACTATAGTCACCTGTACGAGTATAGTTACATGTCAACATAAATTTATCTTATAGACACAAGCAAATACAATATGTTTCCCAGCAACATCTATTCATGAAATGACCGACATATTAACATAAAAGTCAGTCGAAATAAAGGAGTTTATTGGAAAAGGTCCTGATCTTTCAGAACTTGTCTCACCGGCAAGACATTCCCTCTGATGCGGCTGTCATAAACTTCCTGGCTCTCCGCGCAGCGTCGTTTGAATAAATGGAACCCCCTCAATTTTCCCAAGCAAATGGAGCAAACCAGCCAGGGATACAAGGCTTCCTTCACGACCTGAGAATTTTAAAATCAGCAATGGTTTATTGAATGACAAATATATCCCTAGTCAAACACCCACACGTCTGCTAATAGAATTGCTCGGGAGGAAAGTACAAAAGCTAAACACAAGTGAAGGACTCATATAAAATTAAACGCAATACACTCACCACTAACTGCAGAAGATCTCCTACTGCTTGTTTCACCGAAAATTCGTAGTCGCTTTTTTCTTCTAGTATGTCAACTAAATGACAACCGGTACTAAGGCACAGCCTGCATATACGATAATCGCGTAATCCACGCATAGTGACAATTCCCAATAGCTAGCGATTACGACTATGGTTACGCTAGTTACAATACTAAACTAGGAGTGATAACAATACCATGTATTTTCCTCCTAATGAGTATGATGGGCGAAATAACTTGCGTTAAATTGATTTCATTCGTAACACTGAAATCTGGATGAGAAATTAGGAAATACGTTAATTATTCGACACAAATCACCACACGAAGTCTCGTCCAACGTCAATCAATGCACGGCGTCAATTGAACCCAAATAAAAGAAGGCCGTACGGCGAAAAAATTTGTATACCAAATTTTGCATATGTGTATCAAATTCACCAATAATTATCTAGTTTATATGGTGCAAAACATATCCCAATTGTAATATTTCTAAACCAGAAGTTAATTAACTTAAATTAACAACGTAGTATCCCAAGCCGAAGAAATATCTATCCTCCCATTCCTCTCCGATAATTTTAATCGTAAACTTAACCCAAGTGCACGAAATAAACAAAAACTGTCCCTGTGCTATTTATTTCACCCGGCTAGAAAGCCAAAACAACATTTTTGAGATCATTTCGCGATGCGAAATAACATTTAATCCGAAGTAATATTTTCGTAAACTAAACCCAAACGAATAAATGAAGTATGAAGAGGAAAATGAATAGTTCTTATATTCCAAGTGAGTGTCTAGATGGAAATGTAAACGAATTTTTAAATAAAAAAGGAAAATTGGACTAAAACCCTTGTTATGACCATGATAATGGTTATGACTTAGAACCTAAAAGTATATTGCAATACATGGCACCAGAGAGATGTATTACAGATTCAACGTTTGAAAATATCAATTAGGAAATGAGCATTACAGTGGAGATATACGGGTATTTACGTTAAAAAAATATTTATTCACGGATACTCAACAATCCAATCGCTCAAATGATCTTTGGGCGGATAAGCAAGGTCCTTGCCTCATCCAGGAAAAGAATGGCAACAATCAATTAAGTACCTATGCAAAACAGAAAGTGGTTAATTGAGTGAGATTGAGATACAGTTTTTGTAAATTAAAATATAGTGTAAAACTAATCTTTTTCCAGCAACAAGTAACTTAAATGTCACCAACGGCATTTTAAGACTCATTTCAGCCATCGGTCGCTGGGAACCGTCATTTTATTCATTTGGGTTAAGTTGACGCTTGTTATGAATTCGATCGTACCTGTCAAACAATTGTTGCATTTCCTGATTTCTTATCCAGATGCCCCTGCTAAGTTTTTCATTTTGGGTGTAAAAGGTCATACAGGGTGCAGTTCCTGTACCAGATGCACTCAAGAAGGAAGTTTTTACAATGATAGAATGACTTTTTCAAAAGTTCACTCAACTCAAGTTGAGTGAAATTTTGGAATTCCGAGGATCTTCGGACCAGTGAGGACTTCTTGAATGGAATTGACCAAGGCTTTCACGTAGGAGAGACTGGACTAACTGCAATTCCTGGGCTGAATTTCATCTCCTCGTTTCCTTTGGATTACATGCATTTAGTTTGTCTTGGGGTTATGCGAACTATTGTGTATCTCTGGATGTTTTCTTCTGTACCTTTGAAATTGCAACATAGGCTCATTATTTCATTTTCATTAAATCTTATTTCGCTTCAAGCTTTTATCCCAAGTGAATTCTGTAAAAAGTCTCGTGGCCTAGATCAAATTAAAAGGTGGAAGGCAACAGAATTTGATCAATTTTTACTATATACAGGGCCTGTTGTGTTGCAACAAGTGTTACTTCTGGATAAGGAAGACCTGTATAATAATTTTCTTACTTTACACATATCATTAAGAATTCTTTTAAGTCCTAACCACTGTCTTGAACACCAAGCTTATGCCAAAGAACTTCTTGAACATTTTGTGAAAACGTCCAAAAGTATGTATGGCCAACAGTATATCACCCACCATTTCCATGGTGTATTACATTTAGCTGATGATGTGTCAACGTTTGGATGTCTGGACACTTGCAGTGCTTTTAAATTTGAAAACTTTCTTCAGTCAATGAAGAAACTTGGCATTACATACTTGACAATGACATTACATTTTGCCGTAGTAAAATTTTCTTAATAGGATGATGCATTGGGAGTTGTAGCATTGAAGTGGGTATCAAGTGATGGAAAATACTGTTCATTCCCGAATGTTACCACGAATGAGAAAAGGAAAAAGCTTCTCCGAGTGGAGTCAGAACCGGAAGATGATTGGATCACTTATCCAATAAAGATTATGCATAAATATGGTAAGTGTAGGCTTATTACATTTTCAAAAATTTTCACTCATCCAATTCCCTTGTTTTCTTTTCTTGGGTAGCAACATTTGCTAGTCTGATAATTTTGATAAACAATGCTCAGAATATCAAAAAAGTTAATGCACATGCATTCTTGTATTATTTCTCAATGTAGCTGAAGAAATTTGAAGCACATTTTTCCTTCGTTTCAGAAACTTATTCTGAAGCTAGGAGACATTTACGGCGTGCTGAAGACACATCACATTTGTCGACTGATGAAGATGAGGTGCAAATGAAAAGGAAGCGATAAATGAAAATAATTTCACTTCCTGGAGAAGAAAGTGATGAGTCAGAATCATCTTGAGCTCAAAAGAAACCCCAAGTTTTCAGGGGAGGCAGGAGGGAAAGCACACCGTCCTATCCATCCCTGCAAACATTTATGACCGCAAAGAACAGTGGGCAGAACCATGGAACCCAATGTTCGGGTTCACAGTTGGGACAAGAGTTGATTAATTCTGGTGCTCCCGTAAACTCAGAAAGATCCCATTTCAGTCACCCCCCTACTGCCCTACTTAATGCTGCGAACCAAAACCCAGCTTCCACCAGTTTTGTGAAAGTCTCACAATCATCCTCATCAGGTATAGTAATTGTTCTAATGATATAAATTGAATTATTTATTAAAATTAGAATTTGAATTAAATATAAATTGAATATTTTATATCCGTTTTATAATAAGACAACGGGGCCATATTCTTGTGTTTTAAAGTTTCAAGGCTAAAATTATTTTGCTCTGTTTCAGGATATGATAGATTAATTCTTGGCCAGCTGCAGGCCACACTTGCAAACCTTACAAAGCGCATTGAAGCACTTGACAAAAAAGTAGACATACTTTTGGAAAACCAAGGAAGTTGCCAAGAACCAATCACTGACTGTGACGGTGAATATTGTCCCACTTTGGTTTGCTCCCCTTAAAATGTCCCGAGGATTTTGATGTTTTGGATGAGAAATTGAGAGAGGAAAAGTTTGCCAAGAAATTTGTAAGTACCAAATATTTGGGGGGTTCATTTTGCAAAAAATAATTTATGAAATAATCTTGAAGTATTGCAATTTTACTGGTTTGATTAAACATAGAAAACTGTGGTGGGCATCCTCGTGCTGGAAGCACACAAGGAACAAGAATCCTTCTCATTGCATGATTCAATTACCCTGAAATGCAAGTCACAGTAAGGGTGCAGTGATCTATTTGCTTCCCTACTCATAAAATGCAAGCCATTATATTTGGTTTTTCCAGATTAGTGCATAAAATCAGATAAGATGCAAGACCAAAAATTAAAGTAGAGAACCTTGTGTCATCCTACTCAACTTCATGCTACAATTACTACACTACAAATTAAAATTACCAATAACCTGCCTTGGGAAGCCCACTTTCATTGTCTTTTGAAGAATATAATATGACTAAATGGGCTTAAGGTGAACAAAAACTATTGTCCTTATGTACGTGCAAACTTGTCTCCTCATTGATATTTCCTATTCTGGATTATTGACAGAAATTTGGCAGTTGTCAGAAAAATTCAATTGAATTACATAGTGTCTATAGCTTTGTTTTTTATAACTATATTACACGACCTCAACTTAATGTTACTACCAGTACCAATTTGTATATGTTCATTTTCTGTTACCTTCTTTCATGTAGATATGTATACTAATTAGTGTAATTCTTGCCTTGCAGGTGAAGATACTTGTAAGTGTAGGTGGGAAGGATTTCCGTTCCACCTACACTTCCATTTCACTTCCACCTACGACGGCTGTTGACTGATGACTTGGCAATGGAGTTTTCATATACTGGGAGAACTACCTCAAAAGAAATTGATCAAGCAAAGAGGCCATTTCAGTCAAGTGGTGTGTGCAGCAAAGTTTATTGTAAGTATTTCATTTTATCGTTATTTGAATACTAATAGATTTTCATCAAGGCTTTATATTAATGGCCATCAGATGTGATTCCAATTAATAGCAACTCTTAAGTTAATCTCACCTTTGGCCATGCAACTGAGTGTATTACAAGTACGAAAGCATACAACATGTGAGATACCCAGAAATAGCTACCTTCAATAAATGAAATTTGAAGTCATGTGTAAAGTGTATCCTTAAACGTATATCTTCTTATCCACTTGGATGTAACATAATTTTACTTGCATGATGTGCCAAAATGTTAAACTGAAAAAGATAGCTAAATGCCCAGTAACTATTATAAATAATGTATACCAACCTAACAACTTTGTTTCTATAAAATAAAGTTACAATGCATAGGCCTAATGTCACTTTAACCTAGATTAAAATCAGCTGAATTGATTATAATGCAAATAATAATTATTTCACCTGTTCACCACACTAGAAAAAAGCAAAAGTATTTATTGTGGTTATACTAACTGATGGTGATGATAAACGGAATAAGGGGATCTTGTGAATATGTTGTGAAAGCACTTCTGTGGTGGTGGAGACAAAATCTGTATTTGTAAATCTGGGGTTACAGGCTTTCTTTTTCAGAACCTACTGCAAGAGTTCCCCTAAGGTATTCCTATATGTACTTCTTTGCCAGAAATCAATGAAGGAACTCATAGAATTTGTTTCATTTCTTTTTCTGTTGCAGTTGCATGTTGTCATTATTAAATGTATGTATGTGCATACCAATGAGCATTTACATGTATTAAATATGTTTTATTTTTGTTACAGCAGGAAATGGACTTGCGAGATGATGCAGCTGCGGCTGAAATTCTTTTGTCTCTGGGGAATCACTCAAAGCCCAAAACAACCTGCATTGAAGTTCAAGCCACACCGGAGATGAGGGATTTTAGATACCAAGTTTCCAGTGATGACCTGAGGACGTCCTTCACTGATTTCACCCAGGGTCCAAAAACATTGTCGGCATTCACTGGACTGGATTCGCTGCTGAAGCTGACATGCCTGCTGAATCTTTTTACCATGGTTCAGCCAGAAAGTAATCGCAGCTCCTTAAGTACCAAAGAGAAGGTGCTAATGACTTAATTAAACAGAAATTGAACTGGCCATTTACAATTTTGTACACGAAATCGTTAGATGGAAACGAAAAACTAATGTTAGTGAAAAAATTAATCTAACCACAACCATTCACTCCTAAATCAAAAATTTAAATAAGCAAAAGGTGATGCCCACCGAAAATGCTGCTGTGATAACATTGACGTCATTTTCTTCCCGTCTTTGGCTGCTTTTAGGGGAACGGAAGGGAGTGGAGGGGGGTTCTCAGAAGGTCTCCTCGCAAACATGCTGTCGTAATCGCTCCAATTGGCAGAGTCAGCTGTGTCCCACCCATTGCGATAAGGCAAAGTAGCTTCGGGGGCTTAGTTGTGATTGGACGAAGTCCATGCACATCAGAGATTGCACCACGCCCACTTTTCCGAGAGGGTTAAAAACATCAGTTTTTCGTCTCTTATAACTCGGGAAATAATTGACGGATTAAAAAACGAAAAAATAAGGGTCTTTTTATTTTACAAACTCTATTAGTTTCGGCAATAAAAAAATATGGTAAACGACCGCATTCTTGGCCCGCTTTTTGACTGTACTGGGATTACCAGTAAGAACACAGTCAACTCAGTCACCTCAGTGCTAGCTAAAATAATGTGCAAATTGATTAGATGGCCATCCAAGGAGGAGATCTTATGTAGAATGCTGAAGTGCTTCAACGACTTTAAAAAAGTGAGTTGTGTTGAACTGTACCGAGGTGCGACTGTCCAAGTTTCATTGTTTGCAGTGCCGCACCTTATCATGCTCGCAGTACAAGGGAGCGCAAACGGTAAAATACCTTATCGGGGTCACACCTAGTGGCCTTATTAGCTACATCAGCCCAGGATATGGCAGCAGGACCTCAGACAAAAAAATGTTTGAGGATAGTGGGATCATGAATATGTTAGAGCCATTCTCTGATGATATATCGGTGGATAAAGGTTTTTTAATCAAAAAGCAATATGAAGAGAAGGGTGTAGGAGTCATTCATCCCCCATTTCTTCAAAACAAAGGACCGTTTAGCAAGGAAGAAATGGAGGCTGCCCGTGGAATAGCAAAAGCTCGCGTTCATGTGGAGAGAGTGATAGAAAGAATTAAAAAAAAAAAAATACTTCAAGATAGATACCATTGCCTCTTATGTACCAACTGGATGATATAATGGTGATTATTTGTGCAATTACTAATATTTCAACACTAATTCTGGCACAAGATAAATTTATGTAATAAATAGTGTGACAAAAATGTTTCCTTTCGTTTTTCATCATTTTTGCAGATGCATTACCTCCCGCCTTGGCTCTGACATATGTTTATGTATTCAATTGCAGGACTGTGTCCTAGGTGTGTTGCTGATGGATCAGGGCCTAATTAATTTAAGTGCATGGTTATAATATCTCTTAGTAAGGCAAATTGGTGGCTTTTGCATTGTATTCAACTTTCATGTCATCTAAGTCAACTATTTAAACACTCTTCGTAATGATTTACTTGTGCACTTCTAGATTTTGAAATTCTTAATTGAACGCTAGACATGGAAGTTCGAGTCATTCTTTGCGGTATGAAATTAATTATTAAGTAAAATGGATAGATTAGGCTTTAACTTGTTGGAAACTCGTGGCACGAAAACCCACGATATTAGGCTTTTAAAATACCCCAGCCAGCACAAGGTTGTAAATAGAACCAACATATACAGAAACCTTCCATATAAAACGGAGAAATCATATACGGAAAGGGAAATGATTTCTGTACATGGCAGTAGCAAGTTAGAGAAAAGCTGGAGAAATCGAAGCGAAAGGTTTCCGAAATACGACAGAAATCATTTCTCTGGCATTGAAAAGGGTGCTACGTAGCGGGCATAGGAGAAACTAACAGCGATTTTTCTACAGCACACTACTGCCATCTAACGGCCAAAATAGGTATGACGTTAGCTTCCTTAAGGCGCACTTTTTAAATCCTTTTCAGTTTCTTAATGACCAAATTTACTAATATTAAACTCTGCTAATAAAGATAACGAACAGAGATTCGTTCGTTCAACCCTTTATGCAACTGATGCCGCAATTAAGGAACTAATAAAGATATCGAACAGAGATTCGTTCATCCAACACTTAATGCAACTGATGCCGAAATTGGGAATTAACCACTATCTTGCAACTTACAACCAAGGGATGTAGCCATTTGAGTATTTAAAAAAATCAACCCGAAAATGGGCAGTAGAAGAATCCATAGAAGAATTAACATGCCTACAATTTGCTTGTCAGTATCGCTAACTCGGAACAGAAAAAGGATTTCTCACATTGGGATATTTTTACACAGAATAAATTCAGAAGTCTATAACAAATGATTTTTAATTAGGAACATCTTCTGCACCATCATTAAATCAACCCGAAAATGGGCAATAATACATCCATAGAAGAATCAACATGCCTACAATTTGCTTGTCAGTATTGCTATCTCGGAACAGAAAAAGGATTTCTCACATTGGGATATTTTCACACAGAATAAATTCAGAAGTCTATAACAAATGATTTTTAATTAGGAACATCTTCTGCACCATCATTAACATTTGACTTAACCCCTGCCCGCATCCTTGCCAGTCGAAACCATTCTCCCATGCTCCTTCCGACTGTAAGGAGCTCGATCTGGGGCCCAGTGTTTCCCTTTGTTTTCAGCACCTCTGCAAAAAACAGCATGACATTAGCTACCGAATATTTTAATTGGTTAGCACAGCTTGCGATGCATAACATAGGTAATGCTAGTTACCAAAAACCAAATTCATTATGGAGGGGAAACAGCTCTCAAATGGTATCTTTTTTGGGTTTCTTCCATTCATACAGAATTGCATTCCAAGCTGATTAATGAACAGCAGGGACAGGATATCATTAACTGTCTTGTTCAAGGCAGTTTGAAAAAAATTTTCAGTCAGATTCCTAAACAGCATATTAGAGGACCTCTCACGTAGGTACTGCACCTAAAATGAAGAAAATCATTTTAGCCCCTTGCAAACAAAAGAAAAAAAATTACTTGAAACCATTTAAAGGTTAAAAATGCCATACCATAAACTTTCTGCACTTGAAATTAGAGCATATTTCATCTTCAAAATCAGTTGCCTCCTGAACAGTTTCCATCTGGAGTCGGTGCTTCCATTCTCCCTCTTCATCATCCCCTTTGGTGTGGAATTGTATTGAGTCCATTTTAAAAGTGATCGCACTTATGGCTTCCTTCGCTTCCTCTGTACTTTGGGCTATTTGGGCCCTTAACTCCCTCCTCAAGACATTCCTCATCTCCTTTTTGAAATCATCCAACACTTCAGTGATTAATGACTTCAATTCTAATGCAGCGTTTCTCGAAAGAAGAACAGCAGTTCACGAGAAACGCTTGTCCAAAGGACAAATATTCTTTCCAAGACGGGTGAGCAAGATGAGGTCAGAAATAGGAAAAACCACAAAAGTATGACAATCTAACTAATCAAACACTGTATTTAAACAACAAAAGACAAGGTACAAACCAACAAAATTGAAATGCTCTGCACAATTTCGGGAAAAGCTAATAACTTGCACCAAAAAGTCCATGGCGCTAAAAGGAGAATCGACAATCACCAACTCTCCTCTCACCTCGCCTCGATATCGTCTCTTTGCCGTCTCCACTGGAACAGAGGGCGTGAGAGGGGAAGTATTCTCTGGGGTTAGGAGGGGGTATATTCTGGAATGTCAAAGTGCAATGGGGTTTAACGTGGAATTCCATTGGTGCAAATTAAGGGGAGGAAAAGGTGGCATGATGTGAAGAGGGCGAGGTGGAAGCTTAGGATTGGGTCAATCGGGACTCTTTTTTTTACTACGGCGGGGGAACACTAAATAACGGCTCGTACGATGGCCTAACTTGTGGTCTTCTTCCGCGCTTTGGGTGATATATAAGTGGTAGAGCTCCTGGAGAGGGAAAGGAGCGGCTGAAAGGAACGGCTGAAAGGAGCTGCTGAACGGAGCTGACGAAACGAAGCAGACGAAATCGATGCATTTTGGAATCGTAGGCAATCTTGGCGTCGTTGGCTCCGCCTGTCGTTAGCTACGCCTGTCGAGCAAGTCCTGCGGCTAAGTCCGGAGGGTAATTAGTCCGCCGAGGGGTTATGTCCAACGAGGGGGGGAGGGGGGGGTACCAAAAAATGCCAAATCCACTGGGGGAAAACTGTCCACCAAAATAAACTTCCGGTTGGGGGAAGAACAATTGGTCTAATGAAAACACTAATCACTTCACTCGGGGATTCACATGATTAACTGCTGAATTGACAAGCAGAAACAGGAGCCAAAAACTACAACACTCCCACACAGTATTGGAAACCCATCTCACACAAACAGAAAAGTAACTATAGGGTGGCAGGTGCTCACTGAATAACACCGTTCAAATACCCAAAATATTAGCAATTTGGAAAAGCAATGACAATAATAATCATCACTGTTGTGAGTTCTAGTCCTAATGATGACTAACACAAAGTAGTTCTCTCACCCACTGCGAAGGGGTAATGCTCAGGGGCTGTCCACCTCAAGGATAACACATACCCAAAAAAATGAATAAATGACAAAAGACACACTCACAGAGTTAACAGAAAATGAACAATAACTGATTGCACATGACGAGTAAGTAACCATTCTTACTGTCACCAACAACTGTGAACCAACAGTCACAGATAACATCTGATATCAAACTTAATATCAGTGAAAATTAGAATAAATTAGGATGCCCAGTGTCTCACATCCAAGGCAAATGAAATTTATGAACAAAATACAGCACCCATAGTAACGAACATCTGACTCGTTGGGTTGAAGTGAAATGAACAAAATCAGTTAAGTTTGCATAAGGCATAAGTACATTAGTTAATTGATTGAAGACAAAACAATCATACAAATTAATTACCAATTAGTACATGGCAGGGACAATAGCCATGCAGTTAAATCAATATTCTAAGTGTAACTAGATTATTTTACAAAAATTATTAAATAAGTATTAGATTGAGATAGTGGTAAAACAAAATTAATTACCATAATAATACCTTAAAACTAATTACATTTGTCGTTCAACCTCTTGGGTTGAACCGAATAAACATTGACAGTCAATCAAGAATCATGGGTTGATAGAAAGCTAAGAATTACAATATATATTAGTTATCAGCAGTAATGAGAGCCATGTAGAGAGTTAACAATAATATCAAGAGCAGTCAGACTCTTTCACAATGTGAGAGTAGAATTGAGAAAATGATCAAGAAATATTTCAATAGCCAATTACCCTTTGTCATTCAACAACTTGGGTTGAACTGCCAAACACTGACCCATCAATCAAAGACTTAGGTTTGTTGAATTGACAAAATTACAATACATAATAATTAGGTGCAATAGTGAGAGCCATGTAGTGAAATTAACAATTATTTCAGGAGCACTGAGACTTTTACAACATGAGTGTAAAATTGAGAGAATGATGAGGAAACATATTATACCCAATTACATTTTTGGTCGTTGACCAACTTGGGTTGATCTGCTAGACAATTTTTTTTTCTTGTCATTGACCGACTTGGGTTGAGCTGTTAGACACTTATCCAGTCAATCAAAGACTTGGGTTCGTTGAAATGACAAAATTACAATACATATTAAATTCAGTGCATTAGTGAGAGCCATGTAGTAAATTAACAATTATTTGAAGAGCAGTCAGAGTATTTTACAATAATTAAATTTAAATTAATGACAATTATGAGAGTGATAAGGAAATCCCCAATAATAATATCTTAAAAACTAATTACATGTTGTCATCGTTCACCAACTTGGGTTGAACTGATATGCATTGAGCCAGTCAATGAAATTATGGGTTAATTGAAATGCCTCCAGATGACATAAGAGTACATTTCGAATTAGAGAAAAACAATTGATTTCTCTATACAGCAGTCATCCAATTAGAATAGCCCAAAATATGGAAATAGATTAGGATGACTAAATAGAAAAAATTCAATAAGTCCAGGGCCAGGTTAAGCCAAACATATGTTACACAAATCTAAAGAGGCAAAAATTAATTTAGTGGCCACCGTCAAGGGTAATGCAATTGCAAAGTTATAAATGAGGGTAAATACCCCATCCAGCCAATGCTGGGTGCTGATTGCAGCGAGTTATAGTAACTGCTGGGCGGTGAGAACGCAACCTCTACGCCGGATAACAATGGTATACATAAGCAATAAACAGGTATACAATCAACTGCCAAATTGTCACTGAGCTAGACAAAGACCTGCCCTAGCGATAAATAAACCCAATAGTGAATAGCGATATAACTCCAGGTTCTGGTCCACATCGGAGGAATGATCAAGGAGACCAATGATCAGTGGTGTAAACAGTCACTAAATAATCTTAATAGCCAATGACCCTCCGCGACTTAACTGGAAGCGAGCCACCTCGGGAATGTTCATGGCTATTCTCCCCACTCCCTCCAGAATTCACAATAGCACTGTGCAAACACCGTTCCCCCTTCTGGTAGACACACATGATGAAGAGCATGTAGAACCAACCAAACTATAACAAAATAACAACTAATGCCCCATAAACAGGCAGCACTAACATCAACAAATTAATTAAGTATGAATTGGCAGTTTTACAATTAAATAATTATTCAAAGTAGCATACATTATAGTAAATTAAATGACAAATAGTGAAGAGAGAAATTTGTAAGCAATCAAGACAATAGTTAGACAATAAATGCTAGTATTAAGATTCCTTTATCCTTCAACATATTATAAGTTATTAATCACCATGATAAGGCTTTAAATAAGAAACATGACATATTCTCTCCTTGCTTGGACCAATATCGAGAACAGCAGTTACAGGAGAGACTAACTTTTTTATAATAAATGGGCCTTCCCATAGAGGGGTTAACTTTGCCATAATCTTGTCTGCCTTAGAACCGATTGGATGTTTCTTTGACAACACCCTATCTCCAGGTTTGAAAGTTATGTCAGAATGTGAATTATCAATAACTAGCTTTTGCTTAGATTTGGCTCTCTTCAATTTAGCAACTACCTGTTGCAAATAAGCTTCCCTCTTCTCTTCCAAAATATCATCCTCACACAGTTCCCTAGGAATAGACCATTGATTTATTAGAGGATGGAGCAATTGTCGGCCAAAAATTACCTTAGCGGGAGATTCTCCCGTGGCACCATGACAGGCAGAGTTAAAGGCAAATTTAAATCTGCCAAAAAATTGACCCAATTGTAATGTACATTGTTACAAAGAATTGACAATGCAGCTTTCAAATTTCTATGTAGCCTTTCAACTTGGTTATAAATTGGTTGGTAAGGAGCTGTAAAAACCTGTTTAATCCCAAGTTGCCAACACATTTCCTTAACTAGATGTGACTTGAACACCGCTGCATTGTCAGACACAAGAAATTTAGGGTAACCAAATTTAGAAAAAACTCTTTGAGTAAGAACACTAACCACAGCACTGGAAGTGGCATTACGAACTGGTTCCAGGATACAAAATTTAGAGAATCCATCAATAATCGATAAGACATATTTGTGATTATTTCTCGTCGAAGGATAAGGTCCAACGAAATCTATATAAAGCCTTTCCCACACATGAGCAGGAAGGTTATAAGACATCATACCCGGTGGGGCAGTATTCCTGGGTTTACATGTCTGACATAAATGACATTTACGAACCATATCAAAAATATGTTTTTTCATATCGCTCCACCAAAATTCCCTTTGCACCTTTTGATAGGTTTTGGCCATACCCAAATGAGCAGACACACTTAAACAGTGATAATATTGGAATATCATTGGCCACAATACAACCGGCAAGACAATCTTTCCCTTTCGGGCATTGGCATTCCCAAAACACAACAAATTGTCTTTGACAATGTAATTTGGAGAAGAGGAAGAATCCTTCTCCAATTTCTCAAAAATCTCCCTTAAGGTAGGGTCTGACCGTTGATGGTCACGAATATCCACAAATGATAAAGGAATATTATGTAAAACACAAGAAATGGGTGGACATGGCTCAACACCGGCACTATCAGTTAAGATGACAGGCGGATTTCTTGAAAGGCAATCTGCTACGTTATTGCTGTGCCCACGAACATGGTGGATAGTAAAATTATAGGAAGACAGTTTTAACACCATTCTGCCTAATTTCCCTAACTGCTTAGGGTGAGAGAACAGCCAAGTAAGGGCCCCATTATCAGTATATAAATGGAATGGTTTTACTTGGAGGTATACATTAAATTTTTCTAGCCCCAACAAACTGCCATACACTCAAGTTCGTATGCGGACAATTTTTGTTCATGTGGCAATAAGGTTTTACTAGCGTACGCCACAGGGGCAAAATCACCATCTACTTTCTGGTTTAATACGGCGGCTAACGCCAAACCACTGGCGTCCACAAACAAATGGAATTCCTCGTCAAAACGAGGAAAAGTTAGCACAGGTGGATTCATCAATGCTTTCTTGAGCTCAACAAAAGCCTCGTTCTCAACCGTTGACCAGCGAAAAGCAACATTCTTACGTTTTAGGTGATTTAAAGGAATAGAAATTTCAGAATACCTTGGTATGAACTTGGAATAAAACCCACACATGCCCAGGAATCTGGCCACATCTCTCGTATTCTTCGGAACAGGAAAGGATTCGATGGGCTTTATCCGGTCCGAATCGACACAAAGGGTTCCATTGCAAATTAGATGGCCTAAAAAGGCGATTGAAGTGCAGCCCAACTTAATCTTTTCTTCAGAAATAGTCAGACCAGCGGACCGACGCCTACTAAGAACCTCTCTAACATGAGTTACGTGATCTCTGGAATTCTTGGAATAGATACATATATCATCAATATAAGGGTACACACACGAATATAACAAATCACCCAAAACCTCGTTTATCAAACGAGTAAATACTTGACTGGAATTAGCAAACGCAAACGGTAATTTTGTATATTGGAACATTCCGAAAGACGTTACGAATGTTGTGTATTTTTTTGAATTTTCAGACAGCGGGATTTGATGAAAAGCAGAGGTTAGATCTAGAATAGTGAAATACTTGGCATCAGACAGATACTGAAAAGCGTGTTCCACAGAAGGAGTCGGATAACCGTCTTTCTTAATTTGTCTGTTAAGCTTACGATAATCAACAACTAACCTTTGCGAACCATTTTTCTTGGGAATCAAAAAGGCAGGAGAGCACCAGTTTGAATTTGAAACTTCGATAATTCCCTTATCTAATAACGACTGCACATGTTGCTTCATCAGGAGGGTTTTCGGCGGTGAGAGATGAAAAGGATGGCTTCTGACAGGACATTCGTCTATTAATTCAATTTCATAAGTCATCAACGATGTCACTCCTAGATTTTGGGTTACAACATCGGGATAATTAGACAACAACAATTTCAACTGACTCACCAAATCATCAGATGGAAGTAGAGAATTATTCAGAGATTCAACGATTCCGTTCCCAGAGCACATGTGTTCAGCAAACGCATGAGGGATATACGATGCTCGACTGTCAGAGGAAAAATGAATTAAATGACATGGCGCCGATTCAAACGCGACACCATTCGTATGAATAATAAGTTTCGATTTACGAATGAAATCAATCCCTAAAAGGACAGGGAATGGAATGTCTGCCAAATAAAATTCATGAAGCCAAGAGTACTTATCAATCTTAATTTTAAGTTGCACAGAACAACTAACTCTAAAAGGTTGTCCAGCGACCGTCAAGAGTTCGATAGAATTGATTTTTCTTTTTAGTTTAGCAGCCGAAGAACCAAGGCTAGTGAAGAAATTCTCGTCGCAAATCGAGACTGAACAACCCGTATCGATCAGGGCATTACAAGATGCTGACTGTAATAAAATAGGTATCAAAGGCAAATTGATATCGGGAGATTTGTGAACACTCATTAGACTGATTGCGGAAGGCCGTCCTCTTCGGTGCTTTTTACGACAATCCCTGACATTGTGCCCAGCTTTATGACAATAGGAACACACAACTTGCCTAGAAACGGCAGGAGGAGCATAAAATGATACGCCATGAAAGGTGTTAGCGTAATCAGCTGAATCCATTAATGCTTTTGACGCACGACCAATGACAAGGTCTAACTCTTCGAAACTAGACGGCGGGGTGGGCGTCTTGATAGCGGAAATAGTGATAGGATTTAAACCTTGAAAAATTAAATGAACAATCTGGCTCTCGGAATAGTCTAAACCTAATGCAGACACAGCGTTTCTGATGGCAGACACAAAATCACGCGGTGTTTCGCGAGGGAACTGGAATCTTTTGATCTTGGAAGCGATAAGCCGATCAAATTCTCGATCGCTGACTATTTCATTCCAAAGTTTGCTCGTAATATGGGCCCAAGAAAAATTTTGACTTAACATAGAAAGCCAGAAACGATACCAACAGGAGGGTAACTTAGGAATAACCAAACTCAACAACCTTGATAAAGGAACTAGCGAGAGAGAGACTAATTCCGTCAGATTCAACATCAGATTATACCAATTTTCGGCACTGGAAACATCAAAGAGAGGAAAATCAGCGATCCTATGCTTGACAACGGCCAACCCTTCGGATAGTGGTAGTGCCGACCTAACTCTTCTTGGTTCCGCCGCGTTTGAAGTAGCCTCTGGAAATACCGGCAGAACTTGGGTTGGAGGAGATTCTTTTGGCAAGGAATCGGACAAATCGACCAAATGAGTTGAAAGAGTTTCAATGGGCGAGGACCTAGGCAAATTCACCTGAACTTGGGTTGGGAGTGGAATTTCAGATTGCCGAAGGTCACATTCTTGGGTTTGAGGAACAAAGCAGAGTTCGTTTTCTGAAAATCCGGTATTATCAAGTGAAACCACAGTCTCTCCATTTAATCTGGCCCTCCTATCCTGAGCAGTAGTGCGATAATTTTTCGCATAAGGGTAATCTGATTTAGAACTCATGGTGGCTGGGACAAAAGCGGAAAACACGAACCCTAACTCAGCGAAAAAACACTAAGCAAAAATTGAAACACTAGAGAAATACGAAGCGAGAAACAATCTAGTTCCACAGAGAAAATCAAGAAAAATCCTCAAATGGGAACACTCACCACCTGCTATGAAAAGACACGCTAACCACGCTCTGCTACCAAAATGCAGCGTTTCTCGAAAGAAGAACAGCAGTTCACGAGAAACGCTTGTCCAAAGGACAAATATTCTTTCCAAGACGGGTGAGCAAGATGAGGTCAGAAATAGGAAAAACCACAAAAGTATGACAATCTAACTAATCAAACACTGTATTTAAACAACAAAAGACAAGGTACAAACCAACAAAATTGAAATACTCTTCACAATTTCGGGAAAAGCTAATAACTTGCACCAAAAAGTCCATGGCGCTAAAAGGAGAATCGACAATCACCAACTCTCCTCTCACCTCGCCTCGATATCGTCTCTTTGCCGTCTCGACTGGAACAGAGGGCGTGAGAGGGGAGGTATTCTCGGGGGTTAGGAGGGGGTATATTCTGAAAGGTCAAAGTGCAATGGGGTTTAACGTGGAATTCCATTGGTGCAAATTGAGGGAAGGAAAAGGTGGCATGATGTGAAGGGGGCGAGGTGGAAGCTTAGGATTGGGTCAATCGGGACTCTTTTTTTTACTACGGCGGGGGAACACTAAATAACGGCTCGTACGATGGCCTAACTTGTGGTCTTCTTCCGCGCTTTGGGTGCTATATAAGTGGTAGAGCTTCTGGAGAGGGAAAGGAGCGGCTGAAAGGGGCGGCTGACAGGAGCTGCTGAATGGAGCTGACGAAACGAAGCCGACGAAATCGATGCATTTTGGAATCGTAGGCATTCTTGGCGTCGTTGGCTCCGCCTGTCGTTAGCTACGCCTGTCGAGCAAGTCCTGCGGCTAAGTCCGGAGGGTAATTAGTCCGCCGAGGAGTTATGTCCAACGAAGGGGGGAGGTGGGGAACCAAAAAATGCCACACTAAAACATGAAAAATACAATGTGAACATATAAAATAATTCATTATTAACCCTATGTCATCACGTGATAAGTTTATGTAAAATAAATAAACTTAATCGCTTACCAGTAGTAGGGCAATTGGTAGATCTAGTTGCCACTTCGTCTTCTATCGTGATACTGTCACTGAAGAGTTCCTGTTCCTGGAAGTCAACTTGGATTGCCTCATGAGCCCTTTGCTGGCTAGTGGCCGAGGCTGAAGAGGGGCTCACACTGGGCTGCTTTGATGAGAAAGGCTTTGTTATGTCCACTCCAGGTAGTCTGATAGGTGTATATGTAGCAGCTGAAACAGCACAACTGCTGGAAGACTTCCACTTCTCTATCCTCATATGCCCAATAGTTGACGCAGTAGCTTCACCAGGCCTCTTGAGAGGCTTCAGAAGCTTTGTGGCAACTACTCTGTTTTGAGCAGCTTCCACATTAGCCCTACTTAGCATGTTATCTGGAAGGAAAAATCAATATTGAGGTAACCATGGCTCATTAAGGAGACTATAAACAATATACAATCTGAGAGGAAACAATACCTTGAGGTGAAGGTTGATTACTTCCTATGCCCTCACTGTACACAGAAAAACGGGCCTCAACAGGCCTCTTGAGAGGCTTCGGAAGCTTTGTGGCTACCCTTTTGATAGCAGCGCCAACATTTGCCCTATTGAGCATGTTATCTAGAAGGAAAAATCAATATTGAGATGACCATGGATCATGAAGAAGACTATAAACAATATACAATCTGAGAGGAAAGAATACCTGGAGGAGAAGGTGGATTGCTTATCATGTCCTCACTGTCCATGCAATCTGAGTCTGAGAGTGGCTCATTAGGGTATCTGATGTCCTTAGCCACCCTCTTTCTTTTCTCCCCCCCACTACTGAAGGCAGCCACAAAACACTCCAGGTCAGTATCCTCACAACCTGCAACTTTTTTCTCCAATTGAGTGGCACCAACGATATCATATAAAATGAGAGATTACAGAATGATGTGTAAAGAGTAGTTGATGAACAATTGTATCACATCATCGCAAAGTTCAGGAAAACTAACCAAATGGAGATGTGACATATTTACACTGAAGCATGTCCCAAGATTCTGATGGCTGCTGCTCTTTCTTAATCATCTTCAGGACCACTGCAGGAGGACATTCAATGGGTGGATACAAAATAAACTGATCGTGAGGCTCCCTCATAAGCCAGCAAAGTGGTACCGTTTGTACAGTAATTGCATCAAACCCTCGGTGAGGAAGAAACTCCACAACCGCCCACGGCATTCTGAAATGACAAAAACAAAATTAAAACATAGCTAAATGAAAGATCACTGAGCTACTGATAACCCTTTACAGCCTAACTAATTACAACTTACTATTTATAATGCCATTTCATTGTGTAGAATTTCAGCAACATAATATTGGGATAGCAAGGTGGAAGATGGAATCAAAATTGCTTTTCCTCGGACATCCGTGAAATCCCACATTTGGTAACTAAGCAAATTACTGGCCATATATATCCCCGTATTATCTGAAGGTGCAGGACAATCGTAAAACAGGGAAACCTTCTCGAATGGCTTACCTACTACACAAATCTCCCCATTTCTTTTTGTAATGCAATCCACTATCACTATCTCCCCACTTTTCATTATAATGCAGTTATTTGGAGCTTTATCGGACACAACTGCGTTATTGAGAGGATAATGTGAATACTGAGGACCTTCCAGCCCAAATGGCAATATTCTCAGATTGCCCATACGTTCTCGAATCTTGGAAATGGGATGCACACACTGTGAGAAGATTGACTGCTCATGCAATCTCCGGACTATTTGAGGCAAGGGAAGGTTTGGTTTTCTCACGAGTCGTTTAATTTGGGAGAGCTGATTCTCAAATGTGAAGGCACTGAACCTATCTAAAGGTCCATGAACCTTGCAATCATCTCCTAAGTGGAGAAGGCCATGCACATTATAAGATAAACTTCCCTTTCCATAGTGAACTTCAAATTTTTTGACAAAGTATTTCAACAAAGTCTTCGCATACTCCAAGTTATGTGAGTAATCAGCAGAGATAAGAGCTCGAATGGCATAATGCAGAGCCAGAAAGTGCTTGAATGCCGATGGTGAAAGAATTCCTTCGAGCAAATATGGACCTGTGTACAAAAGGAACAGCCTCAATTCTGTTGCCTTCCACCTCATAACCTCTTGCATTACCCGAGGTTTTCTTGCAAATTCTAAAGGTACATGCCTAACAATGGCAAGAATACGCTCATTCACTGATTTCACTTTCCTGGCATGCATCCTAACACTGAGTCTACCTTTCACCCAGGCAAGAAGCAGCTTCCTCATCACTCCAAGACAAACGAGGTGCATATACTCGTAAGGGAATTGTGTGACCATTTTAGTTTCAGGAATACTCAACAAAGGTGAATTGCCAACATGGTGATCTTCATCCTCCATACGCGAAAAGCTCTCATCAGTCCTTAATCGAGCATTAAGGTCATCAAAAACTACTCTCCTGTTAAAATATTGGCCTTCCACAGTACATTTGCTGCATCCAAAGTACCCCGTGTGAGATTTTATCTGAGCTACATACGCACGCGCAGGAGCATCACAGACATAGCAAGTTACATTCACAGGGATGGCCAAGCCATTACAGTCCATACCCTCCATTTTCAGTCTCGTCATTTCTTCCACATACTCTGCTATTAGGAGCATGATTTTGGCTTTTCATTCCCATGATAAACACCCACAACAAAGGGTGGAATGGAAGGAAATTCTTCTAGGCTCATTATTATAGGCCATACCTGAATGTTTGAACTTTTACATAATGGAAGGCCATCAAAGTTACATTGCAATTTTATTGTACCTGGTTCCAGTATGGGTGGGTTATCTTTTATTAAAGATAGTAATACCTTCTCAACACCTATGTGACAGTAAGAGCCACCATCAATATTTTTAATATTAATTGTACGAGGGGTCTTCAGTAGAGTTCTCGAGTCAGCAGGTAAATAGGTAAAACAATGGTGTCCCCGGAGAATACTGAGAATTTCATTAATTTTCGAAACAGATACACCTTTATTATCCCATTGAGTCAGTTTCAGGAGGAAGTCAACATCACCCTCAGCATCATCTGTCTCAGAAGCATCTGAGTCAGAGACATCTGACTCAGAAATATCTGATTCAGAGACCTCAGCTTCTAGGAAAGTGTCTGTGCCAGACCCATGCATACTTTCATTATCCTCAGAAATAATGTCATGCTCATCTTCCATTAAAACATCTACAGGACGAATATCACGTAAATCATCTCGAGCCTCAAGAATAGCATTTACCATGCCAGGTAAATGGTCTTCCACAACAGCATTTGCTTCAGTTGCTCTAAGCTGACGCCTGCGCCCCTTACTCAAAGATGCTAAGGGATATCTTCTGTTCATCATTTCAGAGATGCAAAAACAAAGATATGTAAAGCCAGTAATATACCTAGATTGGCCTATTTTTGTAGATCTGCTTAACAACCTATAAAAAAGCCAAGTTTTACTCCACATGACATACATATTGATAGCAAATTATCAGCACTTAAAAATAATAAGGGTTGTATGCTTATTCCTGTAAGCAACATTTAGTAGTAATGGCAAAATAATTAAATTACAGACATGTATGAGTATTAGAAAAGTACACATTCTTCATCCCATGACTGACTAGAATTAAACTAGCACATCAAAAGGGTTAATTGCTCAGGGCGTCTTAAGTGCTTGTTCACTTAATGCACCAATTCAGATTTTTTTAAATTCACAGGTAAGCACCGAATTAATCACTGCAAATACAACACTGCATGGAATGTGGTTTCAGCAGACAACATATTCACCAGCACATGTCTGAAGAGACATCTCTGGAGATGCCTGTTTGTAACGTGCTGGTGAAACTGTTGTCTAATTACTTGTCAGTAGTAATATTATAATATTGCAAAGGTATTACTGTTGACATGAAGCTAGAACAGGGTGGCTACTGATATCCAATTTTCCAATTCCCTGACTAATCCCTGACTTTTCCCTGATGGCCTTACCAATTTCCCTGACCGATCGCCAAAAGGTCTGCTATTATCGGAATATTTTATTGCTGCTGAATTAAATTTTCTTCAAATCTCATAAAATGTTAAAAGCTGAAATCAATACATATAAGCTATAAAGGCCGCTTTACACGATACAATTTTTTGTACAATTTCTTGTACAAACTCTTGCATGAGGAAATTGTACCGTGTAAAGCGGCATATTGTACGAAAACTTGTGCGATTGTCTGAATGACTGAACGGGAAATAGAACGTGTTCTAATTCCATTCAGACAAACATACAATTTCGTCCAGTCTATACAAGAGTTTGTACAAGAAATTGTGCAAAAAATTGTATCGTGTAAAGCGGCCTTAACCCTTTCGCGCCGGAGCCATCGGAAGAGAATTTTTCCCGTCGTACGTGGAGCACGAGATATTTCTTGACTCTCCCGTCCGGAGCTCTCTCGTGGCGAGGAAGTAGGCATGTATGCCCCACCCACCGTTTTGGGACCCAACTCAGCGGGACACCGGACCCTTTCCCTGTCCACTGGGCTCGACCAACCAACCCTTTAGCAGCCTTTTTCGCAGCAGGAGTCCGCGGTAAATTGATTGAATTAGCAGTGTTTTTTTAAAAAAGCCCTTACGTATATTCCAAAAATTTAAACATATTACATGGATTCCACGTGTTTTGCTGAGCGCTTCAAAATTTTAAATGAAATTCTAGCGTTAATATTAACGAATTTGAACCGATAGGTTTCTTCTGACATTAGCATAAGCAAATCAGTGGAGAGAAAAAAATTCATAAAATAATCTGATCGGAGAACTCGCGGACGCAGCAGCCTTAGACCCGGAAGAAGAGGAATGAAATTCGTGGATTTTTGGAGAAATACCATCAGAAAACAAATTCATACCTTTCGGAGAAAGCTTTCTTCTTTTGGTAACAATCTTTTCCTCGCATCTGATGCATCGCCCGAAGATGAAACAGGGATCCAGTGCGTCAGTTGCTTCAGCAGTCGAAGTCTCTGGATCATAATCCGAAGTCTCCTCATCTGAGTCCGAATAGACGTCTTCATTCTCACTACACTTTTAGTTAATAACTCCAATATTGAGTCCCCGAGCATAGAATGTTTCTTTGACATGACTACACTCGAACAAAAGTTTTGCAACGCCACCACAAAGAGAGAATTTATCTGAACTAAGAAATGGCTAAAACTCGGGCAAACAGAGAGAGCACTGCTTGCTTTAGAGCCAAGACTGAAGTGAGAAGCAAGGAAGAACAAATATTCCTATGGAGTGGCACATGGGTGTAGAAATGGATTCCTAATGAGTAATTCTACGAAAAGGATGGGAAATCCAGCAATTCAGTGAAAAGGCATTCAGAAGAGAAGCACAGCATGGAAACACAAGAGATACCACCACAGGTGTGTAGATGATAATTCTTCAGAGTCGGTTTTCGAAGAAAGTGAAAGGGGACCTAGAAATTCAGCGAAAATGCTATTAACCCATTAAGACCATGCATACACAAAGAGCAGCACCATACGAATGGGATCTATGGTTTTTCCAAAGTCTGCTACCTGAAACAGCGTGGGAAACTAGTCATCTGGCTCAAGTGCTTTATTGAAGAAATGCCCCGGAGAATACGTATCTATGCGTTTACGAATAAGGGTATTAAAGTATAAAACTACCAATAGTTCAAATGGAACACCAACGTATGAGGAGAATCAATGGTTACTAAAGATGCAGTTGTTAGGAAAACCAGAAAATCTACTTTTCGATGAGGAAAAATACGGAAATATAAAAATATGTGATAGTTGAATAGGCATGAATTCAAATATGAGAAAAAATAAAAATTTAAGTGAGAAGGAACGAATCACGATTACCCCAAGCTTAAACAAAACTTTATGCAAAAGTGTATTTTTTGCCGTGAACATATGTAGTACCTAAAAGTTATGAAGTGTTCTGCATTATAACTCCGTTAATATTAACGCTAGAATATCGTTCAAAATTTTCACAAACTCAGAAAAAAACGCATATTTCACTTTAAGGCTTAAATTAAAGGAATGTATAACAAAAAAATGGTTTAGAAAAACCAGTGCATAGACTACTAGTTAACCGCGAAGTCATGCAGCGAGGGGGGTTACAAATGAGGCAGAGGGTCGAGCCCAGTTGCCCGGGAAAGGGTCTTAGCTCACGCTAAGCCGGGTCTCGAGGGGTCGCAGTATACCTGAGGTTATTGCTTCCGCGGCGGTCACTTTTCCTCCTCCTCGTCGGCCATGGCCGACGTTCGGTCTTTTGGGTCTAAAAATCCACGTCGGTCAACACCGACGTTCGGTCTTTAGGGTACAAAAATCTGCGTCGGCCATGACCGACGTTCGGCGCGAAAGGGTTAAGAATGAAAAAACATATTAAACCTCCACAAGGTAAGCCCTAACACAAATTATACACACTTATAATACATTTTTCGTGGCCACGGGTACGCAGCCGCGTATCGTATTTCTGTGGCCGTGTATGTTTCCTTCGGTAAAATTACAAATTGACAATATCTAATTCTTCAAGGAAGAGGTAGCGTGTCGTGGTAGCTCTGGGAAGTTTAAGATTACTGAAAAGGCATCGAAGGGAAAGTTAATGAGGAATTTACTGGCGGACTGCGGCACAGGTTGCCCGAAAAATATAAACCAAGCCCAAGTTGTTACACTGGATCAAAATCTGACGGCATGAGTGACGTTTAAAAGCGAATAACAATTTTACTAACGTGGTTGTAACCCCTTGATTATAAGAGTGCCATTCAATAATTATGTCGAGCGTGAAAGCAGGGGATGGGAGGAGGACACTTCTTACTGCCTCGCGAAGGGGGGTACGGGAATCGAAGATGATCTTACAAAAGATTTTGTTTACACGTGTGATCGTACTTGTATTACAGTTTTAATAATCATCGTCTCGTATTTTTAGAACTGCAAGCACGTATTTACTACAAGCTGGTGTGCTGCAACTACCTCTTGACCTGTCTCTCGGAAGTTAAAAAAAAGGTGTGAAATCTTCCTAACAAGATAGCCTCGGATTCCTTGTGATGAGCGGAATACATGGTGATCATGAATTATAACGCTACCTACTAGGAAAATATCGCATTAAGGGCATACAAAAGAGATGCATCGTACGACTGATTCACGGAAAATAACTAAGATTCACAACTGAATGTTCAACGAATTGACGGGGCTTATTCTCTGCACTTCGGCGACGGACATTAATTTTAGTTGGTGAAATAAAGGGCGGGAAAGTGGTAAACGTAATGGCAGTAAAATAACGAGAATTTCCAATCCCAGTTTCTCCCTGACTGTTACGAGAATTCCCTGACTATTCCCTGACTTTTCCAGATTTCCAAAATTCCCTGACAATTCCAGGTTTTCCCGGTTTTCCCTGACAATCGCCACCCTGTAGAAATGCAATTTGAACTTATTCACCTGAACAATATTCATGCATTACGAATTTCAATCGCTAGATAAATTATACTGTTAACTCTATCACTGTGAGTCAATCAACATATTGATTCCACAGCTGCTCATGTATGCTTAATTCAGTGGCCGGTAAGAATGAGAACCTATATTTGACGAATCTTATTGGCATATAACATATCTAAATAGGTATGTTCACACAAGATGTGATGCTTACAATCAAAGTAAAATGCAATATACATTATATATATCCACTTTAATATACATAATGTATATTAAAGTGGATGGCTTCCTCAGGATTGTAACACATGTATATGTATGTACTACATAAACAACTTATTTCCTGAGGTCTCATGACAGTTCACTTCACTTCTAACAGCACAAAGTCACCAACCACCAATTTGAAAATTAATTTCAGCTGAAGTTACCTTACCCTTTCATAATAGTCATGATTGAAGCTTGAAGCTGACCCTGGGTCCGTATTCTGAAACTATGGTGATATCTATCACCAGTGATGGACATCACCAAAAAACTTCACCCACCCTTATCGTTTCCAATTCTGTAGTTCGGTGAAGTTTCTTCACCCGGTAATGAGTGCTATGAAAAATTGCGTGGTCTAGTAATTGCAATATGATATTAGGCAATACAGAGAGCTAGGTGAATCACATGACATCTAGGCTGGCAAGTAACGTACAAAAAAAGTGCTTGTAGTCACGAGCGTATGTTCGCGCTTGTAGAAATGGTTTCTCAGGGAAGATGTTTGATAATATTTATGTTCAAGCAATTTAACAAATATTTATTTCAATGCTTGTATTCACCTTTTTGCCCCTTAATTGTTGGATGGTATGCAAAATTTGGGATAAGCTGGCACAATTCGTGTCTTACTTTAGTCAAAAACATTAATTGAGAGTTAAGTGACAATATATATACTATTGTAATTGTTATTACTATATGCACGAGCCATTTTTTCCATTGCAATTTCGTCAGTCACACAACATAAACACGATTGACTCACGATGATTGTTTCTCGCTAACCTCAATACATTTAGGAGGTGATGAGATAAGGCTGTGGAGGATGCGATGTGATATCGCCGCTTGGGGTGAAGAACATCACCTCATATCGTTACAGAATCGGAAGAGCGGCGATGCACATCACCAGTGACACGAGTTACAAAATACGGGCCCTGGTTCGCCCTCAAGATTTACGCGAGGCTCTTTAGAAAACTGAAATCAGAAAACCTCTCACTCATTGCAAATATAGCACATTAAAGTGCGTTTCCATTTGAGAAATTCAAGGACATTGTACAAAATATGGAAGCTAAGTTTCAATTTATAAACAAGGTTAACAATTACAATACTGCTTTCCAATATTCAGTGCCATACATGTTAAGTAATAGCGGGCAAACCCGCAACATAGCTTTCCATGTTAAGAATAAAGGCGGATATGATTCACGGTGAAATACTTTGTGGTCAGCCATTCTAGGAGAAGAATGTGGTAAACTTAAGCCCAATGGGGTAGTCAACCTTTCCCACTGAACTTTAGTGTTCAGTTTTTTGTGTGGCTAGTTCATGTTGAAGAAATTCATATTTTATTAAGTTTTCGCTTAGAAAGGGAATCGCACCTCAAGCATTTCGCAACAAATTGGTGGAGAAAACACGTTAATCCGCCATGTGACCGAAAAGTCATGCAGTTATCGAGCGTTTTGCAAACAAACCACTCACTGTAATAACGAAATAACGAGAAAAGAATGATACTCACTCACAATGCTGAGGACTGGATCACCAACACCAACAATGTCGATTTCAACTCGCGTGATTCCGCTAGAACATAGGTAAGAAATGCACATTTCATATATTATTATTCTCGAACATGTAAAGAAATGCTGTTATATAATACAGTCATTCCAGTATATAATGTATTAGTTACTGGTATTAGTAAATCAACACGGTGTGGTTACAGAGTCAAAATCTCGATAACCAGACTATTATGCAGAAAATAATACGAAAAAGAAATATATGATACTCACTTGAAATACAAACCCAATTACCACAATATTTGTCTATTTAACTTTCAAGGCGTGAATTACGGCTCGGATGGTACAGGATACCTTGTCCACTTCAATCACTTGTATAGCTGGCACGTTTGCACGAGGCACGAGACTTAACGAGAATGCGGGAGATTAGTGGTTGCTAGCGGAAGCGCATTTCGATTTCAATCATATCGATAATATCAATAATATCGATAGTGTTCTCGGTCTTCTCTTCCGTTTAGCAGACGGGGAACGTCTCAAAGAGGGTATTAAGGACATCTCGTCCCCTAAAACGTGCAGCTAAATTCTTATAAAGTTGATCTGATAACAAAGTAAAATATGATTCCTAAATAGGGCTAAGGGACAAAAATCCTTAAAATTGAAGTAGCAGTACTCACACAATAACAACCTTTCGCGCACAGAAGTCCACCCATGGGTCCTCCTCAAGAATTTCAAATGCTTGATTGTATGTTAAAATTGTTTCTTGCATGGTGGAACAAAAATATCAATTACATCTCCAACCGCGTGAGTCTTCCGAATATAATTTAAAAGTAAATTCACTGCATTATTAGCATTACATCCTATGGGCTCTCTGTGAACCGAAAAGATAGCGAAATTCTAACCCGGTAATTTCTCTAGCGATATATTCTCCCCGTGTTTTCCCTTTCATTTCCGTAAGGAATATCTGCTGTGCTGGCTGGGACTGCTTTCGCACATGCAATTTTTAGGAAAATTTCTGGAGGCCACCTGTTATGACTGCTTAAAGTAACCGATTTGAGATGAAAATGTGTTACAGATAACAGAAATTACCTATAAATCATGGAGAATATATATGAGTAATATACAACTACAGAGCATAAAGGGGTTTTAATGAGGTAAGTGTTTAGTTTATTTATAAATGCAGCCAGTCTAATGAAGTTCATTTGCATTCAATGTTCCTGTTACCTTATTATTAATTAAACAAAAGACGCCTGAAGACAGGAATTACCTTAGGGCCGGGTGCATCCTGGAAGTTTACAATTAAGTTGCCACAGGTAAAAAATGAGCCATGGTTTAACCTACTCACCAATTCTTGACTTTTTGGAACCACACATGAAGTTACGTATAAACTGTAATCATTTGTTTACCATAAATTGTCATCATTCTGTAATCTAAGAGTGGCTTCCAAACTGAATATTGTCTCATAAATACCAGGATAAATAAGTGCGCTAAGTCATTCATATGGATATGATTTCCCACAATTATATACACATGTTATTCTCAGTTATCTAAATGGGTAGATCTGGACATCATAGAGCTAAATTCATTCCTTGGTCTTTTGATTATGACTGTTGTTCAGAAAGGGTGGGGAATTCCACATCCTGAATTTTGGTCTGAAGACTATGGCTTACCAATATTTATAGCTACAATGTCGCGTCATTGCTTTCAAGATATTCGTATGAGTTTGGTTTGATAATAGGGAGACACGCTGAAAGGCAAGAGGTAAAAAATAATAAAGCAAAGATAATAAGAGCCGTGTTTGAAATGTTTCTGCTTTGTAATTCTATTTTACAAGCACACAAAATTCGGGATTGACACTGTTGGCCAAATGGCAAGACACTACCCAGCTGGCACAAAGTATGCTGCTTGCCCGTTTCTTACGACATACTTCCGTAAGAAATAAGCAATGGAGCTTACCATGAAGTAAGGAGCCTACGTAAGGAAATGCTCA
This sequence comes from Platycnemis pennipes, assembly GCA_933228895.1. NCBI lineage: Eukaryota > Metazoa > Arthropoda > Insecta > Odonata > Platycnemididae > Platycnemis > Platycnemis pennipes. The sequence goes on along the minus strand of CAKOGI010000002.1, from coordinate 1,508,437 downwards.
GACGCTGGTAAGGCTGGGGTAAGAAACGTCGTCATATATCCTCATTCTATGTAAGCTACTTGCATACAGTAGCGCAGCACGCGGCAGAATGCTGTACTATTACAAAAACTAGCGCGAAATGCGCCGGTGGCGTCATCCGTTGGCAATATACGGTACTACAGCGACTTCCCCCCCCCCCCCAGCATTACTATTGGCGGCATATTTGAATGAATCCCCCTACGCTACCAGTTTGTTTTACTTCCCGTGTTCTTACCAAGGCGGATAACCAACAATGTACCATTCTTACTAGCAAGTACTGTAGAATGTGCAGAACTGGCCACTATCAGCATTCAAACTCCATCATATCCTGAAATCTACATAAAGAATGGACTGATGTACTGAAAGTAAAGGCACAATTCCTCGAGGAAAATGGGGTACACAGCGAAATTCGTAGTTATGTAACAATTGTAGATGCTGACAGGTACAACATGAACCTCACAATGTTTTAAGGCAAAGAAGGAAACTAACCTAGCCAGGTATACAGTGCAAGACTACATCAAATGGAACTGAAAAAATACATGTGACATTGCTGAAAGGAAACCTAGCTACCTGAAATGAACGAATATCATACAAAGCTATAATATTACATTTAAAAGAAGCCACGACAATTTCGGGGGGTGTGGGTTGTATTCCCATACCAGCCTAATTACAGGAAGGAATGAAATTATAAACCTACAAAGATCACTGAAACAGAACTTCTTGGGGGACATTTTGCTGGCAATGTATAATTTACAATACAAAAAATATTGCAGTTTAGTCTCAATATTTATTTTTCAAAATTCATTTGCGCTGCTCTTACAGGTTTCCCTATCATCACAACCATGGTCTTCTGTATACAGAACTTCAATAGGTATATCATCGCCATCAATTGCAGCAGTTGACTCTTGAGCAGCAGCGACTCGAACACCTTTCCCATATACCCGCTGCCGCGAAACTCTGAACCATTCTCCCATACTCCTCTTCACGGAAATTAAGTCCATGCGCTGGCCGACAGCACCTTTACTCCTTACTGCATCTGTGATAAATCAAGTTCATTAAGGGTTTGTTACTTAGCCATTCAGTCGGAACAGGTCACCAGCCAGACACCAGCACTAACGGTCTTATTCATAGTTGACACTTCTTGTTAAAGTGGGCTTTAGATGGGCTAAAGGAACCTTCCAGCATTTCAGGGACATTACTTCTGACGAAATGATGCCAAAGTGAGTAAGCAGCAAAGGCTGGCTGTGATTGGCATTGACAGACTTTAAAACCTTTAGGAATTGGTAGAAATTGCAGAATGGATGGAATTTCTAGTAATTAATTGCCCCTGATGACACTCAGGGATATGGAGAATGAAATGGAGCATTATGGGAAGGATTCATTAAGGTGTTATTGGTTTCGACAAGCTTTTGCCGCATAAATGTTGGAAATGTTTGCCAATCACTTGGAATGACTAAACAATAGGGCTCAGCCGGTGCTGCCGCTAATTTCACTACTTACGATATTAAGACAGGTACATATGTTTATGAAAATGAAGTTCATTTATGGAATGTAAATAAATCGAATCCTCAAATATTCGTGTTTACATTGCAACCGTTGTTTATACTACTAGTAGCAAATGACAATCCAGAATCAATATTACTTGATAGTAAAGTACATTTATCCCATGTTTAGCAATCACTTTGTCGGTCACTTTCAATAGTTGGCCAAAAATTTAAGTAGCATAAGCCATCAAATGCAATTAAATGAGGTTCTCGACATTTTTCAGAAATGGATCCGCGACTTCCTTCCCCTCAACCAGTGGCTCAATAGTGTTTTTCAGGAGAGCTATTAGAGAAAATTATAAACCAAAGGAAACAGATGCATTTGGAATGAAATAGTTAATAGCTGAGATTCCTCAGCTCAAAAGTAATAATATTTTACTACACGAATACTATAAGTAACAAATGCTAATGCCAATATACCTAACCTATAAGGAGAGAAATCTACACCTCCCCTAAAAACTGATATAATTTAAAGAAATAAAATTCTTGATTAACTCCTGACTATGAATAAGACCGACCATAACTTTTTCAGCTACAGCATAACAATGGAATAACTTACCAAATATCACGTGGATGATGTTGTGGAACTCTTTCTCAAAAGATATTTTCTGCTGGGCTCTCCCCTTCATGCAAAACCGCATACTCATCTCCTTCGTCATCAATAATGAGCACATATCATTAACGGTCTTGTTTAGTGCTCCTGATAAGGTGTCTTCGCTTATGTTCCTCAGCAGTTGATTTGAGGACCGATCCCTTAAATATTGTAGCTGTAAGATGGAAGAGCATTCAATTAAGTGCATCAAATTGTAATGCTTAAATGTAAGTGGCAGGATAGGAAAAGGCTTAACACACATGCAAGCAATAGATCATACCAGGAACTTCCTGTAATCAACACTCCTCACCAACTCTGCCTCTATTAGTTTGAGGTCATCTACTGTAGGACTGGGAAGGCTGTGCCATTCCACCATTCCATCATAGCTGGATATCACATCCTCATTCACACTCAGAGGCAAACTCTCCAGCCTCAATGCCAAAGCATCTATTTTCTCACTCACAGCCAACCCATCCTTGGAAACGGTTTTACTCAAGGAGGTTACCTGTCTCCGTATCTCAGTGAGCTGCATATTAATATCCTTCAATATCTCTGAAATGTAAAATAAAAATTTCTCATACACTAAACAAATATATTATGCAGCCTACCTGCCTTGCGGGAGGTATAATTCATCAGTAAAAGCACATACCCTTCATAGTCGGGTCCATGACAACAGTCTCAAGAGAGCTTGCACCCAACATTTCACTCTGAGACTTCTGGACCGGCCGCACTATCCTGCCTTGTTGCTGACCCACAGCAGTCAACTGCGTTGGGATTTGACTCCTCTCTTCAGGTCTATTAGGTCTGCCACTCCCTTGCATCAGGTGGTGGTTCTTTTCCACTCCTGGCCTGGCTTTTGCAGAGATGGTCGTAGTTTTCCTTTGGGTTGCTAATGTATAAGAACACTTAGATTAGATCAATGAATTTGGTGAACAATTTTTGGAGATACCTTATTGCTAACTAAGCCCTGAATGCACTTACTGAAACACATTCAATAACCTTCTTCATACATTTATTAACCCTCTTAGTGAGGCGGGCCAGTATATCGGCTTTTGCATACATTATTTAGAAACTTTCCGGCCAGAAGAAACAAAGACAAAAATGGATAAATATTTAGGTATTTTACTGAGAATACGGAAAAACTCTTGCACTACCATAAATTGGAAGTCCATTTAAAACAATGTAAATACGTAATTGGCACCAGGAATCAAAACCGGACCCTGAGCCTTTTCTATATAGCCTATAGCACCTTCTAGTGTATATGCTACAATCATACAGAATTTCAGCTCAATCGGTTCAGTAGTTTTTGAGGAGATGCATAGCAAACACAGAACCGGTGGACAGACAAACACCACTCCATTTGATATATTAGTATGATTGACTAAAGCTATAATCAAAAGAACAGAAGCAAGTTTTGGTTGACAAAAGGTGTATTTTTGCGTGTAAGACAAAAAGAAAAGAGAGAATTACAAATAGAGTGGAAGAATGGGCAAATGTCATCAGAGACCATGGAATGAAAATGAATGGGGGGAAAAGCAAGGTTATGGCAATGTCAAAAAATGAGGTACAAGAAATGTTGAAAATAACCTGGGAAGAGCAAGAATTAGAACAGGTTGACACGTTTGAATACCTGGGGACACAAATTACTTGTGATGGAAGACCAGACCAAGACTTACCCTTGCACGTTGGGTCCAGATTACTTCTGCCACAAGACTGCGACTGACTCGCAGCAACTGATGAACTGCATTTCCCTTCACCTTCTTGAGGCTTAGCTTGAGTCCCTAATGAAATGCAATTACAATAGTTGAATAAGGTGGAACAATTTTGACAAAGACCTTTACACACTTCCTTTAAAAAACAAAATTACCAGTTGATTGAGGAGGATCAGAAATCCACCCATCATCATCATCTACACTAGAGTCAGTGACAGGCTCATTAGGGTAGCGAATATTTTTTGCCTTCCTTTTCCTCTTCCTTTCCTCACCAGCCATGCTGCTCATTATAGCTTCCACTTCTGTGTCACTACACTCTACAGCCTTCCGCTCCACATTCACTGCATCGGAATAAGAATCTGTGGAAATAATTTCCTATTAAAATAACAGTTTGCAAAAAAAGATATCCATACACAGTGCAAACTCTGTCCCAGCCATAGATACAGACCAAAGGAGGGGGAAACATATTTCACTCCTAGTGTCTCCCAGTTGTCCAGGGGAGGAATCTCTCCATATAGCATCTTGCTCACAACAGACCAGGAGTACCCGGCAGGTTGATACCTAGCTGCACTTCCATTTACAATCCAGCAAGCTGGAATTGTTTGGACGGTGATGTCCTTAAACTCCCTATGCGGTAGAAACTCTGCTACGACAAAGGGCATCCTGTAAGATAAGGAGATTTTATATCACAAAGAAGTAAGAGCAACGATAAATATGTCACACATAGCTTACTATACATACACGTTCAACAGTGTGATGGCTCACAAAATTGCTGTTGACCCAAGCCAATGTATGAAATCGCAGTACCAAAAATATCACAAGCATCAGATCATATTATTAATGATGGAGTAGCTCACTGATGTAATAACTTGGGCCAAGAGATGAATCTTGAAAAGGAATCAGCATCGCTTTCCTCTTTATAGTGTTCACTGACCACAGCCGTGATTGAGACCATCCCCTGGCTACATAAATTCCCACATTTATGGAGGTGTCAGGTACTTCATAGAAGCTGGCTACTTCAGACAAGGCTTTGCCAACAATGAAGACATCGGGACCATGATGGGCAATCAAATTCACTACTATTATTTCTTCACTTTCTGTCACAACACAGTTATCTGGTTGCTGGTCCGAAAATATAACAGAGTTTGCCTCGTATCTGGAATAGCATGGAGCCTGCAAGCCAAATGGAAGAACTCTGGGGATTCGCCAACATGCATGAAGTTTCGTCTTTGATACACTGCTCTTCTGCTGGAATAAAGATGCCTCTTCGATGCGTCGCACTATTTGTGGCAGTGGAAGGTTTGGTTTACGCACCAGTCTCTTTATTTGGCCAAGTGCATTCTCGAATTTAAAGGCACTGAATTTATCCAGAGGCCCATGTAACCTGACATCATCAGCCAAATGAATAAGTCCATGGACATTGTATGATACGTTTTTCCTACCATACAGCACTCCAAACTTCCTCACGAAGTACTCCAGGAGGCATTTGGCATAATCAACATGCTCTTGACAATCTAACCTGGCCAATAGTCTGAGGGCATAGTGGAATGCCAAGAAGTGCTTGTACAAATTTCCACTGACAACGCCTTTCAGCAAAAAGGGCCCAGTGTACAGGAGGAATGTACGAAATTCAGTGGCTTTCCACCTCTGTAAATGATCCAGAGACCTCGGTTTCCGTGCGAAATCTGAAGGAGCACGTTGAGTGATAAAAGCTATCTTCTCATTCAAAACAGCCACTTTCATGGCTTGCAATCTCACATTTAGACTTCCTTTCACCCATGATAAAAGAATCTTTCGCATAACCCCCAGACACACCAAATGCATATATTCAAAGGGAAACTGCGAAACCATTTTCATATCAGGAATGCCTTCCAGGGGTGATTCCCCAATGTGATGCTCTTCATCCAACCTTTGGCTGAAGCTATTGTCTGATCTTAGAGGTGCACTGATCTCATCAAAGACCACTCTGTTTTCATAGTACTCCCCCTGCAAAGTGCACTTCCCGCAACCCGAATACCCAGTGTGTGACTTTATTTGAGCCACAAATGCACGGGCAGGAGCGTCACAAACATAGCATGTGACATCCACATGAAACTCTTCACCATCACATTCAAAGCCACTGCCTTTAATTTGTCTCATCTCCTGGACGTAATCATCCAAAAACTCTGAGCAGGATAGAGGTTCACCATTGCCATGGAAAATACCGACAGGAAAAGGTAAAACGACAGGGAAATCTTCTAGGCTCAACAATGTAACCCATACCTGACTGTTCGAGCTCTTTGCTAGAGGAAGTCCGTCAATATTACACTGCAATTTTTAACAGTTTTCTTTCACGAACCCCAGGAATCTCTTTGATGATTCGTACCAAGTTCGTCTGAATCCCCATGTGGCTGTAAGTACCACCACCAATGTGCTTCACATTAATTCTACGGGGTGTCTTGCGCAAAGTCCTAATGTCTGAAGGCAGGTACATGAAACAGTGATGCTGTTTCAGCAAAGCTAACAGGTCATTACATTTTGTTACCGTCACTCCTGCACTCGCCCATTCAGCAAGACCCTTTTGGAATTCTCCCAGGTGGAAACCATCATCACATTCACTTGAGTCCGACTCTGTGGAGCCATCGGTGCTTAAGTTCACATCCTCCTCCCTCAGGCTGCAATCACTATTCTCTGAATCTGAGGCCTCATCACCTACTCTCTCAAAACTCTCATTCAAAACTTCAAAATTATCTGGCACATCATCGTCACTAAGTTCGCCAGCCTGGAGTCTTGCAGAACACAGTAGTCTTTTATGCCTTCCTGAACATTCACTGTACGGCTTGTACCTTCGATTCGGCATCGTTGCAATAAAGCAGTGATAATCTGTGGAACACAGGAGAGAGACCAAATAATGCCAAACCTCCTATGGCGACGAATCTGCCGATGCAACGAAATTCTAATTGAAATTGTGGACGTTGACAAGTGACTTGTGCACTTGTCAACAGCCCCCAGAAAGCTACCTTGCATTGCATTGAATTATGATACTTCAAGTAAGTTCGCTACGACGGCTCCCGGTGAGTGCATGAATAGTATTAAACCATAACGCCATCAAATGAAATGGCTGCGAGACCTGTATTTTCATAGAAAATCCAGCCGGCATAGGACGGTGAAGATATGTAGTAACAAACGTGAAAAGCATTCCAATCTACGAAACTTGCACCCGTTTTTTTCCGTCATAGCTGTATGTCTTAATATGCTAATGAGGAGGGGCAGTCTTAGTACGGCTTACCATCTTCATTAATATTATAGAAATATGTATATGGAATTATGGTGAATTATGCGACGCCTTTATCCCCTCCAGTATTTAACTATTTACGGTGATCTGCGATAATTCTTGAAGGAAATACAATAGTATTTTTAATAAAGCAAAGGATTATACTGACGAGATGCTACTGAAGACAGAGGGGTATATATAGAGATGCGCAACTCGGTAAATTACCGCGGTATTATTCGTAAATTACCAACACCCCTGAATAAACGTAATAAACGGTAATTTTCAGTAAAAGTTTTTTTCAGAAAATTTCTTCCTAACGAAGAAACCATTGGAATGGGTGATATTATAAATTACGTAGCTAGAACGATTTTGTTTACATCGTGTCCGTGATTAATTCAGAGTAAAAAATAAATGCGCATTGCGCAGGGGTATGTCTTTGGAAGGAAAATTTCTCATAGTGTGACAAGAGAGAGGCAATTGCGTGTTGCCGCCAACTTCGTTTTAACTTTTTTAATGAGTTATAATACACAAACGTCGTGATATGTTTGATATAAGCGTCGGCATTTGTATCTCAAAATTTAAAATTACCGGAAAATTACATTAATTTACCACGGTAATTTACCTCAATTGAAAATCAAGGTAATTTACGCATCTCTAGGTATATATACATTTCGCATTCATTAATGGACACATGAAAAATGGCGGAAAAAAATCACGATTACATGCTCGTTGGTGGGCCACTTTGCATGGTAATTAATAATCAGATGCTGAGTTCCCAGACACAATATACGTTCGAAACCAATGGCCAAAAATGAACGCGTGGGGATAACATCAACCCCAACACCAACTAATACAATAGGGGAGATATTAAAACCATGCCAACATTGTATACACGTTTGCAGATTGAACCACTACTGTCCCATGATTTTTAACAAATACACTTGAAATATAAAGTTCAAAGTAAATGCAAATAACACCCCACTCTAGCTTAAGTGCCATTAACTTGCAGATTATTATGAAAATTTAGCTAACAGAAAGAGTTACAGCATGTGCAATAGAGGATAGTTTCAGTCACTTTCTTAATTAAGTCGTGATTTTAAAAATTGAGATCACACTTACCTGTGATTGCAGCTGTAGCTTCAGCAACACGACAGACGGATACGGAAGATATGATCCCAATGTCTTCTGGATTTATCGCCAATCACACTCGATGGAAATTGATGCCTCAGATAACTTGGGATTCAAATACGAAAGCCCTCGATTTTACAACTATCTGTTCAATTGTACTTCCTTTTTCGGGATGCACCGTCCAAAATCTAAGTGTACCGAAAGATTTAAGTCCAAGAGGTCAGGGTCAAAATAGAAAAATATGCCGTCCAAACCAAAATAAGCGATCAAACCAAAAGAGAAGTCCAAAATCGCAGGGTCAAAATAGAAAAAAAATACCGTCCAATAAAAAATATAACCGATTAATCCAAAAGAGATGTCCAAGAGCGCAGGGTCGAAATATAATAAAATAAGTAGAGAATCCAAAGAGAGATCTTAATCGGTAATCGATAAAGAGGAAGTCCAAGCGAGCAAAGGGTCAAAAATCGAAATCAATCCAGTAAGCGTTCTCAGTTTCAGCGAAGATGACGTCCACGAAAGAAGTGAATGAGCGGCGTGGATCGGCGTGGGTAGTCACTCATTATCTCGTGGTTTTCGTGATTCTCGTAGTTTCCGTCTTCCGTTTCGTTTCCTGAGGAAGGAAACATCGGGAACCTAACGCCCGTTCCTCGATTATATTTTAAGTACCTGTTTCGACCGCAAGAGGTCATGCCATGCGTGTATAAGATATAGGATGGAAATAGGTAAGCGACTTACATTTTAAGCTGCTTACCTATTTCTGCTATCAAACTTGCCTCCACAACTTACATTGTGCCAGCTGGGTAGTCAGTAAAGCCAGAAATAAAAAGACAATTGCATAATCCTCCCAGATAGCAATGTAAGCTTGAATCAAGCTTGCCGCAAGAATATTCTTGCAAGCTGGTAAGCTTGCAACAAGCTTGCAAAAACAAGCTTGTAAGCTTTTGGCAAGCTTAAATCTAGCTAACTAGTCTCCAAGTGTCAAGCTTGCAGCAAGCTTATTATGCAAGCTTACTTCAAGCTTGCATAGTAAGCTTGTAAGCTTATGACAAACTTGAATCAAGTGAACTACTTTCTATTTGGCAAGCTTGTTCCAGAAGCCCGAAACAATGGCCCAGGCAGCAAAAACAACTTGAGGCAAGCTTGTCATCACAGACTTGAATACTTGCTACAAGATTGTCCTGGCAAGCAACCAAACTTGAGGCAAGCTGTCTAGTTCCCTTCTTCAAAACTCGACACAAGCTTTCAAGACAAGCTTGTAGAGCACTTACATACACACTTTGCACAAACTTGCCTGGTAAGCTAGTGGACCGCTGGTATACACAAACTTGCCTAGTCAGTTCATGGAAAACTCAAAAAAACCTAAACACCAGGAAAAATGTATTTTGTGCAACTAATGCAAGAGGCTGAATTGGCTAAATGGAGAGGCTAATGCTAGCTGAAGAAAGTGAATAAGCTGTCATGACAATTAAAAAACTTGTCTTATTTGGAAAAAACCTTTTTTAACTTTCATTTTTTTCTTTTCAACTTTTAACCTTCACCATAACAAAATAACGACTTTAAACGACACGACCAACTGCTCAAAATACATGAAAAACTATGTCTCAAATTTTACATCAAACCATAATTTCACAACTATGGTTACTTATTTTTAGCAAAGGAAATTGATTACACTGTTCTGATTAATTTCGAAATACGCTCGCCCTAATGAAAATTTCTCATAAGTCTCATAAGAAGTTTTCTCATAATAAATTGGCAATGAGATCTTATGAGAAATTTTCTCAATAGATCTTATGAGAAAATTTCTCATTAGATCTTATGAGAAATGTTCTCATAATAAATTGGCAATGAGATCTAATGAGAAATTTTCTCATAAGATCTTATGAGAAATTGTCTCATAAGTTTCATAAGAAATTTTCTCATAGTAATTTGGCAATGAGATCTAGCAATGATTCGGCATTATTTGGCACACGCCCACTATACACGTAACTCGACCGAACTAAATCCGTGAACGTTTAGCGTTTCTTGATGTCACATAACGAATTCACAATTTCATTAACACACTTATGCGAGTTAGAATTTTAAACAAAGAGGGCAGTTTATAAATTTATTATATTTATTGACACTACTTCCAGTTTCAATTATTGCATTCACTTGCCTTTGTAACATACAAGATTCCAAATATATGAGGCATAATCTCAAAAATAACCAATGTAACAATAAAAATATTAAATAAACCACATGACATGAGAATTAAAAGCTGCGATCGAGCTTGCTTAATGCATAAGATTTTATTTTAATGGTTGGTCTAGGTGTTCAACAGCCAGAAGTCTTTTTTTTTTAATAACGCTCCTCTAAAAACAGAAACTATACCTATTTTTCCAACGGGGAATTCCTTTAAATATCACCGAAAGTCATCACTGCACTGTCACAACACACACAAAATATTCACGTTTATTATGTAGCTGAATGATGATCTGAATTCTTATTGGATCATTCCGAATGTTCCAATTTGTTTATGACTTTAATGTGCCTGAAAAATGATAAATACAATCAATTCCTGAGTCAGCAATTCAAAAAGCCTGCATGGAAGGCAGATTAAAACGACAAATTCGTTCAACACAATCGCTTGTCATAACAATCATTCACTTACCGTTACTTTAGTGTCCATTACAATTAAAAAATAATCTTCCATGAACACTAATTAAAATAAAACGTAATTACTTGAGGAGATAATTCTTTCTCACGTTTCTCGCTATGTGGCAGCCATTTTGAATTTCGAAGTGGTCTTTAGTGATGGGTAAAAATAATCGATTCTTCGTCATAATCGATTATTTTCTTCCGATTCTTTCGATTATTGAATCGATTATGAAGATCCGATACTATGGTATAATCGATTATTTCAATGGAATCGGCGGGAGAAGAATCAAATTAAAAGTTGGCGTACTCAGCGTTAAGGATATATATGGTGTCTGGAAAACTATTCTTATAAGTAATGAGAACGATGAAAAAAATAAATATGAGAAAATATTTATGATTAAAAGTATAATTATCTAATGAAGAATTAGCGTGATGGGTGAGTACAGGGCTTTTGAAAGACAAATTTTTGCCGACTGTGCCGACGAATCTTTCTGATGGCCAACAATGAACTAAATTGACTGATCAATTGCCATCCAATAACTTCTCGAACACCATGGATCCCTAGACATTGTTCGTGATATTTCTTCGCAAATAAATGTGTATAAAAAATCTCAGATTGGTATGGCTGGACATTATGATAACATTACCTGTAGACCAATAATTGTTTATCAATATTTAATTGTTATAAATAGTTATCAACAAGTCAGGCTTTGATGGAATGTTTCCACTCTAACGTAGATCTCTTGAACATCTCCCTCCTAATATTATTTTTGCCTTCAGGTATGGGTATCTCACGTCTCTGAAATACTCTAGAGCATTTCAGAGACCTATGCTCAATAGATCTATTTTTTCTTCCTTCTTCAATTACTCTGCATTATTCATTTAATGACGGTTAAAAACCCATCCACCGTTAACATTCAGCTACTTTGCCCTTTTCTAATTACTCCCATGAACTTTCTTTTCTCCAAGATCTCTAGAGCTTCCTCTTTACCCTTTCTTTCTACCCATAGTCTTCTCCATCCTCCTACAAAACCAACATCCCCGAAGCTTCTGGTCTATCTTTTGTTCCATTAAACCAATCTTCCATGCCAATATTCCATCAAGCTCTTCACTAATGTCGCCATTAACATAGAAATATAAACTATTATTTTTAGGGCATCGAAAAGCCTACCTAGTGATTAAATCAACGCAATTGAGCAAGCTGCTTATGATAGCGTAACTGACTCCATGTTGGTAAACACTGCATTCTCACAGGTCCATCCATCTACACTAGTAAGGTAGCTGCCTTATTTGTGAAACAACCCTCGAATCTTTCCAAATCACAAAGAAGTACACTCGAAAAACACTCGCTAAAATGATAACTCATTAACTCAGTATTCAATGACCTTATCACAACATGGTCTAAATCACCCAGCCTCAGTCGTCTACAATAACTCACAATCCAACAAAATCTGTCACATATATATCAAATTTTAAGAAATACTTTAAAACAACTCTTACTAAAGAAAACATACTAAATAAATCATAACAAAGAGCCTTGCTGAATTTTTTTATAACTGCAATTGCTGCAAAATGATCATTTTTGGTACTAGCTTGTCCTTATGTAGAAGTATACATTTTCATTATTGATTGATTTTCATTTTGACAATTTCTAGTTTACCACTGTGACCAATAGAAATAAAATAATATTAAATAAAATTACTCTTGTAATAATTAAGATCAATCAACCCCACAAGCGTCGATTATACACAGAAATAGACGCTCCTCGCTTGAAGTTTCGCACAAACCACCTTCAAAACACTATTATTTAAATCTCTGCTATTCAGATCACAGAAGAATACGATTATTTACCGATTCTTTTAACATATTCCATGTATTCCATGATCCACGAGCGTCGATTATTTGCGAGAATCAGCTCGCGCCCATTTATGTTGCGCATCCTTGACGATCACGACACGATTATTTCAAATCATTTGATTCTGCTCAAATAATCGGCAAAGAATCGTATGCGCCTTATGAATCTTTGCCGATTCTCAACTCATCACATAATCGTCGATTATTCCAAGAATCGATGCGCATTTCGTTCATCACTCGATTATTTTGCTCACAAAAGAATCGGGTAATAATCGTATGATTTTCAAGAATCGTATGTTTGTGCAACGATTCTCAAGAATCATACGATTATTCACCGATTATTTGCATAACCGATTATTTCAACCCGATTTTTTCCTGAATCGATTATGCCTCAATTTTATCATATGATACGATTAATCGATTATGGAATAATTTTGCCCAACACTAGTGGTCTTGCAATTAATCGATAATAGTCTATTCGATATTGGTCGATACAACTGTCCACAAACCGCGAACTATAAAAATGTGAATATTCACGTTAAAATTACTCGTGGGCACGACAGTTGTTATTTCTGGTTTATAAGATTCTCTTGAGAAACTATTGATTTTAGAACTTTTTTTGGGTCCCTTATCAAGACTATTTTGGGACTTGTAATATTCATGAATCGCGTTTTAAACAACTTTTTTGGAGATGCATCGTCGTTCGTCATTCAATGCAACGTGAAATATTTTCAACGAAGGCGCCAAAAACTAAGTCCGAAAATCATCTGGGTAGGAACCCATAAAAATGTTCCACAATCAATAGTTAAATCGCTTCCAAAGTTTATGAATCGTGTTTTAAACAACATTTTTGGAGATGCTTCGTCGTTCGTCATTCAATGCAACGTGAAATATTTTCAACGAAGGCGCCAAAAACTAAGTCCGAAAATCATCTGGGTAGGAACCGATATAACTGTTCCACAATCAAGAGTTTAATCCATATATGGCTTCTCATAGCACTTACAAGAAATCTTATAAGTTCTAATGAGGAGTTTCATAAGTTCTCAAAGCTTCTCATAAGATCTCATTAACTTCTCAAGATCTCATGAACTTCTCATAAGATCTCATAGCTTCTCATAAGATCTCATGAACTTCTCATAAGATCTCATAGCTTCTCATAAGATCTCATGAACTTCTCATAAGATCTCATTGCTTCTCATAAGATCTCATGAACTTCTCATAAGATCTCATAGCTTCTCATTAGATCTCATAACTTCTCACTAGATATTATGAGAAATACCTATGAGGACTATGAGAAATTTCCAATAGGGCGTTCCTAGAATAATTCCGAATAACATTCATTACGAAAGTTGCACAAGAAGAAGAGGGCGAATAACAAAACTCTTTTGCATCTATTTACCTCTACATTTATCATCAGTCATTACTTATACATTTCCAAGAGGAATCTACGTTTATCTTGCATCCACTGGTGACACTCTTACTCAGAATTACATTCGTTGGCTTTTTATCTTCTCCTAAGCTCCTCCACAAAAAGGCACCTGGAAGCAGCACGAATAGAAGACTTAAATACTGCAATAACAACAAATCTTTCTATTTATTTTTAAAAGCAGGAAAGAACTATTAACGGTTAAATTCAATTAATTAACAGCCGCTTCTTTCAATTCAACGACCTTCCGTCAGGACATGGCACAAAAAGCATAAATCTGTATAAATATACAAAAGAACTATGAAAGTTAACTGAACAAATTAACTCACCCTTGCCTCCTTCGGCACTAAGATGCACGATGCTAACAATGCCATAAAAATCTCGTCCCTGGTCCCAGAACCTTGCGAAGTATTAGTGACAATAGACTTATCTACAAAAAAACGTAACTGTTAAGCAAACAATTCCTACCCAGCTGGCACAAAGTATGCTGCATGCCTGTTTCTTACGACATACATACGTAAGAAATAGGAAAGGAGCTTACCATGAAATAAGACGTTTGCGTAAGTAGTTGCTCAGACCCAGGTAAGACTGGGGTAAGAAACGTCGTCATATATCCTCATACTAGGTAAGCTACTGACATACAGTAGCGCAGTGCGCGGCAGAATGCTGTACTATCACGAAAACCAGCGCGAAGTGTGCCTGTGGAATTATACGATACTACGTCGCTTCCCCCCCCCCCCCCCCCCCCCCCCGTGGTCCCCGCATATTATGGAATAGGAATAAGTTTTATTTATGCTCTGGGTACAACACCCCTAAGGGCAAAACAAGTTTACAAAACATATTAATATTTAAATACATTCCCTTACACTACCCTTCTCTCAGCCCGCGAGGAAGATCTTACCAAGAACGATAACCAATAATGTAGCATTCTTACTAGCAAGTAATGTAGAATGTGCATGACTGTCGACTGGCTGCATACAAACACCAAATGCGATACTAACCTTTAATTTGCATAAAGAAAGGACTTACGTACTAAAAGTAAAGGTATAAGTCAACAGGGCAGATAAAGAATAGGGTACAAAAATCGAAATGAAACCAGTAAGCGTTCCTTATAGTATCAGCGAAGATGGCGTCCACACAAGTTGAGTGAGCGGCGTTGTTCCACATTGTCTCGTGGTTTTCGCTATTCTCGTGGTTTCCGTGGTTCCGTTTTTCGTTCCGTTCTCTCCGAAGAAGGGAATATCGAGGACCATCCATCCGTTCCTCAATTATACTTAAGTGCCTGTTTCGACCGCAAGAGGTCATGCCATACGTGTATAAGAAATAGGATGGAAATAGGTTAGCGACTTACATTTTAAGCTGCTTACCTATTTCTGCCTGCAAACTTACCTCCATGACTTACATTGTGCCAGCTGGGTATGAGAATAGTGTATATTTTCAGTGTTGCAGTGAGCGAACATTCTGCTCAATAATATTATATATGCACACATTATCCGCATTCAGTTCAAAACATACCTCTTGAATGAGGATTTTCACATCACAAAATCCATCCATTCCATTCGCTTCGTCGTACTTTTTCCTTCTAATTTAATCCTGGGACGAAGGCCAAAAAAACTTGGATGTCTTGAATAACTTCAACGTGACCACAGATCACTTGCGTTTTAACAATTAGCTATTTTAACCACCATGCAGTTGCAACCAAAAGTTCACGAAATGAGGAGCACGGAAAGAAAACATCGGCAATAATCCAAGATGGAGGTTTACACGCGCTGCATTTAGAGTCAAGTTAGCATCTTAATTCAAAATAGGGTTGCTATATACTCAGAATTATAATTTTTAAACATTTATTCTCATTTTAAAATATATTAATACTTATTGTCTGCTTTATTTCCATATTTTTTACTCGTACTATTATAGTAATTCGAGTTTCAATCTATCAAATACTTCAGTAGTATGTGGTGGGAGTGCTTTGTATACATCTTTGGAATGTAAACATCCGGTTTCATGTTGTTGATGTGTGTTGATGTTCGAATCAAGTTTGAATAACTAGAGCCAAGCAAATAAACTAACTAGATACTACACATCATTAACATTCATGAATTATTCAAGCCAATAATGTAATGATTAATTACAGTATGACCATTTTTAATTTTTTTGGTGCTTTAACAGGAGTAAGTATCAATTTCTACATGGGACTACAACATATTATCAGAACCTATATGTATTATGTCAACAAAGTCAGTAACAATCTTTG
Source organism: Platycnemis pennipes (assembly GCA_933228895.1). Taxonomy (NCBI): domain Eukaryota; kingdom Metazoa; phylum Arthropoda; class Insecta; order Odonata; family Platycnemididae; genus Platycnemis; species Platycnemis pennipes. The sequence continues at coordinate 1,492,019 of CAKOGI010000002.1, read as the reverse complement.
GTCGATTTTGGCAATTGGCTTGTAGATATGGACTATTATCAATACATTGACGTACGAGGTCATAAATGAAAAATATGGATAATAATAATTAAGTAATTTCCTATACAGCTAGCAAATAGCAATTTCTGATAACATTTTTCAAAGTCAACCCAGTTATGTTCCTTAAAAGTCAGTTATGTACCTACCAAATGTGGTAATTGCATTTACATCTTCATACTGTCTGTCATTTTCGAGGTTTAACTGGTCGCATGCCTGTATTTAACGGATAATACTTTTCTGAACGAAGATCTTACAAGAGATTGAAATACTATTGAAAATTAAATGTTTATATGAACTATGGGTACCGGTATACTCATTCCTTGTGTATAAGAGTTCGCTACGGAATACTACATACCGGTTAAAACTATGTCCCGAGTACGCGTATACCAAATTTCGTGTGCGGTAGGGGATGGCACGCGTCACTCTTATATATCAATATAATAGTGTGCAAACGTCACAAATGAATCAAATGGATAATTAGAGTCAAGCAAATTGCAATACAGCAAGCAAAAATATTTCCTTTGTATACAACCCTGCTGACACATTAAAATTCCTAAGTGAACGTAGTCACATTCGTTGGAACTCAAGTTGTATATCAAAGAGAGATAGGTGGCCCAAGGAAAGAAAGAACTTACGAATGAACCGGCGCTCACGTCTTGCTCGAGTTCAAACGGAGATAGTGGTGTTGCGCTAAGGGAGAAAAATATTCAAGGCATGCAGACTTGAATGAAGCTTGCCATGAGACATGATGCAAACTTGAATCAAGCTTGCCGTAGAAAGCTTGCCACGGCAAGCTATGGCAAGCCAATAACTAAGCTTGCGGCAAGCTTACATGCTATCTAGGCAGGTACACGAGGACCTAATTATTGCTATTAAAGTCCTTGCCTTATGATAGGGAATGCCTTCAACAGTTGTCAATATATATTATTTTGGTGGCTTAGGTACCTATGGCGAAAATGTAGGGAATATGCCGAAGTCATGTAGTTCGGTTCAGTTGGAACTATAGTAACAGTTTGGAATCCACGGTATTATAAGTGTGACTGATGCTTTTAAATCTGCCCTTCAAAGACCTGGACAAGTACTTTGAGATTTATCTTGAGACAATAATATTCGACCGTGGGAACGGATATTCTACAAAAGAGAAACTTATGTAAACTTGACTTAACTAGTGACGAAGATTTTGGTCCGTGGAAACGAATATTCGGGTACTGATAATCACATGTATACTCTATACCTATTTTCTAAATATTTAACTTATTTTTTTGTTTAGAAATGGTCAAATGCAAGTGCCAATTTTCGTGATGCTGTCTCCTGTGAAAGAGTCAGTAATTAAAAGAAATATTCGAACCATGCTAGATTGATACATTCGTCCATTCGTCATTGATACATATGCCAATTGGCATAGGTTGCATTAATTTCCTACTAGGCTGTAATGAAACAGACAATGAGAAATATAGAATCAATATCATGACACATTCATAGCCATCATCTTATAGCTACCAACAGTGTTCACTTCGATGATACACAAATTTAATTTTAAACCTTATTTGAAAGGTAATTCATAAAGATTAAATTAATCACCAAGAGCTATTATGCCATTCCAACATTAAATTTAAAACTGCAAGTCTTCCTATCGCACCTAAGAAATAAATCTGTGGAAGGAAAACATACTGTTTCAATAGTGAAAATCAACTTTTACCGAGTTGAGCCTGATACAACTGAACGTATATTACATCTTCCCTAAGTGATCAACGATGTATGACGGAGTAATAATTCATCCACATCTACATAATACCCTGCAAGCCACCGAAAGGTGTGTTGCAGGGGGTGATTTCTCACCAAAAAGCACCACATCTCATGCTAAATTAATTTGGTAATAATTTACGATTGTATAATTTTTTTGCAGATAAAAATAGCAAAGCAGGCTTGCAATGTAATGTTTTTAGTAAGGTTTGCTTAAAGTCCTTATACCAACATGCAACTACCATTGCTATGAATTGACCCACTCGAACTGTACTTATGCATTCATATGATCCCAAATTGAACGAAGAAAGAAGGACATTTTGAAACTTTCGGCAAACAACATCTCTGATTCTGTGATGAAGGTCTGTGTCTGTGGATTCTGTGATTACCATAGTAATTTGGAGTCGCAAAATATTTTAAACGTCATAACAGAAAAAATTATCTTGGCATTTAATTAAGATCTTAATTCTCGAGATAAAGTGTAAATTTTGATTTGGCAATGATTACCAATGAAATTCACTTAATAGACTGGTGACGCTAATTCAGTTATCGTTCCGTCCCTCTACAAATACTGGCGATCTTCGCTGCACACGTTTAAGTTCATTTGTTTATGCGTATTTCGCTTGGATCCCATGTACAGGCAGCGTTTTCCAAATGAGGTCTAAAAAGGGAGAAGTAGGAGATTTCTCGTACATGATCATCACATTTATGCAGATCTTATATTATCAACGATTAATATAATTCAACGGCAGATATATTGAATGCCGAATCAAACTTAATAACTGTTTTGACGCCGAGTCTAATTATAAAATTATTTGGCGCCAATAAATGTTGAACCAAACCGCCGCAAAGAATCACTTGGAGTATAGCTCGGCACTTGCATTGGACAATTAATTGCACCTAAAACCAGTTTGGGGAATTAATTCCGAAGCACGCCCAAGTATTAGGAGTATAAAAATATGCTTCCTCCTGCGAGGTCGCAGGAGGGAAACAGGGGCGTGAGAGATAAGCGAGGCTTCCATCCCAATCTCCCCCCCCCCCTTCGATTGCAACACCAATGCACGTGTGGCCATCGGCGACTTCCAGGAATCTCTCAAGCAGCAAGAAGGGCTACCGCCCGCGTTCGAGACCCCTCTTTAACAGAGTTTCTCCTCAATATTTTTGTAAATATATTTCTCTCATTTCTGCCTAATATCTTCGTTCACTATTCGTGAAATAGCCTGTACAAGAAGTCGAAAAAAACCATTATCGACAATGCCAAATATTGAAATAGTTTTTACTTCGTTTTTACTTCTTTGTGTACCTCTAAACGTATAAAACCTGGATTATCTCTCTTATTCTCCAGTTCATCAAGGATAAATTATAGATGAAATAATTTAGCGGTGGGTATGTGCCGGCGGTGACGGTCATACTTTGGATAATGACTTTAAACTTGATAATATGGAGTACATCAATGTTATTGTAACTAATATTTTTCAGTAAAATGTTTAAAATGAGAGTTTTAATTACAATATTAGAAATATATATCATTAAAATGTTCGAAATGATGGTTTTTATGCGCTTTCCTCGGCTGGCACTCCGGTTTGAAGGTGGTTTGTGTGCTGTCCCTGACTGTCATGCTTTGCAATATGACTAACGTATCTTTACTTGATGTTAAGGAGAAGATGGCACAACGCATCCATCATTATGTTCGGAAATAATACTTCCGGAGCCTATCGGACGCTTCTGTGTAAAAAGCGATGAGAGAAGACGATGTCGTCAGCGGTTTCCGAGGTAAAGGGGTAGTCTGTTTTGGCGCCAATAATTTTTCTCGTAAACAACAGGAAAAAATTTAAAGTTATGAAACGCTATAGTTGCTTGTTAGCATGTAAAGAGTGGTGGCCTTCACCGCCTGCCACACACCGTAAGGTGGCTTGCAGGTAGATATGGGCAACTTGGTAAATCACCGTGGTATTTTTCGTAAATTACCAACACCTCTGAAAGGTACCGTAATAAACGGTAATTTTCAGAAAAGTTCTTTTTCAGAAAGTTAATTCCTCAGGAAGATTGGAATGGGTGATATTATAAATTTATAAGCAAAAACGATTTAGTTGACATTGTGTCCATGATTAATTCCAATGAATTCAGAGTAAAATAACAAATTCACATTGCGCAGAGGTAAGTCTTTGGAACGAAAGTTTCTCATAGTGTGACAAAAGAGGCGAATTGCGTGTTGCTGCCACTTCGTTGTAATTTTTTAAAATGAGTTATAATAGATAAACGTCGTGATGTGTTTGATATAAGCATCGGCATTTATATCTCATTATTTCGTTTTGAGTCCTCTTATAAGGATTTGCAGCTCAAAACTTAAAATTACGATAATTTACCCATCTATACTTGCAGGGTATTGCGTAGATAAAGATAACAGTGTTAGCTTAACCTATGTATTATATTGAATTAAAATAGGAATCATGTTGAGATCGCAGGTTAATATGTAGATATAATCTATACTATAAATTCCAAGATAATATTTTCAGTGAACACGCATAAAATATTTAGTGAACCCCAAGCAACTGTGATAGCCTCGACCATAACCGAAAAATTGATTGCCAACAGACAGATTCAACATGTCCTTCTTTCCTCGTATAATTAGGGCTATATATAGCAGTAACTATATCTAATACCATGGTATAAATTTATGAAAAGCTGTTTAAGATCGGAAATAAATTTCACTGATGCATAACAAAGAAATATTTTTTGACATTGACATAAATTTTCTTACTTAATAACAAATTTTGTTTTTGTTAATAACGTAACACAGAAAAAATTGTTTTTCGTATTCACAAATTGATGAAACTTCTTTTCAAATGAATGAACTATCGTAAATTGGTGTGCAGGAGAAGCAAGAAAGTAATGAGAGAAAAAAGGTACACTACCATAGTCACTTACATTAGCAACCGTTTTTTGAATATGCTACTGCATGAATTTTTTAAGTAATTAACATATTTCCAATAGTAAGTAGATACTATGGCAATTTTTTCTACCCCCAATTTCATCTTGCTTAATCTCCGTATTGCAAGTTTAAATGGAAGAAAAAATGTTTCCATGTGAAGGTTAAACTCCAGCAATTGGAATAATTTCTACAATATTTATTAACTTCTTTCATTTCTACAATTTTATAATTCTGATATCCACGGGTATCAAGGGAAATGTAATACCAGAATATACATTAAACTCGCAGGTAACGTGTAATAGCAATGTGTAAGTTTGCTGTGCGTATTAAATTTACGAAGCTATGGTATCCACGGAGAAATTGAAACAAATATCCGGAAAAGACATGGCAAATCCGGGTAACGAGAGCGATTTTATGTTTTCCATATCGTTTGTGTCGAGCGATCATATGTTTTTTTCACAGCGGTACAAGCATTCTCAGGAATCACTTGGTGATCTACCAGAAAACTATTCCTTGATTCACTGACTTGGTACCTACAACTCGAAATCACCTGGCGATAAAAAGTTTAATATATTCGTAAAAGAACGAACACGACTTGATACACCCCCCATGGACACGAAATAATTTCCAGGGGGTAAGTATCGCCCTGTCCGGCTACGGTCCGGGGGAATTTATCTCTGCCTCCCCCTCGGACCCCTTTTATCTACACCCCTTCTAGAAGGTTCTCTCGATACTCCTCGACCCCTTTTATCTACATCCCTTCTAGAAGGTTCCCTCGATTCTCCTCGGACACCTTTTACGTACACCCTTTCTAGAAGGTTCCCTCCATACTCCCATAACGTTGCCTGCGGTTGTTCTCGTCTTTTCCCTGCTGAGTGTGCGGAAAAGACGAGAACAACCGCAGACAACGTGATGGGAGTATCGAGGGAACCTTCTAGAAATACACTCAACCTCACGTGATGGACCCCCCCACTCACTTGACCTGCGGCTGCTGACGCCTTTTCCGTACCCCCTCCACCCTCACGTGATGGAAATTTCCATGCCCGAGATGGTATATAAAGGGATGGGATTCTGAGCCAAGACACATTCGTCCAGCAGAGGAGGAACACCGAGTTCTGAACGTCTTGTGCTCACCGAGAACCTTGCTGCACCTAGTTTCCTCAAGCAATTCTGTAGCGACTTCACAGACGGCCGTATATATTTTGGCACCTCCGCGCTGTGAACATCATCGGAAATGGCGCAGTCCATCTGTGGCGTAGCAGGAACCTGGTGTCTCACGCAACGGTTGTAGGTACGTGGAGGTGACTTTAAATGTCATACTGAGACATGTATTATGTACGTATTTTCGATGACTTAGTTGTGATATACCGCAAATATCTGTTGAAGGTAATACGGCGTTACAGCATTTGAATTATTTTTTTAACTTATTTTAAAGAGAAGGTGTGCATTTCCTGTTATGTTCTTGATTTCTATCGTACATTTATCTGGAATATGTGTATTTATTTTTAATGTCACAATTTTGGCCAGAGTCCGTGGAATACTCAACGGATGTGGCCGTTGGAGGCTTGAGGCAGATGGGAGATAGAATCCAGGAAGGGGAGAATAATAGTAAAAAGAGTAAAAGGAAAAGTAACGCAAGATATTCTGAGGTGACATCTGACCCCGTTTTATGGAAAAAAATAAAGACATTTAAGAAACGGTAGATGGATACTAGAAAAAAAAAGTTATTTCAGACGAACGAGAAGGGGCAATCTGAGTTCAGGAAAATAAATGAGAAGAGGAAAGCTCTAGAAGAAAAAATAAGGGAATCCATGGAAGCCGAAATTGCATTGAGAAAAATTAATGAATATAACTCAGATTCAGCAAATTCGGGTGAGGGAGGGGGGTTACCGTCCCCGAAGAGGAAGAGCAATCAGGAGGAAAGAAAAATAAAATACAGAAAGAATTTGCGGAGGACTCCGCTGATATTCCATTTCCATCCAAAAAACCACGTTTTCCTGATACGATTGGGGTGAAATCGTCAGCGTCGCATAACGGTAAGAGAAATAAGGAGAAAAAGGAAGTCAAAATCGGGAAAAAAAATGAGGGCGACGCTGATAGATCACTTCATTCGGATAAACCACGCACTCCTGATACGAGCGACGTAAAAGTGTCAGCGTCCCCTACGAAGAAGAGGAAAAGCCATGTAAAGGAGGACACCGCTGATATTCCATTTCCATCCAAAAAACCATGTACGATTGAAGGGTGTGACAAAGAGGGTATGGAATCCTCTATAGGGAAGAAGAGCGAAAACGATTCTGAGAGTTCAACTGAAGGTGCTCTTCACATAGAAGACGATTCTGAGGGTTCCACTGAAGGTGCTCTTCACGTAGAAGACGAGTCTGAGATTTCCACTGAAGGTGCTCTTCACGTAGAAGACGATTCTGAGATTGCCACTGAAGGTGCTCTTCACGTAGAAGACGATTCTGAGAGTTCAACTGAAGGTGCTCTTCACGTAGAAGACGATTCTGACAGTTCCACTGAAGCTGCTCTTCACGTAGAAGACGATTCTGAGAGTTCCACTGAAGGTGCTCTTCACGTAGAAGACGATTCTGAGATTTCCACTGAAGGTGCTCTTCACGTAGAAGACGATTCTGAGAGTTCAACTGAAGGTGCTCTTCACGTTGAAGACGATTCTGAGAGTTCAACTGAAGGTGCTCTTCACGTAGAAGACGATTCTGAGAGTTCCACTGAAGGTGCTCTTCACGTAGAAGACGATTCTGACAGTTCCACTGAAGGTGCTGTTCACGTAGAAGACGATTCTGAGAGTTCCACTGAAGGTGCTCTTCAGGTAGAAGACGATTCTGACAGTTCCACTGAAGCTGCTCTTCACGTAGAAGACGATTCTGAGAGTTCCACTGAAGGTGCTCTTCACGTAGAAGACGATTCTGAGATTTCCACTGAAGCTGCTCTTCACGTAGAAGACGATTCTAAGAGTTCCACTGAAGGTGCTCTTCACGTAGAAGACGATTCTGAGATTTCCACTGAAGGTGCTCTTCACGTAGAAGACGATTCTGAGAGTTCAACTGAAGGTGCTCTTCACGTAGAAGACGATTCTGAGAGTTCCACTGAAGGTGCTCTTCACGTAGATGACGATTCTGAGAGTTCAACTGAAGGTGCTCTTCACGTAGAAGACGATTCTGAGAGTTCCACTGAAGGTGCTCTTCACGTAGAAGACGATTCTGACAGTTCCACTGAAGCTGCTCTTCACGTAGAAGACGATTCTGAGAGTTCCACTGAAGCTGCTCTTAACGTAGAAGAAATGGAGAAAAGAGAACAAAAGACTCTGGCAGAAAAAAATTGCAGACGGAGAGCAGGTCCGCCGTCTATATTGGTGACCAAAAATGTTTCTTCTTCGCGTGATAAATTGAGCGAAGATGAAGACCCTACTTATGTCCCAAATGGTGACCAGCAAGGAAAAAGTGAACCCAGGAATACTTTGCCTTATAAAATAGGCGAAGGTGGATCTCCCAGTAATGGCACAAGTGGGGACGAGCTAAGTGAAGATGAAAGCGGAGATAGAAGTAAAGGAAGGGTGAAAGGAAAGTTGATTTTGTCCATCACAGACCCAGACAAGGAAACAAAATTAAGGAAAAAATTTCCTTCATTGGTATCCAGGATAAGACCTGCAACAAATAGGGAAGCTTTCTACACAGCAGGTATGTTGAAGCCCTGACCGCTGTGCGGCAGAAGATTAAAGTCACATCTAAATAGACATTTAACTCGTTCACATAAACTTGAGTTAAAAGTTTTGGAAGAGAGAAGGTTGAAAAATTAAGCAGGTACACAACTTATGTCTGGGGTAAGGGAGTGTTCAGAAACCCAGAGGATTTCACACAAACGTTGTTTACTGACGCGTGGAGAAACTCAAGAAAGCTAGTAGTACGGGCGTTATCAAAAATGGGGGTGCAGATCATACCAAGCGGGACGCCACTAGATGACTTAATGACAACAGATATGCCAGAATTATCAGGTGCATCATCAAATGAAGACAACGACTTAGAGGAAAAGGCAGGTGTATTCAAATATAACCCGATTTCCCAATTCTAATTCTTTCTATTAATTTCATTGCCATCTAAGAAGAGTCGAATATGTGTATCCAGTCATGGGAAATTATATCAGAATAATTAGTTTTAAATTACTACTTTATATACATAAAATATTAGGTTTATTAATTACCATCACAGAATAATGAACATCAAACATTTATTTCTTACACAGATGGCGACATCATCACAAGGGAAGACCAGTCCTGCTCAAAGAGATTTTCTCGAACATCCACCATCGAAGACTCACTACGAGGCACCTGGAAGATATAATGAAGATTTAGGAGAGAATCAGTTAACTTGCCCTCCTTTCTCGGGAGCCAATAAGGTGATTATAATGATGGTGATTAAGTACTGTGCGAGAAATTAGTTTGCTATGTATCGCAAACGTAAACGCCAATCTGAAGGAATATCCCCGTAAACATTGCTATAACTTGTTAAAATCCAATTATTTTCATTATCTACTACTTACTGTCGTAAAAAAGTAGCATGGACAGAGGAATAATTTACATGCAAAATGTAATTCTTACGCAGATGGCGACCTCATCACAAGGGAAGACGAGTCCTGCTCAAAGAGATCTTCACGGACATCCAGCACCGAAGAGTCACTACGACGGTCCTGACACGAGTGATGTTGATTTTGAAGAGGAACGAGTAACCTGCCCTCCTTTATCGGGGGTAAAGAAGGTGATTATAATAATGGTGATTAAGTAAGTACTCTGCGACTAATTAGTTTCACCTTCCAAAAATCGTGATTAAGTACTACTCGACAATTTAGTTTGCTCTTACATAAATGCTATCGCAAACCTATACGACGATCTTAAGGGATGATTCCCGAGGACATTGTTCCAAATCATTAAGATCCGATTATTTATAATATTTACACCTATTGTCGTCAAAATGTATGATTTTTTAAAACAAGAGCAATGTTCCAACGTTGTAGAATGGCACACGTTTACCTGTAGCTAAATTTTTCTTTCCTTTCATTACAGATTTTTGAAAACGCAACAATAGCCTCTGCTGGCGTGAATCGCTCCTCAGTTAGAAAAGTTATCGAAGCAAGTGGACTGAACGATGTGGGAGTTTTCAAATATGATCACCCTTTTGTAGTCAAGGAGAGGAACCATTGGACGGTACAGCTGAGCCATCCAGACCCCAAAAATTATTTAAGAAACGTTTGCCGCCTATTGAATTACTCATACAAAGTTAATAACTTACAAGATCCAATTCAATGGCGGAGTTGTCTCTTAGATACCATCAATCACATGGCATATTTACATAAATATAAAGAAACAGGAGCATCATATTGTTCTATGTTCAGCACATTGTGCAGGTGTTGAAGTTCGCCAAAACGTGGGCAATGAAACCTCCAAAGGGGGCAATTGAGAACAAACATTCTGTCAACCACTGATATAGTGCAGGATTTGGAATCAGTTAGGAAAATTGCGGAATTAGATAGGCCTAAATTGGAGGAGGACCTGCAGTTCTTGAGAGAAGGTGTTTTCAACGGTTCGGGCCTTGTTAGTATATTCAGAGAAAGAGAAGCGAGAAGAAATAGACCCAGTTCCTCCAAAGGGTGTACAGCAAGAGTGAGGTAAACAGAAAAGTCTCGGGAGGTGGCGGAGGCCTGGCTACGCATTGTTAGATTCCTTGGCTGCGTCGCATTAACCAGAACAGCCCAGAGAAGGGGGTTATAATGAATTTGACAGTAGAGGAGGTTGACAATGCGATTTACGATAAAAATTCCAACAGCTACGTCATATCAGTTGCTCGCCACAAAACGTCCGCAAATGCAGCTGCTCAAGTGGTGGTAGAGAGTGATCTGTGGTATCTTTTTCACTATTACTTAGGAATGCGGAAAAGAGTCATCAACACTGACAACAATATCTTCATTATGAACACAGACTGCAGGGCTGTTCCAAGGAGTTTAGTGCACCATATCTGCTGAACTGCAGGGGTGTTCCGCATCTGCAATCTAAAAATCAACAAAAAATATGTAAGTAAATGAATTGTTAAGGGAAGTTCGTCATTTCTTTTTTAATTACCAACTTTTTACAAAATTAAAGAAAAAATTTCCTTCATTGGCATCCAGGATAAGACCTGCAACAAATAGGAAAGCTTTCATACACAGCAGATATGATGAAGCCCTGTGAAAAATTAAGCAGGTACACAACTTATGTCTGCGGTAAGGGACTGTTCAGGTACCCAGAGAATTTTTAACACATGCGTCAATGCTAGGCAGCAACAGATATATGAAATTTTATGACTAACGATTGCTTTGGAAGACTGCAGGGATGTTGCCAATGTGAAATTTGCAAAGAAAGATAAATGTGTTTATATAGAAGCAAATGAATTATTGAACAATGATCGTTATTTCCTTTTTAGATCTCCTTTTCATGGGGCTGACTTTTTAATATTTCTATGCTAGGTATCAATAAAGGATGTCACTAATGAAATGCGATTGAAAATTGAGATTAACCCGGTTGAAGTGGATAGAGGATGGACGCGCGTGCTTGTGCGCCTTTGGAGTTTTCTTACGTGTGTTTCAAAGCATATGCCGCAGACTGGATATGGTGGATCCTCATACAGGTTGCACATAAAAGTCCGTATTCCTCTTTCATTGAGCTCCTTATTAATCACCTGGAAAAATCCGTTGTATACATTCCATCCGTGTTTATTGATGGAGGTTCCGTGGATAGAGGATGGACGGCACCATTTCCGTCGCTTGTCTTTGGGTATATTTTTTGTACGCCTCCTTAATCAAGGATTTTCTTCCGTATTTGGTAGGCCAATTGCGATGTTTGGATTCCTGATTTGCGCTCACTACATCGAATTTTGCTTTGTTTTGCTGGTAGCCCAGTACAGCTAAATACTCAAATCTTTTTTCGGCCATTTCACTGTCGCATATGTTTTTAAGGTCATTGTATTCGTCTTGAGGGAGTGGGGAACTTTTATCAAATGCCTTTTGAATAATTTCATTTAACTTTTCTAGCTCGGGGAAGCTTTTAAAGTGGTCATTTCCGAAAATTAACCCGCGAACTCTTTTTATTTCCGTAAATACATCCAGAGGTCCTTTTACTTCGGCAGGTATATCCTTCGAAACCTTGTTTTCGTCTGTGAGGGCCTTAACCACGTTATATTCATCGACTGCCTTTTGAACAGTGTTAACCCTGTAGTGAGCCTTTGACGTCTGTTCCGTGTGTTTCAATGTATTTGCAACTTTTTCTCGGGTATCAGTGTCCTTGCGACTAGAGATGGTGGATGCTAGCATCCTAATAGAGGTAGCACATATAGTCCTTATTCCTTGTCTCTTCAGCTCCTTATTAATGTCCTCGATGAATCTCTTGTAAGCATTCCCTTCTGTGCACTCAACCCATTGGAACAGCGCTGCAGTCCTGCAGATACGGTGCATTCAAGTCATTGGAACAGCCCTGCAGTCCTCCAGATTTGATGCACTCTAATTCCAGTCCTTCACTTTCATCTTGGAAAATCAATGTATTCAAAGAAATCATACTATATAATGTATTCAAAGAAATCATATTATGTAAAACCAGGAATGATGTTGAAAATGAAAGTAATCATATTATGTTAGAGCAGGAATGATGTTGAAATGCAATTAAACAAAGTAATCATACTATGTAAAAGCACAAATGATGTGGAAATTTTGTGACAATAAAAGAAGTATACTTTAATAACAGTTATGGAAAATAATTCATTCAAAATAATTCCTTCTTTTCCCATTAGCGAAATATATTACATTTAGAGGGTGAAAAGTTACATCACTAAGCATACCTACCTGCTAAATGGTAGAGGATTGGCTTGTGGTAGACATATGTCAGAATTTTCAGTGGGGAGTATTTGAAGGAGGCGTATGAAAAAAAAATACAGATAAGGGAAACAAAAGCAATATTAACAGAAGCTCCTATAAAGTCAAAATATTGGAAAAATATTATTATTTGAAATATTATTATTTGACCCAGTTCAAATGTTCTTAACGATGGTCCAATACCTTTGACGCTGATTAAATCTTATCCGACCGAAAACCATATCGTCAGGCGTTAGTGGGGCAAATTGAAATTGACGGCAAAACATATAGGACCGTGTATACCAAAGTTTTCATTATTTGATTGACAACAGGATTTATAATAAAGCTGTAGTTTTCATACTTTATAGCAGTTTTGGAAAATAATTCCTTCTTTTCCCATTAGCGAAATATATTACATTATGTCACTAAGCATACCTGCTAAGTGGTAGAGGATTGGCTTGTGGTAGACATATGGCAGAATTTTCAGTGGGGAGTATTTGAAGGAGGCATCTGTAAAAAAAATACAGATAAGGGAAACGAAAGCAATATTAACAGAAGCTCCTATTTAGTCAAAATAATGGAAAGATAATGCAGCTGTTGTTAAAATGTATTTCACGTGGCTTTGGTATTTATGGAGAAATTGAAGGGAATATGTGGCAGACACATGGCGACGTCGGATTTTAGAGAGATTACCCTGAGGAGGCCCCCAGCAGCGGAGGGGGTTGGTAGAAAACCACGTATCCACGGAAAAATCTATGTGGAGTGGGCATAAGGGTATGTTAAGGAAAAATAAGGGAAGGTATATAATTTCCTCCTGTCCAAATAGGCTTATAATGAGCCTCGGGTCTTTCTTCTTTATTTTTTTGAAATCTTATTTCCATATAAATATCACTCATCTCCTCCGCGTCCACCTTCTCCAAAGCCTCCTAACCCCGGAACCTGGGATCCGTAGCCTCCTTATAGCACCATCTATAGTGAGGCTTACGGATCCCTTCCAGGAGTTCAAGGCTCCACACCCCAGGGGGGTAAGTCTGTAACTTTAGGCGCTTCGTTTGGGAGAAAGAGTTATCTCCCAAAGTTTTCTCATGAGTTATCGCATGATTCACCTCAACAATCTGACAACTCGACAGTAAACTTTGAAAAGTCCAATTAATTCTGGGCCATTTCTAAAATGAAAATGGGATTACTTTAGAGTTGGTATTGGTTGGTAAAACTTTAGAGTTGGTATAGTCTAGGGGTACTTCAGTGCTCAAAGGGCTAAGGTTATATAGCATCATATAAACTAAGATCATAATTATAAGACCTTGAGAAGCATTATTGTGGAGCATTCAGGATCCACTAATGTGGTTAACTTTCTTCCTATCTTTGAGTTTTTGCTCAGATGATATAAGACTTCCTTTCTTCACTGCAGATGTAACGCATGTATTTCATGAACTACCTTCAGTTTCACAATGCAGATGAGCGTAAAAGTTTTTCTAATAAGCATGATTGTCTTGAGTATAACCATGGTTATACCATAACCATAACAAGAGCGCTGAAGACATTTAAATATATCACTTAATACCTATCTTGTTCATAGTTTGAAGTGAGTATTTCTTGTTGTCTTCGTGCAGGGTAATCACTTACTTTTGATTATGCGTAACAGACGAACACAAGATTGAACATCGGGCGCGTGCTTTATTCGACAAGGACAGAGAGATACAGAAGAGCGCCAAAACAAAAGAACACCGAAATGAGTGGCGCTAACTTAAACCTGGTACAGACAAATGAATGGTTACTTCCACAATGTTGGGATCACAATAAGAACAACATATAAACAACACTTCCCCTTGATTCCACACATTGGGGATTACCTTCACAGTCCAAAACTTTCTTATACTAATTGTCCAACAGTACAATAAAAATCAAATACTTTCACAACATACATAATCACACAGACACAAGTCCTACCTTAGTACACAGTTCTTGAGTCTTCCTTGCACTAAGTCCTTTAGTTAACAGGTCTGCAATATTAAGGTGAGTTGGCACATACTCAAGATGAATTAGACCTTTTAACACAATGTCCTTAATATAATGGTATCTTATGTCAATAGCCTTGGATCTATGATCAACCAGATCAAATTTGGCTAGGGCAATCGCAGGTAGATTGTCAGCCTTGACACAAGGAATCTCACACATGAATTTTAGGTTCATCTCCCCAAGGATATTACCTAGCCATAAGGCCTCCCTAGTGGTTAAGGCAAGGGCAATGTATTCAGATTCTTGGGTGGAATTTGCAACAACAGTTTGTTTCTTACATTGCCAGTGGATGGGGCCACCAGCTTGCATTGCAACAGTCCCAGAGAAAGATTTGCGGTCAATCTTATTTCCCGCAAAGTCAGCATCACTGAAAATTTGGGCCTGCACGTTGGTTTTCTGATAAACAATGGCATAATCAATGGTCCCTTTAACATATCTAAACAGGTGCTTTACAGCTGACCAGTGGGTTTTCATTGGGTGGGAACAGAACTGACTCAGGTATGACACAGCAAATGAGATATCAGGGCGAGTACCATTAGCAATGTACAAGAGCATGCCTATGGCCTTCCTAGAATCACTCTCGTTGACAGCAGCATCAGGCTCACTTGGCCCTTTCATAACACTAGTGCTGAGAGGACACGATACACATTTTGCATTAGACATTCCAAATTCATACAACATTTGCTCTATATATTTTGATTGATCAATGGACATAGAATCACAACTCAGTTTTCTGACCCTTAAAGACAAAAAATTACTTATTTTTCCAAGGCATCTGATCTCCACATGCTTAGATAGATTTTCCTTGAACCAATTGATATTTGCTTGATCAACACTCCATATGGCTATGTCATCAACATACAAAGCAGCGTATATCTTACGGGTTGAACTGAAGAATAAGCAAGGATCGCCATAAGTGAGTTTGAGTGCCATTGACAAAAGTCCATGTACCTGTGAAAACCCCTGGGCAACAAGTCTAGCCTTAAACTTGTGCAGATTACCATCATTTCCGGTTTTTACACGGAATTTCCATGTAGAGCCGATCACCTTCTCGTTGAGAGGTCTCGGTACGATGTCCCAAGTTCTCATCTTCTCCAAGTTGGTGAGCTCCTCCTCCATGGCAGCTATCCACCTGGCACGGTGGGGACTCAGCATTGCTTCCTCCACGGATGTAGGCTCGTGAGGATCATCTTCTTCTGACAGTGTCACCTGGGCTGAGTGGCACTCAGAGCAGCCACATGTGGTAGGTTTGTGCAACCTCCCGGAACGCCTTGGGACGACAACTACCTCTTCAACTGCAATGGGTACAGGATCATCATCTGGCAGGTGGATGTTTTGGGCGTAGTCTAATCGTTGAGGGTCAGGTAGATCAGGTGTTGAGTCCTGAACCTCCAATTCGTCACTCTCCACCAGTTCATCCCCAAAATGCTCGTCACTCTCCACAAGTTCATCCCCAAAATGTTCGTCACTCTCCTCGAACGTGAATATGTTACTCAATGGATTCTCGTGCTTCCCCTGATCGGTTGACCGCATCTCCTTGAGTGGGAATGTGCTTTCATGAAATACTACGTCTCTCCTCACGATGGCACACTTTCTTAATATGCTCCAGAGTCTGTAGCCTCCCTTGGTGCCCTCTTCATAGCCGAGCATGATACATTCCTCAGTCTTGCTATCGAGCTTTCTTCGATTCTCCACAATGGCCTGTGCTCTGCAGCCGAATGGTTTGATTTTTATCAGGTATTTCATGACGATCTCGCATTTCAGGATCAGGGCAATGGGTATCTTGTTCCGAATAGCACGGCAGGGGCATCGGTTCCTTATGTATGCAGCCGTGTTAAGTGCTTCTGCCCACATATCTTTGGTAGCTCCAGATTCGATGATCATACACCTTGCCATTTCCATGAGGGTTCGGTTTTGTCGCTCACTCCTGCCATTCTGCTGTGGTGAATGAGGTACAGTTTTCTGGTGAATTATCCCATTCTCAGTCAGATATTTTCCAAATTCATCAGAACAGTATTCACCTCCTCTATCTGATCTTAGTTTCATTATCTTCTCACCAGTCATTTGTTCCATCAGAGCCTTGTATTCCTTGAATTTTGTGAGAGCCTCACCCTTGCTTTTCATGGTCTTCACAACAGTGTACCGGGAGAAATCATCAGTGAATACGATTGCATAGAGGGATCCACCCTTGGATGGTGGGTCGAATTTTCCCATGACATCAGTGTGTACAAGTTCAAGGGGTTTGGATGCCCGTGCACTCGTTGCAATGAATGGCTTCCTTTGTATTTTCCCTTGGACGCATACGTCACACACTTCCATTTCCTTCCGTTTGAGCTCAGCAAGTGGTGGTATTTTCTCCAATGCTTGGGCATGGACATGGCCAAGACGTCGATGCCACATTTCCTTGGTTGTCTCTACACTCAACGCCAAAGGTGAGTTAGTCAGTCCTTGCATACTACGGTCACCGCTACAGAGTTCATACATCTTTCCGGCTTTCTTGGCTTCGAAGATTATTTCACCATTCAGTGACCCTACAGCAACTTGGTTTCCGAACGTGACGACGACTCCCTTTTCGGTTAGCTGGGGAACAGAAATCAGATGGCAATACAGGCCGGGTACATACTTGACATTCTGCAAACACAATTTCTTGCTCTCTCCATCTTTCATTCTAGCATAGAGGTTTACAGCCCCTTCCCCTTCAATGGGTAGTTTCACGCCATTTCCTATTTTCACACTTCCCTTTGACCCCACTAAGCGTTTAAATGCATCGGCATTATGGCACATATGGTCAGTCGCTCCCGAGTCCAAATACCACTTATCTTCGTGCACCTGGTGCCGTGACGAGTCGGATAACAGGAGTATGGCATTCTCTTCGTCTGAGTCCTCACTACAGGCAACGTTTGTCTTCGACTCACGCTCACGACGTTGTTTCAGTCTTGCTTCCTTAAATTCAGCCCATACAGGGCAGTCGCGTGCGGCGTGACCTGGTTTTTCACACGAGAAACATTTGAAGTTGGGTGGGGTGCCCCTTGACCGGTCCCTTCCCTGGCCTTAAACTTACTGCATTTCTTTTGCCAGTTTGCCGGCGGCGGTTCCTTACATTCCTTCAAAACATTCAAGGCTACCGAATCGTCGTTCTTCACTCTGCTGTTCCTCTCCATCCTCCTTTCTTCAAGCAATAATTTCGTCGAGCACGAGCGTCGATTATTTACGAGAATCAGCTCGCGCCGATTTTTGTTGCGCATCCTTGACGTCCACGACACGATTATTTCAAATCATTTGATTCTGCTCGAATAATCGGCAAAGAATCGTATGCGCCTTTTGAATCTTTGCCGATTCTCAACTCATCACATAATCGTCGATTATTCCAAGAATCGATGCGCATTTCGTTCATCACTCGATTATTTTGCTCACAAAAGAATCGGGTAATAATCGTATGATTTTCAAGAATCGTATGTTTGTGCAACGATTCTCAAGAATCATACGATTATTCACCGAGGTGCTCATTTCGTTCATCACCCGATTATTTCGCTCACAAAAGAATCGGATAATAAATCTGTGGAAGGAAAACATACTGTTTCAATAGTGAAAATCAACTTTTACCGAGTTGAGCCTGATACAACTGAACGTATATTACATCTTCCCTAAGTGATCAACGATGTATGACGGAGTAATAATTCATCCACATCTACATAATACCCTGCAAGCCACCGAAAGGTGTGTTGCAGGGGGTGATTTCTCACCAAAAAGCACCACATCTCATGCTAAATTAATTTGGTAATAATTTACGATTGTATAATTTTTTTGCAGATAAAAATAGCAAAGCAGGCTTGCAATGTAATGTTGTTAGTAAGGTTTGCTTAAAGTCCTTATACCAACATGCAACTACCATTGCTATGAATTGACCCACTCGAACTGTACTTATGCATTCATATGATCCCAAATTGAACGAAGAAAGAAGGACATTTTGAAACTTTCGGCAAACAACATCTCTGATTCTGTGATGAAGGTCTGTGTCTGCGGATTCTGTGATTACCATAGTAATTTGGAGTCGCAAAATATTTTAAACGTCATAACTGAAAAAATTATCTTGGCATTTATTTAAGAGATAAAGTGTAAATTTTGATTTGGCTATGATTACCAATTAAATTCGCTTAAAAGACTGGTGACGCTAATTCAGTTATCGTTCCGTCCCTCTACAAATACTGGCGATCTTCGCTGCACACGTTTAAGTTCATTTGTTTATGCGTATTTCGCTTGGATCCCATGTACAGGCAGCGTTTTCCAAATGAGGTCTAAAAAGGGAGAAGTAGGAGATTTCTCGTACATGATCATCACATTTATGCAGATCTTATATGATCAACGATTAATATAATTCAACGGCAGATATATTGAATGCCGAATCAAACTTAATAACTGTTTTGACGCCGAGTCTAATTATAAAATTATTTGGCGCCAATAAATGTTGAACCAAACCGCCGCAAAGAATCACTTGGAGTATAGCTCGGCACTTGCATTGGACAATTAATTGCACCTAAAACCAGTTTGGGGAATTAATTCCGAAGCACGCCCAAGTATTAGGAGTATAAAAATATGCTTCCTCCTGCGAGGTCGCAGGAGGGAAACAGGGGCGTGAGAGATAAGCGAGGCTTCCATCCCAATCTCCCCCCCCCCCTTCGATTGCAACACCAATGCACGTGTGGCCATCGGCGACTTCCAGGAATCTCTCAAGCAGCAAGAAGGGCTACCGCCCGCGTTCGAGACCCCTCTTTAACAGAGTTTCTCCTCAATATTTTTGTAAATATATTTCTCTCATTTCTGCCTAATATCTTCGTTCACTATTCGTGAAATAGCCTGTACAAGAAGTCGAAAAAAACCATTATCGACAATGCCAAATATTGAAATAGTTTTTACTTCGTTTTTACTTCTTTGTGTACCTCTAAACGTATAAAACCTGGATTATCTCTCTTATTCTCCAGTTCATCAAGGATAAATTATAGATGAAATAATTTAGCGGTGGGTATGTGCCGGCGGTGACGGTCATACTTTGGATAATGACTTTAAACTTGATAATATGGAGTACATCAATGTTATTGTAACTAATATTTTTCAGTAAAATGTTTAAAATGAGAGTTTTAATTACAATATTAGAAATATATATCATTAAAATGTTCGAAATGATGGTTTTTATGCGCTTTCCTCGGCTGGCACTCCGGTTTGAAGGTGGTTTGTGTGCTGTCCCTGACTGTCATGCTTTGCAATATGACTAACGTATCTTTACTTGATGTTAAGGAGAAGATGGCACAACGCATCCATCATTATGTTCGGAAATAATACTTCCGGAGCCTATCGGACGCTTCTGTGTAAAAAGCGATGAGAGAAGACGATGTCGTCAGCGGTTTCCGAGGTAAAGGGGTAGTCTGTTTTGGCGCCAATAATTTTTCTCGTAAACAACAGGAAAAAATTTAAAGTTATGAAACGCTATAGTTGCTTGTTAGCATGTAAAGAGTGGTGGCCTTCACCGCCTGCCACACACCGTAAGGTGGCTTGCAGGTAGATATGGGCAACTTGGTAAATCACCGTGGTATTTTTCGTAAATTACCAACACCTCTGAAAGGTACCGTAATAAACGGTAATTTTCAGAAAAGTTCTTTTTCAGAAAGTTAATTCCTCAGGAAGATTGGAATGGGTGATATTATAAATTTATAAGCAAAAACGATTTAGTTGACATTGTGTCCATGATTAATTCCAATGAATTCAGAGTAAAATAACAAATTCACATTGCGCAGAGGTAAGTCTTTGGAACGAAAGTTTCTCATAGTGTGACAAAAGAGGCGAATTGCGTGTTGCTGCCACTTCGTTGTAATTTTTTAAAATGAGTTATAATAGATAAACGTCGTGATGTGTTTGATATAAGCATCGGCATTTATATCTCATTATTTCGTTTTGAGTCCTCTTATAAGGATTTGCAGCTCAAAACTTAAAATTACGATAATTTACCCATCTATACTTGCAGGGTATTGCGTAGATAAAGATAACAGTGTTAGCTTAACCTATGTATTATATTGAATTAAAATAGGAATCATGTTGAGATCGCAGGTTAATATGTAGATATAATCTATACTATAAATTCCAAGATAATATTTTCAGTGAACACGCATAAAATATTTAGTGAACCCCAAGCAACTGTGATAGCCTCGACCATAACCGAAAAATTGATTGCCAACAGACAGATTCAACATGTCCTTCTTTCCTCGTATAATTAGGGCTATATATAGCAGTAACTATATCTAATACCATGGTATAAATTTATGAAAAGCTGTTTAAGATCGGAAATAAATTTCACTGATGCATAACAAAGAAATATTTTTTGACATTGACATAAATTTTCTTACTTAATAACAAATTTTGTTTTTGTTAATAACGTAACACAGAAAAAATTGTTTTTCGTATTCACAAATTGATGAAACTTCTTTTCAAATGAATGAACTATCGTAAATTGGTGTGCAGGAGAAGCAAGAAAGTAATGAGAGAAAAAAGGTACACTACCATAGTCACTTACATTAGCAACCGTTTTTTGAATATGCTACTGCATGAATTTTTTAAGTAATTAACATATTTCCAATAGTAAGTAGATACTATGGCAATTTTTTCTACCCCCAATTTCATCTTGCTTAATCTCCGTATTGCAAGTTTAAATGGAAGAAAAAATGTTTCCATGTGAAGGTTAAACTCCAGCAATTGGAATAATTTCTACAATATTTATTAACTTCTTTCATTTCTACAATTTTATAATTCTGATATCCACGGGTATCAAGGGAAATGTAATACCAGAATATACATTAAACTCGCAGGTAACGTGTAATAGCAATGTGTAAGTTTGCTGTGCGTATTAAATTTACGAAGCTATGGTATCCACGGAGAAATTGAAACAAATATCCGGAAAAGACATGGCAAATCCGGGTAACGAGAGCGATTTTATGTTTTCCATATCGTTTGTGTCGAGCGATCATATGTTTTTTTCACAGCGGTACAAGCATTCTCAGGAATCACTTGGTGATCTACCAGAAAACTATTCCTTGATTCACTGACTTGGTACCTACAACTCGAAATCACCTGGCGATAAAAAGTTTAATATATTCGTAAAAGAACGAACACGACTTGATACACCCCCCATGGACACGAAATAATTTCCAGGGGGTAAGTATCGCCCTGTCCGGCTACGGTCCGGGGGAATTTATCTCTGCCTCCCCCTCGGACCCCTTTTATCTACACCCCTTCTAGAAGGTTCTCTCGATACTCCTCGACCCCTTTTATCTACATCCCTTCTAGAAGGTTCCCTCGATTCTCCTCGGACACCTTTTACGTACACCCTTTCTAGAAGGTTCCCTCCATACTCCCATAACGTTGCCTGCGGTTGTTCTCGTCTTTTCCCTGCTGAGTGTGCGGAAAAGACGAGAACAACCGCAGACAACGTGATGGGAGTATCGAGGGAACCTTCTAGAAACACACTCAACCTCACGTGATGGACCCCCCCACTCACTTGACCTGCGGCTGCTGACGCCTTTTCCGTACCCCCTCCACCCTCACGTGATGGAAATTTCCATGCCCGAGATGGTATATAAAGGGATGGGATTCTGAGCCAAGACAGATTCGTCCAGCAGAGGAGGAACACCGAGTTCTGAACGTCTTGTGCTCACCGAGAACCTTGCTGCACCTAGTTTCCTCAAGCAATTCTGTAGCGACTTCACAGACGGCCGTATATATTTTGGCACCTCCGCGCTGTGAACATCATCGGAAATGGCGCAGTCCATCTGTGGCGTAGCAGGAACCTGGTGTCTCACGCAACGGTTGTAGGTACGTGGAGGTGACTTTAAATGTCATACTGAGACATGCATTATGTACGTATTTTCGATGACTTAGTTGTGATATACCGCAAATATCTGTTGAAGGTAATACGGCGTTACAGCATTTGAATTATTTTTACTTATTTTACTTATTTTAAAGAGAAGGTGTGCATTTCCTGTTATGTTCTTGATTTCTATCGTACATTTATCTGGAATATGTGTATTTATTTTTAATGTCACAATTTTGGCCAGAGTCCGTGGAATACTCAACGGATGTGGCCGTTGGAGGCTTGAGGCAGATGGGAGATAGAATCCAGGAAGGGGAGAATAATAGTAAAAAGAGTAAAAGGAAAAGTAACGCAAGATATTCTGAGGTGACATCTGACCCCGTTTTATGGAAAAAAATAAAGACATTTAAGAAACGGTAGATGGATACTAGAAAAAAAAAGTTATTTCAGACGAACGAGAAGGGGCAATCTGAGTTCAGGAAAATAAATGAGAAGAGGAAAGCTCTAGAAGAAAAAATAAGGGAATCCATGGAAGCCGAAATTGCATTGAGAAAAATTAATGAATATAACTCAGATTCAGCAAATTCGGGTGAGGGAGGGGGGTTACCGTCCCCGAAGAGGAAGAGCAATCAGGAGGAAAGAAAAATAAAATACAGAAAGAATTTGCGGAGGACTCCGCTGATATTCCATTTCCATCCAAAAAACCACGTTTTCCTGATACGATTGGGGTGAAATCGTCAGCGTCGCATAACGGTAAGAGAAATAAGGAGAAAAAGGAAGTCAAAATCGGGAAAAAAAATGAGGGCGACGCTGATAGATCACTTCATTCGGATAAACCACGCACTCCTGATACGAGCGACGTAAAAGTGTCAGCGTCCCCTACGAAGAAGAGGAAAAGCCATGTAAAGGAGGACACCGCTGATATTCCATTTCCATCCAAAAAACCATGTTCGATTGAAGGGTGTGACAAAGAGGGTATGGAATCCTCTATAGGGAAGAAGAGCGAAAACGATTCTGAGAGTTCAACTGAAGGTGCTCTTCACATAGAAGACGATTCTGAGAGTTCCACTGAAGGTGCTCTTCACGTAGAAGACGAGTCTGAGATTTCCACTGAAGGTGCTCTTCACGTAGAAGACGATTCTGAGATTGCCACTGAAGGTGCTCTTCACGTAGAAGACGATTCTGAGAGTTCAACTGAAGGTGCTCTTCACGTAGAAGACGATTCTGACAGTTCCACTGAAGCTGCTCTTCACGTAGAAGACGATTCTGAGAGTTCCACTGAAGGTGCTCTTCACGTAGAAGACGATTCTGAGATTTCCACTGAAGGTGCTCTTCACGTAGAAGACGATTCTGAGAGTTCAACTGAAGGTGCTCTTCACGTTGAAGACGATTCTGAGAGTTCCACTGAAGGTGCTCTTCACGTAGAAGACGATTCTGAGAGTTCAACTGAAGGTGCTCTTCACGTAGAAGACGATTCTGAGAGTTCCACTGAAGGTGCTCTTCACGTAGAAGACGATTCTGACAGTTCCACTGAAGGTGCTGTTCACGTAGAAGACGATTCTGAGAGTTCCACTGAAGGTGCTCTTCAGGTAGAAGACGATTCTGACAGTTCCACTGAAGCTGCTCTTCACGTAGAAGACGATTCTGAGAGTTCCACTGAAGGTGCTCTTCACGTAGAAGACGATTCTGAGATTTCCACTGAAGGTGCTCTTCACGTAGAAGACGATTCTGAGATTTCCACTGAAGGTGCTCTTCACGTAGAAGACGATTCTGAGAGTTCCACTGAAGGTGCTCTTCATGTAGAAGACGATTCTGAGAGTTCCACTGAAGGTGCTCTTCACGTAGAAGACGATTCTGAGAGTTCCACTGAAGGTGCTCTTCACGTAGAAGACAATTCTGACAGTTCCACTGAAGGTGCTGTTCACGTAGAAGACGATTCTGAGAGTTCCACTGAAGGTGCTCTTCACGTAGAAGACGATTCTGAGAGTTCCACTGAAGGTGCTCTTCACGTAGAAGACGATTCTGAGAGTTCCACTGAAGCTGCTCTTAACGTAGAAGAAATGGAGAAAAGAGAACAAAAGACTCTGGCAGAAAAAAATTGCAGACGGAGAGCAGGTCCGCCGTCTATATTGGTGACCAAAAATGTTTCTTCTTCGCGTGATAAATTGAGCGAAGATGAAGACCCTACTTATGTCCCAAATGGTGACCAGCAAGGAAAAAGTGAACCCAGGAATACTTTGCCTTATAAAATAGGCGAAGGTGGATCTCCCAGTAATGGCACAAGTGGGGACGAGCTAAGTGAAGATGAAAGAGGAGATAGAAGTAAAGGAAGGGTGAAAGGAAAGTTGATTTTGTCCATCACAGACCCAGACAAGGAAACAAAATTAAGGAAAAAATTTCCTTCATTGGCATCCAGGATAAGACCTGCAACAAATAGGGAAGCTTTCTACACAGCAGGTATGTTGAAGCCCTGCCCGCTGTGCGGCAGAAGATTAAAGTCACATCTAAATAGACATTTAACTCGTTCACATAAACTTGAGTTAAAAGTTTTGGAAGAGAGAAGGTTGAAAAATTAAGCAGGTACACAACTTATGTCTGGGGTAAGGGAGTGTTCAGAAACCCAGAGGATTTCACACAAACGTTGGCAGGAAAAGGCAGGTGTATTCAAATATAACCCGATTTCCCAATTCTAATTCTTTCTATTAATTTCATTGCCATCTAAGAAGAGTCGAATATGTGTATCCAGTCATGGGAAATTATATCAGAATAATTAGTTTTAAATTAATACTTTATATACATAAAATATTAGGTTTATTAATTACCATCACAGAATAATGAACATCAAACATTTATCCAGTCATGGGAAATTATATCAGAATAATTAGTTTTAAATTAATACTTTATATACATAAAATATTAGGTTTATTAATTACCATCACAGAATAATGAACATCAAACATTTATTTCTTACACAGATGGCGACCTCATCACAATGGAAGACCAGTCCTGCTCAAAGAGATTTTCTCGGACATCCACCACCGAAGACTCACCTCGAGGCACCTGGAAGATATAATGAAGATTTAGGAGAGAATCGAGTAACTTGCCCTCCTTTCTCGGGAGCCAATAAGGTGATTATAAAGATGGTGATTAAGTACTGTGCGAGAAATTAGTTTGCTATGTATCGCAAACGTAAACGCCAATCTGAAGGAATATCCCCGTAAACATTGCTATAACTTGTTAAAATCCAATTATTTTCATTATCTACTACTTACTGTCGTAAAAAAGTAGCATGGACAGAGGAATAATTTACATGCAAAATGTAATTCTTACGCAGCTGGCGACCTCATCACAAGGGAAGACGAGTCCTGCTCAAAGAGATCTTCACGGACATCCAGCACCGAAGAGTCACTACGACGGTCCTGACACGAGTGATGTTGATTTTGAAGAGGAACGAGTAACCTGCCCTCCTTTATCGGGGGTAAAGAAGGTGATTATAATAATGGTGATTAAGTAAGTACTCTGCGACTAATTAGTTTCACCTTCCAAAAATCGTGATTAAGTACTACTCGACAATTTAGTTTGCTCTTACATAAATGCTATCGCAAACCTATACGACGATCTTAAGGGATGATTCCCGAGGACATTGTTCCAAATCATTAAGATCCGATTATTTATAATATTTACACCTATTGTCGTCAAAATGTATGATTTTTTAAAACAAGAGCAATGTTCCAACGTTGTAGAATGGCACACGTTTACCTGTAGCTAAATTTTTCTTTCCTTTCATTACAGATTTTTGAAAACGCAACAATAGCCTCTGCTGGCGTGAATCGCTCCTCAGTTAGAAAAGTTATCGAAGCAAGTGGACTGAACGATGTGGGAGTTTTCAAAGATGATCACCCTTTTGTAGTCAAGGAGAGGAACCATTGGACGGTACAGCTGAGCCATCCAGACCCCGAAAATTATTTAAGAAACGTTTGCCGCCTATTGAATTACTCTTACAAAGTTAATAACTTACAAGAACCATTTCAATGGCGGAGTTGTCTCTTAGATACCATCAATCACATGGCATATTTACATAAATATAATAAAACAGGAGCATCATATTGTTCTATGTTCAGCACATTGTGCAGGTGTTGAAGTTCGCCAAAACGTGGGCAATGAACCCTCCAAAGGGGGCAATTGAGGGCAAACATTCTCTCAACCACTGATATAGTGCAGGAGTTGGAATCAGTTAGGAAAATTGCGGAATTAGATAGGCCTAAAGTGGAGGAGGACCTGCAGTTCTTGAGAGAAGGTGTTTTCAACGGTTCGGGCCTTGTTAGTATATTCAGAGAAAGAGAAGCGAGAAGAAATAGACCCAGTTCCTCCAAAGGGTGTACAGCAAGAGTGAGGTATACAGAAAAGTCTCGGGAGGTGGCGGAGGCCTGGCTACGCATTGTTAGATTCCTTGGCTGCGTCGCATTAACCAGAACAGCCCAGAGAAGGGGGGTTATAATGAATTTGACAGTAGAGGAGGTTGACAATGCGATTTACGATAAAAATTCCAACAGCTACGTCATATCAGTTGCTCGCCACAAAACGTCCGCAAATGCAGCTGCTCAAGTGGTGGTAGAGAGTGATCTGTGGTATCTTTTTCACTATTACTTAGGAATGCGGAAAAGAGTCATCAACACTGACAACAATATCTTCATTATAAACACAGACTGCAGGGCTGTTCCAAGGAGTTTAGTGCACCATATCTGCTGAACTGCAGGGGTGTTCCGCATCTGCAATCTAAAAATCAACAAAAAATATGTAAGTAAATGAATTGTTAAGGGAAGTTCGTCATTTCTTTTTTAATTACCAACTTTTTACAAAATTAAAGAAAAAATTTCCTTCATTGGCATCCAGGATAAGACCTGCAACAAATAGGAAAGCTTTCATACACAGCAGATATGATGAAGCCCTGTGAAAAATTAAGCAGGTACACAACTTATGTCTGCGGTAAGGGACTGTTCAGGTACCCAGAGAATTTTTAACACATGCGTCAATGCTAGGCAGCAACAGATATATGAAATTTTATGACTAACGATTGCATTGGAAGACTGCAGGGATGTTGCCAATGTGACATTTGCAAAGAAAGATAAATGTGTTTATATAGAAGCAAATGAATTATTGAACAATGATCGTTATTTCCTTTTTAGATCTCCTTTTCATGGGGCTGACTTTTTAATATTTCTATGCTAGGTATCAATAAAGGATGTCACTAATGAAATGCGATTGAAAATTGAGATTAACCCGGTTGAAGTGGATAGAGGATGGACGCGCGTGCTTGTGCGCCTTTGGAGTTTTCTTACGTGTGTTTCAAAGCATATGCCGCAGACTGGACATGGTGGATCCTCATACAGGTGGCACATAAAAGTCCGTATTCCTCTTTCATTGAGCTCCTTATTAATCACCTGGAAAAATCCGTTGTATACATTCCATCCGTGTTTATTGATGGAGGTTCCGTGGATAGAGGATGGACGGCACCATTTCCGTCGCTTGTCTTTGGGTATATTTTTTGTACGCCTCCTTAATCAAGGATTTTCTTCCGTATTTGGTAGGCCAATTGCGATGTTTGGATTCCTGATTTGCGCTCACTGCATCGAATTTTGCTTTGTTTTGCTGGTAGCCCAGTACAGCTAAATACTCAAATCTTTTTTCGGCCATTTCCCTGTCGTATATGTTTTTAAGGTCATTGTATTCGTCTTGAGGGAGTGGGGAACTTTTATCAAATGCCTTTTGAATAAATTCATTTATCTTTTCTAGCTCGGGGAAGCTTTTAAAGTGGTCATTTCCGAAAATTAACCCGCGAACTCTTTTTATTTCCGTAAATACATCCAGAGGTCCTTTTACTTCGGCAGGTATATCCTTCGAAACCTTGTTTTCGTCTGTGAGGGCCTTAACCACGTTATATTCATCGACTGCCTTTTGAACAGTGTTAACCCTGTAGTGAGCCTTTGACGTCTGTTCCGTGTGTTTCAATGTATTTGCAACTTTTTCTCGGGTATCAGTGTCCTTGCGACTAGAGATGGTGGATGCTAGCATCCTAATAGAGGTAGCACATATAGTCCTTATTCCTTGTCTCTTCAGCTCCTTAATAATGTCCTCGATAAATCTCTTGTAAGCATTCCCTTCTGTGCACTCAACCCATTGGAACAGCGCTGCAGTCCTGCAGATACGGTGCATTCAAGTCATTGGAACAGCCCTGCAGTCCTCCAGATTTGATGCACTCTAATTCCAGTCCTTCACTTTCATCTTGGAAAATCAATGTATTCAAAGAAATCATACTATATAATGTATTCAAAGAAATCATATTATGTAAAACCAGGAATGATGTTGAAAATGAAAGTAATCATATTATGTTAGAGCAGGAATGATGTTGAAATGCAATTAAACAAAGTAATCATACTATGTAAAAGCACAAATGATGTGGAAATTTTGTGACAATAAAAGAAGTATACTTTAATAACAGTTATGGAAAATAATTCATTCAAAATAATTCCTTCTTTTCCCATTAGCGAAATATATTACATTTAGAGGGTGAAAAGTTACATCACTAAGCATACCTACCTGCTAAACGGTAGAGGATTGGCTTGTGGTAGACATATGTCAGAATTTTCAGTGGGGAGTATTTGAAGGAGGCGTATGTAAAAAAAATACAGATAAGGGAAACAAAAGCAACATTAACACAAGCTCCTATAAAGTCAAAATATTGGAAAAATATTATTATTTGAAATATTATTATTTGACCCAGTTCAAACGTTCTTAACGATGGTCCAATACCTTTGACGCTGATTAAATCTTATCCGACCGAAAACCATATCGTCAGGCGTTAGTGGGGCAAATTGAAATTGACGGCAAAACATATAGGACCGTGTATACCAAAGTTTTCATTATTTGATTGACAACAGGATTTATAATTAAGCTGTAGTTTTCATACTTTATAGCAGTTTTGGAAAATAATTCCTTCTTTTCCCATTAGCGAAATATATTACATTATGTCACTAAGCATACCTGCTAAGTGGTAGAGGATTGGCTTGTGGTAGACATATGGCAGAATTTTCAGTGGGGAGTATTTGAAGGAGGCATCTGTAAAAAAAATACAGATAAGGGAAACCGAAGCAATATTAACACAAGCTCCTATTTAGTCAAAATAATGGACAGATAATGCAGCTGTTGTTAAAATGTATTTCACGTGGCTTTGGTATTTATGGAGAAATTGAAGGGAATATGTGGCAGACACATGGCGACGTCGGATTTTAGAGAGATTACCCTGAGGAGGCCCCCAGCAGCGGAGGGGGTTGGTAGAAAACCACGTATCCACGGAAAAATCTATGTGGAGTGGGCATAAGGGTATGTTAAGGAAAAATAAGGGAAGGTATATAATTTCCTCGTGTCCAAATAGGCTTATAATGAGCCTCGGGTCTTTCTTCTTTATTTTTTTGAAATCTTATTTCCATATAAATATCACTCATCTCCTCCGCGTCCACCTTCTCCAAAGCCTCCTAACCCCGGAACCTGGGATCCGTAGCCTCCTTATAGCACCATCTATAGTGAGGCTTACGGATCCCTTCCAGGAGTTCAAGGCTCCACACCCCAGGGGGGTAAGTCTGTAACTTTAGGCGCTTCGTTTGGGAGAAAGAGTTATCTCCCAAAGTTTTCTCCCGACCGAAGTCTGTAACTGGGTGGAGAAAACTTTGGGAAATTCGTCTTCGAGACTTAAAATGAAAATTACGAATTAAAGCAAGGTTGTCGGCATCAGGAAGAACTTCCGTTTACATTACTTCGCCATAATAATAGTAATGACGCAATTTTATAAACGAAATAAGATACAACGACAGTAAGCATAGGTTAACAACAACAAATACAGCCAAGATGGCATCGCTTTCAATTTGATCGAAGGGGATAATTAATATTATTCTTCTCCCTATTGAGGTTTTTTGAGCATGTAGTTAATATTTTGTTAGAACATCGCACTACACTTTCGGTTGCTTTCAGGCTATACTCTCCATATTTAGACGCATATAAAAATACAAATCGACTGAGCGCACTCCGTGGAATGTCAGTAGCCAGGCAAATTGTCCGATTGAAAAAGAATTGTTTTCATTCGGTAAAGGACAGGGTAAACAACGGCATGGAACGCATTTAGATCCGATTTCATAAACTTCTTCTCTAACATTTTCTCGTTTTGAGAGAAGTCACTGACAATGACTTATGCTGTCACTGCTCACCCAGCAGTTGCTAACCGACCGATGTGCTTTACAAAATCTAAACTCTCGGCTATTTCTACGTTATTTTGGCATGAACACGAAAGTTATCGCATGATTCACCTCAACAATCTGACAACTCGACAGTAAACTTTGAAAAGTCCAATTAATTCTGGGCCATTTCTAAAATGAAAATGGGATTACTTTAGAGTTGGTATTGGTTGGTAAAACTTTAGAGTTGGTATAGTCTAGGGGTACTTCAGTGCTCAAAGGGCTAAGGTTATATAGCATCATATAAACTAAGATCATAATTATAAGACCTTGAGAAGCATTATTGTGGAGCATTCAGGATCCACTAATGTGGTTAACTTTCTTCCTATCTTTGAGTTTTTGCTCAGATGATATAAGACTTCCTTTCTTCACTGCAGATGTAACGCATGCATTTCATGAACTACCTTCAGTTTCACAATGCAGATGAGCGTAAAAGTTTTTCTAATAAGCATGATTGTCTTGAGAATAACCATGGTTATACCATAACCATAACAAGAGCGCTAAAGGCATTTAAATATATCACTTAATACCTATCTTGTTCATAGTTTGAAGTGAGTATTTCTTGTTGTCTTCATGCAGGGTAATCACTTACTTTTGATTATGCGTAACAGACGAACACAAGATTGAACATCGGGCGCGTGCTTTATTCGACAAGGACAGAGAGATACAGAAGAGCGCCAAAACAAAAGAACACCGAAATGAGTGGCGCTAACTTAAACCTGGTACAGACAAATGAATAGTTACTTCCACAATGTTGGGATCACAACAAGAACAACATATAAACAACACTTCCCCTTGATTCCACACATTGGGGATTACCCTCACAGTCCAAAACTTTCGTATACCAATTGTCCAACAGTACAATAAAAATCAAATACTTTCACAACATACATAATCACACAGACACAAGTCCTATCTTAGTACACAGTTCTTGAGTCTTCCTTGCACTAAGTCCTTTAGTTAACAAGTCTGCAATATTAAGGTGAGTTGGCACATACTCAAGATGAATTAGACCTTTTAACACAATGTCCTTAATATAATGGTATCTTATGTCAATAGCCTTGGATCTATGATCAACCAGATCAAATTTGGCTAGGGCAATCGCAGGTAGATTGTCAGCCTTGACACAAGGAATCTCACACATGAATTTTAGGTTCATCTCCCCAAGGATATTACCTAGCCATAAGGCCTCTCTAGTGGTTAAGGCAAGGGCAATGTATTCAGATTCTTGGGTGGAATTTGCAACAACAGTTTGTTTCTTACATTGCCAGTGGATGGGGCCACCAGCTAGCATTGCAACAGTCCCAGAGAAAGATTTGCGGTCAATCTTATTTCCCGCAAAGTCAGCATCACTGAAAATTTGGGCCTGCACGTTGGTTTTCTGATAAACAATGGCATAATCAATGGTCCCTTTAACATATCTAAACAGGTGCTTTACAGCTGACCAGTGGGTTTTCATTGGGTGGGAACAGAACTGACTCAGGTATGACACAGCAAATGAGATATCAGGGCGAGTACCATTAGCAATGTACAAGAGCATGCCTATGGCCTTCCTAGAATCACTCTCGTTGACAGCAGCATCAGGCTCACTTGGCCCTTTCATAACACTAGTGCTGAGAGGACACGATACACATTTTGCATTAGACATTCCAAATTCATACAACATTTGCTCTATATATTTTGATTGATCAATGGACATAGAATCACAACTCAGTTTTCTGACCCTTAAAGACAAAAAGTTACTTATTTTTCCAAGGCATCTGATCTCCACATGCTTAGATAGATTTTCCTTGAACCAATTGATATTTGCTTGATCAACACTCCATATGGCTATGTCATCAACATACAAAGCAGCGTATATCTTACGGGTTGAACTGAAGAATAAGCAAGGATCGCCATAAGTGAGTTTGAGTGCCATTGACAAAAGTCCATGTACCTGTGAAAACCCCTGGGCAACAAGTCTAGCCTTAAACTTGTGCAGATTACCATCATTTCCGGTTTTTACACGGAATTTCCATGTAGAGCCGATCACCTTCTCGTTGAGAGGTCTCGGTACGATGTCCCAAGTTCTCATCTTCTCCAAGTTGGTGAGCTCCTCCTCCATGGCAGCTATCCACCTGGCACGGTGGGGACTCAGCATTGCTTCCTCCACGGATGTAGGCTCGTGAGGATCATCTTCTTCTGACAGTGTCACCTGGGCTGAGTGGCACTCAGAGCAGCCACATGTGGTAGGTTTGTGCAACCTCCCGGAACGCCTTGGGACGACAACTACCTCTTCAACTGCAATGGGTACAGGATCATCATCTGGCAGGTGGATGTTTTGGGCGTAGTCTAATCGTTGAGGGTCAGGTAGATCAGGTGTTGAGTCCTGAACCTCCAATTCGTCACTCTCCACCAGTTCATCCCCAAAATGCTCGTCACTCTCCACAAGTTCATCCCCAAAATGTTCGTCACTCTCCTCGAACGTGAATATGTTACTCAATGGATTCTCGTGCTTCCCCTGATCGGTTGACCGCATCTCCTTGAGTGGGAATGTGCTTTCATGAAATACTACGTCTCTCCTCACGATGGCACACTTTCTTAATATGCTCCAGAGTCTGTAGCCTCCCTTGGTGCCCTCTTCATAGCCGAGCATGATACATTCCTCAGTCTTGCTATCGAGCTTTCTTCGATTCTCCACAATGGCTTGTGCTCTGCAGCCAAATGGTTTGATTTTTATCAGGTATTTCATGACGATCTCGCATTGCAGGATCAGGGCAATGGGTATCTTGTTCCGAATAGCACGGCAGGGGCATCGGTTCCTTAGGTATGCAGCCGTGTTAAGTGCTTCTGCCCACATATCTTTGGTAGCTCCAGATTCGATGATCATACACCTTGCCATTTCCATGAGGGTTCGGTTGTGTCGCTCACTCCTGCCATTCTGCTGTGATGAATGAGGTACAGTTTTCTGGTGAATTATCCCATTCTCAGTCAGATATTTTCCAAATTCATCAGAACAGTATTCACCTCCTCTATCTGATCTTAGTTTCATTATCTTCTCACCAGTCATTTGTTCCATCAGAGCCTTGTATTCCTTGAATTTTGTGAGAGCCTCACCCTTGCTTTTCATGGTCTTCACAACAGTGTACCGGGAGAAATCATCAGTGAATACGATTGCATAGAGGGATCCACCCTTGGATGGTGGGTCGAATTTTCCCATGACATCAGTGTGTACAAGTTCAAGGGGTTTGGATGCCCGTGCACTCGTTGCAATGAATGGCTTCCTTTGTATTTTCCCTTGGACGCATACGTCACACACTTCCATTTCCTTCCGTTTGAGCTCAGCAAGTGGTGGTATTTTCTCCAATGCTTGGGCATGGACATGGCCAAGACGTCGATGCCACATTTCCTTGGTTGTCTCTACACTCAACGCCAAAGGTGAGTTAGTCAGTCCTTGCATACTACGGTCACCGCTACAGAGTTCATACATCTTTCCGGCTTTCTTGGCTTCGAAGATTATTTCACCATTCAGTGACCCTACAGCAACTTGGTTTCCGAACGTGACGACGACTCCCTTTTCGGTTAGCTGGGGAACAGAAATCAGATGGCAATACAGGCCGGGTACATACTTGACATTCTGCAAACACAATTTCTTGCTCTCTCCATCTTTCATTCTAGCATAGAGGTTTACAGCCCCTTCCCCTTCAATGGGTAGTTTCACGCCATTTCCTATTTTCACACTTCCCTTTGACCCCACTAAGCGTTTAAATGCATCGGCATTATGGCACATATGGTCAGTCGCTCCCGAGTCCAAATACCACTTATCTTCGTGCACCTGGTGCCGTGACGAGTCGGATAACAGGAGTATGGCATTCTCTTCGTCTGAGTCCTCACTACAGGCAACGTTTGTCTTCGACTCACGCTCACGACGTTGTTTCAGTCTTGCTTCCTTAAATTCAGCCCATACAGGGCAGTCGCGTGCGGCGTGACCTGGTTTTTCACACGAGAAACATTTGAAGTTGGGTGGGGTGCCCCTTGACCGGTCCCTTCCCCTGGCCTTAAACTTACTGCATTTCTTTTGCCAGTTTGCCGGCGGCGGTTCCTTACATTCCTTCAAAACATTCAAGGCTACCGAATCGTCGTTCTTCACTCTGCTGTTCCTCTCCATCCTCCTTTCTTCAAGCAATAATTTCGTCGAGCACGAGCGTCGATTATTTACGAGAATCAGCTCGCGCCGATTTTTGTTGCGCATCCTTGACGTCCACGACACGATTATTTCAAATCATTTGATTCTGCTCGAATAATCGGCAAAGAATCGTATGCGCCTTTTGAATCTTTGCCGATTCTCAACTCATCACATAATCGTCGATTATTCCAAGAATCGATGCGCATTTCGTTCATCACTCGATTATTTTGCTCACAAAAGAATCGGGTAATAATCGTATGATTTTCAAGAATCGTATGTTTGTGCAACGATTCTCAAGAATCATACGATTATTCACCGAGGTGCTCATTTCGTTCATCACCCGATTATTTCGCTCACAAAAGAATCGGATAATAAATCTGTGGAAGGAAAACATACTGTTTCAATAGTGAAAATCAACTTTTACCGAGTTGAGCCTGATACAATTGAACGTATATTACATCTTCCCTAAGTGATCAACGATGTATAACGGAGTAATAATTCATCCACATCTACATAATACCCTGCAAGCCACCGAAAGGTGTGTTGCAGGGGGTGATTTCTCACCAAAAAGCACCACATCTCATGCTAAATTAATTTGGTAATAATTTACGATTGTATAATTTTTTTGCAGATAAAAATAGCAAAGCAGGCTTGCAATGTAATGTTGTTAGTAAGGTGAGCTTAAAGTCCTTATACCAACATGCAACTACCATTGCTATGAATTGACCCACTCGAACTGTACTTATGCATTCATATGATCCCAAATTGAACGAAGAAAGAAGGACATTTTGAAACTTTCGGCAAACAACATCTCTGATTCTGTGATGAAGGTCTGTGTCTGCGGATTCTGTGATTACCATAGTAATTTGGAGTCGCAAAATATTTTAAACGTCATAACTGAAAAAATTATCTTGGCATTTATTTAAGAGATAAAGTGTAAATTTTGATTTGGCTATGATTACCAATTAAATTCGCTTAAAAGACTGGTGACGCTAATTCAGTTATCGTTCCGTCCCTCTACAAATACTGGCGATCTTCGCTGCACACGTTTAAGTTCATTTGTTTATGCGTATTTCGCTTGGATCCCATGTACAGGCAGCGTATTCCAAATGAGGTCTAAAAAGGGAGAAGTAGGAGATTTCTCGTACATGATCATCACATTTATGCAGATCTTATATGATCAACGATTAATATAATTCAACGGCAGATATATTGAATGCCGAATCAAACTTAATAACTGTTTTGACGCCGAGTCTAATTATAAAATTATTTGGCGCCAATAAATGTTGAACCAAACCGTCGCAAAGAATCACTTGGAGTATAGCTCGGCACTTGCATTGGACAATTAATTGCACCTAAAACCAGTTTGGGGAATTAATTCCGAAGCACGCCCAAGTATTAGGAGTATAAAAATATGCTTCCTCCTGCGAGGTCGCAGGAGGGAAACAGGGGCGTGAGAGATAAGCGAGGCTTCCATCCCAATACCCCCCCTCCTTCGATTGCAACACCAATGCACGTGTGGCCATCGGCGACTTCCAGGAATCTCTCAAGCAGCAGGAAGGGCTACCGCCCGCGTTCGAGACCCCTCTTTAACAGAGTTTCTCCTCAATATTTTTGTAAATATATTTCTCTCATTTCTGCCTAATATCTTCGTTCACTATTCGTGAAATAGCCTGTACAAGAAGTCGAAAAAAACCATTATCGACAATGCCAAATATTGAAATAGTTTTTACTTCGTTTTTACTTCTTTGTGTACCTCTAAACGTATAAAACCTGGATTATCTCTCTTATTCTCCAGTTCATCAAGGATAAATTATAGATGAAATAATTTAGCGGTGGGTATGTGCCGGCGGTGACGGTCATACTTTGGATAATGACTTTAAACTTGATAATATGGAGTACATCAATGTTATTGTAACTAATACTTTTCAGTAAAATGTTTAAAATGAGAGTTTTAATTACAATATTAGAAATATATATCATTAAAATGTTCGAAATGATGGTTTTTATTCGCTTTCCTCGGCTGGCACTCCGGTTTGAAGGTGGTTTGTGTGCTGTCCATGACTGTCATGCTTTGCAATATGACTAACGTATCTTTACTTGATGTTAAGGAGAAGATGGCACAACGCATCCATCATTATGTTCGGAAATAATACTTCCGGAGCCTATCGGACGCTTCTGTGTAAAAAGCGATGAGAGAAGACGATGTCGTCAGCGGTTTCCGAGCTAAAGGGGTAGTCTGTTTTGGCGCCAATAATTTTTCTCGTAAACAACAGGAAAAAATTTAAAGTTATGAAACGCTATAGTTGCTTGTTAGCATGTAAAGAGTGGTGGCCTTCACC
The DNA here is from genome assembly GCA_933228895.1 of Platycnemis pennipes. Classification (NCBI taxonomy): domain Eukaryota; kingdom Metazoa; phylum Arthropoda; class Insecta; order Odonata; family Platycnemididae; genus Platycnemis; species Platycnemis pennipes. Next base: position 1,454,749 of record CAKOGI010000002.1, on the reverse strand, counting down.
GCCTGCCACACACCGTAAGGTGGCTTGCAGGTAGATATGGGCAACTTGGTAAATCACCGTGGTATTTTTCGTAAATTACCAACACCTCTGAAAGGTACCGTAATAAACGGTAATTTTCAGAAAAGTTCTTTTTCAGAAAGTTAATTCCTCAGGAAGATTGGAATGGGTGATATTATAAATTTATAAGCAAAAACGATTTAGTTGACATTGTGTCCATGATTAATTCCAATGAATTCAGAGTAAAATAACAAATTCACATTGCGCAGAGGTAAGTCTTTGGAACGAAAGTTTCTCATAGTGTGACAAAAGAGGCGAATTGCGTGTTGCTGCCACTTCGTTGTAATTTTTTAAAATGAGTTATAATAGATAAACGTCGTGATGTGTTTGATATAAGCATCGGCATTTATATCTCATTATTTCGTTTTGAGTCCTCTTATAAGGATTTGCAGCTCAAAACTTAAAATTACGATAATTTACCCATCTATACTTGCAGGGTATTGCGTAGATAAAGATAACAGTGTTAGCTTAACCTATGTATTATATTGAATTAAAATAGGAATCATGTTGAGATCGCAGGTTAATATGTAGATATAATCTATACTATAAATTCCAAGATAATATTTTCAGTGAACACGCATAAAATATTTAGTGAACCCCAAGCAACTGTGATAGCCTCGACCATAACCGAAAAATTGATTGCCAACAGACAGATTCAACATGTCCTTCTTTCCTCGTATAATTAGGGCTATATATAGCAGTAACTATATCTAATACCATGGTATAAATTTATGAAAAGCTGTTTAAGATCGGAAATAAATTTCACTGATGCATAACAAAGAAATATTTTATGACATTGACATAAATTTTCTTACTTAATAACAAATTTTGTTTTCGTTAATAACGTCCCAGCCAGCACAAATAAACATTTTACCTTCAATTTATTTGAAATTTACGTAAATATGTCGTAAACTGTTTATTTGTTTACAAGTTGCTCACGTAAACTTCTAAGATGCATCTCGTAAAAATCGCGGCCACATGTCCTCATCGTGGAGTAAGCAACACAGAAACGGTTTACCAGAACGTCCGCCATAATGCATACGCATCAAATACTTTGTTTGCCATATATATTCCCTCACTACGTATTAAATGTGCAATTAAATCCAGTGTACCACGTTTAAAAATTTTCACGAATAAAAAAGGTAAAAAAATTCATATACATCACTAGCAACGCTTTCGCCCCTAGGTGGCTCAGGGAACCGAACCCGTGTCGTTCGCTTCATATCTTGGCACGCTACCACCAGGCTTACTGCTTCGTTGATCTGGGTGTTCTCAGATTGCTAGTTGTTGTGACGCGGTTCATGCATGAACTTGCGCCGGTTCATGAATGCGAAGTAAAGTTTCAATAGTTGATTATAACTATAATTCATTACATAACTATAAGTTAAGACTATCGAAGGAACTGTAGTAATGATTTACGATCGAATTTGCTTTCCTAAATTGTCGAACACATGAATCCTTCGTTAATTGTGCTGGAGTGACAACACCCCTTAGAAAAATCTTTGAAGATTAAAAGTTAATTTCTCTTCACCAATGGTTATGATTACTGGTGAGCACCAATTAACTACTTGTGAATGATGATTAATTACTAATATTTGCAGTAATTACCTACTTATTTCAAGGGAGCTCAGGGGTGGATTTTGGAACAAATATCAAACTGCTATCTCATATCGGTGATCAGCTTAAAACATATGTACTCCACATTTAATGAAAAAGATACTTGAAACTACTTCATGTATCTACATGTTAACTTTATGAGCCAAATATTTTCATTAAACATACGCGCAGAGTATAATCTATGACATAATGCTGTAAATTTACTAATTTCTTAATGGCCCACACTCGTAAGAATCACGTAAATTCGTTTACGTGTGCGGTTTAAAAACCGTTTACGAGATGCTTCCATAAGCATTAAGCATTTACGTTTACGTTCATTCTCATAAAATGATTGCTTAGAATTTACGTAAACATGAAATAATACGCGGAGATTATGTTTACGTATACACACGCACATTAAGTTTACGAGGATTTTACGTAAACATGTTACCGTGTGCTGGCTGGGGTAACACAGAAAAAATTGTTTTTCGTATTCACAAATTGATGAAACTTCTTTTCAAATGAATGAACTATCGTAAATTGGTGTGCAGGAGAAGCAAGAAAGTAATGAGAGAAAAAAGGTACACTACCATAGTCACTTACATTAGCAACCGTTTTTTGAGTATGCTACTGCATGAATTTTTTAAGTAATTAACATATTTCCAATAGTAAGTAGATACTATGGCCATTTTTTCTACCCCCAATTTCATCTTGCTTAATCTCCGTATTGCAAGTTTAAATGGAAGAAAAAATGTTTCCATGTGAAGGTTAAACTCCAGCAATTGGAATAATTTCTACAATATTTATTAACTCCTTTCATTTCTACAATTTTATAATTCTGATATCCACGGGTATCAAGGGAAATGTAATACCAGAATATACATTAAACTCGCAGGTAACGTGTAATAGCAATGTGTAAGTTTGCTGTGCGTATTAAATTTACGAAGCTATGGTATCCACGGAGAAATTGAAACAAATATCCGGAAAAGACATAGCAAATCCGGGTAACGAGAGCGATTTTATGTTTTCCATATCGTTTGTGTCGAGCGATCATATGTTTTTTTCACAGCGGTACAAGCATTCTCAGGAATCACTTGGTGATCTGCCAGAAAAAGATTCCTTGATTCACTGACTTGGTACCTACAACTCGAAATCACCTGGCGAAAAACAGTTTAATATATTCGTAAAAGAACGAACACGACTTGATACACCCCCCATGGACACGAAATAATTTCCAGGGGGTAAGTATCGCCCTGCCCGGCTACGGTCCGGGGGAATTTATCTCTGCCTCCCCCTCGGACCCCTTTTATCTACACCCCTTCTAGAAGGTTCTCTCGATACTCCTCGACCCCTTTTATCTACATCCCTTCTAGAAGGTTCCCTCGATTCTCCTCGGACACCTTTTACGTACACCCTTTCTAGAAGGTTCCCTCGATACTCCCATAACGTTGCCTGCGGTTGTTCTCGTCTTTTCCCTGCTGAGTGTGCGGAAAAGACGAGAATGGACGTGATGGGAGTATCGAGGGAACCTTCTAGAAACACAGTCAACCTCACGTGATGGACCCCCCCACTCACTTGATCTGCGGCTGCTGACGCCTTTTCCGTACCCCCTCCACCCTCACGTGATGGAAATTTCCATGCCCGAGATGGTATATAAAGGGATGGGATTCTGAGCCAAGACACATTCGTCCAGCAGAGGAGGAACACCGAGTTCTGAACGTCTTGTGCTCACCGAGAACCTTGCTGCACCTAGTTTCCTCAAGCAATTCTGTAGCGACTTCACAGACGGCCGTATATATTTTGGCACCTCCGCGCTGTGAACATCATCGGAAATGGCGCAGTCCATCTGTGGCGTAGCAGGAACCTGGTGTCTCACGCAACGGTTGTAGGTACGTGGAGGTGACTTTAAATGTCATACTGAGACATGTATTATGTACGCATTTTCGATGACTTAGTTGTGATATACCGCAAATATCTGTTGAAGGTAATACGGCGTTACAGCATTTGAATTATTTTTTTAACTTATTTTAAAGAGAAGGTGTGCATTTCCTGTTATGTTCTTGATTTCTATCGTACATTTATCTGGAATATGTGTATTTATTTTTAATGTCACAATTTTGGCCAGAGTCCGTGGAATACTCAACGGATGTGGCCGTTGGAGGCTTGAGGCAGATGGGAGATAGAATCCAGGAAGGGGAGAATAATAGTAAAAAGAGTAAAAGGAAAAGTAACGCAAGATATTCTGAGGTGACATCTGACCCCGTTTTATGGAAAAAAATAAAGACATTTAAGAAACGGTAGATGGATACTAGAAAAAAAAAGTTATTTCAGACGAACGAGAAGGGGCAATCTGAGTTCAGGAAAATAAATGAGAAGAGGAAAGCTCTAGAAGAAAAAATAAGGGAATCCATGGAAGCCGAAATTGCATTGAGAAAAATTAATGAATATAACTCAGATTCAGCAAATTCGGGTGAGGGAGGTGGGTTACCGTCCCCGAAGAGGAAGAGCAATCAGGAGGAAAGAAAAATAAAATACAGAAAGAATTTGCGGAGGACTCCGCTGATATTCCATTTCCATCCAAAAAACCACGTTTTCCTGATACGATTGGGGTGAAATCGTCAGCGTCGCATAACGGGAAGAGAAATAAGGAGAAAAAGGAAGTCAAAATCGGGAAAAAAAATCAGGGCGACGCTGATAGATCACTTCATTCGGATAAACCACGCACTCCTGATACGAGCGACGTAAAAGTGTCAGCGTCCCCTACGAAGAAGAGGAAAAGCCATGTAAAGGAGGACTCCGCTGATATTCCATTTCCATCCAAAAAACCATGTTCGATTGAAGGGTGTGACAAAGAGGGTATGGAATCCTCTATAGGGAAGAAGAGCGAAAACGATTCTGAGAGTTCAACTGAAGGTGCTCTTCACGTAGAAGACGATTCTGACAGTTCCACTGAAGCTGCTCTTCACGCAGAAGACGATTCTGAGAGTTCAACTGAAGGTACTCTTCACGTAGAAGACGATTCTGACAGTTCCACTGAAGCTGCTCTTCACGTAGAAGACGATTCTGAGATTTCCACTGAAGGTGCTCTTCACGTAGAAGACGATTCTGAGATTTCCACTGAAGGTGCTCTTCACGTAGAAGACGATTCTGAGAGTTCAACTGAAGGTGCTCTTCACGTAGAAGACGATTCTGAGAGTTCCACTGAAGGTTCTCTTCACGTAGAAGACGATTCTGACAGTTCCACTGAAGCTGCTCTTCACGTAGAAGACGATTCTGAGAGTTCCACTGAAGCTGCTCTTAACGTAGAAGAAATGGAGAAAAGAGAACAAAAGACTCTGGCAGAAAAAAATTGCAGACGGAGAGCAGGTCCGCCGTCTATATTGGTGACCAAAAATGTTTCTTCTTCGCGTGATAAATTGAGCGAAGATGAAGACCCTACTTATGTCCCAAATGGTGACCAGCAAGGAAAAAGTGAACCCAGGAATACTTTGCCTTATAAAATAGGCGAAGGTGGATCTCCCAGTAATGGCACAAGTGGGGACGAGCTAAGTGAAGATGAAAGCGGAGATAGAAGTAAAGGAAGGGTGAAAGGAAAGTTGATTTTGTCCATCACAGACCCAGACAAGGAAACAAAATTAAGGAAAAAATTTCCTTCATTGGCATCCAGGATAAGACCTGCAACAAATAGGGAAGCTTTCTACACAGCAGGTATGTTGAAGCCCTGCCCGCTGTGCGGCAGAAGATTAAAGTCACATCTAAATAGACATTTAACTCGTTCACATAAACTTGAGTTAAAAGTTTTGGAAGAGAGAAGGTTGAAAAATTAAGCAGGTACACAACTTATGTCTGGGGTAAGGGAGTGTTCAGGTACCCAGAGGATTTCACACAAACGTTGTTTACTGACGCGTGGAGAAACTCAAGAAAGCTAGTAGTACGGGCGTTATCAAAAATGGGGGTGCAGATCATACCAAGCGGGACGCCACTAGATGACTTAATGACAACAGATATGCCAGAATTATCAGGTGCATCATCAAATGAAGACAACGACTTAGAGGAAAAGGCAGGTGTATTCAAATATAACCCGATTTCCCAATTCTAATTCTTTCTATTAATTTCATTGCCATCTAAGAAGAGTCGAATATGTGTATCCAGTCATGGGAAATTATATCAGAATAATTAGTTTTAAATTACTACTTTATATACATAAAATATTAGGTTTATTAATTACCATCACAGAATAATGAACATCAAACATTTATTTCTTACACAGATGGCGACATCATCACAAGGGAAGACCAGTCCTGCTCAAAGAGATTTTCTCGAACATCCACCATCGAAGACTCACTACGAGGCACCTGGAAGATATAATGAAGATTTAGGAGAGAATCAGTTAACTTGCCCTCCTTTCTCGGGAGCCAATAAGGTGATTATAATGATGGTGATTAAGTTCTGTGCGAGAAATTAGTTTGCTATGTATCGCAAACGTAAACGCCAATCTGAAGGAATATCCCCGTAAACATTGCTATAACTTGTTAAAATCCAATTATTTTCATTATCTAGTACTTACTGTCGTAAAAAAGTAGCATGGACAGAAGAATAATTTACATGCAAAATGTAATTCTTACGCAGATGGCGACCTCATCACAAGGGAAGACGAGTCCTACTCAAAGAGATCTTCACGGACATCCAGCACCGAAGAGTCACTACGACGGTCCTGACACGAGTGATGTTGATTTTGAAGAGGAACGAGTAACCTGCCCTCCTTTATCGGGGGTATAGAAGGTGATTATAATAATGGTGATTAAGTAAGTACTCTGCGACTAATTAGTTTCACCTTCCAAAAATCGTGATTAAGTACTACTCGACAATTTAGTTTGCTCTTACATAAATGCTATCGCAAACCTATACGACGATCTTAAGGGATGATTCCCGAGGACATTGTTCCAAATCATTAAGATCCGATTATTTATAATATTTACACCTATTGTCGTCAAAATGTATGATTTTTTTAAACAAGAGCAATGTTCCAACGTTGTAGAATGGCACACGTTTACCTGTAGCTAAATTTTTCTTTCCTTTCATTACAGATTTTTGAAAACGCAACAATAGCCTCTGCTGGCGTGAATCGCTCCTCAGTTAGAAAAGTTATCGAAGCAAGTGGACTGAACGATGTGGGAGTTTTCAAAGATGATCACCCTTTTGTAGTCAAGGAGAGGAACCATTGGACGGTACAGCTGAGCCATCCAGACCCCGAAAATTATTTAAGAAACGTTTGCCGCCTATTGAATTACTCTTACAAAGGTAATAACTTACAAGATCCATTTCAACGGAGGAGTTGTCTCTTAGATACCATCAATCACATGGCATATTTACATAAATATAAAGAAACAGGAGCATCATATTGTTCTATGTTCAGCACATTGTGCAGGTGTTGAAGTTCGCCAAAACGTGGGCAATGAAACCTCCAAAGGGGGCAATTGAGGGCAAACATTCTCTCAACCACTGATATAGTGCAGGATTTGGAATCAGTTAGGAAAATTGCGGAATTAGATAGGCCTAAAGTGGAGGAGGACCTGCAGTTCTTGAGAGAAGGTGTTTTCAACGGTTCGGGCCTTGTTAGTATATTCAGAGAAAGAGAAGCGAGAAGAAATAGACCCAGTTCCTCCAAAGGGTGTACAGCAAGAGTGAGGTATACAGAAAAGTCTCGGGAGGTGGCGGAGGCCTGGCTACGCATTGTTAGATTCCTTGGCTGCGTCGCATTAACCAGAACAGCCCAGAGAAGGGGGGTTATAATGAATTTGACAGTAGAGGAGGTTGACAATGCGACTTACGATAAAAATTCCAACAGCTACGTCATATCAGTTGCTCGCCACAAAACGTCCGCAAATGCAGCTGCTCAAGTGGTGGTAGAGAGTGATCTGTGGTATCTTTTTCACTATTACTTAGGAATGCGGAAAAGAGTCATCAACACTGACAACAATATCTTCATTATGAACACAGACTGCAGGGCTGTTCCAAGGAGTTGAGTGCACCATATCTGCTGAACTGCAGGGGTGTTCCGCATCTGCAATCTAAAAATCAACAAAAAATATGTAAGTAAATGAATTGTTAAGGGAAGTTCGTCATTTCTTTTTTAATTACCAACTTTTTACAAAATTAAAGAAAAAATTTCCTTCATTGGCATCCAGGATAAGACCTGCAACAAATAGGAAAGCTTTCATACACAGCAGATATGATGAAGCCCTGTGAAAAATTAAGCAGGTACACAACTTACGTCTGCGGTAAGGGACTGTTCAGGTACCCATAGAATTTTTAACACATGCGTCAATGCTAGGCAGCAACAGATATATGAAATTTTATGACTAACGATTGCTTTGGAAGACTGCAGGGATGTTGCCAATGTGAAATTTGCAAAGAAAGATAAATGTGTTTATATAGAAGCAAATGAATTATTGAACAATGATCGTTATTTCATTTTTAGATCTCCTTTTCATGGGGCTGACTTTTTAATATTTCTATGCTAGGTATCAATAAAGGATGTCACTAATGAAATGCGATTGAAAATTGAGATTAACCCGGTTGAAGTGGATAGAGGATGGACGCGCGTGCTTGTGCGCCTTTGGAGTTTTCTTACGTGTGTTTCAAAGCATATGCCGCAGACTGGATATGGTGGATCCTCATACAGGTTGCACATAAAAGTCCGTATTCCTCTTTCATTGAGCTCCTTATTAATCACCTGGAAAAATCCGTTGTATACATTCCATCCGTGTTTATTGATGGAGGTTCCGTGGATAGAGGATGGACGGCACCATTTCCGTCGCTTGTCTTTGGGTATATTTTTTGTACGCCTCCTTAATCAAGGATTTTCTTCCGTATTTGGTAGGCCAATTGCGATGTTTGGATTCCTGATTTGCGCTCACTGCATCGAATTTTGCTTTGTTTTGCTGGTAGCCCAGTACAGCTAAATACTCAAATCTTTTTCGGCCATTTCCCTGTCGTATATGTTTTTAAGGTCATTGTATTCGTCTTGAGGGAGTGGGGAACTTTTATCAAATGCCTTTTGAATAATTTCATTTAACTTTTCTAGCTCGGGGAAGCTTTTAAAGTGGTCATTTCCGAAAATTAACCCGCGAACTCTTTTTATTTCCGTAAATACATCCAGAGGTCCTTTTACTTCGGCAGGTATATCCTTCGAAACCTTGTTTTCGTCTGTGAGGGCCTTAACCACGTTATATTCATCGACTGCCTTTTGAACAGTGTTAACCCTGTAGTGAGCCTTTGACGTTTGTTCCGTGTGTTTCAATGTATATGCAACTTTTTCTCGCGTATCAGTGTCCTTGCGACTAGAGATGGTGGATGCTAGCATCCTAATAGAGGTAGCACATATAGTCCTTATTCCTTGTCTCTTCAGCTCCTTATTAATGTCCTCGAAAAATCTCTTGTAAGCATTCCCTTCTGTGCACTCAACTCATTGGAACAGCGCTGCAGTCCTGCAGATACGGTGCATTCAAGTCATTGGAACAGCCCTGCAGTCCTCCAGATTTGGTGCACTCTAATTCCAGTCCTTCACTTTCATCTTGGAAAATCAATGTATTCAAAGAAATCATACCATATAATGTATTCAAAGAAATCATATTATGTAAAACCAGGAATGATGTTGAAAATGAAAGTAATCATATTATGTTAGAGCAGGAATGATGTTGAAATGCAATTAAACAAAGTAATCATACTATGTAAAAGCACAAATGATGTGGAAATATTGTGACAATAAAAGAAGTATACTTTAATAACGGTTATGGAAAATAATTCATTCAAAATAATTCCTTCTTTTCCCATTAGCGAAATATATTACATTTAGAGGGTGAAAAGTTACATCACTAAGCATACCTACCTGCTAAATGGTAGAGGATTGGCTTGTGGTAGACATATGACAGAATTTTCAGTGGGGAGTATTTGAAGGAGGCGTATGTAAAAAAATACAGATGAGGGAAACAAAAGCAATATTAACAGAAGCTCCTATAAAGTCAAAATAATGGAAAAATATTATTATTTGAAATATTATTATTTGACCAAGTTCAAACGTTCTTAACCATGGTCCAATACCTTTGACGCTGATTAAATCTTATCCGACCGAAAACCATATCGTCAGGCGTTAGTGGGGCAAATTGAAATTGACGGCAAAACATATAGGACCGTGTATATCAAAGTTTTCATTATTTGATTGACAACAGGATTTATAATTAAGCTGTAGTTTTCATACTTTATAGCAGTTTTGGAAAATAATTCCTTCTTTTCCCATTAGCGAAATATATTACATTATGTCACTAAGCATACCTGCTAAGTGGTAGAGGATTGGCTTGTGGTAGACATATGGCAGAATTTTCAGTGGGGAGTATTTGAAGGAGGCATCTGTAAAAAAATACAGATAAGGGAAACGAAAGCAATATTAACAGAAGCTCCTATTTAGTCAAAATAATGGAAAGATAATGCAGCTGTTGTTAAAATGTGTTTCACGTGGCTTTGGTATTTATGGAGAAATTGAAGGGAATATGTGGCAGACACATGGCGACGTCGGATTTTAGAGAGATTACCCTGAGGAGGCCCCCAGCAGCGGAGGGGGTTGGTAGAAAACCACGTATCCACGGAAAAATCTATGTGGAGTGGGCATAAGGGTATGTTAAGGAAAAATAAGGGAAGGTATATAATTTCCTCCTGTCCAAATAGGCTTATAATGAGCCTCGGGTCTTTCTTCTTTATTTTTTTGAAATCTTATTTCCATATAAATATCACTCATCTCCTCCGCGTCCACCTTCTCCAAAGCCTCCTACCCCCGGAACCTGGGATCCGTAGCCTCCTTATAGCACCATCTATAGTGAGGCTTACGGATCCCTTCCAGGAGTTCAAGGCTCCACACCCCAGGGGGGTAAGTCTGTAACTTTAGGCGCTTCGTTTGGGAGAAAGAGTTATCTCCCAAAGTTTTCTCCCGACCGAAGTCTGTAACTGGGTGGAGAAAACTTTGGGAAATTCGTCTTCGAGACTTAAAATGAAAATTACGAATTAAAGCAAGGTTGTCGGCATCAGGAAGAACTTCCGTTTACATTACTTCGCCATAATAATAGTAATGACGCAATTTTATAAACGAAATAAGATACAACGACAGTAAGCATAGGTTAACAACAACAAATACAGCCAAGATGGCATCGCTTTCAATTTGATCGAAGGGGATAATTAATATTATTCTTCTCCCTATTGAGGTTTTTTGAGCATGTAGTTAATATTTTGTTAGAACATCGCACTGCACTTTCGGTTGCTTTCAGGCTATACTCTCCATATTTAGACGCATATAAAAATACAAATCGACTGAGCGCACTCCGTGGAATGTCAGTAGCCAGGCAAATTGTCCGATTGAAAAAGAATTGTTTTCATTCGGTAAAGGACAGGGTAAACAACGGCATGGAACGCATTTAGATCCGATTTCATAAACTTCTTCTCTAACATTTTCTCGTTTTGAGAGAAGTCACTGACAATGACTTATGCTGTCACTGCTCACCCAGCAGTTGCTAACCGACCGATGTGCTTTACAAAATCTAAACTCTCGGCTATTTCTACGTTATTTTGGCATGAACACGAAAGTTATCGCATGATTCACCTCAACAATCTGACAACTCGACAGTAAACTTTGAAAAGTCCAATTAATTCTGGGCCATTTCTAAAATGAAAATGGGATTACTTGAGAGTTGGTATTGGTTGGTAAAACTTTAGAGTTGGTATAGTCTAGGGGTACTTCAGTGCTCAAAGGGCTAAGGTTATATAGCATCATATAAACTAAGATCATAATTATAAGACCTTGAGAAGCATTATTGTGGAGTATTCAGGATCCACTAATGTGGTTAACTTTCTTCCTATCTTTGAGTTTTTGCTCAGATGATATAAGACTTCCTTTCTTCACTGCAGATGTAACGCATGTATTTCATGAACTACCTTCAGTTTCACAATGCAGATGAGCGTAAAAGCTTTTGTAATAAGCATGATTGTCTTGAGTATAACCATGGTTATACCATAACCATAACAAGAGCGCTAAAGGCATTTAAATATATCACTTAATACCTATCTTGTTCATAGTTTGAAGTGAGTATTTCTATCTAACATACCTATGTCTCTTCAGCATATAATTAGCTTTTCAACCATTCTTTATAATACTGCTAACAGCGTTGCCTTTCGCCTTTAATTCTATTTATCTCATCAACATTTAAAATTGGCCCTGGTTTGAAACTTTCCTTTTCACATTCCATTAGTTCTCTTTATATGCTTTTTATATTTCATCCTTATTAAATGTGCCACATACCTAATTTCTTTCATAGTCCTTTTTTATGCTTTTGGTGGTGAGAGTATGCACCCATGTGTGCACACAGGCTTCTTTGTTTTCACCCATGCCCTTGCTTTCTGTTCTACACATGACCTACCCACTCTACCATTCCACAAAAAAAGAACTAGAAATTATGTCAAAAGGCGTGCCTCATGACACAATGTAATGTTTTTTCAGACTGCTATTTTGGGTCTGAAAATATACCTCTTCCATCTTTCAGAAACAATGTTGTTATGAAACTATCCTCTCTCCACCCACATCTTCTCCTTCTCAGGAGTTATAATTGATTTCCCCATTCCAACGAAATAAGATGGCTGATGAGCTGGCAAAGCCTCAATCCAGCCGCAGTCCAATTGCGGAACAATACCAAGTTTTAGACCGGCAAAACTACATATAGGAGAACCTAGGCCTGGCCTTGCTAAATGACTTCTGTCACTAAACCGGGGTCAATAACGAACGGTAGTGGGACTCCTTACAGGGCACTTGCAAGTGATGTGAGGGACGTACACCTCCTGGGAATCGTAGATACACCCAGATGTAGGTGGTGCAAAGAAGTGGATGAATCCACATCTCACATACTATGCGAGTGCCCCGCTGTAATGAGGACTCAGAATAGGTTGTACCTGGAGTGAAAATCCCCACAGGGGACCTATTGGCTTTCAGCAAGGTGTCTGGCCTTTATGGGTCATTTCTCTAGAAGGGTGGTTGGCACAATGGACCAATAGATCTAACTCCCTCACGGCCTCCTCTGTGAGGAACTCTACCGTTGAAAGAAAGTTGACTCCTTAAGCAGTCAACTTTCAAGATAATTATCACTGTGATATATGCTGAAAGATTCAAACATATTTGCCTGCACTTGATAAAACAAGAGTATTTCCCAACTAACGATTAAATCAATTTTGTTTAGGGTCACGAACATCGTAGGAAATTTTGGATCCTAAAGTCTTGCATCAAAGTATTTTTCGAGATTTTCATCGTTCGTCGTGTACGAACTCGGCAAATGGTCGATTTATATGTCTTTCACTATATACTAGGCGTGGTTTAACATTTTCTTTTCGATGGCATTCAATCAAGGACAATTATTATATTTAGAATAAAATTGACAGTGAAACAAAGTGGACTTAATTCTGTAAGAAGGTCAAGATACACCATAGCACTGTCGTCTGCGATAGAAACGAAGAAGCCACACGACGACTGATATTAAGGCTAATGGTGAGTGGCCTATGGTGTGAATCTCCCCTGCCGATATGGAACCACAGTCGATGACTGTCAGCGCTCCATGACACTAACTAAGTGACCTGACCATTCCCAAATATGGCCATCGTCTCCCCTCGGACACCGTCTCGCCTTGGCTGCCTTGGGTGTGAACGGGCAACCTACCCTTTTCCTTGTCTGTGGGAACTGGGAAGCCGTCGCAAGCATTGGTCATTATTCTTTATTCATCGTTTTCTGCAATATATAACAGAGTAAAAAAGGCTTCAGGTGGGCATTCCTTGATATCAAATCGGCTGTATCAGAACTCGAGTGACATGCAGAATTGTAAAACGGGTAGTAGAGAGTAGAGTGATAGGAGCAAAGTCCTCACGCGGATCATATTCCGGCCAGAATAATTGGACCCGACGGAATATTACGCCCTGCATTCGATGCTTGCAGAAACCCCTTGACCTGCTCAGAAGGGGCTGCGGGGAATATGTTCTACCTGTAGCAAAACTAAAAAAAAAACTTTCACAACTAATTACTGTCAGGAGTAAAACCTGGATGTTTTAACATAAAAGCTTGGCCAGTAACAGCAGCAGAATAGAGAACATTGGAAGCGATGGAAATGAGTGGTGTGGTAGAAGATTAATGAAGATCAAACGTAAAGACTGAAATACGAATAAAGAAGCTGTACGAAGAGTTGGGGAAAGACGTTTTCTGTAGATCCTTCGAATTAGGAGATAAACTCATCGGACATACTATGAGGCATAACAGCCACCTGATGACAATCATTGAAGGAATAGTAGGCCGATAGAATTACCACGGAAGGCCAAGGATAGATCATCGTGGGCAAATAAATGGATACGTAAAGGTAAGAAGTATGAGGGAGTAAAGAGGTTCGTTGAGAGGAGTGCAGATTGTAGAGCTAAAGCATAGGTACCAATTTTCGGATTGATGGCCTCTAATGACTGAGGAGTAATTCGGTGCATTAATATGGATTTCCTATTCTTGAGCCAACATTTCCGGTAGTATCATGTAATTGAAAGTTTATAAAATTTTATAGATGGTAATAATAAATGTACTTTAACACTGTTCAAACTTTTGTTTCCGGTTCTCTTATTTCCATAGATCGGAAAAGTCGGGGGTCAATTATTTCGGGAAGCAAAGCATTATTATACAATTAAAGAAATTTGTTCTCCATGCGATTCTTCCAGAATTCACCATTCCGGAAGATTATTTGGATTTTGCAGTCCATAGGAGTCCACACCATAAAATTACAAAAGGAATATCGGGAAACGTAATTGTCCCTGAATTTTGTAGTAATAATTATGGTTTAAAACCATTGGTTTTCTTGAGTTTAAGATCCTCATCCAATAAAAACACTTTATTTCCTCAGCTGCCTGTTTTAATGTCATATGTTCCGATGATATTGGACATTTTACTTCAATGATGCTGCATCAATTGTTTTTCCATCAGGCGAGGCTGCTAGGAAACAGTGTCCGGGATCAAAAAAAAAGGCCACACGGAAAGTCTGCTACCCGTTAACTCCTCATATTTCTTAATCGCATAAATTCATTTAGGCTACCATATCTCATGGTATCATTTTCAGATGACTGGGCATAAAACTTTTCTTTTCTTTGTCTTTTCACAAGTGATTTTCCCTTCTCCTACAAATAACACCAAAATTTGATTACGTCTATCTATTCTGTCTTTCATCAAACCATTGCTCATATTCGGTTTGGACCCGCGTCTCTCTCTCTCTCTAGAGCTTCAATTGACCCCTCAACCGTCAATTTCTTCATCAGCCCTTCGATTTCTACATCCATTTCCTATCCGTCCATGTCCAATTTCTGACAGAACTCTCCATAATCCTTAGTTTCTTTTGCCTCATAACTTTCCCTAACTTTCCTCTTAGGCCCTTTTACAAGGCACCTCCTAGCTGACTGTAAGCGTTTCAGCCTTCGCTCACCAAGTCTGTGTATACTTTTGAAAGGGCTTCTTCCACATATCCTTTCCTACGCAGAATAATTGTACTGGTCCCAGCTGAAAATCAAGCCCCTGCACCCTGTAGATGATGAGAATACAAACTACTTTTTCCGCGGTTCACTTGCTTGCCTCCCACAAACTTTGCCACTTACGACATACACGTGTGGTGCAACCTCTGACGTATATCGACTTCGTCCAATCGCCACAGAGACTGCATAGCTACTTTGCTTTATCGCAATGGGGGGGACACAGCTGGCTCTGCCAATCGGACAGTTGCGATAGTATCTGTGCGAGCAGACCTTGCGAGAACCCCCTCCACACCCTTCGCTTCCACGAAAAGCAGTCAAGGACGGGAGGAAAATGACGTTAATGTTATCACAGGAATTTTTTCAGTGGGCGTCACCTTTTTCTTATTTTAATTATTGATTTATGAGTGAATGGTTGTGGTTAGAAGATGAATTGTTTCACTAAAATTCTTTTCTTGTCTCCATCAAACGATTTCATGTACAAATTTGCGATTTCGGTTCCGAGTAAACATCCCCATTAACTCCCACATTTAGATTCTACATCACGAAGAGAATGAGTGCATGGATGATTCACAAACTCACCACTGTCAGGAAAATGTACAACATGATGATTTTATATTACGTTTGTGACAGATAAATTAGATAGACATGCCAGTTTTGATAGAAGTAAAGAACTAATATGTATATACTCACATCAAAACCAATATCATGGCCTGTTGATGACTGCAACACCCCAATGGGATTGTTATCAGTGGGGCTGCTTGAGTGCTGGACCATTGAATCCCAGTGAGAACCATCCTCTTCACACTTCACAGCAATCTGTGGGGGGATAAATAAGGGTTAACTACATACATATCTGCATATTGTGAATGAAAAGAAAGAGGGCATATTGAGTTGTTAATTTAAACACACCTTGTACGGGTTGAAAAAAGGAAACGAGTACACATTAGGGCCCAATATGGAGACATTTCCCTATAAATGTAAGAACAACACACTAAAACATTACTTTTCCACAATAGGCTTTCTTTCAATGTAGGTACATGGTCTCAATTGAAGATGAAAATCAAGTAGAAACCAGCGGAGGAAAATGAGCATTATGTGCAAAACATTGTGCTTGCAAATTAATAATAAACGATGCCATTGGATACATATCCACAGACAAGAAGCTTGCATCGTGACAGTTAATGAAAAAGGGTAATCAAAAGGATATCTAAATGGCATCACAAATAAGTTAGATATTTTTGCTAAAACACACAATTCCCATTAATTGGAATAATTAATTAGTATTCACATTAATATTTTCAACATATTCAGTGCAATTTACCTTCAGCACTGTCAACCTCAAGTTGTGTGTAAGATTTCAACAGCATTCTACACTACGATCTGATAGTGAATCTCAATCCCATCCTTACAATTTCCACCTACTTCGGCGCACATTACTTAAACTAATCGTAAAACGTTTTTTAATAAAAAAAGGCAGTTGCTCTTCGCTTCATGCTAATTAAGCCCTTTGGACACTTATGTACCTGGATACCATGAGCATGAATCATATTCTATGTTGTATCCAGCGTAAATAACTATAATATAACTTAGTAAATACTTACATCACCATATTCAGTACACAAAACTTCGTTCCCCGGCGATACAACCCCTTTGATGCGGCTGTCATAAACTTCCTGATTCTCCACGCAGCGTCGCTTGAAAACATGAAACTCTTTCAGCTTTTGCACGCAACTGGAACAAACCATCCAGGGATACAAGGCTTCTTTCACGACCTGAAAAATAAGTAATCAGCGATGGGACATTGATTGAATACATACTTCCATTGTTTCAGCATAATTCTGCCACATAAGGCACCCAACAAGTATTAATCCGAGCGCAAGGAAAGAAGTGAAAAACATAAACACAAGTGAATGACGCATAAAATTGTGTGCATTACACTCACCACTAACAGAAGCAGATCTTCTACTGCTTGTTTCGCCAGGAATTTGACATCACTATTTTCTTCTGGTATGTCAATCAAATTACAACCTGTACTTAGACACAACCTACAAAAACAAATCTCGCGTATACCACGCATAATGACGATTTCCAATACTCCCAATCAATAAACAATACGTAACCAATAGGCAAATGCACTTTTCATCATAAATGGCACTAGAGGAGAGCTAATACTTTCGTTAAACTGAATTCTTTCGTAAATGCACACCCGACAAATAACTCATAAAACACATAGCAAATAGTCCGAATCGTCAGGGCCCATCAGAAATATTTGTTTTCTCCTATTATACACAAACGTCAAGTCAGCCTAAAATATAAAATTGAAGTGCAATTAGCGACCAGGAAATAAATCGATATCAGCACTTATTTTAATCTACATTTTACAGGGCGAAATAGATGGAAGGGTATAAAATTTACATCTGAGCACAATAGACCATAATGAGCGACTTAACATCATAAATTTAACGAAACGGATCCCCTTCTAACAAAAGAAATACGTTTATTCGAATTGAGTAGTCAACTCATGTAAACAAATAAAGGCTTTAATGCCTCTACTTTAAATAAATGTATGATGTCGGGCTTGAAATAGATAAACGGTTTATTTAAATTTCATCTAGCGTAAATTACGAAGCCATTCAAGATTGCACTCGAAGATAATAACAATTTAGAGTGACAGCAGAAATTTATGATGAGGTAAGATTGTTATCCTTTATTTCGGCGTCGAAAATATGGACTTTTAAAATTTGAATTTCATATAGTTTATTCCTCCATGATGAGTTCTTACTTCTGCCAATCAATCAAGATCTAATTAGAAATTTCCTCTGCTGGATTGTGTTGTACGTATTAGAAAGGGCTGATTATCATGTGCGTATGAATAATGATGTATTATATATTTGTAATCATGAAATATTTTTCTTGTGCATTTAACCCAGAAATAAGGAATAATGTAATTATAGTTACAACAGACATATTATTTCTTGAAGATGAAATTTTACATACAAACTTGAATATGTTAGAAAAAGCATTTTCAATGAAAAACTCAATTATTTACAATGTTTACGGATGGTATTTCACATGAAAAAGTTAAAGAGTTAAAAATAACAGCTCAGCCATTATTATAAATGTTTGATAGTTACTGAGCGGAAAAAGAAACACACTATGCATATTTATTCACACAAAATTCTTTAAGTCTAACTCTTATTGTAGTACTACATAGTATTCCTTGTGGGAAAAAATTCACACAAATTTGAATATTATAGAATATGCATAACTTAAATAAGTTATTCCAAGAGGGGATGATTTCATACAACAACTTGAATATTATAGAATAAAGTATAACGCTGAAAACTCTGGGATTAGCATATAGTGTTTTCCAGGAATTTAATTGGCATAAATACACTTCACCCTCCCTCTCTACATACACAGCAACACTTTTAACTATGTGAAAACTGCACGATATAGTCCCAGTCGGCACAAAAAATACGGCCAATAAATGGCCGAGTTTTGGTTCGCTTGTGGCAGTTATGGCTACGGCTCGCCGCATTGTGGCCTTGTTGTGGCCCATGTCCGGTTTGCCACAATGCAGCTGGCCTAAGCACCTGCGAGCTACGGCCACACTTCCACATAACAAGGTTGGCCATAATGGGTATACTATGTACATCAAATGCATACCACAATATGATATGGATGATAATTATAATTTGCTATACATATGTATAAATACCAGAAATAAAATATTTTCTATTCATTGATTATTTTGGAAAAAAAAGATATTTAAAATCGGCAAAAATATTCATCGATGTTGTATCATTGAGTAGCGTATTTGATTGGCTTCCGCTTACGTTCGTTTGTGATGGACATGTGTGTTAGTGGAATTGGCGCAAACTTGAGGTTCAACCGTACTAATGTATAGATCCCGAAAACGCGAGTATTAGAAATATATACGTTTATATTTGCTGCGGTAAAGCTGGTGATTTCAGTGTTGTAGACTGTGGTGAAGTGGATATCAGGAAGAGCCATGGAACGTTTTCCCGGCGACGAGGAGACCCAATAGTGATCTGCTTCTCATACCTGTTTTCAAGAAATCAGCCTGAAGGAATTGCATAAACTGCCTGTAGTGTGAAATTCACTACCTATTTGATGAAAAAAAGTTTAAAATAATCTTGCAAAGTCATGTACCTCTCTTTCAGTGCAATTGTACTAAAGAAATAAAATAAGAAAGTTTGCTGGCTATGTAGAAATAGTATCCCTTATTTGAGAGTTAGTAATCCCTCCTTAAGGGATAGAATAACTTCCTAACATTTGGAAATTCTATAATTTCTTCTAATATTTATAACGTATTTCATTTCGGCACAATTATGGCCAGCAAATAAAATTCCAAGTGTGGCCACATTGATATTGGCCACACTTTGGCCAGGGGGTCAAAACCATTATGGACCCATAATGGCCATACACTATGGCCACAATGCTTAGCCATAGCTTGGCCACAGTTTGGCCGCATTTTCTGTGTCGACTGGGGTCCTTCCATTTCCTGTTTGACAATTTTTGATATGACTAATCTTCACATCATTGACTATCTTACACATTGTTAACACAAGAAAAACCATCTGTTCTCAATAACTTTCACTTTCTACAATACTTAAGATACATGCAAACCTCCCATCACAGAGTTCTACATAGGAATTATCTGTTTTCCTGTTAGTAGTTATGGCGGAAATACAAAGAAAAACATTCTATTGCGGATAATTTTCTGGAACTCACAGCAATTGTTAGGAAAATTATACTTCAGACCTTTATAAGGAACACCTCTTACTTGACTTTCTCAAATGATTTGTTCACATACATGAATTCAATCAACTTCTGAAATGGATGCTCACCCAGGAACTGAATCATTATGATCACCTATTAATGGATGATCATCATCTGAAGTTGGTATTTCATGATCAGAAGTCATTTTATTATCACTCCCAAGAGTCAGTCAGGCAGAAAGTTTTATCAATCATGATCGTCAGAGATAACTGTGGAGAGTTCTGCAATATCCTGAAAATTTTGATATTTGTGAAACATGGGAAAGATACTGGAGCTGTCATTATGGTATTCATTCACGATTTACTAATTTTTATTTTATCCAACCTTATTTTCCCCCTTACATACCCACACCGATCGAAATGTCTCAAGCTAATCCTGTTTCCTCGAGGGAAGATTTGAAATATCACAGCATTAGGTGCATTCCGCAATAAAGTTTTCGCCACCCATATTATGGACAACTCGCCCTACAATCACTACCCTAATGATTTGTAATCCTGCTACCATCAATTGACTCGCTATTATTTGCTTCATGTCCTATTACTCCTCAATCATGGAATATATTCAATTGTCTTCAAAGTAGGCAATTTTCCTGTTTAGGTAATAACATCACCTTTTCCAATCGCTTCTTAGTATGAGGTGTTATAATCCTGTAGTTATTTGGTAACAAATGGCGCTTGTACATTCTGCGAGTTTCCATCGCTGTTTTTGAAATTTATTCGCTGAATTTTCTCAGTGTAAATGTTATGGCCAGACAAGCACAAACTAACTCAGTAGGTGAAACATCAGTCCTTATACTTTCCAAGCGAACTATTTGATGCAAACGTGAATATCATTTGTTAACACTATACCTACAATACCAGATGAAGCATAAAAAATATTTGTTTATTTCTCACGTTATTATCTTCTATTATTATACATTATTATTCCGCGAACTGCGCGCTTGTATGCTTTACGCGCTTCGGATGTTAACGAGGTCCTCGTTAAGAACGAGATGAGACGAGAAAAAAGCTGTTTCTTGACACCACATTAGACCACTTCTGATAATTGGTTCCACTATCGTCCTCAACCTGTGTGTAATTGCAACGGACTCTTGCTCACGGACTCGTTTTCTGTTGTTAGTTTATTTTCATTTTTTATCTGTTTGGGTTAGCTAATTATAGTTTACTTATGTTAATAGTTGAATTTTATCGGTGCTTGGGTTTAGTTGTTAGGATATGTATTGGGTTAATTTTTTTCTTTTGCTTTAGTGGAACCTTTTTTGTCAGTATATTTAATAGAGTTATTGGTGGTCTGCATATTTTACTTTAGGATTCAATAGCTCATAAAGCTTGTGTAAGGGTAATTTCTTTTGTGTAAGGGTGATTACTTTTGTGCAAGGGTAATATCATTTGTGTAAGAGTATAAATTTCATTTGTTCTTAATGGTTGAAGATTTGTTAGTGTGATTTTATGTTGTTCCGGCATGCTATATTCGTCTTATGAAAGTAGTGCTTCGAAGCGCTGGTTCTACCTTAATAGAGCGCTGCATACGCTGCCTGTCCACTTGCTTTCTATGCATTTCTGTGTATTTTCCAGGGGATAATCCTATCTTATTATTTAACTGAAGGACATAGCTACACCCAATATTTTTTGGCTCACTGCGGAAGCAACCCTAAAATCATTTGATTCAGAACCTCCATAGTACTATGATTTAGGAGCTTTGCTGGAGACAAGCATATTAAATGATTCATTTGCCTGACTGGAGGCACAAGGGGCCAACTTATATGATATGTTAGAAAATTTAGCAAACACTTCCCTGAGTGCAGATTTCAAAGTATCCCCACTTAAGCCTTTCCCATTAGGAAGCCCATTATGCCTGTAATTTACAGGATCTGAACTACACCTTCACCATTCCTCACAATTATCATGGGAATCAAAGGCATGATCAACAATATTCAAAATCAAATGCTTCAGTTTCGAAGGGTTTTCCTTATTTTGGGCTAGAGCATACCAAAGCATCTTTTTAAATATTTGATATTTGCTGTACTTAGGGTTTTATGACTTTTAGCACAGTTGTACAAAATGCAGCTGAGGGATTTCTTGGAATGTTTAATGTCTGACAACTTAGTTATCCTGTTGCAAGATGCTTTTCTAACAGCAGAAAACGTGGAAATGTCATCATCTCCTATCTATATGGCCACTTCAGTTTCCGAAGCTTTGAGAATTGGGGAATTCGTTACCAGTTCCACTGCGAGGTCAGCTTCCATTGCCTTTGCCCTCCCTTCAAAATTGCATCTACAGTCATGGTCATCTTAAGGGTGTCCAGCCTTACACATTTTGCAGCTTTTGTTCCTGGTGCCAAAAGCAAAAACCTTTTCGGATTTCAGTCCAATTAGGGAGCCGTGTCGTAGATGAAAGGAGCGCACAATTGCATTGTTAGGATAAAAATTATTTTAATAATTACATATCTGACGGCTGTTTCAGCCATAACTATTGTACTTACCGGTGAGGCTATCATATGCTTTTCCATTGCCACGTTTTTTCCCGCCCATGCCATATGATGCAGCAACTTGCACCTTAGCTGTTGGTGGACCATTATTTTCCCTGAAGGAATTAACATTGAAATCATAAGTTGAATTTTTCAGAAATACCAAATAAGTTAAAGGTCAATGAAAGAAATGATTACCTGCTCGATGACTCGGATAGAGATGGCTCAAGTTCCAATACTTCCGGGCATGTCTCCGTGGCTAACGCCTCCACCGTAGGCCCAATAATCCTTTCGTGCCGCTTTAGAAGCCCACCGGGTACAGTTGGTACATTTAAAGCTGAAAAAATTGTGTTCAGCTGAGTATGACCAATTCCTGCATCAAGTGTTGCTCAGTAGAAATAGAAACTGATTCATTCTTCACGTATAAATATCCGTTTAACTAAACAAGTGAATAAAAAGATAATAAAAAAAGCAGCTAGTAGTGTAGTGAAAGGTAGCTCAATAATATCGCACATGCAATTTACAAGCAATGCAAGCTACGATAATCTTTCATTTTTTATAATTGTGAATTTCACCGTTGATACTTACCAATAGCAGCTTTGGCATTTGCATCAAACACGTTGTGTCCATTTATTTTCGATTTACGGCTGGTAGATACCTCCTTTATCACGTGACAGGATCGACACGGAATAGAGAAAGTAGTCGCCAATCCAAACTTTTTTTCGTCGACGACGTCCTTGAAGGACAAGGCTGCATTAAAAATCTTGCATTCCATTTCCTCGCCAATGAGCGCGATATCAACTAAGCGGCGACCTTCCACATTAAACAGCTGTAAACTTGAGTCTACGTCCACATCTTCAGTTTCAGCGCCTAACTTCTTCATGAAAAGAGATGGCTTAGCCCTCCTTTCAAACTCCTTCAAAACAAACTTCCCTTTGCTCCTATAAAACGAAGACATCTTGAAATATTCTCAAGAATCGAAAGGACCGAAGCAACTTTTACCAAATTTCACATCGTTTGACCAAAATAACCGAACAAAATCGTGTAAAACGAACGCACGAGAAACCACAACAGGTAACACCCACGAACATGCATAAGGACTGTAATCGGCCTACGGCGCTGCATGTATTGGGTTGATTCCGGAACTTCCGCTTTTTAACTTTTTCCTGGTGCTGACGCTAGCGTTCGAAGGGCTAGGTATTTTTCTGTGAAAATACATGGCGGCATTAGGGAGTTTTGTGACGTCAAGCCACTTATCTTCTAATTTTTCAGCTGAAAAGCCACCCTCAGAGATATCGATTATATCATTTATTCTTTGATGTTAAGAATTGCGTGTGAGACTGTTGGAGGGTCAATATCATTCCTTGGGAGTGAGTACTTAGTGGAAGTGGAGTGGAGTACTTATCCATGTCCATGGTAACACCACAAGGCCTTGAAAATTGGCGAATACGACACCTGCCGTTACGAACGCTAAAACACAAAAACAATTGCCTACACAACACCCACTCAGCACAAAGGAAATAATACGCACATTATGTTCAAATATTATGCACTAAATATACCATGGGAGTGGTATAATATGTGCATAAAATGTACATAAACTGTCCATATAAATGAGCTAATGTCCGCATAACGACCTCTTTTATGTGCATAATATGCAGAATCTAGACGGTGCCTGTAATAGTACGTTTCATAATACTTGAATGTTTTGTGCATATTATTTAATATTATGAATCGCATGGGTAGTACTCCAATCGCATATTATTAGGATCATTATATATCTAGTTAGACCATGGATCCATGTCAAACAATTTACAGAAAACTAAGGACATACTTCTTTGCAGAGAGGGCACTGAAAAAGTTGAACTGGCAAGATCTCGGATCGGATAAGGCAGATCACGTAATTTGATACGGCATGATTTGCACACGTTAACTATATATACACAGACTCATACCGTGCAAAATTAGTGCACGTCTGTCGTTTCTTGTGGTCACATAGCGAATTCACAAATTCAATAACACGTTTATACGAGTTCAGCGGATTGCAAACAAAAACTTTTGTTTCTTAATAAAATTAATTACATTTATTGACACTATTTCCATTTTCAATCATTGTGTTCACTAGACATTGTAACACATAATATTCCAATACATAAGGCATGACCTCAAGAACAGCCAGTGCGACAATCACCAATATCAAACTACATTGAATTTGAACACCGTTTTGGCGGGATAAGTGTTTGAAGTTCGATACCCTTAAGCTCACATCCACCAAATGTTTTATCTGGGTGCACAAAAACCTGCTGTCTTTTAAAAAAACAACGCTCTTCTAAAAACTGAAACTATATTTTTCCAACAGTTGGTTCGTTCAAATATCATCGAATCACTGCACTGTCATAACACACAAAACTCTTCACGTTTATCAGACAGTTTAATGATGATCTGAGTTGTTGTTGGATCATTCCTAATGTCCCAATTTGTTAAAGACTGTATGTGCCTGAAACATGATAAATAGAGTCAATTGGCAGCAATTAAAAAAATCAACATGGATTGCAGATGAAAACAATGACGGATTTGTAAATAATCTTCAACGCAATCACTGGTCATAACAATGATTTATGTACTCACCGTAACTTAACTGTCCATTAGAATTAAAATTAAGCTTCTACGATCACAAATTGCCAGAACACGTAAATATTGGAGAAGCTAGTTCTCTCTCACGCTCCCGGCTTATCAACATGACTGCCATTTTGATTTTCGAGATGGCCCAAGTCGATCTTGTTCGTAAGACATTGATTGTAGTCTATTAAAAAAATATGAACATATTATGCGCCTCTTATTCGCAGTCTTAGATAGTATAATGTTTACATATTATTTTCAGTGCCCGCATATTATTCAAATTTAATGCTAATAATCTACGGAATATTATTTACTATTTATACCAATCCATTTATGCGTATTTCATGCAGTATAAATTTTGTGTGCTGCGTGGGCAGCAGTGCCGAATTTCAGGATGTGCGTTGTTGCCGAGTGAAAAAGAGTGATTAAATAAATGGGTTAAACAACTGTTAAAGATGTTTAAACGTTTAATCACAATTATTTCGTCACTACAAAATATGCTAATGCCCAAAGCAGAAAATTATATACTTTTCTAATCCATATATAAAAACCAACGTCTCCAAGGTCAAACGATATGTAAGCACTGACAACGTTCAGGTTGCTTAGAAACAGAATCAAGTCAAGTTTTATGGTATGTTTCATTTCAATATTTAATTAAAAAGGCCAATGTTTCAATATGACGTGAGAATGTGAGGCATCCGGTTCAAATATTGTGTAATTTAAACATGTCCAAGTCATTTTTCAGTGCCATTGAAATTATATGAGCACTAGTTCTAAACGACTCACGATTATTGTACCAGCCACCTTAAGTTATTCGCGTAAGCGCCCCCAAATGGTCTTATAATGTAGGGATTTACCGGCCGGGACTGTGTGGTGATAATTCTTCAAAGCATTTCCGTGGTTTCCTTCGCCACGGTTTTTTTTCAGTTGTCAGTCACTGTATCTAAAGGGACCTATCATCAATTTTGTTGGAAAGACTAAGGTCTAAATGAAGGGCACCAGCTTTATTTTGTTTCAAGTGTAGGAGTTCGGCAGCACTGTTCCTCACGCAGCAGATGGTAGCCGGACCCCTAACGGCACGTGAAGCGAACTTGCCAAATTGCATGTCATGGCCTGTTATGAAGTCGGCCATGGTGTGTCACGACCTGTAACTCATTATGAAATTTTAACGCAATGACATTTTATAATGACAGTGATTGTAACGGATCAGTAACATTTAAGGCGGTGACAAGAAAGTCACAGTTAAGCTGCGGTTTATTTTCAGCAAAAATTCTTGTTCTAACCGCAACTTACTATAAAATGATGAATGAAAAGGACTGAGTTACCAACACACATTGTACCAAGATCTTATTGTGGTCTCCGAGCTGGACGGACGACGCCCACTTCTGCTTTCCTGTACTGTAGCGGTTCCATAGTTTTCGAATTAATTATCATGTTTGGCCGAGTTCATGGTAAATTGTGTAATAGTTTAAGTTAGAACTTCGACAAATTGCCTATGTGTGTGTGTACAAAGCCATTTAAGTGAGCCAAGAAGGAGGTAATTCGATAATAATGACGCCGTTACTCCATACGCCCAAAAGCGCCGCAGTATTAGCATCGGTCCGAGCAACGAGAAATGGCGCCAGTCTTTCACCGGGCCAACCTCTCCCAATACCAAGAACACTATATAAAGGACGTTGATTTCCAATTTTAACAGTGTTGCCACTGGGCGCGCCAAAATAGAAGTTCCATCTTTGGCCACGGGCGACGCCACAGTCAACGGAGATGCACGTATCAGACGCTTATGGCCCTTACTACGCGTAATTATCACA
Source organism: Platycnemis pennipes (assembly GCA_933228895.1). Classification (NCBI taxonomy): domain Eukaryota; kingdom Metazoa; phylum Arthropoda; class Insecta; order Odonata; family Platycnemididae; genus Platycnemis; species Platycnemis pennipes. Next base: position 1,427,816 of record CAKOGI010000002.1, on the reverse strand, counting down.
ATTTATTTTCGCAGCCTGTACGGTACCACGACGAGTGATACTGCAAGTAATTCTTTTAAGCATTAGAAAATGATTGTATATACTTTAGGTAAGAGCCATCGTCAAGAGAACTTTCCAGGGCATCGGGAAATAGAAATCAGTAACACCCGATGTCAGACGAATTCGGCGATGTGAACGACGGAATCAAATACGGAACTCCTCTCTAGCAATCCTGATTTATGATTATGAATGACACAGTAAAATAATTACAACGATTGATTTACATGAAACATTCAAAAGCTATTTCATTCCCGGTCATTAGATGCCAAATAACATACACTTTCTAATTACGCCGCTAGAGAAGAAAGCAGATGACGTCTTTACGTTCACTATTCCCTTCATAATTATAGTATAATACACAGAAATTAATGAATGAAGGAAATCGAATTGAAGGTCATTTATTTTCAACCCATATTTTTGTTTCATTCAAGTCAATACGGAATCAGATGTTACAAAAGGCATGGAATTAACTATTATTACCAAACATTTCTCACCTACAGACTACGGCCCATGAGAAAGAACCTAAAAATAAATAATGGACACCATGGGGCACGTAAAACTAGTTTATCAGTCAATATACAGTCTTTCGCTCGCAGATAATGAACTTCACACCCTTAACCCTTTCGCTACGAACGCCGTTTATAAACGCCGCAGATTTTTCACTCCTGTGAACGAAGGCCGTTTATAAACGCCGCAGATTTTTCTACGCAAGAGAACGAAGGGCGTCTTAAAACGTCGCTGGGGTCAGGTAGGCAGAAAAGGTCCAAGGTGTCATAAAGGGCCCTTCCTCGCGGGTCTGAAGACCCTTCCTCGGCTTCGAGGCGGGGATTATCTCGACCCTTCTTCGCAGCGCGAGCCTCACCCTCGGCAGTTGTTCGCGGTCACTTTTTTGTTTATGCATTTGAAAAACCAAAATCATATTTGTTTCTAAATCGCATTATTGAGTTCCAGAAGTTAATTCCTTATGTTTTTTTGAATCTCTAGAAATTTTAAACGGAACTCTAACGTTATTATTAACAGAGTTCACCTGTCAATGAGATTCAAATCGATTTTGGAGAATTTGTCATTGCAATGAGGAACAAAGACGTATGTTTTTTTATGATTTGACGATAAGGTAGTACCGATATTTTTCTCTCCGTTTTACTTGTTTATGAACATATATTGGAAAACAACTGTAATGGTAATACCACACAACATACCGCGAAATCTATTATATCTACATTATAGGTTGAAAATCCCGCTGAAGGGTATGGTTTATGCTAATTTATTAGCAGTCAATAAACTTTACTTTCTTGTAACTGAATCTTTTTGGTGTTCAGCATTCAAATTTATTCTGTGTAATGTGGCTAAGAGTGATAATTATGTTGTAATCATTTATGTTAAAACTAGAAGAAAACCGCATGCGTGCGTGATGGAATATTGGGAGATACAATAAATAATTGCTACGCAGAAAAATCTATCTCGCGCTACCATTGCGAATATATTTACATAAAAATATTTCCTGATGAAGGTATAGCACCAAAAAGTGCATGTGCTTTTATATAAAACACGGGTATGTTTGGATTATGCGCGGACGTCTTCTATTGCGAAACAACAGAAATAATTATTATTGTAACCATTGATATTATGTCTATTGTCTAAATATCTTAATATTAACATTAGAATTTCGTTTAAAATCTCTAAATGGTATTTATAACAACAAGAATTTATTTGTGTATTAACCCCCAGTTAAAGTCTTACTATTATTTATTTAACAAAAATCACTGAATTAAAAATAGTTGACCGCGGACAGAAGCCGAGGTGGGTTCTCATTTGGAAAAGGGCGAAGATAATCTCTGGTCAGTGGCCGAGGAAAGGGTCGGGAACCCCGCTGGGTCCGGTCCTAAAGCGGGGGAAAGACATACCTGCTCGAAGCCTTGCTTCAAGAGAGCTCCGTACAGGGAGTGGAAAAATATTCTAGAGGAACCCGTGAGAAGGCAAGCATTTTCCTGCGTAGTACTCCGGCGCGAAAGGGTTAAAATAACAAAACTTGGGAGATATAGGTCCAATGTTACACTGAATAGTCTCTCACAAATAATGGTCATAATCTTAAAATGGCAAAACTCGGAACGCACACGTAAATAGTCTCTCACTCTGCAGAAAAACAATGAATGGCATACTCTTAAATGACGAAACTTGGAAGGCATAAGTCAATATTACACTGAACGTAGACTTTCTCTCCAGAGATAAAGAATGTCACACACTGGAATGACTACACATGGGGCGCACAAGGCAATATTATAATGAATGCAGTGTCTCTCTCTCGCTTTCCACATAAACAATTTATGTCATACACTAGGGATGGCAAAACTCGGAACTCACAAGTCATTATTTATACACTGAATGCAACCTTTCTCTCTCCGCAGATAAAAAAATAATATTATGCACTGGGAACGACTACACATGTGACGCACAAGGTAATATTGAATGCAATATCTCTCTCTCACTCTCTGTCGCTTCCCTGCACATAAACAATGAATTCCATACACCAGGAATGACTAAACTCGGAACTCACAGGTCATTATTACACTGAATGCAGCCTTTCCTCTTTCTCTCTCCCCAGATAAACAACGAATCTTATGCACTGGGAATGACTATACATGTGACGCACTAGGCAATATTATAATTAATGCAGTATCTCTCTCCCTGCAGATAAACAGAATGTCAAACACTAGGAATGACTAAACATGGGACGCACAAGGTAATATTAAAATGAATGCAGTATCTCTCTCTCTCTCTCTCTGGCGCTTTCCACATAAACAATGAATTTCATACACTAGGAATGACAACACTCGGAACTGATAAATAATTATTACACTGAATTCAGCCTCTCTCTCTCCGCAGATAAACAAAGATTGTATTGCACAGGGAATGACCACGCATGGAACGCACAAGTGAATTACACTGAATGCAGTCTCTCTCTACAAATAGACAATGCATACTCAAGACTGAGCAATGATTTCGAATACAAAAAATATTACGATTTCGGTTTTGAAAAGTAAGAAGCAAGCGCTAACGCTTGTTCGGGGGAACGAGCGTCACCCGAGTTTACTAACCTTAGCCTTAAACAAACTTTGGTTTCGCTAACCCAAGAATGTGGTTCTTCTTCACTAGATTAGACTGTTCTTTACAACACCACGCACAAAACAGCCCGTTTACCCATTTTCAAACGAAGTCTCACCGAAATTAATTATGAGCGCAATCCATTCTTAACGTAAAGCAATGCTACAATGCCATACACATGTGCCTCGCGTACTAGCACTAGTGCTACCTGTCGGCAAGTTCAGGAACCCTATTAACCCGTGACTGAAATTTAAGCAAAAGACGATCGAATGCGCAACAAGATCAACGTCCTTTATATAGTGTTCTTGCCCAATACAGTGCCTCCATTATAGCGAAATGTTTGCTAAAGCCCGTTTCACACCACTCAATTTTACTTGAACAAGAAACGTTGAACATGAAACATTGAACCTCAAACAGCGTCAAAGATGATTCAAGACTGCAGTTCAAGAATACTTGATCAATAATAATTGAGAGGACTTTCATACGGTCAAAGACGAGTTTGAAGCATTTGAACCGTTTGAGCCGGATTAAAAACAAGACAAACGAGATAGCATCGTAATTCAGAAATAAAATAGCATCGTAATGCGACTTTCCCAAATTTTTCTCCGTGTGTAGTCAAAACGTTTTAGGGTAAAATATGGATGAAAACCATGTTAATGTTGCCAGGATAGGATTAGCCGTGGCTCTTTTACACGTTGGTTTTCTTCAGCTTCAGAGAGCAAGAAATCGGCGCAGGACGTGGACGCGACATTGGATTCGAAGGAGGCAAAACGGAGTGATGAGCTTGTTGCACAACGAGTTAAGGACAGAAGACCCGGAATCTTTCAAAAACTACATAAGAATGAGTGAAAAAAATTTCAATGATTTATTTGATTTCATAAATCCGAGGATATCAAAAAAAGATACAGTGTGTCGGCAGTGCATACCGGCCAAGCACAAACTCGCGGTGACGCTGAGATTTTTGGCGACCGGAGAATCATTCAAAAGCCTTCAATTCTCAACCAGGATTGCTCACAACACCATTTCCATGTTCGTGCCTGAAGTGTGCACTGCAATATATGAAGCCCTGAAGGACGAATTCTTGAAGGTGAATACGTGGCATGATACCTACCTTTAATTTGTTATTTCTATCCTCAAAAGTCGTTAGCATGCCCTGGAGAAAAATACTTGTACTTGACTGAATATATGGAACTCCAGTATTATATTTAGTTTTTGCAGACACTTTGAAGTATTTAGTGAAAGCAGCTTGTATTATTGTTCATGAATTTGTTTCAGGTACCACGCACTGCCGCCGAATGGGAAGGCATAGCAATAGATTTCGAAAGACTCTGGAATTTTCCCCACTGCATTGGTGCCCTTGATGGGAAACACATTAATTTTCGAGCGGCAAGAGCTGATGGATCAACGTATTTTAATTACAAGCATGCTCATAGCATCATTTTGATGGCTTTGGTTGATGCTCAGTATAAATTTTTGTATTACGATGTTGGGGTTAATGGGCGAGTCAATGACGCAGGAGTTTTTAGGGACTGCACTTTAAAGGCAGCTCTGGCTAGCAACAGCCTTAATATTCCACCCGGGAAGCCATTGCCTGGCAGACAGAATGATGTTCCCTATGTGATTGTAGGAGATGATGCCTTCCCTCTGCAAAATTATTTGATGAAGCCCTATCCTGAAAGAGGGCTTTCCCCTAGCAAGAGAGTGTTTAATTATCGCCTTAGCCGGGCAAGGCGAGTTGTTGAGAATGCTTTTGGTATTCTTGCAAACCGGTTCATAATTTTTTTATCACCAATTAATCTCTCAGTAGAAAAGGTGGAGAAAGTTACTCTGGCATGTCTCGCCCTTCATAATTTCCTAAGGGCCAAAAGAGATGCAGCATACCTTTCTACTGGGCTGGTAGATGAAGAAACAGCAGACGGACAAGTGATACCAGGGATGTGGAGGAATGATCCTTGCCAACACAATCCGTTGGTAAGGCAAGGGGGGAACCGGGCCTACAATACTGCTGTGACTATAAGGGAGGAATTCACGGAATATTTCAATACTGAAGGCCGGGTACCATGGCAAAATAGAGAGTGATGTATTGGAGATTATTGTCCTCATGTTCTGTTACACTTATTTTTACGTTAAGAAATAAATATTTCTCTGGGGTGAAATGTTTTTTGTTTGAGTTCATATTTTGCCCATGCTATTACCAATTACAAGGAATTAAAGTGATAGATTATATATTTTGCAAATATGCTTACATATATCAGCATAAGGGAATTGTAATTGCAATGTGAAGTGGGATTTGAGAAATGTCCAAGCATTGATTCCATTTTTTGTGAAAATCATTATATTCATACTTCTATCTCAAAAATGCTGAGGGTGCCAGGTTACCACGGCACAATTCTATGAGAAAATGTTTTAAACGTAAGAAGCACTGAAATATTTAGTTTTATATTCACCAATTATTATCATTATTCAGTTTCATAATGAAATAGGAAAACTAATCTTAATTTCTACATTGTTTGAGACTTGAAGTAAGGTGCTATTTGTATTGTATGCTTCTTACATTGCTGAATAAGCATGAGGGAGTTGCTTGATCCTATGGTACATTAAACAGTGAATTAACAGCTGCTTCCGCCTACAGGGTCATTCTATATCAATTCACCCATGACATGCCAAGAGAAGTAGTCGGGTTCAACTTTCTGAGTAGGTTCATTGCACACAGTAAAATACTTTAATGTAGCACCAAGAGTAAATACTCCTACCAGAGTAACCAGCTCCTACACAAATGCAGTTAGCATTTTCTCCAACATGCCTCCATCTGTAGGGTATAACTTGGATGATGCCTTTAATGTTAAATTTAACAATTTTCTAGATAGATTTCAATAGTGTTCTGTTGCTGCTAGCTGTTGCCTTTCCTTTAAAGTTAGTGAAAACATATCGCAATAACTAAACTAGATGGGTTACTCCTAAAATCAGAGAATCTTTAGCCAAACTAGACAGGTCTTCAATAAACTAAAATCCGATACCTAATCCCGAGGCATTACAAATATTTTTATATATTCAGCTTCTACATGTTAATACCTTGGTTAAAGAGACAAAAGGATTTTTCAATATGTGTATCATCAATACTTAATCAACCATAGCAAAGCTTCCTGGAGAGTAATTGAAAGCTGAACATTTAATTTTTGCTCCGGATTGACTGAGCATTAAAATAAAGAATATTCAAAGGTAAGCATCAGTCGTGGGATGAAATGGCAATAAGATTGGAACTAGACCCAGGCCTTGCCTAGGTATTCCTCAAACATGACAACTACATGGATTCTCTATGCTTGTCAAAAAAGTATGTTGATCTAAAATTATGTCCAATTTCACATTCCAAATCAAGGAAATACCTCTAATTAGAATAACCTATAGTTGATTAGGCATTGATCCTAATCTGCCAACAAGCTTATCATATGTAAAGAAAGACCTTTTATTATTATATCACCTGTTAAATGTGTTTGCAGTCAGGGAGCTCTGAGTAATGGATGCAAGGAAATGATTCTGAAGAGAAAATTTAATATTAGCAGTGGGATAGTTTGATATGAAAACATTTGGTTCTTTGAAAATTACTGATATTTATTCCATTATAGATAATCACTAAACTACAAACCCTCTTGTTCCAAAAATGCTTCTAACAGTATATTGTTAATGCTACACATAGCTCTCTTTCTAACAATATTATTAGTTATTTTGTCGAGCTCCATTCCGACGTACAACCCAAAATGCTCCCCAGAAGTATGCCTTCTTTTACTCTCTTCCAGGGCATTACTAGCTTTGTTTAGGAAGTCCTCCAGTTCAGGACCTCCATCATTTGCCCTTTTCTTCCCTTTCCGGGCAGCCCCTACTGAAGGAGTGTTCAGCTCTGCTGGTGCCCTTGACATTGGCAGGTTCCCATTTGATGGAGAACTTTCTTCCACAGCTCCCATGTCCTCATGACTCCCTAAGAACAGCACTGGACTCTATAGGAAATTAATAGGATAACATCTTTCAAATCACTGAACCTGGGAAATCAGTTGATAGATAGCCTACAAGTACACTAAAACAGAAAAGAACAGGTATCAACATCTACAAAATACCCTGCAAGCCATCTCAAGGGTGTGTGGAAGGGAGTAGAATGCATCTGAGGCATCAACATTCTCACCATGTTCAGCAATGTCAAGGTACTTCAGGAAAAAATAGAGGTCATTAGGTCCGGTTCTTTGACAGCAAACAATTTTCATATGAATTAATGCGATGGTTCGCACACAAGCCTCTGAGATAAAAATAGCAGAGCATATAAGTTTTTGTAGAATGTTGCATTGTAGAAACTATGTTACAATGCAACAGTGCAATATTGAACCTTTTGTTTGCAGTCGACAGAAGTCACGTTAGCATCCCTATTCATAACGACAAAGCTATCCTTATGACCAAAATTTCCATCTCTGCCACCATACTTCTGCTCATCCATAGTCTAAACTCTCATTTATTATGTAATTTAGAAAAGTTAATTTGCATCTACTTAATCAGAAGGATGCGACTGAAGACATTGCATATAAAGAGTCAATGATGTGATTAGTCTCCACTAATATATGGGTTTTATATAATTTTTCAGATTCTGACCTAAAATGTAAACATGAAATGCTATTCGGTGGTAAATTTTCTTACCAAGCTTACATTACTACAAAGAACTAAAAAAATGCTTACCTAGGGTACCATGTATCATTCAAGGTAATTTGTTAGCGTAACCAGTCTATTAAATGAATTGAAATGGGAATCATTGTCAGATCGCAGGTTGAAATTTAGACTACCCAGTCGGCACAAAAAATACGGCCAATAAATGGCCGAGGTTTGGTTCGCATGTGGCAGTTATGGCTATGGCTCGCCGCATTGTGGCCTTGTTGTGGCACATGTCCGGTTTGCCACAATGCAGCTGGCCTAAGCACCTGCGAGCTACGGCCACACTTCCACATAACAAGGTTGGCCATAATGGGTATACTTGCATCAAATGCATACCACAATACGATATGGATGATAATTATAATTTGCTATACATATGTATAAATACCAGAAATAAAATATTTTCTATTCATTGATTATTTTGGAAAAAAAAGATATTTAAAATCGGCAATAATATTCATCGATGTTGTATCATTGAGTAGCGTATTGGTTTGGCTTCCGTTTACGTTCGTTTGTGATGGACATGTGGGTTTGTGGAATTGGCGCAAACTTGAGGTTCAACCGTACAACTGTATAGATCCCGACGAAAACGCGAGTATTAGAAATATATACGTTAATATTTGCTGTGGTAAAGCTGGTGATTTCAGTGTTGTTGACTGTTGTGAAGTGGATATCAGGAAGAGCCATGGAACGTTTTCCCAGCGACGAGGAGACCCAATAGTGATCTGCTTCTCATACCTGTTTTCAAGAAATCAGCCTGAAGGAATTGCATAAACTGCCTGTAGTGTGAAATTCACTATTTGATGAAAAAAAGTTTAAAATAATCTTGCAAAGTCATATCCTCTCTTTCAGTGGCAATTGTACTTAAGAAATAAAATGAAAAAGTTTGCTGGCCCTGTAGAATTAGTATCCCTTATTTGAGAGTTAGTAATCCCTCCTTTAGGGATAGAAAAACTTCCTAACATATGGAAATTCTATAATTTCTTCTAATATTAATAACGCATTTCATTTCGGCACAATTATGGCCAGCAAATAAAATTCCAAGTGTGGCCACATTGATTGTGGCCACACTTTGGCCAGGGGGTCAAAACCATTATGGACCCATAATGGCCATACACTATGGCCACAATGCTTAGCCATAGCTTGGCCACAGTTTGGCCGGATTTTCTGTGTCGACTGGGTAAATCTCTTAAACAAATTTCAAGGCAATATTTTCAGTGATGAAGTTAAAAATATTTTACGAACCCCAACTTACTATGGCAGACTGGACCATATTCATAAAATTAGAGAAATTGATTGTCGAACTGATAGATTCAAGATGTCCTTTTTCCCTCAAACAATTAGAGATACGAATAACGGTAAATATGTTCTATCAGAGAGTAGCAATGAATAGCATTGGTAGCTGCATGTTGGTATGAGTACTTAAAGCTAACCCTACTAACAGAATGTTTTTGCCTGTTTGCTTAGCAATTTGTATCTTTTTTTTAAATAGTGTTGTTCTGAATACTATATTAATACTATTCCTTTTTAATGGATCATATGTAGTGCATGTTTGGTGAGAAATCACCCCCTGCCACACACCCTCGTGATGGCTTGCAGGGTATTATGTAGATGTAGAGGTAGATGTAATGAATTCATTTCAGTAGATATGAATTACCACTGGTGAACATGAGGCCTAACCGAATAATAATTAACATAGTTAACAACTTACTAACCTACTTATCTTTTTAGAAGTTTAAGTTGTTGGACCCACATTAAGAACACCAACGAATTGCAAAGTACAACACAAAACTTCGGGGGCAACTAGCATATGAAAGAAGCAGAAGGCTGAAGTTGTGACCTGGTAGATTGAAAGGCATGTGGCCCACAATTTCACATTTCATGAAAAGTATACAAGTACAAGAATATGCGAATGTCAAGGGGGACAGAGGCTCAGGAAATGCAGAGAATGAATGATAGGCACTCAAATTAGAAACACAACTTAACTGAAGCATGAATTAGGCCCCGGACTGAGATATGTGCTAATGGAAGACGTTGACAAACATCTACATGCTGAAATGGTTTGGGCGAATTATGCTACAAAAGGGCATATGAATATATTGCCATATTGCTCAACTATTTGCCGCGACATCATCTTATATTCATTAAGTTTCATGAATGGATAACAAGAAATAATGAACATTACCTCACAGCTACTCGAGGAGCCATCTCCCAGGTTCGAAACGCTCTGTCTTGGCATACTGTGCTTCTCCAGGAACTGGAGAGAATTGAAGCACCACAGGGTGGGCTTGCATAAGTCATCCACTCCAGCTCCGCTTTTTCTCCCTTTTTTAATTTTATTCCTCTCCGCCATAAATTGGGTCCTCAGCCCATTTATTTTAGATTTGACATCCTCCGGGGTGGTACCTGGTCGAAGCTAAAAATTAAAACATGCAACAATCATTATAAAATACAACTCTTAGAAGAAATATGCACTAATAAATCATTTCACAGTAAAAGAAATTCATTTTTGCAAATATACTTAGGAGTATTCAGTTAAAACCACGCAGTGGGATGCCTATTGACGATCACTAGTGCCGATTATAGTGCAAATGATAAGAAAATATTATTCCAGTGCAGTTTGAAAATTTACAATTACAATAAGACTTATTACTGATCATCATCTACGTGAGGATTTAATTTTATGCTGAGTGACATAGTTGACTATTCGATATGATAAAGACGTCAATAATGTACTATTAGCGCTATCAATCGCGATAGAAAAGTAGTTCCTCCAAATGATCTGTAACGCACAAAGGCTATTCATTATGCCGAGATGAAAGTGCTCATAAAAAATACAGCATTACCCTTCAACGCCAAAACAGTCACATAACAAAGGAGCACTGAATCCATCAATAAAACGTAGGATACCATAACACGGATCATTACTCCAGCATCGAGCACTTCTAAATTAATAAGTATTAATTTCCCAATAATACCAAAAGTTTGACACGTCACCGTGGCAAACTCAGCGTGATTCATATCATGAAATTTTAGTAAAGAGGACTACCAGGATATAGTTATAAGTTAATATTGTAACAAATCAATGCGTCCTGTTAAACTTATAAATCCAACTGCATCTAATTTAAAAACAAAATATTAAGTTAATTTACTTACATCGGCCAAGCAAGCTGCCATTTCTTTCAAAGCTGCGTTTCTCTTCTCTTTATTATGGTAATCTGGTGAACCTATCTCATAAAGACACCTTTTTTCTTCATATAAGCAGATGAGTAGTTCCACCATTTGTCTTCCCCACGTAGCCATCTTAGATTTCTGTGCTTGTTCCTCTTGAGAAAGCAGGTGGAATCCTGGGAAGGTTAAAGGTCGCTCGCTATTGGCTGAGAACCTTCAAACCGATTCAAGATTCAAGAATTTGAAGGCGACGTTATTACCGTCCAAGACGAGAGAAATTTGATGGCGACGAAGCCTTTCAAGACAACATGTCCGCTGTCATGACGTCATGTCCATTCGAGAAACCTTGATCAATGATTCTTGAATGGAATTTGACGCAGAATTTGATCGTGTGAAACGGGCTTAACCCTCCGTTCGGAACGACTCCTGCAGCTTGCTGCTGCCAAGATTCTCATTTTCATTCATCTCTCGTTACAACGGTCTGTAATCATCAGACCCTAGATGGAAAGACTGACACAAGGCCTCTTAGTGTATCTTGACCCGGATAGAGGCACTGTTTCAACGGAAAAACGGTGGCGCGGAAAAACGCCCCCGTGGTGGCGCGCATGATGGATCAACGAGGTGCCCCCCCTCGTCTCTCACTCTCAAACCTCAGTTCTATTTCTGCATTGGGAGAGAGTGGATGCAGATCCGACATGAAAGGTTCACCGGCTGGCCTTCGTTTCAACCACGGTTTCGGCAGGTTCCCGCCGGCGGAGACACAACAGAAAATCAGGGTAGGATATTATACACTGTGTCCCTCTCGCACACAAATTTGGTGCCAAAAAAAATCAATTTTTTGAGAAGAAAATTTTTAGCGCAAAATCAGGTTTTCCGCATTTTCTCGGGAACATATGAACGTTTCTAAGTAACATTTTTAGGGAAGAATCGTGTTCCGATTAAATCACAACTGTGTGAATTTGGAGCCGATCGGAGCCATGAACCCCAACCGGAACACGTGGCCTGTACCGGAAGTGACCCTTTTCCTCCTAAGTTGTGCTCCGTGTGGGCGTGTTAAAATTACCAACTAAGTACAAAAATTCCTCCGATCTCTGAGTGGTGTAAGAACGAAACCGGTTTGGTGCTAATCTCCCAAAAAATTAATAATTAGTGCAACCTTAATAAATAAATTACTCGGCCATTTTGTTCACTACGAACTTAATTCTAGGGATTTCGTAAGTGCTCCACAACCGCAAGACTCCTGCTGTGTTTAACAGTGCTATTTGTATTTGATTTTACTATAATAAGACTGAATTATTCCGTGTTAAGCGTTACCTTTGCCCAGTGATCAAGTGCTCCGCAAAGTCTGAAGGTGCTCCCCCCAGACAGAACGTAAATTTCCGTATCTAGATACTAAGGGCGACGAACAAGATACAAGTCACGGTGTACGCATGATGTGTTACATACATTAAAGAATGAAGTGCGCATAATTCAAGGTAGCGCTGGCACACTATTTTTAATACTGGGAGAGTGTAATCGATGCCCCCATTTTTGAAATAAACTAAATAATTGCAAGAGATACGCTATATCTCCTTCGTCTCGGTTACGAGTATCTCTTTGGCACACAGCTAGAGATCTATTTTTTGTCCGCCGTGGAAGACTACCACGCTGGAACGCTGAACCAGCGTTCCTAGTGGAACTCTGAACCATGGAAAGCGATGCGGACAAGTCCACTTTGTTTTCGGTATTCCGCTCATCACAGTGCTTGAAATTTATCAACTTGTTAGCAATACGATGCGTTGCGAATAAACCTGTCGGCTTTTCAATACTGGAGTTTCGTATCGGATACACTGTAAAGGCCTGGTTACACGATACATGAACACGTACGGGTTCATGTACATTTGCGTGAATGGTTTCAGCGCAGCTTGTGCGAATGCATGACCCAGCCAGCACAAATAAACATTTTACCTTCAATTTATTTGAAATTTACGTAAATATGTCGTAAACTGTTTATTTGTTTACAAGTTGCTCACGTAAACTTCTAAGATGCATCTCGTAAAAATCGCGGCCACATGTCCTCATCGTGGAGTAAGCAACACAGAAACGGTTTACCAGAACGTCCGCCATAATGCATACGCATCAAATACTTTGTTTGCCATATATATTCCCTCACTACGTATTAAATGTGCAATTAAATCCAGTGTACCACGTTTAAAAATTTTCACGAATAAAAAAGGTAAAAAAATAAAATTTCATATACATCACTAGCATCGCTTTCGCCCCTAGGTGGCTCAGGGAACCGAACCCGTGTCGTTCGCTTCATATCTTGGCACGCTACCACCAGGCTTACTGCTTCGTTGATCTGGGTGTTCTCAGATTGCTAGATGTTGTGACGCGGTTCATGCATGAACTTGCGCCGGTTCATGAATGCGAAGTAAGGTTTCAATAGTTGATTATAACTATAATGCATTACATAACTATAAGTTAAGACTATCGAAGGAACTGTAGTAATGATTTACGATCGAATTTGCTTTCCTAAATTGTCGAACACATGAATCCTTCGTTAATTGTGCTGGAGTGACAACACCCCTTAGAAAAATCTTTGAAGATTAAAAATTAATTTCTCTTCACCAATGGTTATGATTACTGGTGAGCACCAATTAACTACTTGTGAATGATGATTAATTACTAATATTTGCAGTAATTACCTACTTATTTCAAGGGAGCTCAGGGGTGGATTTTGGAACAAATATCAAACTGCTATCTCATATCAGTGATCAGCTTAAAACATATGTACTCCACATTTAATGAAAAAGATACTTGAAACTACTTCATGTATCTACATGTTAACTTTATGAGCCAAATATTTTCATTAAACATACGCGCAGAGTATAATCTATGACATAATGCTGTAAATTTACTAATTTCTTAATGGCCCACACTCGTAAGAATCACGTAAATTCGTTTACGTGTGCGGTTTAAAAACCGTTTACGAGATGCTTACATAAGCATTAAGCATTTCCGTTTACGTTCATTCTCATAAAATGATTGCTTAGAAGTTACGTAAACATGAAATAATACGGGGAGATTATGTTTACGTATACACACGCACATTAAGTTTATGAGGATTTTACGTAAACATGTTACTGTGTGCTGGCTGGGTAATGTAACCAATACAATGGTAAGCTTTACAACGGAACGTAAGAGCCAAAAGACATATATTTGAAAGTAGCATAGGAAACCTAGGCAGCAGTCTATTGTGTTCCTGCGCCTTCGTATCTCTTCGGATATTATTCGTAGACGACATTTGCATGGTCGATATCTTGTTCGTCCACAGTCGGCCAATGATTGGTATACGTTGACGAAATGACCCTAGGTATACGCGTATCTTTCTTGTCAATGGATACTAGGTCTATTGCTTCTACAAAGTGAGCGAGAGAAAATTTTTTGCAAATTCAGTTTGATGTAACTTCCAAAGGAGCAAAAACACCTAATCCAAATTTTTAATAAGTTCCTCACTAGAGATACAAGGAAAATGGTAAATTTTAATATTTACAGAAGCTCCAAAAGCTAAAGCCTTAACAAACACACAACGTTTGTCTTACACACATTAATATGTTACCCAAATATAATATAACACAAATATACACCTTGTGATCACAACCATTCTATAAGAAAATAAATAGCAAAGTTGTAAAAAAAACAGTAATTTGAGTGAAAATTGTACTCATCGTTCTCATGGGTGTTACATTGTAAGGTTATTAAAAATATGTCGAATCGAAGCTCAATTCATGTTCATGACAATGGTATTGGAACCATTCTACTATAACCTGTAGTTAAGAGTAACTCTAATTATCGATACTCGTTGAAAGTGTCATTTTTACAGTGCTCTGTGACCTTCGCGGCCCTGGAAGTCCTTGAGGTCATAGAAAAAATTAACAAAAATTGGTTTTGTGCCTTACATACATGTAGCAGTAAGTGTGCTAAATTTGAATTTTCTCTGAAGTGGTGCTGCAACAAGTGTTTGGTGACTTCCCAATCAACACGTAGGAGTCCTATATGACCTCATAAAGAGGTCTTAGGAATTTGTAGGAGTCTTACGAGACACTCCTAAAGACCTCACGATGAGATACTTAAGACGTCAGATGCAACACTATAGGAGTCTTTTACGAGGTCCTTTAAGAGCTCCCTAATGAGCTCCTATATGAATTTTCATATGACCTGTACAAGACTTCCCTACGATTGTGGTGCCACCTAGTGGATTTTGAACGAACTACGAACGAGTATGCCACCTATTGGGTTATGGTAGAACTATGAACTAGTGGTGTCACCTAGTTTGTAATCCTACAATTACGAATGATCTGATTCAAATATTCAGTCCAGTAATTTTACAAAATTCTACAAATATTTGAAACATAACTGGAAGAAAACCTGTGATTGAAAATTATAAACATTAGAACATTTTTTGAGAATCTGATTTCACTAGCAAATTCCACAAACTGCATAGTGGTTGAGCTGTAGCCGAAAGTGCACATACCATTAGATTATTCAAATTCTAATACGAAGAGGATCAAGATGATGGGAATTACTTCAGTAAGAACAGTTTATAAGATCAAAACATTCATATAATAGAGACCTAGCTCTTACTTCAATACAGAGTTTATGAAACAATAATACATAAATTATATCATAGCACTTGAAAATTGGCTTGAAAAACATCATTAAATTATGAGAGTGGAAGACTATCAAAAATTAAACTTCTTCATTGTCAGTCCTCTTCTTTTCTGCATATTTAATGCGATCCCCTGCATATTGCAGCCACTGTTTAGCCACCCTCTCCAGGCTGACGATTGTGGTCATTGGGTGGGACTCCAGAACGGTGGCTGGAAAATACACAAATGTATTTTTTTAAATGTGTTGTAGGAAATTACTACTTAATCTTTTCTTAGCAATATCTGATTTAAGATGTAAAAAGAAAAGGAAGACACAAATCATATGAAATGCTGGCACTAAGTAAGTCTCTCCATACCTATAAGGATGACTGAAAAATTAGTTCTGCTTAGGCACAGTCTCTTTTGAGCATCCTCCCTTTTTAGAGCCATGTTGTGGACCCATCCATGTTAAATCATAGGCTAAATTATTTGATAGGAATGATGATAATGTTTTCCTCAGATGGGCTTCACCATTGACTCCACCGATCATTTTCACTTTCAGCTTCTGCAAAGTATCAAAAGTATCTCAATTCATTTGAGTGCTTTGAATTAGCAGTGGAAATGTCCTAAATATCAATCACTGATTTTAAGAAAAAAATGCAATGGTGATATGATGACTTAAAGATAATCAAGGAAGGGAAATCTTCAGTAATAGTGTACTCTTACTATAAATAATTAGAAGAATCACTCACCAATTGCTTCCGGGCTTCCTCTGCATTTTGGAGTTTACCCTCAAATTTTTTTAGCTCCCACATTGCTGTTAAGGGTAAACTTGGAAGTTCATCTAGACTTGTCCTTGTAGTAGAACTCATAATTCCTAGATCAGGGTCTTCTCTAAGTGCCAGCAGGAAATCCAATTTATTTTCAATGACTTCCTGCTTTCTTTCAATCCTCTCCAGTCTTGAATGCAATTTCTCAAATTCTTTATTTATCAAGTTAGCCATGTCATTTTCTGAAAGAGTTGATTTTTAGTTTAGCCTTCTGATAAATGGAAAATTCAGGCATAAATTTGATTTTTCTGTCACAGTTGGATGAAAAACGAAAAAATCAATACATACCATCAGATCCACTGGCTTCCGATGAAGAAGGCACTATTGCTCTCTGCCTGTCGGTTGCAATGCCTGAGCCAGGATACTAATGAAACAACAAATATAAAATAGTTAATATAAATATGTGAAATTATTTCTCCAATCTAAAGCACAACATCCAGTTCACCTTACCTCGGCTGTTGGTAGAGGTTGAGCTCCTCTGGCATGTGAACTTGATATCTGCAAAACTATTATGTAACCCTTTTGAATTGTAGGCAATAATTATATTATCTTAGAAAGCAAGCACTTTTCAATTTAATTACAATAGTCCATACCAGTTGCCACTACATGTTCATTTACTTTTGATCCCTTATCAGATGCAGTTTTAAAATTAATTTTTGCAAGGAAAAGTAAATTATTTCAACCATTCAAGCATCCACCTCTTCACAGAGACAAAAAAGTGCAAGTTTCAATAAAGTCAAATTGTCATAATTTTATTACTCTACTGGTGACCACTTTACCTATGGGTATTTCATCATTGATGCCCTCTACCTCAGTTGCAATTCGTGGGACTTTGAATGAAGCTGGAGGAGCCGGCAACTCATCTAATGTATCATTTCCTACCCAAAATAGGAATATTAAAGAACATGTACTCCAATAATATCAAAGGATAAGTTGAGCTGTATTTACAGAAAATTATTCACATTGGACCACAAGCATACCTTCAGTTCCCTGCTCAAAGATATAATCATCAAAATTTTCCGCTTCACACGCCTCTTCCCTTTACTCCCTTGTGAAGCCCATTGGATGTGCTCTTCATCTTCAGTACTAAACTCAGCCATTCTGACCTCAACTTCTCTAGCCTCCTTTAGGGTATCTGCAGAAAAGTACATATGCTACTACAACTCCACTTAACTCAATATTCACCAAATTAAAAACCATTCACACCAATATACCGTAAGGTCCTAATACTCTGTCATACTTGTCAGCATGCCAGGAAGCATCAGGCTCTAGGTTACGACAAATAGCCACTCTTATCCTTTCATTTCTTGGCCATTTATAGATGCCTTGTTCCTCGTCAATCCAAGAACCTGGAATTGCAGCGCACCAGTTTTCTGCCAATAACACGAAGTAGGACATCTGTAATTAAATGACATGTTGTAATATTATACAAATGCGTGGCAAAACAGATCAATGGATTAATCATTAAACTAACTACTAACCAGATGGCATTAGTTCACACTCCCTGAATAGTATAGCTATGCCCCACCCAACTACACTAAAAAAATTATTAATGTAATTGAGTGTGCAGCATAGGGAAAAAGCAGTCCTCTGCACTGTTATATGGTAGGCGCACTGCCTTGGATAAAATTTGGCTAACATTAATGGTTTTATCAGTGCTCCATTTTCCACCAAGGTGAATATCCATGGAACGAGAATCTAATGGATAAAATAACATGTCTTTTGAGCCCTGTAGAACATTGCCAATAATAACAGGAGTACCATTGTTTAGGCCTATGGCTTTTATATACACTATTTCCTTAGTTCTGAAATAACAGCAATTGTTTGCTGGACTCTTGCTGGAGAGAACAAAATTTTGAAATCTTATTTTTTCATACACAGAACTCAATCCAGCTACAGCAGTCTTCACAGGTTTCTGCATAATTTGGTACTTAGTAGCCACATCATTGCTACTGCACTGACTTACTACACACATGTATTCACACTTAATTTTCACGACTTTCGGGAAATGATTTTAAAACGAAGCAGCTGTAGATGCAAACATTTATTAGTATTCCTTCTAAATTCAATTATTTCATTCACTTGACGATCCGTACCACATTAAACATGCGTTTCAACATACTACGCGTCTTCTCAAAGAAAACCAGTATGACAGCACACGACACGAGAATAGATAGAATTGAGATAGCTTTTGCACAACACAACTTTAATTTTATTTGTTCTTCGTATTTAATGACCAAAGTTATTTTTAATACACTCTCGTCTCACAATCAGTAATGTACATACCTAACTACATTTTCCCGAGAGGAAGTTCTTTTAAATGGTTTCAACACTCGTCGCTGCACTAAGGTCAATCAACAATTCCGACGTTTTCACGTTCATATATGCTCTATTATAGTTGAATTATGTCCTCGTTAGCTCATTCTAAAATGCCGAATACGGTAATAATATAACATGTCTGAAAGAAGAAAAAGAATTGTCGTTACTACTCGAGGCAGGAATCCAATGAAAAACATTGGAAGGGTTATTAAAAACATTGACAAATTGATGACTTTTCTTCAACAACACCTATTTTCAATTACGTAAATAATTATACTCGCCGTACCTGAATGCTCGAACATGATCATCGATGATAGGATGATCATCCCATTATCAAATTAAGCTGTCGTGAACACCAGTAGCTTAAAATGCAATTTAGCGAGGAGTTTACTCTGACGAACTCCCACATTCGTTTCTCAACATAATTCGCCGCCGCTCTGCTTTGCGATGTTGTTATACCCTTTCCAAACGCCGCGAAATATGAGATGAACGTTGAGCTAAATAAACACAATTATGAATATACAAGACAGTTATTTACTATCATTAACATTAATTTAGGTACGGTACAAAAACCATCGACATACCGACGAAATTAAGCGCGACGATGATGGCAATATTGGTTATGATCAGTTATCGTAACATGACTGAACACGATCGTGGACTGGTAAATTCAACTCAAAACTGCAAAGTTGTGAGTTATGGAAACGTATAAATAAACATGTCTATCAATAAACAATGAGCTATTTCCACCAAAATATTTTAGACATGTACTATGAACATATGCTAAAAATATGTTGAGCACATAACATCAAATTTTTTCTACCGTATGCTAGAAATATGCGGACTGCATGTTATAAAATGAGTGGCTCTTAAAATGACATGAAAACATTTTTAGCATATGCTCACAATATGATTCGAAAATGTTTCCTTGATCAGAATGAAAATGCCGTGTGCATGTGCTCAGCATCTTTTGTGCCACTAGGAATGCTGATAAGAAAAATATTGGGGCGATGAGTAACACTCTTTTGAATAATTAATGTAAAAATTAAAAGTGATGCAATAAAACGGCAAAATGTTACAAAAGGTAGCAAGAGTTGTGTTGGCCGTAAGTGCCTAAATTAGAATCATATTATGGTTGTTTTATTAAAATTGGAATGAGGGTGATAAGTGCATAACAGATAAGCAATGGAATATTATTAGTGGAATTAGAACCAGATCGAGTAACCACGTTAAATGAGTCAGCGTATTCAAAGCAAACCTCGCATTTCTCCGCGCTATGAGTTCTCATCGGATCACTCTCGTGACACGTACCATAGAAATGAGTGTCAAGCCTGTAAATCGAGACTGCCTTGACATATCCCACCCTCTGCAATTAACATATGATATAAGTACTGTATGAACGTTACTCACCTTGGTTTTTAGCTCGATGTACACTTTCTGCGAACCAGACAAGGTGCGCGATGCACACGATCGCGTCCAACAAAAGTCAATCCCATGAAAAACGGGTCGAAACAAAGCCAGATCAGTAGAGTGTACCAAAGCAGGTATAATTTTTTTAGGAATCCGAATGAATACCAAAGAAGGTTGATCCAAATAAATGTCCAGATTCTGTGAAGATTTCAGAAGCAGGGCGAGAACAAAATGAGTAACGTAAATATATTTCATTGCGAACTAAACATAATAAACAGTAGGTATTATAAATAAGGCAAAAGGAGTGCATACAAACAAAATTTACCTTGAAATTCAGGACGATGTCCGTGCACGAACACTACTCACACACGCCGTACGGACACGTGCCACAATTGGTCTACCAATTTTAGAACAAATCCAGAAAAATTGGGTAAGTTATTCGATGGATAAAATTCAGGCAGGATCAAATAAATCAGCGTCCAAAGAAAGTCCGAAGGAGGCAGGGTCAATGTAAATATAACTGTGCGGATAGTCCAAACGGTGCTCAGGGTCGAAAACGGGAGAGTGAGGTCCAAAGTATGCTCGAAGGCAGCAATTCCGTCAGGGTAATCCAATCAGGTGCAGAGGTCAAAACAGGAGAGTGAAGTCCAAACGAAGCAGAGGTCAAAAAATATAAAGAAGCCGAGTCGCAAAAAACACACCGAATCACCGGGAAACACGCGCCAACTGCCAACTGAAGGTGTAGTTTCCGTGGTCTACCACTAGGTGGATCATAAAATAGGTCATACAGCACGAGTCGCGAACACCTCTTTAAGACCTCCTACTGGCGAATCGTAAAGAGGTCACACAGCACGAGTCGCGGAGGCCTCCTACAGTCGAGTTGAAAAGAGGTCATACAGTAAGAGTCGCGGAGACCTCTAGAAGAGCTCCTACAGTCGAGTCGAAAATATGTCCCACGTATGACCTCTTATATGACCTCTTCACGACGCCTGTGTTGACTGGGTTGGCATGGAATGACCCATATATCTTTGCCAGCATCGTTATTCTTCCACGTTGTGCTTTGGCCTCGATCGCACGATTCATAACTTCGGTGTAGGGTTAAGCTTTAAATTATTTGACATCAGTCATGGAATCCTACGATGCACCGTTCAATCTTTGGAAAAGGCGTACATGTATTGTAGCAGCACCCCAAAATATTTTTATAAATTTGTAGTAAAAACAATACACAATATGAGGGGGATTAAATATTTTAAATGGGGTGGGGGTGACCATCGTTGGTCGCCTTTCCATTCTCGTGGTTGATGGATGTGTAATCCATTTGGTTATCACGCCACGCTAGGCCTAATCGTGGTATTTGTTTTCTAATGATCTAGTTGACCCATAAGTATGACGATCCTTGTTTTCCCCACGAAGGCATACACATGTTAATTAATAATTGGTCTTCAAATATAGTATTGGTCAATCAATGTACTTCTATTTCGCAGATTCATTATGGCAGAATGGCAGACGAACCTAGCGTCCCTGGGCAAGGTGGGGGCCCTAAAGCCGTGCCCATTATGTGGGAAACGTCTTAGATCTCAGTTGGCCAGGCACATTAACCTAGTACATAAGGATGTGCATGATAGCCTGGGCAAGGAGAAAGTAGCGGCATGCGCCAAAGCCGTGAGGACCCTTCACGGAAAGGGCATTTCCAGGTTCCCCGAACATTATATCATGGCAACATTCGGAAGGTTATGGCTGGAGAACAAGAAGGCTATGTCCCGAGGGATGGGGTTACTCGGGATTGAAGTAATCCCGACCGGAACCCCGTTAGAGGTAGTCTGTGGGTTAGAGGCGGCTGAACCACATACAGCCTCCGAGTCCACTAGCGATGAAGAAGTGCGTGAAATATATTTTTGCTTCATAATTTTTGGTAGCGGAAAAGTTTTTGTCATTATGCCCAGTAACTTTACATTTACCTTCTTAGAACGGTGAGACGGTGCTTGGCGATGACTGTCACCCGGGCGATGATGCCTAATATCCTTCTCTTCCTGAGGTGAGTTAAGGACTTGTGTGTAAAATAGAAGCAGACAAGAGGTTTTGTGATTAAGTGACGCGTCTATTACTCTACTTCTCCCTTTTTATTCATACAGCCAGTAGTTGCAAATAACTGACTTCAGGATTCTTTCTTATCTTAGGAAATAATTTCGCCCATGGAGGAGAATGACAACCCACTTGTCTCCTCCGAGGAGACTCCTCATCTTCCAGAGGTGAGCCAATGAATCATGTATACTTGAGAATTAGGCAAGAGGGTTTTCTATTTTATCCCAAGGTAATCACTCAAATTCTCTCCATAACTTTCACGCAACTCTTATATGCTAATGTTTGATTCCGGGATTATTTCTGTTAGGAAATACATTGCATAACACACAGGATGAATGCATTGGGAAGCTGGCCACGGAACTCCGTGCGGAAGAATCAGAAGATGTCACCGCAGCCGATGCACCTTTGCATTGAACATGGTTAGACCATGTTCCTCCATCAGAGGAACGTGAGCCGCAACCCACATCTTGGTGCAATGGGAGAGAAACATTCCTCCCACAGACCATCACACGCGTAATGAGGTCAGTCATCAAAGAAGGTATGCAAAAGTGAGACATAAAATGTTTTAGTACAAAGGTTTTTAAAGGTTACAAAAGAAATTCTTCAACTGATCATCTTCAGGAAAAACAGTATTTTGTTTTTTTTAAATTTTTATTCCCCTGCATTTTGAGAATCTTCAAAGTAGAAGATGTATGAAGCATAGATAGAATTTTGTAGGAGAATGCATGAAATACTCTATTTTTAACTGTTAACATATATAGTGTCTCATTGATCGTGTGTCGTTTTTGACCTGTAATTTTAGACACTACCTTTCGAGCCACATCGATGACATTTGGTACCTGGCGAGAAAAAGGTTTTAAATTTTGTTGAGTCTAAGCAAAATATTAAAAATATGACTTTTTGACCCCAGAAATAGGGCCCAACCTAAAATCCAAATTTTGCCGTATGGGCTTTCAATGTTAAAATATTAGAAATACAAAAAAGACAAATAGCGAAACTTTCATCTAATAGGTTTTTGGGCACAAAGAACACGATGGAAGAGCTTTTGAGGTCGAAAATTGCAACCGTGACCCCTAAAAGGTCACAAGGGTTACAAAAAATGAATCACTGGTACAAACCTGTCGAATCATAGGTTTAAAAAGGTGCCAAGGTCGATTATAATGTCCTCAGATCCCTCTTTTCATCCCTTGACCTTCAAGGGTAACTCATAGGTCAAAGGTCACAGGGGTTACAGAAAATGAATCACCGCTACAAACCTGTCGAATCATAGTTTAAAAAGGTGCCAAGGTCGATTTTAAGGTCTTCAGATCCCTTCTTTCATCCCTTAACCTTCAAGGGTTACTCAGGGGTCGAAGGTCACAAGGGTGACAAAAAGTGAGATGAGGCTATACACGTATCAAATCATAGCTTTCAAAGAGTACCCAATACGATGGTAAAGTCCCTGCTGCTGTCATAATTGCTTCAGCCCAAAAAAAGTCTGTGATACATCTGCTTGAATCATCATACACAGTGTCATTTCCATGAGAGTGCGATTACTCCTTTCAGCAGCACCATTTGGCTGTGGACATCCTGTTACTCTTCTTCTGTGCATGATACCTTGATTCTGTAAGTATTCCTGCAAATCATATCTTGTGTACTCTGTTCCATTGTCAGTTCGTAAAGCCAACAGTTTCTCCGATACTGGTTCTGTAGAAGATGCTGATACTCGATAACTAATCACTAATTGCAAGACAGGCTACACCACTGATTAGATTGTCTGTGTTCGATTCAGTCTTAATTTCTCCTACACTGGTATTTACCAAATAAACATTCTTCATTTGTGGAAAAAATCAGTTCATCCTCATCCATCTCCCCTCCTTTTTCACCTGAGAACACCACATCCAGACCTTGACTGGTAAGGTGCGATACTGACATCAATCCACATTCTAAATTAGGTACATACAATGCACTGTGTAATGTGACACTGAGTCCTTCTTCTTCAGGTGTTTTAATGACTACTGAACCAGTGCCAGCAATCGGAGCTTCATCTCCGTTACCCATCTTAATGACACCATACACACTCTTTTCTTATAAGTGTAAAAAGTCACTTCTCGTGGGACTCGTGATGAGATGAACAGGAATCTAGGAACCATTCCTTTCTGTTGAGCTTTCCTTTCTTCCCAAGTGAACAGTAGGCTTTAGCTTTTTCCACTCCGTCAAGGATACTACTAACAGTGGTTTTTGCTTCGCCTCCCCATTTCTTTTGTCTTTCTGCCAAAAAATCTTTCAATTCAGTACAATCCTTACTAATATGCCCAAACTTACCACATGTACATACGTTTTTCACATATTTTATAATTTCTTATTCTTAATAGTTTACTTTTATTAGGTTTTTTAAAGTTTTGGATGATCGATGAAGTGTTTCATATGGAGATTATTCTGGTGTGTGCCTTCAGAACTGGAGCTACGTGGTTAACACTAGTATAGGATGTTAATATTTAATGGAATCGGGACGTGTGTGTGATATTAATGACTTAAAAGGTGACCTCTATGTTCTTTTCTGTTTGAATATTGAATTTTTAATAATAGTTGGAGGTTTATCGTGGTTTTCGTTATGCCTAGTACTCAGTCAGTTTTTGCTTGTACATTAACTGTTGCATTCTCTATGAAATTTTTGTCTACTACTGCTATTATTATTGTACTTAAGATTTTCGGCTTCATCTTTTTCAGAAAGATGTGTGGAGAGCATTGAACAGCGTGCGGATCTGCCCTCCACATTGGTGGGGCCCTCCAAGGGTGCCGAGGATGGTAATTACTTAATAACGAGCTGTTATCTTAGTTTTTATAGTCTTTATTTGCAGATGTATTTTATTTCATATACATGAGCGGTTCTGTGAATAATACTTTTAACGTTTGGAAGAAATTGGAATTTGTTTCTTTTCTACAACTATTCAAGTGTAATACGGGACGACCACGTAGTTGGGCTGCATGATGTAACTGGATATCCTTTGTTTATATATATATATATAGGGTATATATATATATATATATATATACCCTACAATTAGTGGTCTTATTGTGTTTTCAGATGAGAAGCCCACGGAGGAGGCGGACACCAATGATGATAGTAAGTCATATTCCATAAAAATTGGCGATAATTTGTGTACAAAATGTGCAAAGTGCATGCATTGTGGTTAAGAATTTACCTTTTTAGTCTCCCTTAAGCTGCACTCTTAATATTTTGGGGTTATTTGCAGTACTTTTTGTTATCGAACAAGCTCTGGATTGTAATTGGAAGCCGCATATATCCACCACTTTATTTTTACTACATTATTGTTGTAAGTAGATAACAACCTTAGAACATTTTTACTTATATCTGAACATAATATCCAATTATCAATTAGCGGCAGAACTGTATCTGTGCCGAGCTTAAGTTTTTCCCCTTGTAATTTATCAAAATTTATGGCTCTTGTTTGGAAATACTTACATTCGTTATGTGGTTTTCGTGCTCAAACCCTGATACCTACATTCCTTGTGCAAATTTTTATTAATTATGTGAATTATTTTGGCCTGTTGCCAGGCCGACATACTGTATTTAATGTAAGTACTACTTTTTTTCTTTAAAGGTAATTTCCGGTGGGGCCATGAAGCAATATTGCGTCTGCTGGCTACATACAAGGAGGAGGAGGCCAACCTCACATCAGGGAAAAAATTGGTGAAAAAGTGGGACCGAATTTCTTCAATGCTTAAGGAAAAGGGGGTCGTAGCATCTGGCCCCCAATGCAAAAGCAAGGTGAATGGAATGAAAAAGTGCTACAAGCACATCAAACACTACAATACAAGAAGTGGCAATTCCAGGAGGAACTGGCCATATTACGAGGTGAGAATTTGGTGATGATTGTGATCATTACTGTGGTGAATTACATGTTTTCATTTATGCAACTAGTATTTTAGGTGAACACACTTTCATGCATTAATGCTAACTCAGGATAAATATCTTCTACTGGGTAGTTTAATTTATATCTCTTAATTTTTTAACGAGTGTATTTTGACAATTTGAAGAGCGTTTGCACAGCTTTTGTGTTGTCAGTATCACTCGTTGAACGAGAACTTTTATTTCTCTTGCATTCAATTCTATGGTTTCCTATCCAATGCATTGTTTCATCAAGTGGCAAATTCGAAAGTTCAGTGAAGCTAGAAGGTTGAGCTCACTGCTATGTTACTTGCATTTTCAGCATCTCGACCAGATGTTCATAAAGTGGCCATGGGTGGCATCTTGAGACAACTGATTCATCTGGTGGAAGCAGTTCTCCAGCTAGTGGCTGTGCTTCCCCTGCTGCTGGTTGTGCTTCCCATGATGCACCACAAGGGAAGGGAAGGAAACGTATGTAACTTTTCAATGTCTTTTTCTCAAGACTTTGGATTTCCTGTTTAGATAAGACTGCTGATCTTTACACACACTTCTCCTTTGGTCCAAAAAGAATATTTGTAGTCTTTTGTGTCTGTGAGTCTATTTGATGGTTTCATTTTGATTCATGGCAGGATCAAGTGCTTCGCACCTAAGTTCCATGGTAGTCTATGTTCTGCATAAGGGTATAATTGTTTATCTTATAATACGATTATAGTACTGTTTCATATACGGTATTATATATGAAGCAGTACTAAGATCCAATAATACCTCTAACAACTATTTTTCTAGCAGATTCTTCTTCGAAATTTCAAATGTGGAGCGAGCGACCTGTAAAGTTCACTAAAATGTTTGTATTTCAGATCCTCCCGGCAAAAAGGCTCGCCTCCATGGGGCGTGACACCAAATCCACCAAATTGGCGATCAAATTGAAAGGATTAGACGATAGGGGAGATACACTGACGACCATCCATTCATTAAACAGCTGACAGATCATTGGATTTTGCAAAGAGGACATGAGAACCCCCGGAACTATACGAGAAACGTGAGCTGCCTAATAAATTTTTCCACAAGGAAGAATGGCTTCAGTGGCCCGAACGCCTATAGGAGCACCTTGGTGGACTACTTAGGGCATTTTTACTACTTGCGTGCTTACCTGGAAGCTGGGGCAGCACCCGGGTCGATTAAAAATTATGCCCAAAACAACACGCAAACCCGGGTTTTCTCCAGGATATGGGCAATCAACGAGCATTGGGATCAGGAAACGAAGGACAGAATGGAACAGGCGCTGCTTGCGTGGACGGACTTCAGAAGCATGAATTCCAAAAGAATCTCAAACGAGATAGAACAGAAAACGCTGCAGAGAGCTGTAGCGCTGGAGGAGATGAAGAGTATCAAGGCCCTGTCCATGAAGAAGAAGCCCGGCGTGTTGAAGGACCTCGAGTTCCTAAAGACCGTTCTCTGGCAGGGGAATGGTGAACATAGCGAGGGAACACATGAGGTCCTCCTGCGGACGGATGCAAAAGCGGTACACTTTAGAATCGAGAAAGACTGCGGATGCCTGGCTCCGGGTGGTGCGGTTCTTGGGCTGCGTCACACTCACCAGGACTGCGCAGAGGAATGGGGTATTGGCCAATATGACCATTTTCGAGGTGGAGAAGGCTCACTTTGTCCCCAGCCACGACGCTTGGGTCATCTACGTGGCGAGCATAAAACATCAGCCACCGGATGTGCCCAAGTGATTGTGGAAGGTGACCTTGGAATGTGTTTGTTGACTACCTGAGACTAAGGGTGAGTGAATAATATCCTTTTGTGTTTTTTTTAGTTTTGCCTGGGTGAAACATAATTCATCCGTTGTTCGGCAATAAAAATAGATACACCTAAATTTGAATTAATTCCAAACGAAGTTAAGTGGGAGGAATAATATTATTTCAATGTGCAGGACTTGGTCTCGTTAATCGTTCAAAAGTAGGGTGTGCACTAGTTGTTCCGATGCGTTTACATTGCATTCCAATGTAAAATCTTTTGCATTCCACGCACGGGAGTAATTTAGAGGTTTATTCTGTTTCAATTTAGCTGGAGAATTCCAAATGTAGAATAAATACTTTCGTATTCAACATATGTCACTTAGGCGACTCTGTATGCGAGGTAGACTTCGTAAGTCACGACGGTCCAATGCGTGGTACCTAATCTTGAAGTCAATTCGGTTGTGCCCTGTGGTCCTTCACGTTCGTTTAAAACATTGACATGATCGAACATATTTCACCCAATGTCCTCCCCGTTGACTACTTTCAGGATGCAAAGGTGTCTTCACGCAGTGATTGTTTCCCTCTCTCCCGCTGTAACGAGTCCTCAATGAGAATACGGAGAGTTATTTAGTAAATACGGAGGGCCGAGGATACAAAACCTTTTTCCACGACTTAGACAAGGACCTAGAGAAGGCGAAGATGAGACCTGTTATCCATCCGGATGATCATATCCATGATATCCACAAGAAAGGGTGAGGGGACCAGTCGTGTAGGGTTGCGGAGGTCCTCCACCACACGGAGGAGACTGCCAGGAGGCATTATCGGCTGCCTCTTAAGGAGAGGGTCTCGGAGGGTATTGACACACTCCGCGTTCTCGTCCCCGGGGCACACTCTCCGAGGATGCAGAAGGAGAGGACGAGGAGAATCCGATGGAGATTTTTAGAGAATTAATCCTTCCAATTGAGAATACTTTTTGGGCACAGACCCATGCACTCGTGTTACAGAGGATAAAAGTCTAGACGAGATCCTTACCTCTGCCCTAGGAAAGGAATTTAAGGCAACGGAATCCATGCGGGGTACATTAATGATCACATTTTTACAGGCAGTATCTCCGAAATGGGCAGATATTCTGGCCGCCATTGCTTACCGCCCCAACGAAAACAGATTCGTTGCTCACGTCATGGAGGAGGAGAGGTCCCGTCTTCATTGCCCAATGTCAAAATTGGCAAAAGGACGCTAATGAAGGAGGTGAAAAAACAATGGAAGACAATATGCCGGGCAACGATAGTACCCATGGTGATCCTTCTCACAGGAGGTAAATAAAATGCGGAAGGTGAGTGGTCCTTCTCTGTTGAAAGGCCATATACTGCCGCTTGGAACGAACCTAAATGTTACTTCCTTCGTTATACAGATTACTTCGTTAGTGTACACACAGGAGTGATTATTTTTTTTAATGTATTTAATTCACCAGATTGTAACCTGTATTATCTTTCTAAGCTACTTGGTAGTTTCGGAGGTCTAGTGTATCGCTACACACAGTTAAAGTTTGGACTCGATCGGGAAATGTATAAGTTGTTTGCTATGGCCATCACCCACGCCACAACCCTCGATGGCCACAACAACAACGCTAACATCGTACTTTTCTATTGCACACTGTCACACGCTCTAACTTGATTTGCTCTTTCTCTTTTTAAACAACAAAATTTTGTATTCTTTTTGGCATTTTAATTTATTTATATTTACTACCTTCACTTTCCTTTTTAATTTTCCATTAATTATTTTTGCACGGGCCCCTGGGCATTTTACCCCTTTGCCCGCCTCGTCGCCGGCCCTGCCCATTATTGATGTAACTATCATTTGCTCTATAATTTTAAATGATAGTGACGTTAGTGATATAGGTCTATAAGTACGTCTGTTCTCTATCGCCGCTTTTAAAAATTTGGGTCAAGTTTCCTATCTTCCAGTCTTTGGGAACCGCGTGTCCTTCGAGGGATTTGTTTAATACTACTTTAAGATACGGAGCCATTTCGAGAGCTAATTTCTTATACACACGAGCTGGAATTTGATCAGGACCTGAGGACTGTAGATGTAGAGTAAGGCAGATCGTCATCCCTCATGCAAACTATAATAACTCATGTTTCTTTTTACTTTGCAGGGAGGAAGACTTCAAGCTGGTGTTCAAAGTGCTGTCATCATATTCTTCCGTAAGCATTACTCATCGATGAAGGAAATGCAGCTGGAAGATTTATATTTTTTGTGGTGCTCTAGTGGGTGTAAACATTAGCCAAGGGGTAAATGGACGTATATATAATTCTGTATACTGTGCTTATTCTCCAACGCTCTTTAGTCTAGTGTAAAGTTTTGGTTGGTCCATTGTTAAGACAGAGACTGGACTAAAACATTGATACGGAAGAGCAATTTACAAGAAGGAAAGCCTCTTTTCATTTTAATGTTTTGATGAGCCATATTTTAGTTAAAGAGCAGTTGACTCAATATAAATACGATATTCTTTCTAACAATCGGTTTCAAGCAAACATTTATGTTGATGTGTACATTCGGACAGAGGATAAATCAATAAGAAAGGTTGAGACAAATTTAATACACTTCTCTGAAAAATATCCTCAACTTTGGGACTATTTTACTGTAATTTTACGAGCGGTTTGCACTTGTCCGGTCTGAAGAAAGGAGATATTGAAGAATTATTTTATTTTCAGATCAACAAAAATTGTGCTTCCAAAACTTTATGAAATTCCGATTAGCCAATAGCAAGTGTTCTACGACACAACATTGATTCATAATGCCGAATGATGTTGTCAATTAAACACAAGAATCAGTTATTAAATTATCTGATGAGCCAAGGCCAAAAACTACCGATTTCCAATGTATCGAGTGATGTTTCAAGTTCCAATTACTGACTGCTTTCCAAGGAGTACATTGTTGCTGTGATTACTGTTCACTTAAAAAAATTTATCAGATCATACAAATAAATGTATATTAAACAGGTTCTTCACAGTACGCAATATTAAAGCATCAAGTTTATAAATATGTATTTGGAAGTTATTAATACATAATAAAAATATGCATACCTTAATTGTATACAGTTTTATACCAATTTCACACATATCCTATCAAACCAAAGCGATGAGAAATTTTACAGTCATATAGAAGCACGATTAACAGCCAAATGCCCTTTCAAAAACACATTTACAGAGTTATATAGAGTTCAAAAGTAACCCTTACGACGTCAACACAAGCTCGAAGAAATTAATATAGTACTATTAGAAAGAAAAAGTCCCCATGTCATCTTAAGAACTTCAAACAGCTGTGGTGCCTTCTTCCTCACAGAAGGCAGGATTCCTTAGGTTTGTCTGCTGACGTTGACTGCCTTGAAAGGGTCAAATCCCCAGCCAGTGACGTCACGGAGGTCTCAAGGACCAACATTATGACAGCACGTGCCGCCATTCCACTCCTGATGTAATCTTTGGAATTGTAAGTGGACGCCATCTCCCGGGAGAAAACATGAATCATAATGATGTCCTTGACGTGATGCGCTCGTCTGACAAGGGGAGTGTCCGAGTTTCGGGTAAAGGATTTTGACGAAATGTTCCAGGCAGGTAGTTCTTGATTAGTTATTTACCAATCACCCCCCACATAGGATTATATATCCAGTAACTTCGTCAAAAAACGAGTTTGAAATGTTTTGTTGCTAATATAAAGCTAATAATTAGTCATGTTAAATCAGTGCAGTCTCGGTTAGGGGTAAAGTACTCGCTTCAAAATGTCGGGCTCCCTGGTTCCAGACTTTCTGTCTCCATTTTTTTTCATCGCAGTTTCGTTGTACGACTGTCCCTGGTTTTACATATTTTTAATGTTTACCCGGGATTCATTTCAACTATTTTTGGTACTTTGCTAAAATAACGTAATTAGTACGTACTATTCAAATAACAAAAGTAGTGGGTACAATCATTTCCCAAAATGTTTCATGAGCCAGGGGGGTGCAAGTGCACCCCCTTGCACCCCCATCTCGGTGCCCATGTACACGTGCCTCCTCAGATTTGACTATGTCCTAAACGATTAGTGGCATTGATGACATTCATGGCTATTCTCTTTGTGCCGAGCCATGCCACCCTTTAGGTGACCACTCTGGGAGAGCTATTCTTGGTACAGCTCACTCAAAAGGGGCTCTTAACGCCATGGGTCCTCATGTGTCTCCTCAGGCTCCCATTCTGGGTGAACTTCTTGTGGCACAGTTGACATTCAAACGGCCTATTTCCATCATGGGTCCTCATGTGAACCCTCATTCTCCCACTGAGAGAGATCTTTTTGTTGCACACCTCATACTCCAAAGGTCTCTTTCTGTCATGGGCCCTCATGTGTCTCCTCAGGCTCCCATTCTGGGTGAACTTCTTGTGGCACAGTTTACATTCAAACGGCCTATTTCCATCATGAGTCCTCATGTGCTTACTCAGGTTCCCATTGAGAGAGAACTTTTTGTTGCACACCTCACACTCAAAAGGTCTCTTTCCGTCATGGGTCCTCATGTGACTCTCGAGGTTCCCATTCTGGGTGAACTTCTTGTGGCACAGTTGACATTCAAACGGCCTATTTCCATCATGGGTCCTCATGTGAACCCTCATTCTCCCACTGAGAGAGATCTTTTTGTTGCACACCTCATACTCCAAAGGTCTCTTTCTGTCATGGGCCCTCATGTGTCTCCTCAGGCTCCCATTCTGGGTGAACTTCTTGTGGCACAGTTCACATTCAAATGGCCTGTTTCCATCATGGGTCCTCATGTGCTTCCTCAGGTTCCCATTGAGAGAGAACTTTTTATTGCACACCTCACATTCAAAAGGTCTCTGTCCATCATGGGTCCTCAAGTTACTCCTCAGGTGCTCACTATGGTAACGTATATGATTTATGAGTTGAGCCTTCCGAGCGCAATCCTTCCCACATTGTACGCAGATGAACCCCTCACTGCCCAAGTCACGACACGTGCCTAACCCCTCTTCATAATTGGAGCGGGGAAATTTTGTACCATGCTCATTCTCCAGACCCTGCCCTTCCTCAGCAGCAATCGTGTCATCTATGCTGCTCTGGTGAACTCTGATGTGGCTCGACAGACTCAGCTTGCAGAGGAACGTAGCCCCACATTCAACACACATAAATCTCTCCCTCACTTTTCGCAGACCAAAAAACCAACTACTACCACCGCCACCTCTACTCATGTCTGCACCTGATCCTCTTAGCTCAGTTTGAGTTCGCCTCCTCGATGCATCCTTTCCTCCAGGTGCACTTGCAGCATTTGAAACGGTATTCGACTCCTCCGCCAACAATGGGCTTGTTTTATATCTGGACATGGCATCTTGCTCAGAGACAGCTTCTTGGCCTGGAAAACATTATTAAGTAAAAGGCTAAAACGAATCTCACCAGACACAGAAATATCATGGCATGCTACCAGGTTCTCTACCCAGTATTTCATATACTTTTCAGTAGACAAGAAGGAATTTTCCAAGTCTATAGGGCATTCCATTCCTTTAGCCTGATTCGTTTCTGTGATAGTTCTCACTTTATATCACGTTTTTTCCATTCTTTTCATTCAATATTTAGCATTCATACTCTGGCTTCTTTCTTGTTCTCACTAACAATGAATTAGAACACAAATAATAATAAATTATTATTAATTTTTATTATATATTTATTTAATTTTATAAAATTTAATTTTATAAAATGAAACAAAAATTTCATATTATTAAAATAATTAATTAAAGGCAGGCGGGAGTAACTATGACTTTCGTGAGAGGAGACCTTAGTTGCCGGGATTGCAATGCATCTCAGATAACCTCTTGTTTCCAAGTATTCCAATTAAAAAAAATAATGAATAAATAAAAAATTATATACTTTTAAAAATATTAAAACATCATTAATCCTGCATGACATATGCAGGATTCCACTGACGAAAAGCATAATGTTTCATCTAAAAACCCTCAGATTTCATTTTTATATTTCAGATTATGACAATTTTTGTCAACTCAGACCTTTGCAAGGCCTTTGAAACAAGAGTTGAAGTTAAATTTCAATTCTAAGAAAAAATCTTTAACTTAACATTTTTAAAATCAAACAAGCTAAAACACAGGAGGTCTAGTACAATATATTAAGGACCCCATGTGGAACAAGTATTTACCAAAAGGGGACCCTTGTCTATCAGCAAGGCATTTTGCCTTTATGGGTGATTCACCTGAAAGATGGTGG
This sequence comes from Platycnemis pennipes, assembly GCA_933228895.1. NCBI lineage: Eukaryota > Metazoa > Arthropoda > Insecta > Odonata > Platycnemididae > Platycnemis > Platycnemis pennipes. The sequence continues at coordinate 1,393,660 of CAKOGI010000002.1, read as the reverse complement.
GCTCAAAGGATAAGGAGGTGTCTTAGGGCCTCCTTGAGAGGAACTCCAACAAAAGTACAATCTACAACCAACCTATCTAAGATCCCCCTTGATAAACACCAATGTCCCTATGACTGCCAATTATTTACTCAATGCCTACCTTTCTCACTGGCACAATTTCTGGCACCATCTAGCTCATTTCCAGAAGACTCAACTTCCATACCATGGATGGTCACATCACCCACCTTGAAAGAGAAACGGTATCCACATCTTTCAAGTGAACCCTGATTGACACTAAATTAAATATTATTACAAATTTAACAGGGATTCAGTATGAATCACAGATTGTGGCATATGAAAGATAAATAAGTCATAAGAAAAAAATAATACAATAAATTTACACACACCACACAACATGGATTAAAGAAAATGAAGTAATACTAAGGTTAAAAAAAACTGAAGACAAAAATTACAGGCCAGTCAAGGCTGATTACCAAATTTTCAAGGGTAATATGAAAAACATAATGTAATGTCTCCTAGATATATTTATTTCCATTGTGAATGTATACAGCAATAAATCTACTCAAATTTAAGCAAGGCAATGTTCAGGGAAATAAATGCAAGCAGCATATACACTACATCTATAAGCATATCATTCAGTTCCTCTCTTGATAGTGACACATTATTTTCTATTTACGGATTCATAACTTGTGTAGCTTAGATACCTGATGGCTGATCATTGAGCAAAAAAAATGAGGACGATCGAATCATTGTTAATTTTATGAAATAATGTTTTATAATCATGTCTGGTGCAAGAAAAACTAGTTACAAAAACGTGTTTCCAACCTGATCGCTATATAGTCCTTAACATTGTTCAATACATTTTGAAACCTTCAATTTAACGGTCTCTCATCTCACTATTATGTCACGCATCTAGTAGTTCGAGTGAGTTGCCATCAGTGTCGTCACCGAGGGAAGTGGAATGGGGAGTTGAGGGGAGGGACCTGGGTGTCTATTACGGAACTTCCACTGATAGGAGATATCGTACGATACCACTATCGAACGAAATGATGGAGGCTGTCTAACGTGCTATTACGGTTCGGGCGTTGCTTTCGTTCGATAAGCTTCGGCTGTCTTGGTGGACTTATCGTACATCGGTGACGTTGTGTGATGTAGCAGAGGAAACAGCAGAAGATCGATGGTAACAAATGACGAATGATAACCCCAAACCGCAACATTGAGATCACGGGGTAAATATTTACACACAGTTTATAACAAAGGTGAACATTTAATTCCAGAATTTTATCTAGATTTCATTTGATTGTTGGCTTTCATTACTCCTGTAATTCTTGCTGCATTGTTATCTACGACACAAAACCATTCATATTAATGTTGTTAATCGTGCTATCTAATCGCCTTGTTTCATACCATCATATATAATGGAGAGAAACGAAATTCATGAGTTAAAAGGTCAGTCAGCAAAATGCTTATAATTTTATTTCACAGTAATTAATATTTTTAATGATGTAGTTTAAAAGTCCCATGTTTTAACATGCATACAGCTTACGGTGACATAATTCATTCCATCCATTCCTCAATTTAACATTACAATAATAGTTAAACTTATCGTTCATGCTATGCATTAAAGGCAGTTAACCTACAGCATCGATCATGACAAGCATAACAATGGGAATATGGCCCTCCTTCCTTCTGCATCAATAGTAGCCAAGAGTATAAGCCTTCCATTTCTGATAAGCATAACATTTAAAATGTAAAGCCTTCACCCATCAGTCATGATAATCAAAGCCCAAGTATTGGTAGATAAAAAATCGATACATCTTCTTCATCTACATCTACATAATACCCTGCAAGCCACCACAAGGGTGTGTGGCAGGGGGTGATTGCTCACCAAACATGCACTACATATCATGCATAAAAAACGGAATAGTATTAATATAGTAGTCAGAACTACACTATTTAAAAAAGATAGAAATTGCAAAGGAAACATGCAAAAACATTCTGTTAGTAGAGTTAGCTTTAAAGTACTCATACCAACATGCAGCTAGCTACCAATTCTATTCATTGCTACTCTCCGATAGGACATATTTACCGTTATTCGTATCTCTAATTGTGCGAGGGAAAAAGGAAATTTTGAATCGATCAGTGCGGCAATCAATTTCTCTAATTTTATGACTATGTTCCAGTCTGCCATAGTAAGTGGGGTTTGTAAAATATTTTTAACATCATCACTGAAAATATTGCCTTGGAATTTGTTTAAGAGATTAAGTCTAAATTTCAACCTGCTATCTGACAATTATTCCCATTTCAATTCATTTAACCCTCTCCCTATCAAAGTTTAAATGCCTCAATTCGCTCTCCCTCCTAACTCAGCCGAAACCGGCCGGTGGTTTTTAATCCTCTCCCTCCTAAGTCGGCCGAAACCGGCCGTCTTCCCCTGCTGTACTAAGGGCAATCTTTTGAGCCTTATATGATTCCATTCCAGCTTGAAAGTGTTTATCGTCGCTAATGCACGCATCTCTCTTATCCTTAGTTCCTCTGAGATGAAACAGAACCTCATAATATCTGTCACAACACCCACATGATCCCGAAGACCTAATGAGTCTTTGGGATAGCATATTATCACCAGCGAAGAAACGAAAGAAGGTTCTGGAGTCATTGCAGAGGAGGGCTTGTTCGCTGAGACGTAATGAGCCATGGTTTCTTGAATGAATGAATGGGACACTTTGTGATGAGAGAATAGAAGATGAAAACACCACCGCTGCTATGGCTTGCTTAGGCGGCCCAGGCGTCATCTCTCTCTCTCTCCTGTAAGATAGCCGAAAATGGGTGACCAGCATTGGCTTGAGAAGAGCTTTCTTTCGGTCCTTCCACGCTTCCGCCGCCTCTAGGGAGCATTTGTTTTTCTAACTAAACGCCCATTCCTACATCACGCTCAAAGAGACATGTGGCGCAAAAAAAGAAAAAAAATCTTTTAGCCCGCCGGACGCATTCTCAGGCCCCTTTCGAGTGAAGCGCTGAGTGATGGCTCCTTAGGTCATAAGACCAGTTCCCTTGACCTGTGAGGTCTATGCGAGGGAGCATTATTGCAGGGAAAAGAGACTTAAATGTTATACTGAAAAGAAACAGATCCAAGTTGACCTTAGAATTTCTTAAAGATGTCTGGCCCCAAGGATTTGTCATCGCTAAACATGCGTTTTCCTTATCTGGTGTTCGTGGAAAATGCAGAATAGTTTCAGAGAAAGAAACTTCTTCCAAATGCCCCTCAGTTCTGACCATGGCTTCATTGAGTGCAGATGATATAGCGAGAGAAGTGGGTAGAGATGTTTCCCTTAGTGATACAGTGCGGAGGCTCTTCAGACGAAGAGGAGGAATTGCTTGAACGAGCCAGTTCTGGTGATAGTGATATAGAAGAGGATGATACTCCCAGTGTCAGTGATGCGACAGGTGATAATGCACTCCGCCCTAAATGGGAATATATTCATTGCATTACGAAGTTCCACGCGGTTTTGTTGGAGGGAGGGGGCCAAAGCACGACTTACCCGTAAGATGGAATGAATTAGATTATTTGAAATGTATGTTAGGAGGTGAAGAGTGTTTTCACAGAATAGTAGGAAATGTTAATAAATATGCAGAATATCGCCAACGAAAGGCTGGAAAAATAGATAGGCATTGGGTTGACGTTACTGATGTGACGTTACCAACCTGAGTGTGATGGTTCCCAGGAAAACTGGGTTGGGAAATATGTAAACATATTCTTATTCCGTGCCCAGAACCCATAGTAAGGTATAACACCTTAATGGGTGGAGTTGATAGATCCGATGAAAAAAGGTCTTATTTTGATTTTGGAAGGAAGACGAAGTGGCGGAAATATATTTTCGCGTTTGTAGTAAACACAGCCATTGTAACGAGTTACAAACTCTATAAAGAAACAAATGCTCCCGCAATCTTAAGGCATAGAACAACACAAAAGGATTTTCGGCTAGCTCTATACAGACAGATGATAGGGAACTACTTCTCTCGCATGATTTTAGGCCGCAAAAGAACCTAAGCTCGTGCCGCTAGTTTTCCGGTGCCTCCCCACCAACTTGTGAAAATTGACGGAAGAAAAAGAGTGTGTGATTGCTGTAGTGCCCAAAAAGGAAGACATGAGCTGGAAGGAGTGTAGAGACCTCTTGGAAATTTCTTCAATGTGATTTACCATTGTGTAAAGTAGGATGTTGCTTCGAGTACTACAGATAAGTCGTTTAAGAAATGGAGGCCAGCCGTAAACCATAAGCTATGAACCTGGAGGTATGTCCATTAGTTTTAATAAAAATTGTTATAAATTTGACGAAAGGGTTTCAGAATTTATAGATTATATTAAGAGATGTTCACTTAGGAGCACTGCTGGTGCCACTCGGGAATTAATAGTCTGAATTCTGGGGATACTGGGCATTTAAATTCGGCGAGAAGGCAGAGAGCGCCATACGGCCGGTTTCGGCCAAGTTAGGAGGGAGAGGGTTAATAGACTGGTTACGCTAATATAATTATCATATCGTCCCTTTACAACTCTTGCTGATCTTCGCTGCACACGTTCAAGTTCATTACTTAGACCGATTTCGTAGGGATCCCATACACTGGCAGCATATTCCAAATGAGGTCTAACAAGGGATCATCTACTCATCACAATGCAAAAGGATTACATTTGTGTAAATTAACATCATACGTTCAATATAGTTTACGAAGAGAAGTCACTGTCTAAACTGTTGATACCTAATATTGAATTTCCATTTGGGCATGGTAAGTATGAAAACTTTTGCTTTACATTAGAGGTATCCTTGTCATCGAAACATATTAGGCCTGTCAGCGTGTGAAGCCTCTTCCCTGTAATCACAGTCCCGAAATTCGCCTCGAATGTCTCTCAAGGGGTTGATTGGAAATCCAGCAAATAGTTTTAAAATGAAAATATGTCGTTTTTACTGCCATAAATGTAAGGGATTAACATATAACAGCCATGCTGTAAACTATTCGAAAGCAAAAACATTTGGGCATGGTAGGAACCAAAACTTCGTCAAAAACATTGATACCACGGCTTAGCCCACTCGGCCACGGCTGTCGATAACGGTTCCATGGGTGTTTTCAAGTCTGTTTCCACACTAGTAGGGGCTTTAGACCGGGAGGAAAGGTAAAAGGATATGAATGGAAGGGATAGGGGATCGTCCATAAGTGGAGAGCGCCCTGCAAAGAATTTATATGGAGTACAATTCTATGGTTGTATAAAACGGTTTGGTTAACAGCGGTAAAAAAATGTGGTTACAATGTGGGTGGTTTGGTTAAAAACGGTAAAAAAATGGTTTGATATCAGCTTTTAGGGTAGGTCTCATGGGGTAGGTGTAGATTTCTCTCCTTTCAGGTTAGGTATATTGGCATCAGCATTTGTTACTTATAATTTTCGTTTTGAATAATATTATGGGTTTGGAGCTGAGGAAGGTGCCTTTATGTAACTTATATATTTCATTCCAACTTTATCACAGTTACCTATGGTTTTAAATTTTCTAATAGTGCATCATTCTTTTTATAGTTTGAACAGTTCGTCTTCGTTTAAATTCATAAATTCGCGTAGAGTATCCTATCGTTTTGTTTCGATAATCATTGTTAGGTAGTAAAGCTTTTTGATTAACTAGGTTTCATATGGGCCATATCTAGTATACTAGGTAAATGATATTTTAATGTTTCGTAGCTATGTTAGGATTTATCATTATCTGTAACTGTTAGGTTTCGATCTAAAAACAGATCGTAAGAGATTGCAAAAACTGACCAATTATGAAAGGGAGGCCCTGATGGAGCTAACCATGTAAGTATCGGACTCATTAGTAACTGATATGGTTGAATAATAACCTGATAACTTAAATCCATTCGAAACATTTTGTGAAGAATAAAAAGCCTACGCCTCGCTAGCCTACCTCCGCCAAAGAAAACCTTCGTGAGCGGAAGTCAATCAAAGAACAGTTAAATGCTTTTAATGTACTTGACTATCAAGTAATATTAATTGTCAGATGCTACTAGTATTATAAACATCGGTTGCAATGTAAACACGAACATTCGAGGATTCGAATTAATTACATTCCCTAAATGAACTTCATTTTCATATATATAGATATATACCTGTGTCGTAATATCGTAAGTAGTCGAATTAGTGGCGGCACCGGCATAGCACTATTGTTTACTCGTTCCAAGTCGTCGGCAAACATTTCTACGGCGACAACTTTTGGAAACCGATAACACCCTAATGAATCCTTCCTCCTGATAACGCTCCATTGGACTCTCCATATCCCTTATGTATCATCGGGGGTAATTCATTACTATAAATTCCGTCCATTCCGCGTTTTCTACCCATTCCGCAAGATTTTCAAGTCCATCAATGCCAATCGCAGCCATTTTGCTTTCCAGCGCTCCTATACTTTAGGGGCTAAAGTGAGCTCGGACCCACCCACATAGCAGGAATACGTCTCGGATACATCTCTGAGACATCTCGAATATCACATGTGATGTCTCAGAGATGTTCTTGAGACCTACGGAGACATCTCTGAGACTTCTCCGAGATGTCACTATGTCCAAAAAAATGGTCTCTGAGATGTCTCATGAGACATCTCAGGAAAGTCTCTGAGATGTCTCATGAGACATTCGAGATGTATCTGAGACACCTCTGAGATGTCCCAGAGACATGCTCCATGTATGAGATTTTACTCTCAGGTACGTCTCTGAGATGTCTCGAATATCTCGTGTAATGACCCAGAGACATTCGCCAACCTTTGGAGATGTATAAATATCACATATATCATACATACTTCACAAGATATTCACAGATACTACTGTAAAATTATTGAAGTTTATGGACACTTAACAGCGTATTCAAATGTTTACATTGTAGTTATTTATTACCTCACAAACCACCTCACTTCTCTTGAGTGGTGCGTATTAAAAAATCGACAAACTGGAATAAAGGGGAAATTATTCAAGGGAGGATGAATATAAATATGAACTTGAAATTGAAACACTCAAAATTTGACCATTTCAACTGAATCACTCATGTCAATTTTAGGTCAATAAATACTTTTAAAATGTTATACTGATTGTGAAATGAATACTACCTCTTTGATGTTAAAAATAATATTTTATTGGCCAATAAAATATTTGAAATTAAGAGCAATTAGGAAAATATAATATACATCAATTTACACTCTCATATTCCAACGATAGCCATTTTCTTGCCCAGATATGCACCGCTGCTCCATTTTGTATTTTCCAAGTCTTTAAAAGGCACGCATTCCCACAAATAATGCCCAAGAACACCTGTAGAAATAAAAAAAAGTATCTGCAGATATCATGATATTTATAGTATAGAAAGCACTTATGTAAAACCTATCAAATCTTTATATCTTGGGGTATAAGTATTTATGGCAATTATAGACTGTAATGCTTTTGCCTGGGTAATATTACTTTAATAGTAATGCGTACTACGTAAGTAGATACTATAAGTTACAAAGGTCCAAGGATCTACAAACATTGCATTTCATGAGTAATCCCAAGAGTTTCCTTATTATTGCCATATTTATGAATCACAAAATTAGGCCAACAAGTCCAAAACTACTTAGATTTCCGGAATAACTTCTTACCCACATTAATGATATCCACTCAACAAGAATGTGCTATGTTTAGGTTCGTCCATAAATAACCACATTAGTGCAATTACAATAGTTTATTTCTGTGGTGTCTCTCAGTTCACTGCACCATGTTGTTTTCTTTCGCGCTGAAAAGCATAAAAGTTATGTTAACAAGTATTTGATAACACCTCTTAATTCTATGCACCGGGAAAACATCAACTTTTTCTTCTTACCGATTAGCTTGCACATATTCACGATTATAAAGTAACGTAATATCGTGCACTGTTTTTACAAGTTTAGCTACCAAATGCAGCACGTCGCGAATGCTTGAAAAACATTTTAAGCGTAAAAGGAGTTCATTAAGCAAATTTATTAATAAGAGAATGAATGAAACTTACCAATTGATGCTCCGATAATAGCGGTGCGGTGTATATATCACTGATTGACGATTCAACCGATGACTTCCATCAGGGTAAATACTAATAATACTATTATAATTAATAATACAATTATCACCAACCACATGACCGTCTCACGCCGTTCAATGTGAAATAATGCGTCAACTGATGTTCCGTTGTTTCCCAGAATTCAACTCTAAAGTACGTGCTTCGAATTTCAAAAGCAGAAAAGGGTTGCATTTATCGGAAAATCTTTAACATGGCATTAGTATACTTTACAGCACTGTTTTTAATGCCAGGAAGGGGAGAATAATTATCATGGTGGAGTAAATATTTCTTAAGGTCGCTTTACAAGATCAAATTTCTTGTACAAATGCTTGTATAAACTGAAGGAAATTGTATGTTTGTCTGAATGGAATTAGAACAGGTTATATTTTCCATTCAGACATTTGCACAAGCGTTCACACAATTTGGAAATATTTGGAAAAAAATTGTACTCTATATTTTCTTTTTGATCTACTTGTCACAATGCTCCTATTCACTTGGTGAAAAATCCCCAAGTCTTGAACGGTTATCGTTTGATAAAACTAGCATGACAGCAGCGTTAACTTTTACCATTATTATCTTCAGAATTGCTCCGAAAAATAGGTAAGGAAGGGGTACGCGGCGTTTAAATTATGTGAAGAATTATTTTCGAACGTCTCACGATTACCTCTCTGAGACGTCTCTGAGACATTCGCGATGTTCGAGACATTCGAGACTACAGTGAGACGTCTCCGAGACATTCATTGCTATGTGGGCAGTCTTTACCGTAAAGTGACTCTTTAGCATAATTTGGTCAGAAGTGACGTCTATGAAATGCGGAAAGGTCCCTTTAGCCCTTCTAAAGGCTACTTTAGCGTAAAGTCTTGACTATGAATATGACCCTAAATGCGTATCATGTAAATCCCAGAGTTTTCAGCGTTATACTTTTTTCTATTATATTCCAGTTTTTGTATGAAATTATCCCCTCTTGGAATAATTTATTTAAATTATGCATATTCAAATAATTTTGAAATTTTTCCAGCAAGGAATACTATGTTTTCAACTCTTTAAATTTTTTTCATGTGAAATATCTGTGAAATACCATCCGTAAACATCGTAAATCATTGAGTTTTTTCATTGATTATGCTTTTTCTAACATGTTCAAGTTTGTAATGTAAAATTTCTCCTTCAAGAAATAATATATTTGTTGTAACTATATTTACATTATTCCTTATATCTGGGTTAAATGCACAAGTAAAATATTTCATGATTACAAATATATAATACATCATTATTCATAAGCACATGAAAATTGGCCCTTTCTAATAGGTACAACACAATCCAGCAGAGGACATTTCTAATTAGATCTTGAATGATTGGCAGAAGTAAGAACTCATCATGGAGCTATAAAATTTATGAAATTCAAAATTTAAAAGTCCACATTTTCGGCGTCGAAATAAAGGAATACAATCTTACCGCAGCATACATTTCTGTTGTCACTCTAAATGGTTATTATTTTCGAGTGCAATCTTGAACACCTTCGTAATTTACGCTAGGTGAAATTTAAATAAACCGTTTATATATTTCCAGCCCGACAGCATACAATAATTTAAAGTAGACGCATAAAAAGCTTTATTTGTTTCCATGAGCTAAGTTGACGACTCTAGATTTCGGATAAATGTATTTCTTTTGTTAAAAGGGAATATACCCGATTCGTTAAATTTATATTGTTAAGTCGCTCATTAAGGTCTATTGTGCTCAGATATTAAATTTTTTACCCCTCCATCTATTTCGCCCTTTTAATATTTAGATAAAAATACGTACTGATATCGATTTATTTTCTGACGGGTGTGTGCACTTCAATTTTATATATTGGGCTGACTTGACGTTTGTGTATCAATGGAGACAGTAGATATTTCTTTTGGGCCCTGACGATTCGGACTATTTGCTATATATTTTATGAGTTATTTGTCGGGTGTGCATTTACGAAAGAATTCAGTTTAAGGAAAGTATTAGCTCTCCTGTAGTACCATTTATGATGAAAAGTGCATTTGCCTATTGGTTACGTATTGTTTATTGATTGGGAGTATTGGAAATCGTCATTATGCGTGGTATAGGCGAGATTTGTATTTGTAGGTTGTGTCTTAGTACAGGTTGTAATTTGGTTGACATACTAGAAGAAAATAGTGACGTCGAATTCCTGGTGAAACAAGCAGTAGAAGATCTGCTTCTGTTAGCGGTGAGTGTAATGCACACAATTTTATGCGTCATTGACTTGTGTTTATGTTAGCACTTCTTCCCATGCGCTCGGATTAATACTTGTTGGGTGGTTTATGTGGCAGAATTATGCTGTAACTATGGAAGTATGTATTCAAAGAGAGACGAAGAACTGACTGGGCTCTCTGAGCCAATCATGGGGTCCCACAGGAATATCACAGCGGATAATTGGTTCACATCTATTGAACTGGTAGAAAAATTAAAAGAAAAAGGACTGACGTACAATCAGAAAAAAATATAAGGGAAATACCTAATGATTTTCCGCCATCCAAAGGGCGCATAGTGGGCTCTTCACTTTACGGATTCTCGGCCAACATGACTCTAGTATCGAATGTCCCCAACAGAAATAAGGCTGTTTGCCTTAGTTTCATCAATGCACTACAGGGAGAAAGACGATATAGTCAGGGAAACCAGAGGTTATTGCATTTTACAATGCCACTAATGGTGGCATAGATACTTTAGACCAAATGTGATGTAGCTACACATTCGGCTGAAGGACAAGGAGGTGGCCAATTGCAGCATTTTTCAGAATATTAGATATTTCCTTTGTCAACTCCTTTGTGCTTCAGCAGTCTGTGAAAGATAAGGCACGATTTAATTTCATTAAATCGAGCTTACATATCTTGTTACACCCCATTTGAGAAGGAGGATGTCAAATCTTAGACTCCTGAGACAGGTACGATTAAGTATTGCGCAAATTCTCCATTTACCATTGGAAGAGGCTGAAGAAGTTGAAAGGCTCGAGAAGCGGACACCATGTAGACTGTACCCGCTAAACAAAAAACGGAAAACGTCTTTCTTATGTTTCCGATGCAAAAAGTCTGTGTGCTTGGAATGCATGAAAAACATTTGTAAAGATTGTGGAAATGGAGATATGAGAGCTATAAAACCCAAAGAAAGGTTGACTCGGGTTTATTTATCCTTGGAGGAAAATGGGATTACAGGGGGGAAAAAGGGCAAGCCTTCTCCCACAAAATTGAGCGGCTCCGTGCGCTTGCTTCGGTGGTTGTCCTCTTCGGCGCGTATCTGGGCGGCCGAAGCTGGGACGGCGGTGGCGTCTGGAGGGGCCTGAGCTGCGGGTCCACTGCGGCTATCGGGCGCTGGCGTTCACTCCGGCGGCGGTCAGGTGAGGTAGCTCGTCCAGGATCAGCCGTGGACGCGGAGAGCGGTCAGGAGATACGCCGGCACAAGCTCGAAGGCGGAGCCCGAACTGTGGCGTGCGGCGTACCCTGGGTGGTGGAGGAGGGAGCTCGAAGGCAGAGCCTGAACTGTGTTCCCTCCACTGGCGAACTCTCTTTTCCCTGGCCGAGACCCTGGCTCACGGGGATGCAAGCCTTATGGGAGAGAATAGCACGTATGGTGCTGCCATCGCAGCGGTGCAGACAGCTCACTACAGATGGAAATATTCTGCCTTGTCTGTACGTCTATGCCCCGATGTTAATGCGTGTGAGCCACCTGATTGGTCGAGTGGCGGGTTCCGTTCTCCCCAACCTCCCACACGTTTCAAAACGGTCCATGGGACCCGGCAACTCGCGGCAACTTGTCTGCCTAAACAGCAGCAATTGTCTATTGTGATCGTTTTGACGAATGGTGAATGTGACAGAGTTGTTGGAAAGTGAAACTAAGTGAACAAGAAGTGTGCAGGTGACAAATGTGCTGCTGTCATGGGGAAATCAACGAGATCCTGCTGCGTGAAAGGATGTGCCAACACGGAAAAGAAGAATCCCAAATTGCAGTTTCATCATTTGCCCAGATCTCTTGACAGGTGAGTACTGGTATTCCTAATGATTTATATTTGCGTACTGTTTAAGATGGAGCTATTACATCCCGTTTTGGTGAGTTACACTACATGCCTGTCATATCTTGCAATTACATTTAACGGTCGTTAATGATTTTGAATTAGACGACACGAAATATGTTCTGTGGTTAGTGTCATCGAGTGCCGCTGTAGCTAGTTCACAGAATTGAATCGCCCCAGAATTGAAACATATAATTCACAAAAAGGCGTAAGATCAATTCAAAACGAAATTATTATGCGGAAACGGAGATTGTCCAACCTGTTTTGTAGCATTGAATCTGCTACATATAAATTTAATGATCCAGTGAGTGATGTTTCCCTCCTGTTAATATGGAGCACGGAAGCTGGACCGCTTATAATTATCCTATTTATTCCTCCTTATCCATTTCACTGGCAACAAACTGTTGAGGACAGCAAATCCAAGATGTATAATTTATATCCACCAGATGGGAAAGGACAACCCTTCCTTATTTACAATTACTATCCATCAACCATTGTCATATCCTTTATGGACAATGCTGAACAAATTCATCAGTTCTGGGGTTAATCTCAACGACGCGTTTCGCATGAATGCTACGTTATTCCAATTGATGAATTGAGTTCCTTCCCTTGGTACAAGTAGCTGTATATAATTCAATGTTTTCATGCTGAAATCGGCCTTAAATTCCGCTATCTTATTGGGTTATTGATTGCTGGCTGTGCCAACAGTTATAGTGTTATCGATCTCATTCATCTTTCGCCGTCATCTATTGAAATATTCCGATGAATTCTATTAACCCCTAAGATTTCGCGCAGTCTTATAGATCACGGTGCTTGCAAAGCAAGCAGTTGACATACAAAATTCAAGTTTGGTCATCATTTTTGGCTCTCCTTTAGAATACTTTTATAATAAAAATTTTTTACGGAATCTGAGATAGTATTAAAGCTATCGCTGACGGTGTATTAATTTTTTCATTACTGCCATCCGCTGTCTTCCACTGTTGACGGGAGATTTCGCCCAGGTTTCATATCGCTCATGTTTTGGCATCCCAAATAAGCGATCCCTCAGCTGCAGCTACTTTCCTGCGGTTTCATCGCTAACGTTGCCACTGATAGAATTCTCTGCTGACACGAAGAATTGCAGAGACGATAAAGGAAGTAACTATGCGATAACATGTATTCGGGAGGAAACCTTCGATCTCTCACCTACTGGGTCCAGCGGGTGCCGCGATTTTGGTTAATATGATACCAGAGACGCCGAGAAAGGCACAAATGTAGCATTCAAAGCGTTTATATGTTATCATTACGCTACATAGTAAAATCGCGAAGTAGCGACCCGTCACCGAAAGACAACCAGTCTTTCGCTGAGCAACTAAAGGTAATCTTTCGCTAAGGGTACTATGGCATCCCAAAGATACGATCCCTCAGTGACAGATAACCAGGTAATATTTTGCGAAAAGATATTACATGATAATACACCGCGAAATGATATTAAAGCGAAAGATTACCAGTTATCTCTCAGAGAAAGAAACCATGTAATCTTTCGCGGAGGAATCGCTGCATCGCGATTACACTATGTCGCGTAAAGATATTACATAAACGTTTCAATCATGACGGTACTCTCCGGACACAGTAGGTGGGCAGGTAGATGGATCGTTACTTCTGGATTATGTTTATCGCATAGTGATTTCCTTCATCGTCTCCGAAATTTTTTGAATAAACAAAGTGATTGGGTTGGACATGTGGCAACGTTAGTGATCAATTGTTCCGTTCCTACATGAGGTAGTACAGGGGATCTCTGGTCTTGAATGGAAATAAAGCTTGAAACAACTTTCAGCTTTCTGTATCTAAGATATCGATTTCCACTCAATTTGATATAATATCCATTTGTCATTTGCGGGCTGGAATATTGCGGAATAATAAGAGTTGCGCACTCGATTTCATTCATCCACACTCAAATGCTTACCGAATGCAGTATTCTTAGAGAAGGAAAGGGAATGGAAATTTGGATAGGGAGGTCAAGACTTCGTAGGAGGTGATTTAATATTTCTTTCCTTTCTTCGTTTCCTTTCGTTCATCGGAGACGAAAATGACTTGGCGCTATCTTAGATATCAACTGGCGAAAAAGCTACTGTCAAGTTTAATGTGTTTTTTTAAAGTCCGAATTAATATTTTAACGTAATAGGTCAATAGAAATGATAGTAAAATGAACTTTTTTGTCTAATTTTATTTATTTCTCATTTTCAGATCTAAACAATGGATTAGGGCAGCCTGTAATGATAAGCTGTCAGCACTTCCCATTGAAAATATTTTCAAATCTGGCTCCCGAATGTGTTCACTTCAGCATTAATCAGCACCGCCCTTCTGGTATTAAACTAAATCACAACGCTATTCCTGATCTTTGTTTGCCTAATCCTTATTCCTAAACCACATCACCATAAACATGGATCCGGAAAATTTTCATGAATTGTTAATATTTTTATTTAATTTGTATTAATGTACCTTTGCGGGCATACCTGCCTTCATCAAAGAGTGTTGGAATCATTTGCAACTTATATGTGTAGTCTATGAAGTCTTATCGGGGATTATTTCTCAATATATTGTACACATATGAAGCTTATATATTAATGACCTTGTTTTCCATTGACTGTTCAGACTTGCATTTACAGATATTCTAGTATATGCATTAGTGTATTAGATGTTTATAAGTTTTGACATTATTTCCCTCCTGGTTAAAATTGTAGCTCAAATAATGGTTCCCCAGCTTTGTAGGTGATTTTTTGATAAATAAAGTGATATTTGTTCATTATAAAATTCGCGACTATTCTTATTCATACATTTGTGCAATTATATTTCAAAGTGTAAGTACGTTAATATTAATTATTGAATTATGCTGAGAAAAAGAAACTTAGCACAGATTTCTCTGAAGGCTACATACGTATGCATATGTTTGTCATTGCATGCATATATTTTTAAGCAGTGCACTGAAATTGTCTGGTGGAGTCAATACTTTCAACGCCTTCCAGCGCAGCATCGATGATAACAACGGTCGGAGTATAATTCAGTGAAATGCAACCTTAAAACTTTATTAATGAATGGAATATATTTGAAATAAGCGCCAGTACACTACGGCAGATTGAT
The DNA here is from genome assembly GCA_933228895.1 of Platycnemis pennipes. NCBI lineage: Eukaryota > Metazoa > Arthropoda > Insecta > Odonata > Platycnemididae > Platycnemis > Platycnemis pennipes. The sequence goes on along the minus strand of CAKOGI010000002.1, from coordinate 1,378,400 downwards.
TTAGTACCAACGCTCGCCGCTGGTGCCGTTCGCGTAGTATGTAGTGAGCTGTTTGCACCGCTGCGATGGCAGCACCACTGCTGAGTCTTGCTGTTAAGCCGGGTGTTGCATCCCCGTGCCCTGGCTTATATTCCGTCCGGAGATGGGGGTGTGGCCAGGGTCGGGCCAATCAGGGTGCGTTGGCGGAGCTAGGGGAGGGGAAGAGCGCGCGGGGGAGAGGAAAAGTGAAAGGCACCTCGGTGTGTCCTCGGAGGCGGAGGAAGGGGGTTGGGGAAAACCCGTGACGTTTCATGGTGCGCGTGAGAGCGCCTCTTCCACGTGGCCTTGTTGCTAGGCCAGGGCGTGGTTCACGCGGAAGCCGCAAGGGGGCAGCGGACGCTGGCGAACTGTTCCGAACTGGCGCGCATTTCGGACCACCATGGGGGCGCATCAGGTTTTATACTTACCATGCCAAATGGAAATTCAACATTAGGTATTGTGACGGATTGGCCGTCTTATCTTTTGTTTTTCCCTGGTCGCGCCTCCCGCGCGTCGGTCATTTGCGTCCCAAGCCAGGTCCCCGTTACGTAAGCGAGATGAACGCCTGCCTTTTTCTGCGTGGATATCTGGTAAAATGTTCCTTTGTCTGGTGCATTGGATTCCTTTAGAGTAAGGATCACGCCACTTGTGTCTACCCAGGTCATTGGGCAGTGTAAGCCGTGAATCTATTGGTGATTTTTGAATTGAAGTCACGTGTGATGGGGACGAGTGTTACAAGGAGGACGCCGACGGTTGAGTCGGGGGAGAGATCAGTTGGCAGTTGGTGATTGGAAGTCGAGCAGAGAAGCTCAAGGTGTGCTGGTGAAGCCAGGCGAGAGTGTGGACGGAGAGAGAGAGGCGATAAGCGGAGACGGAGATCACCACGACTTCCGCGAGGAATCGACAAAGTCGTTCCCTAGCGGTTTTTCCTGCGTTCTGCCCCAGAGGAGGAACGAGACGCAGCGGACCTCGATCCCGGCACCCCAAAGAGGAGGTGCGGTTTCGGGTAGATAAGGGTGACAGACCGCAAAAGGTAGCGGGTCGCCGCATCCCCGGAACCAAAGGTTGGACGAGTTCCTTTCAGTCGGAAGGTGCATTATTTCAACAGGAGTTGTTGAATTCCGTTCTCCACGCCACCATACCGAAAACTCAACGGTGCAGTCTCTCCGCGCTGGATTTCGCCGTCAAGCTCCACACCAGCTCACACATAAGTATCGCCACACCCGTATTTCCCCAATCCTAAGTGGTTTCAACCCTCTTATTCACGCTTCCCCGCTGTGAAACCCGTGTGCGCCAGAATAAGTGGTGTACGAGATATCCAAACAGAGTTAAAGTCCCTTCAGGTCAAGAGAAGAGTCAAACTGATCCCAAGAGTGGACAATCATAGTCCTACGGGACCATATTTCTGTATCACTTACTCCCGTCCTCATCATTAGTATTCATAAAAGGACGAGGAGCGTGTAATTCTCTCCATTTAGTAGTTCATTTTATTTCATTTGTTGCTTGGTCATTTATTTGGACAAAGTGTTACAGGGTTATTATTTCATTGTGGTTAATTTCGTTCCATTTATGTCTCGCCATTCATTCACCTCTTCATCCCTCATTAGTCATTAAGACCTGTGTTATTTAGCTGTAGAGTGCCTTTGTGTTCATTTTAATGCTCATTTCAGTGAATAAATGTTGCTTGTGTTAATTGTAAAAACAAGGCAGAGGTTCACTCTTACGCTTCGCGTAATTTCTCCCGCGCTCACGTCATACGGCACTCACTGTTTTACCGTCCGCCCTGGCTTAAAGTCCCCCCGACCCTCGAACAATTTGGATCGTCCTTGCTTTGCTGGCTGAGCTGGTCCGATGCCGCGGTTTTGAGGTGGCGCCCTTCTCAAACACGCGACAAAGGTCGCGATATCCCTTTTTCTCAAAACCATTTCCCACCCGGGAAAGTCCGAAGGAGACGAGGTGTCGAGGCAAAGGTAAGGGTTCCAGTACTCGAAGGCGTAAGGACTGCGGCGAGTCAACGGGCAAAGGAGAATCAAGCCCGTTCCGTCACAGTATCAACAATTTAGACAGTCACTTCTCTTCGTAAACTATATTGAACGTATGATGTTCTTACACAAATGTAATCCTTTTGCATTGTGAATGAGTAGATGAAGAAGATGCATCGATTTGTTATCTACCAATACTTGAGCTTTAATTACCATGACAGATGTGTGAAGGCTTTACATTTTAAATGTTATGCTTACAAGAAATGGAAGGCTTGCACTCTTGGCTGCTATTGCTGCAGAAGGAAGGAGGGCCATATTCCCATTGTTATGCTTGTCATGCTCGATGCTATAGGTTAACCATCTTTAATGCATAGCATGAACGATAAATTTAACTATTATTATAATGTTAAATTGAGGAATGGTTGGAATGAATTATGTCACCGTAAACTGTAGGCATGTTGAAACATGGGATTTTTAAACTACATCGTCAAAAATATTAAGTAATGTGAAATATAATTATAAACATTTTGCTCACTGACCTTATTTCGTGAATTTTGTTTTTGTCCATTTTATACGATGGTATGAAACAAGGCGATTAGATAGCACGATTAGCAACATTAATATGAATGGTTTTGTGTCGTAACTAACAATGCAGCAAAAATAACGGGAGTAATGAAAGCCAACAATCAAATGAAATCTAGATAAAATTCTGAAATTAAATATTCACGTTTGTTTTAAACTGTTTGTAAATATTTACTTCGTGATCTCAATGTTGCGTTTTGAGGTTATTGTTCGCCAATTGTTGCCATCGATATTCTGCTGTTTCCTCTGCAACGTCACACAACGTCACCCATGTACGATAAGTCCCCGAAGAAAGCCAAAGCTTATCGAACGAAAGCAACACCGAAACCGTAATAGCACGTTAGACAGCCTCCATCATTTCGTTCGATAGTGGTATCGTACGATATCTCCTATCGGCAGAAGTTCCGAAATAGACACCCAGCTATTTAGCGGAGGGGGCGACGGGAGAGCTTGCGAAATCTGGCAGGGAGATCTGGTTACGTGAAAGCCCCAAACGGAAGGCCCTCTCTTCCATGACAGACCCGTCAAAGAAGGGGCCTCCCCCTTGGTGGCCTCTCAGCCTAAAATTATGTCTTAATGCAAGCCAGAAATGTATGTTGTCATACTACGAATATTTGGTGGAGCAAGTTAAAGTGCTAGTTCGTGCATAAATAATTTTCACCTTTTAAATAATTTTTGACTTTGAGAATTGACTTCGATAAACGGTTTCATACTTGGTGATTGATCAAATTCAATAACTCGATGAATATCTTCAAGTTTCAGGCCAGAGGATAATGCTGTTTTAAGAGCCCTGTAATGAATAACGTTATGTTCTTTATCGTTCAGTGTCGTCATTAACGTTTTTTGCTTTCTATTCGGTGGCGTTTTACTCTCTGGGCAAAACGGAAAGTCATGAATTTCCTTGGGATATCCAAGGTTTACTTCAATAACATAAGCTTTCGGTGAGTCATCATGAATCATAGTTACATCGATATCAGAATCAACCCATCGAAATCCGGACTTCGGAAGAGGTTGCGATAAGGCATACCCTACAGATTGAGTCCAAGTAAACTAAATATATCGACTTTTGATCAGGTTCAAACTGATCAGTGTACTTATTCTCGGCTTCGGCATATCATTTGCTACACTGACTAATACCTCCTCGTATCCCTTTCTCCATCATTAGTGCCATATCGTATTCAGTCAATAATTCAGTTGCAATCAACATGCAAACGTTTCTGAAATTTTTGAAAATATATGCTAGCAGAAGAAAATCGGTTTTTAAATATAACTCGGAATATTCACCAAGAGACTTGCACTGAAATTCATCCCACACTTTTTTTTAGCAAATTCGTCATCTGAGTCACTTACATCGGCTTCTGTCAGTGAGCAGTAGAATTCAATTTTCGGAAGTAAGTTTTCTTCATCTAGTTTGTACCAAGAGTCAACATAGTCATATGGAAATACCCCCTTTCCTCTGAGAAGCTCCATTTTTTCACCAAAGATGTGTGGTGTATGCCCAAACTTTTCCAGAGGTGTAGCGTCGACCAATTTCGAAAGTGATGACCCTAGAAATCGGAAGGTATCGATAAATCGGTAGGAAAAATATGAATCGATGTATTTGGAAAATGCTCCTCCGTGTTAGGTATCCAAGTAATTTCAGCATCGTCACATCCCGAATGAGGTCCAATTATGTGGGCGTCGTAATTGGAGAGATTGTTGTTGAAAACCGGAAGAAAAGGCGGTGCTTTGAAATTTACATAGTTTGCGGCACCTCGAAATTTCCCCGTTAGATGCTTGTGGTCCCGCACTCGTTCTTCACCCAGTTCATGGCCACAAATATGGCAAAGTGGCGCTGTTTCACAAGCAACAAACTCCTCCTCGCTCAATTCATCCATTGGTGTTTTGTTTTTGTACACACCTCGGACGAAACGCGCCAACTCCTTAAGCTTTTCTAAAACAACTTGGACTGCGTCTTTCCCTCGGTATAGGATTGGCTCGAAATATTGGCCCATGTCCGACACTACTAGCAAACAAAACGACATCACTTATTGTTGTTGCCTCACTTTTGTATACGAATGGTCTGTCGTAGGGGTGCAACTCGAAACCTTGGGCAGTGCATGCTCAAAGTCGGCTTAAGCAACAAAGGAATTCTAGCCCACTGTGAAATTTTTTTTTTTAATTTTAAATAAGCTCCGTCACAGGTAGGAAGAATGATCTTCGATGGTGAATTTTGATTGCAATCTATTTCGTGGATTTCGAAAGATTCCATCGAATAACACGGTTTGAAACATTGTAAGCAAACCTGCACGCCATGATCATTGTTCATCTGACTTCGAACTAATTTGTTGAAATTCTTTATCGAATAATAGTGACTCTTTTCGGCTGTCGTCAGGAATGAAAGGTCGCGATGGTCATTCAAGTCTCTATCCACTACCTTTAAGGGATATACATTGGCCTTCTCGTCCAAGCAGAAAACATTTATCGAAATGTTATCAACTCGATCGAATTTCGAAAATTTCCTCGGGACAATTATTGCAGTCCCGATCGTATACATTTCGAAATTCAGAAGAATTGTAATTTGAGACTCGCTCAGGATGAATAAGAATATTCTTTGCCCAAATCGCTTACTTGAAACAAAACGAGTAAATTTTTGACAAATATTTGCAGCATTTTTGTTTTTAATTTTCAGCGGAAGTTCAATAAATGCAGATCCCCTTAAAGGTTGGTATTTATTAATTCGAAATTCTACGGATTCAATCCACGAAACCCAACCTGAATCTTCTGCTTGATGCTCTAATTTTTCTTTCAATAACTTTCCGAAAAACGTATCCAACATTTCGTCAACGCCATCGACTTGCAAAATACGCTCGTTTTAAATCAACGATCGACCAATGCCTCGCCTTTCACAAACGTACATTTCAAAATCAAGTTCGGGAGGGGGGAAAAATTAATAATTCAAAGTTTCGCGCCACTATTTTCGTTCGTCCTTTGTTTCGCGATTGTGTAGCCCTGCGCGCGACAAAATATTGCGGCGGAAATTGGTACCGTTGGCCTGGGTGGGAGTTCTTCTCTCTACTATTAATATTTGCTGCTAAGAAGACTGTCCGTCCCTTTTAACAAATTTCCTTTTATTTGCTAATTTTGCTCGAAAGGGAGAGTAATCTCGTTTGTATTCTTATTACAATGATTTTCAGCCTTTTACGCCACAAAGCTTCATTTATGGGAATTTGTAAAACATTTTTAATTTGTCGCAACCAGTATTTTATAGTAAAGACATACCTACTTTACTCCTGACCAATTTTCCCTTATGGAAGTTGCATAACTTTAACCGTTATCATAGCAATAAAATATTTCAAACTCGTTTTCTGTTGAAGTTATTTGAGTTATAACCCAATATGGGGGTTCACATTAATTGCCATCCGAAAGAATTCACTTGGACCGGGAATCGAACCACGGACCTTTTTTTCTTCACGGACCGAGATTTTGAGTCCTTGCGGTCCATCAAGGATGGCAACGCAAGGGAGAAAGGGCTTCAAAGAAGCCACGACCAAGGTGAACCCCATCTAGCACTAAAGCTGCACTTGGTGGTAAGTGTAGGATATTACAAACCTGCCCCTTGAACGGCAATTTGTAAGCAAACATCGAATCCTTACTAATTCTGAAGATTCAGGCGATATGGAGTGGAAGCGAAACATGATAATAAAGGCTCGTATTTTTCTTTCTTATTGAATCCTTAAAAAAATCACTATTGTATATGTAGGCCTCCAAATGGTTTCTGATGCTCTGACCAATCATGAATTTTCGACTTTCTTCTCTCTGACGTGAAAAATGTGAATACTTAAAATTATAAAATGCAGCAACCAGAAAAATATGATCATTTTTATGCCCTTTATTAGCCATCTCAGCTGACATAATGTTTGCATCGAAAAACGATATCTATTAATAATCACTTAAATATACGACTGACAATATCAATTTTAAATCGGAGAAATATATAATTCATATGTAATTTTTATATCGGTATTATCAGTCGATGTTAAAACGACGTTGGTGTCGTCAAAATGACATTGGGCCGACATATAACTGCCATGCAAAGCTGCTTAGGGTACGGCGTTAGAAAAAAAGAATTTATTGGCGCAGAAAATAGAAGGCCACCGGGAAAATTCAAGGGGAGAGGTAATGAAATAGGAAGTGATAGGGAGGAGTGGGGAATAACATCTACGCGATACCCTGCAAGCCACCGCGAGGGTGTGTGGCAGGGGGTGAAGATCACCAAGCATGTACTACAACATAACACGAGGGTGGGTTCGATCAGCTCTTAAGGCTCTTCTCAGGCTTCTTATTCTCTGCCGGATGCGGTCTCGGGTGCAGGTCGAGGAACGAGCAGCACTGTCCGTGCTTCTCGATGCCGGGGTGGGATATCCCATACTCAGAACATTAGATCATCCAGTGGAAGTAATGCGACAGGTGATTTCTCTACGTCTATTCCTCTTTGCTCAACGGTGCAAGAAAAAAATTGACATTGACTGGCACAATCAGGCCAATTAAAACGAAAAGTACAGAAGAATTCCTATCCAATAATTTAAATGATGAAAAATCTTGGTCTCTCAGATAAAATTGCAATACTATCATATGCTCCTAAAAAGAAAGGCGTTATTCTATGTAGTGAACATCACGATAAAGAAACAGTAGATGACGTCAATAGGAAACCTGAGATAATTCAACATCACAATACAGAAAAAGAGGAGTTCTTTTATAAGAAAAAATGACTTCAGAATATACCCGCGTGTGGAAAAATTTTCGCCAGCGATTACGAATCGTTGTAAAGTTAATTGATATCGGTGCTGTAAATGCATATATTATTTGAATAGAAAAGAATCCTCAATGGCTAAATGGAAACCTAAATACGGTAAAAATTATTTATGTGCAGCGTTTCCCGAATGAGGAATAGGTTCACGAGAAACGCTCGTCCAGGGGACAAAATTCTTTACAAACACGGGTGAGCAAGATGAGGTCAAATATATAACAAAAAACAAAAGTATGAGAATCTAACTATAACAAACACTGTATTACAACAACAATAGACCAAGCAAGTACAAACAAACAATTTGAAATACTCTTCCCAATTCAGGGAAACCCTAATAACTTGCACCAATAGCCCATGGCCCTCAGGAGACTCTCGAGAATCAAGAAGTCTCCAAAACACTAACTCGAGACCGACGACGTAACCAAGAAGTGAACTCGTTGCCGTCTCGACTCGAACAGAGGGCGTGAGAGGGGAAGTATTCTCTGGGGTAAGGAGGGGGTGTTTTTCGGCAAGGACAAAGTGGAATGGGGTTTAACGCGGAAATCGTCGATATGAAGAAACTGTCGTCTTCGGGTTGAGAGATGCATAATTACTGGCGGCCTCCGGCTCCCAAGCCTCGGCAGCCTCAGACGTCTTTGTATCTTTTGAAATACGGTTCGTACACAAGTATTTGTCAATGCTATTGAGATTCTATACAGTAAGTTTTAAGATCAACCTCGGGATGCCATTAAAATTAGAATGAAGGAATTTCAGCAGAACTTCACGTTTATGGGTCAAAGCCCAATATTTAAAAATGTATTCCTTCATTACGGCTTATGTGCGTGCAATGAATACATCAATGGATGGTCATCGCAATTGGGGAATACATTCATCTCTGATGATAGAAACCACTCAATTCATGATTCTTACGAACGTCAGGTAAGTCCACTCTTACAAACACTCGCTTGTTTGTTCGCAGGTTTTGTAACATCCTTGGGGAAAAGTGGAGGGAAACAAAGAGAAGGGAGGGAAATTTGGAAAGGGATGGGAGGAGTAGAGGGGGGAGTTAGAGAAATGAAAAGTTGCGAGGGGCTGAGGGGGAAGGAGTATTTAATAAGTGCGGAAGGGGAAAGAAGAAGACGGAAGGGAAAGGAAGGAAGGAATTAAGGAGATTGATCCGAAAAGTGAAAGTCATTTCATTTTTTTATATTTTCAGCACTTATAGAACTAAAGTTCCTCTATCTATTTAAGTTTAGATAATTATACCCACCCATATTCCTTTTTGCACGAATTGCAGTTGAAATTACACACGATTAACGGCGAGAATAGCCATTACATGGGAATATAACGTTTAAAATGCCATAGTGACATGTCATTTTTGCAAAAACTGTTATTTAATGCGTAATTTCACAAGTAATAAAATGACACGAGAAAAAAGGCATCGACCGACCGTATTTTCCGCTAAATCCATCAATTACTGTTCTTATAGCAGACGAAATGCGTTACTTGAATTCAAGTGGCGCTGCGGTCGCTCTAGCCAAAATGTATGGCGCATGGATAATATCATTACAAATGATATTTCAAAGAATATTTCAGAAAAATATTATACCATAACCTTTGATAGTAATATTCTGGTGTTATATATTAGTAAATTCATTGAGTACATGAATGTATCTATTTCAGTAACGTAAATGTTGAATTGACTCCATCGTCGAGCTGATTAAAATTATAATAAAAAATAAATTCTTCGACTTTCCAACGCATTTCTTGTGATACTTATGATTTTCAATAAGCTAGGCAATTTTATATGTGAAGCAAGGATCACTTAACAGGCATTACTTAAATTAATAAGATTCCTTAGACAACTTGACTCAAGCAGTCGCGAGTCAACCTCCTTAAGAAGGGGGAGTAGAAGAGAGAAATTTGGAGAGGGAGAAGGGTAAGGACAATATTGGGGGAAGAGGTGAAGGGTGGACTTGGAAGGAGGAGTAGAGGAAAGGAGAAATTCGTCGGGGGTAGGGAAATTCGTTTCCAGGTGAAGGAAGGAGTTGAGATGGGGAAAGAAGTTGAAAGGGGACTTAAAGCAAGGAAGAATTAAGAAGGGGAGATGAGGGAAAGCGAGTAATGGAAGTGAGGATTAAGAGGGAGATGGGCGAGGGGAGAACTTGAAAGGGGATTCGAGGATAGGAGAAGTTGGACGGAGGAAAAACGCAAGGAGGTATAATGGAGGGGGAGTGGAGATGTTGTTAGAGGGGTGTCGTAGGAAGAAGTTGGGAGGCGAAAAGTAAGGAGGGGTATAAAGGGCGGTTTCCTTTACACCAAGACAGCATTCTCCTGGGGAATCACATCGAAGCTGTCTTTAAGGAGAGACGGAGAATGGAGAGGAAGAAAAACGGAAGACGAAGGATATACAATGCTATAGAAAAGACATTGTGCCCAACAAAAATGTGAAAAATAAACAATTGGTAACTTGCGTGAGAGGACGACAGTTTTCAATATTTATAGATACGTTAAACATTTCATATCAAAGGTTATAATATCTATGAATTTATTACGTTGTGATTTTATTATTTTAAGGCTTTGGATTTATAAAAAAGGGGAGGCATAACATTAGATTCTTTGTGTGAAAAATAATAATTTCGTACAATTTTATTTATTCATCAAAATTATAAATTATTTTCATGAACTTAATAGCACGTTCATTATTGAGAACTGCTTATTGTATGATCACCGATCCTATTGAAGCCTTGACTGCCCCTCCCCATGCATTACGCAGAATATTAGCGGGCCTGACCAACACTCTTCAATAGCACATCCAAATTTATTATGCCCCTTGGCTCACCTTAAACAGGATCGAACCCTCTAAGAATTATTTCAAATAATACTCTCTTGCCACTCACAATCCATCTTTAACCTTTCCATCGCTGGGTACGCTAATCACGTGCTTCTTCAGGAAGTACGCATTTGCCGTGGTCAAACAACCGCCTGCGAAATTAAACACTTGAACAATTCCCACCATAGAGCTTGTTTCAGGTTGTTCCTGGTGGAAAACGCTTCTGTGTATTCCCCACGTACATATGGCTTCTCCCACATGTTTATTACGACGTGTCTCCCCAAAGTGTACTTCGGAACGTCTTCGAGCACTCCTAAAACTTTAATGCCTTTTTAGAGCTGAGACAATCCATGTGCCTCCTCAGATTTGACTACGTCCTAAACGATAAGTGGCATTGATGACATTCATGGCTATTCTCTTTGTGTCCAGCCATGTGACCCTTTAGGTGACCACTCTGGGAGAGCTATTTTTGGTTCAGCTCACTCAAAAAGGCCTCTTTACGGCATGGGTCCTCATGTGTCTCCTCAGGCCCCCATTCCGGGTGAACTTCTTGTGGCAACCCTCACACTCAAATGGCCTGTTTCCGTCATGGATCCTCCTGTGAACCCTCAGGTTCCCAATCTGGGAGAACGTTTTGTTGCACACCTCACACTCAAAAGGTCTCTTTCCGTCATGGGTCCTCATGTGAACCCTCAGGGTCCCATTCTGAGTGAACTTCTTGTGGCACAGTTGACATTCAAAAGGTCTCTTTCCGTCATGGGTCCTCATGTGACTACTCAGGGTCCCATTCTGAGTGAACTTCTTGTGGCACAGTGGGCATTCAAAAGGTCTTTTCCCCTCATGGGTACTCATGTGAACCCTCAGGTTCCTACTGTGGGAGAACGTTTTCTTGCACACCTCACACTCAAAAGGTCTCTTTCCATCATGAGTCCTCATGTGACTCCTCAGGCTCCCACTCTGAGTGAACTTCTTGTGGCAAAGTTGACATTCAAACGGCCTATTTCCATCATGGGTCCTCATGTGAACCCTCAGGTGGTGACTCCGGGAGAACGTTTTGTTGCACACCTCACACTCAAAAGGTCTCTTTCCGTCATGGGTCCTCATGTGACTCTTGAGGTACCCATTAAGGGTGAACTTTTTATTGCACACCTCACATTCAAAAGGTCTCTTTCCGTCATGGGTCCTCATGTGACTCCTCAGGTGCTCACTATGGGTACGTATATGATTTATGAGTTCAGCCTTCCGAGCGCAAACCTTCCCACATTGTACGCAGATGAACCCCTCACTGCCCAAGTCACGACACGTGCCTAACACCTCTTCATAATTGGAGCGGGGAAATTTGTTACCATGCTCATTCTCCAGACCCTGCCCTTCCTTAGCAGCAAGCGTGACATCTATCCTGCTCTGGTGAACTCTGATGTGGCGCGACAGAGTCAGCTTGCACAGGAACGTAGCCCCACATTCAACACAAATAAATCTCTCCCTCACTTCTCGAGGACCAAAAAACCAACTAACACCACCCCGACCTCTACTCATGTCTGCACCTGATCCTCTTAGTGCAGTTTGAGTTCGCCTCCTCGATGCATCCTTTCCTCCAGGTGCACTTGCAGCGCTTGAAACGGTATTCGACTCCTCCGCCAACAATGGGCTTGTTTTGTATCTGGACATGGGATCTTGCTCAGAGACAGCTTCTTGGTCTGGAAAATATTATTAAGTAAAGTATTAAAAGAATCTCACCAGACACAGAAATATCATGGCATGCAACCAGGTTCTCTATCCAGTATTTCTTATTCTTTTGAGTAGCTAAGAAGAAATTTTCCAAGTCTAAAGAGCATTCAATTCCCTTAGCCTGATTCCTTTTTGTGCTGGTTCTCACTTTATATCAGCTTATTTCCATTCTTTTCATGCAATATTTAGAACTCATACTCTTGCTTCTTTCTTGTTCTCACTAACAATGAATTATAACATCAATATTATTTAATTATTATAAAAATTTATTATTTTTATTTAATTTTATAAAATTTAATTTCATAAAATGAAAAAAATAATATTATTAAAAATTAATTAATGACAGGCGGGAGTAACTATGACTTTCGTGAGAGGACACCACAGTTGCTGGGATTGCAATGCATCTCAGATAGCCTCTTGCTTTCAAGAATTCCAACATAAAAAATAATAAATAAATAAAAAATTATATTATATTAAAAATATTAAAATATCATTATTCCTGCATGTCATATGCAGGATTCCACTGATGAATAACATAATGCTTCATCCACAAACCCTCAGATTTCATTTTTACATTTCACATTATGACAATTTTTTTTCAACTCAGACCTTTGCAAGGCATTTGAAAAAAAAGAGTCGAAGTTAAATATCAATTCTACGAAAAAATCTTTGATTTAAAATTTTGAAAATCAAACAACCTAAAAACACAGGTGGTGTGGTACAACATTTTAAGAACCCCATGGGGAATAAGTATTTACCAAAAGGGGACCCTTGACTATCAGCAAGGCATTTTGCCTTTGTGGGTGATTCACCTGAAGGATGGTTGGCACAATGGATAAGGAGGGGCCTTAAGGGCCTCCTTGACAGGAACTCCACCAAAACTACAATCTACAATCAACCTATCTAAGATCCTCCTTGATAAACACCAATGTCTCTATGACTGACAATTATTTACTCAATGATTACCTTTCTCACTATCACAATTTCCAGGGCCATCTTGCTCATTTCCAGAAGACTCAACTTCCATACCATGGCTGGCCACATTAGCTGCCTTGAATGAGAAACGGAATCCACATCTTTCAAGTGAACCCTGATTGACTCTTAATTAAATACAAATACAAATTTAACGATGATTCACTATCAATCACAGATTGTGGCATACGAAAGATAAATAAGTCAAAAGAAGAAAATAATACAAGAAATTTACACATACCACACAACATGGACTGAAGAATCATAAAAATTGAAGACAAAAATTACAGGCCATTTAAGACTGATTACCAAATTTTCAAGGTTAATACTGTGACGGCCCGGGTCCATAGCTGACCTCCCCCCCTCTAACACATTTTACCTATACACCCCTCTCTCACGCCTATTGTCTTCGGCACGTCGTGCTATGCGGTGTACATGTTTTGTTTTGAGTGGGTCTGGGAGTGACTCAGGTGCGAGCAGTGTGTAGTTTCGTGCATCCGTGTGTGTGTGCCCCAGGAGGGGCCAATTAACCTCACGCAAGAGTTTTAGCGCGGAACGTGAACGTACCCCACCTCAGTGATGTGTACCCCCTCCTAAAGTCCAGTTTTCCCGAGGGGGATATAAGGGGCGACGCTCGTGGGATATTCCTAGAGCATTGGTCTTTGGAGACCAGGAGTGACGCTCAGGGGATTCGGAAAATATTTGGTCTTCGGGAGGGGAACGGAGAGACGACATGCAGCGAGGTGACGGATGCAGATTCGGGATTCTGGTGCTTCGGCAACGAGAAACTCTGAGCTACCCAGTCGGCGGAAAATCTCAGTTTGAGTCTTCCGGATCGGAGACTCAAGACATTACGAGGCGGTCAGCGTGTGCTAATCGAGATCCCGACATCGTGGTGCTTGGGGGCTGAAGGAGGCCCCGAGGAGACGAGGGTGTCCAGCGCTCACGTAAGACTGTCGCCACCCCATAAATCCCTCCGCAGAGCCCATGCCGTTCAGCTCTCTCCGTGATTCCCGAGTAACCTGAGTGTCGAACCACAGTAATTTGACGCCAAATCACCCCCCTCCACCTCCCAGTTCTGCGGGCGAGTCTCGTCCGAAGTGCCCAAGGCTTGCTATCAAGGGGGAAGAACTCAATACGACTTCCCGTGCTTCGTGTCAGTTAGCCACAGTAATTTAAAACTTGGCATTCAGTACTTTTCGCCCGAACATGGGATTGAAAGTTTCAAATATTGTTTTAAAGGTTAAATTCTCTTGCTGATGCCTGAAATCAGGCGGTTGATCAGTTTGTTATTTAATATTTTGTTGTTGTCAAAGGTTCACCTATAGTTCATCATTGCTGCACCTCTCAACCCTCATTAGTTTGTAAGATTCATTCCTGTTGTGTTATCACTCATCTTCAAGTCTATGTCTCCATTATGTTGAATACATGTTAAGTTGAAACCTTGAGTGTTTATGTCGGGGGTTATTGAGTGCCACCCAGGAGCCGATGGGCGATCTATTCCCGAACCACATAACCTGTCTGCCCTATCAAGGCGCCGCTCCCAGTCCTAAAACCGAATCCCGTTACGGAAAGCCCCTCTCATTATCCATTGTTCACTGAAATAAATGCAAGCAGAATATACACTACATCTATAAGTATATCATTAAGTTCCTCTCTTGATATTAAGAAATTATTTTCTATTTATGTATTTCATAACTTGTGTAGCTTACATACCTGATGGCTGATCATGGAGCAAAAAAAATGAGGACGATTGAATTATTGTTAATTTTATAAAATAATGTTTAATAATCATGTCTGGTGCAAGAAAACCTAGTTACAAAAACGTGTTTCCAGCCTGATCGCTATATAATCCTTAACATTGTTCAACGCATTTTGAAACCTTCAATTTAACTTTCGAAGCCGAGTATGAAATATGTTTTCCTCTTTCTCATTGTAGTTGAAAGCAATAAAGGTCAGCAATTACCTAATATTGAAAACACCTCAAGGGTTTTGGGATTGTCGGCATTGCCTTCGGATTTATAGTTCAGTTTTTAGTGGTTGTCAAATGTTATGGACTGCGGTTATTGAATCAGTCCTCCACGATTAATGACAATATCATCCATTTCTTCACTTATATTAGCAAGATGCACGTTACCCTCCCGTATAGTAATTAGTGAGCCTTTTTAAAGAGGCTAATTAAAATATTGTCTAGAAAGCTTGAATAATCCTACATTTGCCGCCAACTGAGACCACAGTGGTCAGTATAATGACATTCATTTCACTACAGGCGTGGTAACATTTACTTTAGGTCCTGTAGCACTGTGATGTGGAAGGGAATGGGAAACTACCACATTATTATCGCAAGGAGTTGCAGCTACTCCACTCTTTTTTTATATCAAGACGTGATGGAAGCCTCTCAAGTAAAATATTCCGGAAGTAAAATAGTCCCCCATTTGGATCTCTGGGTAAAACCTACCCGAGACAGTACATCAGTCAAGTGAGATAAACATTTTAGGGTAGGAAATTGGAACAAGCGATCACTTTGGACATACAGAAGATTGGAGAACCTGGTGGGGAATCACTGATCAATCTTTCGCATTATCGCAATCTTTATCACTAACCCTTACCCTAGAGTGGCGCAGGGTTAACAATAAACATCTATAAAATTCACTCCACTGATTGTAATAAGAGTTTTGAAGTGCTGTGTGAAAAACGAAGAATGGAGATAACATTCTTGCTGACAAAAATTAAATGAAAAAATAAAATAATGCTAGCACACGCGTTATGAAGATCTATTATCGAGGCCCGGAATGTGTAAATGTGGAGAATGGACCTCAATATATTATGAATCAGTGAAATGAGATGGCCAAAAGAAAGGAGACTTTTGAAGCGGAAGTTACAGAATTATTCACACCGGATCACTGAATGTTAACGCTGTATAGGCGTAATGATCAGGAAGATTGCAGGACTGCGTGAGAAGAGCTTCCTGCATTACAGTGAGAGGATTATAATGGTCAAGATTGAGACCAAGCCTACTGATAGCTTTGTGTTGCACGATCATATGCCTACATTGGACTACGAAGATGAATAAGTGGAAGACATCCACGAAGATATAATGCAAATTATAAAACTAGTAAGATGAAAAAAAACCTAATTATTTTAGGACACTGGAATGCTGTAGTCGACAAATGTAAATATGTAAGATTATCTGGAAAATATGGATTGGGAAACCAAAACGAAAGAGGAGAAATACTTCTGGAGTTCTGCACAAAACATAATTTAAGTAGTGGTTGCCAACACATTGTTTAAAAATCACAACCGACGTAGTAAAAGTCACAAACGAAGTAACTAAGGATTGATGGAGCGAGAAAGATCAGTAGTATAGCCCAAGCAAAGAGAGCATTATATCAAGATCCCTAAGCAGACCAAAGAATAAGATGCAAAGAGAGTAAAGAAGAGAATATGGCTGTAAATGGAGATTCATGAAATGATAAAAAAAGGCAGGGAAGGCATGTCAACTTATCTTAAAAGGTTAAAAACATCAATTTTTTGTCACTTAAATCTTGAGAACTAATTGACAGATCAAAGAATGGAAAATATGTGTTTTTTTATTTTACAAACTCCCTCAGATTCACAAAAAAATATAGTGTTATACAGTGTTAATTTCAAGTGATCCCTAAGCAGATCAAAGAATACGATGCGAAGAGAGTTAAGAAGAGAAAAAGGCTGTAAATGGAGGTTCATGAAACTATAAAAAGATGGGCAGGGAGGTTCGTTCCTGTAAAACCTAGAAGCCTGCCCAAATATAGCAAGGAATCAGCTGATTGCATTGAAAAAAATCCTCCATTCATCCAAGCTCACAAGGAGGCATCGCGAGAGTGATGTTCGGGATCCGAATGCCGATGTTATTTTCTGAAACTATACAGGAAATGTAGAAAAAGTGTCACGGCTTTCTCTCCCATAGGCCCGGGTTCGAGAGATAAATGCCAGTAAAGATTTTGCGCGGAATGACTATCTGCGAGTAAAGGAGTAACTATTAACATCCGGCGTGGCCGAGTACGTTGAGGCGCTCGGTCGTTGGTTTTTGCCCCGGGCGGCCTGGGTTCGAGTCCCGGTGAAGTCAATTTTTTTTTCTTTCTTATAATTTAAGGAATCAATGATACAACCCTTCCCCATTCATTGAAGTCAGTTACATTAGTATTTTTTCTATTTCCAACTCATTTAATGGACCGAGGACTTACGACACGAATTAAGGGATTTTATTTTCCCATTACAGGCTCACATGCCGCTCGACGCATTAGGTTTGGATTTCTAAGATCCTTGAATACTTCTATGAATACCAAGGGCTTCAATTGTTCGCTGGACTACCTCAAGACCGTAAAGAATGAACTAGATGCTTATTACACTGCGACGGTTGCCCTCGTAAATTCCTCGGAACCGCCCTGGAATTTTCACTTTTATCACTTAATTTTTCCTAAAATAGTGAGCATGATATCGGCAGAAAATAGAAGGGCATGTGAAACATATTTAAAATGATTTTCTCACGGAAAAACATATTTTATTGATGTGAATCATCTATCGTGGGCAACGCACAGCACCAGTGATGTCTTCTTGGGATGGTGACAACACCGATGGAGAAGTGTCATTATCATTGTCTGACAATGAGGATCCGTCACTGAACGACGGACAGACTTCTCGGACACTCTTTATTTAGCTTCCGAGAAATCCCAACACAACGCCGCAGATAGGAGGAAACTAAATAATGCACAAGACTTGCTGCAGGAAACTTAAGCTACGCTTCACTTTGCCTGCACTGATCAAGAGCTGGATTGAAACTGGCAAAATAGACGGCCCAATACAGCTACCACGCGTTGCTGTATGTAGAGAACACCCCTTCCCAGCACTCAAAACGGTGTCTCAAACCGGGATTTTCCGACTCTTACATTCTATTATTCATAATATCATTTCCACCGGGTTTTCCCCCATTAAATTTTCTCCACAGCCCACCCACTGTCTTTCAAACAAATTCTCCCTCCTCCTTACTACAATATGTCCTTCCATCCACCCTGTCTTCTTTATGACACCCTGTCTCCTTTCTTGCGCCCTTCAAAGAGTTCCGCCCCCAGCAACCTTTCCTCCACAGCTTACCCTCGCTAATCCCTCAATGAGACACCAGGGCCAACCGTGTGAAGACGGGTGCGAAAGATAGACCAAGAAGATTTCGAGACCGCTTTGAGCAGACTACTGGAACGCAGGGTCATTGCACTTGACGGGCCCCTAAAGGGTACAAGGGGGAAACTGGCTAGGGTTAGTAACTGAATGTGAGGATAGCCAGTTGTGTTTATTTGGTGACAAGAAAGAGTTGGATCAAAAATATATGAAAAGGTTGAGGGAGGGGCGTAGAAGAACGCATTACCGGGAATTTCACGTGCAGTTATATTGTCTTCGCCCACGATAGAGGATTCACATCAATAAAATATGTTTTTCTGTGAGAAAATCATTTTAAATATGTTTCACACGCCCTTCTATTTTCTGCCGAAATCATGCTCACTATTTTAGGAAAAATTAAGTGATAAAAGTGAAAATTCCAGGGCGGTTCCGAGGAATTTACGAGGGCAACCGTCGCAGTGTAATAAGCATCTAGTTCAATCTTTACGGTCTTGAGGTAGTCCAGCGAACAATTGAAGCCCTTGGTATTCATAGAAGTATTCACGGATCTTAGAAATCCAAACCTAATGCGTCGAGCGGCATGTGAGCCTGTAATGGGAAAATAAAATCCCTTAATTCGCGTCGTAAGTCCTCGGTCCATTAAAAACCCATTAAATGAGTTGGAAATAGAAAAAATACTAATGTAATTGACTTCAATGAATGGGGAAGGGTTGTATCATTGATTCCTTAAATTATAAGAAGGAAAAAACAATTGACACCACCGGGACTCGAACCCAGGCCGCCCGGGGCAAAAACCAACGACCGAGCGCCTCAACGCACTCGGCCACGCCGGATGTTAATAGTTACTCCTTTACTCGCAGATAGTCATTCCGAGCAAAATTTTTACTGGCATTTATCTCTCGAACCCGGGCTTATGGGAGAGAAAGCCGTGACACTTTTTCTACATTTCCTGTATAGTTTCAGAAAATAACATCGGCATTCGGATCCCGAACATCACTCTCGCGATGTCTCCTTGTCAGTAACATGAATGGAACAAGGTATTCCGAAGACTGGATGCTGTTGTGCATACTTTTTCATGTGCCCTCACCTGGGGGATATAAGTTTGCTCTATTAGTGACATTTTGCCGCTGCCAAATGTGAGGGCTGTGAGGCACTATTTATCCTCAGTGGATACCACGATCGTCGGTGTAAACCTTGGGGATTTGATAGGAGATTATCGAGCTGCTTAACCCTTTTACTGCCAGTGGGCCGATATATCGGCCCTCTATGGTTGTGCGAAAACTGCCAAGGGGCCGATATATCGGCCCACCTACATTACATCATCATGTATTTGTAATGGTTACAATTCATTCAGATCAGAGACAGCATGAATAATTTTTTCATCCTCTTAAAAAGTGAAAATATATGATCAAAATTAAAAAAAAAAAATTCATATATTAATATTAAGTGCTTATAATATAAGTATCTTAATGATCTTGCCCATTAGCTGGGCATAATGGGCTTGGCATTTTTCGCACAGTCTACTTTAAAGGGGCTGGCAGTAAAAGGGTTAAGCTGCAGCTCTGTGGTAAAATGAATATTCAAAAACATGGAATCATATTTTGGGATAAAATATCGGCGTCACAAAGTTTATCATTGTGCTCAACCAACCGGAGTAAAGTTGCCTTAGTGAAATTTGGAGACGATGGACTCAATAATAACTCTGTCACAAAGATGGCAGATCATACACTGGTGCTAATTTTTTAGCTGACACACTCCAATAATTGCTGTCTGCCTCACTAGGGCCAGTGAAAGGGGAGGTTTTGGTAAAAATTCTTTTAAAATCGATCTTTCTCCTAGAATGATCAGGAGCAAAAGCATTGCTTGTGATGGTGCTTCGGTCAACAGGAAACTGGACTATTTTGGAAATGTGGGGACAACTGGGCAAGGAAAGGAACTCATTTCAGCACCCATTGGATACAAATCGATGAATATTTACCTTTCGTGTTACTCTTCATTTGATCAAGAACATCAGAAACGGTCTTGCCGTTAGCCGGGCGTCGTAGTTCCGGCAGGCGTTACACCTTCACTAAAAAATATTTTTCTTTCTCACATGAAATATTACCTCTAGCTTTTTAATTTGTAGAGGAGGGTTGTGTCTACAACATATAAAAAATGAGTAAAATGGAAGGCATAGGTACATCGTCAAGAATTAATTTGAAAATTTAAAATTGTTATAAACTTTATAAATTGTTTATATTTCCCTAAATAATCTCTTATTATATTTTTCCAATTCAAGACCTTTAAGATTACCGATTTAGCATGTCTCTAGCTAAAATAGTTTCAGAGATATACCGTAAAATGTGTAATAACTTTTGCAAAATTCGAATTTTGCAACATTGCCATTTCTCGTAAACACTTGCGTTTTGAGAACAACGGCTTTGGAGTTTTCATTTTCTCATCAAATGAAGCAGTACTCGCAAATTTAGTCAAAATCGGTGACCCAACGGTCATTTTTGCAAATTTTCTGGTGGAATTGACATGGAATGACTCATAAAGTTTATATAGTTACACTCTATAAATAAATAAATAATACATCAGATAACACTGAAGGCGTCACTTTGTGGAAATTTGTTTAATTCATGGTAACGAATAAAATAATAAAACTTTTAGTCAATTACACACTGTTTATATATCCGACCTAGGTTTCAACAAATATTTGTCCTTGGTTAATACCTTCCTATCTATAACCAAATATGCGCCGTCTACCCACTGAGGGGAATTGACCATCGTTCTTTTAACCCACCTTCTTCCCCATCTCTCCAATTACGGCCTACCTTTAACCTTGGGAATGACAAATATTTGTTGAAACCTAGGTCGGATATATAAACAGTGTGGAATTGACTAAAAGTTTTATTATTTTATTCGTTACCATAAATAAATAATAGTTATTTCCCACCGAAAATACCACACATAGATGGAAAATAGCCCAAGTTTGATGCACTGCAGGAATTGGAAATTCTGAGTTGTTTAGATTCTGGGAAATGTCATTTGTTGAACAAAACATTGTAACCTTCTTCCCACTTCTGCATTTCCAAAAATGCAACAGTCAATACCTTCCTATCTACAACCAAATATGCGCCTGCTACCCACTGAGGGGAATTGACCATCGTTCTTTTAACCCACCTTCTTCCCCATCTCTCCAATTACGGCCTACTCACAAGTCTCCTTCCTTTCTCATTCCAATCTTCCCACCACGCCTCCCCTTCTGTGTGTACAGTTATTCTTTGCTAAGCTGTTCACTGACGATCATACAGATCATCACAATCGAATCATATAGATAAATATTTAATCAGTGGAATTGCAGCATGGCTCTTTAACTCATATCCTGAGGATGCATGACCCAGGAGAAGCCCTGATTATAGAATATTTGTCTTCAACCTCCTCTCACAACCGCAGTTTGTTGGCTGGTATTATGTATTCGAAATCGAGGCAGATCTAACGAATAGTGTCATAATATTGATTTAAATGCTAATTAGTACCAAACAGAGAAAATTGGACAAAGTATTGCAGACAAACAAAAGTAAAGAGAAAAAATTTGGAAGGATATTAGATTTATATGCAGAGATTTGAGCTTTGATAATTGAGGCACTCGGGGCTAGATAATGGTAAGCCACACACTGAGAAATATTGAGATTTGTACGCCTTTCTTATCTGCTAGATGATGGGAAGCCACTGGCGGAGTATTATTCGAAGAAACCAAGAGATGGTAGCACACACACCTTGTTATTATGTATTGCACCAAGACCCAACACCTAATTTATGGAATTTTTCGAACCTTCAGATGTCTCTCCTGTAAAGTTTCTTAATGTGGCTTACCATTATCTAGCCCCGAGCGCCTCAATTAGCTTACATGCATGTAGCTCCCAAAAACTTCTATTGAACAGAAGGGAGCAAATGGGGATAAGGAGTAAGGGACTCCAGGGTGGGGCGAGGACAGAACATGTCCTAGAACCACCAAGACCGTCAAACGTGGTGAAGAGCCACATCCTCCTCGAGGTGCCCCTGGTATCGCTGAACATAATGGATCTAGACATGGCAGTCAATAAACAGCTCTCATCACCACGGTCCGTCTCTGTGCCAAGGGTGACCGCATCTGTGAGGCGGAGGGTTAGAAGTCGCCAACAGAGAAACTCCGGATACAGGGCGACCTCCGGTTTTATTTAGCCTTACCCATACATTCGGGGCTCTGTGTGAGTGGACTCTTTATTTCCCTAGCTACTCGTGGGACTATTATGGACCTTAATTCTAATAAAACTTATGTGGAGGACGCGGGACGAACTTCGACCAAGGACACTAGTAGTCCAATTTCAAAAACGGAGGAGGAGCACTGCTGGGGAGCCCAAGGGAACCCAGCGGGAGCTCCTCCTCTTCAACCCTTACCTTACCTTTGGGGGACCCTTCTGGGAACCCCACTCTCCCTAGCAACCCCTCAAACCCTTTGGGGAAAGAGGAGGGAGGCATTCTTTCCGACTCCTCGGAGTCTACTATGAAAGAGGCACCAGTTTCACCCGTGGAGATGGAGTCGGACTCTGGGGCCTCCAACATTACTTGGGTAGCATCTCAACAAAGTTGCAAAGGCTATCCACAGAGCCGAAGCTCAGCGGCGCAGCCAGGAGGAAGCTGCAGAAGCACAGGGCTAAAGGTGCAGCTGGGGTCTCGGCACATCCCCCTGCCAGGGGCAATGCCGGAGACAAAGTAACTGGCAAAAGTCCTAGGCGTGGTAGGGATGGCGCTATGACTCCAATTGTACCACAGAAAAGTGGACGGAATCCTGGAGATACCCCCCAGTAACGAGTCAAGGGACAATAAGAGGTCCAAGATAATACCTAACCAAACATATGCTCAGGTAGCAAGGGACCTTAAAAAGATGGCCATAGTGCCAGTTGGATACCCGGAGGTGTTGGTAAAGGAGGAGATGTATGCCGACATCGATCGGCGGCTCGACGAACTCTGGGATGAAATCCGAGAGGGTCAGGAGCACTCGAGGAACGAAGGCACCAGGCTAATCAATGGTGCAGTGGAAATTGCCTGCGGCAATGAATTCTCTGCCAAATGGGTGACAGAGGCAGTCAACAAGATGGGATCCATTGGGGAGACCACCTTACAGGTTGTCGATGCTGACAACCTTATCAAAAGGAGGATGATGATGTGGGTCCTGGGGCCCAACAAATTCGACATCAAAGTCATCCTCAAAAGAATAAGGAAGATCAACTCAGGGCTTCATAACGACATGTGGAGACCTTATGAAAGGAGCGAAGCTGCATATGGAACGAGGTTTATCATAGGGTTGGATGAACCATCTGCCAGCTTCATCTTGGGGCCAAATTTCAATGCCTACATAGGCATGAGGAAATTGGACAAAAGGGACGGGCTCTAAAAATGCCCTCCAAATCCTCGGAAGCCAAGGCTGATGAGGACAAGGTTAAAGATGGAAGTCATTAGGATGGCAGGTATTCACTGCCTCCAAGCCAACCGCTAAACTAGGAAAGCTGCCTCAGGGGTCCTCCAGAGGATCCTATCTGGAGGTAAGATTAAGAGGCCCTGATTCAGGAATCCTGGGCCTTCCAGGGGAGAATCAGGGTATAAAGCATGACTATGGGTAAAACTTATTCTTGCACCAAACTTGATAGACCTAGCACTTGTATCTATGTCCATTGATTAAATACTATGCATTTACCAGAATTCACCACCAGGGGCCTGACATCAGTTATGCTGAAGCTTGGAGGCGGTGAAAATAAGAGGAGGTTGGTCATCTGATCCTCATACCTTCCCTATGATGTGCCAGAACCACCACCGAATGTCGAGTTGGAGAAACTGGTAAGTCATTGTAAAAGAAGGAAATGGACCTCCTATTCGGATGTGACTCCAACTCGCACCATGTTGTGTGGAGCAGTGGGGACACGAACGGCAGAGGTGAGGCCCTTCTAGAATATCTCATGGCAACTATGTTGCACATTCTTAACAGGGGATCACAGCCTACTTTTTCTAATAACGTGAGAGGGGAAGTGATAGATGTCACACTCTGCACTAACTCCGTGATGCAGAGCGTGGTCGAATGGAGAGTGTTGAAGGAGATTACTCTGTCTGATCACCAACACATCCTCTTCACCATTCAAGAAGCCAGTGATAGGCGAAAAACATACAGGAACCCAAGGAAAACCGAATGGGACAATATAGAGAGAAGCTGATAGAATTCCTGGATCAGGCACCTCAGTGTAAGTTTATGAATGTGGATGAGATTTATGCCGCTGCGGACTATCTTCAGGAGAGCATCATCACATCCTATGAAGCCAGCTATCCCATCACGACCAGCAGAACGGGGAGCTACCTTCCCTGGTGGGGCTTACAATTAGAAGGCCTCCGTAAGGAGACCAGAAAACGCTTCAATGAAGCAAAGTGAACAGTTCGAGCTCGAGACTGGGACAACTTTAAGCTTGCCCAGCGGAAATACAAAGCGACCATTAAACGCGCGAAAAGGGAATCTTGGAAAACCTTCTGTGCAACTATTGAAATGGCTCCACAACTTTCCAGATTCCATAAGATTATACCAAAAGACCCAGAGGCGGGGGTGGGAACTCTGTTGCTTCCCTCGGGTCACTACACGTCTTCTGACAAGGAAGCATTGAAGCTATTGCTGGAGACCCACTTTCCAGGCTACATGAAGACAGAGGTGATGCACGATTCATGGAGGACTCCCATTCGTCCTGCACAGACGGAATGGAGATTGGCCTCCAGCATCGTAACGTATAATACGATTAAGTGGGCTATAACAAGCTTTAGCCCATATAAATCTGCTAGAGAGAATTGGGTCTTTCCGGCATTACTTCAGGAAGGGCAGGAGATTCTGCTTCTCCCCACGGTCAGAATTTTTCGCTCCTGTCTAGCATATGGTTATGTCCCAAAGATCTGGAGGACTACAAAAGTCGTCTTTATCCCCAAACCAGGGAAGACAAACTATACTAAAGCTGACTCCTTTCGTGGAATCAGCCTAATGTCCTTCTTTCTGAAGGCATTAGAAAAGGTGGTGGATAGGTACGTAAGAGATGGGACCTTAAGAGACCATCCCCTACACCCGCTCCAACACGCTTATCGGAAAGGAAACCTCCGTAGAAACTGCACTTCACAATCTCACCTGTAGGATTGAAAAGGTGCTGGAACATTGTATGCATGGGATGAGAGTCTTCCTCGACATTGAGGGAGCCTTCAACAACACATCCTACGATCAAATCTGCATTGCTGCAAGAAGGCATGGCATCCACGACCACATAGTTAATTGGATCAGAAACATGCTGGAACAAACAACCGTTAAGGTACCCTGAGGAACACCTCCATGAAGGTGTCTGTAATGCGAGGATGTCCTCAGGGTGGGGTTTTATCCCCACTCCTATGGAACCAAGTAGTTGACACCCTCTTACAGAGCCTGAACAAAACAGGTGTATATACTCAGGGATATGCAGATGATGTAGCGATGGTGATCTCCGGAAAATACCTTGATACTGTTTCTGGACTTACACAGAAAGCCCTGGACAGAACAACGAGATGGTGTTCTGAATCAGGGCTGATGGTGAATCCTCAAAAAACAAAACTCATATTGTTTACCAATAAGAGAAAAAGGGAAGGTCTAAAACTTTCCCTACTACAAGGAAGGTGTTTACAATCTTCCTCATCAGTTAAATACCTTGGGATTATTCTAGACTCCAAGCTTAACTGGGGAGAACATCTAGAGGCGAAAACAAAGAAAGGCTGTGCCACTCTATGGTCCTGCAGGAAAGCTCTGGGAAAAACCTGGGGGCTAAAACCGAAAGCCATGTACTGGCTATACATATGAAGTAGTAGTGAAGCCTAGCTTTCTGCACTGCTCACTCGTCTGGTCGACAAGGACCTGGCAGGATGTTGCCAGGGACAAACTAAACCACTTGCAGAGAATGGCCTGTATGGGAATTTTGGGGGCAATGAAGACAACCCCAACCTTGGCAATCGAGACCCTCCTAAACCTCACTCCACTATATGTGGAAGTTGAGGTCCAGGCTAGGGCATCAGCATATCGTCATAAAAGCCTAGGGCAGTGGTACGACATGGGAAGTTCTTCCGGTCACAGAATTCTATAGACGGAGCTCAGGAAGTCGAGCCAGATTTTTGAAATGGGCTCTGACACAATGCTTGCGACGTTCAACCAATCACCCCCCCTCTTCAAAATCCACTTCCCAACTAGAGAGGAGTGGGCAGAGAAATGAGGGGATGGACTACACAAAGGAGCCTATGTATGGTATACAGATGGCTCCAGGAAAGAAGATAGAGCAGGTGCTGTTATATACAGCAACAGCCTGTCTAAGAAAATATCAATCCCTCTCGGGGAATATGCTACAGTGTTCCATGCTGAGGTTTACGCACTTCTGACCTGTGCATATACAGCTAAAGAGGCTGGCTTGTATGACAAATCAACTCATATCTGCACCGACAGCCAAGCTGTCCTCAGAGCTCTTGCGTCACCATGGTGCAGATCGCGGCTGCTGCTGAAAGTGTAGAAATGCACTCAACACACTAGGCAGCTACAGTAAAACTGAGCTCTTCTGGGTACCAGGTCATGCTGGCATTGCCAGAAATGAAATGGCGGATGAGCTGGCCAAAGCAGGAGCCAACCGAAGACCGTTTGGTTCAGAACCATTCGTACCGATTGCTCCCTCAATGGGGAAAACGGATATCCGAATGTGGGGTCTTGCTCCACATGCTGAGATCTGGCGGAAAACACCGAAGTTAAGACAGACCAAACTTCACATAGAGGGACATAAACCTGATCTAGCAAAGAAATTACTCCTACTAAACAGGAGTCAATTAAGTACGATAGTGGGACTGTTCACCGACACTATCAGGTGATGAGCCATCTCCATCTCCTGAAGATCACTGATTCAGCTAGATGCAGATGGTGTGAAGAAGAGGATGAATCAACCTCACATCTCCTCTGCGAGTGCCCAGCCATAATGAGGACTCGGAACAGATATCTTGGCTCACCTTTTGTGGAACCCAATGAAATTAAAGGGATCCTCATAGGAGACCTCTTGGCTTTTTAGCTGGACGATCGGTCTCTATGGGTGATCTCCTGAATGGTGATTAGCACAATGGATCAATAGGTCTAAGTGCCCCAGGGACTCGTAGAGTACCTCCACCTTCTTTTTAATCTAATCTAATCTAATGTCCACATTGAAAAACAATCTGCTTTACCACATATAACAATTTTATTGAAATAGCAGTGTATCACCATAAGTTCTTTTTAAATATTTCGTTAGACCCTCGACGTACTTACAGTAATTTTATCAGGTGTATATGCACAACAGTAGTATGATACAAAGGACTGAAAAAATGGTTTTAATGAAGAGCCCTCCTATATCAAGAAATGTTTTAAGTATTAATTCATATAATAACGTATTATAATGGGCATTTTGAGGGCAATGAAGACAACCCCAACCTTGGCAATCGAGACCCTCCTAAACCTCACTCCACTATATGTAATGATAGAAAGGACTGATAGACCAATGTGGGGCTTTTAGCCGGGCAATTCTAAGTATTTGTTCTTCAAAAGAAGAACAAATACGTAAAATTGATCGAAAATCTCGCAATGGTGGGCCACTCTTAAGGGTCTCGTTGGCTAAATAATGGCAACAAAACATAGAAAGGAATAGATGTATTAAAAATCAATAAACTAAGAGCTCTACTCCTTTGGCACCGCATTCAACACATTACATCAAGTAGTTACAAGTTTAGGTAACAAATAATAATTTGCTAACTTCAATAATCTAGTTATTTATCAAATTAACTCAGGAAAATGTTCAACATTGATAAATATAGAGTGAAAGAAAATATGAAAACAAATTTAGGACAGACAATTGAGTAGATTGCCATTTTTCCCTTCCGACACCTAAGTGTTTTGTGTTTTTGGGCCTTGGCGTCTATCTTGGAAATGCTCTCAACCATTCTCAACTCACAGGGTGACGAATGTGCTCTCGACCATCCAGGAAAGAAAAGAAGATCAATTATGTACTCATAATTGCTAATGCTGCAGTATTTCCACCAATATTAACAATAAATTGATTGGATGGTGATTTAAAATGTGCCGTTGATGCGTAACACTTCATATTAATTGCATTGCTAATAGATCGCAAGCTATGGCAGATGTTGACCACTTTTGGTGTTTGTTTAACTATGATGGAAACTCTCGCAATGGCAGGGGCCAACACCAAAAGGGTCTCGTAAAAACCGTATGTTTTTACATGGCAATCATAGAGTCAATTGACGGTGCCACTGCAAGCCTCTCATAATGGCGGGGGTCTCGCAATAGGCCATACTTGTACTACTGTGGTTCCACTTTAGTATTAAGCACCATGCAATACTTTGCCATCATATTTTCTTTCTGTACTTATTTTTCCCTTTTTAATGAATTATGAAGAATACTTCAAATCAATTTTAAATGGAATGGTTTTGCATACACACTCCAGGGGTTATAAAAGTTTGACCAAGATTATAAAAATAAACGATACTGCCCTACTGCTCACCTCAGAATCAACACCAGGGACCTCGGTCTTCCAGTGATGCCCAGAATCCACATCCATTGAATTATTCAATCCATTACCGTCCTCTGACTTTACAGGAAACTGAAGCAGTTAGCAAAGTTAACTCGTTAACTTCCATTTACCAACAAATTGTAAGTTAGGCTTGATATTTACACGAATATTTATGAGAAGAGTTTCACTGAGATTTTCACCTTCAAAAGATACATAGCAACTAAGTAGGACACAGAAAATATGCACATGTCAATGATCTATCAGACATGAACAAAAATTACTATGCATCATGAATAGGAGTGGTAAAAATATAAGTAGTTCAAAGTATTTTCAAACTTTTGCTTGTTTCAATTGTTCCACTAACAACTTCTTTCTACTTCATCTACTTGCGCATAATTCAATTCCAGCCACCAAATTAAAGGTGTGTGACAGGGGTTGAATCACCACCAAGCATGCTGCAACAGCTATCATGCTTAAAGAGAGGATTATAATCTGTGTTTCAGTTCAGATCATGTCCAACTGTACATACCCACATTAAAATATAATTGACTAGCCTGTGCATATTTCATTTAGTGCAACCAAGGGAAAATATGCACAGTTCATGGAAAGAATCACTGCAGATAATGTGTGGGTTCACCTTCATTCTCAACTAACCTCGAGTGATTCACTCCCTTCATCAGAAGATTCCAACCGCAACAAAGGAACATCTGCATCACTCTCCTCACTAGACAAAACTTCGGATTCACAGGCAGCTGTCTCTTCACTCTTGATCTAAGGAGAGGTCAAGGCAAAAATACAAGTTTAGGTCAGTGAAATCTCAACATCATCAATACATAACCCCACTTTTGCAGCAGCAAGACGGCCTTCTAACTTACTAAAAATCGATTTCTATAAAACACCATGATGTGGAACTATGGTCAACATCCAATCACTTACCATTGCTTTCCAATGCAAATTCTAACAATATATTGCTTTGAAAAAAAAGGAAAAACATTTGTTCTCTTACTTATCACTAATAACAAGTTTACTGCCAAGCCATGACACATGAGCACATCAAATACCCCATAACTATATTTCAAAATAGGTATATCATCAGACAAAGGTTCAAGACCCTCAGCCAATAACTTATTTAATAATATAAGCATTATTAATCAAATTCAGAACTATTTATTCATACATTTACACTTTATAATACAATATTTACACTGAATGACTATGCTACACAGGAGAGGTGGAATATCAAGGATTAATACACATCTAGAATAAAAGCATGAAATAATTCTACAAATGATGATGCTGCTTAAAGGGTTTAGAGGAAATGGTGATCACAGTATGGATATGATCCAATTTCTTAAAATGTAGAATCACTGATTTAGTAAAAATAGAGGAATTAGAAAATCCTAAGAAAATTAGAAACTAAGCAAAAGACAACAATAACTTAAGCCAAGTTGAAGATTTTCCTCAATAAATTTCCACGCCACCATTCCATTATCCATCATCTCCTAGATAATATCAAGGAAAGGCTCACCGATTGCCAAACACAGTTGTTACATCAGAACGTTGTCCTTGCTACTCATTTTATATGACAGCTTAGACGTTTTTTTTAGCTTTTTATTGGATTGGCCACAAATGATGATGCTGATCCACAGGCCTATACATCGAACTCTTAGAAATTGGATAGAGCAATGTGACTATTTTTCCCTCTCTATTCTAAATACAGGAACACCAGAAAATCCACATCTAGTGATTTAGCAAAGTACTCTCCCTTGCGATTCAAATTCCTTGAGAAGGAAATATCTTGTAAACTTCATGAACGGACTAATTACTTCAGTGAGTAGATAAAAACTGTGTGTAGAGCACACATGCACAAGTTCCATGTTAGCCCCATATACATTACTGGTAGAAGCAGGGATATTATATTAATTATTTACACACTCCCTGGGTAGAACAATGGTTAATATGGTGGCTAAAACTAACTTGCATTCACAGGGCCTACCCAGAACCATCACAAAGATGCTAGTGATATCTAACAAGAGTAAAATTTAGTCAAAATAACAATGGAGAGTAGGGTAGCTTAAGGACTTTGTCTCTCAGGATTCCAAAAACTGGAAGCACATTTTAACTTATGTGCAAATAAGATGCTGCTCTTGCGTCAGATGTCATCAATGCAGTTTCCTGGATCCCTTTTGATAATTCCCAACCAGCAATATTCTTCTTAAATTATGTATTTCCTTATGATTGACTGTGGGTATTATCTCTGGGATACTCAATGGATTCTGTGTTAGTTACATCATTGAACTTTAATTTAAAATATAAAATTGAATGCTATGGCCATTTGTTTTGAATCACTCCAAAGTAATATATTATTAGGCATATAAAGTCTGTAGAATGATAATTGCCCTCTGTGACTTCCTCCAATTTCCAGATATTTAACATATTCAGCCTTGACCTCTCTTCCCTCTAATATTTCAACCAATATCTTTACAGTTTTAAAGTAATGACATTTCCTAGACTAAATTTTTTTGTTTAGCTTGTACTTGGGGATCAAGACACAAGAAATGCAGTGAACCATGGAATGCCATGCTATGAAATGATTAATTGTAGCGATGGTCTGATCGGATCCGTCGGATGCAAAGATGCGTGGATATTTCATTTCATTCGGTTCCAGATTCTGATCCAAGGACAAGAGTAAATTCGGATCCGATCATATATTTTAAATATAGCCTAGCAATCGAAGCACCCCGTGAACGGAATGTAGGCGTGGTAGATATTGACAAGGAGAGGTTGTGTAAATCAGGTCATGTAATAAGATGATAATTTTTCCATGTAACTAGAAGAAAATAAAAAAAATATGAATTTTCCCCGGGAATGATGCAGGAATTGCGATAGAAAAAAAACACATAATGTCACGCGGATAGCCTACATTCACCGGGGTCAGGCAGACAATGAGAGGTAGTGTACTGCGCTAGGTTTGATCCCTATCGCAGTTAAATTTTTTTTCTTTCAGTCAATGCATCCATAAATTTATCATCTTCAATTTCAAACCCTTACATCTGAATACTCACATTTTTATATTTTTATTGTTTAAAAATTTTGTTTTTATATTGTTATTGTCAAGAAGATTGAAGTCCTATTGGCAATACAACGAAAGGATTCTGATGATCATGCTAGAAGAAGAACATGTGGACACAGTGATAGTGTAGGTGTGTATGCAGATGTCGAGCCACTCTGAAGAGAAAATAGAAGAAATATATGAGCAACTGGAAGAGATCCTAGACACGGTAACAGGAAAGGAGAACCTAATGCTTATGGGAGATTGGAATTCAGTGGTCCGAGAGGGCCAAGAAGGAAGTAGCATGGGTGAGTTCAGTTTGAGAAAAAGAAATGCCAGAGGCTGGTAGAGTTCTGTAAAGAAAAGAACATGGTAATAGCAAACACCCTCTTTGAGCAACATCGGCGAAGGAGATATGCATGGAAGATGCAGGGGGACAAGAAAAGAAGAAACCAGATGGATATCCTTGTCAGAATGGGATATAAGAACCAAGTTAAGCAGTGCAAGAGCTATCTCGGAGTAGATATAAATAGTGACGATAACCTGGTGATCACAACCTGGAACACAAACTGGAGGAAAAAGAAGAGAAAGGTCAGCTCAGCCATCGATGCAACATTAGAGGTGAAGGAGATAACAGTTACAGGAAGACGAAATAATATAAAGAAGATCATTTAAGAGGTAGCAGAAGAGCAACTTGTGAGTAAAGAGTTAGAAACAAAACAACCTTGGATAATGACCCAAATAAGAGACCTCATAGTGGAAAGAAGAAAATACAAGAATTCATGGACTGAAACTGAGAAGGCCCAATATAGGAAGTTGAGAAACCAAGTAAATAGAGAGTGCAATCAAGCCAAGGATAAATGGATAGAAAACTGCTGCTAAAAAATAAATAGCAACATAAGAGAAAGGAAATGTTAAAATGGCTTATAAACTAGTGAAGAGACGATTTGAAGAAAGGAAAACAAGATCCCACAACATAAGAGACTCGAATGGAAAGACACTAATAGAACAGGAGGACATAGAGAAGAGATGGAAGCAAAACATCGAAGAGCTGTATCAAGCACCCAAACCACTGGAAGCTGACTAAACCGAAGAAGAAATCAGGAAGGATGAAGATGAATGGAGGCCCGAGATACTGAGAAGTAAATTTGACAGAGCTGTGAACGACCTAAGGAACAACAAAGCACCAGAAAGGGACAAAATAATTGGAGAAATCATCAAGACACTCGGGGTCAAAACAAAAGATACCCTCTTTGGAATAATCAAAGATAGGTATGACAGTGGAAGACTACCAGATGACTTCCAGAAGAGTGAAATGATCGCAATCCCAAAGAACACAAGGAAAGAGAAATGCGAAGAACACAGAACATTAAACCTGGTGTCACAAATATCAAAAATACTAACTAGGATAATTGACAGAAGAATGGATGGAAAGATCGAAGTGAATATTTCGGAAAGTCAATTCTGATTCAGGAAAAACCGAGGAGCTAGGGAGGCAATACTCAGCTTAAGGATACTGGCCAAGAAAATTATACACGTAAACAAGCCGTTATATATTGCATTCGTAGACTTGGAAAAGGCCTTTGACAACGTTGAATGTAACAAGATGTTTAAGATACTGGAAGAATTGGAAAAGACTACAAGAATAGGAGATTAATATATAGCCTCTACAAGAACCGGGCCCCACTATGCCAATGAAAGATGGACAGAAGATAGAGGCCAAAATAAATAAGGGAGTCAGACAAGGATGCAACCTCTCCCCATCATTATTCAATACATACCTGGAAGAAGCAATAAGAGATGCAGAGGAAATTGGTATCAAGGGCATCGAGGTGAATGGTGAAGAAATAAACATGTTAAGGTTTGCAGATGACATTGCAGTGGTAGCAGAAAGTCAAGAGGACTTGCAAGCATCCCTGACCACAATGGACCAAGTACTTCAAGAATATGAGCATCAACAAGAAAACTAAAATCCTAGTGTGTGGAAGAGAGAAGTTTGGGGCAAATATCAAAATTCGAGGGGTGAAAGTGGAACCAGTGGAGAACTTCACCTACTTCAGCAGCACTATAACTTGGGATGGAAGAAGCTCGACAGACATCGAGCGAAGAACAGAAACAGCTAAAGAGGCGTTTATAAAGAAGAGACAACTGTTATGCTCAAATAATCTACGGCTGCAAACAAGGAAGCACTTCATCTAAACATTCTGTTATAATAGAAGGGAAGATTGAAGGGAAGGTCCCACGAGGAGGACCAAGGGACAAGTATATAGGGCAAAGAAAGGACGTTAAATAGAAAACATACCAGGGCATGAGGAAGATAACACTGAATAGGGCAGGATGGAGGGTTGCAGTAAACCAATCCTAGGATTGAAATACTGATGATGATTGTTTAAATTAGATTTACGAATACATCACTCAAAATTAGGGATGGTCGGGTCAGATTTCATAGATCCACATGTCTTTCATTTCATTTGCTACTGAAATCAGATCCGAAGGCTATAAAGTCATATTGATAATGGAGATTTTTAATTTCGTGGCTTAGTGACCAATGCACCCCACGAATGGAACGTAGATATGGCAGATACTGACAAGGAGAGTATTTGTGACTTGGGTCATTAAATGGAATGAAAATTTTTTTCCGTGCCTCTAGAACAAAATAAAGAAATAGATGTCTGGGCTTTTTTCTCCATATGATGATCTCCAGGTGCGTGGAAAAAAATGAAGCAGAATGTCAAGCGAGTCACCTATATTCGCCTGACTCTCATGAACTGATGATAGCGTAGTTGTCAAAAATGAGAGCTAGTGTACTGTCGTGCGTGAGTTCGATCCTTAACACTTCCTAGGAATAAAGTCCATTCTTGGGGTAAGACGAGCAGGCAGTTAAAAACAGTAGATTATGTGAAATTTCATGTCAATTTATAAGTCAGCAAATTAAACAAAATAATAAAATTTGGCATTAGTGAAAGTTCTGGAAAAAATATTTATTTACAGAAATAAAATCATGGAAGCATTTCATTAAGTCTACAATGTACTTTTGAGTGATGCATTTTTAAAATTAAGTTTAAAGTACAAAAAAAATCAGTGTCCTCAACAAGAGTTGGAAATTGAAAATAATAAAAAATTTTATTCAAACGGCTGAAAGAAAAAAATGTAAACAGCGATAAGAATCGAACTCCATTACCTGTAGTACACTACCCCATTCTGCTATTTTCAGCATACCCGAGTTTGGAGGATGCAGGCTCCTTGAATGTCATCCTACTTTTTTCTCGCAAACTCATATCAATGGAGAAAAAAGCCAAGATGCATATTTCTTCATTTTTCTTCCCGTTCCATGAAAAACGGCTCATCTCATTTCATGATCTGAGTTACACAATCTCTTCTTATGAGTATACAACTGACAAATTACATTTTAAAAGTTATTATTAATAAGAAATTGAAAAATTAATAGTTTAGCAGCTTGAAATAATCTATCATAACGTTTTCATCTTATAAATGGAATCACGACATATTCCATAAGTCATAAGTCATAATCCTAACTGCATTAAAAATTTTTTGTATCTAAAAAATAATTTGAAGGCATTCAATGATTTGATTTAGGACAGCAACCCATTGTGCACTGAGTTGATTTTAGGCTTTTGATTTTGTTTATTATTTAATATTCCATATTATATAATTCTTGGTGTGTGAAACACTTGGAAGTCTTTTTCCAATAATTACATTAAAACCTTTCTGGATAGAGAGTGATATAATATGGCATCACCAAGATGTTATTTCTGAAAATAAATCAAAAATTAATGACAATGAACTTATAATTTTTCTTTTAACTGCTCTCTACAGAATAGTTGTACAGGTTTGAAAATGTATTATTTGATGAGGGAAGTGAACTTTATATTAGAAGTAATACCGTTTAGGTATTGCATCCCTAAATCTTGGTCCAGGAAAACATCCACACAGATGATAAACAGTTGATTTTTTCTAGAATAAATTTACTTGTTTTTTGTAAATACTATTGTTTGTGTTTTTTGATATATATTAAAAATCAAGCATTAGAAAAGGAATGAAAATCAGAACCGACCATCTGAAACAAAGGATCCGAAACCAAGACGAAGATCTGAAACCAAGGCAATGATCCGATTCTGGATACGAAAAAAACATGGATCCATCCATCACTAAATAATTGTTCACCTCTTATTAAGTAATTGCTCATTTTAGCCCATTTCATAGACAACATCATGCATCCAAATAGAATACACAAGTATGCATAATGAATTTCATGTTCTTATCAAAATTCAATATTTTTAAATCCGTCATCCCATGGTTTACCATATCATGTAAAAGGAGATATTTAAATGATGCTGTAACCACTTTTAAACGCCGCCCTAAGGATTGAAGAAGCGAAAAAGAACACTAGTCGAATTTCCTCCTATTGTTTGCAACTTCTAGTTATTTAATTTCGGCATATATATTTTCTACACAGCAAAAACACATACAATAAATGCATAACCATGCATACTCAGGATTTATGGGTAAAGCAAACTACTTAACACCATTATTGAACAACTGAATCAGTAGAACGTAGTCATTTAATTACTAAAATATAATACAGTGTGATTAAATAAATATCGTTGTCAGTAAGATTCATTTCCGAACCATAGTGCGACCCTGTCCTTTCATCTTCAAACACTGTACGTCCATTTCCACTTCCATTTTCAAAACAAACTTCCTTTCTACTGCTACTTGCGTTCACACACACTTAAAATACCAGTAACAATTGCCAACCATGGTAACTCAATCGCAGTAGAAAAACTTACCACATTCCATATGGCATACCTAAATCATCAAATATGCTGCAATGAGCGTCAATTAGGGAAATATAAAGTAATAGTAACAGCTAAGCAATAAAATAATGTAATGACTCACTTTGAATGTATAATGGAATAATAGAAATGAGAAACGTAATAGGAAATGAGAAACGTAATAGGAAATGTAATAAGTGATAAATACCAAAAGAGATATATCACGCATGTAATTTAGTTTCAAATATCAATTTCAAAAATACCATATGCTATAACTTTTTTGACATGATTCACTGTTAATTATGGATATAATTTTCACCAAAAAAAATTGTAATGGAATACCTCACATAAAATTGTTTACTTCTTTCCCACAGAACGGGATAACTTTTTTTTGCATACCTGACTGTTACTTTTTACTTATGGAGATGCCTTTTTTTGTATACCTGACCTTTTATTATGAATTTCAAATTCACCGCAAGAGACAACATAATTTGCATACCTGACCTTTTATCATGTATTTCAAATTAA
The DNA here is from genome assembly GCA_933228895.1 of Platycnemis pennipes. NCBI lineage: Eukaryota > Metazoa > Arthropoda > Insecta > Odonata > Platycnemididae > Platycnemis > Platycnemis pennipes. Next base: position 1,341,392 of record CAKOGI010000002.1, on the reverse strand, counting down.
CCCCCAATTCTGCCCTGAAGAAGACTCCAGCAGTGGAGGGAACACATCGGTGGACAACAACGACAATGCGGAGCAACCCAAAAAACCACATCACTTAGACATGTACCATGATAGTTTTAATCAATTGAATGTTGGAAACGATTTTATACGATACCGGGATTCAGATCCACGATGAATCAAGCCCCGCTAGAAAACCATCGACAGCTTATTTAGTTCTTATGTGTCGTTAAAGGCCAGATTGCCTATTGGGAGATGGATCGATCAGATTGGCAACAAAAAAAGCCCACTGACAACGCGTTATACGCAGCTGCACCCGAAAGCCTCTGACAACATTGAGAGTCTTTGAAATGGGGTGATCGCTCCTGTCGTTGTCAATATTCTTGTATGAGCTGGAGTGTACTGTATCCTCAACAGCTGTACCCTCTTCTGACTTCATAGGAATCTGTGAGGGAATATATATTGCAAGGCAATGTAGTGATGATGTAGTGATCTACATGGTCATTTTTTGCTACCTACACCCACAATTGACACATTAATATTAATTTCCAACATTCCTTCTGTCGATGTTTAACTGGCCATTTTCTTTTCAAACACATTGGTAGCGGTCCTTTTTCTTATAATATCTGGATGATACTTTACCCTCTCACTTTTAGCTATTCAACTGATTTAATACCTGAATGACTGCCTGAGAGATTCAGCCCTGCTGAAAATCTATACTGTATTTGGTAGGAAACACCAACCCAAGTCAATGTAACTCAATTTAACTATCCAAATCCTACTTCACTCCTACCGGATCCTACCGTTTCATGTACTACAGTAATCTGCTAAACTCCTACTGTACTTTGATGAATCTGATTAGCACCATAAGCTTCCATTAATATATTTCTAAGTATCCTAAACAAGAAAGAAATAGGATTAATGATGCATAAACTGTGTTGGGAGGTTCTCTCTTCCAATAAGGGGAATTTTACAAGGAGTAGCAGTTACAATGGTAACTATCACTAAGAAGTTCTCCATGGAATATTGTTCCATTTGTATAGATTAGATTCCCCCCTGGAACAGTCTCCTTGGCACATACAGGTGATAGAATCCCAATCACCTGGAACAGAAGTTTCTCCCCCCACTCCTATATTTACGTTCCACCCTGAGCGTAGAGATCCCCACATCAACATTTGCATGCATTTAAAACATGATTATCTCACATTTTTTTAAACCTAAGTTGTTACTAAACATGTTGTTGGGTTACAAATCATCAAATTTTGCACTTCGTTCAAAGACCATCAAAAATCGACAATTTTTGGGCAATGCCCAATGAAAAAATATCAGAATATACCTCAAAAATTTTAATTTACCATCAAATAATGCAGAATTAAATAAAAAATACAATGTGATTAGTTAATCAATAGGCCTTCCTTTTATTTTGTCAATTGTATCCAACTCGAGTGCACATAAATTCTGCACCAACAGTAAGTCAGTAGCCAAGGTATCCAATGCTCTTACATATTTTAAATAATGATAATTCTCTCCAAACTTGAAGTTTGCAGGGAAAAAGTCTATTTCTCTCACAAATGAAAATAATACTGAAAAATTATTCATTTAGTGCATCCATAATAAAGAAATTTCATAAAATTGGATAAGGTTAGCATATTCTTTGAAGATTTTGTTGAGGTAAGATGGTGGTGTCACATATAACAGGACTTCAAAGTCTAATGGTAATCACCAGGCCTATGTCAGAGTAAATTGATATCCATTTTACTTTGTCCCTTACTTTTTAAATACATATATTTTAGAGGGCAATAAAATGTATTTATTTTCAACATTACATGACTGTATTCATTTCTTTATTAGTAGAATTTTTTAAAAGCATTAACTTGACCTTAAATTGATTTATTGATAATAATAAGCAATTGTACAGAAGTATACTATTTGATGTAGAGGGAATATTCATTAATCAATTTGGATGCAATTCCACAAAACTTTTTCATTTTGACACGACCATTGTTTCACTGCAGCGCAGCATCATCAGGTGGGTATACAAACCCCACAAACACACTTCCCAATTCGCTAATCATTTATTACAACACAAACACAGCAGTGATTTCACACTATGCATATTACACATTGAAAACAAGGGTCTCAAGTTGGATGGTCTCGAAGAAATAGAAATTTATATCTGTGTCAATTCCAAATCTTGCGAGGTTTTAAATTAATTATTATATCTATCCCGCTTCCCTCTTTTAAACCTCCTCTTCCCCCTGAGCTCCAACGGTTGCACCTCGGTCACTCCCCAGACGAAACCCTAACCACCCCCGGAGCAAACACACTAACTTATATCACCACCCTCACCCGACCTGTCAATCCTCGGTCACTTCCTCTCTCCCCCCGCACTCCGACCCCGTTCCTCCCTCCACCACCAACTTTCACCATATATAAGGCTGATGCAGTGTTTGTATACCCACCTGATGATGCTGAGCTGCACCAAAACCATTGTCGTGTCAAGATAAAAACGTTTTGTGGAATTGCATCGTTACTTTTTCTCTTCTCCAATTAATGTCATATTCAAATGGTTAATTATGTCATATTTAAATGGATCATATTGTTTTATTACTAAATTATTCTCATATTTACAGTAGCACATTTGTTTTCTAAACAATCTGTATTTATGTAATACAGATGAGCGATATTTGCCTATTGATATACATAATTTATATTAAGACTAGTGACGATGGCTAAAAGACTTGGGGAAAAGTAGTCACATTTCATTTGTTAAATATATATTATTCCATTTTCAGTTGGAAGAGGATGCTGACAATTATACGACATGGAAAACAATGGGTGGCCTACTCGGAATCAAAAAAGTGTTGTGCCTCATGTGTTTGAGTGTCAGTCTAGGCCTTCAAACGTGCCTTTGACTGAGAGGCATGTTCTTAATGAGAGGATAGTGATAGGACAACTTAGCATTGTTTCCAATTCCAGCACATCAACTATGATAGCTGCAGAGTAATTGGACTTTCCTCCAAATGAAGATGCATCCATTCCAGTTAGCCACCAACAGGACATCAACTGTGACAATTCACTACCGTTACCGATTGCTGATAGTATTCAAACGCACTCTCCTTATTCCTCTTTTTAAGTTGATTCCCTTTCCTTTAATGCTAAATGATTCTAAATGTAGAAGTTTTCTAATACTCATGACAAAGAGAAGCTTAAACCTGCGGGGAAATATGAGTTATTTATTTAGTGATCACAACTCTGTAAAACAAATTTGTACTAAAACGAAGGATTTCATTTATAAACAACAGGCCACTTCCTGTATAATACAAAAATGAAGGATATTAAGTTTGTATATTGGTAGTCGCAAAAGTAAGAGTCATCCTATAATTAATGAATAATTTGAAATGAATGTCATTCACGTCATGCGGTATTACTCAAATTGAGCTACCTCAAGGTTTAATAGTGTGCTGTTCAGAAAAGCTTAATTGGTTATTTAGTAGAGCATTAGTAAAATTTATGGCTTTATTATGGCGAATATATATAACAGAAGGCATAATTCATGGTTTACTACTTCACGCACAAGGCATAATTCATGGCCATACTGCATAATATAACGCAAGAAAAATTATAATAATACGGCGACAGTGATAATTATATCCCTCACTGCTCACATCCAGCATAGTTTGCGTTTTTGCACAGAAAATGTCCGTTCATGATAGCGTTCATGACCGGAAGAATATTGGAACTTGCGACTGCGAATCCAACTTCCATGAACAAAAACTCAGTTACATGTCAAATGATGAAAAAACTTCAAAAATGCTAAGAATATTTTCACCCTCAATGCAAAGCTAGACTATTTTGCTACTGCTAATTTGGGAGATGATGTCATACTACGAAGAATTAATGGTTGGACGTTAAGACCTAGGCATTTTCAATGCTAAAACAATGCATATTAAAAGTTATTTCTTAAATTAATTAGTTGGAATTAAACCTTGGAATTTGGAACGTATCATTTCGAAACCAAACATTACTCGCCACAATAAATTTCAACAAAATACCTCACTTACGCATATATTCTATAGGAATGCATTAATTGTCCATATGTATTTTTGCAGAGAACAGTGGCAACTAAGCAAATTTACGCGATTCTTGAACAAATTGAAGGTGGTCAGCAATTTGTCAAAGCATGAAGTAATTCATTGCTGGATCTCTGCAATGAATCATTGCTGCAAGTTCTATTGCATGCTACTTTGCCAATGTCACTCAGATTACAGCAAATTTACAGCAGAGGTGTCACCCTTCAAAGCATTTGAAGACATAGTAACACGTTTGACAAATATATAAACAATATGAGTGAAATTAATTTTGCAAGACATGGAAGCCAGGTTGGAGGACTGGCAACTCTAAGGTCACAGCTTTAAATCCTACTCAGTTCATTCAGTTGTGACTATCTTATCATTATAGGTTAGATGCTGCAGTATAATCTTAGCTGTCTAAGCATCTAAGCACATAAGTCTATTGTTAACATATTTATTTATTCTCTTAACTGTAAGTAACCATGCAGGACAATAATGAAAAAAATTACATTCCTCCCCTTAATCCTCCTTTTCCTCCAAAAACCTACCATGAAATGAATTTATCATAGAGTATTTAGATCATAATACATACATCATGTGAAGCATGGAGTTTAATACAAAATACCTTGGTGAAACTTACCCTTGAATTTATATTTACACCAAAAATATTGTGTGGTGAGCCTCGTCTTCCAATTAACTCCCACATTAAATTCTGCATCACGAAGAGATGGAGCATGGATGATTCACAATCTCATCATTGTCAGGAAAATGTACAACATGATGATTCTCAATTATGTTTGTGACAGATAAATTATTTAGACATGCCAGTTTTGTTTGAATTAACGAATTAATATTTATACAGCACTTCTAAAAACATAACAGAAACTTAATACCTAAGTGCATATGCCCAAATCACACCCTTTTTCATAGAGTACTCACATCAAAATCAATATCATGGCCTGTTGATGACTGCAACACCTCAGTAGGATTGTTATCAGTGGGGCTACATGAGTGCTGGTCCATTGAATCCCAGTGAGAACCATCCTCTTCACACTTCACAGCAGTCTGTGTAGAGTAAATAAGGGTTAACTACAAGAAGTTTAAACCTGCGGGGAAATATGAGTAATTATTTTAGTGATCACAACTCTGTAAAACAAATTTCTAATAAAATGAAGGATTTCTTCAATAAAACACAGGCCAGTTCCTGAAAAATACCAAAATGAAGGATATTGGCGCCACGGGTCCTGAAGTTCAAGAGTTGCAGTGAATTCCCATGTTTTGAAGGCAGTTTGTGTGTGTCAGGTGAGATAATAATGAAATTTTTATGATTAATGTTAACGTTCTGTTCACTTTTTTCCATGCATTACTTTCATACATCACTATTTTCACATCTAACTACAATGTTTGTCGAGATATTGTAGATAAAACTGAATAAAAGCAGGATGCCATAAGTAAACAACAGAAGCCAGAATTAGAAAGTGAATAAAATTCAGAATTGTGATTTATGATGCTGCAAGGAGCTATTTTATTAGTATTTTTTCAATGCATTACAAGGTGTTATTTATTTTTCCATTTGCACACAATCAGGAGTGTGATTTGTGTTCCTGTTATAAGCTTTTTACTTACAATGCACCTGTTATTATTTTTATTTCCTTATAAAGTTATTTATTTTTCCATTTGCACACAATCAGGAGTGTGATTTGTGTTCCTGTTATAAGCTTTTTACTTACAATGCACCTGTTATTATTTTTATTTCCTTATAAAGTTATTTATTTTTAGTTTCACAGTCCTATCAGAATTTTGATTTTTGCTGATGTGAAAAGCTTCCTTTTCTACAATGCATGTACCTATTTATTATTTGAATTTATTGCAAAGAGCAATTTTATTTAGAGCAATGTGTTGATTTGCTTAAACTTGTTAGAATGTATGTGGTAAACATCTCTTTTTTTATTTACCTACATGTGGATGTCATCAATAACTCATGTTGAATGTGTAATCCCATTGTTAACCTTTTTTATGACGACAACCCTTGCTATGGTGATGACAGACAAATAAATGGAGAGTGAAAACGTAATCCTGTTAATTCTGATGATTCTTATTTAACGCTGAATCCACTGCACAAATAACGAAACTTTGTTAAGAAAATATTTTTCTTTCTTTGTTTTGAATATCATTTACTTTACAGTACTCATTGATCTTGTTTCCTGTATATCATTGCAGAACTATTTTTGGAGGTGAAGGGGATTATTTGAATATTGGTACCCGATCAATTTCCAATGATGGTTCAACAAATAGCTGAACTATACATGTTATCTCCTGATTTAAAAAAATCAATTCTGTTTGGCTCTTCTTTAATGTAACTGCACCAAAACCACAGGAACTTGCCCATTTTGCTCAAAGTGATGATTTTGTTTTATGTCCATTTTGTGTCATCGTGAGTTTTCGAAGGTGTTCCATAAGTGAGGTCATCTTCAGCTCATCACGAGTCGTATGTTCTCCTTGGGCATTTTTTGAAGTTTCTCAAGGGTGTTTATGTATTGTGTGCAGTTTTAAATTTGAATATGCTTGTCCTTGACCTGTTTACTGAAACCTAGGCCATTTGCTGTAAACCACTCACCTAGCTCTAATTCTGTATGCCAAATTATGTATGTAAGAGTCATTTGCCATTTTTTTCACCTAATCATTCTAAGTATTTTCCTAGTATTTTTTATAGTTGTCTATGTTGATTGCATTGTGATTTTGCAGGGTTGCTTTGCTGTTAGTAACATTTAATGTGTCTATGATGCAGTCTGCAGCTATGAGGATGCTTTAAATGTTAGATTCTTAATTTCCTTCTAAAATAAAAGATCAAATATTATAATCATATCTATTACTTTCATATGAACCCCCTCTCTCAAAGCTATGGATATACTGCCGAAGAATCTATTTTGCGATATTGGTTAATATGTAATTGCCCACACCAGGGAGTGGTGTGTAAATTAATATATGTATCCCTGGCCCACACTATCATTAATGCACATCAATGGGTCATTAGCGTAGTCTTATACCATCTGTGCATGTATTCTGTACTGTTTTAAAATCTTAAATTGATGGCAAAATATGCAGTGATAATAGTCGCTCGAGACGAAGTAGTGAAGATTCGGGGCGATGCTAAATCTGGATCTGAAGATCAGCACCGGCCGATATTTGGGATAGCGTCAACCAAGCAATCATCACTGGATAACTGAAAAAAAAATCCTCCGAAATAACAGTCATCTTCTCCTAGTCACAATGCATTGCGTTCTCTGTTATGACAGTTGTCGTAAAATGGTAGTAATTGATTAAAACTAGCAGATGACATTGAAATATTATCTTTTAATTTCATAGATATTTCGTTTCTAAGCATCTTACAGCCAACAGTAAGTTTTAAAATGTTCAATTTATATGGAGTTTAATATTAAAGATAGGTTCTTGGTGATTAACTTCATTATCACTGTAAATTAATACGTAATTACTGCTGTTTTGCATAAAAGTCCATAGTGAATTTGCACTCATGGACTGGTGGTGCCTCTATCGGCCTCTGCGGAAAACGAATTCTTTAAGTGAACATGCCTGAACGGAAAGTTTCTCGACCTTCTCTTCTCTATGACCGTGGTCATACTACATAATATAAGGCAAGAAAAATTATAATAATACAGCGACAGTGATAATTTTATGACTCACTGCTCACCTCCAACATAGTCTGTGTTTTTGCACAGAAAATGTCTGTTCATGATAGCGTCCACGACCAGAAGAATATTGGAACTTGCGACTGCGAATCCAACTTCCATGAACAAAAACTCAGTTACATGTCAAATGATGAAAAAACTTCAAAAATGCTAAGAATATTTTCACCCTCAATGCAAAGCTAGACTATTTTGCTACTGCTAATTTGGGAGATGATGTCATACTACGAAGAATTAATGGTTGGACGTTAAGACCTAGGCATTTTCAATGCAAAAACAATGCATATTAAAAGTTATTTCTTAAATTAATTAGTTGGAATTAAACCTTGGAATTTGGAACGTATCATTTCGAAACCAAACATTACTCGCCACAATAAATTTCAACAAAATACCTCACTTACGCATATATTCTATAGGAATGCATTAATTGTCCATATGTATTTTTGCAGAGAACAGTGGCAACTAAGCAAATTTACGCGATTCTTGAACAAATTGAAGGTGGTCAGCAATTTGTCAAAGCATGAAGTAATTCATTGCTGGATCTCTGCAATGAATCATTGCTGCAAGTTCTATTGCATGCTACTTTGCCAATGTCACTCAGATTACAGCAAATTTACAGCAGAGGTGTCACCCTTCAAAGCATTTGAAGACATAGTAACACGTTTGACAAATATATAAACAATATGAGTGAAATTAATTTTGCAAGACATGGAAGCCAGGTTGGAGGACTGGCAACTCTAAGGTCACAGCTTTAAATCCTACTCAGTTCATTCAGTTGTGACTATCTTATCATTATAGGTTAGATGCTGCAGTATAATCTTAGCTGTCTAAGCATCTAAGCACATAAGTCTATTGTTAACATATTTATTTATTCTCTTAACTGTAAGTAACCATGCAGGACAATAATGAAAAAAATTACATTCCTCCCCTTAATCCTCCTTTTCCTCCAAAAACCTACCATGAAATGAATTTATCATAGAGTATTTAGATCATAATACATACATCATGTGAAGCATGGAGTTTAATACAAAATACCTTGGTGAAACTTACCCTTGAATTTATATTTACACCAAAAATATTGTGTGGTGAGCCTCGTCTTCCAATTAACTCCCACATTAAATTCTGCATCACGAAGAGATGGAGCATGGATGATTCACAATCTCATCATTGTCAGGAAAATGTACAACATGATGATTATCAATTATGTATGTGACAGATACATTATTTAGAAATGCCAGTTTTGTTTGAATTAACGAATTAATATTTATACAGCACTTCTAAAAACATAACAGAAACTTAATACCTAAGTGCATATGCCCAAATCACACCCTTTTTCATAGAGTACTCACATCAAAATCAATATCATGGCCTGTTGATGACTGCAACACCTCAGTAGGATTGTTATCAGTGGGGCTACATGAGTGCTGGTCCATTGAATCCCAGTGAGAACCATCCTCTTCACACTTCACAGCAGTCTGTGTAGAGTAAATAAGGGTTAACTACAAGAAGTTTAAACCTGCGGGGAAATATGAGTAATTATTTTAGTGATCACAACTCTGTAAAACAAATTTCTAATAAAATGAAGGATTTCTTCAATAAAACACAGGCCAGTTCCTGAAAAATACCAAAATGAAGGATATTGGCGCCACGGGTCCTGAAGTTCAAGAGTTGCAGTGAATTCCCATGTTTTGAAGGCAGTTTGTGTGTGTCAGGTGAGATAATAATGAAATTTTTATGATTAATGTTAACGTTCTGTTCACTTTTTTCCATGCATTACTTTCATACATCACTATTTTCACATCTAACTACAATGTTTGTCGAGATATTGTAGATAAAACTGAATAAAAGCAGGATGCCATAAGTAAACAACAGAAGCCAAAATTAGAAAGTAAATAAAATTCAGAATTGTGATTTATGATGCTACAAGGAGCTATTTTATTATGTAGTATTTTTTCAATGCATTACAAGGTGTTATTTATTTTTCCATTTGCACACAATCAGGAGTGTGATTTGTGTTCCTGTTATAAGCTTTTTACTTACAATGCACCTGTTATTATTTTTATTTCCTTATAAAGTTATTTATTTTTAGTTTCACAGTCCTATCAGAATTTTGATTTTTGCTGATGTGAAAAGCTTCCTTTTCTACAATGCATGTACCTATTTATTATTTGAATTTATTGCAAAGAGCAATTTTATTTAGAGCAATGTGTTGATTTGCTTAAACTTGTTAGAATGTATGTGGTAAACATCTCTTTTTTTATTTACCTACATGTGGATGTCATCAATAACTCATGTTGAATGTGTAATCCCATTGTTAACCTTTTTTATGACGACAACCCTTGCTATGGTGATGACAGACAAATAAATGGAGAGTGAAAACGTAATCCTGTTAATTCTGATGATTCTTATTTAACGCTGAATCCACTGCACAAATAACGAAACTTTGTTAAGAAAATATTTTTCTTTCTTTGTTTTGAATATCATTTACTTTACAGTACTCATTGATCTTGTTTCCTGTATATCATTGCAGAACTATTTTTGGAGGTGAAGGGGATTATTTGAATATTGGTACCCGATCAATTTCCAATGATGGTTCAACAAATAGCTGAACTATACATGTTATCTCCTGATTTAAAAAAATCAATTCTGTTTGGCTCTTCTTTAATGTAACTGCACCAAAACCACAGGAACTTGCCCATTTTGCTCAAAGTGATGATTTTGTTTTATGTCCATTTTGTGTCATCGTGAGTTTTCGAAGGTGTTCCATAAGTGAGGTCATCTTCAGCTCATCACGAGTCGTATGTTCTCCTTGGGCATTTTTTGAAGTTTCTCAAGGGTGTTTATGTATTGTGTGCAGTTTTAAATTTGAATATGCTTGTCCTTGACCTGTTTACTGAAACCTAGGCCATTTGCTGTAAACCACTCACCTAGCTCTAATTCTGTATGCCAAATTATGTATGTAAGAGTCATTTGCCATTTTTTTCACCTAATCATTCTAAGTATTTTCCTAGTATTTTTTATAGTTGTCTATGTTGATTGCATTGTGATTTTGCAGGGTTGCTTTGCTGTTAGTAACATTTAATGTGTCTATGATGCAGTCTGCAGCTATGAGGATGCTTTAAATGTTAGATTCTTAATTTCCTTCTAAAATAAAAGATCAAATATTATAATCATATCTATTACTTTCATATGAACCCCCTCTCTCAAAGCTATGGATATACTGCCGAAGAATCTATTTTGCGATATTGGTTAATATGTAATTGCCCACACCAGGGAGTGGTGTGTAAATTAATATATGTATCCCTGGCCCACACTATCATTAATGCACATCAATGGGTCATTAGCGTAGTCTTATACCATCTGTGCATGTATTCTGTACTGTTTTAAAATCTTAAATTGATGGCAAAATATGCAGTGATAATAGTCGCTCGAGACGAAGTAGTGAAGATTCGGGGCGATGCTAAATCTGGATCTGAAGATCAGCACCGGCCGATATTTGGGATAGCGTCAACCAAGCAATCATCACTGGATAACTGAAAAAAAAATCCTCCGAAATAACAGTCATCTTCTCCTAGTCACAATGCATTGCGTTCTCTGTTATGACAGTTGTCGTAAAATGGTAGTAATTGATTAAAACTAGAAGATGACATTGAAATATTATCTTTTAATTTCATAGATATTTCGTTTCTAAGCATCTTACAGCCAACAGTAAGTTTTAAAATGTTCAATTTATATGGAGTTTAATATTAAAGATAGGTTCTTGGTGATTAACTTCATTATCACTGTAAATTAATACGTAATTACTGCTGTTTTGCATAAAAGTCCATAGTGAATTTGCACTCATGGACTGGTGGTGCCTCTATCGGCCTCTGCGGAAAACGAATTCTTTAAGTGAACATGCCTGAACGGAAAGTTTCTCGACCTTCTCTTCTCTATGACCGTGGTCATACTACATAATATAAGGCAAGAAAAATTATAATAATACAGCGACAGTGATAATTTTATGACTCACTGCTCACCTCCAACATAGTCTGTGTTTTTGCACAGAAAATGTCTGTTCATGATAGCGTCCACGACCAGAAGAATATTGGAACTTGCGACTGCGAATCCAACTTCCATGAACAAAAACTCAGTTACATGTCAAATGATGAAAAAACTTCAAAAATGCTAAGAATATTTTCACCCTCAATGCAAAGCTAGACTATTTTGCTACTGCTAATTTGGGAGATGATGTCATACTACGAAGAATTAATGGTTGGACGTTAAGACCTAGGCATTTTCAATGCAAAAACAATGCATATTAAAAGTTATTTCTTAAATTAATTAGTTGGAATTAAACCTTGGAATTTGGAACGTATCATTTCGAAACCAAACATTACTCGCCACAATAAATTTCAACAAAATACCTCACTTACGCATATATTCTATAGGAATGCATTAATTGTCCATATGTATTTTTGCAGAGAACAGTGGCAACTAAGCAAATTTACGCGATTCTTGAACAAATTGAAGGTGGTCAGCAATTTGTCAAAGCATGAAGTAATTCATTGCTGGATCTCTGCAATGAATCATTGCTGCAAGTTCTATTGCATGCTACTTTGCCAATGTCACTCAGATTACAGCAAATTTACAGCAGAGGTGTCACCCTTCAAAGCATTTGAAGACATAGTAACACGTTTGACAAATATATAAACAATATGAGTGAAATTAATTTTGCAAGACATGGAAGCCAGGTTGGAGGCCTGGCAACTCAAAGGTCACAGCTTTAAATCCTACTCAGTTCATTCAGTTGTGAATATCTTATCATTATAGGTTAGATGCTGCAGTATAATCTCAGCTGTCTAAGCATCTAAGCACATAAGTCTATTGTTAACATATTTATTTATTCTCTTAACTGTAAGTAACCATGCAGGACAATAATGAAAAAAATTACATTCCTCCCCTTAATCCTCCTTTTCCTCCAAAAACCTACCATGAAATGAATTTATCATAGAGTATTTAGATCATAATACATACATCATGTGAAGCATGGAGTTTAATACAAAATACCTTGGTGAAACTTACCCTTGAATTTATATTTACACCAAAAATATTGTGTGGTGAGCCTCGTCTTCCAATTAACTCCCACATTAAATTCTGCATCACGAAGAGATGGAGCATGGATGATTCACAATCTCATCATTGTCAGGAAAATGTACAACATGATGATTCTCAATTATGTTTGTGACAGATAAATTATTTAGACATGCCAGTTTTGTTTGAATTAACGAATTAATATTTATACAGCACTTCTAAAAACATAACAGAAACTTAATACCTAAGTGCATATGCCCAAATCACACCCTTTTTCATAGAGTACTCACATCAAAATCAATATCATGGCCTGTTGATGACTGCAACACCTCAGTAGGATTGTTATCAGTGGGGCTACATGAGTGCTGGTCCATTGAATCCCAGTGAGAACCATCCTCTTCACACTTCACAGCAGTCTGTGTAGAGTAAATAAGGGTTAACTACAAGAAGTTTAAACCTGCGGGGAAATATGAGTAATTATTTTAGTGATCACAACTCTGTAAAACAAATTTCTAATAAAATGAAGGATTTCTTCAATAAAACACAGGCCAGTTCCTGAAAAATACCAAAATGAAGGATATTGGCGCCACGGGTCCTGAAGTTCAAGAGTTGCAGTGAATTCCCATGTTTTGAAGGCAGTTTGTGTGTGTCAGGTGAGATAATAATGAAATTTTTATGATTAATGTTAACGTTCTGTTCACTTTTTTCCATGCATTACTTTCATACATCACTATTTTCACATCTAACTACAATGTTTGTCGAGATATTGTAGATAAAACTGAATAAAAGCAGGATGCCATAAGTAAACAACAGAAGCCAGAATTAGAAAGTGAATAAAATTCAGAATTGTGATTTATGATGCTGCAAGGAGCTATTTTATTAGTATTTTTTCAATGCATTACAAGGTGTTATTTATTTTTCCATTTGCACACAATCAGGAGTGTGATTTGTGTTCCTGTTATAAGCTTTTTACTTACAATGCACCTGTTATTATTTTTATTTCCTTATAAAGTTATTTATTTTTAGTTTCACAGTCCTATCAGAATTTTGATTTTTGCTGATGTGAAAAGCTTCCTTTTCTACAATGCATGTACCTATTTATTATTTGAATTTATTGCAAAGAGCAATTTTATTTAGAGCAATGTGTTGATTTGCTTAAACTTGTTAGAATGTATGTGGTAAACATCTCTTTTTTTATTTACCTACATGTGGATGTCATCAATGACTCATGTTGAATGTGTAATCCCATTGTTAACCTTTTTTATGACGACAACCCTTGCTATGGTGATGACAGACAAATAAATGGAGAGTGAAAACGTAATCCTGTTAATTCTGATGATTCTTATTTAACGCTGAATCCACTGCACAAATAACGAAACTTTGTTAAGAAAATATTTTTCTTTCTTTGTTTTGAATATCATTTACTTTACAGTACTCATTGATCTTGTTTCCTGTATATCATTGCAGAACTATTTTTGGAGGTGAAGGGGATTATTTGAATATTGGTACCCGATCAATTTCCAATGATGGTTCAACAAATAGCTGAACTATACATGTTATCTCCTGATTTAAAAAAATCATTTCTGTTTGGCTCTTCTTTAATGTAACTGCACCAAAACCACAGGAACTTGCCCATTTTGCTCAACGTGATGATTTTGTTTTATGTCCATTTTGTGTCATCGTGAGTTTTCGAAGGTGTTCCATAAGTGAGGTCATCTTCAGCTCATCACGAGTCGTATGTTCTCCTTGGGCATTTTTTGAAGTTTCTCAAGGGTGTTTATGTATTGTGTGCAGTTTTAAATTTGAATATGCTTGTCCTTGACCTGTTTACTGAAACCTAGGCCATTTGCTGTAAACCACTCACCTAGCTCTAATTCTGTATGCCAAATTATGTATGTAAGAGTCATTTGCCATTTTTTTCACCTTATCATTCTAAGTATTTTCCTAGTATTTTTTATAGTTGTCTATGTTGATTGCATTGTGATTTTGCAGGGTTGCTTTGCTGTTAGTAACATTTAATGTGTCTATGATGCAGTCTGCAGCTATGAGGATGCTTTAAATGTTAGATTCTTAATTTCCTTCTAAAATAAAAGATCAAATATTATAATCATATCTATTACTTTCATATGAACCCCCTCTCTCAAAGCTATGGATATACTGCCGAAGAATCTATTTTGCGATATTGGTTAATATGTAATTGCCCACACCAGGGAGTGGTGTGTAAATTAATATATGTATCCCTGGCCCACACTATCATTAATGCACATCAATGGGTCATTAGCGTAGTCTTATACCATCTCTGCATGTATTCTGTACTGTTTTAAAATCTTAAATTGATGGCAAAATATGCAGTGATAATAGTCGCTCGAGACGAAGTAGTGAAGATTCGGGGCGATGCTAAATCTGGATCTGAAGATCAGCACCGGCCGATATTTGGGATAGCGTCAACCAAGCAATCATCACTGGATAACTGAAAAAAAAATCCTCCGAAATAACAGTCATCTTCTCCTAGTCACAATGCATTGCGTTCTCTGTTATGACAGTTGTCGTAAAATGGTAGTAATTGATTAAAACTAGCAGATGACATTGAAATATTATCTTTTAATTTCATAGATATTTCGTTTCTAAGCATCTTACAGCCAACAGTAAGTTTTAAAATGTTCAATTTATATGGAGTTTAATATTAAAGATAGGTTCTTGGTGATTAACTTCATTATCACTGTAAATTAATACGTAATTACTGCTGTTTTGCATAAAAGTCCATAGTGAATTTGCACTCATGGACTGGTGGTGCCTCTATCGGCCTCTGCAGAAAACGAATTATTTAAGTGAACATGCCTGAACGGAAAGTTTCTCGACCTTCTCTTCTCTATGACCGTGGTCATACTACATAATATAAGGCAAGAAAAATTATAATAATACAGCGACAGTGATAATTTTATGCCTCACTGCTCACCTCCAACATAGTCTGTGTTTTTGCACAGAAAATGTCTGTTCATGATAGCGTCCACGACCAGAAGAATATTGGAACTTGCGACTGCGAATCCAACTTCCATGAACAAAAACTCAGTTACATGTCAAATGATGAAAAAACTTCAAAAATGCTAAGAATATTTTCACCCTCAATGCAAAGCTAGACTATTTTGCTACTGCTAATTTGGGAGATGATGTCATACTACGAAGAATTATTGGTTGGACGTTAAGACCTAGGCATTTTCAATGCTAAAACAATGCATATTAAAAGTTATTTCTTAAATTAATTAGTTGGAATTAAACCTTGGAATTTGGAACGTATCATTTCGAAACCAAACATTACTCGCCACAATAAATTTCAACAAAATACCTCACTTACGCATATATTCTATAGGAATGCATTAATTGTCCATATGTATTTTTGCAGAGAACAGTGGCAACTAAGCAAATTTACGCGATTCTTGAACAAATTGAAGGTGGTCAGCAATTTGTCAAAGCATGAAGTAATTCATTGCTGGATCTCTGCAATGAATCATTGCTGCAAGTTCTATTGCATGCTACTTTGCCAATGTCACTCAGATTACAGTAAATTTACAGCAGAGGTGTCACCCTTCAAAGCATTTGAAGACATAGTAACACGTTTGACAAATATATAAACAATATGAGTGAAATTAATTTTGCAAGACATGGAAGCCAGGTTGGAGGACTGGCAACTCTAAGGTCACAGCTTTAAATCCTACTCAGTTCATTCAGTTGTGACTATCTTATCATTATAGGTTAGATGCTGCAGTATAATCTTAGCTGTCTAAGCATCTAAGCACATAAGTCTATTGTTAACATATTTATTTATTCTCTTAACTGTAAGTAACCATGCAGGACAATAATGAAAAAAATTACATTCCTCCCCTTAATCCTCCTTTTCCTCCAAAAACCTACCATGAAATGAATTTATCATAGAGTATTTAGATCATAATACATACATCATGTGAAGCATGGAGTTTAATACAAAATACCTTGGTGAAACTTACCCTTGAATTTATATTTACACCAAAAATATTGTGTGGTGAGCCTCGTCTTCCAATTAACTCCCACATTAAATTCTGCATCACGAAGAGATGGAGCATGGATGATTCACAATCTCATCATTGTCAGGAAAATGTACAACATGATGATTCTCAATTATGTTTGTGACAGATAAATTATTTAGACATGCCAGTTTTGTTTGAATTAACGAATTAATATTTATACAGCACTTCTAAAAACATAACAGAAACTTAATACCTAAGTGCATATGCCCAAATCACACCCTTTTTCATAGAGTACTCACATCAAAATCAATATCATGGCCTGTTGATGACTGCAACACCTCAGTAGGATTGTTATCAGTGGGGCTACATGAGTGCTGGTCCATTGAATCCCAGTGAGAACCATCCTCTTCACACTTCACAGCAGTCTGTGTAGAGTAAATAAGGGTTAACTACAAGAAGTTTAAACCTGCGGGGAAATATGAGTAATTATTTTAGTGATCACAACTCTGTAAAACAAATTTCTAATAAAATGAAGGATTTCTTCAATAAAACACAGGCCAGTTCCTGAAAAATACCAAAATGAAGGATATTGGCGCCACGGGTCCTGAAGTTCAAGAGTTGCAGTGAATTCCCATGTTTTGAAGGCAGTTTGTGTGTGTCAGGTGAGATAATAATGAAATTTTTATGATTAATGTTAACGTTCTGTTCACTTTTTTCCATGCATTACTTTCATACATCACTATTTTCACATCTAACTACAATGTTTGTCGAGATATTGTAGATAAAACTGAATAAAAGCAGGATGACATAAGTAAACAACAGAAGCCAGAATTAGAAAGTGAATAAAATTCAGAATTGTGATTTATGATGCTGCAAGGAGCTATTTTATTATGTAGTATTTTTTCAATGCATTACAAGGTGTTATTTATTTTTCCATTTGCACACAATCAGGAGTGTGATTTGTGTTCCTGTTATAAGCTTTTTACTTACAATGCACCTGTTATTATTTTTATTTCCTTATAAAGTTATTTATTTTTAGTTTCACAGTCCTATCAGAATTTTGATTTTTGCTGATGTGAAAAGCTTCCTTTTCTACAATGCATGTACCTATTTATTATTTGAATTTATTGCAAAGAGCAATTTTATTTAGAGCAATGTGTTGATTTGCTTAAACTTGTTAGAATGTATGTGGTAAACATCTCTTTTTTTATTTACCTACATGTGGATGTCATCAATAACTCATGTTGAATGTGTAATCCCATTGTTAACCTTTTTTATGACGACAACCCTTGCTATGGTGATGACAGACAAATAAATGGAGAGTGAAAACGTAATCCTGTTAATTCTGATGATTCTTATTTAACGCTGAATCCACTGCACAAATAACGAAACTTTGTTAAGAAAATATTTTTCTTTCTTTGTTTTGAATATCATTTACTTTACAGTACTCATTGATCTTGTTTCCTGTATATCATTGCAGAACTATTTTTGGAGGTGAAGGGGATTATTTGAATATTGGTACCCGATCAATTTCCAATGATGGTTCAACAAATAGCTGAACTATACATGTTATCTCCTGATTTAAAAAAATCATTTCTGTTTGGCTCTTCTTTAATGTAACTGCACCAAAACCACAGGAACTTGCCCATTTTGCTCAAAGTGATGATTTTGTTTTATGTCCATTTTGTGTCATCGTGAGTTTTTGAAGGTGTTCCATAAGTGAGGTCATCTTCAGCTCATCACGAGTCGTATGTTCTCCTTGGGCACTTTTTGAAGTTTCTCAAGGGTGTTTATGTATTGTGTGCAGTTTTAAATTTGAATATGCTTGTCCTTGACCTGTTTACTGAAACCTAGGCCATTTGCTGTAAACCACTCACCTAGCTCTAATTCTGTATGCCAAATTATGTATGTAAGAGTCATTTGCCATTTTTTTCACCTTATCATTCTAAGTATTTTCCTAGTATTTTTTATAGTTGTCTATGTTGATTGCATTGTGATTTTGCAGGGTTGCTTTGCTGTTAGTAACATTTAATGTGTCTATGATGCAGTCTGCAGCTATGAGGATGCTTTAAATGTTAGATTCTTAATTTCCTTCTAAAATAAAAGATCAAATATTATAATCATATCTATTACTTTCATATGAACCCCCTCTCTCAAAGCTATGGATATACTGCCGAAGAATCTATTTTGCGATATTGGTTAATATGTAATTGCCCACACCAGGGAGTGGTGTGTAAATTAATATATGTATCCCTGGCCCACACTATCATTAATGCACATCAATGGGTCATTAGCGTAGTCTTATACCATCTGTGCATGTATTCTGTACTGTTTTAAAATCTTAAATTGATGGCAAAATATGCAGTGATAATAGTCGCTCGAGACGAAGTAGTGAAGATTCGGGGCGATGCTAAATCTGGATCTGAAGATCAGCACCGGCCGATATTTGGGATAGCGTCAACCAAGCAATCATCACTGGATAACTGAAAAAAAAATCCTCCGAAATAACAGTCATCTTCTCCTAGTCACAATGCATTGCGTTCTCTGTTATGACAGTTGTCGTAAAATGGTAGTAATTGATTAAAACTAGCAGATGACATTGAAATATTATCTTTTAATTTCATAGATATTTCGTTTCTAAGCATCTTACAGCCAACAGTAAGTTTTAAAATGTTCAATTTATATGGAGTTTAATATTAAAGATAGGTTCTTGGTGATTAACTTCATTATCACTGTAAATTAATACGTAATTACTGCTGTTTTGCATAAAAGTCCATAGTGAATTTGCACTCATGGACTGGTGGTGCCTCTATCGGCCTCTGCAGAAAACGAATTATTTAAGTGAACATGCCTGAACGGAAAGTTTCTCGACCTACTCTTCTCTATGACCGTGGTCATACTACATAATATAAGGCAAGAAAAATTATAATAATACAGCGACAGTGATAATTTTATGACTCACTGCTCACCTCCAACATAGTCTGTGTTTTTGCACAGAAAATGTCTGTTCATGATAGCGTCCACGACCAGAAGAATATTGGAACTTGCGACTGCGAATCCAACTTCCATGAACAAAAACTCAGTTTCATGTCAAATGATGAAAAAACTTCAAAAAGGCTAAGAATATTTTTACCCTCAATGCAAAGCTAGGCTATTTTGCAACTGATAATTTGGGAGATGATGTCATACTATGAAGAACCAATGGTTGGACATTAAGACCTAAGCATTTTCGATGCTAAAACAATGCATATTAAAAGTTATTTCTTAAATTAATTAGTTGGAATTAAACCTTGGAATTTGGAACATATCATTTCAAAACCAAACATTACTCGCCACAATAAATTTCAACAAAATACCTCACTTACACAAATACTCTATAGGAATGCATTAATTGTACATACGTATTTTTGCAGAGAACAGTGGCAACTATGATAATTTTTGCGATTCTTGAACTAATTGAAGGTGGTCAGTAATTTGCCAAAGCTTTAAGTACTTTATTGCTGGATGTCTGCAATGAATCAGGTTGCCGACAGCCCAGGTAGGAAAAATTTACAGCAGAGACGTCACCCTTCAAAGCATTCGAAGACGCAGTAACACATTTGCAAGATATAATTACAATATGAGTGACATTAATTTATCATAACATGGAAGCCAGGTTGGAAATATAAGCCATATAAGCCAGGTTGGATGCCTAGCTACTCGAAGGTCACAGCTTTAACTCCTACACAGTTAATTCTGTTGTGAATATCCTATCATTATAGGTTAGATGCTGCAGTATAATCTTAGCTGTCTAAGCATCTAAACACATAAGTATTTTGCTAACATATTTATTTATTCTCTTAACTGTAAGTAACCATGCAGGACAACAATGAAAAAAATTACATTCCTCCCCTTAATCCTCCTTTTCCTCCAAAAACCTACCATGAAATGAATTTATCATAGAGTATTTAGATCATAATATATACACCATGTGAAGCATGGAGTTTAATAAAATTTGCCTTGGTGTAACTTACCCTTGAATTTATATTTACACTAAAATATTGTGACAGTGTGGTGAGCCTCATCTTCCAATTAACTCCCACATTTAAATTCTGCATCACGAAGATAATGAGGCCCCGTTTCCACTACTGACATTCTACCACGGTTATTTCAGCCCTCATAACCTACCTGAGTTCCAGTTAGCTACAATGTTACCTTTGTAATCACTGCTTTTGTCACATAGCGGTTACCAGTATTCCAGTTCAAAATAAAATCGACGATCGTTATAGAAATGCGCAAAGATGGTAGCACATTGAAGTGTGTAAGCACTTGAAGTTTTATTCAAGAATCTATATTGATTGTTACAATCAAATGTCGTCGGGCTTATCGCGTATGCCTAAGGAGCAAGTCCGTCTCATCGTGAGCAAAGTTTTTGCAATTCTTTTGTTCGGTCATTGCTGGGAAAATATAATTAAATTATGTAAACCATAGGTAATAACAACTCTGGAGCATCATTGAGCATAGACAAAAATCAAGTATTAAGCCTAACAAAGACACCACACCAACCACGTTTTCCTAAATGCACACTCCGCCATCCATCACCGCTATTTGTGATTCAACTGTTTTCCCATAATTCTTACCAGGATTTTGACTAACTTGCGTTCCAATTACAAAAAAGACATGACGGTAACCACTATTCCCTGATCTAACAAGGGTATCTCAATGCTAGTAGGACTATCCACCATGGTAGGCGTTTCCGAGCGTTTCCATTACTAGCATTGCGCGGGTAGAGAGTTACCGTCGTAGAAATGTCAGTAGTGGAAACGGGGCCTGAGTGCATGGGTGATTCACAAAATCAAAATTGTCAGGAAAATGTACAACTTGATAATTTTATATTATGTTTGTGACGGATAAATTAGGTAGATATGACAGTTTTGTTAGAAGTAACGAATTAATATTTATACAGCACTTCTGAAAACATAACAGAAACTTAATATCTGAGTGCATGCGCCCAAATCTCACTCTTTTTCCCAGAGTACTCACATTAAAATCAATATCATGGCCTGTTGATGACTGCAATACACCAGTGGGATTGTTATCAGTTGGGCTGCATGAGTGCTGGTCCATTGAATCCCAGTGAGAACCATCCTCTTCACACTTCACAGCAGTCTGTATAGGGTAAATAAGGGTTAACTACATACATATCTGCATATTGTGAATGAAAAGAAGAAGGGCACATTGAGTTGTTAGTTTAAACACACCTTGTATGGGTTGAAAAAAGGGAAAGAGTAAATATTAGGGCCCAATGTGGAGCAATGCCCCAATAAATGTAAGAACAAAACACTAAAACATTACTTTTCCACAATAGGCTTTCTTTCAATATAGGTATGCATGGTCACAATCGAAGATGAAAAACAAGTAGAAACCAGCGGAGGAAAATATGCATTATGTGCAAAACATTGTGCTTGCAAATTAATAATAAACGATGCCATTGGATACATATCCACAGACAAGAAGTTTGCATCGTGACAGTTAATGAAAGAAGGATAA
This sequence comes from Platycnemis pennipes, assembly GCA_933228895.1. Classification (NCBI taxonomy): domain Eukaryota; kingdom Metazoa; phylum Arthropoda; class Insecta; order Odonata; family Platycnemididae; genus Platycnemis; species Platycnemis pennipes. The sequence goes on along the minus strand of CAKOGI010000002.1, from coordinate 1,319,015 downwards.
TAAAAAGCACATCTAAATGGCATCACAAACAAGTGAGATATTTTTGCTAAAACACACAATTCCCATTAATTGGAATAATTAATTAGTATTGACATTAATATTTTCAACATATTCAGTGCAATTTACCTTCAGCACTGCCAACCTCAAGTTGTGCGTGAGATTTCAACTGCATTCTACACTACGATCTGATAGTGAATCTCAAACTCATCCTTACGATTTCTACCCACCTCCGCTCATATTAGTGAAACTAATAGTAAAAAGTTTTTTTAAAAAAAGGTAGTTGCCCTTCGCTTCATGCTAATTAATCCCTTATGGACACTTATGTACCCGGCTGCCATCAGCGTGAATCATATTCTCTGTGGTATCCAGCGTAAATAACTATAATATAACTTAGTAAATACTTACATCACCATGTTCAGTACACAAAACTTCGTTCCCCGGCGATACAACCCCTTTGATGCGGCTGTCATAAACTTCCTGATTCTCCACGCAGCGTCGCTTGAAAACATGAAACTCTTTCAGCTTTTGCACGCAACTGGAACAAACCATCCAGGGATATAAGGCTTCTTTCACGACCTGAGAAATAAGTAATCAGCGATGGGACATTGATTGAATATATACTTCCATAGTTTCAGCATAATTCTGCCACATAAACCACCCAACAAGTATTAATCCGAGCGCAAGGGAAGAAGTGCAAAACATAAACACAAGTCAATGACGCATAAAATTGTGTGCATTACACTCACCACTAACAGAAGCAGATCTTCTACTGCTTGTTTCACCAGGAATTCGACGTCACTATTTTCTTCTAGTATGTCAACCAAATTACAACCTGTACTAAGACACAACCTACAAATACAAATCTCGCGTATACCATGCATAATGACGATTTCCAATACTCCCAATCAATAAACGATACGTAACCAATAGGCAAATGCACTTTTCATCATAAATGGCACTAGAGGAGAGCTAATACTTTCGTTAAACATTAGCTCGCGATAAATACATTAGTTACGCTAAGTACATCAACGAACTAACAAGCGACAAAAATCCCATATATTATCCTCCGAATGAGTAAGATAAGCAGAATTAACTTTTGTGAACTTAAATTCTCTCATAAATTTGAAACCCGGACGATAAATTAGGAAATGCAACGGTAATTGTTCGACAGGATTCAAAGCACGAAACGCTCTCTCCCATATAAAAAAACAACTGTCAACTTAGCCCATATAATGAAAATGAAGTACGTTCGGCGACCATTTCTGTCTAAATCCGTAGTTCTAAATTAATTATCATCTCCGTAACAAATTCACGTATGAAATGGATTTAATTGGTGCAAATAATATCGCGGTTGTTAGATTTATACAACTTAAGGCAATGAACATTACTGCATGAAACTGTATTGCTTAGCCAAAGAAATTGCTGTCTTCCCATGCCGCCATAATCAATACTTCGTTGATCCGAGAATATTTTCGTAAACTGGAACCAAGTGACGAAACAGAGCAGGAAGAGATTTCAGTGTTATTTAATTTACCCGGCAGGAAATTCCACACATAAATATTTTTGAATTAATGTTGCGATGTCAAATAACATACATTGGGGTTCATCCGAAGCCAAAACAATGCAGAGTTACAACGCAGTTTTAGGCATAGGAAAAATTGGTACACTCTATCTGAAAATTAATACTAGATATTTTTCGATGAGGATGTCTAGATGGAAATGTAAGCTAATTCATGAAAAAGAAACGAAAATTGGACTAAAATCGTTTCAAACGATCTTGGGGTTGATAAACAAGGTTCTCCTACGATAGAAGAATATAGTCTTACCAATGGAAAACTGTAGCGTCAATCTGAATGGTGATAGATATCCAGTTTTTTCGAAATTGAATATTTTCCGACCATAAAAAACTTAAATGTCACAACTTAATGTAAAGTAATGTTTAATTCAGCCTCTGGTCGCGCAACGACTGTCATTTACTTCACTTGGGTTAAGTTGACGTTTGTTTTAACGTAGGAGATTATTTCGGGTCGTCATCCCTGCCGAACATTTGGGGATAATATATGAACACACTCCCTGAATTTAACGTTGTATTTCCTAATTTTTCATCCAGGTTTCAAATTTACGAGAAAATTTAGTTTCACAAAAGTTAATTTCGCTAATCGTACTTATCAGGAGGATAATATATGGTATTTTTTGTGGCTTGTTAGTTCGTTGATGTAATTAGAGTAACTATAGTATTCATCGCGAGCGTCAAGTGGAAAGTGTCACTATGCGTGGATTACGCGAGCATTGTATATGTAGGTTGTGCCTTAGTACCGGTTGTCGTTTAATTGACGTACTAGTAGAAAGTAGGAACGACGAATTCGTGGTTAAACAAGCAATAGAAGATCTGCTGCGGTTTGTGGTTAGTGTATTGAATTTAATTTCATACCAGTCCTTCACTTGTGCTTATCTTTTGTCCTATCCCACACTTGCATTACTCTGTGCTTGCATTGTTTGGGTGGTTGACGAGGGAATCTGTTTTGTCATTCAATAAACCATTGCCGATTTCAAATTTCTCAGGTCGTGACGGAAGCTTTGTATCCTTGGCTGGTTTGTTCCATTTGCTTGGAAAAGTTGAGGGACTTCTATTTTTTCAAGCGACGCTGCGTGGAGAGCCAGGAAGTTTACGACAGCCGCATCAGAGGGAATATATTGCCGGTAAACCAAGTTTGGAGTTCTGAATGTGATGGTGTAAGTATTTACCACGTTATATTTATTAATGTTGAACCCCTCTTGAATATACGTGGTGTTATCTGTGGTATGCTTAAAAATTAGGTTTTATGCTGTAATCAGGTTGAATGCAGCAAAGAGCATCGCATTTTGCTAAAAGGTGTAAAATATAGTTGTAACTAGAATATGCAGAGCCGATCCGGAAATCTGAAGAAATTAATTGAAAATAACTATAAACAAATTGTAGGTAGGTGAAGATGTCATTACATATCAAGAAGAAAATGATGTTGGACATGTTTCCTCAAATGTGGTATTTACATTTTATTACTTAAGGGAATTTTGTAATTTAATGTCACTTTAATGTATTATGAGAGATAGAGGATGTTTGTCTCTTAGCGGGAGATCTGATTATTTTTAACTTGGGCAAGTGGTTTAAATAATTTATGTCACAGATTGCTTAAGTTCCACTCCTTTATTAAGTGATATATGTATGACAATATACAGTGTTGACAACACCGGACACTTCCTCCCTTTTTATTTTTCACGTGTATAGGAATTCTTACATTTAGGGAAACAGATACAATGGAACCAGGAACTAGAATATTAACCCCGTAAACTACAAATGGAATGTGATACATTACTATACTGGCAAAACTGACAAATTCCGGCCAATGAAACAGATTTTTTTTTTAGTTTTTAAATTAACTTTAGTTTTGTCATTGAAGATGAAATATTTTAGCCTATTTACGAAAACATTAAAACATCTTCAGAATATAATTCTTTAAATGCCGTGGCTTTTTAATTCCTCGTAGGCCTGCTCAATTTCCCTATGGGGTTCAATATGTTTTGTGAATTTATTTTCACATTTGATGGATTATTGTCCATTTGAAATGAGATTGTATGTGGAAAGAGGAGTGGGCCACAGAGAATTCAATTTTTCTCGTCAGCACCATACCAACTCTTGTGCAAGGGAAGGAAATATGTGGAATGGACAATATAGAAGAGCTTAGAATGCCTGTGGGGTTTTGCTGCATGTAAGGAAATGCATCAGTTAGAACAAAAGTTTACTCTTGTGCATAATCCTTGTGCTTAATGAGCGGATATAGTTGGTAATGGCATTATAGTTATTCAGCAAAGGACATTGTATTGTGAATTTGCCGAGAAAGTAAGTTTGGAAATTAATTTGTTACAAATCCATCAATGTCCAATGCACAATTTTATGCCTTATATAATAGCACAGCTAATTGTAAGTTGGAATCCTCTTCCTCTTCTACCACTTCTGTGTCTTCCTCTTTTTCGTTCTTATCCCAGGTGTTGCTATAATGGGGAATATGCATGAAAATTTTTTCTCTTGTATTGATGATGTACTTGATAAGAAATTTTGTCACAAATTCAAATATATTTAGCTAAAATTCTCTACTCCAACCACTGAGATTATTGAAAGCTATTAAAATGTTCTTGGAAATTGGCCCAAGTCACAGCAAAGTAGTGGTTCAATATTACTGTAGAAACAGATGTTTATTTTAGTAGAAAACGAAGCTAATATAGTATTTAAGGATTTCAGCCATTTCTTGATAAAAACCCTAACTGGAATGGGATTTAAAAGAACAGAATCCGACAATTTGCCTTTGGTGGACTCCCTTACGATGGCATTCTTCTAAAAAATACAACAATTGCTTTGTCATAGTACTGACTCATCTGGTGAAAACAAACAGGACACTATGCAGTTATTATACATTTCATATATAATATTCTTGTTACGTTCCCTACTTCTTAAATAAAAAATCTGAATATATTCGTTTATTGCATTAAGCAAATAAGATAAATACATACGTTTTCACCAAGTATACAATAAAGAACTTAAAACGAATAAACAGGTAAACAATACCCATAAGGCCATTGTACAAGTTCTCGCCCATTTTTGTTGGTTTGTTACATCTGCACAGAGCCTCGTTCTAGTAAACTAGCACAGAGTATATATAGAGAGGACAGAGGGCGCTTTAAGGTGTAATCACCCTTGCACATTTTAGCCACCATCTCAATAAGTTAACGTGGTGGATACAATTTTTCGGCAAGGAGGTTAGGTTGAAGTTGTGGCCAATTTGCTTGCGCCATATTGTGAATTTCGTGAAGCTTTCATCTTTTAGTCCTCTATCATGGATGAAGAAGAGAAGGGCACCAAAAAAGGTGGATTTGCATGGTGCTCGGCCATTAATTGCCGTAATAATTCTGGAATGCCGAACAGTACCTATAGTTTATTCCGTTTCCCAAAGGATCCGTACAGGTAAGCATTTGTGACTATTCCTTTCATAAATGCTGTAGTTATTGAATTTGTTTGTTCTCCATGAAGTTTCAAATTGCTGCATGGGAAATTAATTTCATTTTTTACTTTCCTTGTGAAAATATCACATGTGCAATGTGCTCACGCCTTGTGAAGATGCAAGGAGTGGATAGATGAGGATGAAGATAGAGAGATAGATGAGGAGATGAGTGGATAACAACCATACGGCAAGGGGAGGGACCATACAAAGGGTTCTCCCTCAAACTTCAAGTGTTACACCTGCGACAAACCAGGTCACACAGCTCGGGAATGACCTGTATGGGCGGAATTCAAAGAAAGAAGGACGAAGCAAAGGTTGGCATGTGGGCCCAAGACTAAAATCGAGAGCATATATGAACATATATATATACACTTAACATATATGCCAAGATTCTAACCCTTTCAAGAACATTACGAAAATTGTGGAAGGAGAAGTGAAATTAGGAAACAGGGAAAAACTGCCCATTAAAGGTGAGGGAATGGTCTATTTAGATGCAAGAACTGAAGGAGGGGAAGGCATGAAGCTACGCTTACAGAGAGTTAAATACGTACCTGGACTACATTGCCACTTAATTTCTGTTCCCCAACTGACTGGAGAGTGTGGTTGTCATGTTCAACAATGACGATGCCCTAGGCATACTGAATGATGGCTGGTAGGCTGGCTAGGCAAAGATGGCTGGTAAAATGTATGAATTCTGTACCGATAATGCCAACAAGCAAGAGCTAGGAAGTCACGCTATGGCCCTGCATGCGGTGTCAACCAAGGGAATGGAACTGAAATTGGCTGACCAGGGGAAGCATTAGTTATTCACAAATGATAATTTTATAGATGACGATTGTCATGTTAACATTCTAGATGAACCAGAAGAAGGCGAAGAGGTGGCGGTTCAGAAACAAATGCGTGAACTGCATGACCTTAAGGTATCGACCAATACCCTAGACCGGGACCTATGGCACACATGCCTGAAGTGGCACACGGAGTAATTATTTTGGCATGCGGAGCTGGGAGGGCTCTCGATCGATATCTCTTCTCACTCGATGGGTTGGCACGCGAGTGGAGCGAGTATAATCATATTTCATAAACTTTGGCACTCAATCGCCAAAAGGTTCACCACCCCTGCCCTAGACATTTGTCTGCCCGAAGATGATGCCAAAATTGATGTTTTGGCGTAAGAAAAGGTACATGTTATTCCAAGGCATTTGGGCCAGTTACACAAACCTGAATTGTGTGGCTGCTCTGACTGCTACTCAGCCCTTGTGTCACTGTCAGAAGACATCCCCTCTGGAGTTATATCTGTCGAGGAAGCAACGCATGGTCCACGTCTAGCCAATTGGGTAACTACCATGAAAGAGGAACTCACCGAGTTGAAGGAGAAGGGAACCACGGGCCAGGTACCAAAACCTCACTACAAGAGGTTTATTCATGAGACTGGCAAAAAGAACATTCACACATCAGCTACTCAACCGAACCAAGCAAGGTGTAAAACTCAAGAGAGCTGTCACAAATGACAAAAGTAAACCTTTTCCGGAAGGTTTTCAAAAATTCTACAGACAAATGGCCATTAATGAACAGATCCAACAGGCTGAAGAAGAAGCTGACGTAGAGCCTAATGAGATTGATGACATTGACAAAGTTATTGATGACCTCCAATCAATGGAGCTGATGCTTGCCTTGGAAGTCTCAAAGAAGGAAAAAGCTGAAAGGGAGAACCAGCTACTGCAGGCAAGGGTATTTGCCATGGAGGCCACACTGAAGGGGAAAGGAGAAAGTGGTTCCTCAGCTCCCACATGCACAGTTGCAGTGCAGTCTGGTGATGGTGGTTGGCAGTGAAGTCAACCCTCTGACGAAGCAGCCTTCAAGTAAGGAGATTGCAAAAGGCTTGGAAGGCTCAAAGAAGGAAAAAGCTGAAAGGGAGAACCGGCTACTGCAGGCAAGGGTATTTGCCATGGAGGCCACACTGAAGGGGAAAGGAGAAAGTGGTTCCTCAGCTCCCACATGCACAGTTGCAGTGCAGTCTGGTGATGGTGGTTGGCAGTGAAGTCAACCCTCTGACGAAGCAGCCTTCAAGTAAGGAGATTACAAAAGCAGAGGTGTCCCAGTTACCAAAACAGCAGGATTCGAATGAAGAGAAAGGTGTTTCTTAGTCGGAATAACCAGAGGAATGTTACTTTGGCACTGATCAAGAGGAGAGCGAGGATGAGCATGCCAAGGAGGAAGCGGGTCTCCAGCAGGAGACAAAGATGCTCGTACCTAAACTAAAGTTATATGGGGAAAAGTAAGGAACAGTCAAGAAGGAAAGGGAGGCACTAAGGGAACAGCACACCCTGCTTGCCTAGACAGAGAAGACCGAGTACAAAGGACTCCAGAAGGAAGGGGACAAAATGGAAAACCAACAAAGAATTCAAGAACTGTGCACAGTGATGGGACTTGTGCATATGTGATTTCTTTTATTCTCAATATGTTGTTTTTTAATTGCTATATTATTAAGGATGTTTGTTTGTTTAGTTTAATGATGGTTCATTACTTTTCAAGAGTTCTGTTTATGTCCTATAATTTTAGAATAAGAAATGTTTCATGTGAGAGCTTACTTGTATGGGAGGTGCCCACTGTATGGAATCAAGGGGAAGTGTAGTTTATTGCTGTCCATTGGGATGATTCCAACCATGAGACAAGATAACTGCGCATGGGAAAATAAGGGTACTATGTACTGATGTTTAGGATCTCAGCTGTGCGCCAGATATGCCATCTGTTGTTTATGTAGTGAACCTTGTTTTGTCACTTGAGCCACCTAATGTAAATATGCTGTTTTGAATAACTGTTCTGTTTGAAAGGTTTTCAAGTTTGACCTATGAATTAAAGGATCCAACAGCCGGGATAGCTTCAGATAAACCTGCATTTAATTAAATCAGCATGTATATGTAGTTGTAAGTCTGTGATAAAAGAAACCTTTTTATTTTTGAGTTTCTGATTTGTATGTAAATATTTTCCCATGGTTAATGGTCGGTGAATTGATGAAGCCCCCTACAATAAATATTATGGCGAAGCATTTCACAAGCCAACACAATTGCATGAGCTTCTATCTCACATGAGAATACCTTATCTCAACCGTAGTTAATGCCTAGCGAGAATACTTTACCTCTCTTGGGCCATTTCCTATTCATTGCAGCATTACTGCCCCATTTTGTACAGGGCTAGCATCACCTTTTACCAGAAGAGTTGCTGTAATATCATAAAATTCCAGCACAAGGACATCACTGTTTTATCCCTTTCATGTGGCAAAATCATACCGGATTTAGATATAGGTATATTTTGGTTTTCATGGAGTTTGATGCAACTTCTTTCTGTTATTTCCATGTAGATTCCTCTGAAGTCAGAAGAAGAAAATGCTGTTGATGGTCCACTATCCCACGGTGCATACAGGAATATGGTCAGTGGCCACAGTAATCAGCCCATTACTGAGGGCCTCACCCTTGATTCTATGGTGAGTACTGAATTAAACAAATCTAAATTTATGTCACATTTTAAAGGTGTTTCCTTAAGAGGTTTTCCTGTGGCCAAACTTTATGTTATAATATTTACTCACAGCCTTTGGTCTCTCAAGGTCAAAAAAAAGTCCAAAATCAATGGTAGAGTTCAGTCATTCAAGAATGGTTACAATGTGTTTGTTCCTAATGAATATATAAGTGAATAATTATTTGATTCATAACTGAATTAAATCAACATCGTTCAGTAGGAAGTTTGTGTTAAGTATTTGACATGTAATTGGAAGATATTACAAGACTGAGAACCATGAATATGATTTTTTGATGGGATTAGATAATGCTAACCTTCAAAAGAAAGGTGGTTGGTTAAATCATAAAGAAATGTGGTTCATAAATAATTAATATTAATGCAATGATTATTGTTCTGAATTGGCCTGGAGCTTTTTGTTGAGTATTTGACATGTAATTGGAAGATATAACAAGACTGAGAACCATGAATATGACCTTCAAAGGAAAGGTGGTTGGTTTAATCTTAAAGAAATGTGGTTCATAAATAATTAATATTAATGCTATGGTTATTGTTCTGAATTGGCCTGGAAGTGTGGTACTAATTTACTTTTATTTACAAGAACTAGTTTTTTGGAAATGCATTCAGATATCCTTGAATCAGTGCTGAGATATATCTCTAAATATTGTTTTTATTCAGGTAGAAGTTTATATTGTCCTGAAATTATCGATTAATGATGATGTTTGAGATATTATATTTGGTGGAAGGCTGTTCAAGTAATGCCATTTCTTGCAACATGAAATAGTCTTGTGAGTGTTAACATTATTTATCCAGAAATGCTAATGTTCTGTGGGAGATTTCATTATATTTGTTTATTTTATTAGAGCACTTTCAAATCAGAGAGTCCTCATTCGGTTAATCAAGAATTTTATACCTTCTCAAATACATAGGTAAGATAAATTTTTGTTACAGATTAGCTGTTCCAGATACTATTTCACTCTAAATTAAAATGTTCTGTAATTTCATCTTGATGTTACTCTGTACCCAGTATAAAACCTATAAAGGTGGGCATGGTTAAAAATGAATAAATACCAGTCTACAACGGTGTAAGTAGTTTCTATAGATATTGGTCATTGCCAATGGAATAGCTTTTCATGCTACTGACTTCGACAAAAGACTTGACTCTCATTTTTGTGAAGAAATATGAGACAATTTTCAATGGTGAAGAGTAGGTCTGAAATGCTACATGGAAACATATGCATAAAGAACAAGAATTAAGAATTACTTATACAATCATGTATATCAGGTTGGCATTTAAAAATAAATTTTGAGAGTACAAAAAAGGAATTGAGCTAGGGCTGTAGAGTCTGGCCGGTAATAATGAAAAATTTTACTCCTGTTCCTCCGGCTATTTATGAACCTGAAAAATTATAGTTTACTCTGGTACCTTTTGTTTGGTAACTATCTGAGTTTAATATAGATTTTGATGTAATACAAAAATCTAATAATAATGCTCTTTCCTTATCTCCAGTGAATATTATGTATATTCATGTACACTTTGAAATTACTATTAAGTTTTTTATTCCTATTCAGTCATCCAAAATGAGTATCGTTTTCTTTGGGATACATACATATTCTCATATCTATTATAATAAAAAAGGAGGAATTTACCAAAAGGAACTCATTGGTACCTATAGTGGATACCAAAAGCTTACTGAAAAATCACATTTCAGTTGGGAGGGTTCTCAAATGAAATTTTTTAAGGCTGTGGTGTGTAAAAGTTTAACAATACTTTTTTCTCTTGTGCTGCTATTTAGCTACATTAATAGTTAAGTGTTTGAACTACTAAAGGCCAGATTAGTGGATTCGGATATCAGCGTAGGCAATGGAGGACAGATCTGATGATAATTTAGTTTGTTTACAAACAGTTGATCCTTGAAAAGAGAACACTATAGACTTCATCAGAATTTTTGCCCCACTCACATACCAGTAAAACCACCTGATATACTTATATCTTGTAATTACTTCAGTCACGATTATAGTAATTATTAGTTTAAGCCTCAGGTGAAATCATATATGATCAGGTAGGTTATCTAATTTTCTTCCCTTGCCAAATAAATTCAGTCTTCTCTGTATTTGTTCTTGTTGATTGAGCAAAGGAATTAAACATAGAGAGAATTTGATAATGATATATTAGCATTTTGGGAAGATGCTATTATCATGGGGGAATGAAAACATTGGTTTGTTCTGTTCTGCTACAAATATATAAAGTGCCAAAAGCAGCGAATGTTGTAATCTATTTTCTACAATAGCAGTAAATATGAAAATATAATTTGAATTGAGAGAGATGTTATGAGGATGGTTACCCCATTGATGTTCAAAGCTCCCAAATCGTCCACAGTGTACGTGTAATGGAAGAACCACCGCTGTTAAATTTCCCTTTAATTATAGCATTAAAAATATATATTACTGTTATTCTTATAGTTCACAAGCCATGGCTAGTGAACTACAGTTATGCATTGCAAAAAAATGAGGGAAATTAAATAAGTGATAGATTCTGAAGGTATGTTACTTAAGATATCATCAAACTGAAAATTAATTATAATTTCTTCAATGAGGCAGTCATACTACCTAATCCTGAATCAATGGATACTCATATGGTGCATCTCCTTACCCTTATGCATGCAGCATGGATTTGTGAATTGGTTTATTTCTCTTTTGCCAAATTTTCATTCATTATTAATGATGGAGAACCAAATCATTACCATCATTCTAGTTGCATGAACTGAATAATCAGAATGAACAGAAATTCCTACATCTAGACTGTTGCAACCCTGTTATACTTAATATAGATTTGTTGACTCTCACATTTTAAAGAATTGATTTTATTTCATTTTATGGAAGGTCTGTACAACCAGAATCTGAATGCATGCAAGCAACAGCTATTGCATCATGTATGACATTCTGTGATTTTTTAAAATATGAGTAGGTATTCTTCAAGGAATTAAAGAAGGGTGGGGTTAAACCTGGCATTGCCATAAGCCCACTCTTAACCCTTTAATTGCAAACGCTGCAGATTTTTCACCCCTCTGAATGAATGCAGTTTATAAACACTGCAGATTTATCCATGCAAGAGAATGAATGGTGTCTTAAAATGTTGCTAAGGCCAGGTAGGCAGAAAAGATCCAAGTCTTCATTAAGGTCCTTACCTCCTGGGTGTAAGGACCCTTCCTTGGCTTAGAGGAGGGGATTATCTCCACCCTTCTTCGCAGTGCCAGCCTCAGTCTTGGCAGTTGTTCACCATCACTTGTTTGTTTATCTAATGGAACAATCATGTGTTTAATTTACCATGTTTAGGTAATTTAGAATTATGTCTTTAAATTGTATGATGTTTAGTTCCAGAACTTTATTCCTTTTATATTTTTTTGAGTCTCTATAAATTTTAAATGGAGCTGTAATGTTATTATTAACAGAGTTCCAGGTTCAAGAAATCCGGCCCACAAAATCCAGGAGATTCAAGAAATAATTGCCATGCAAAAAATCTATCTTGCACTGTCATTGTGAATACATTTCCTTAAAGGTGGTTCCTCATGAGGTTTTAACATTAAAATGTGTTTTTATGTAAAACATGGGTACGGTTGGAAAATGCACAGAATCGTCTCCTAGTTTGAAGCAAAACAAATAATTTATCATTGTTATCATTTATATGATGTTTATTATGATAGATATCGTAATATTAACAGTAGAATTTCGTTTAAAAGCCCAAAATGGTATTTATAACAACAGAAATTATTTCTCTATGAAATTGTTCTTAGAGGGTTACTACTACTTAATTAATAAAATTAATGAGTTTAAAATAGTTGACTGCAGACACAAGGCCGTGGTTGGTTCTCATTTGGAAAAGGGTGAAGATAGTCTCTGCTCAGTGGCCAAGGAAAGAGTTCAAAACCCCACTGGGTCTGGTCCAAATCAAGGGAAAGAAATACCTGCTGGAAACTTTGTTTCAAGAGAGCTTTGTTCAGGGAGTGGAAAAAATTCTAGAGGAACCCGTGGAAAGGAAAGCTTTTTCCTGCAAAAGGGTTAATGTAGGGGTGCATGGTTAGACTTCAGGTCTAATTTACCCAATATTTAACTTGGTGTGCTGTCCACCCTGCAAATCAGTGCAGACTTGAATAACTATGAAAATTGACTTTCTCGGTTGGGCCTGTGCTCTATCGCTTGTAATCCAGAACTTTACATCAAACAAACCCCCTCTCAAGAAGAAAATCAAAGTGTTCACTAAACCATGATAAATGACTTACACCTAGTGGTAGCTGAAACATTCAAGTAAAGGTTGTTCAGTTTAGGAAAGTGTGCCAATACAGAGCACCCTGACATGAATCCTCAGATTAGGAATAAATTAAATAGAATACAAAATGGTTGTGAATAGATGTAAGTGCATCAAAATGACTAACCTCGTCAGTTTTCCATTGTGGTTGGTGGGAAGAGCCCATCCTAAGAGTTCAGGGAAAGAATGGAAGAACCATTTATTTCCATTTCCAGGTTTAAGATTAAAAGAAACCTTCTAAATATAGTGAAGCAAAGAGTAAAAGATACAAGTCATGATTCACATCACATAAACCTTGGACAATAGGCTAAGATTGACCATAAGGAGCATGATATGGAGGAATAAACATAAATAAAATAGAATTGTTCACCATACTAGCAGACAATTGTTACTCAAACTGTTTTTGTTGTATCAATTACATTTATTCTTTATGCAAATTTATTATAATATTATAAACAACGATTAATTTATTTTAGTTGAATAAAAACATTACTTTCACATCTAAGAAAGTAACTTCTTTATTCATTTTTTCATCACAAAGTGTTACAAAACTCTCAAATTCATGCTGTCGCCTTTCGCTAGTGCATAACACCAAACTTTGGTGACATTTGTATGGTAAAGTAACAACTTATTTTTCCTCTTTCCATTATATATGACATGCATTTCTGTACATAGTTAACTATCATCTTCCCCCGCAGATTGCTGTGAAGAGTGAAGAGGTTGTATCTACCGGGGAGTCACTGGTCATGGACTCAAGGAACCCCACGAATGGCAGTTTGTTTGAAGTGTCACAGTCAGCAATGGGTCATGATAGCGATATTGATGTTAGTAGACAGCGAAAATAATCACGATGGTGTTTTTTGTGTTTGTAACAAAATGTATTCAATCAAATTACCATTATATTTTTGGAAACAATGTATGCGGAAAGTGTAATTACCGTTCGAATAATGAGTGACTTCCATAATTTTTCTGCTAGAATGAAGTCTTGAAATTGAAAACCTGGTGAATTTTAATGCCATAGGTGAGTTTTAGGATTGTTCAGGCACTCAGTGGCTTTGCACAGCAGTGATGGAATTAGATAGATAGAGAATTCATTCTATGGATAGATAGATAGAGAATTCATTCTATGGATATATGGATGGAGAATTTATTCAGTGGATGCATTGTTTTTTTCAAGGGGAAAGAGAGTATTTTACCTGGGGAAATTTTATCAGTTGCCATCTTTTATGTAATTGCTATATTGTGAGCTACATATGTTCAAGTGAAATCATATAATGGTGCATTGTTTGAGGTATAAAGTGTTTAGGGAAGGGATGGTAATCTTTTGTGGATAGTCCAGCATGGATACTTACATCTTCTCATAAAACATAAATAATAATATAGACTTGGGTGTTTTAGTGTTTGTTCAGCCAAGGTTATTTCACAGTAGCTCACCTGAAATACTAATCCTAAGATGCACAAAATTGCTATTCTCTGAATGTGATGTGTAACAATACCTATATATGTCAGGCCAAAATGCAACTAAGTAGGCTACCGTGGCTGGAAAATAAATATCTTTCTATTCTTACCCCATCTTGAAGAAAGGGAATGCATTCCAATGTTGTGAAGGAAAACATGGGTGAAGGATCTCAGGCAACTGTTAAGGGAAGTATCTGTTCAAGGCCTGGATACAAGAGGCGAAGTATATTATGCAAAAGGAAACGTGAACCTTGTTGAGAATAATGGGTGGACATGAGGAATAAAAGTAACTCACATGTGATCAGTTCAACTGCATTGCAAAAGTAGCTCAGCACAGATGTCATTGGTTTGCTTACATAGTTCCAACAATCCTAAAGGTGTGAAAAGTTGCAGGCCATTTCTTCAGCTCAGTGGAGGGAATGTTGGATATCAATAAAGAGTGCCAATCGTATGATATTTTACTAAATGGTGGATTGATAATTAAAAAATTATTTATCAATGAAACTGCCTCACAAAAAAACATTCTCTTGCAGATTCCTATAAAGTCTGAAGGGGATAATGCTGTTGAGGATCCACTACAACATGATACATGCAAGAATGGGGACAGTGACCACAGTAGTCAGTCCATTGACATAGAGGGCCTCGGCATTGATCATAAGGTGAGGAGGGTATTGAAAAATAAAAGTTCAGGTCCCAGTTTTAGAGGTTGCTTTTGCACAGGTTTTCTCTCGGCATTCTTTATTTCGTTACATTTACTCACAATATTTTTCCTTATGTTCAATAGAATTTTTTGGAAGCTACATGAAATATGTAAGTAAGCTAATTATCAAAGCTCAAATCTCTACATAGAAATCTAATATCCTTCCAATTTTTTCTCTTTACTTTTGTCTGCTATACTTTGCCCAATTTTCTCTGTTTGGTACTAATTAGCATGTAAATTAATATTATGACACTGTTAGTTAAATCTGCCTTGATTTCTAATACATAATACCAGCCAAAAAACTGTGGTTGTGAGAGGAGGTTGAAGACAAATATTCATCAATCAGGGCTACTCCTGGGACATACATCATCAGGGTATGAGTTAAAGAGACATGCTGCAATTCCACTAATTAAATATTTATCTATATGATTCGATTTTGATGATCTATATGATGGTCAGTAAACAGCTTAGCTAAGAAGCACTGTACATACAGAAGGGGAGGCGTGGTGGGAAGATTGTAATGAGAAAGGAAGGTGACTTGTGAGTAGGCTGTAATTGGAGAGATGGGGAAGAAGGTGGGTTAAAAGAACGATGGTCAATTCCCCTCAGTGGGTAGACGGCGCATATTTGGTTGTAGATAGGAAGGTATTAATTGTTGCATTTTTGAAAATGCAGAAGAGGGAAGAAGGTTCCAATCTTTTGTTCAACAAATGACATTTCCCAGAATCTAAACAACTCAGAATTTCCAATTCCTGCAGTGCATCAAACTTGGGCAATGTGTGGTATTTTCTGTGGGAAATAACTATCATTTATTTATTTATAGAGTTTAACTATATAAACTTTATGAATCATTCCATGTCAATTCCACCAGAAAATTGGCAAAAGTGACCCTTTGAGTCACCGATTTTGACTAAATTTGCTAGAATCGCTTCATTTGATGAGAAAATGAAAACTCCAAAGCCGTTGTTCAAAAAATGCAAGCGTTTACAAGAAATGGCAATGTTGAAAAATTCAAATTTTGCAAAAGTTATTACACATTTTATGGTATATCTCTGAAACTATTTTGGCTACAGACAGGCTAAATCGGTTATGTTAAATGTCTTGAATTGGAAAAATATAATGAGAGATTATATAGTGAAATATAAACAATTTATATAGTTTATAACAGTTTTAAATTTTCAAATTGATTTTTGACGAGATACCTGTGCCTACGATTTTACTAATTTTTTTGTATGTTGTAGACACAATCCTCCTTAACAAATTAAAAAAGTTTACCAGAGGTTATATTTCATTTTTGAAAAGGAAAATATTTTTTAGTGAAGGCGTAACACCTGCCGGAACTGCGACGCCCGGCTATGGCAAGACCGTATGATAGTCTATTTCTGATGTTCTTGATCAAATGCCGAGTATCACGAAAGGTAAATGTTTTTCGATTTGTATTCCACTGGCAAAGTTTCTCTCCTTGCCCATCTGTCCTCACATTTCCAAAATAGTCCAGTTTCCAGTCGACCGAAGCACAATTAAAAGCATTGCCTTTGCCACTGCTCTTTCTAGGAGAAAAATCGATTGTAAAAGAAATTTAACCAAAACCTCCCCTTTCACTGGTCCTAGTGAGGCAGACAGCAATTATCTGGGTGTGTCAGCTAAAAAATTAGCACCAGTGTATGATCTGCCATCTTTGTGACAGAGTTATCATTGAGTCCATCGTCTCCAAATTTCACTAAGGCAACTTTGCTCCGGTTGGTTGAGCACAATGATAAACTTTGTCACGCCGATATTTTATCCCAAAATATGATTCCATGTTTTTGAATATTCATTTTACCACAGAGCTGCAGCTTAAACAGCTCGATAATCTCCCATCAAATCCCCAAGGTTTACACCGACGATCGTGGTATCCAGTGAGGATAAATATTGCCTCACAGCCCTCACATTTGGCAGTGGCAAAATGTCACTAATACGAGGAAACTTATATCCCCCAGGTGAGCTCACATTAAAAAGCATGCACAACAGCATCCAGTCTTCGGAATACCTTGAACCATTCATCTTACTGAGCTTGTATGCATGGTGGATTTTTTTCAATGCAATCAGCTGATTCCTTGCTATATTTGGGCAGGCTTCTAGGTTTTACAGGAATGCACCTCCCTTCCCATCTTTTTATCGTTTCATGAACCTCCATTTACAGCCTTATTCTCTTCTTAACTCTCTTCGCATCTTATTCTTTGGTCTGCTTAGGGATCACTTTCCATTAACACTGTATAACACTATTTTTTTGTGAATCTGAGGGAGTTTGTAAAATAAAAAAACACATATTTTCCATTCGTTGATCTGTCAATTAGTTCTCAAGATATAAGTGACAAAAAATTGATGTTTTTAACCTTTTAAGATAAGTGGACATGCCTTCCCTGCCTTTTTTATCATTTCATGAATCTCCATTTACAGCCATATTCTCTTCTTTACTCTATTTGCATCTTATTCTTTGGTCTGCTTAGGGATCTTGATATAATGCTCTCTTTGCTTGGGCTATACTACTGATCTTTCTCGCTCCATCAATCCTTAGTTACTTCGTTTGTGACTTTTACTACGTCGGTTGTGATTTTTAAACAATGTGTTGGCAACCACTGCTTAAATTATGTTTTGTGCAGAACTCCAGTAGTCTTTCTCCTCTTTCGTTTTGGTTTCCCAATCCATATTTTCCAGATAATCTTCCATATTTACATTTGTCGACTACAGCATTCCAGTCTCCTAAAATAATTAGGTTTTATTTTCGTCTTACTACTTTTATAACTTGCATTATATCTTCGTAGACGTCTTCCACTTATTCATCTTCGTAGTCCAATGTAGGCATGTGATTTTGCACCACAATGCTATCATTAGGCTTGGTCTCAATCTTCACCATTATAATCCTCTCACTGTAGTGCAGGAAGCTCTTTTCACGCAGTTCTGCAATCTTCCTGATCATTATGTAGAGCGTTACCATTCAGTGATCCGGTGTGAATAATTCTGTAACTTCCGCTCCAAAAGTCTCCTTCTTTGCGCCATCTATTTTCACTGATTCCTAATATATCGAGGTCCATTCTCCGAATTTACACCTTCCGGGCCTCGATATAGATCTTCATAACATGTGCGCTAGCATTATCATTATTTTTTGATTTAACTTTTGTCTGAGAGAACGTGATCTCCATTCTTCATTTTTCATGCAGCACTTCAAATCGCTTTTACAATCACTGGAGCGAATTTTATAGATGGTTATTGTTAACCCTGCACCACTCTATGGGTAAGCCTTGAGCGATAAACATTGCGATAACGTGAAAGATTGATCCGTGATTCCCCACCAGGTTCTCCAATCTTCCTTATGTCCAAAGTGATCGCACGTTCCAATTTCCTACCCTAAAATGTTTATCTCACTTGACTGATGTACTGTCTCGGGTAGTCTTCGCCCAGAGATCCAAATGGTGAACTATTTTACTTCTGGAATATTTTACACGAGAGGGTTCCATCACGTCTTGATATAAAAATAAGAGTGGAGTAGCTGCAACTCCTTGCGATAATAATGTGGTGGTTTCCCCTTCCCTTCCACATTACAGTACTACAGGAGTTAAAGTAAATCTAACCATGCCTGTAGTGAAATGAATGTCATTCTACCGACCACTGTGGTCTCGGTTGGCAGTAAATGTAGGATTGTTCAAGCTTTCAAGACAAATATTTTAATTAGCCTCTTTAAAATGACTTACCAGTTACTATACGAAGAGCAACGTGCATCCCGCTAAAATAAATGAACAAGTGGATGATTTTATTATAAATCGTGGAGGAATAATTCAATAACTGCAGTCCATAACATTTGACAACCACTAAAAACAGAACTTTAAATCCCAAGGCAATGCCAACTATCCTAAAACTCTTGAGGTGTATTCAATTTTAGTTAATTGCTGACCTTTATTTCTTTCAACTACAATGAGGAAGAGGAAAACATATTTCATACTCGTCTTCAAAAGGAGAACTCTTAACTATCTGTGTTCTGAGTAACCTGATCTCCCTGCCAATTTCGCTAGCTCTCCTGTCGCCACCTCTGAAAAATCCCAGCTGGGACACATCAGGTCCATCCCCTCAACTCCCCATTCCACCTCCCTCGGTGACAATGCTGACGACAACTCAAAAGAACTACTAGAGTTGTGAGATCATGGTGAGACGAGAGACAGTTAAATTGAAGGTTTTAAAGTACGATGAACAATGTTAAGGATTATATAGCGATCAGGCTGGAAACATGTTTTTGTAACTAGGTTTTCTTGCACCAGGCATGATTATTAAACATTATTTCATAAAATTTACAATAATTCGATCGGCCTCATTTTTTTGCTCCCTGATCAGCCATCAGGTATCTTAGCTACACAAGTTATGAAATCCGTATATAGAAAATAATTTGTCAATATCAAGAGAGGAACTGAATGATATACATATAGATGTAGTGTATATGCTGCTTGCATTTACTTCCCTGAACATTGCCTTGCTTAAATTTGAGTAGATTTATTACTGTATACATTCACAAGGAAAATAAATATATCTAGGAGACATTACATTATGTTTTTCGTATTAAACTTTTAAATTTGGTAATCAGCCTTGAATGGCCTGTAATTTTTGTTTTCAATTTTTCTGAACCTTAGTATTGCTTCAGTTTCTTCAGTCCATGTTGTGTGGTGTGTGTAAATTTATTGTATTATTTTTTTCTTATGACTTATTTATCTTTCATATGCCATGATCTGTGATTCATAGTGAATCACTGTTAAATTTGTATTTATATTTAATTTAGAGTCAATCAGGGTTCGCTTGAAAGATGTGGATTCCATTTCTCATTCTAGGCGGGTGATGCGACCATCCATGGGGTGGAAGTTGAGGGTTCTGGAAATGAGCAAGATGGTGCTGGAAATTGTGTTAGCGAGAAAGGTAGGCATTGAGTAAATAATTGGCAGCCATAGAGACATTGGTGTTTATCAAGGGGGACCTTAGATAGGTTGGTTGTAGATTGTAGTTTTGGTGGAGTTCTTCTCAAGGAGGCCATAAGGCACATCCTTATCCATTGTGCCAACCATCCTTCAGGTGAATCACCCATAAAGGAAAATGCCTTGCTGATTATCAGGGGTCCCCTTTTGGTAAATACCTATTATAATATATATCTATAATATATATCTATAATATATATTTATAATACCTATTATATATATTTTATTTAAATGCCTATTATTATAATAACCTACCTATAAATACCATGGGGTCCTTGACATGTTGTACCAGGTCATCTGAGTGTTCATCTTGTTTCATTTTGAAATTTTTAAATTAAATATTTTTTCGTAGAATTGAAATTTAACTCGACTCTTCTGTTTCAAAGGCCTTGCAAAGGTCTGAGTTGAAAAAAATTGTCATAATCTGAAATGTAAAAATGAAATCTGAGAGTTTGGGGATGAAACATTATGTTATTCATCAGTGGAATCCTGCATATGACATGCAGGAATAATGGTGTTTTAAATTTTTTAATATTATATAATTTTTTATTTATTTAAAATTTTTTAAATTGGAATACTTCGAAGCAAGAGGCTATCTGAGATGCATTGCAATCCCAGGATCTATGGTCTCCTCTCACGAGAGTTATAGTTACTCCTGCATGTCATTAATTAATTTTTTTTATAATATTCAATTTTTATTTCAGTTTATAAAATTAAATTTTATAAAATTAAATTAAAAAATTATAAAAATTAATAATAATTAATTATTTTTTGTGTTATAATTCATTGTTAGTGAGAACAAGTAAGAAGCAAGAGTAAGGATGCTAAATATTGCATGAAAAGAATGGAAATAAGCTGATATAAAGTGAGAACTATCACAAAAAGGAATCAGGCTAAGGGAATGGAATGCTCTTTAGACTTGGAAAATTCCTTCTTAGCTACTGAAAAGTATATGAAATACTGGGTAGAGAACCTGGTAGCATGCCATGATATTTCTGTGTCTGGTGAGATTCTTTTTAGCCTTTTACTTAATAATATTTTCCAGGCCAAGAAGCTGTCTCTGAGCAAGATGCCATGTCCAGATATAAAACAAGCCCATTCTTGGTGGGGGAGTCCAGTACCATTTCAAACACTGGAAGTGCACCTGGAGGAAAGGTTGCATCGAGGAGGCGAACTAAAACTGCACTAAGAGGATCAGGTGCAGACATGAGTAGAGGTGGGGTTGGTAGTAGTTGGTTTTTTGGTCTGCGAAAAGTGAGGGAGAGATTTATTTGTGTTGAATGTGGAGCTACGTTCCTCTGCAAGCTGACTCTGTCGAGCCACATCAGAGTTCACCAGAGCAGGATAGATGACACGCTTGCTGCTAAGGAAGGGCAGGGTCTGGAGAATGAGCATGGTACAAAATGTCCCCGCTCCAATTATGAAGAGGGGTTAGGCACGTGTCGTGACTTAGGTGGTGAGGGGTTCATCTGCATACAATGTGGGAAGGCTTGCACTCGGAAGGCTGCACTCATAAGACATATACGTTCCCATATTGAGCACCCAAGGAGTCACATGAGGACCCAATATGGAAAGAGACCTTTTGAATGTGAGGTGTGCAATAAAAAGTTCTCTCTCAGTGGGAACCTGAGGAGGCACATGAGGACCCATGACGGAAAGAGACCTTTTGAGTGTGAGTTGTGCAATAAAAAGTTCTGTCTCAGTGGGTACCTGAAGAGTCACATGAGGACCCATGACGGAAAGAGACCTTTTGAGTGTGAGGTGTGCAATAAAAAGTTCTCTCTCAGTGGGACCCTGAGGAGGCACATGAGGACCCATGACGGAAAGAGACCTTTTGAGTGTGAGGTGTGCAATAAAAAGTTCTGTCTCAGTGGGTACCTGAAGAGTCACATGAGGACCCATGACGGAAAGAGACCTTTTGAGTGTGAGGTGTGCAATAAAAAGTTCTCTCTCAGTGGGAACCTGAGGGTTCACATGAGGACTCATGATGGAAATAGGCCGTTTGAATGTCAACTGTGCCACAAGAAGTTCACCCAGAATGGGAACCTCGAGAGTCACATGAGGACCCATGACGGAAAGAGACCTTTTGAGTGTGAGGTGTGCAACAAAAAGTTCTCTCTCAGTACGAGTATGAGGGTTCACATGAGGACCCATGATGGAAATAGGCCATTTGAATGTCAACTGTGCCACAAGAAGTTCTCCCAGAGTGGAAGCTTGAGGAGGCACATGAGGACCCATGACGGAACTAAGCCTTTTTGAGTGAGCTGTACCACAAATAGCTCTCCCAGAGTGGTCACCTAAAGGGTCACATGACTCGGCACGAAGAGAATTGCCATGAATGTCATCAATGCCACTAATCGTTCAGGACGTAGTCAAATCTGAGGAGGCAGGTGGACATGGGCGCCGAGATGGGGGTGCAAGGGGGTGCACTTGCACCCCCCTGGCTCATGAAACATTTTGGGAAATGATTGTACCAACTACTTCTTTAATTTGAATAGGAACAGTGTATTTAGAAAAGTAAAATATTACAAATAAGAACAACCAAATAGAGTCCTTTTTAACAAAACTGCTATTGTTTTACTGTTTAAACAAAAGCTTCAACCTTCTTGATTCTGCACCAAATTTGTCTACAACTGAGTCAATAGTTTTTTTTTGAATCCTTTCTTTCCTGTGAACACTGAGCATACAAAGGCCGCTTAATCTGCTGTCTTCCATTGTGTTTCGGGTCCAAGTCTTGACCCGCCTTCTAGTTCTAAACGGACGTTCAAGTGTGCAGGTCGTTGTTGGCAGGGTCAGGCCAATCTTTATTGCATACACTATAGCTGTGAATAATGGGGTGGCATGTATAATCAAGTCACCATAATCAACTTAGTTGGCATCCGCTTCTAATTCATTTTTCCACATTTAAAACCATGTTAGGGTGCCAGCTGTAAAATTCAGTAAGAGATTGCTATATACACTTACGATGTTTTCTGTGCCACGTAAAGGTTTACTTGTCTAGGTTTTTCATTTCCTTTAGGGGAAGCTGCATAAGTGAGAAAACCTTTTCTTGTAATTGAGATAAGTGATCTCTTAAGGACGAGATGGGTAAATCTAAGTAGGATATGAAGATTGTTATCTTGAGGAAATCTTCTAAATTCTCACACGTGATCAGCCTTGTGAAATTGTCTAGCAAAAACTCGAGACCGCTTCATTTCAATGCCTAGCTTATTGCAAATATCTTTTGCCTTCTTAAAATTGTGGACAATTCTGTGGAAGCATCTTCCCGGTGAGTTTGAAACACATGTTAACTTACTCTACTAACGTCTTCGTCAAGTTACCGAAAATCGTGATAGGCTGAGGCCTATTATTAACCCCTTAACTGGGGTAAGCGACTATAGTCGCGAGCCATTATCTCATCCCAGGTGGGGTGTGCGACTATAGTCGCGCGCTGCGTAGTTATCTCTGTCTTGCTGGGGAAGGCAAATATATTTGTGCGCCGTGTTCCTAATGTATGCTATGAGACTCTGGTCTGTCATCTTTTCCTTTTTTAAACTTATGTGCATCTTAAGTGAACCATATATATATTTTTTATATTGGTTTACTCATAGCATGAATTTATTTGCATTTGAATAGTGTATCGCCATATTATCGCACTGTTCTGTCATGAGGCTATAAATTGTATTTGATCTCATGACTTGACATTTATTTAGAATTATAATTGACACTTGAAATTTTAACTGGCAGATAATATTATTTATATTACGAAATAGTACTACGCTTTTATTTAGTTCTGACAATAAATTCGAATTTCGCAAAATATTGCCTTTCTATAAGACGTTGTAAATGATTGTTTCCTTTTTTCCTGTTATTACAATGATTATTTGGAATTGTTTTAAAAAAAATACATATTTTACAGTCAGTTTGATGAAGAAATTCAATTTGTAAATGCCTATTGAGAAACTTTTGACGTTCAGCTTCTTTTTTTCGAATAAACCCCCTTCACGTAGTTCTTTATCCAAGCCATCCAGATCATGGTCAGACGATATACACACATAATTATTGTTTTAATCACTATGCACCTATTATTACTGAAGTTTATAATATTCATGGCGATTCTTCTCGTGAAATTCTTTATGATTTTGAAATTGAATGATGGAGCGTTGTTCCGAATTCCTGGCTGACGTGTACGAAATATTCGCTCATTTCTTATTTCACATTACATCACTTGATAACCTATTGGATCTTCCTTGCTGTTTAGCTATTCTTGCGGTTCATGGTAAATTCCTCCTGGTTTTTTTTTCAATCGCCGTGAAGTGAGCTTCCAATATTCAAGCGTATTATTTTGCAAACTAGTCGGAAAATATTCAATTTCTAAAAACTGGATATATATCACCATTCAGATTGACGGTACAGTTTTCCATTGGTAAGACTATATTTTTCTTTCACAGGAGAACCTTGTTTATCAACCCCAAGATCGTTTGAAACGATTTTAGTCCAATTTTCGTATCTTTTTTATGAATTAGCTTACATTTCCATCTAGACATTTTCTCATCGAAAAATATCAACTATAAATTTTCAGAAAGATTGTACCAATTTTTCCTATGCCTAAAACTGAGTTGTAACTCTGCATTGTTTTTGGCTTCGGATGAACCCCAATGTATGTTATTTGACATTGCAACATTAATTCAAAAATATTTATGCGTGAAATTTCCATCCGGGTAAATTAAATAACACTGAAATCTCTTCCTGCTCTGTTTCGTCACTTGGTTCCAGTTTACGAAAATATTCTCGGATCAACGAAGTATTGATTAGGCGGCATGGGAAGACAGCTATTTCTTTAGCTAAGCAATACAGTTTCATGCAGTAATGTTCACTGCCTTAAGTTATATAAATCTAACAACCGCGATATTATTTGCACCAATTAAATCCATTTCATACGTGAATTTGTTACGAAGATGATAAATAATTTAGACCTACGGATTTAGACAGTAATGTTCGCCCGACGTACTTCATTTTCATTATTTGGGCTAAGTCATGGGGATTTCTCTGGCACCGCGGTCGTTCCCCTAAGTTCCATACCCTCTGCGAACGGTGTTTGGAACTACACGATTACCCCCCACCCTTTCGAGGTCAAGGGAGGGGGAAATTTCCCCCTCCATGCACCCCTGTTGATTTGAAATGAGGGAAGCACACGCAGTGTTAACGGCTATCGGAGAATTAATGAGGCGGTCGAAATCTGTGTTTTTGTTGTAATTGACGCCTGAATTTGGATGTGGAATGCAGAAAGTGCTGTATTGAAGGTTGATCTGCTCCCAGAGAGAAGTACTTGAGAGGTAGGTGCAACTTTAAGGGGTTATGGTATCTTCGGCCGCGGGCTGTTTCGGGCGGCATTCTCTTCGCTCTGTCCGTGTTTATATATCATTCAACTACGGGATAACTATTGAAGATAGAGACTTGCGGTTTTCTTTACTTGATTCAGGAGATGTATTTGCACATTACCATTGGAAACAAAAAAATTTTATTTCTCTAGGTTAGCGGGAAAATCAAGCTGAACTTTAGCTTATTATTGGCAAATTGTAGGTAGCTGAAGATGTCATTACATATCAAGAAGAAAATGATGTTGGACATGTTTCCTCAAATGTGGTATTTATATTTTTTTTACTTAAGGGAATTTTGTAAATTAATGTCACTTTAATGTATTATGAGAGATAGAGATTGTTTGTCTCTTAGCGGGAGATCTGATTATTTTTAACTTGGGCAAGTGGTTTAAATACTTAATGTCACAGATTGCTTAAGTTCCACTCCTTTATTAAGTGATATATGTATGACAATATACAGTGTTGACAACACCGGACACTTCCTCCCATTTTATTTTTCACGTTTTATATGAATTCTTACATTTAGGGAAACAGATACAATGGAACCAGGAACTGAATATTAGCCCCGTAAACTACAAATCCAATGTGATACATTAGTATACTGGCAAAACTGACAAATACGGGCCAATGAAATAGTTTTTTTGAAAGTTAACTTTAGTTTTGTCATTGAAGATGAAATATTTTAGCCTATTTACGTAAACATGAAAACATCTACGGAATATGATCCTTTAAATGCCTTGGCTTTTTGATTCCTCGTAGGAATCCTTGATTTCCCTATGGGGTTCAATATGTTTTGTGAATTTATTTTCACATTTGATGTATTATTGTCCATTTGAAATGATCTTCCATGTGGAAAGAGGGGTGAGCCATAGAGAATTCAATTTTTCAAGTTTGCACCACACTAACTCTCGTGCAAGGGAAGGAAATATGTGGAATGGACAATGTAGACGAGCTTAGAATGCCTGTGGGGTTTTGCTGCATGTAAGGAAATGCGTAAGGTAGAATAAAAGGTTTGCTCTTGTGTTTAATGAGTGGATATAGTTGGTAATGGCATTACAGTTACGCAGCAAAGGACATTGTATTGTGAATTTGCCGAAAAAGTAAGCTTCGAAATTAATTTGTTACACATCCATCAAAGTCCAATGCACAATTTTATGCTTGATATAATACCATAGCCAATTGTAAGTTGGAATCCTCTTCCTCTTCTTCGTTCTTATCCCAGGTGTTGCTATAATGGGGAATATGCATGAAATTTTTTTCTCTTGTATTGATGATGTACTTGATAAGAAATTTTGTCACAAATTCAAATATATTTAGCCAAAATTCTCTACTCCAACCACTGAGATTATTGAAAGCTCTTAAATTGTTCTCGCAAATTGGTCCAAGTCACGTCAAAGTAGTGATTCAATATTGCTGTGGAAACAGATGTTTATTTTAGTAGAAAACGAAGCTAGTATAGTATTTAAGGATTTCAGCAATTTCTTGATCGAAACCATAACTGCAATAGAATTTTAAAGAGCAGAATCCGACAATTTGCCTTTGGTGGACTCCCTTACGATGGCATTCTTCTAAAAAATACAACAATTGCTTTGTCATAGTACTGACTCATCTGGTGAAAACAAACAGGACACTATACAGTTATTATACATTTCATATATAATATACTCGTTACGTTCCCTACTACTTAAATAAAAATCTGAATAAATTTGTTTATTGTATTAAGCCAATAAGATAAATACATACGTTTTCACCAGGGGCGGATTCAGCATCAAATTTGGGGGGAGGTCATGACCTGGGTCCGGGGGGTATGGAATCCCCCCCCTCCTGGGAGAGAGGGGCGTTCTTCCGTGTAAATTATTTTAAAATACCCACTTTTTACGCATTTTGGAGCCTAAAATTTCATTTGTTTTCTTAACAACAGATGAAATTGAACAATTTTAGACATTTAAGAAGTTTAACAATGGAGAAGAAATAAAAAAGCCAACTTAAAGTTTAAAATAATTATAAATATTAATGTTTCATACAACAGAAAATGTGAAAACATTTCATTGGAAAAGGTTTACAGTGATGATAAGCACATAAAAGTTAATCTGTTTAATTAGGGGCTTACTAAAAGGTTTGAGTTGGATGTTATAATTGCTGTACGGTATTATCAGTATCATGAAACAAAAGAATTTATAGAAAGCCAACTCATGATCAGTTTTTCAAATTACGAAAGTGATAAAATCTAGAAAATAATTGCATGCAAAAATGTTGACAAAAAACCGAGAGCTGAAGTCATTTGCGCCATTTAGGATAGGTTGGTAAATGGGTAATGGTAGGAGTTTTCAGAAAACGGGGGAAGGGTGGAGAGAAACCCGGTGTCGGCATTAGCCTACTCTTAACGAAAGGCGCCAAGGGGACCACGGTTTAACGTCCCATCCGACGGATGGAGTACTGGACTTGAAATGCCCTCCACTAGGCACTCAAGTGGGGACCGGTTTTCCCGGTCCCCACTTGAGTGCCTTGGAGCCCACTTGACCGGCCCAATATCATTTTTACACTGTCACTTATCACTTATGGGTCAATCCGATATTGGCTACCGATATCGGCAAATGTCAAAAGTGATAACATTTGCCATTATAAAAATGACATTTGCTGACGATATTGGGCCGATATTAATTTGATGATAAAAGACATATGTCACTACTATACAGTGGCATAAAAATGATATTGGGCCGACGTATGTTTGATATTACCATGGACTGCTTTTTCATTAACATGATATTGGGATGATTTAATAAGTAAGATAGTTAAAATGTATCCTGGATAAACATGTTACAAACTTTTTTAATAAGGGATGGTCGTACAATGAAATTGCGATGGAAAAAGAAATTGCGAGAGGTAGTTTCGATCTAAGATCGTTCACATTGAGAACCCTGCATTTTAGCCCTGACTCAACTATCCTTATTACGAAATGGGTAATTTTATGCGTTTATGATAGTAATAAGTCTATCGTTTATGATAAATAAGTCCTCCCTTACTGAAAATTACGTAACTTTAAGCGTTATCATTGTAGTACATTATTTCAAACTCGTTTTCTATTGAAGTTATAGGGGTCATTCCACCTCAATTCAACAAACGTTTGTCCCTTAGGGTCTCAGATTTTGATAAAAATTGGTGTATGGGAACAAAATCAACTCAAACTGAATACCCTCAAACAGTTTCGTCAAAAAAAATGGTTCAGCCGATTCTGAGATGGAGTATTTGAGAAAAGTTTATTAACAATTTTTTGAACATTAGTAATTAACAACAATAGGGTTTAGAAGAAAATAATTTTTCTTGATATATTTGCATTTAATAAAAATTTAGCTTTAAAAAGAGCTATTAATTATTGCTGTATGACAATTACAAGCGGAGATATAAGTGATAATATGATTTAAGGCTCGGAATTTTGCTAAAAATGCGAAAAAATTAAAACATGCATAATTCACTCAAAAATTTTTTTTTCACGAAACTGTTTGAGGGTATTCAGTTTGAGTTGATTTTGTTCCCATACACCAATTTTTATCAAAATCTGAGACCCTAAGGGACAAACGTTTGTTGAATTGAGGTGGAATGACCCATAGGAGTTATAACCCAATATGTGGTTCCAATTAACTGCCATGCGAAAAAATTCACCTGGACCGGGAATGGAACCACGGACCTTTGACTGCTCAGACCATTACGCTACCCATTATCCCTAATTCGCATGGCATTTTACCAAGGTTCAAGGAATTAGATGTTGAGCCCTCGTGGTCCATCAAGGATGGCAGTGCAAGGGAGAAAGGGCTTCAAAGAAGCCACGACCAAAGGTGAACCCCATCCAGCGCTAAAGCCACGCTTGGCGGTAAATGTAGGATATTCCAAGCCTGCCGCGTGAACGACAATTTGTAAGCAAACATCGAATCCTTACTAATTCTGAAGATTCAAGCGATATGGAGTGGAAGCGAAACATGATAACGCAGGCTCATGTTTTTTTCTTTCTGTGTTTTCGAATCCTTAAATAGTCATATTTCTTATTTTATATGTAGGCCTCCAAATGGTTTCTGATGTTCTGACCAATCACAAATTTTTGACTTTCTTCTCTTTGACGTCGGGGGAAAAATTTTAATACTAAAAACTATAAAATCCAGCGACCAGAAAAATATGATCATTTTTATGCCCTTTATTACTCAGCTCAGCTGACAACATCTTTGATCCGGAAAACGATATCTATTAAATATCAATTTAAGATACGATCGAAGATATCAATTTTACATCGGAGAAAGATATCATTTGTGTCATTTTTATATCGTAATTATCAGCCGATGTTAAAACGAAATCGGTGACGTCAGAATGACATTGGGCCGACGCATAACTGCCATACGATGCTGCTTGGGTGGTATAGCCTTCCTCTTATCCTCTCTTATTTTTTCTTTTTCTTCGCCGATTAAAAATTACAGGGGGAGTTTACCCCCCCTGGCTACGCGCCTGGTGCGACCCTGCTATTCCATATTATATCATATATTGGCTATTTCTATACTATTCCAGGGTAGGTGAAGACTCACTTGTCTGTCAGTCGAGCTCCACAAGCTTATCACGAGACATCGGAAACTGCCGAACATTGCCAAAAGCACTGAGGCACTTCCGACTATGCGGGCTCTACAGCTGTGTCCCAATTCACCAGATAGGTACCATACCAGAATTTAGGGAGGACGCCATCTTGGAAGGGTGTCCCAACTCGTTAGGCATCATAAGGGAGCGGATTTAGGTACCTTTTACAGCCGCCAGATTTGGGCATCGACGAGTGCATCCTTTTCCCATGATTCAAAGCGATAGCAGTGGACTCGATGAAGATGGCTACCAACGAGGGAAAGTATTTTGGCTGAAAGTTTGTTGATATTTTTATAATTAGTCGTGTTGATTCGTTTGTCACAATAAAATATCGTTATAGGGAGTTGATGAAATTTGGGGGGGGGTCATGACCACTGTGACCCCCCCCTAAATCCGCCACTGGTTTTCACCAAGTATACATTAAACAACTTAACACGTATAAACAGGTAAACAATACCCATAAGGCTGTAGTACAATTTCTTGTACAAAATCTTGTACCATCAATTTAACGGCAAGATTGGATGAAGAAATTGTACATAAAGTTGGTTCACAGTTGTACATGTTCAAAGATTTTCATGCAATTTATGCACCAATAACATGCGCAAATATCGTTTTCTGTCGAACAGCTGAATTGTGATATCCGATGACGATAGTATTTTGAAAATACTGCCATTGTAACTGGGTTACAATGATTTGTTACCAGTAATCTTAGCATTAATAACATGAAATTGTACAATTCGCTATTTGCACTCCTTCATCCGCTCGAGAAATCCATCATTTATCCTCCAAACATCGTGTTTATGCTTGTTGCTTATTTTTCCTTTTTGGTTAATAACATCATCGTAATTTCACTGAGTTTTAATGTTTGTCAGTGTGTCCAAATCATCTTTTGAGAAATAGAACACTTCCAACTTGACCGACGAATATCACAATATGGAAGCAAAAAGAATATCATATATGGAAGCAACAAAGAATATCACAATATGTATAACAAAAATGGAAGTTTTGCCATGCTAAGAGGAATAAAAGTGATCGCCAACACAGAACACCAACCTTACGAATACTAAACGAAAGCACCACTACCGTCACATGTCATGTGCAGGAGCTATGGAGTGGATCTTGGACGGTTTCATCCAATAATATAGAGCATCATCTAATTTCTTGTACAAGAAATTGTACGGACACCTCGTACACGATACAGTTCGCGCATTGTACAATTTCTCGTACAAGAAATTTTACCATGTACAATGGCCTATAGAGATACCATGCGATGACCTCCTGGTTTTAATGAAGCTGACACTGCCTTCTGACATGCCAACTTCCATCAAATTGACTGTAGTGTTAATAGGTTGTAAATGCTTTCCTAATTGTTAGGGGTCCTCATATGTGTAAAATCAGTACAGCCCCCCCCCCTTATTCCATGTCTCTTGGTTTCTTTGGAATTTGGTTTCATATATGAAGTACTCCTTATTTAACTTTTCCTTTGATTATCTTAAATCAACACTGCATTTCCATGGTGGGTTTCACATATGAAGCACTCCTTATGTAAGTTTGCATATCATTAGCCAGAATCAACACTAAATTTCCATGGCATTTTAATGCTGTAATAGGATCTTACTAAGGATAGGTTGAAAGCCCATTTTTGTTGGTTTTTTACATCTGCACAGTACCTCGTTCTAGTAAACTAGCGCAGAGTATAAACAGAGAGGACAGAGGGCGCTTTAAGGTGTAATCACCTGTGTACATTTTAGCCACGATCTCAATAAGTTAATGTAGTGGATACAGTGTTTCGGCTAGGAGGTTAGGTTGAAGTTGTGGCCAACTTACTTGTGTCATATTGTGAATTTCGTGAAGCTTTCATCTTTTAGTCCTCTATCATGGATGAAGGAGAAAAGGGCACCAAAAAAGGTGGATTTGCATGGTGCTTGGCCATTAATTGCCGTAATAATTCTGGAAAGCCAAACAGTACCTATAGTTTATTCCATTTCCCAAAGGATCCAGTCAGGTAAGCATTTGTTACTCTATTACTTTCATAAATGGTGTAGTTATTGAATTTATTTGTTCTCCATGAAGTTTCAAATTGCGGCGTGGGAAATTAATTTCATTTTTTACTTTCCTTGTGAAAATTTCGCATGTGCAATGTGCTCACGCCTTGTGTAGATGCAAGGAGTGGATAGATGAGGATAGAGATTGAGAGATAGATGAGGAGATGAGTGGATAACGACCCTATGGCCAGGGGAAGGGACCATACAAAGGGTTCTCCCTTAAACTTCAAGTGTTACACCTACGACGAACCGGGTCACACAGCTCGGGAAATACCTGTATGGGTGGAATTCAAAGAAAGAATGATGAAGCAAAGGTTGGCATGTGGGCCTAAGACTAATATTGTGAGCAATGAAGACTCGGGAGTACGAGAACGACGTTTTACTGTTATCTGACTCGTCACCATCCATAAGATGCAAAGACAAGTGGTACTTGGACTCAGGGGCCACTGAACATACACATTCCAAGATTCTAACCCTTTCAAGAACATTAAGAAAATTGTGGAAGGAGAAGTGAAATTAGGAAACAGGGAAAAACTGACCATTAAAGGCGAGGGAATGGTCCATTTAGATGCAAGAACTGAAGGAGGGGAAGGCATTAAGCTACGCTTACAGAGAGTTAAATACGTACCTGGACTACATTGCCACTTAATTTCTGTTCCCCAACTGACTGGAGAGTGTGGTTGTCATGTTCAACAATGATGATGCCCTAGGCATACTGAATGATGGCTGGTAGGCTGGCTAGGCAAAGATGGCTGGTAAAATGTATGAATTCTGTACCGATAATGCCAACAAGCAAGAGCTAGGAAGTCACGCTATGGCCCTGCATGCGGTGTCAACCAAGGGAATGGAACTGAAATTGGCTGACCAGGGGAAGCATTAGTTATTCACAAATGATAATTTTATAGATGACGATGGTCATGTAAACATTCTAGATGAACCAGAAGAAGACGAAGAGGTGGCGGTTCAGAAACAATTGCATGAACTGCAATGACCTTAAGGTATCCACCAATACCCTAGACCGGGACCTATGGCACACATGCCTGAAGTGGCACGCGGTGTAATTATTTCGGCATGCGGAGCTGGGAGGGTTCTCGATCGATACCTCTATCTCACTCGATGGGTTGGCACGCGAGTGGAGCGAGTATAATCTTATTTAATAAACTTTGGCACTCAATCGCCAAAAGGTTCACCACCCCTGCCCTAGAAATTTGTCTGCCCGAAGATGAGGCCAAAATTGATGTTTTGCCATAAGAAAAGGTACATGTTATTCCAAGGCATTTGGGCCAGTTACACAAACCTGAATTGTGTGGCTGCTCTGACTGCTACTCAGCCCTTGTGTCAATGTCAGAAGACATCCCCTCTGGAGTTATATCTGTCGAGGAAGCAACGCATGGTCCACATCTAGCCAATTGGGTAACTACCATGAAGGAGGAACTCACCGAGTTGAAGGAGAAGGGAACCACGGGCCAGGTACCAAAACCTCACTACAAGAGGTTTATTCATGAGACTGGCAAAAAGAACATTCACAATCAGCTACTCAACCGAACCAAGCAAGGTGTAAAACTCAAGAGAGCTGTCACAAATGACAAAAGTAAACCTTTTCCGGAAGGTTTTCAAAAATTCTACAGACAAATGGCCATTAATGAACAGATCCAACAGGCTGAAGAAGAAGCTGACGTAGAGCCTAATGAGATTGATGACATTGACAAAGTTATTGATGACCTCCAATCAATGGAGCTGATGCTTGCCTTGGAAGTCTCAAAGAAGGAAAAAGCTGAAAGGGAGAACCAGCTACTGCAGGCAAGGGTATTTGCCATGGAGGCCACACTGAAGGGGAAAGGAGAAAGTGGTTCCTCAGCTCCCACATGCACAGTTGCAGTGCAGTCTGGTGATGGTGGTTGGCAGTGAAGTCAACCCTCTGACGAAGCAGCCTTCAAGTAAGGAGATTGCAAAAGCAGTGGTGTCCCAGTTACCAAAACAGCAGGATGCGAATGAAGAGAAAGATGTTTTTTAGTCGGAATACACAGAGGAATGTTACTTTGGCACTGATCAAGAGGAGAGCGAGGATGAGCATGCCAAGGAGGAAGCGGGTCTCCAGCAGGAGACAAAGATGCTCGTACCTAAACTAAAGTTATATGGGGAAAAGTAAGGAACAGTCAAGAAGGAAAGGGAGGCACTAAGGGAACAGCACACCCTGCTTGCCTAGACAGAGAAGACCGAGTACAAAGGACTCCAGAAGGAAGGGGACAAAATGGAAAACCAACAAAGAATTCAAGAACTGTGCACCGTGATGGGACTTGTGCATATGTGATTTATTTTATTCTCAATATGTTGTTTTTTAATTGCTATATTATTAAGAATGTTTGTTTGTTTAGTTTAATGATGGTTCATTACTTTTCAAGAGTTCTGTTTATGTCCTATAATTTTAGAATAAGAAATGTTTCATGTGAGAGCTTACTTGTATGGGAGGTGCCCACTGTATGGAATCAAGGGGAAGTGTATAGTTTATTGCTGTCCATTGGGATGATTCCAACCATGAGACAAGATAACTGCGCATGGGAAAATAAGGGTACTATGTACTGATGTTTAGGATCTCAGCTGTGCGCCAGATATGCCATCTGTTGTTTATGTAGTGAACCTTGTTTTGTCACTTGAGCCACCTAATGTAAATATGCTGTTTTGAATAACTGTTCTGTTTGAAAGGTTTTCAAGTTTGACCTATGAATTAAAGGATCCAACAGCCGGGATAGCTTCAGATAAACCTGCATTTAATTAAATCAGCATGTATATGTAGTTGTAAGTCTGTGATAAAAGAAACCTTTTTATTTTTGAGTTTCTGATTTGTATGTAAATATTTTCCCATGGTTAATGGTCGGTGAATTGATGAAGCCCCCTACAATAAATATTATGGCGAAGCATTTCACAAGCCAACACAATTGCATGAGCTTCTATCTCACATGAGAATACCTTATCTCAACCGTAGTTAATGCCTAGCTAGAATACTTTACCTCTCTTGGGCCATTTCCTATTCATTGCAGCATTACTGCCCCATTTTGTACAGGGCTAGCATCACCTTTTACCAGAAGAGTTGCTGTAATATCATAAAATTCCAGCACAAGGACATCACTGTTTTATCCCTTTCATATGGCAAAATCATACCGGATTTAGATATATGTATAATTTGGTTTTCATGGAGTTTGATGCTACTTCTTTCTGTTATTTCCATGTAGATTCCTCTGAAGTCAGAAGAAGAAAATGCTGTTGATGGTCCACTATCCCACGGTGCATACAGGAATATGGTCAGTGGCCACAGTAATCAGCCCATTACTGAGGGCCTCACCCTTGATTCTATGGTGAGTTCTGAATTAAGCAAATCTAAATTTATGTCACATTTTAAAGTTGTTTCCTTTAAAGGTTTTCCTGTGGCCAAACTTTTTGTTATAATATATACTCACAGCCTTTGGTCTCTCAAGGTCAAAAGAAGTCCAAAATCAATGGTAGAGTTCAGTCATTCAAGAATGGTTACAATGTGTTTGTTCCTAATGAATATATAAGTGAATAATTATTTGATTCATAACTGAATTAAATCAACATCGTTCAGTAGGAAGTTTGAGTTGAGTATTTGACATGTAATTGGAAGATATTACAATACTGAGAACCATGAATATGATTTTTTGAAGGGATTAGATTATGCTAACCTTCAACAGAAAGGTGGATGGTTTAATCTTAAAGAAAAGTGGTTCATAAATAATTAATATTTATGCTATGGTTATTGTTCTGAATTGGCCTGGAAGTTTGGTACTTATTTACTTTTATTTACAAGAACTACTTTTTTGGTAATGCATTCAGATATCCTTGAATCAGTGCTGAGATATATCTCTAAATATTGTTTTTATTCGGGTAGAAGTTTATATTGTCCTGGAATTATCGATTAATGATGATGTTTGAGATATTATATTTGGTGGAAGGCTGTTCAAGTAATGCCATTTCTTGCAACTTGAAATAGTCTTGTGAGTGTTAACATTATTTATCCAGAAATGCTAATGTTCTGTGGGAGATTTCATTATATTTGTTTATTTTATTAGAGCACTTTCAAATCAGAGAGTCCTCATTCGGTTAATCAAGAATTATATACCTTCTCAAATACATAGGTAAGATAAATTTTTGTTACAGATTAGCTGTTCCAGATACTATTTCACTCTAAATTAAAATGTTCTGTAATTTCATCTTGATGTTACTCTGTACCCAGTATAAAACCTATAAAGGTGGGCATGGTTAAAAATTAATAAATACCAGTCTACAACGGTGTAAGTAGTTTCTATAGATATTGGTCATTGCCAATGGAATAGCTTTTCATGCTACTGACTTCGACAAAAGACTTGACTCTCATTTTTATGAAGAAATATGAGACAACTTTCAATGGTGAAGAGTAGGTCTGAAATGCTACATGGAAACATATGCATAAAGAACAAGAATTAAGAATTACTTATAAAATCATGTATATCAGGTTGGCATTTAAAAATAAATTTTGAGAATACAAAAAAGGAATTGAGCTAGGGCTGTAGAGTCTTGTCGGTAATAATGAAAAATTTGACTCCTGTTCCTCCTGCTATCCATGAATCTGAAAAATATAGTTTACTCTGGTACCTTTAGTTTGGTAACTATCTGAGTTTAATATAGATTTTGATTTAATACAAAATTGTAATAATAATGCTCTTTCCTTATCTCCAGTGAATATTATGTATATTCATGTACACTTTGAAATTACTGTTAAGTTTTTTATTCCTATTCAGTCATCCAAAATGAGTATCGTTTTCTTTGGGATACATACATATTCTTATATCTATTATAATAAAAAAGGAGGAGTTTACCAAAAGGAACTCATTGGTACCTATAGTGGATACCAAAAGCTTACTGAAAAATCACATGTTTCAGTTGGGAGGGTCCTCAAATGAAATTGTTTAAGGCTGTGGTGTGTAAAAGTTAAAGAAGAACCATTTATTTCCCTTCCCAGGTTTAAGATTAAAAGAAACCTTCTTAATATAGTGAAGCAAAGAGTAACAGATACAAGATAAGTCATGAAACACATCACATAAACCTTGGACAATAGGCTAAGATTGACCATAAGTAGCATGATATGGAGGAATAAACATATAAATAAAATGGAATTATTCACCATACTAGCAGACAATTGTTACTCAAACTGTTTTTGTTGTATCAATTACATTTATTCTTTATGCAAATTTATTATAATATTATAAACAACGATTAATTTATTTTAGTTGAATAAAAACATTACTTTCACATCTAAGAAAGTAACTTCTTTATTCATTTTTTCATCACAAAGTGTTACAAAACTCTCAAATTCATGCTGTCGCCTTTCGCTAGTGCATAACACCAAACTTTGGTGACATTTGTATGGTAAAGTAACAACTTATTTTTCCTCTTTCCATTATATATGACATGCATTTCTGTACATAGTTAACTATCATCTTCCCCCGCAGATTGCTGTGAAGAGTGAAGAGGTTGTATCTACCGGGGAGTCACTGGTCATGGACTCAAGGAACCCCACGAATGGCAGTTTGTTTGAAGTGTCACAGTCAGCAATGGGTCATGATAGCGATATTGATGTTAGTAGACAGCGAAAATAATCACGATGGTGTTTTTTGTGTTTGTAACAAAATGTATTCAATCAAATTACCATTATATTTTTGGAAACGATTGATGCGGAAAGTGTAATAACGATTCGAAAAATGAGTGACTTCCATAATTTGATAGGGATTGACATAGGCCAGATAAAATCGACTCTTTGGAAATGCAAGGATTCATTGGAATTATATTCACCGTGAATGCGCCCAAGGTCCGTGTATATCAGGTCGTGACACGATCCCATGATGCACCTTGATTTAGCCATTTTGTTTCGGAGGAACGTCGAGGTGCCATAAGGTTTACATTGCGCGTTCAAGAAAATTAGGCGAAATGGTTGGTTGTTGTGCTCCTTTCTGCTCCAATTCTTCTGAAAAGGGAATTCGTTTATTCCGCTTTCCAGCTGATGCAAAAAAAAGGCATGAGTGGGCTGTTAAGTGTCCAA
Source organism: Platycnemis pennipes (assembly GCA_933228895.1). NCBI lineage: Eukaryota > Metazoa > Arthropoda > Insecta > Odonata > Platycnemididae > Platycnemis > Platycnemis pennipes. Next base: position 1,280,904 of record CAKOGI010000002.1, on the reverse strand, counting down.
GAGATCGATGGAAGCCAACCACTACATCTCGCTTGTGTGAGGTAAGATGTAATATTAGTTATTGAGTATTATCCGTTAAATCTTTCTCTATTGGTAAGTATTGCTTAAATGAGTTCAAGGTAGAGTCATACTGTGTGAAAATCAGTTTAATGTTGTTGTTAAAAATAGGTTACATTAAATAAGTGATAGAATCACAAAGTTGTGTCCGGTTATGAATAACCTCACGTGGTTTAACCGTTGAAATAATGAAAGTTTTGAAAACTATGTAGTTATTAATAATGTTATTATTTTAGGCTCATTTTACTGATGATCAGTTCGAGCTTAAGTGCCAGGATGGTCGGAAATTATTGAAAAGATCGGCCATTCCCAATGTATTTTCTTTTCCTGCTCGCCAAGGCGATCGTTCTCTTACCAGAACGCCAGCCAAAAGGAGACTATTGGAAATAGTTGAGGAACCACAGGAACAAGTTAAGATAAAACAGTAAAAAATTTCATTATAATTCTGAAAAGGTGTCCGCAAATTAATTGTGATTCAAACTCATATTTTACCGTGTAATCCATTTTTTATTATTTTGAAGTGACTTTTGTCTCGTTTAATTCATTGGTAATTAATATCTACAATTTATTTTCATTACTGAAAGAAAATATTGCCGATGAATCAAGCGATTCAGAAACGCCTGATGCAACTTCGGAGGACGAATCAGAGTTGAAGAAAGAAATACGGAGGCTGAAGTTGCAAGTGAGTACCTACCGTATTTACTCGTGTAAGCCGCGCCCTCGTGTATCCCGCGCACCCCTATTTTCGGGAAGGCTCGTGGGGAAAAAAATTATTTGTCAGAAAATTATTTTTTTTTCTCTTGAATCTGCATCATTTTGTCATAGCATGAATGCACGTTCTTTAAGAGAAATGCTGTGCCTATATTACATGTAAGTCTTTGTCATTAATTGATTTAATTACGTGTTAATATCTTCACGATCGTCATCTCGTCGTGCATTGATGCACGGCCTCTTTTACTATGCATCTTTTTCTCGTAGCATCTCACAGTAATCACAGTTACATACGACACATCATCCAGCTATAAAAAATGGCATCTTTTCAAAATAACATCTAACTGGAATAATAGCAGAAATATGTACAATTTCAACCCGTGATTACTTTATTGTTACGGAAATCCGTTGGCATATCAACAAATAAAAGCAGAACGCCATCCGTACCATAGCGTTGGTCTCGTCTGCTCTCTGCGCAGTAGCTGTGGACTTGGACGATTTAACAACACCGGAAAGTCTTGGGAACACACGGAAACAACTAAGCTCAATTTAATAACAATTATAATTCTTATAAAACTAAAGAAAAACATATTCGCGGAAATAGAATCGTAAATCACTAATGAATATTCATATCATGATAGTTACCATTTTTAGTTTTCGTCACTGCTAGATTCAGATACACCATATTTCCTTCCTGCCGCTCGATTTTCTACTTTTTCGGCATCGCTTATAATATGTTGTTTTGTACTCACGGGAAACGATCGCAATTTCACATCAGAATTCATTTTTAGGGTGATAATTGCAAATTATTTTAAAATGCTAAATGATCGATTCGAACTCGTTTACAACACTTACGCACGGATAGTAAGAAGGTATTATCTCTCAGGATACGACTCTTGCCACTATGTAACAAATACTTTGTCGTGTCTTTGCAATGTAGCTTTAATGTGTACACAAAAGGAGCTATCTATTGCGTAAAAATGTTGCTACAGATCCGTGACACTGAAACAAACTGCGCTTACGACTTCGAAAAGACATAAAGACGCCGACCCCTTGTGGCAGTTTACAGGATACAATGTAGATTTAAGTACATATCAGTGCTACAAAGTGTTGTCCTAAGTACGATCTATACACGATAAATCTATTAATTTGTCAAGTGGTGTTTCGGATCTAGCGGTTCTTCGGATATAGCGTTTTCAAGTACCGTCGTACGTTCCGACTTTTGGATTTTTATCCCAAATTACTTCGAAATTTCAGAATACTTTACATTGTACGATTTACTACTAGACCATACTTACCAATTAACGTCGATATGTTTACGAATGTGAATGCGAAACTTAGGAGAAAAAAACAACAGGAATTTGAGGAAAAATAGTGCACGGTTTACACGAAAATCTGTAGGATGCGTGTAAGCCGCGCACCCCTATTTTTTCACCGGTGTTTTGGGAAAAAAGGTGCGCGACTTACACGAGTAAATACGGTACTAGTTTTCCTGTAAAAATCGCAATGAGTAGAGGAAGAAGGTTGGATAGTTCTGTTAACTGAAATAATTTACTACAATGCTTAATTGAACATTTAAAATGGAGTAACTGTAGTTTTGATATCACTGTGGCTTATCCGCTCACTTTATAAATACCGATGTTTGAAATTTTAATAGCATGTACCTGCATTGTGCTAGATATACCTCAAATCATAGTCCTACCTCCTTTTGAGGTGGAGAAAGAAACCTTGATTATTCCAGGAGGTGGTTTTAATGGTTAATCCACGACCAGCGGTAGTGGTTACTCCCTGTTGCTTTCAATTTCTTTCCCTGATATGAACAGTTTATTCTTGATCATGCAAAATCCACAGATTTGGTTTGTCCTGTTTATTTTTTCTACTCCCATGTTTTGTCGTTTCCAATGCTTAACTTCGCCAGCCTATTACTTTTCTTTAATGTGTATTATCTTTGAGTTAATATTTAAGGCAACAATAAATTTCTCTACCGCTCTTCTCACAATTTTACATTGAGTTACATTTCAAAACCTCGTTCAAACTACTGCAGTTAATATCTATGACTGAAATTATCATTGATATCCATCTCTAGTCTCCCTATGGTGATAAAGAAATATATATTGTTATCAGCCTCAGCAAGTAAGAATTGTGATTTTCGAATGTTAATGTTGATATCCACATCTCATGTTCCAATTAGTGACCTCTTATTGTCCTAAACCTACCCTGTGTTTTTACTGCTCCCACCGGACAAACACATATGTCTTGATAATGTGATCACTAGGTACCTTCTCCTTAAGAACTGTCAAGTATGGTGGCAATCAACCGGTCTCTCTGTTCATTTTGGTTTTGAATTACGTGTTCATGCTGATAATATTGATAGTGAATTAACGTAAAATTCAAAAGTATTAATGTGAGTAACATTAAATATAACGATGAGAGAAATTTCAATTGTTTGCTCCTGTTGATATTGTGTGACAAATGTAAGTTTCCCTAAATTTTTATTAACATTGGTTATTTTCAGTTCAGGGAGTTCATAGTATTCAAATCATTTTTAATATTTCTTTGATAATTACCTATTTGGCACTAGTATCTGAATGTTATGATATTTTCTGGTTCTGAAGTTAAAGAAGGAGAAGGAAGCCATGGAGAAAAGATTGAAAGGGCTGTTTGAGCCTGACCAGATACAGCGCCTGCAGTGCCTAGGGAATTCTAACCCATACCCATGGTCAGAGAGAACAATCAAAAAGGCCTTTCAAATCAGGGCTGCCACTGGACAGAAGGGATATGATTACCTTTGTCAAATTGGCTTCCCTCTCCCTTCGTATTGGACACTTTGTAGAAGGATAGAGGCATCAAGCTTTGCTCCAGGAGTGCAATCCGATATTGTACATTGGCTTGGAGTGAAACTTTCAAAGGAGAGCATCATGTCCAAGCATTGTGTTCTCTGCATTGATGAAATGCAGATGAGGCCAGCCTTGGAATATGATAAGGGGTTGAAGAGGTATGTTGGGATAGTGTCTCCTGAGTTATGTAGCAGGGAAGAGGAGAAATGTAAGCTTGCAACTCATGCATTAGCATTTGTGATTAGGGGCCTCACTCTGCATTGGAAGCAAGTTGTGGCTTATTTGTTGTCTGGAGAATCCATTGAGGCTCCATTGCTATGGGATTTCATTAAGGAATTGATAGCCAAACTCGCTGATTCTGGTGTAAATGTGCTGTGCATCTCTAGTGACATGGGATGCAACAACAATAGACTGTGGGGTCATTTGGGCATCCACTCCACCAAAATCCAAGTTTCCCATCGCATAGCTCATCCTGTTGCAAATGGCTATCTCTATTTCATGCCAGACGTCCCCCATTTGCTTAAAAACATTAGGAACTGCTTGATCGGCAATACAATACAATTGCCACATACTGTTGTTGCAAAGCATGAACTGCCATCTGATCAAGTACTGTTGGAGAATGTTGAACAGTTGATATTGCTACAGGAGGGGAGACAGCTAAAACTAGCTCCAAGCCTTAACATGACCCATGTAAAACCCTCAAAATTCCAGAAAATGATGGTTGAGCATGCTTGCCAGTTGCTCAGTCAAACTACTGCTAATTCCTTGAAATTTTGCGCCAACATAGAGCTTCTACCCAAAGAGGTGTTAACCACTGCTTGGTTTCTGGAGCAAGTAAACTCTTGGTTTGATTTAATGAATTCTAGAACCAAGTTTAATGCATTAGGGAGAGGTGACCATGACACAAAAGTGAAGGAAGTTGAGGACTTTGTGAGTTTGGTGAGCGACCTTAAATTTGGGGGACGCAATGTGAGGAAACCCATTCAAACTGGGATACAGCTGGCAACAAAAACAGTTACTTCACTGTATGAAGACCTGGTTCTAAATGGGGATCTGGATTACTTGTTGACAGCTAGGTTGACCACTGACTCAGTGGAAAACCTGTTCTCCCAGATTAGAGGCCATGGGGACATACATCCAACACCCACCAAGCTGCGACACAGCATAAAACTTATAAGTGTTTCCCAATACCTCCATGTCCCAAGGAACTCTTCATATGAATGTGACAATGATGAGTACATTTTAGACTTTCTCAAGAGGAAGCCTGCACCCTCAGAGGAGTCAAGAGTAGATGAAGAGCCAATGGAGTGGGATCCCATCACAGACTTGGACATTTTACAGGAGTCTGCACTGTACTACCTCTCAGGGTGGGCTGTGTATGGTGTAAAAAAACATTTTTTCTGTGAAACTTGTACCAGTGTTATTTCGGCCAATGTACCAGTTCATGGTCTACCTCATGAATGGACTACATTGGTTGAAAGAAAAGGCCTATGTCACCCAACCACTACGGCCTTCAACGCTATTAAGCTGGTAGAAGGCATTTTCAAAAGGAATGAGGATAACCTGCTCCTGCAGGACAATCCTGTTAGATTCATTCTTGAAAAGGCCATTAACCAGTTCCGTGGTATTTCCACATGCTATATTCCTACATGCCATCCAGTAATCAACAGCCTCATGTAGAAGTATATTCAGTTAAGACTGCATATACATGAGGAAGAGGTGAGAAAAGCAATGAAGTCCTCAACTTCTTATGGGAGAAAGAGTGCTTTCATGCATTCTGTGTCCAATAAATAATGGCAAATGGACATAATTTGTAAATATATGTATTATTTTGGACTGGAAAGTGTGTATGCATTGATGTGTACAATCAACTTTCCTACTGTAATTGAGAACACATTCTTCCTTTTTGTATGTATTGTGTATATATTTCCTGATGTTGTAAATTGTAAATATGATTGGTGGGAGGCCCCCCTTGATGGACACCATCTTTTCGTGGTGAGGGGGATTATTAGCTCAAGAGAGGATGAAAACCATACCAGTGTAGGTTGAGCTTCAATAGGAGCAAGACATCCTGGAGAGGTCATCGCTACAGAGGTAAACGAAGAGTGTCAAATATTAAATGAATGGATAACCTGTGCATGCTATGGAAAAAAACATAATTTCCAGGCAAACATGCACTGCAATTTCAAGGCAACCAGTAGTGGAGGAGCATGTAAGTTCATTTAGTCAATAACATGAGTAAGTCATTTGCAGATCCTGCTGTTCCAACTCTGACTAGTTGATTTCCTTTACAGAATACGACCCCTGGCAATTCTTCATCTTCAAACATGTCACCGTTATGCAGAGTTTTGATTGAAAACAGAGGAAGGTGAAGGTTTGCTCGAGGAACATTGGAACAGAAGGAGCAGATGAGTTAATGATTGGTTGAAGTGGATTTCCGTGATTGCAATGGAGTGAAACTTAGAGGAAACTATGCCATTTACTGATATTTCGAGGCAATGAGTAGTGGAGGAGCATGTAAGTTCATTTAGTCAATAACGTGTGTAAGTCATTTGCAGATCCTGCTGTTCCGACTATGACTAGTAATTTCTTTACATAATACAACCCCTTGCAATTCATCATCTTCAAACATGTCACCATACACAGAATTTTGATTGAAATCAATGGATGTGGTAGGCATACTCAAGGAATGTTTAAGAGTGTACGAAAAGGAGCAGATGAGTTAGTGGAGTTGTGTGAAATTAGTTTGTGTAAGCCATGCCATTTATTGTTATGTCGAGGCCACCAGTAGTGGAGAGGCATATAAGATCATTTATTCGATTACATGAGTATGGTATTTGCAGTTCCTGATGTTCCAACCGTAACTAGTTGCATTCATTTACTGAATATGACCCTAGTCAACACTGTATATTTCAACCTGTCACCATATGCAGAAAGTTGATTGAAATTAATGGATGTGGAAGGCATGCTCAGGGAATGTTTAAGAGTGGTTGAAAAGTTGCAGATGACTTACCAGCGTTGGATGAAGTGAGTTTAACTGTATGCGAATGAGAAAACCAGTTGAAACTAAACCATTAAGGTGTCATGTAATGAAGTACATTGATTGTAATTTTGTAATGAAGTCAATGAATATTATTTTATGATTAAAATATCCTTTTCCTTCTCGGATTTTTTTGCAGGAAATATTCAGTACTAATTCTTAAGGGTGTTCAACGCATTTTGAATAGTCCGATTTAACGGCTTCTCATCTCACCATGATCTCGCGGCTCTAGTAGTTCTTGTGAGTTGCCATCAGCGTCGCCACCGTGGAAAGTGGAATGGGGAGTTGAGGGGAGGGACCTGATATGTCGCAGCTGGGATTTTTCGGGGGCGGCGACAGGAGGGCTTGCGAAATCCGCAAGGCGATCAAGTTTCTCAGAACACAGATAAGGTCGAGAGCTCTCTTTTCGGAGCCGAATGTGAATTGTTTTCCTCGTCTTCGTTGTGGTCGAGAGTAAGAAAGGTCAGCAATTACCTAAAATTGAAAACACCTAAAGGGTTCTGGGATTGTCTGCGTTGCCTTGGATTTGTAGTGCAGTTTTTTGTGGTTGTCAAATGTTATGGACTGAAGTTATTAAATTAGTCATCCATGATTTATTTTAGCGGGATGCACGTTGCCCTCGTAAAGTAATTGTGAGCATTTTTAATGAGGTTAATTAAAATATCGCCCCTAGCATATGCGACTAACTCCGACTCTTGTCTTTCATTAATGTGAAAGTTCAATGTTATTTCTCTACAGTTTCCTACTATTTACAGGGCCAACGCGCTCACATATTTTCCTCTAACTGTTACCAGAGTACTTTTACTTGAATATCAATGGCGGAGGCAACAAAAAATTTCGTTTATGAACGTTGTGCATTTACGTTTTTCGGTTACCATTATGATTTTACGGTTAAATTGAATACGCTTTTATATACACCAGAAACGAAACGGACTAAACGGTATTAATGGTCAATGCTCCACATTTATTAACACGCCGTTTTAAATTGAGATTATTAGTCAAAAAACTTTTTTCTTCGCAGGTAATTCACCATATTTACAATAATTCCCTCAATTAAACCCAATGACTGGTTTGACAGGGTTGAGTTCCGCCGTACTAAGATGGAAGGTGAGTGAAATTCACACATTCAGGGTAAAGAGGCCAGTTTTCCGACTTACACAACTCTGATACTGAAATTCAAACCGCGATATCATGCCAAAGTGCTTCGTCCGGAATTGAATCTGTTACTGAACGCTCTACCCACTGGGCTACTATGCACTCACTAGTTACAATTAGTAATTATAATGAGCAAGTTAAGTATGATCACCCTGAAAATTAACTTAACCATTCGTAAATAAGGTATATCTTCCATTCTGTGCATTGTTACACAAAATTAAAAGTTGAGAAAACAGAAACATAAATGGCATAAATAACAGCCTGCAGTAGAAATTCGTATACAAATTACCAACTAACATTAGCACAGGAAATCAAAAGGTTATATAATGCAGTAATACAATGAAAATACAGTTTATGAGCACATAAAATCAATATATTAACATCACTCTTAGAAAGAGTGTAACAACAAATTATTAAAGTTCACTGATTATATTCACCATTACTGCATAGCTGTTTACCGGATCTTCACGCCCTTCGGATAACAAGGATCCACGATTTGTTTACGAAATTTTTTACGAAGGAGCGTACGAAGGAGCCCTTACATTTATATATCTCGTAAATTTAATATTGCGAAATAAATGCCTTTTTCGGTTTTTTCCCTCCGAATCGAATTCTGCACGTTGCAATCTCTCCTCTTCGTTTTGTTGTATCCTTTACGATACTGCGCTTTTCTATAAGGCTTCGTGGACTCTTCCATAACGCCGTCACTTCTGGACGCTGGAGAACACAGCCACACGCACCCTTCCTCAAGAGCTAATCAAAACTTAAAAAAAATCCACCCGTCGTACAGTGGCGAATTTTTGAGAATTCCTTAACAAAACCATAAAATTGAAATTTCGTTTGAAGGGTTCCGGATGTTTGCAACCGTTAGCTAAATTATGTGAGTATCTACAGGTCTACAGGTTTGTGGAAAATCGTTTCCTTACGTACCCTTTCCCTACTCATGGCCTCGCTGCTGCTGTCTTTCCGGAGAGTTTCACTAGTCGCATATGACAATGAAATAACAAAAACTAATTCATGTATGCTTTTTCGGTGCATAACGGGCACCCATAAAGCAAAATTACTGCGGAAGATGTGCATTGAGAATATTTTAATTTAATTATAACTAAGTTTTATTTATCAGTATGCAATATTTTATACTCGCGGCTGAGGTTAAAGCCGCCAAGTGCGTTCGCCGCGTTGCGGATGGCGGGTCGTTCTCTAGATATAGAGGTTAGCTGCGAGATAAGCGAGTTTACTCGTCAAATAAGCAGTCGTGGACGAAAAGCTATCCCTGGGTAAGGTAGGCCTTCAATTAATACAGATCCTGTGAAGATACCGCCAACAATTACCCTTCTCAGCACCCGGAGGAGAGAGCAGCAGCTCTTATTCTTATGAATGAAGGTGGAGACCACAGTGGTCGGTAGACCGACACCCATTTCATTACAGGCGTGGTAACATTTACTTTAGCGGCTATAGTACTGCGATGTCGAAGGCAAGGAGAAACCACCACATTATTATCCCGAGGAGTCACAGCTACTCCACTCTTTTCTTTCTATCAAGACGTGATGTAACCCTCTAGAGTAAAATATTCCGGAGGGAAAATAGTCCCAATACGGATCTCTGCGCGGGGACTACCCGAGACACTACATCAGTCAAGTGTGATAAACATTTTAGGGTAGGAAATTGGAACGTGTGATCACTTTGGACATACGGAATATTGAACCTGAAGGTGGAAATGCAGAGAGTGGACCTCGATGTATTAGGAATCAGTGAAATGAGATGGCCCGAAGGAGACTTCTGGAGCGGAAGTTACAGAATTATTCAAACCGGATCACTGAATGGTAACACTGGAGTGTGCATAATGCTCAGGAAGAGTGCAGGACTGCGCGTGAAGAGCTTCCTGCACTACAGTGACAGGATTATAATGTGAAGATTGAGAACAAGCCTACGGATACCATTGTGGTGCACGTTTACATGCCTACGTCGGTCTACGAAGATGAATGAGTGGATGACGCCTCCGAAGATATCACAGAAGTTATAAAACTGGTAAGACGAAAAGAAAACCTAATTATTTTAGGCAACTGGAACGCTGTCGTTGACGAAAGTTAATATGAAAGAATATCTGGAAATATGGTTTAGAAAATCGAAACGAAAGAGGAGAAAGAATACTGGAGTTCTGCAGACAACATAATTTAAGTAGCGGTTGTCAACACATTGTTTAAAAATCACAACCGCCGTAGTAAAAGTCACAAACGAAGCAACTAAAGATGGTTGAAGCACGAAAGATCAGTAAAATAGCTCAAGCAAAGAGGGCATTCTATCAAGAGAAGAATCTACTAACAGCTAGAAATACAAGTGTAGAAGTAAGGAAACAATTCATCAGGACGTACGTCTGGAGCATGTTTCTTAGCGGCAGCATGGACGATGACAGCAGCGGAGAAGAAAAGAGTGTAAGCATTCGAAATGTGGTGTTACAGAAGAATGATAAAGATTTAATGGATCGACCGAGTAAGTAACGAGGAAGTGCTAAGAAGAGTGGGACAAAAGAGAAGTATCCTGAAAACTAAAAAGAAACGGGACAACTTAATCGGCCATATCTTGAGACACAATGGCCTGATGAAGACAATCGTCGAAGGAAAATTGAACGGGAAGATTGTAGGTAGGCCTCGTATGTGATACATGGAACAGGTTGTAAAGGATGTAAATAAAATGTAAATTGGAGGGGTGGGCGGAGGCCTTCTGGAGCCCCCCTGGCACTTAGACCTCTTTAGATCCATTGTGCCAACCCACATTTAACCTGCCGCCACTTGCAGACAGGGGACAAGAACACCGCGGTAGAGGTATGGAAGGGGGACACCCATCCAACCTCCGTCCGGGCCCAACGTTGCTTAACTTCGGTGATCTGACGGGAACCGGTGTAAAGGATGTAAAAAAGAGCCATTACGCTGATATGAAAACGTTGACCGATAGAAGATCCGAGTGGAAGAATGTGTCAAACCAATCCTAGAATTGCTGACCGAAGATGATGATGAAAATTTTGTAACTAAAAAACTGAAATATTGCATTAAACGGAGCATTTTCCAAAACTTTGAGCAGACATTAAGTTATTAATTACGCAGTGTTAAGTCATCTGATTGGATGACGTTACAGCCCAGTATTTTATAATTTGTCGAATTTACTTTACCAAGAAATAAATGAACTTTTCAAAATCAGAGGTTGCGCTCATTTTGAATAGAAACCTTTTTGCTGTTTCGCTTATCTTGTCCAATATCCGAGTTTTAATATTAGGAACGGTATAATTGAAAGTTCTAAGTGTGATCATATAACACGAAAGAGATAAAAATTTGTGAATGAGTTAATAGTAGCCACTTTTGGGGCATAACGTGTCCACTTTTTCGTACTCATGAAAATACTCCGGGGATATTCCTATATTTTATTTTTGGAAATGAAACATTTTCTTGTAAATTTCATAACCAAGTGGCTATAAGGAACTAGAGAATTAAAAAAAATGTCGGTAAAGAAACAAAAAAATGGTTTGATAGAGACATCAGTGTTTCCATCAATACGCCTCAGCTATTTGCAATTGAATGAATATGCAACTAATCGTCTATTTGTTTCTTTCAAAGGAACTAGTTCAGGGGCGTCGGAACTATTTTCGCTAGGAGGGGCTTACCTTGAAAAGGGCCCGCATTTTTTGCGGATAAGAGGGAGTAGAGACTAGAATTCCGCTAAAAGTGCATATGAAGATGGTAGAATATGCGTCAAAAGGGAAAAGGCAAGATGAAAACAAGTGAAATTTGATTTTTAATAATGAAGACTAATTTTTCAAGGGCCCGGGGCAAATTCTGGGGGGGGGGGGCGAATGCCCCCCCTGCCCCTCACTTCCGACGCCGCTGAACTAGTTCACGTTCAAGCGACGTCAGAGCGAACTTCTTTGTGCATAAGCGGTGAGCTCAACTGTCAAATGCTGTACAAATGATCCTCCGAGTAACTAGCCTGCGGTTAATGTCGTTGTACATGTCATAAATACCGAAGGGCCCATGGAATAGAGTGAATTAATAGCATTCCAAATCATGAATGACCGAGTTTTATCATTTTAAGTCATCGTCAGGTGTACGTTATCGTTAAAAGAGTCTCAGTTGCTACACCATCAATATGTAGTAAGGTCGGTGGCTCTGTTCTGCAAGAGCAAAAGTTACCCTAATTACGAGCAGTCACTAGTCTAAGATGCGGTTGCTGCCTTGTGGAAACAAATTATGATTCCTCGTGGGAAAATCTTCCTTCTCATACTGTTCCATTCGTGCCAAATCCTGCACGCTACTTGATTTTCCCCCCTACATATTTGAAGTGTAGCCCCCTAATCATACTAACCATGCTCTTATTGAAATGCTATGCAGGCGATAGTGTGAGCAAATTTCGTAGTGCTTTTTTATTTTTTGTGTCGACATTGATAAGGGCAGCGCCTTACAGTGGGATATGTTGTTCAATAAGTGTGGATATGGTACGGTAAAGGTTCAAATCCTCATATCATGTCGTACAAGTTGATTGTGACTCATGTAATAATATTTAATTTAGTCAACTAAGTAAATGCTATTATGAAAAAATTTAATTTAACGTGTAATTGTAAATAATGACTACGTATGGGTCTGAATCTCATTTGGACTCAGTTCGCATTGTAACCCATGCTAAGTGACCCATGAACAAATGTTCATGAGATCTTATAAGACATATATTAAGATAAAAACGAAGAAAAGTGTGTCAGTTCCTCATTGGGTTACAGGTACACAAAAATATGCTTTACCAACATACTACGTGGCTATTTCTCAAGAAGTGCTAAAAATACTCACGAAAGTGTGACACCTCTTGACATTTTCTCTTAATTTTTGATCGTGACGTAGGCTATATTTTCATTTTCAGTGAAAATATACTCGCGATAAATAAAGGATCACAGTCACCCAATAATCCAAAAGAATCTCGGAAAAGTTTTTGGCAAATATATACTTTTTTACGGGGTACCATTCTCAACCATAAACAAAATGTATTGGAGCTAATATCCTGACAAAGAGTAAAAAATCATTTGAGAAAGCATGCCAAGGTTCAAGAAACAAATATTATATTTCAGTATCTCTGACCATCAATCGCACGTTAAGTGAGAGAAAGAAAGGAACTTGCTATTGCCAAAATGACGAAAATAATTAAATCCTCATAGTGCATTGGTAAGATAATTTAGTGTTCGCCGTTATGACATATGTGGGCCCCTTATCTCCTCTTCCCAAGGCAAAAAGCTAAGGCAATATCACGAAAAACATTGAGAATATGCACTAACCAAATAGCATATCATTATATAACAGGGGTGTATAATGTGGGTGGGGTGGATGTCCATGAAAACGGAGTTGGCGACTACGAAATAAAAGCCAGGAGGGAAGGATGTTCGTGGCTACTTTTTAACAGTGCGCTTGATAAGTGCGTAGTCAACAATTGAAGACCTTAGTGCAAGAACCAGATAATGACCACTTTTTGCGAAAATGAGATTTCCACAAAGACATGAAGCCCTTTACCAGTAGACATAGTCATTTTCGATGGTAAGTTCTAAATAAGTTCAGCAGACATTGTTGGAATTTTACGTTCTGGTCTCTGAGTGCAAGAACCAGATAATTAATAATAATGCTCCAGCAAGCCGGAGTTTTCTCGAAACTTCACTTTTGGTTATTATCTTGTTCTTGCACTCAGGTCTTCAATTGGAAATTGCACAGGATCGTAAATTATAGTAACATTACATTACTAAATTTTCAATCATGCATGACGTTAGGTCTACTGCGAGCGGAGGACAGCACGGTTGGATGCGATAGCAAAGGAACAAGAATCACGAAATAGGGCCGCACACAGGAAAGGGAGTCTATCAGATTCCATGAGGCAGGATATTGCTTATCATACTATTGTAGCAGGTGACGGTAGAAAATGGTATAACAAATCTACATCTATGTGATTCCCTGCAAGCCACCGCGAGGGTGTGTGGCAGGGGGTGGAGATCACCAAACATGCACAAGACTACTGCATGGAACTATTGACATGCAATAGGCTACTACATGGAAACATGCTACATGCAGCTTGACTGTTATCAACTACTTAGTAATAAAGGGATTGGTTGTTAACACATGCATTATGCACTCCAGACAACTCTACAATATTTCACCTTACTATCCCTTTGCAATGATGCGTATTGTGATCTCTTATAGTACGGGGAAAAATTACATTTTTAATCTATCAGTACGACAATCTCTCACTTTCTAATTTTATTAATCCGGTTGAATCTAATCCAATACGCTTGTTTTTAATAGGTATGTGCCTAACATATCTTCAGTAAAGCTATCCGTTTTAAATTTCTATAATAGATTTAAAATGTGGCTCACAAGAGATATTTATGTGCAAGAAGTACAATCTCGCCTTGCATTATCGTTATTTCTTGGTTTTAATTTGTGAACGCGTGAGTTAAGTCCACAAATTTTTCTGCAAAAATGTAAGATTGTTTTTCAATTATTAATGTTAATGAGACTAACATTTAATTAACATTTTTTGAATGAACTTCAAAATATAAAGTATACTATTTGGCAGTTGAAAACTAAATAAAAATCGTTCGAAGCATTGTAATAGTCTCATTTTAATTATCCAATTTCAATTAATTATCAGTTTCAATTAACGCCCAACAATACGAAAACTCAATATTTTGCAATTGTTCTATATAGGAATGTGAAAATATGAAACTAACGACACGATATTTCGTATTAAAAAACAAATTGGTGTGAATAAATAGCATAAAAATTAGTTTGTGGAGGTTTTCAAAGAAATAGGTTGATCCTTTTCTCGACGCCCAGACACACAGTGGAATATCTCGCCAAGATCGCTCAGACCCTCCGTCAACATTCCACACTGCTCTTCGAGCGAGGATGAAACTTGATCGCTTAGAGATAAAGAAGCCCTCCCCCCTCCGCCTCTCCCTCTCGGAGCGTCTCGGAGGCGAGATGAAGCGGTGGAATGGGGAGAGGAGGGGAAGTTTGGGCGGGAAAAATATGAGGGGAAAGCCTCAGCTTGCGTTTAGTTCGGTGAACGCGATGCATCGTCTCGCAATTTTAGATGCTGCAGGAATGGGTCGTAAGATGAGCACATGGCATTAGTCTCTTCTTTAATATGTAGAATTATAGATTGGCTGTGTCGAAGGAATTTTCCATTTACGTTCATACACCGCTGCGATAGGCGTTCAAAAACGCATAAAAACAGTAAAGTTTAACATGCGATTTCTTAATTTTCAAGGCTCAGAGAAGATATTTCCTGGATAGGACCAAATACTCAATCTTTGCGCATAATATAATGAAAACAAAATGGACGTATCTATCATAATACGAGCATGGCATTTAAAATAAAAATAGTCTGCAGCGGCATTGTTTGGCGAGGTGTTGAACACCCTTAATATTCCAATCAAACAAAATGTTAACTACCTTGATTAGATGTTGGAGGCATTATCATGGAAAGTACTGAGTGCAATAAATGATGCCTCTTTTCGATTCCTCATCCTGTCTTAGTATCTTTAAAGTTTATTTATGGTTTGTGAGGTATGTGATATTTGGTAATGCTTATATTTTTTCTATCTTTTGTTGTCTGCATTACTTTCATTTTCTCTTACATGCAAAACTTGATTTATGTAATATGCTCATATAAGATTGTTGACAATAATGTGCGCTTGAAGAACATTTTAGATAGGACCTTGGCTGCATTAATTCAAATGTCAACCCCCAATGGATTTTTCATTCCAGTGCAGGTAAAGTATGCAGGTGGTGATGTGAAGTGAATGAAATTTACTATCAAAATTAAATGTTCCTAAGTACCTCTGTATGCATTACTTTTCTAATAATTCCTGAAAGACTTCTGCTTCCACCTAAAAGATCCATGTACTCTTTTTTAAAACGTGATGCAATTTGTTGAGTTCACAATTGAGTTTTCATGTAAAGTGACTAAGGTGTATAAAATTTATTTCAGTGCATGTTCGATCAGAGTGTAGTGAAGTGTGCACTCCAAATTATATTTTTTTCGAGGTATTTAGATGCGATTCATCTTATAGTATGCAGTTCGTTTAATGAGATAAATGAATTAATTATACCATTATCCTAATTTTGACGTGTATGAACTCTTTTCCAGAAGTCTTCCCTGGTGAACTTCACCTTCCACATAATTAATGGGCGGTGATGTCGTCTCAGGTTATGTTTCAATTAAGTAGAGGCATTGGGTAAATTATTTCTATGGATATGTAACAGAGCTTTTGTCTTGAGGGAGCATGATTTTACTTGTTATCAAATAGATGTAAGTTTGCATAGTTCATTCTATGAGTGTATTTTATCATTAATTTAGTGTTTTACTTCCTCTTGTATGCATTCTTTTTCAGAATTTGTCTGACGCAACCTTCATTTGCAATTTTTTGACATTCCCAGTTCATCCAATGAAATTAATGGACATTGAGGAGTACACAGGAAACTTTAGACGTGAACAGACTGAATTGTTTGATATGTTTTCAGATCATCTAGTGCAACAGTGAAAATGAAAGAATCACACTCATAAGGAATTTGTCACCACCAACATATGTTGGAGCATATTCACGCTGTCATTAATTAAATCGCTATATCTTGTCGGGAGTGAATTAAAGGTGTGTCAATGTTTTGGGCATTTAATTATCTTTCACTAGGATGAAACCATTTAATGCCTGTTACATTTACTTCCTCTGGTGTTCATGAATGTTTCTTATGGTCCATATATGTTCTATATTTATTGTCATATCTTCTGGAACCACATATGTACTTGTATTTTTCTATACTTATTTACTTTGGCCTGTATTTCCTTATTTTTGTGTAATAACTAAATAGTGAAAGTTACATGAAAGTAAAGAAAATAAATAAATAATCAAAATTTACATGCTCAGTTGAAGATCATTAACTCAAGAGATGGATTCAATACACATCTATCTGCCAAATATAACTGATTATTACATTCCATTAATAATTTTCAGCAACCATTGCTGATAATTTGTTTGACCTCCATCATTCATGGCATTCAAATATTTTCCTTATATCTGACTGTGCACTCCATGGTTGTTAATGTGACAGTTCCACCAATCATATAAGACTCAAATTGCAGCATTCTGGTGTAGATAGGTAGTGTAAAGTTTTAAGTAAATTAATGTTGCAGAAAAAATGTTTAAGAAAAAGAATAAGTATAATATATATAGACTTGTCCAGGAATGTTACACCGGGGTGAAATATTCATAGATCTGTCTCCAATAGTAGAACAGACAATCCGTGGTTCTTTGTAAATATGGTACGTTGGCGCGGTGGATGTCTGATTTCTAAGATTTTTGGAGTCGAACCCACGATCTCCGGGTGTGATGCGAGAACTGTTTCCAAAAGTCCCTCATATTCTTTATACAGGGTAAAAAATTCATATGACAATAATTCATAATAACAAAATGGCCGATTACATTAGACAAATGCGTGTCACGACCTGATATTAAAGGACCTTGAATGCGCCGCGGAGAGCAGGGAGCTCTCTGTCGGAGAAGGGATAATCCGGGTAGCGCACCCCTTGGTGAGGGTTGGCCCAGTGTGCCCAGTCCTCGAAAGACGCCTTTGTGCTCCCTGCCGTTAGGTCTGGCCATGTGCTAGCAACCGCGGAAAGGATGGCAATAAAATCTTAAAGGAAGGCTGCCGAGGTGAGAAAATTCTGGTCAAACGTAGGAATACGTTTTTCCCGCAGTCACCATGCAGCACGTAGAAAAACGTTCCCACAGCCTAAGGGTTAAACGAGTACGATCATCAGAAAGTTATCAAAAATATTCTAATGCTCTTATATTCTGAGGACCATCGTGTTTCGCACAAAAGGGGGATTTTTGGAATCTTGTGCCATCGTGACGTGCTTCCTCTAAAAAATGTTATTATTTCCTTTGTTGTACCCGCAGTCTTTCGACTTCACTAACATTTTTCAAATAATTTATGACAAGATTCAATACATGACTTCCACAATGGAAGAATATTGCCATCGGGTATTTGTCATTAATTAATTTTTGGACTCCGCCATGACGACCAGCCATAGTGGAGCAGCCATCATACCCTTGGCCAACAAGCTTGTTCAAATAGACATTGCTTCTTTTCAAGAACTGAATTATTGTTTCTGATATTGATTTAGCATTCAGTTATTTCAATGTTTCGTACTCAAGAAATTCTTCATGAACAATTGGTATATTTCCTTCCAATTATATTTCACATATATTACTCCAATTGATAACTGCTCTGTCCCTCCAATATCAACAGTCTCGTCAGCTAACACAGAAAATGCTGTCGCACGGTTCATTTCCGCAATTTTCTCTGATTTGACAATGTCAGCGAATGAGTGCTTTTTGGATCTGATACGCTGTGTTTACGCTGATACTGATAGGCTGTTTTTACCCACAGATTCCAAATGGTCTTTCAACAATTTATCACCAGATTCGACTCTGAAATATAGCAGATCTATAAAAACAGCCTGCGTCTAATTTTCCTCGAAGAGGAAGCTCATTCACCCCACAAAACAAAGTCATTGATATTATTGAGGGAAGTTTTACTCTGTTTTCTTCTACTTCCTCATGATATGCTGAATCTTAAGACTTCATGAACACTCAGGTGCTGTCTATCCATAATATTCTGGATACGATTGGAAGATGAGACAGCTTCATGATGCCACTGGGATTTTGCGTGGGACTGAGCAGCTTCATTAAACTTGTTATATTTAAGGCAGGGAGATATTATGAATTGTCCTTGTACACCACGCTGAACCGGAGGCCGAAACAACACACTGAATCTACATAAAGGTCCTCTGGTGACAGCCGAATAAGCCAGCCAAGGGAAGGTTTGCAGCCACTCCAATTGAAATACTCTTTTAGCATGAAGGCTTAAATCATTTTTGAAGGTGTACGTTTTATCATGAGTCTATAGTTTTCTCAACAATTCAAGATGAACTTCATCACTGGGTTGAGGATTATTGCCCATGTATATTCCATAGTACAATTTAGCATCACCAACATTAGTTTCAAGTGGTAGCAGATAGTTCTTCCTTTTCTTATATCTGTCACTTTTTTGAAGGGCCGAATCTGAAACAAAGGATGCCGCCATTCGTCTACCATAATGCAACAGTTCATGTATATCGAAGCAAGAAATAATCGCCTGTCCTATATAGGACAGGAGATTACATATGTCCTATATAGGACATATGTAATATTTTTTGTTTGTTAGGTAGTATGAAATTCATGGAATATAGCATTACGATGCAAGTAGGTGATTCTAGTACGAGTCGAGTTCATCACACGAAGGTAACAAGGGTGACAAAAACTCGTACAGAATGACCTACCATAATGTTTACTAATATATGAAAAAGAAATTCAAGACTTTTTCAAGACTTTTCAAGACACAAATTTTAAAATTCCAGACCAAAAAGGCTAACTTCTTGATGTGTCATCGTGACGGTCAGTAGTTCAATGCCCAGTCCTGTCTAAATTTTCACTTGGAATTGGACATCTTATTATATACAAATTATTAAAAGTACAAGCACAGCACCTTATCTACTTCATTCATGATTAAACTCCTACAACAAATTAAAACGACGTATACTCGAAATGGACTGTACCGTGACATTCACAGCTGTTTTTGAGGAATGCACGGCGGCACGCCGCACAGCCTTGCAGGATCCCTAGTAATTGGTATTTTGGATTAACAAATGTTCAATTTATATTAAATTTGGTCTATATAGGTTTTCAAGGTCGCTAAATATGAATTTAGATTCAAAACTTTTGTAAACTAATTTTTTCGCAAAAAGTTTTGCAATTTTTGTACATAAATTAACTCTTATTTTAAACATCACGATTAATGTGAACAAATATACGTTATATCTGTCGCTGAATGCTAATTTGATGTTCATATTTTCGCTAATTACTTTTTTCACAAAAGTATTTGCAATATTTTTATTACATGGATTTACACAAACTCAAAATTCTTGTTTCATTAAAAATTATAGCACAAAGGGTTTCGCCATCTCTAAACACGAATTGGATGTTAATATTTCCACAAATTAATTATTTTGCAAAAATATAAAAATGAATTTTCAAAAAAATTTCTTTATTTTTTAACAATAAATTATGTAAAAAAAATAATTTTGCAATTTATAATTGCAATATTTTAATAAAGAGTTAAATAGCACTCACCTTCAGTTACAAAACCCATTTTTCAGAACAAGAATCGGGGCAATACAAGTTATATTAGAGAGAATTGAAGGTAGAGCTGTGCCTGCTCCTTTTCAATCGATGCACTTGTTACCAGTTCAACATTTTATCTTATCTACTAGAGGAGTACCAACAGCGATATCTCCTTACTGAAGATGGTTTTGAATTCGTCAATCGGTGTATCCAACGTATATGAACAAAAACCCTACATAGAACCCTACCCTTCGAGCTAGCGAGCTCACCATCAGATGAATAACAAAGACATTCCACCGCACTAGCTGGCAAATGTCAAGTTCTCCAGTATATCATCCAGGAGCCAACGACATATTCGACGGCGGCTGCACGTATGGCGTCGCGACGACGGACGCGTCGTCGGCGACCACGTAATATAATGAGTGAAAGTTTCTCGTGTCTTCCACCGGGTCTAAGGCTCCATCTAAGGAGAGTAGAGAACTCTAGAGTTCTCTATTCTTTTTGGCTCCACCTCTGCCTACGATTCGGAAAACGACTCGATTTCCATCTTCAGGGCTGTGAGCCAGGGACATCTTCACAGCCCTGAAGATGGAAAACGAGTCGTTTTCGGAAACGTCGGCAGAGATGGAGCCTTTGACTCGGTGGAAGACCCGAGAAACTTTCACTCATCTAATCCGCCGGGAAAACACAAAAACGTAATATAATGTTTTTACTTTCCAGGGGCTTATCTCGGTTCTTTCACGAAGACGTTATGTTTGCGTATAGAAGTAACACAATTCAATAGTAAATGCTAATAACAAAATGGCAAACGGTAACCTTACTGAATGAATAAGATAAAGAAAACATTCCAATTCCACAGTAAAGTTAATTAATCCCACCCGATTATGATGATGCGCAGCATAGAAAATTGGGACGTGATGGTTTAAATATAATATTTCTAGTGGAATGTAATCGATTTACACCCTCAGAGGCATGGCAAAAAGCAAAATGTCACAATCGTACTAGAGTACGACCTATGGATCGCCTGAATCTTTGGGAGCGGTGTAATACACGGTCAAGGTCAGATTCTCTCTATTCCCGTATAAGGCGCTTTCCTAAGTTTTAGTCCCAAACACCGTTCGAAGGGTGCGCCACCGTCGCCATAACGGCGCCGGGGCGCGCAGTTCAAATACTAATATTTTTAACTTTTCTTTTATTTATTATTCTTTTCTTAAAATTTAATACTTATTACATGCATGCGATGGTAAAACTCCTCTGATGTGCTTCCATGTTGTCCATTCTCTTCATTTGATGATCGTTTCCTTACCCACATCAGGAAATTCCTTTAAGTCACAGTGACAGTACACAAACATCATCTGAAGCATTCCCATAAATCTGCATGAAACCAACACGACGAAATAAGATCACATACGCGAAGACACAAAAAACAGGAACTTCAACGTGTTCATTGGAACCAAGGGTAGCAAATAAAAAAACTGATTTCAAAGACTCATTTAATTACTTATAATGTTACACACTTCAGCTAAATAACAAAATCAATGAATGGATTATGAAGTCAACCAACAGTTTCCCATACTTCACAAATTTACATTTAAGAAATTGATACAGCCATTTGAATGTCAACACTCCTTATCGGGTCTTCAAAAAGCATTCCTGCAAAACAATCAATAGAAAGAAAAATGTCAGTATCGCTTCATAGTATTTTATGTTTGAGTACCAATTCTATGTGAGGTAGACCATAACAACTAATGCTAATGCAACAGTAAGGATAACAAGGAAAGTAACTATGCTTAGAGCTGTCCATTTCATGTCTCTGTTTACAAAGGAAAGGTTGGTAAAACGTGAGGAGTTATCCATCAATGTGCTGATTATTCCACTACCACCCAGGAGGTTATCACCTTGGTAGCACCTCTCTTTTTTAATGGTCAAGACAATGGTCAATGGTCATAAATTATAGAGAACAATTTGTGCCAGCACCTAGAAAGCTTGTGCAAACAAGCAACACTGGTAGAGACACCTCAAGCTTGGATAGGCATATTAGAAACCAAGATGCTTATACTCTGGGATTTCTGCTGCATACATCCATTTACTTGGATGATGGTGTCGCCAGCATTGCAGCCAGCACCTTTGGGTTATTAGTGTTTGATACTTCATTTTCTGTCAATCTTACGTACTTCCCATGTTCTACCCCGGTGTATTCTCATTGGTTGATAGATTTTTTGGTGAAGAAGGTGCGGTCTGCCATGCCAGTGAAACAGTGATCACAGAAAATGGAAATACGCAGCAGAAATACTGGAAGACAAGCATCTTCAACACAGATGCACCATAGACGCCTACATAAGGAATATGAGAAACCATATGACCCACCTGAATATCAGGGTGGAGGATAATCACTGTGCACCATTTAATTGATCTTCCAAATAAACACTGGACAATACGTGCAACATAATTTGAGCCATATTTGGAAAGAAAGGAAGCAAATCAATACCACAAATTAACAAAAAAAACTAAGGCTTAAGCACAAAAGTTACCCATCTCTGGCAAAAGATAATACATGGATATAAAATCACAACAGCATAATTTGTGGAAATTAAATGATTTTATATCAGGTTCATCTTCTTCTTATAGATACATTAATGGACACTTTTGTGACAACTGAAATGAAAAAAATTCTTAAATCAGTTAGATGACTGTTGCACCTGAAAAAAATCAAAATGCACAACCACAAGGCATTATTAATGTAGAGAGGTTTCTTTAATGACCTGTGGCTCTCTTCTGGCAGCCATGATACATCCTCCAATTATCGAAAGAAATTCTCCTGAAGGGAAGGAACAGTTATGAGCTTCATTTTCAAAAAATAAAGAGAAGACATCCTGAAATAAACTAGGGCCTATTGTGAGGAATGGATCACACAGGTTTTAAGGAGGATCTTTAAGGAACATCAATCCCATACGAATTTTTATGGACACAACTAAACTCATTTTCTTATAACTCAATATTAGTTCTCTTCCATTATAGCTTCTG
The DNA here is from genome assembly GCA_933228895.1 of Platycnemis pennipes. NCBI lineage: Eukaryota > Metazoa > Arthropoda > Insecta > Odonata > Platycnemididae > Platycnemis > Platycnemis pennipes. The sequence continues at coordinate 1,257,836 of CAKOGI010000002.1, read as the reverse complement.
TTGGTCTCATGTTGTCTGGATTCAGCATCTCACTGTAGGATAAAAGAAGACATCTATTAAGAGGTTGCACACATCCTCCATTATCTTTGACCCTGGATATAAAGTAAATAGTTAGTTACAGCAGTCTTCAATGCTGCCTATTACTGTGCAGTGAAAGGGTTATGATTTGCATCACAATTCTGCCTATAATCCTGCAAAAAAATTCAACCGAGTCTTGATTAAGGCTGTGGGTATTCAAAAACCAGCACTGTTCTTTTTACTAGGTCCCACAACAATATTCCTGACTTAATATTAGCTAATTAGGAGGCTGGATTACTGAATTTTTGTCCAGTAACTGTCACGAAGTGATTTTCTGAGGGGCAGATTCCAAGAATTTCACATGTGGACTCACCTCACTTACAGCTGACTTCAAAGGTTCCTTCGGCGGGTGGTCCATGGCATATAAGCTGTCAAAAGCAGAATCCACCTCCATAAAAAACTGTGTAGTGGCAAGTCCATCTTTGCCTAAAACACCTGAAACCATACATCAACATTAATAGATGAGAAAGTATTTAAAAGTAGAAGGCACTAGCCTCATACATTTGCTTTGGGATATTTTGATGACCATTGCAAGATCTTGAACACCTTGTCACCGGGCTGCGAGCTACTCGAAATGCAGCAAAGGTACAGAAAGTGAAGATTACGAGTGATGAAACATAATAACAAAAAATTCTTATGAGTAACGGGCTATTGGCACAAATATTCATGGGCAAAGAAGCTTCTGACTGTGATTTATAAAACTCCGATGCGGGGCATAATGGTTCGCCAGTTCGTGAGTCATCATTTTCAAAACATAACAAGAACTTGTTGAAAACGAACACTTTCACATTATTTACGCAAATACCACTATGCAAGATACAAAACAATATAATGCTTATTTCAATGCAATCAAGATGAATGTTTAATGAAATCGAGAAGAATGTTTCAATGCAATGAACATCGAAGAAAATAGTATAGTTAACTTTTCATTGCAAGGATGAAAAACGTAACTAAAATACAACGTGACAATTACTATCACTTCTCGAATACAAACTGTAATTTATTTCTTTTCAATTTAATTTGGTCTCACACAATACAACAAAATATAAACATTATCATAATAAATTACCCTCACAATATATCACTTTCACTCTTGTTATCTTCAGGCTCAATTTTTACAGGCTATAAATCACTTCACGAGCCACTTCACTTTTCACTTTCACATAAAATATAACAAGTACCCTCTTAAAATTGAGTACCTACATAATAGTGGGGAGTGGACCGCTTTATCCCTCTAGTTTATCTGGAGTTCCTGGCTGATGCGATCCCCGTCTCCTTGGTTAATCCTGGCTTCTCCGCCACTTTCCTTTTCTCTCTTGTTAGACTAGCCGACACTTTCCTTTTTACTCCTCTCCGACTAGAAGCCACTTCCCTGTTGTCAGACTATCAGACTAGAAGCTAGCCCCTTCACTCTTCTTAGACCATCGGACTCGACTAGAAGCCACTTCAATGTTGTTAGACTATCAGACTCTCCACTAGAAGCCTAGAAGCCCCGCCTCGCTCTTACTCCCTCTTTATATAGGCCAACTCCTCATTGTTAACCCTCGGCCAAAATTAGTCTCCCTCCGTAACATGCCGCGAGTTCAACAATAGCCTTCGATACAAATTTTATTCTTGGGATTTCATTCCCGAATGCCCTGAATCACCAGGCTCAATGATAAATTGGCCATTGTCGAGGCCGACGCCATATTTCCCTATGTCTCCGTATAAATATTCTGTACAAAACCCAACATGGCGGCTCCCCAACTCCCCAGCCTGATTTGGCTAAAAGTTGATACGTTACAAAACATACAACCAAATATTTACGTCCAAAGGTACTCATAAGGTTGATTAACGGGCACAGTGGGGCAAAGACATGTTATAGTACTGTATCTTAAAATATCACCTACCTCTCCTCGGGAAGCGAAATTACTTCTCTCCGGGAGCAGAACAACCGCACATACAGCACTTTCCGGATTCCACATCCAAATTCAGTCGTCAATCACAAGAAAAACACAATTTCGACCGCCTCATTAATTCTTCGATAGCCGTTGACACTGCGTGTGCTTCCCTCATTTCTAAACAGGGAGGATGGAGGGGGAAATTTCCCCCTCCCTTGACCTCGAAAAGGGTGGGGGGTAATCGTGTAGTTCCAAACACCGTTCGCAGAGGGTATGGAACTTAAGGGTGTTCTATACCTCTCTGGCTCTGCAGACCCTTGCGAAATCGAAGATAACGAGTTTAATATAAGTCGCAGAGCTGATCGGTTTTCAATGATCGTTAGATTAATGATCAATGTGTGCGGTTTATGGAACAATATGTTCATTATCAGTACTCATTAAAGAGCTACAGGCACTGAAAATCGTAAAAATAGCCCAATTTCAGCCTTTTCTCCTTGACATTGAAATCGTAATGGAAACATGTGTTCCACTCTCCGCTGGGAATCATCCTTCTCTTCTACTATTATATCAAACTCAAAGACCTTAGGTGCATACTAAAGTTGCTATTTATTATTTTCCGAACCATGTTTTCACTATTTTACGTGCTAAAAATCTTTCGTTCCGTGGCGCTGCTCATAGTCCCCCCCACTCCCGCTAACGTCACCCTCCACCTCCTGGCTCCTTATCTCTCTCTCTCTCTCTCTCTCTCTCTCTCGAACCATTCCAAGGCCAACGTCCGAGCCACTTCGCCTCCCTCCGGCCCCTTGTCGAAAGCCAGGGCACTCAGACCGAGCGAGCTCAGCAAGGATATTTTGTTCAGTAGCAGGCAGGCACGTAGGCCAGAAATTTGCTTCGGGGGGGGGCTACGTTTAGCACGTTTAGCCTAACTTCAATTCAGCCTTGCCCGTCGGTACCGACATGAAACAAATGTCTTCCTTCATTTTCAGTGCTCGGTATTTGCTTTCACAGTGCCCATTCCTATCTGTTTTCTCTGGTTAAGCTCACTGTTTATCCTATCATGAAGCAGTTAATTTAACCGGCCCCAGAACAGAAGTTCAAATCATGCATACATATCAGATTATTACAGATACATACATATCAGATTGGTAGATTAAATAGTGGGTCGGTAAAATTATCTGGGAAAATTCTAGCTGAAAAAGAGCACTAGGAGAGAAATAGATTGGGAGAAATAATTTCAGTGATAGTAGTGAATTGTCGTAGTTTAAGAAATAAAGTAGCCGAATTTCACCACCTCATAAAAAGTACTGATGCTGATATAATCGTACGCACAGAAAGATGGCTTTCGAAGGACATATCAGATATGAAGTATTCCCTAAGTGTTTACCGTATACAGAAAGGATAGAGTAAGCAGAAACGGAGGAGTATTATTTATAGCTGTGAAGGACCCGTATGTTAGTAGAAGAAAACTTATTTCAGAGCGAAACGTAGTAAGTATTTGGTGTTCCGTTAAAATTAAAAGTAGTGACGCAAAAAAAGATATATGTAGGTGCATATTACAGGCCACCGGATGCAGACATCAATTCTATAATGGAACTAGAGTCAGAGATAGGAACATTGATTTCTCGGAACAAATACAGAGGAATAATAGTAGGCGGAGATTTCAATCTCCCTTCGATAGACTGGAATACGTGTAGTTTTATAACAGGAGGTAAGGATAAGTAACTCTGCGAATCACTGTTGAACACCTTTACGTCACATTTTTTACATCTACTTCTACATAATACTCTGCAAGCCAACATAAAGGTGTGTGGTAAGTGGTGAATTCTCACCAAACATGCACTACATATCATGCATAAAAAAGGAATAGTACTCGTATAGGTACTGTTGAAAACTACGCTATTTAAAAAAAGATAAAAATAGCAAAACATACATGCAAAAACATGCCATTAGTTGAGTTAGCTACTAGTCCTTATACCAACATGCAGCTACCAATGTTATCCATTGCTACACTCGTTTTGGATATATTTACCGTTATTCATATCCCTCAATGTACGTAGAAAAAAGGGCATTTTGAATCTGTCAGTTTGGCAATCATTTTCTCTAATTTCGTGATTATGGTCCAGTCTACCATAGTAAGTTGGGGTTCACAAATTATTTTTAACATAATCACTGAAAATATGGTCTTGGAATTTGTTTAAGAGATTAAGTCTAAATTTCAATCTGCTAAGATCTTCTTCAATTCAAGTGCTAAGAGGAGAGCTATTCTTTTTCCAAAAATTCATCAAGAGACAATTATTAAATTTTAATTCTAAGTGCCATGTATCACACCAATCTTCAATTGCTTGTAGGTCATCATTTAAATATTCTTTATCGTTTGGGAATAGAATTTCCCTGTACACTACAGTGTCATCGGCAAATAGACGAAGCATACTTATTACAACCTTATTGATATCATTTATGTACAGGAGGAACAGGAGTGGACCTATCACACTACCTGATGGGACACCCGAAGTGACTTTAATTGCCGGTGAGGTAACACCGTCCAAAACATCCCTTTGCACCCGATCATGCAGGAAATCATTTATCCATTATTTAATGTTACTGTCTATGCCATAATATTTTAATTTCAAGATTAGTTTGCTATGAGACACCTTCTCGAAAGCTTTTTTGAAATCGAGAAATATAGCATCCACTGGAATATAACTTTCGCCAGAAACTAAATTATTGTGAGAAAAGAGAGCAAGTTGAGTTTCACATGATTTGCTCTTCCGGAACCCATGCTGAACATTGGACATTAAATTCTAGCTATATAGGTGTCCCATGACTGAACTAATAATTATATGTTCCAGGACCTTGCATGAAATGGATGTGAGGGATATAGGTCTGTAGTTTGATGGCTGCTCCCTATCACCACTTTTAAAATGGGTGTTACATCGCCTGCTTTTCAGTCCATCGGTACGACGAAACTTTACAACAAGTAGTAAAAGAACCGACCAGGGGAGACAACATACTAGACTTATTCGCATCAAATATACCCGAATAAGTTCTAAATGTAGCTACAGACAGGAATTAGTGATCATAAAATAGTGCATGCGATATTTAATGTAGGCGTTGAAAACCATTATAAACCAAGGAGGAGGGTATACTTATTTGGCAAGGCTAATTAACGACGGTATGAAAGAGGAATTAAGGGAATCGTTTAATGTATTTAGCGAACAAAGCAAAGGATTAGATATAGAGGATTCGGGGAGAGAAATTCTTGAGGTCACCCGTAAAGCAGTTAATAAATATATACCAAGTAAATTGATAATACAGAGCATAGGTGGTATGACGCGGAGGTTAGGAAATCACTGAAGCGACGAAGGGTATACCACGCTGAGATGAAAAATGAAGGACAGGGTCTATCGGTAGAGGAAAAAAATGAGTTAGTTCAAAACTATAAAATATCGAGAGCATTAGCAAGGAAATCGTGTCAGCAAGCGTTATCACCTTTCAAGAGCAAGATGTTAGGAGAATATTTAGATAGCAATCCTAAAGCGTTTTGGTCATATGTGAGAGAGAGAACTTCATGGAAATAGGTCCACAGTAGGTACACACACTTAAAAGTGATAAAGGAATTAGAGTCATCTGAGGGTTTAGAAAATGCCAATACTTTAAAAGCCTTCTTCCAAAGCGTATTCAACTCATCGTCACACATCGCAGTGGAACCTCCGCCGAAAACATTCAGTGAACAAATGCCCGAATTAAAAATTTCATGTCGTGGAATAGAGCAGCAGTTAAAAAACATTGGTAAAAACAAATCACCAGGTCCCGATCAAATTCCTTCCCGGGTATATAAAACATTAACTTCCGAAATAGCCCCCTATCTAGAAATAATATTAAAAAAAACACTAAAGAACCGCACAGTACGCAAGGATTGGAAAGTAGCTAACATTACACCTATTTTTGAAAGCGGTGATAGGAAAGAACCTAGTAACTACAGACCCATTTCAATCACGTTAATCTCTTGCAAGGTATTTGAGCACATTGTAGTCAGTACAATCATGGGGCATTTGGATAGTCAGGGATTGCTCATAAACAGACAACGTGGGTTCCGGAAAGGTAGATCCTGCGAGACACAATAAGCTTTATTTGTACAAGATATTTTAGTCAACGGCGAAAACAGTACTGAAGTTCATGCGATAGATTTAAGATTTTAAAAATGCATTCGATAAAGTTCCACATGATAAATTAATCTTGAAATTAGAGAGTTTTGGTTTAAATAATGACGTTGTGTGTTGGGAAAAAAATTCTTAAGTGGGCGAGGGCACAGGGTTGTCATAGATGGTATCATGTCAGACACAATCAAAGTCACATCGGGAGTTCCCCAGGGTAACGTAGTTAGTTTTACGCTTAGACTTTTTGCAGATGATTCTGTAGTGCAAAGGGGTATATCAACGGAAGAAGACAGGAAATCGCTTAGCAAGGATTTACATATAATTCAAGACATGGTGCGACAAATGGCAGTTAGAACTTAGCCTGAAAAAGGGTGTAGCTATCAATTTTTGGAAGAAGAGAATACTGTAGTGCGCAGGGGTATATCAGAAGAAGACAGGAAGCAAGGATTTAGATATAATTCAAGACATGGAGGAGGAATAATTCTATAGAGTGATCCTATAAAATTAATAACACGAAGGTCGAAAGCGTTGAAACCATAAGGTATTTAGGTGAAACAATCACTTAAGATTTATCGTGGAGAAGACACATCCGGGAAATATGCGGCCGAGCGAAGAGAAAGCTAGGATTTAAAAATGAGTACTTGGGAAATGTGACGAGAAGACAAAATAGCGATGTTACTTTTCACATAGCACATGAAATATAAGCAGTTTAATCCGGATTATCATGCCCAGTTAAAATCAGAACGATAAAATTTCTTGGAAGAAGTTTCGGGTCCCCCCCCGTATCGCCTGGGAAATTCGGGGCCCCAGGCCCTGTTCTCGAAAGTAAATTGAGAAAAGTGAATTGAGGTAAAATAGTTAAAATGGGGAGCTTGTGTTCAATAAGCTGACAGTAAAACGCAGAATAATGGTCACCTGGTCCGACCGAGTAACCATTTACCGTGAAATTTAATATTTCCTTTTTAATGCATTAGAATGGATCTACAGTAACTGGATTACTCGTGCAAACTATTGTAGTATTTAGGATCGGAAAAAACACAGGGAGAACACTGAGGTCATGAAGACGTCTTTAAGAGGTCAAAATGGTCACCGTGTGGTCAATGGTTTTACTTTGGTCTTGAAAAGAAAAAAATTGACCAGTGAGAATACTGACCAGAATCTGTTTAAATTGTTACCTTGGCAGTTCAAGGACCTCCTGGAATCCATTTTTACAATGATTAGTCGTTAATTCAAAATATATTTACTTCATCATTAACGTGGTCTAGGATTGGTTTTTAAGTGGTCTAAAACACGTCAACTAAGGCCTCTTAAAAATATACAATATGGTGAAGCAACAGCTATTAATACATTTTTGACTCGCCGCACATGTATATAGGTACCTAAACGGGCAAATACCATGTCCATTTCCCTACATTTTGAATTAGTCTTCGTTGACGTCTTTTAGGCCACTTAAAAACCAATCCTAGACCACATTAATGCTGATGTAAAGATATTTGGAAATAATCTGTTAAAATAGTTAATTCGGCAGTTCAAGTACATTCTGGTATCTTATTCAGCTGATTTCTCACTATTTCTGAATATTTTACTCCACCATTATCGTGGTCTAGGATTGGTTTTTAAGTGGTCTAAAAAGACGACATTCTAGACCACTATTCAAAATGCAGATAATTAGTGAAGCAAAACTATTTGGACATGTATTAATGGCATATTTTCCGGCATAAATAATATTAAATAATAATTAAGGCCTATATATCATATTTTCTTCACCTCGCTTAAGATTTAGAATTCTAATATTCTTCAATTGAGTTCATTTCCGCCGTTGGTTCACATGGTTCACTTTACCGGAAGTGATCAGCGAAGCGCCCATCGCAAGCGATCTGTGGTATCAGAGACGACATTAGATCGCATCACTGCCATATCTCTAGCTATCTGCTGCCATATCTCGAGCTATCCGCTGCCGTATCTGTGAAATATTGAAATCGAGTCAGTTTTTTTCTAAAAAAATAAAGTTCTTGTTCCTAAGACTTCATTCCCGTCACATTTTGATTTTTCCGTTATGAAAACGAGGCATGAAGACTCAACGGCAGGTGAAGGAACTGGCAAACCTGTAAGTATCTGCATGCTTTTTATTGGTATTTTATTAGCTCTGCATGATAATTCAATCCGTAATTTCTACGCTTATATATTCCATGGGTGATCATGACTAAAAAATTAAATCGTTAATCCCAACTATGCTCATGAATATCGCTAATTAGTTTTTAGTTTCAAGAAATGACTTGTGATGCACTTGATCTCATTTTTTCTGTTATTTTTTATTTTGCAGTTGCTGTGTTAAAAAAGATACCTACTTCGCGGCTTGAAGTAGCGGAAAGGACTTTTAAGGTGTGGTTGAAAAATGCTCCCTTCAGGAAATGATTTTTATTAATGAAATGACTATACCAAGAAGGGATGGTGTGTAACTCACTTCTCGGACAATATACTTTTCCTTATAGAAAAAAATTGAATTATTTGTTTTGTTTTCATTTGATTACTTAATTTACTTAAATAAAGCTGATAACCATTCATCTCCCGTTTTTATGACCTATTTTTGACCAACTCAAAGAGGTTGTCCTTGGATCATGGTGTTGGGAAGAAAATAAGTCTTCTTGGTGTATTTTCCACCTTTTTGTTGACCATCTAAATGCCATCTATATGACCTCTTTTTGACCAACCAGAAGAGGTTGTGTTTGGGTCATGGTGAAGGGAAGGAAATAGGTATTATTGACCTGGGATTGAGATGATTTTTGGCCGTCAAAAAGACGTCTTCATGACCTCTTTTTGACCAACCAGAAGAGGTCGTGGTTGGGTCGTGGCGTAGGTAAGGAAATAGGTATTATTGACCTGGGATTGAGATGACTTTTTGACCATCAAAAAGACGTCTTCATGACCTCTTTAAGACCTTGATGTTCTCCTTGGGAATTGCTTCCAACACATATTGGATAAAAGTACAGGGGGTTGACTCCTTCAAGCACCAATCTTGTTTATGTAAGTAATGCTAAATGGAAGCGTATTTTACGTTTACGTCCGAATTGGAAAAAAATCCGAATGTTACGAATATAATCAACATTTTCGTAGAACTGCAGTTTAGTTTTCGTATATTTCAAAAAAATATCGGTGACATTTCATCCCTCTGAAATGTCATAAGGGCACTGCGGTTCAGTAACTTTTTAAAGGCCAATTTACAAACGTAAATTCCTGCTTGACTTCAAGTGATACCACTGGAGAGACAAAGAAAGGAGACAGCTTATGAGCCTTCTAGAAGAAGAATGTTTGATATAAGACACCGCTTCACTTGTCTGTTAGCTCTGGGAAATAATGCACCATTTAGCTGCAAATACTGCAGTATATATGCGAAATGCAGAACTATGAAAACACCGGCCGAACAGCATATGTGCTTCAAGAATTGGAACAAGTCCTCGACGGAAATGGAAGCCGACATAATTGTCGAGGGATTTAAAACAAGAGTAGAGATGCACAATTTGAAGTACCACCGGCTTATAGGTGATATAATATGAAGTGCTTGTCATGAATCTTAAAAATGGGTGTTGTGTAATTAGTTTTATCTTTCTTCACGCAAATACGATAAAATTTCCATTTCATTCGTAGGGGATGGCGACAATAGTGCTACCAAGAAATTGGCCGAACTTTTCCCTTTCGGCGTTGATCTCCCTGTCATTAAAGTAGAATGCACCAATCGCTTGCCGCGAAATTACTGTAAGAGGTTGAGAGAAATTGCTAAGGAAGCTAACTCCACAGAAACAAGATAGACAATATTAAGGCGATGGACCGAAGGATGCTATGAAACATGCATGGAATTAAATAATGGACCGCAAATGACACAGTATACGGAAAAGCTAAAATTGACCCACTAGAAAAAATAACAACAAATCAAAGTACGAAATACTACAAAACGATAGAAAACAGTGAAAACACAGCTATGGAATGTGCAGCATTAAAAAAACAATCAATTTGACAGTTTCCATTGACCGAATAATATTTTAATGAATAATTAAAGATCCTAGTCAGTTCCGGGATTAAATGACACATAGAATAAGCCAGTTTTTGGCATACTATGAAATAAAGTCACCCTAGGGTGACGAGCCATCAATCAGTCAGTTTTATTTCATTGAATTACTGATGCTCAATTTTCTTTTTTAAGATTCTCACTTTGGACTTTTCATCTATCGAATGAATATAATTTACCGTAGTCCATAAAAATTTTTGCTCCATTTCGCACTTACAATGACGTTGTGTTTTAGTTTTTACTCGATCCCATTTAATTTCTGGACAAACTTTAGACGGAGTTACACTCGTATTGGAAAAATCTTGCAATAAAGGAATTAGGTCGAAGACACGAGAAGCATTTTACTTCTGTACTGAAAATAAATAGCCCCGGATATTTTACCTGGTAGCGAGGGTGGACTAAATCTAATCCCACTTATAGACAATTTACGTTTGTGTTAGGTGAGGGGCAAAGATAAGCGGATAGCTAAGATGAGGAATACGAATGAATCACTCGTAAACAAAGTTTCTCTCGGCCTTCCTCGAGGGGATCGAGTGACGACGTGTGACGCAATAAGCGATAAGGAACATCTCGACTGGTGGTCACTCATTGGTGACTGAATAAATAAGCCACTCCCCAAACACCCCTCAAAGATGACCCTCTCCTCCCAGTAAAGTTACCCATCCCACCGAAACTGAAGCGGCGGCTCTCGGAACTAACCCTCTTGACGGTTACTCAAGAGATATTGGTTTGGTATAGAACAGCCTTAAGAGAACGGCCGCGGCGCCACTGAAATCCCCATGGTCAAGGTCATTCTTTCGAAGTAGCATTCATGGGCGGGAGGGAAGTATACGATCTTCAACCTGCAACCGGCCAAGCCGATTTGTAACGCGGCGGCATGCAGGAAACGGTGCCCATGTCTAGTGCAATCGAACGACGAAAGTCACGAACTTGCAAATACTGACTAGAGAGGTTTAAAACAACACCTCTTTGATAATGACAAATAAAGAAAAAGGGAAACAATATCTCATTTCGTAATGCTATGTCTGCCGTTCCAATTTTTATCCTGACGATTTGCAAGCAACCATTTTTCCCGATTTTTTATTATTTTTCAGCTAATTCCCGACCTTTTCCAGATGTTTTCCCGACGTTAATAAATTCCCGACTGATAGACACCCTGCCTACTCTACACACGTTTTGCATGTACTAGTTTTTCCCTCTCTGAGTTGAAAAAATACATTTAAGAATATATTCAAGCGAGCTTTTCGATCGTGTTAGCAATAATAAAAATCTTGTCCCAGTATTTTGCCATTTTCTCTCGTTACTCGCGGAAAAATTAAATTCATTGATAATATCTATTAAGAGTTTAATTGGTGCTCAATATTCAATGTAATACGTTAAAATAGGTATATTACTGCAATGCTTTTTCTAGAACAGTCATTGGTAAACAGAAAATCATTCTCTTTTATTGATAAGATTAATATTTCTTAAGAATAGATATAATATACCTTCAGTTGCAAATTCAAGGATCGCGATCTGGCCATCGAAAACATCGACTTCTTTGTGGCAAAATATGTCAAGCAGTTCGAAAATACATACCTAGCTTCTTTAAGGCCTCTAATATTCCACAGGGAAAATGACGCCTCTGAAGCTTAACTGGTTAAAGCACCTGGCCGGAAATCAGGGGATCCGGGTTCGAATCCCATTCAAAGCGAATGATTTTTTTTCAAAGCAATGATTTTTTTCTCTGTGAAATTTCTGCTATTCCTTAAGTTGCTTGAAAATTATGGGATTGAGAAATAAGAACCGTCTTCACGTCGCAGGGAAGTTCGGGAAGGTGAAACTGGGTAGAGGGTCTTCTTGCGAAGGATGTTGACCCTAGTCTTAGGGATGAACAGGGTTTCACTGAAGTAGAGCTCGCCAGGGACATGATCAGGAAATACCCTGGCGATGCGGACGGCCAAGAAGTACGAAAAAAACTGGCAAAGATGGTGTAGGCTGCTAGGAATGGTGCGAAACGTTGTGAATCACCTCCTTTGTTAGGGCGATGTACCCTAAGTGTCTGCGATCATCAGAGCTCAGGCGAACGCATCACGTCAAGGACATCATTATGATTCATGTTTTCTCCCGGGAGATGGCATCCATTCGCAATTCCATAGATTACGTCAGGAGTGGAACGGCGGCACGTGATGCCATTATGATGATCCTTGAGACCTCCGTGACGTCACTGGCTGGGGATTTGACCCTTCTTAAAAGCAGTCAACGTCAGCAGACGAACCTAAGGAATCCTGGCTTCTGTGAGGAAGAAGGCACCACAGCCGTTTGAAGTTCTTGAGATGACATGGGGACCTTTTCTTTCTTATAGTAGTATTTTAATTTCTTCGAGCTTGTGTTGACGTCATACAGGGTTAGTTTTGAACTGTATATAACTCTGTAAACGTGTGTTTGACTCTAAGGGCGTTCGGCTATTAAGCGTTCTTCGAAAAGACTATAACATTTCTAATCGATTTGGTTTTGATAGGATAGGTGTGAAATAGGTATAAAACTCTATACAAGTAAGGTATGTATATTTTTATTATGTATTTATAACTTCCAAATACATATTTATAAACTTGATGCTTTAATATTGCGTGCTGTGAAGAACCTGTTAAATGTACATTTAATTATATGATCTGATAAATTATTTTAAGTGAACAGTAATTACAGGAACAATGTACTCCTTGGAAAGCAGTGAGTAATTGGAACTTAAAACATCACTCGATACATTGTAAATCGGTAGTTTTCGGCTTTGGCTCATCAGGTAATTTAATAACCGATTCTTGTGTTTAATTGAAATTATCATCCGGCTTTGTGAATCAATGTTGTGTCGCAGAACACTTGCTATTGGCTAATCGGAATTTCATGAATTTTTGAAAGTACAATTTTCGTTGATCTGAAATAAAATAAATATTCAATATCTCCTTTCTTCAGAAGGGACAAGTGCAAACCGCTCGTAAAATTACTGTGGAGTCCCAAAGTTGAGGACATTTATTAGAGAAGTGTATTAAATTTGTCTCAACCATTCTTATCGACTTATCCTCTCATCGAATGTACACATGAACATAATTTTTGCTTGAAACCGATTGTTAGAAAGAATATCGTATCGTATTGAGTCAACTTCTCTTTAAAAAAAATATGGTTCATCAAAACATTAAAAGAGCCTTTCTTTCTTGTAAATTGCTCTTCTGTATTCATGTTTCACTCCAGTCCCTGTGTTAACAAAACTTTACACTAGACTAAAGAGCATTGGAGAATAAGCACAATAAACAGAATTATATATAGATCCATTTACCCCTTGGCTAATGTTTTACCCACTAGAGCACCATTAAAAATATAAATCTTCCAGCTGCATTTCCTTCATCCATGAATAATGTTGACGGAAGAATATGAGGACAGCACTTTGAACACCCGCTTGAAGTCTTCGTCCCTGCAAAGGAAAAAGAAACACAAAAATTATAATAGTCTGCAAGGAGGAATGACGATCTGCCTTCCTTTACATCCACAGTCCTCAGGTCCTGATGAAATTCCAGCTCGTGTGTATAAGAAATTATCTCTTGAAATGGCTCCGTGTCTTAAACTAATATTTAACAAATCCCTTGCAGATCACGCAGTTCCCAAAGACTGGCAGATAGAAAACTTGACCCCAATTTTTAAAAGCGGCGATAGAGAACAGCCATGTAATTATAGACTTATATTACTAACGTCACTATCAGCTAAAATTATGGAGGAAATGATAGTTTCATCAATAATGGGCAAGGACGGTGACAAGGGGGGTAAAGGGGGAAAATACAATACCTATGGCCCCGGGAAAAAATAATTAATTGAAAATTAAAAAGGAAAGTCAAGTAAATATAAATAAATGAAAATTCCAAAAAGAATACAAAAATATTGTCGTTTCAAAAGTGAGAAAGCAAATCAAGATAGAGCGTGTGTCAGTGTGCAATAGAAAAGTACGATGTTAGCGTTGTTGTTGTGGTCATCGAGGGTTGTGGCGCGGGTGATGGGAATAGCAAACAATTTATACATTTCCCGATAGAGTCCCAACTTTATCTGAGTGTAGCGATACATTACGCCTCCGAAACTGCCAAGTAGCTTTGTAAGATAATACAGGTTACGGAAACGGCGGGCCCCTACAATATGGAGCAAAATTACGTATCGGGAAAATCGGGTTCTGTATTTCCAATCGAAACCGTGAAAATTCGCTTGATTCCTATCCGTGGGATATTGGAAACTATTATTTAGCTGAATTTTTCCATGAATTTAATGTAAAAATTGTATTGCAATAAATCCTAAGGTACTTTAATATGGATGCAAGGCTCACTGCTTGCTTGTGCTGGAGGAAATACAATAAAAAATAAGCTCCTGATGTATTAACTGTTCTCCATGTGCAGACATGAGCAGATGAAAAATATACCTTTAATAAATTGATTAAGAAATAAGGAAATTCTGCGCACTTTCCCGTACTTTGAAGAACATGGATGTTGAAAGATAATCTGAAAAGAAGAGTGAATGCAATATCACTTGCAATTGGTAATAAAGCAAATAATGCAATTCGTGATGTCAGGAAGTCATTTTTCTTGAATGGTGAACTCATACTTCTTAGCATGGATGCAAAGCTCCCTGCTTGCTTTAGGCAAGTTAATTACATTAAAAATAACCACTTGTGTAATGTATAATGCTCCATCTGTAAAACGAATAAAGTAATATTTAGATTCGCTCCGAGTTGTGTTACGTCACATTCGAGATCGTCTTTCAACAGAGAAGGACCTTCCGCATTTTATTTGCCAGCTGTGGGAAGGACCACCACGGGCACCATCTTCGTCCGGCATATTGTCTCCCATTGTTTTTGCACCTCCTTCATTAGCGTCCTTTTGCCAATTTTGACATTGGCCAAAGCAGACGGGACCTCTCCTCCTCCACGACGTGAGTGACGAATCTGTTTTCGGTGTGACGCTAAGCAATGGTGGCCAGAATATCTGCCCATTTCGGATATACTGCCTCCAAAAATGTGATAATTAGTGTACCCCGCATGGTATCCGTCGCCTTAAATTCCTTTCCTAGGGCAGAGGTAAGGATCTCATCTAAACATTTATACTCTGTAAAATGACTGCATGGGTCTGTGCACAAAAAGTATTCACCATTGGAAGGATTAATTCTCTAAAAATCTCCATCGGATCCTCCGCGTCCTCTTCTTTGGCATCCTCGGAGAGCGTGGCCAGGGGATGAGTGCGTTGAGTGTGTCATAACCCTCCGCGACCCTCTCCTTAAAGAGGCAGCCGATAATGCCTCCTGGCAGTCTCCTCCGTGTGGTAAAGGACCTCCGCAACCCTACACGACTGGTCCCCTCAGCCTTTCTTGTGGATATCATGGATATGAGCATCCAGACGGATAACAGGTCTCATCTTCGCCTTCTCTAGGTCCTTGTTTAAGTCGTGGAAAAAGGTTTTGTATCCTCGGCCCTCCGTATTTACTAAATAACTGTCCATCTTCTCATTGAGGACTCGTTACAGCGGGAGAGAGGGAAACAATCACCGCGGGAAGACACCTTTGCATCCCGAAAGTAGTCAACGGGGAGGACATTGGGCGAAATATGTTCGATCATGTCAATGTTTTTGAACGGACGTGAAGGACCATGGGGCACAACCGAATTGACTTCAAGATTAGGTACAACGCGTTGGACCGTCGTGACTTACGAAGTCTACCTCGCATACAAAGTCGCCTAAGTGACATCTGTTGAACACGGAAGCATTTATTCTACATTCGGAATTCTCCAGCTAAATTAAAACGGAATAAACCTGTAAATTACTCCCGTGCGTGGAATGCAAAATATTTTACATTGGAATGCAATGTACACGCATCGGAACAACTAGTGCAAACCCTACTTTTGAATGATGAAGGAGACAAGGTCCTGCACATTGAAATGATATTATTCCTCCCACTTAACTTCATTTCGCATTATTTTAAATTTAGGTGTATCTATTTTTATTGCCCAACAACGGACGAATTGTTTCACCCAGGCAGAACTTAAAAAAACAAAAGGATATTATTCACTCACCCTTAGTCTCCAGGTAGTCAGAATATACATTCCACAGGTCACCTTCCACAATCACTTGGGCACATCCGGTGGCTGATGTTTTATGTTTCGCCACGTAGATGACCCAAGCGTCGTGGCTAGGGACAAAGTGAGCCTTCTCCACCTTCGAAATGGTCATATTGGCCAATACCCCATTCCTCTGCGCAGTCCTGGTGAGTGTGACGCAGCCCAAGAACCACACCACCCGGAGCCAGGCGTCCGCCGTCTTTCTCGATTCTAAAGTGTACCGCTTTTGGATCCGTCCGCAGGAGGACCTCATGTGTTCCCGCGCTATGTTCACCATTCCCCTGCCAGAGAGGTCTATAGGAACTCGAGGTCCTTCAACACGCCGGGCTTCTTCTTCATGGACAGGGCCTTGATACTCTTCATCTCCTCCGTAAGGTTTAAGTCCTCCAGCGCTACAGCTCTCTGCAGCGTTTTCTCTTGTATCTCCTTTGAGATTCTCTTGGAATTCATGCTTCTGAAGTCCGTCCACGCAAGCAGCGCCTGTTCTGTTCTGTCCTTGGTTTCCTGATCCCAATGCTCGTTGATTGCCCATGTCCTGGAGAACACCAGGGTTTGCGTCATGTTTTGGGCATAATTTTTAATCGACCCGGGTGCTGCCCCAGCTTCCGCGTAAGCACGCAAGTAGTCAAAATGCCCTAAGTAGTCCACCAAGGCGCTCCTATAGTCGTTCGGGCCACTGAAGCCATTCTTCTTTGTGGAAAAATTCATTAGGCGGCTCACGTTTCTCGTATAGTTCCGGGGGTTCTCATGTCCTCTTTGCAAAATCCAATGATCTGTCAGCTGTTTTATGAATGGATGGTCGTCAGTGTATTCTCCCCTGTCGTCCAATCCTTTCAATTTGATCGCCAATTTCGTGGATTTGATGTCACGCCCCATGGAGGCGAGCGTTTTCGTCGGGAGGATCTGAAATACAAACATTTTAGTGAACTTTTCAGATCGCTCGGTAGAAGCGCGTCATGTACCTCAATCGCTCGCTTCACATTGGAAATTTCGAAGAAGAATCTGCTAGAAAAATAGTTTGCATTGGAAACGGACAAAACACTCACCTTCGTCCCCTTCTTATACCGCGGCTGAACCGTCACCGCCTCCTGCGACGAAGTGACCTCGGCGTTAGAGGACGTAGAGGACATATCTTCCGCTTGAGAGTCAGCGACAGGTGCAGCTGTGTCAGGGGGCGATGCGGCAGGTGAATTGAGATCGGTGGCTTCACGTTCCTCATCGAAGTCCGCTTCTGCTTCCTGAAAGTGAAGGGGCCTTAGGTCAGCATTGTCTAATTTGGGACGTTTCGACGAAATAGCACCGTGTACTTAAGAATAAAGTTGAAATCAATTTTTTTTCAGGTAATCGGTAACACACCTCTCCACCTTCAACGTCTCGGGAAGAGTCAGAAGCCATTTCCACGATCCTGTTTGAATTGTGTTCCGTGATCTGTAAATAGAAAGTTTAATTGATTACAATCGGAATTCATTTATAGCCAAGGAAATAGCGGAAAGGATTGGTAGTTAATTAACACACGCTTCCGATACAAAGGGATGCATCCTGTTCTTCCTCGTATAATTTCATCTGGGCGCTGCACACTTCTTGCACCGTGGTCCCCACTGGGATTACTTGTATGCTGAGCTTGGAAAGTTCTCTGATAAACAGACTTCGGTGTTCCTTCCATAGCGGGCTAAAAATGTAACCGACGAACTCCTCAGGGTACCTCGAAACTCCCTTCCGGTGCAGATATGTCACAAATGTCGCACAGAAATCTATTTTCTGCGCACCCAAGGGTTCATAAATGTGCCTGTAAGATATCATGATGTGCCCATGTGCTGTTTCCAGCATCTCCTTCACATGGGGCATGGCTTCATGGCGTGTGAAGAGCCATTTCGTTAGTGATGCATCTCGTTCTGCTGGTGAATTTTGTGGGGGTTGTTTTGAGGATCTCACCCTCACTGATTTCCTCCTCGCTCAGAGAAATATCCGCAGATGGTATTATATAATCGGAATTCTCCCGTGATTCTCTAACTGCAGGTATTTCCCCATGAATATCCTATTCGGCAGGGCTGCATTTTTTACCGAAATTCTTTTCATGGCTCCCCTACCACCTTCTCGGTGCCCGAACCAGCAACTGCTGCCTCCACTGTAGCCGCATCCTCCTGGGGATCCTTGTTATCAACATCTTATGCAATAACCTTTCCTTTCTCTCCCCTTTCCCACCTTCTCCTATCCTTCTTTGCCTTCTTCTTTATTTCCCTCTCATCCCTCACCGTTTTGCTCTCCTTATCGTCCTTGGCTTCCCAGATCACCATCTCCTCCTGATTCTTCTCCCGCTTTCTCTTTTCTTTACGGGCCTTCTTCTTCATTCTTCCTTAATCCCTCTCCGTCTTGTTCTCCTTGGTTAATGTATGCTTTTCCTCGGGCATCTCCTCTTTCAGTTTATGTTCTTTCAGTGCCGAGTCCCAAGGCGGAGGAGCAACCGCCTCCGCTGCAGTGTCCTCCTTCAATTATTCTTTTCTCCCCTCCGGCTTCCCTTCCGGTTTATTTTTCGTAGCCACCACCACACTAGGTGGAGCAACCAGCTCTGTGTTGCCGATCGATGCAAAATCATCAACGTCCCCTAAACCCAACCATAACTTCTTCACGAGGGGCCCCAGCCAACGGCCAAGAAATGTAGCACCGACCGACGAGGGACTCCCCAATTTTGCAGCATTTTCTTTTTTTCTCAATCCCAGCTTCTTAGCTGGAGAGATAGGCATCGTTGACATCTGTTGAAGAAGAATGGAACTGCTTATCTAGTGCTCCTTGTAAAGAAGTTATTGTTAAACTCACGAACAGGAGTTGATTCAATAGAAATATGCATGCATTCACAAGGAATAAAGAGCAAAATCGAGCATAACTTGGTGATCAGATTGTGACAATAACATTCTCGAAATAAAAAATGATAACCGAAATTTAAGAGTAGCATAGTAGTGAAATATGCAGAACACACGTGCAATCAGAGTTATTGGTTTCCCATGCAGCTACTGCACTGAACGATTTTACGTGGCATTAAACACTCAATCATACGTTAGCAATCCCACTTCAACCCTGAAAGAAACGGTCACAGCAGCAGAACAATGAATAGAATTTAAGTAAGAGAGAGCAAGCACACTTTTGAAATGCGAAGTTTTAGGCTGTCACATTCAGAGAGGATGGATTTTACGTCTTCGCAAATATGCTCTGGTGCAAGCATGCAGTAATACAGTAGGTAACTCAAAAATACATTTTTTGCCACAACTAACAATCACTATAAAACAAGAGAATGATACAAAAAAAACACAAGGAAGACCATCTGAAATACAAAGTCACTGTTCACTCTTTTGCCTATGCACTGTAATATTTCACCACTCGTGGATTCAATAAATGCTCAAACGATACATATGAATTAAATACAATTGTCACCGATAACACTTGAACTTCCTGGTCACCAAAACCGGAAATAAAATGTGCGAGAATGGATGAAAGCCAAAAGGAGAAGACTTGCAAAATGCCGGCTCACTTCCTCAATGGCTCTGCGAGATTTCACAGCAAAGAGATCTGTTAGAAGTGATCCCGTCTCTTCGTCTTAAAACACTCGACGTCCATTTCCACTTCCATTTTCAAAACAAACTTCCTTTCTACTATTACTTGTATTTACAGGCACTTAAAATACCATTAACTATTGACAACCGTGTTAACTCAATTGTGGTAGAAAAGTTTACCAGGGTTAGCGCCAACTTGTGTCCACATGGCCAATTTCCAGAAACATCCTGAATGGAGGGACAGATAATATTTACGGCACACCTACATCATCAAATATGGCACAATGTGCATCAATTATGGAAATATAAAGTAATAGTAACAGGTATGCAATAAAATAATGTAATAATGACTCACTTTGAATGTGTAAAGGAATAATAGAAATGGGAAACAATGGGAAATGTAACAATAAAAACACCAAAATAGATATACCATGGAAGTAACTTAGTTTTCAATATCAATTTCCAAAATACTTAAAGTTATAACCTTTTTGCTTTAATTCACAGCTAATTATGGATATAATTTTCACCAAAATATAAATTTATTGGAATGCCTCCCATAAAATTGTCGACTTCTTTCCCACAGAAAAGGATTACTTTTTTTGCATACCTAAATCTTACTTTTTACTTACGGAGAAACCATTTTTTATATACCTGAACTTTTATCATCAATTACCAATTCACCATAAGAGAAAACATAATTTGAAAACCTAAGCTTTTACCATGAATTTCAAATTCCCTGCAAGAGACAACATTATTGGGATACATGACCTTTTATCATAATGTATTGTCAGCATTTTTAAAGAAGGTATGCAATTTTCCACAAAAAAATAATTATTGATATACCTGACCTTTTATCATGAATTTCAAATTAACCACAAGAGATAACTTTAATGGCATACCTGACCTATTATCATAAAATTCAAATTCACTGCAAGTGACAATGCTTGACCTTTTATCATGTATTTCAAATTAACTCTTTTTATGGTCTTGCGAAGGGGGGTTTGGAAATCGAAGACGATCTCACATAAGATTTTGTTTACACGTGTGATCGTACTTGTATTACCGTTTTAATAATCATCATCTCGTATTTTAAGAACT
Source organism: Platycnemis pennipes (assembly GCA_933228895.1). NCBI lineage: Eukaryota > Metazoa > Arthropoda > Insecta > Odonata > Platycnemididae > Platycnemis > Platycnemis pennipes. The sequence continues at coordinate 1,236,897 of CAKOGI010000002.1, read as the reverse complement.
GCAAGCACGTATTTACTACAAGTTAGTGTGCTACAACTACCTCTCCACCTGACTTTCGGAAGTTAAAAAAAACACGAGGTAAATCTTCCAAAAAACATATCCTCGGATTCCTTGTGATGAGCAGAACACACGGTGATCATGAATTTAAACACTGCTAGGTAAATATCGCATGAACGAAATACAAAAGGGATACATTGTACGACTGATTCACAAATAAATAACTAAGATTCACAACTGAATGTTCAACAAAGTGACGGGGCTTATTCTATGCACTTCGACGACGGACATTAGTTTTTGTTGGTGAAATGTTTTGGTGAAATAAAGGGTGGGGAAGACTTCCTGGTAAACGTAATGGTAAAAAAATAACAAGAATTTCCTATCCCAGTTTCTCACTGACTGCTACGAGAATTCCCTGACTATTCCCTGACTTATCCAGTTTTCCAAAATTCCCTGACAATTCCAGGTTTTCCCGGTTTTCCCTGACGATCGCCACCCTGAATTTTATTAGGCAGTCCCTTCAAAAGTGTAAAATGGAGGTTTCATTGTAGTCAGGAGCAGAGTAAACAACACTGAAATCCATACAGTCAAACAGATGATTGTACATCAATAGGTACGCTCTCATTCCTGCTTTAAGATCATTAAATCAACTTTCCACAATGTTGTCATGCTTTTCCATACACGATGATCATGAATTTGAACACTGCTAGGTAAATATCACATTAAGGATATACAAAAGGGATACATTGTACGACTGATTCACAAATAAATAACTAAGATTCACAACTGAATGTTCAACAAATTGACAGGACTTATTCTATGCACTTTGACGACGGACATTAGTTTTTGTTGGTGACATGCTTTGGTGAAATAAAGGGCGGGAAAGACTTCCCGGTAAATGTAATGGTAGAAAAATAACAAGAATTTCCTATCCCAGTTACTCCCGGAATGTTACCAGAATTCCCTGACTATTCCCTGACTCTTCCAGATTTCCAAAATTCCCTGACAAATCCAGGTTTTCCCAGTTTTCCCTGACGATCGCCACCCTGAATTACTAGTAAATTTTCTGTTTAGCTTCATTATCCCTGCAGAATTTAGGCGAGTTACGTAGAGTTCCGGTTGGGCTACTGAATTCAGGTTAGTACTAAAATCAGGCTGCCGAACGCCCAGGTAGGAAAAATTTACAGCAGAGACGTCTCTCCCTTCAAAGCATTTGAAGACACAGTAAAACGTTTGCAAGATATAATTACAATATGAGTGAAATCAATTTGCAAGACATGGAAGCCAGGTTGGTAATATAAGCCAGGTTGGAAGCCTGGCTATTCAAAAGTCACAGCTTTAGATCCTACCCAGTTAATTCTCTTGTCATTATCCCATAATTACAGGTTAGATGCTGCAGTAGGTATAATCTTAGCTGTCTAAGCATCTAAACACATAAGTCAATCGCTAACATATTTAATTATTCCCTTAACCATAAGGCCCCGTTTCCACTACTGACATTCTACCATGGTTATTTCAGCCCTCATAACCTACCTGCGTTCCAGTTAGCTACAATGTTACCCTTGTAATCACTGCTTTCGTCACATAGCGGTTACCAGTATTCCAGTTCAAAAGAAAATCGACGATCGTTATAGAAATGCGCAAAGATGGTAGCACATTGAAGTGTGTAAGCACTTGAAGTTTTATTCAAGAATCTATATTGATTGTTATAATAAAATGTCGTCGGGCTTATCGCGTACGCCTAAGGAGCAACTCCGTCTCCTCGTGAGCAAAGTTTTTGCAATTCTTTTGTTCGGTCATTGCTGGGAAAATATAATTAAATTATGTAAACCATAGGTAATAACAACTCTGGAGCATCATTGAGCATAGACAAAAATCAAGTATTAAGCCTAACAAAGACACCACACCAACTACGTTTTCCTATATGCACACGCCGCGATCCTTCACCGCTATTCGTGATTCAACTGTTTCCCCATAATTCTTACCAGGATTTTGACTAACTTGCGTTCCAATTACAAAAGAGACGCGACGGTAACCACTATTCCCTGATCTAACAAGGGTATCTCAATAGGACTATCTACCATGGTAGGCGTTTTCGAGCGTTTCCATTGCTAGCATTTCGCGGGTAGAGAGTTACCGTCGTAGAAATGTTCAGTAGTGGAAACGGGGCCTAAGTAACCGTATTGGACCATCATGAAAAAAAATCACATTCCTCCCCCTAATCCTCCAAAAATCTACCATGAAAGGAATTTGTCATAGGGTATTTAGATCATAATATAAACCTCATGTGAAGCATTGTGTTTGATAAAATTTGCCATGGTAAAACTTACCCTTGAATCTAGAATTGCATCAGAAACATTGTGTGTGGTGAGCCTCCTCTTCAACTTCACTCCCACGTTTAAATTCTGCATCATGAAGAGAATGAGTGCATAGAGGATTCACAAACTCACCAATGTCAGTAAAATGTAAAACATGATGATTTTATATTATGTTTGCGACAGATAAATTAGGTAGACATGTCCGTTTTGTTAGAAGTAAATAATTAATATTCGTACAGCACTTCTGAAAACATAACAGAAACTTAATATCTGAGTGCATACACCCAAATCAAACTTTACTCCCCGAGTACTCACATTAAAATCAATAACATGGCCTGTTGATGACTGCAACACCTCAGTGGGATTGTTATCAGTGATGAGTGCTGGACCATTGAATCCCAGTGAGAACCATCCTCTTCACACTTCACAGCAGTCTGTGGGAGTAAATGATATTTAACTACATATATAACTGTGCATTGAAAATTAACGGAAAGAGGGTGCAGTAAGTTGTTAATTTAAACACACCTTGTTGGGTTGAAAAAAGGAAAAGAGTAAAGATTAGGGCCCAATGTGGTGGAATGTTCCAAGAAATGTAAGAATCACCTACAACACTCAAACATTGGTTTTCAGTGCTATGTGAATCATTTTCTTTTTGCTTAGTCTCATTTTCCAGTTATTCATTATAGCCTGGGTTGTATTACGAAAGTTCCCCAAAATATATGATGGGCCCTTACCGCCTAAAATGCTGGACAGTTGACGAGCTTGATTATCCTTATGCAGCTAACACCCATCTAATTCACAGCCACTTTGGATACTATTTCTTACCTCAGATTAGACAATGGTGTAACCTGCATTAGTATCATTCGAGGAAATGACCAGTCAATACTCAACTGTATCAGCCGTCACTTGGTATAACTGATTCATTATCAACTTTACTTTTCCATAATAGGCTTTCTTTCGATATAGGTACATGGTTACAATCGAAGATGAAAAACTAGTCAAAACGGGTGGAATATGTGCATCATGTGCAAAACATGATGCACGTAAGCTTGTGCTTGCAAAAATATGCAACATGTGCTTGCAAATTAATAAAAACAATGCAATTAGATACACATCTACAAACAAGAAGGTCGCATCGTGACAGTTAATGAAAGAAGTAAAATCAAAAGTACATCTAAATGGCATCACAAATAAGTGAGACATTTTTGCTAAAACACACTTAAAATTCCCATTAATTAGGATATTGAATCGGTACTGCCATTAATATTGTCAACATTTTCAGAGCAATTTACCTTCAGTACTGCCAACCTCAAGTTGTGCGTGAGATTAAAGTAGCATTCCAGACTACGATCTGATAGTGAATCTCTCTCTCATCCTTACAATTTCCACCTACTTCGGTGCACATTATTTAAACTAATCATAAAAAGTGTTTTTATAATGGTAGCTGCCCTTCTCTTCATGCTAATTAAGCCCTTATGGACACTTATGTACCCGGATACCATCAGCGTGATGCATATTCTATGTGGTATCCAGCGTCAATAACTATAATATAACTTAGTACAAACTTACATCACCATATTCAGTACACAAAACTTCGTTCCCCGGCGATACAACCCCTTTGATGCGGCTGTCATAACCTTCCTGATTCTCCACGCAGCGTCGCTTGAAAACATGAAACTCTTTCAGCTTTTGCACGCAACTGGAACAGACCATCCAGGGATACAAGGCTTCTTTCACGGCCTGAGAAATAAGTAATCAGCGATGGGACATTGATAGAATACATAGTTCCATAGTTTTAGCATAATTCTACCACATAAACCACCCAACAAGTATTAATCCGAGCGCAAGGGAGGAAGTGCAAAACATAAACACAAGTGAAAGACTGGCATAAAATTGTGTGCATTACACTCACCACTAACAGAAGCAGACTTGTGTCACCTTGTCCCAGAAAAATTTTCCCACGATCAAACAAAGTCACAGTTAACGCAGTGCTACCAAGTCTCATGAATATCACTTCTCTGCAACTACTAGACTACTCTTACTGTTCCAATTCCGACATGAGTACCTATTCCCTCTACGAAAAGTACAATGAACTGTTCGCACGCAGTCAGTTCACCGTGAAGAGAAATTAACTGATCCGTTGAGAACTGCAATACCTCTGCTAAACCATTTCAGAACAGTGCAATAACTCCCAAACCATTTCATTTTTTCCTTCGTTCCTTCACACCTCCTAGGCAGTACCTACTACTGTAAGAAAACATTGTCAAAACAAACGAGCCCCCCACAAATAGGAAAGTTCTGATGCACTTTCAGTATTAATGACCGCCATCCGTCAACCCTGTCGAGACATTATCTCTTCCCTCTATGAAAACTGCAAAAACTGCTAAACCATTTCATTTTTTTCCCTCGTTTCTTCAGACCCCCTAGACAGTACTTAGTACTGCAAGAAAACATTGTCGAAACAAACGGGACCCCCCACAAACAAGAAAGTTTAGATGCAAATTACGTATCAATGCACACCGTCTGATCACAGTGTCGAGATTTTAGCTGTTCCATCAAGGAAAAGTACAATAACACTCAAACCATTTCCCTTTTTTCCCTCACTTCTTAACACCTGCTATAAAATACCTAGTACTATAAGAAAACATCGTCAAAACAAACGCCCACCCCCAAATAAGAATGTTCTGATCTACCTTACGTATTAATGCATGCCGCCAGATCACTGTGTCCAGAAATTAACTGTTCCATCGCGGAAAAGTACAATAACTCCCAAACATTTCATTTTTTTCCATTTCTTCACACTACCTAAACAGCCCTTACGAAAAAGTAGTACTGGAAGTACTGGAAAAAAATAGTATTGGGAAGTACTCGTGTACTATTTTCACGGAGGTGAGTACTATAGTATTGAAGAAAACTAGTACTCGTGTACTAGAGGTAGTACACAGAACTAGTACTCATGGAAGTATTGTGAAGTAGTGGTCGTGTACTAGAGGTAGTACACGTAACTAGTACTCGTGGAAGTATTGGGAAGTAGTACTAGTGTACTGGAGGTAGTACACAGAACTAGCACTTGTGGAAGTATTGGGACGCAGAACTCGTGTACTAGAGGTAGTACAGATAACTAGTACTCGTGTAATAGAGGTGGTGCACAAAACTAGTACATACATACCCCTATTGGAACTTACTCATAAGTGTCATAAGATATTTTCTCATAAGAAATTGGCAATTAGATCTTATGAGAAATTTTCTCATAAGATTTTGGGCGGGGAACCGTTCCAGGGGGAACCACCCTGGAACCATTCCAGGGGGATCGGTTCCCTGCAGTTCTCTTAAGAGAATTACAAAAAATTAATTGTAATTACAAAAAAACCTATAAGCTGCTCCTGGAGATGCGTCCTGGAACTCCCACCTACTCCTACTCCAAAAAAACTGAGGAACTAGAGAAAGCTGAAATAGCACATAACACGACTTCGGATCGGATATAGCATATCACACTTAATTTGATTCGGCATAATTTGGCACATGCCCACTATACACATAACTCAACCGAACTAAACCGTGAACGTCTAGCGTTTCTTGATGTCACATAACAAATTCACAATTTTAGTAACCCTTATGTGAGTTAGAATTTTTAACAAACAGGACAGTTTATAAATCTATAATATATTTATCGACACTTTTACACACAATTTATCAAACAGGACAGTTTATAAATCTATAATATATTTATCGACACTTCTTCCAGTTTCAATAATTATATTCACTTGCCTTTGTAACACATAAGATTCCAAATCTGAGGCATAATCTCAAAAATAACCAATGTGACAACAACAATAATAAATGAACCACATGGCACGAGAATGAAAAGCTGTGATCGAGCTTGCTTAATGCATAAGATTTTATTTTAATGCTTGATCAAAGTGTTCAACAACCAGAAGTCTTTTTTTTTAAATAACGCTCCTCTAAAAAGTGAAACTATATTTTTCCAACGGGGAGTTCGTTTAAATATCATCGAAAGTCGTCACTGCACTGTCACAACACACAAAAAATATTCAAGTTCATCATGTAGCTGAATGATGATCTGAATTCTCATCGGATCATTCCGAATGTTTCAATTTGGTTATGACTTTAATGTGCCTGAAAAATGATAAATACAATTTAAGTATCATCGAAAGTCGTCACTGCACTGTCACAACACACAAAAAATATTCACGTTCATCATGTAGCTGAATGATGATCTGAATTCTCATTGGATCATTCCGAATGTTTCAATTTGTTTATGACTTTAATGTGCCTGAAAAATGATAAATACAGTCAATTTCGGTGTCAGCAATTCAAAAAGCCTGCATGGAAAGCAGGTGAAAACAATTACAAATTCGTTCAACACAATCGCTTGTCATAACGATCATTTACTCACCGTAATGTCATTGTCCATTAGAATTTAAAAGTAAGCTTCCATGATCACTAATTACAAGAAAACGTAATTACTTCAGGAGATAATTCTTTATCACGTTTCTCGCTATCATAGAGCTTACGTAAGCTCTATGCTCGCTATGATGACAGCCATTTTGAATTTCGATGTGGTCTTGCAATTAATCGATAGTAGTCTGTTCGATATTGGTCGATACAACCAACCGGATACAACTTTCCACATACCGCGAACTATAAAAATGTGAATATTCACGTTAAAATTACTCATGGGCACGAAAGTTGTTATTTATGGTTTATAACTGTTCTTTTTAAGAAAGAAGTTTCCTATAATTTATTTGAACTGAACGGAATTACCGTTCTGACCCCTTTGCTCTTTTAGAAATGGGGATGAGTGTAGATTGGAGGCTTTAAAGATGTATAGGAGGATGGAGAAAGTGAGCTCAAGAATAATTTGATACTATCTTTCTTTAACCTGAGCTGGATGAGACAAAATTACACTGTCTTCCCCCAGCTAAGCTGGGATGGAAGACAAATGAGAATGCTGTAAATGGTTGGGGAAGAGAGGAATCTGTTGGGGGTGATTCAAAGAGGATAGAAAAAGCGGATGGAAGAGATGGGTAGTGGGAAGTTAAAAAATGTTATTGAAGGAAGAATCGCGTCTGGCTTCTGGATGGCAGGAAGATTATGAGCCAAATAAATGTATTTAAGGAAGCGAGTACAAGTAAAACATCATACATGTACCTGAAAGGTTGATAACCATTACGTGAATTGATAGTATTGGTTCATCCTAATGTGAAATAAAAATGATTAGCATTGTGATTTGGAAACCAATACTAGACATATTAGGTTCAATGCTCAATATATCATGGTATCAAAGAGTAGTACCTACACACCTATTATTGTGATTACTTCTTCTTCCAATACTTACCGACAATGAAGTATTGGTGCCAAACGGACTAGTACACAATGCTAGTATTGTGAATATTTCTCCATCCAGTACTTGCCTACATTGAAGTACTGGAGTCACAGACTAGTACACGATGCTAGTATTGTGAATACTTCTCCATCCAGTACTTGCCAACAATGAAGTACTGGTGCCACGGACTAGTACATGATGCTAGTATTGTGAATACTTCCCTGCTGAGTACTACATTCAGTGATCCCAATACTAAGTATTGAATTTTGAGTACTGGGGGGCAGAATCTAAATACTATAGTACTGAGATTCATGTACTTAGTATTCGGGTCTGTGTACTTAGTATTGGGCTCTGTGTACTACTTTTTTGTAAGGGAGTACCTAGTACTGCCAGAAAATGTTGTCAAAACAAATGGGCCACCCCAAATAAGAAAGTTCTTAGCACCTTACGTATTCAAGCACCCTGTTATACTCAAAATACACAGTGAAATATAAATATGCAGCAACCGTTCTGGTGGACGCCACAAGTGAAAGGATGGAAAATGTTACCGGGGTTTATATATATTTGTATCAAATAATATTTATATATCTTATTCAGTTTTTATGGAGTTATATATTGGGAATTTCTCCTTACAGCTAATAAATTTAATATTTTATTATTCTTTTTAATTGTGTTATTATTTTCTTATATCCAAGATTGTTAGGATGTACACCATCTGGTTTTCTAGGACATTTCCATCTGAAACGGTAAACATTTTACTACATAGATGTTTTACCTTTCTAATTCAGTGGTTAGCAATACAATTCTTTTTTCTACATTATTTATCTCTGAACATTCATAGTTGCATGGTCTAGATAATCCATCAAATTCGATGATGCTGATTTCTTCTGGAAAGAAGGAAAAGCTTTCATGAGTGGGAATGTATATTAACTCTTACAAACCAATACGTGAATTGTTAGTGTTATGATTTTATATTTCTGCTCTCCTTAACGTTCTTTCTAAAAGTGCCTTTTGGGTGTGCACCGATTAAAAGTTGAAGCACCTTGTTGACAGCAGCCTATTTTCAATATTATAGCTTTTACTTCGTTAGATTTAAGTGCTCTGGAGGAGGAGGATGTCATTGCTATGGCTTCTAAGCTCAGCAAAGAGTTAGCATACATAGCGTTCTTGTTTGCAAGTTTGCAACCATTTTCTACTGTAAATGTACTGTAACTGTGAAATTCTATAAAACTGGTCAAGTAAATGTTTGCGAGATATATTAATAGATTAAAATTTACAACTGACATGCTTATCCTTGGATTTTTAACACACTTTGCACACATACTCTTGCAAGGAACCTTAGTTCAGAATGTTTTTGGCTTAGGAACATGTATTTTTTCCAATGGATACTAAAAATATAATTCGTGAGGTGCGAGTGCCGCAGACGGCCATATTATTGTTTCCATTCGATGTACCTTGAGTCACTGTTTTCGTTAAATTTTGTTGAGCTCTTTAATATTTTTTATTAATAGTGGGAAATATAAATGCTGAATAACATTCTTGAAAACAATACATTGTTCTTCCTCCCTGGACAACATTTTTACTCAGCATCGGGGGTAGTAGATATATATATCTAGAGTGCAATATTGCACTGGCAATCTTTGCACGAAATGTGAGACAACCCACATTCAACGGAAATTGAAGTGCAGGTCACTGGCATTACCAAGGTCACCAGGCATTGGAGAAATCCTCGTAAACCCTGCTTCAGTGTGTGGTTAAACTCATGAAGGTGATTGCATTTTGTACACAAACCTGAGTGAGTGAGTGATTGTGTGTCACAGTTCGTTTTTATCTTATTTTTTACCTTGATTCCCTTAATTTTGGGTGTAAGATTCTTTGTAACGTTGTGAGTGAGTGTGCGAATGTGTCATTTACTGCCATTTAAATTTGGAACTGATACATATGTAGGGATAAAAACCTATTCTCCATCTCGTACGGGTCATGGTTTACTGTCATTACCCTAGTTCATCCACTTCTTTGGTGAAGTAATTCCATCTTTATAACCCGCCCGTTTCATGGGAAGCTATATAGCCATTAATGTACGTTTACCAAGAACTTTGGAAAGAGCAATTAAAAGGACAAGGTATATTCCCTTCTGAAGAGATTTTATGACAGAGGTAGTGTGAAAGATTAATAGTTTTTCTTTTACCTTAGATACGACTGTGGTCGGATGGTGAAAAATAACTGAAAATCAGTTCCGACTCTCATCCTGAAAATGGGAGAAAAGGAGCTGTTGCTGAAGGAGCTGAATTTAGATTTCTTACATTGCAATAAATCTCTTCTAAAATCTTGATCAAGATTTTAGAAGAGAAATGGGGAGAAGGTGGAATACTTCACATGTAAATTTTAGATTCCATTAAAATGGGATGCAGACGGGGAATAACGTTTTTCCAAGTGATAGATTGTACGTAAATTGGGTACAGGAGAAACTCTAGTATTTCTTACCTCTCTTCCACTTCCTCAGCCAATTTAGGACCGCTTTAAGCCTGCAGTGGCCCTCCTCCATGGCCATTTGGCCATTGGAAGGGGTGCAGCTATATTTATGTGGCACCCCCTCCTCAACAGTAGCCAGATTAGGGCGTAAAAATTTGCCCTGATGTCTTTCATGCTGCGTCCCTGTGAAGATGACAATAATAGTTTATGGTCGATTTCATCTCCATATATAATGCTCTATTTCCTCAAAGTTATAGTCATTATTAACTCACAGTTCGTAGGTCATTTCACTTCACAATAACTAAGACCTTCACCTTAGTTATTGTGGGGTCAGCCTCCACGTATTGCATGATATCTCTGGCTTTGGCACCTGACCGGCACATTCCAACGTGGTTAGGGCGTACTGGAAAGAGAAGAACACAATGAAGAATATAGCACTCATAGGCACCCATAGAAAATCTCTAACTTATAACTACTCCTTGAATGCAAGATCTTTTTGTAAATCCATATTTGGATGTAAACAAAAACTTTCCGATTCCGCTGCTCACTTATGCATGACATGGACCGCAAAGGTAAAGAAAGGGGGTCATTTCCACCCGAACGGAGTGGTAATTGAAAAGGAAGCTTCAATCTTCATTCATTATGGCTTTCTCACTGTGGTACTTTCGGTAATGCAAACAAAAGAGTCAAAATTAAGTTTGAATTCTACGAACAAATCTTTAATTTAACATTTTTAAAATCAAACAAGCTAAAAATGCAGGTGGTCGGGTATTACATTTCAAGGACCCCATGGGAAATAGGTATTTACCAAAAGGGGACCCTTGACTTTCAGCAAGGCATTTTGCCTTTGTGGGTGATTCACCTGAAGGATGGTTGGCCCAATGGATAAGGAGGTGCCTTAGGGCCTCCTCGAGAGGAACTCCACCAAAACTACAATCTGTCACCAACCTATCTAAGATCCCCCTTGATAAACACCAATGTCCCTATGACTGCCAATTATTTACTCAATGCCTACCTTTCTCACTAACACAATTTCCAGGGCCATCTTGCTCATTTCCAGAAGACTCAACTTCCATACCATGGATGGTCACATCACCCGCCTAGAATGAGAAATGGAATCCACATCTTTCAAGTGAACCCTGATTGACTCTAATTTAAATATAAAGACAAATTTAACAGTGATTCACTATGGATCACATATCTTGGCATATGAAAGATAAGTCATAAGAAAAAAATAATACAATAAATTTACACACACCACACAATATGGACTAAAGAAACTGAAGCAGTACTAAGGTTCAGAAAAATTGAAAACAAAAATTACAGGCCATTCAAGACTGATAACCAAATTTTCAAGGTTAATACGAAAAACATAATTTAATGTTTCCTACATATATTTATTTCCATTGTGAATGTATACAGCAATAAATCTACTGAAATTTAAGCAAGGCATTGTTCACCGAAATAAATGCAAGCAGAATATACACTACATCTATAAGTATATCATTCAGTGCATCTCTTGATATTGACGCCTTATTTTCTATTTCCAGATTTCATAATTTGTGTAGTTTAGATACCTGGGGGTCGATCACACAGCTAAAAAATGTGGACGATCGAATTGTTGTTAATTTTATGAAATGATGTTTAATAATCCAGTCTGGTGCAAGAAAAACTAGTTACAAAAACGTGTTTCCAGCCTGATCGCTATATAATCCTTCATGTCATCCTTCATTCCAGCCTGATCCTATATTATCCATTCTTACACAAATGATAGTCCACTCCTGGTGCTAAAAAATTTAAAATTACATCTTGCTCGTCGATACGCAGTGAAAGAAGCGTGATACGCAAAAATAACTCGAAATACTGATTTTATTACATCAATGAAATAAATTTCATTGTTTAAAGCCGAAAGCGGCATCAATGTTAGGAAATACCTGAATTGACTTACGTTAAAGGTCTCTATGTCGTATGCTCAGTTTCATTACTTATTCTGGTACAATGAACTTGCGCATATCATATGATCGCAACTACGGTGATTTTCCATGATACCGACAAATGAAAAAATAATATAGTGCCAAATTTAATACTTTTTAAACTGGAAAGAAACTATGGAAGGTTGGCTGATTATCAGTAAACCTGTACAATAGAAGAAACTTGTATGAAACCTGCATTCTGCCAGTCACATTTGCGCCTTGTGGACGCGTAAGCCACACAATCTACCTATTTAAAATAATAATTGAGTGCAAAGTACCACCCTACATTTTCTAATACAACTTGTCAATTTCATCAATGATCCACAATTTCCTTAGGTGAAAACATATAAGATTCATCGTAGCACTTATGAAGGTAAAAGTTTTGCCAAACCTATAAGTATTATATGTATCAAATCACCAACCTGCACTGGGAGAGATGATGGATGGTTACTTTGATGAGTAACTCTCATCTCTAAATCTCTGATTGTGCACATGCAAGAGGACTTTTAAATTTCACCTATAATCCAGAATTACCTCTGTCTAATACACATGCGAAATAACTTGAGTTTATTTCTAAACCTATAAAGGCAAAATTACTCAGTTAAAATCCACATTACCTCAGGAGTATCCAATTAACATAAATTTATCATTCAATGTCTAACTGGGCAATATAGTGCACAGTTGTTCACAAAAATGTAATATTCGGACGCCAAATTTTCAGTCTTAAATTAAAGAATATTTGGCAACACTCCCTTGGCACGGAGAGAATAAATGTCCAAAGCTCTAGTTATTGCTTTTAATTGAAAGTACCCTTCCCTCTTGAGATTGTTATCCTTTTCACCCTTCCTCAAGTGAACAGCCGGGGCAAACTGCCTTGTCCACAATTACTCCTAGAAAACGAGTCGCCCGAGTCGCAGAGGTCCCTGAGGCCACAGATCGGGAGGAGGGGCACGAAATACGTTCCAAACGCCGCTAACTATATGTCTAGTAGTAACATAATCGAAAGTTACACTCGTTTTCATTATCTCTTTCTAAAATACATACGTTTATGCCCATGCCATTTTGGAGTCCTCTGATGACACAGCTAGCAGAAAAGATGCTTTACCCGATTATTACCACTTTTTTACACAGAAACGACGGTGATGAAAGACGGAAGCCACATGCATTAATGGGTATTTTACCCGGAAGGAATTTGGGTAAATATTGGGTAAAGAGGTGGGAAATTTCCGGAATTTTAAGGGTAAAACTTCCTTTATCGACAACAGGGCCAACAGGTGAGTGCAAGAAAAACTATCTGTAAAGACAGTACTCTATCAATACCTACTTTGACCTTGTAATTATCTATATATACTGGAACCACGCGACTATCGATAGTTGAGGAATTTACTGGCGTGGGTGCGTACGATTAAAGGAAATTTTCGAAACATTTTTTAGCACAAATAAATTTTATTCCTCAAATACAAAAAAAAACAAAAAAATAAAGAGTACCTAAACAACAAAATGAATTAACAATAGTATCTAAATGATTGATACAAAAGTATTCTCATTTTATGACAAACGAAAAACTTTGCAATAACATTTGAAACAAAACGATAGAGTGAAATTTATCTCATAATAGCTTCAGTGTGATTCAGAAGAATCCTGGACTTGTCTGGCGTTGCCTTCAAAGGACTTCTGAGGAGCAAAATAGGAAAAATATTTATCCATAAGACACCATTTAAAAGTTGCTTAAAAAACTCCCAATGAATTCGCTAAAAGTACCAAAGGTGAAAACACCATTCCTAATTAACTGTTGTTTCCAATAGATCTTTCCTTCGAGTACATGAAAATAATTCGTGTTGCTATATACATTTTCATTTTATGAAATCCTTTTGGTCTCATTACGAACTGTGATAAGAAACAATCTGCAACGATGATTTGAGTGAGGAGATGACTAGAAGAAGAGAATGCACTTCATAAACACTAAGACAACGAATTTTTAAAGCCATTTCTCAGCCTAAATATTCCAGAAATTTCAACTGAACATAATCGGAAAAATCAGAGAAACAAGTTTTATGTCTATTAAGGAAACGCAATCATAAGACATTACCGGAAATTTTTAGTTCAACACATTAACTCACCTCGCGAGTTTTTATCACAATAGGGACAATCTATAATACCTCAAGGTACACTAAAAAACTATCCCACCATTCGCAACTGCAGGGTCAATAGGAGTTTTCATTTTCATTTTCCCTGACTTTTACAGGATTTGCAGACCATTATTAGTGATTTTCCCTGACTTTTGAGCGCCTGAAAACTCCAAGATTTCGGTCATTTATAGGGATAAAAGTGGTAGTGAGGAAGCAAAGAAGTCTAAACTTATGAAAAGTTGTAGGTTTATTATCATATTAATCATATGAACTTCCAGCAATAAGAGATCAACAACTCAACAAGTCAACAAAATAAAAATTATCATTCCTTACATTGATATGCCTTCAGAAAGGTTTTTAATTGCAGAAAAATATATGCAACGAAGGCTAACCTGGCTTTTCCTTCAAACCTGATGTCATGTTAAAGTAGCTCTTTGAATCAATCTTCATTTTTTCTTCCTCACATCCTTCTACAAATTTGGCTAAGTGACTTCAAATTTGACTGAGAATATCTTTTTCCTCGCCAGAGGGACAAAGCGAAGCATTCCTGTTGAAATCTCTAGCGAATGAAAATGAAAATATGAATGCGCACACCTTTCGCCAATCTATTCACCAAATCATGCAGGCTATAGCCAGAAAGAACCAGAATAGGCCCCCTGGGCTGCCTGCACAGCGAAGCCAGCCTGAGACCAGCCGTCCCCTCCTTCACCCTCCTCCTCCACTCCTATGTGCAGTTTTTGATCTCTTGGCATTTTCAGGTGATAAATTTAAACAGTTTGTGATTTTTCCCTGACCACACGTGAAATTCCCTGACTTTTCCAGGATTTCCATGACCGTTTTCATTTTCCCTGACTTTTCCAGGTTCTCCAGGATTTCTAGGTTACTACAAACCCTGAACTGCACGCGTTATACCGAACCATTTTATCAAATAAATTTGCGGGACACGTTGCAATATCATCTATTTTTCAATATATCTTGTTTACCTCTGGGGCTGCCTCCCCATTGGTAGCAATCGCAACAATCCTACACCACAGAGTATACTCAGGATACTCAGGGCCCGCTCCTGTATATTGCGCTCAATGGTGATATCTAGCAAACGATTGTAGCACCACTTCAATAGTTCCCCTTTCGGCCGCAACTATACGGGTAAAATGGGTAAATAATGGGTAACGTCCATCGAGGGTAAAATATCCTTGCATTACCCAAATAATTCACAGATAAGGCCTCTTTTGAGCAAGCTGAGAAGTGGGCGATTTTCTGAGGTTAATGATTAACATGCTAAATTGTAATAGCCGTTCTACATATATTATGAGGCCTCAACCAAATTCAAATTTCTAATTGGCATCATATATCCTGTAACCTTATTACTTCGAAACGCCTACATTTATTGATCACTAAGTCAACCTTTCTCCCCGATTCGTCCGACATTCATATCGCCAAGAGAGGAAGCTCACCATTGGGACGCGGTTGACCCTAGCCCTGAGACCGACGTAATTCTTTGACGATGAAGTGGCCAGTGGGAGGGGAAAAAGGGGAAGAGGATAGCTGGTCACTAGGGAAGGAGGCGCATGATGTGGCTTGATCGGCATCACGCGGAGAGAAGTTTCTCCGTCAGCAGCAACGGCGCGTCGTGAGACAGAAATCTCTTGGTCTGCAACAACGGTGCGAGACAGATTGGAGTCTTCTGGGACGAGGTGAAGGCCGAAGTTGCTCCCAAGGAACAAGCAATGACGAGTGGTGGAGGGTCGTCTAGCAGCAGCAGGAGTTTGTAGGGGCGAAGCGAATGCTCGGGAGACTCACCCGGCAATCCTCACGTAATAATAGCAACGTTGTTACGTTCACGACACCTAGAAACTACTGCACTATTACGGGGAACGCCAACCCGACGACAGATAACGTGAGTCCATGTTCCGTATCTTCAACCTTGGTCAGCAACAACTTTGAGGTGTCAGCCGCAATCACTTTAATACGCGAAATAGCAATGACGATCAGGGTAGGATTTTAAGCATGAAATTCTTTTTTTTTGTCGGTTAATTCAGTGGGGGTGTCCTCACTTGGAATCGCTAGTTGTAATGTACAGTTTGTTTCCCAATATAATAAAAGCTGTTAAAGGAATGTAATCTAAGGGTTCATGATAACCGTTGAACTTACTTCCTTGCAGGCGATTTCAACGGAGAACTTATATCACGGCCTGTTTTTCTGCTGCACTAGACGGCATTCATACATAATCGTAGGCTTGGCGCCCTGTATGGCTACATTAATGGCACCCGTGTGTCAACCGAGTTAAATACGTGACAAGGAGGGTAGAAAAGGATGGCGGATTCGGAAGTATAGATAAAAGTTAATACATTTTGATAAGAGGAGAAGGATCTATAGTGGGTATTTTAGTGTTTCTTGTTACCCATACGTGTTCCGGAAGTAATCACTTAATGTTTTTAGCGAAGGGCAATGGCATCAAAGGACGCGTTTTTGGTGTATAGGGAGGCGAGTGCAGATTCGAAGAGTTTAGAGGAGCTTAGAGACGATGCACTGAATATTTCACCAGCCGCAGTCCACGCTTTGAATGCAGCCAAGAAGGCGTGGATAAAGAAGGAACTCCAACTGTGGTACGCGAAGCGCAACAATGCAGCGCTCTACAGACATCTCCTCTACACCGAGTTGACCGCATCTCTGCACTGGACGGAATGGAATGTGTTCGACGATCGGGTGAGGAGCCTGGCGAGTGAGATAGCGCACAAGAAGCTCCAGACGGTAAAGAAGAAGCTGCTCCAACTGAGGGAAAAGCAACTACCACCACCCAGGAAAGAAACTGTGAGTCCGACAAAAATTCCCCAATCTTTCCATGATAGAGTCATTAACTTATCCAATCACCAATTTAAACCGGAGGAACAAGAAATGCTAGAGAAAGGTCTTAAATTTTGTCCCAACCTAAAAAGTAGAAACAGTGATTTAGTAGATCTGGTCGTGGATTGTGAAGTAGCCTTAAGAAGAGAAGATCATGTGATCAAAAGTGCCGTTGCTAACAATCTAAACTCAATTCTGAAAAAAGGAGTGGACCCCGGTAATGGAAAGCTAACTCCCTATAGCCGAGATTAATCAATCATTAATTCCATCAAAAAATCTTTCAAAACGGCAAATTTTCTTGCCATCAAAGCAGATAAAGGTAATTCAACTGGAATCATGGACCACCACACGTACATTAACAAATGTTTAGCCTTTATATCAGAAAACAACGTTCAATTGTTAAAAAAAGACCCTACAGTGAAATTTCAAGCTCAGTGCAAAACAGTGTTGTCCAACATAAAAACGACACTCACCCCCAGAGAAAAATGGGAAGCCATGGAGATGAATCCCACCGCCCCCAGGTTTTACGGAATGCCCAAAGTGCACAAACAATCCATGCCGATCCGCCCGGTGGTGTCAGGCATCGGATCACCAACACATTCCTTAGCTAGGGTTGTGAAGTGCAAATTCATAGAACACTCCGATTTCCGTGCGACTTACAGCATAAAAAATTCCATTGAACTCGCCTAATGCTTAACAGAAGTAACCACACCCAAGAATGCTTTTTTAGTATCCTTCGATGCAGTGAATTTATTTACCAGTATTCCAGGAGAAGAAGCTGTTCTCGCAGCAAAGGAAGTGTTGCAAAAAGTGAAGACACCCACACACATTTGTGACGCACTCATATCATTATTAACAGTGGGTATTAATCAAAATTATTTCTTGTTTAACGGGAATGTGTATGAGCAATTGGAAGGTTTAGCGATGGGCTCCCCCTTATCACCCCTACTAGCCGAAATTTTTTTAAACAAACTAGAAGATAAACTTTTTCAAAGTGAAAACCCCCTCATGAAAAATGTACACTATTGGTTTCGTTATGTCGATGACATTCTATGTTTATGGACAGGAACGAAAAGACAACTGGGAAATTTCTTGAAGTTGATCAATTCTTTGCACCCCAACATCAAATTCACGATGGAATTACCAGAGGGACATTCATTAAATTTTCTGGACCTTAATATTTCAATCACAAACGGGAAACACAAGTTCACTATTTATCGTAAACCCACGTGCACCGATCAGGTCATGCACTCATCCTCTAAACATTCCATTAATCAAAAATTAGCAGCCTTTCACTGCATGCTGCACAGAGCATTAGCCGTACCATTAGAGCCAACAGCTTTCATGTCAGAAATAATCACAATTAAAAAAATTGCAGTCGCCAACGGTTACGCTGAAAAATTAATCGACGATTTACTGGCAGGCAAAAGGAAAAAAATTTTAAATAAAGATTTTTACTCCTCAACCACAAATGACAAAGGATCGTGGCGACGTCTGAAGTATGTAGGACAACCCTCTATTAAAATAGGAAATTTTCTCAAAGAAATGAACATTCATCCGGCTTATTACAATAACAGGAATCTAAAAAGCTTGCTTCCACCCATCAAAGACTCCATAAACCCAGCCCTCCATAGTGGTGTTTACCAACTGAAATGCAGTGATTGTGACGCCAAATACGTGGGACAAACGGGGAGAAACCTAGCCATTAGAGGCGAAGAACACAAACGAGACTACATCAAGAAAACGGGGATGTCCCAGTTTGCCTCCCACCTCCTTGAAGAAGGACATCAGGCGGATTTCACCCCGGAATTGCTGCACCGTGTGAAGAAAGGGTCACAAATGGACATCAGGGAGCAACTGGAAATTTTAAGAATAGTCAAGCAGAAAGAGCCCATCACTAATGACCACCTTTTCCCATTCCACTCCCCCCTCCTGGACATCCCAATTTTGCACCCGAAAAATCCCCATGACGCTAACCCACGCCGCCTTCCCTAAGTACGCTTCCTTTCCCTCTCCCCTCCCCCCCCCCTCCTAGGGCTTCCCATATTCCCTCACTTCCACTACTCCACCCCTTTCCCCTCCCCACCCCTTCCACTCTTCCCCCTTTTGGTATATAACCCACAACGACGCTACTTGTACTGCTAGTCCTATGAATATGATACAGTGTATCGAAACTAGTCAGGAAATTAAAGTTCCAAATTGTAGAAACAGCAAAGTTTTTTATTCACAAATCAGTCAGCTTAGAGACGATTCTATTAGCGATAAGAGGGATACACTGTGACCATAGGATGTAGCGGGGATAATAAATTGGAAGTTGTTGAATTTGTAAGGAAGCCCGCGAGCGATACTAATGTCACGACAGTCTTCTTAAACCCGATGACCAGAGAAGGTCGAAACTGGTTGGTAAATAAAAAATAATAAAAAATTAATAATTTATGGAGAATATAAACAAGGTTATTCTATTCATCATCATGACAATCTTCGGAGTTTAAGCTTAATACAGACATGATAAACGAGATGAGGGTGGAAATAAAAGGGATCCCTGAAGATACTAGGCATGTAATAAACCAATTGCCTAAGTCCCACGATAAGCTAGAACGGACATGTGAAAGGGAAAGTTGGTATTGCGCGGAGATGTCTCGAGGAAATGCACGGTACATTTAGCAACCGTGAAGGAGGAATTACTGGAGCATGTTGTGCACGTAAAGGGGAATGTAGAAAGCTTCTGTCGTCAGTGTGATGGCAAACTATTTGGCCAGTTTCCGTAATTAGACATGCAAAGTTTTGCCGGTAATCCCGGTGAACATGCGATCAGGTTTATTAGAGAAATCAGGAATTACGCCATGATTATTGGTGCCACCAGAATATCACGTAAGATTTACATTTCAAATGTTAAAGGGGAATGCGAAGCTATGGATTCTGACTTAAGCTCCATTTCCTAAAACATTAGACAAATTTCAGCAGAGAGTCCTACATTGTTTTTAGGATTTGGATCCCAATATCACTGTAGGATGAGCGGTTAAACAGGGGGAGTGAGATACTGCTCGGCAATGAGTGTACATCTGAACCTACCTAAACTGGCTGAACAATAATAGTAATAATCGGTGGTTACTCAGAACTGATAGATAGCTTGTCATTCACACCATTTAGTATAGGCAGGAATATAGGAAAGGAGGGATATTTAGGATATCAGGAAGTTTGGAGAGAAACTGTGTTGGCATTAATACACTCTGAATAAAAGGTACCATGAGTTGTAAAATACTAATGCTCTATCCAGAAAGTTAAATGCTAACCACAAATTGCTCCACACTGCACTTAATGTAGAAAGCAATATACCAACAAAAATTTATTTTCCACGGTTGGAACCTGAGCCCTGACAACTGGAAGAGACATTACTGTTGCGACCACACCAAACTGATCCCTAGGAAATTAAGTAATGCGATGCCAATACTAAACCTGTGTATCTTATGTGTTGGTATTAGGGAATGAGCCATAGAAACTTCTGATTTGCAGCATTGATCGCCCTCACTGCTGATGGTACTTTCCCATGAACATCTGCCATGCACTACCATTCACGGTTTTTCGATATTTATCTATGTTCAACTACAAGATATTTATGAAACACATGTATCCAGGGATTACATAAGGTCTGAGTCACAAAACAATGCATCATATGAAAGCTGATCGTAGGTTTTCGCAGCATGGATGATGTCCAGTTGTGTCTTTCGGTAGCTGCTGCGTGACAGGCATTGTCGTCCAAGCTTTCATACCCGTTGCAGGGCACGTCATCAGGGAAATAATATTTTGGAGAAGCAACGATGCTGGTATTTATGGAGGGTGCCGTGTCCCCCCCTCCCTATCTCTTGGCCTTGGCTGGTTGCCGTTCTCTTCCACCGCCCCCCCTGCTGCTGACGTCAGTAAGTGGTGAGGGTCGTTCATCTAGGAAGTTTCTTCCAGACCGTGTTGAGTCGAATGCCGTCGTCTCTGTTGAAGTTTTCCGGCCTCTTCTCAATTTCTACGGCCTCTCGAATTAATCGGGGAAAGTATGATTTTTCCCTCGATATAACCTTCGTCTCCTCGGTAAAGATCCGGTGGTCATCTCCCGAAAGGGCGTGGTCTGCAACCGCCGATTCCTTTCTGTTGCCGCGCAGGATCGCTCTCTGATGTTCCTTTACTCGGCACGCCACTGTCCTTCCGCTTTGCCCTATGTACACGTTACCGCATGCGCACGGTATTTCGTAAACTCCTTCTGCGAAGGGGGTGAAACCGGTCCTTCGCGGATGGTAATATATCTTTGGTTTTCGTCAACGTGCCGAACCGCGTCTCTATGACTGCTTTACCAAGTATCCGGGAAATGCGTTTGGAAGATCCGGCGACGTAGGGAATAATAGCATATCCTTTCGGTTTCGGGCGGTTGTTTTCGGGCAATCGGGCGAATACCCGTTTCCGACGAGAGCGGCAACCAAGTGTGACTCCTCGTCTTTTAGAGCAGTGTTCTCGCACACCACTCTGGCCCTGTGCATAAGGGTTTTAACTTATGCCGGGTTTTGCCTTGGATGATGGTGGGTGGTTGCTTGGAGATACCTATCCGTGTGAGTTTTCTTTCTGTAGACGAAACGCCGCAGAGATCCATCGTCTCCTTTCTTCACCAAAACATCTAAGCATCAAAACATCGTTGCTTCTCCATAATTATTATTTCCCTGATGACGTGTCCTGCAACGGGTACAAAAGCTTGGACGACAATGCCTGTCACGCAGCAGCTACAGAAAGAGACAACTGGACAACACCATATGAAACTTGAGCAATCATTTAAGCTTTAGCTCTCCGAGATGATAGAAAAATAATAGCTAAAGCCATCACATTTGTTGCAAACGCCATCATATCCCACATACCATTTCCCTCTCAATTTATCAAAATTCATATATTCACTTAGGCAATAGCAAGATAGGGCTAGGTATTTATTACTGTCAAATTGCTGGGCATTTGCATATTTCAAATTCACCAAATTAGACGGTAAAAATGACCCTATTTTACAAAAGTAAGACTAAAAAATCACGCTGCATTTTATATGTGAAGGTTCAACCACCAATGCTAAATTCTGAATGCTTCTTCTACCAACGATGAACAGTGTCCCCTACTTCAACACCATTATTATTATCATCAATGACTGTGTCATATATTTTGTTATTTAGAGTAATATAATAATATATAATAATGTAAGATTAAAAAAGGAATGATAATCTAAGTATTTTGGTTCCACTCTTCTGCACACTGAAAACTTTTTCCTGTGAGTATTACTGAAATTAGAGTGCACCTTATATGCTTTCAAATACAGTAAGCCCTATTGCCATTATTACATCCTAATCTGGAAAGTCTTGTAACATTGAGTCATATGTCTACGTATTTAGTTGTTTCTAGTTTGCAAGAAACAGGACAAAAACCATACCTCTGGTTTTCTGCTGTCGCGACCCTCACTAACAAATGTTTCATCCTCTTTCACATAATCTTCTTTGTCACTTTGCTCCACCTTCACACTCACCTGAAAAGGCACAATAGTTTCATAGACAATGTGGGGTAGGAATGATTCAGGCTCAATAACAGAGTTGACAGAGGGACATAGGAAGAATGCAGAGTAGACACATTGGACAAGAGAGGGGAGGTTAACAATAAGGGTATAGGTCCTTAATTGCTTCTTGAAAGTAATTAATTAAAAACTTCTTCAATGAAGTATTTAATGTGTGCTGATATTATATCAGACTCTGTAAAATAATGCCCCTTTGGCTTGAACAGATATCTGAAAATGACTGTCAGGAATAAACCAAGAGGAGATCATAATCATCATGATAGAATCAAACAGATCATGTCAACAAAAATTTTTGTGCTGGGCAACCACATATGAAATTAATTCTGGTCTTGGAGTGCCAAAAGCAATTGATTATGTCCATGTGGTTGACAATGGTAATTTCAAACCTGATCCGTCATGATTGGAGGAGTGAATAAATTTGCCACTAACACAAATTGAACCCTACAATAATTACAATAATGCGTTGACCAAACTTGGGAGTATCTTGTAAACCTGAGTATCTTGTGTAGTGGATGTACAGTCACATGCAAAAGTAAATGGGCAGAACTTCTCTATCTCCTGCTTCAACCCCATTCGATAAGAATGGAAAATATTTCAATGTTGGCATAAGGAAAGAAGATAGACGTGGTTGGCAGTCATGCAGGATAGATGAGAAAGTAGCACTTAGTTGACAGACCCAAGCGGAAAGGTTTAGTTGCCCGTGGCATGTGCAATTGAACTGCGACCTTCGGAACTATTAAACTTCGATCAAAATATAATGAGGACAGAAGTTGGAGAAGAGATCCATTTCCTCAAGATGCTACTGCAAATTGCCGACTGTGAGACATGGATAGTAGTACTGGAAAAATAATTGCAAGGTTTTCTCTCAGTGATATGGAACACCATTATGAGGTTAAACATGTAATTAATATGCGCAACGAATTACTTCTCTACACATTAGATACATCTTGGCATTTTTCCAGTTTATTCATGGATATCAATAAAAAGGGTTCAATCAGTGATAGAAGATGACATTTTTGCAATATGGGAGAGGTGGTATGAGTATATCATACAAATATTTACAATGAAACCAAGAAATTTTACTGAGGTATTAAAATGAGAATAAATCCCACACTCAGACTAACGAAGAAGAAAATTTTATTTGAATTTTTCAATATTTTATGGCATCTCCCTCAGCATCTAGTACCAACAGAAGACTGATTCTCATTGACAGAAAAAGATTTTCAAACAATTGCAAATGATGCCCCACGGAATTCCACATATCCCTCACATGTTCCTCCAGATCTTCTTCTCTAATATTAATTTCATCAGTTCTCTCCCGCGTCATCAATCCCTATGCATTTTCGGTGAGATTGAGGTCTGGTGATCATGCTGGTCAGTCAATCACATTTATTGGGCATTAATTTGGGTATTGGGGAAAAAAAGACATATCACCTTGCCTCAGTGCACTGCTGAATTGTCATTCTGGTAAATATTTCTGATTTGAGGGGAAGCAAATGGTCTTCCAACATTTCGGCATAATTTGCCACTGTCAATCTTTTTGGGGTGCGTAGTGATGGCCCCGGACCAGCATCTTTTATTGACCCCCAAAAACTAATGGTAATTTGACCAGAACTTTGTTGCCGAATGATGTTTTGTGGGTAATACCTAGAGGACAAATTGTACATTACAATCTATTTAACCCTTTCGCGCCCGAGCTTCGTGGAGGGAAATGCTTCCTCGTTACGAGTCTCTTGAAAATTTTCTTCACTCCCCTGTACGAAGCTTCTTCGCGTCCACGGAAGGCAGAGGTTCCCTCCCTAACCATTTTTGGACCCAACTCAGCGGGTCGCCGATCCCTTTCCTGGGCCGCTGTCCCAGACCCTCAAAGGATTAAAAGACTCCTTAACAGCGCGAGTCCACGGTCAACTGACTGAAATTGCAATGTTTAATATAAACAAATATTTGTTGTTCGTATCGATTTTTTTACATTTAAAATGAATTTATTGTGTTTTTCTGAGCGTGCAGAAATTTTAAACGAAGTTCTAACGTTCATATTGACGGATTTAGTACATTTCTAATCCAAATCGACTGTTCTCTAACTCCGTTGATATTAACGATAGAATTTCGCTTGAAATTTCCATGCGGTAAGCCAAAAAAGATGAATTCATTTCTAACATTGGATTTTTAAAGTAAGCAACAAATATTTTTTTGGAAAAAATACTGCTAATGACAGTAGTTGACCGCGTGGAGAGGATAGGAAGGGGTCGACCTGAGCGGCCGAGGAAGGGCCTGGGCTCGCGCTAAGCCGGATCTCGAGGGGCGACCGCGTACGTGGGTCTATTGTTTCCGCCACGGTCACTTTCTTCCGACCTGTGCCGCACAGGAGCGGCTTTCGTTGGTTAGGGTAGGAAAATTCACGCCGCACATGTGAGGCATTCGTTGTTTAGGGAAGAATATCCTCGCCGCACAGGTGCGGCCTTCGGCGCGAAAGGGTTAAATGATCTATACAAAACTCATTAAAAATTAATGCATTTAACCCTTTCGCTACGAACGCCGTTTATAAACGCCGCTGATTTTTCACTCCTGTGAACGAAGGCCGTTTATAAACGCCGCAGATTTTTCTACGCAAGAGAACGAAGGGCGTCTTAAAACGTCGCTGGGGTCGGGTAGGCAGAAAAGGTCCAAGGTGTCATAAAGGACCCTTCCTCGCAGCTCTGAAGACCCTTCCTCGGCTTAGAGGCTGGGATTATCTCGACCCTTCTTCGCAGCGCGAGCCTCACTCTCGGCAGTTGTTCGCGGTCACTTTTTTGTTTATGCATTTGAAAAACCAAAATCATATTTGTTTCTAATTCGCATTATTGAGTTCCAGAAGTTAATTCCTGGTGTTTTTTTGAATCTCTAGAAATTTAAAACGGAACTCTAACGTAATTATTAACAAAGCTCACCTGTCAAATAGAGTCCAAACCGATTTGGGAGAATTTTTCATTGCATGTGAGGAACTAAGACGTATGTTTTTTATGATTTGACGATAAGGTAGTACCGATATTTTTCTCTCCGTTTTACTTGTTTATGAACATATATTGAAAAACGAGTGTAATGGTAATATCACGTGACATACCGCGAAATCTATTATATGCACATTATAGGCTGAAAATCCCGCTGAAGGGTGTGGTTTATGCTGGTTAAGCAGTCAGTAAACTTTACTTTCTTTTAACTGAATCTTTTTGGCGTAACTGCCATTCAGCTATAAAAAGTATCTTCAAAGCTGAAAAGTATTCAAATTTGCTCTAGATGGATAAATCTGTTGATAATGACGGTAGGTTTTTATTGATATTGTAAATGGAATGCATGATACGCATAAATATGTAAGGTATAGATTCTAGTCCTACATTTTTGAACGTTCTTTTCTAAGCGAAGAACAATTTTTTTTGTAAATCTACTGCACCAAAGAATGATTGTCCGAGCACTCATGCTGTTAGTGTGGCATGCACTGAGGATAAGGGTCGATCCAAGGAATGTGGTCTGGTCCTGCAAATTCCTTTAGCCTCAGGAATTAGGATAATTACATTTTCACGTGACAGGCCACTTCTGAGTGCCAGTAGTGGGGCGTCACAGTTCCTATGCTCCACCCAAGCACCAAAGCTCATGAAACCCATTCACCAGGTACATTAACGTTTTCTAGGAAAATAATGTTTTATTACCAAACAAATTCTTCGGCCTCAGTTGGGAGTAAATTTGCCTCATTGAAGCTTCTCCTTAACCCTTTCGCGCCGGAGTCCTACGCAGGAAAATGCTTTCCTTCTCACGGGTTCCTCTAGAATATTTTTCCACTCCCTGTATGGAGCTCTCTTAAAGCAAGGCTTCGAGCAGGTATGTCTTTCCCCCGCTTTGGGACCGGACCCAGCGGGTTCCCGACCCTTTCCTCGGCCACTGACCAGAGATTATCTTCGCCCTTTTCCAAATGAGAACCCACCTCGGCCACTGTCCGCGGTCAACTATTTTTAATTCAGTGTTTTTTGGTAAATAAATAATAGTAAGACTTTAAGTGGGGGTTAATACATAAATAAATTCCTGTTGTTGTAAATACCATTTAGAGATTTTAAACCAAATTCTAATGTAAATATTAAGATATTTATCACAATAGGCATCATATCAATGGTTACAATAATAAATTATTTGTGTTGTTTCATAATAGAAGACGTCCGCGCATAATCCAACCATACCCGTGTTTTATATAAAAGCACATGCACTTTTTTTGGTGCTATACCTTCATCAGGAACCATTTTTATGTAAATATATTCGAATTGGTAGCGCGAGATAAATTTTTCCACCTGGAAAGTATTTATTGAACCTCCCAATATTCCGTCAAGCACGCATGCGGTTTTCTTCAAGTTTTAACATAAATGATTACAACATAATGATCACTCTTTGATATCTTCTTGCTAAAATAATTTCCCATCCTTCTTTTGATCCGGTATTTGTTTTTCTGGGAATTAAAGAACACTTTTTGCATTAAAGATTAATTATTCATAAAGTATATAGTTCAGAATTGTAATAAATTGATTGAATAGTTCAGAATTGTAAATTAACTAGATTTTGGGGCACTGATAAGAGCAAATGGAATATCACGTGTTTGTGGAGAGAGAGTGACAGAAAGAGAGAGAGAGAGGTATGAAGGAAGGGGTGGAAATTAGAACGGTTGAGAAATAATGGGAAATATTAGACAATAGAAACAGTATATGCAAGGAGGATCAAGAAATCATGTATGGTAACAGAAATGATGAAGACATTTAGGAAAGAAGGAATTGGAACAAGTAAAACGTGGAGCTGGGCAGAAATGATATTAGGGAATAAATAATAGACTTCGGAGAGAAACAGAGAGAAAGTGAGGGAAAAGTGGCGAAGCAATGTGGAGAGATCTACAGGCTCTAGATAGGCAGAGGGATTGATGTCCTTTGTCCTAAGGCAGGAATTTCATCCGGCATCAAGGATTGGAAAACCATACCGTGCTTAAATGGCAATTCAGGAGGGTTACAGGTGGAACCTCAACAGCTTCAGCTTAGGCGGAGAGAATAAGTGGATGAACTCCATGAAATCAATGACAGTCATAAGAGCTTCGGAATAGAAGAGGATAAGCACCTAGATGAGGATGAAATGAGATTAAGAAAAATGGATAGTGAAGGCATTGCAGGAAACGTAGGCTGGAAGTGTTGTAGGGATTAATATCCCATCAGAATTATTAAAGAGGCTAGGAAACTATGTAAGGGAGAGATTTTTTGGGATTATTTGTCGGATACATAAAGAGTGCACTTTTGGGGGCCTCCGCAGCATCCTACTCAGCTAATAGATATTCCATGATTTACTTCTCAATGGAAGCAATGTAAATGCTGAAATGAATACAAACTCGCAGTCCATTTACCCCACAGCAAACATACCATTTAACACCACAGCAAGTTTTGGCAGTCGGAAAGGTGCACAACAGAAATCAATGGGTTGATCCCATGAACTCCATTTTTTTTCCAAAAGAGCACTATCCACTTACCTAGTGTTCCAAAATTCACAACACAACTTCACAAAGCTGTCAGCAATCAAAACATTCAGAGCACTAAATATTTTGAGTGACTACACGATAACAAACACCAAAACATAAATGGGATCACATTGCCACAAATAGCGGGAAATGGTTGACATTCCATTGCGATGCCAAAATCCATCTACAAAAAAATGTTCACTCTAGCTGATTATAAATGCACGTAAATTCAAATTGAAGAAATCAATTGTAGTCCAATTAGCCCTACTCTCGCCTATCATGACTGCATGCTAGGTCCAGTCCTCTCTCAACAGAGGCTGCTCCTCCAGCTCTCAGTGGCATGTTTTGAACAGCTTGCTGGATGGTTTCATCTTACTCATTAGTTGTGCGGGGTCTACCACTTCGAGGCCTACTTATCTCTGAATTTTTCTGTCGTATCTCACCCATTTATGGACAGTATTCTGATGGTGTCCTAACGTCATCACTATATTTTCCAAAGACCGGCCGGCGGCTACCATTATAGCCATTAGCCCTCTCATGGAGGCAGAGGTTTCACCTTGATCCCTCTCAGTACTATGAAGGAAGGACGACTGACGGTTAAGGGATTTTCATCAGAATGTATACTAGACGTCTCATGCTTAAAAATGAGATGTGGCTAAAAGCAATACATTGGTGAATTTGATCATATGGTCAGAGCCCATCTCAATATTTTTTACTGGAGCTGGGAACAATAAGCATCCTCTAGCAGGAAAAATTTGCGATATTTTTGCAGTAAAAGATCTGGGGGAACAGATGAGGGATATGTGGAATGCCCTAAGACATCATCCATGATTATTCGAATATTTTTTGAAATGGGGAAATCCACCTTCAAGGTACTGGATGCTGAGGTAGATGCTATAAAATATTGACAATATCAAATAAAATTTTCTTTATGAGTAAACCTGAGCTTCGGTTTTTTTCTCCTTTTTATAACCTAATATATGTTTCCGAGTTCAATGAAAATGTTTGATTTCTTTACTCATTACCAGCATTACCATCTTTTCTATCAGTTAACGGAATCTTTTATTGATATCTGAGAATGAACTAGGTGACAAACACACAAACGTAAGTATCTCGTTTACCAAGCTGTAACTTCAAGCAGATTAGCCCTTTCGCCCAAAAGATGGGTAGTCCATACACGGATTTATTTCATTTTCTTTTGACATGCGGGCATATATCGCAGGCCCCAAACACCTTCTCCCTTGAACATGAAATGCTGGAATTTTTTAAAAATAGCTCCCGATTGTTTTCATGAATTTTTATCACAATATGACATATTTATGGAACCAGGGTAAATTTAATTGACAATTTAAGGGTTTAAATAACATGCATAAACTCAAAATGGCGTTTCAAAGACTGAATGCCATGGATTGTCTAGGTGCTTCTTTTCACCTCTCAACTGGACTATTCTCTCTAGTTCCATGGAGAATCGGAACTGTCTTCCTCCACTGCTTTCCACATAAGATTTTCCCGGAGGTTACAAGAGTTTGGGAGGTAGAAGTTAAATTGCATGCACCGTAGGCTACAAAAAATTTTCCCTTCGCTTCATCAACCCATGCCCCTTCTCTTCTTTATCCTGTGATATGGAATACTGCACCCATCTTCTTGCGTTCTACCAAAATTACAATATTTTTGTAGGCTATTGAATTGAGTCTGGAGCGGTGGCACTGCGAAGTAATGCACATTTACTTTTGCATGTGACTGTACATCATGTGCCATACATACCTCTCATTCACTCTTTTGGTCACCCTCACTGCTGCATGGATCTTTATCCTGAACATTATCTTCATCACTTTCCTCTGACTTCACCTGAAAAGTGTCAGCCATTAAGACAGGATGCATAAGTTTCAGAAAATTAGGTACAATTGGAAGGGGGGAAGAAAAGAAGACAAGTTAATTGGATTGAATTGAGTAAGGAAAAACACTACTTAGGGTCTTCATTGCTTCTTGAAATTTATGTAGTTTATCCATAAGATATCCATCACACAAAGTATGACCATATATTACATAAAATTAGATTTACACAACCATAAATCACCATTATATTCAGGAATAATTCATTATTCACCACTCTGAGAAAAATAAAATATAGGCTCAAGCCTTCACACATCTCAAAAACCCAATCATATCCTGCATAACTTTCCTGCAACTTAATCAAAATGTATACACTCACTGTGGTAATTTTGGTTTGGTACTGGAAGTGTCTGGTATTTTGTGTATTTTTATATGCTTTATTTGACAGCATTTAAAATGTTCCCATTTTGCAAAATTATTGCACTAAAATCACCCTACATTTTATATGTAAAGGTTCTAGCTTCAATATTTGATACTATATACCAAATTTACCCCAGATGATCAATACTACCTTGATTAACGTAACGATCCACCTACCATCATATTAATCATCAATGATTGTGCTTTTTATTTTGTTTTTTTGAATAGCAAGAGCTAAAGGAACTATGATTTAATTCGTTTTCTTCTTTGTCTTACACGAATGTCTGTCTTACATGCTAGTGTCTCTTAATTAATGTCAAATACTTTAAGTCTTTCAGGTGTTATTAAATCTAACACTGGAACATCTTGTAATAATGAGTCAAGTGTCCAAGAATCTAGTTTGCAAGAAATAGGACATAACCATAACTCTGGTTCTCTGTTGTGGTTCACTGAAAACTGTTTCATTCTCTAGGGCATTCTCATCTTTATTGCTGAGCTCCACATTCACACCCGCCTGAAAAGGCACAATGGTTTGATAGCCTGATTCAGGCTAATGAACAGAATTTACAGAGTAGGCTGATTAGGACTGATTCAGGATAATCAACAGAATTTACAGAGGGCCATATGAAGGATGCAGAGAATATAGATTGGAAAGGAGAGGAGAGGTAAACACTGAGTAATTCCTCTGCCCTCAATTGCTTCCTGATGACAAATGCAAAACATTATTCTTCAAAGTACCTTATATTTGTTGATTTTATTTCAGACATTGTGAAAGACTGACCATTTGGCAAACATCATGACCTCAAAATATTTGTAATGATTAAACCAAGAGGAGATTATAATCGAAGATCTGTCAATTAATAATTTTGTGCTAGGCAATCTTATATCAAAATAATTCTACTCTTTAGAGAGCCAAAATAAATTGATTATGTCATTAATTGTGACAACTGGGATTTCAAACCTGAGCTCTCATGATTGGAGGCGTGAAAATTTTGCCGCCAACCCAATCTGATCCCAACAATAATTCAAAATTCATTAAATGATTTTGAAATGCATGATTCAAGGAATTAGGATATTCATAAGGATTAGGCAAAGTAATTCATCAATTTGAGCTGCATATAATACATACGAAGTTAACCCTTTCCCCCGGAGTCCTACGCAGGAAAATGCTTTCCTTCTCACGGGTTCCTCTAGAATATTTTTCCACTCCGTGTACGAAGCTCTCTTGAAGCTAGGCTTCGAGCAGGTATGTCTTTTCCCCGCTTCAGGACCGGACCCAGCGGGGTTCCCGACCCTTTCCTCGGCCACTGACCAGAGATTATCTTCGCCCTTTTCCAAATGAGAACCCACCTCGGCCTGTGTCCGCAGTCAACTATTTTGAATTCAGTGATTTTTGTTAAATAAATAATAGTAAGACTTTAAGAGGGGGTTAATACACAAATAAATTCCTGTTGTTATAAATACCATTTAGAGATTTGAAACGAAATTCTAATGTTAATTTTAAGATATTTAGCAAAATAGACATCATATCAATGGTTACAATAATAATTATTTGTGTTGTTTCGCAATAGAAGACGTCCGTGTCATAATCCGTCATAATCCGTCCGTGTCATAATCCAACCATACCCGTGTTTTATATAAAAGCACATGCAATTTTTTTGGTGCTATACCTTCATCAGGAAACATTTTTATGTAAATATATTCGCAGTGGAAGCGCGAGATAGATTTATCTGCCTAGCAGTTATTTATTGAACCTCCCAATATTCCATCAAGCACGCATGTGGTTTTCTTCTAGTTTTAACATAAATGATTACAACATAATGATCACTCTTTACCACATCACACAGAACAAATATGAATACTTTTCAGATTTAAAGATACTTTTTATAGCTGAATGGCATTTACACCAAAAAGATTCAGTTACAAGAAAGTAAAGTTTGTTGACTGCTAATGTTAGCATAAACCACACCCTTCAGCAGGATTTTCAGCCTATAATGTAGATATAATAGATTTCACGGTGTGTCTCATGGTATTACCATTACGGTTGTTTTCCAATATATGTTCATAAACAAGTAAAACGGAGAGAAAAATATCGGTACTACCTTATCCTCAAATCATAAGAAAACATACGTCTTAGTTCCTCACATGCAATGAAAAACTCTCCCAAATCGGTTTGAAGTCTCATTGACAGGTGAACTCTGTTAATAATAACGTAAGAGTTCCGTTTAAATTTCAAGAGATTCAAAAAAACCTAAGGAATTAACTTCTGGAACTCAATAATGCGATTTAGAAACAAATATTATTTTGGTTTTCCCACTGCATCAACAAAAAAGTGACCGCGAACAACTGCCGAGGGTGAGGCTCGCGCTGCGAAGAAGGGTCGAGATAATCCCTGCCTCTAAGCCGAGGAAGGGTCTTCAGACCCGCGAGGAAGGGTCCTTTATGACACCTTGGACCTTTTCCGCCTACCTGGCCCTAGCGACGCCTTCGTTCACAGGAGTAAAAATTCTGGGGCATTTATAAACGGCGTTCGTAGCGAAAGGCTTAATATTCCTACTGAATAAGGGCATTCCCACAAATTTTCAGAGCCTCTACAAATAATAAATAACTCATATGTACTACTAATCTGCAGAACCAATGTTCATGAATAATGGCATCAACATGATTCATTTTACAACACTAAATAAATTTTGGCACCCCATGAACCACACACTATCAATTGCATACATCAGTAAACCACATAATATTAATTGCATACATCAGCAGCATACACCATGTATGAACTATCAATGAATGGTATCAGTCATACATATTGCATATTGAATATATCAAGGAAAATGACTAATTTCACCAGTAATGAGTAAATAAAAATTAAAAAAAAACAAATTTGTTCGACTGACATCAGACAACATTAAATTTTGTAAAACCATGGCTTAAATGCGATGAAAACTACAAATTTTTCACTACCAACCTATGCCATGTCAAACAAATAGCAGACTTAAGATCAGTGATGAAGAATTAGCATTGTGCTTTGTTGATTTATTCCCTAATTTTTTTTAAGTAATCATTCCGATATATTTGGTAACCAATTTATTTTCACAATTCATCGACAGTCTACCAAATTAACATACATATTTGGTGATAAAAATTGATGTTTTCGGATATGAGTATAGCAGTTACAGAATGTGTCGGGAGTTCTTCTTCAGAAAATAACATCGGCATTCGGATCCCGAACATCACTCTCGCGATGTCGGTTGGTTGGTTATTTAGGGGAGGCGACCGACAGCTGAGGTCATTTGCGCCATAAAGGATAGGTGGGTAATGGTAGGAGTTTTTAGGGAACGGAGGAAGGGTGGAGAGAAACCCGGCGTCGGCATTAGCCTACTCTTAACGAAAGGCGCCAAGGGGACCACGGCTTAACGTCCCATCCGACGGACGGAGTACTGTACTTGAAATGCCCTCCACTAGGCACTCAAGTGGGGACCGGTCTTCCACTGAAAAATCCGCCACTGCCGGGAATCGAACCCGGGCCCTCGGGATGGGAGGCCAGTACTCCAGCCACCACACCAACCCGATCCCCTCTCGCGATGTCTCCTTGTCAGTCTACTCACATCAATATCGCTATCATGACCCGTTGTTGACTGTGATGCTTCAAAGAAACTGCCATCAGCAGGGTTCCTTGAGTCCATGACCTGTGACTCCCAGGTAGAACCAACCTCTTCACTCTTCACAGCAATCTGTGGGGGTAGATGACAGTTAACCCTTTCGCTACGAACGCCGTTTATAAACGCCGCTGATTTTTTACTCCTGTGAACGAAGGCCGTCTATAAACGCCGCAGATTTTTCTACGCAAGAGAACGAAGGGGGTCTTATAACGTCGCTAGGGCCAGGTAGGCAGAAAAGGTCCTAGGTGTCATAAAGGACCCTTCCTCGCAGCTCTGAAGACCCTTCCTCGGCTTAGAGGCGGGGATTATCTCGACCCTTCTTCGCAGCGCGAGCCTCACACTCGGCAGTTGTTCGCGGTCACTTGTTTTTTTATGCAGTGGGAAAACCAAAATAATATTTGTTTCTAAATCGCATTATTGAGTTCCAGAAGTTAATTCCTTACGTTTTTTTGAATCTCTTGAAATTTTAAACGGAACTCTAACGTTATTATTAACAGAGTTCACCTGTCAATGAGATTATACCCGATTTGGCAGAATTTTTCATTGCAGTGAGGAGCTAAGACGTATGCTTTTTTATAATTTGACGATAAGGTAGTACCGATATTTTTCTCTCCGTTTTACTTGTTTATGAACATATATTGGAGAACAACTGTAATGGTAATACCACGCAACATACCGCGAAATCTATTATATCTACATAATAGGTTGAAAATCCCGCAGAGGGTGTGGTTTATGCTAATTCATTAGCAGTCAATAAACTTTACTTTCTTGTAACTGAATCTGTTTGGTGCAACTGCCATTCAGCTATAAAATGTATCTTTCAAGTGGAAAAGCATTCATATTTGTTCTGTGTAATGCGGCTAAAAGTGATCATTATGTTGTAATTATTTATGTTAAAACTAGAAGAAAACCGCATGCGTGCGTGATGGAATATTGGGAGGTACCATAAATAATTGCTAGGCAGAAAAATCTATCTCGCGCTACCATTGCGAATATATTTACATAAAAATGTTTCCTGATGAAGGTATAGCACCAAAAAAGTGCATGTGCTTTTATATAAAACACGGGTATGGTTGGTTTAAGCGCGGACGTCTTCTATTGCGAAACAACAGAAAAAATTATTATTGTAACCATTGCTATTATGCCTATTGTGCTAAATATCTTATTATTAACATTAGAATTTCGTTTAAAATCTCTAAATGGTATTTATTACAACAGGAATTTATTTGTGTATTAACCCCCACTTAAAGTCTTACTATTATTTATTTAACAAAAATCACTGTATTAAAAATAGTTGACCACCGACACAGGCCGAGGTGGGTTCTCATTTGGAAAAGGGCGAAGATAATCTCTGGTCAGTGTCCGAGGAAAGGGTCGGGAACCCCACTGGGTCCGGTCCCAAAGCGGGGGAAAGAAATACCTGCTCGATGCCTTGCTTCAAGAGAGCTCCGTACACGGAGTGGAAAAATATTCTAGAGGAACCCGTGAGAAGGAAAGCATTTTCCTGCGTAGGACTCCGGCGCGAAAGGGTTAAGTACGCATATAACTGCATGCACTGTCCCAGACAGCACCGTTCGAGTTTTACTCGTGTTATTTTGGTAGATTTCCCGTTACTCGTGCGCCACGAGTACAACCCGTCTCTGTCACGAGTATTACACGGGTGCGAATAGTTGGTCCTTGAAAGATTATTGAAATTTCTCTGGCATTTTAAATTGTCATGTTCAAGATGTACATTTTAATATCACATTCATAGATAATACTTATATGTATTCTACCAAGGAAGGTTAGGTTTAGATGGATTTAGAAGCCCTATGTTCACAATAAATTATTCGCTTCGAACAGCATTCTTTCAATTAGATAGGCATTTATAAGTAATCATTCTCCTTTACTCGAAGGTTTTGGAGAACCGGCAACCCATTTCAAAGTATAGAATCTTTGGAAACACTCGGAAGTATATACATATAAATTATGAATTCCTACAGCAATTGCCAATTTCCTAGAAATAAGTGCCTCAAGAAAGGAAGATTTTTCTACCTGATTTAACATGTTTTGTTTATCAAAATACTACCGAGAAATTCTACGTTCTTTATTTATGAAACCGCAAGGAAGAACGATTGGCAGCAATGTCGCCAAATATAAAGCATATCTTTGCTCAATGTCAAGGTGAATCACGAAGCTCCTAGCAGAACCCTCTGAAGGTGTCATCCCATTACTGTCCGCCAGATGTCGACGGAAAAGGAAATCAAGGAAATTCGCATCGCTTGATAAAAATAAATAATTTTCGAGAGAAGTACGTCAACTTTTGATACTCCCACGCCTGTCAATCCAAGGGTCGCGGGTTCGAATCCCGCCCGGGGAGGTTTTTCACTGCCCGGAGCATGGATGTCTGTGCTGTGTTTGTGTAATTGTAATTGGTTAAAGTACCCGATGTAAAGAGGTACGGGTCCACATGTACGTTGTTTTCGGGTCTATGATAAATATATATACTTTTCTTCTCCCGCCGATTCTGTTCCAATAATCGTTACACAATAGTATCGGATGTTCATAATCGATCAAATAATCGAAAGAATCTGAATCGAAGAATCGATTACGCATGACTACTTCCGCCTTCCGCTACATCCGCCACTTAGTTGTTCTACTGCCTCGTGCTCAGACGCTTAGTTCTTGCCTCGTGCTTTGCCTTGTGCCTTATTGCGATAACACTTCATTTCACCCTTCATATTTCCTTTTTGGTATCATTTTCCAATAATTTTCTGTCTTCTTACATTCATCCTTTTCAGTTTTATCTCTATCATCCTTTTTTTCATTCCGTCCATACATTCACCATGTTTTTTAAACCACTTTCATTCGTTCATCACCAAAATCATTGATCATTCCGGAGTCTTTTCGAAGGCTTCACCGGGTCCATTTTCCACACTTGTGGAGTCTCATTTGGTGGGTAGGCCACTCGGTTACCTAAGCGTCGGGTGTATCTTGTGCCTGGATCCCAAGGAATCCGTCTGCATCTGGTCGGAGATCTGCACGAAACTTGTGGACATCACAGAGACTTAAAAGGTAAGTGTCAATGATTTTTGGTGTAAAATTATTTTTCCAGTGTTCGTGTGACCATCCATTACGTTATAATATTGTGTAAGCTGCATAAGTTCATGGTTATCATTTTGTATCGTATTATATTTATGTAAAAGATTTAGGTATCCGTGTAAACAAGCATATAGCATTTACTATTCATATATTGTAACGTGGCTTCATTGTAATTCATTTTGAGTAGTCGGGGTTCATGGTTTGTTCATCTACATCTACACGTTGCCCTGCAAGCCACCGCGAGGGTGTGTGGCGGGGGTTAAGATCACAAAGCATGCACTGCTAACATGCAAACAAGCAACTATAGGGTCTCATGCAACTTAAGTAACTGTTCTTCAGTAAAGGTAATTGTTACGTGAATATGAGATTTTGCATTTGCTAAATTAGCTAAACTTCTCGTGGTTCACGTGGGTTACAGCGAATGTTTTTAACGTAGGTGTAGCTTCTCAAGGCGCTTTATCCCAATCTTGAAGTTGGAAACTCTCCCATGTAATTTCCATTCCCCGTACTCCTTACTGTAGACTGGCATTCTTTACGTTTTGGCTTTTTCCATTCAAGCGTGTGTAAACAAGTAATATGATGGAAGAATCTGCGGTAAATGTTTAGAAAGGCCTGGTTGCACGATACATTAAACCGTACGAATTAATGTGTAAATGCGTGAACGCGGAAATGCACCGTGTAACCACGCCAAAATGTACAAATGAAATAATGCGTAAACAGAAAATATAACCTGTTCTATTTGGTTCATGCATTCGCACAAGTTGAGCAGAAACCATTCACTCAAATGTACATGAACCCGTACGTGTTAATGTATCGTGTAACCAGGCCTTAAATGTGAGACAGCACTGACCTATGGAATCTTTTGAAGTCGTCCTTCCTTCAGTATACATACCTCAATGCTATCCCCGTGTTTCGTCTGCTTGGTCCATTAATCCGTGGAAATTACAATATACCGTACAAATCACGGAGATATTATGTTTTTAAACACTTTTCAAATGAGCTGCCGTTAAAGATACTAATATTGTTCTCTTGAGGTTCCGATATCCGTTACTTATTAATACATGAAAAAGCGTCACATAATTTTTGAAGGCGTAAGTTCCTGCTCAGAAATTGTGATTTCGCAATTTATGTATTGGAAAA
The DNA here is from genome assembly GCA_933228895.1 of Platycnemis pennipes. NCBI lineage: Eukaryota > Metazoa > Arthropoda > Insecta > Odonata > Platycnemididae > Platycnemis > Platycnemis pennipes. The sequence goes on along the minus strand of CAKOGI010000002.1, from coordinate 1,198,582 downwards.
ATGTTCGATTGTCAGTTTAAAAATTCGGCATATTATTCCTTCAGGATAGGTGCGTCGACAATTAAACTCTAAATCATCTCCTCAACAGAATAAATTCTTGACCACAGTTGATTGTTGGCTCTATGTATGTTAAGTACGTCGAATAAGTTACGTACAAGGTTCGATTTCAAGTGTACTTTCCTTTCAAGAAGTAATGCTTAAAAAAACTCTTAGACTCTAAATTTCTGAGAATTCATTTCTACAGGTATTGCAGACATGCGTGTGGAACAACAGATTCTATCACAATTAAGTATTGTTTATCTTTAAATTCAGCTTTGCCTACTCCTATTTATTTCAAAGGGATTGGCTACCATTGGCTAACATGCATTCTTTCATACTGATAGTCATGTACTCTGACATGCCAAATTTTTTTGAACCATATCTTGTACATCATAGGATATTCCTGGCCAAAATATTATCTGGCTCTTGCCTTAGTTCTTCCAATAGCAAGATGGCTCTCATGCATTGACTTTCTTAGCGATGATGTATGTTTCATGGAAAAATCACTTTCACCTATATAAAAATGAAATCCTCCTCTGTTAACAAATCAGCTTTGATTTCATATACACTCGCGAAGTCTGAAATTTTCTTCTCTCTAGGCTATCTGTTAATGTTAATAGTGTTTAACAAGTTTTAAAGTAGGATCTTTACCAGTTTCTAATTTACATTCTAGCACCTTGTCAGGGGACTTTACCATTTCTTTAGTTAAGGAATGGACATTTTAAGCATTTTTTAGAATCTCATCATGCAGAGAATGCTAATTTATTCTACTTGGGTGTATTTCTGCTGTTCTTGCTCTACTTGGGTTATTGGGTCGACATTTGTCACCACGTAGGCATATCTCCTTTTGAGGAACTAAATATGGGAATGGTGAGTCAATTCCCAATAGACCTTACTCCATTCCTTGTAGAAATGCACCTAGTTTGCCTTGGAGTGATGAAGAAGTTACTACTTCTTCGGAAGAAGGGTAATACCAATCTAAAGCTGTCACCACATAAAGAGGGAGAGACTGACCAGGCGATTGGTTTCAGCTGCCCCATGGATTAGTTATGAATTTGTGCGAAAACCCAGAAGTTTTAAAGACAAAGAGGTATAAAGCAAACAAATTCAGGTTATTGTTGTTGTATATGGGGCCATCCATTCTGCATGACTACCTGCCTGAGAAGTATTTCAGACATTTTTAGGTGTGCATTTGACTTCATGAAGATGTCATT